>OZ010786.1:676966331-678232497 GCA_963932465.1 Maratus speciosus
TAGGAGGGTCCCCCCGAAGAAAACGTTAAAATTTTTTTTCCCATGTTCCTTGTGACCACCCTAATATATATATATATATATATATATATATATATATATATATATATATATATAGCACATTATGTATTAAATGCATTTGTCAGACCCAGAATCCTGCACCATAAATAAACTAAGTATAACCATACAATATCCAAGAAATTTAAACAGATATAACCTGAACAAGGAAAAACAACAAAAGGCTCTGGCCTCTTCAGCGGTGGGCATTTTAAAAAGCACAGCAATGTTTCAGACTAATTACAATTTACAACAAACTATTATTCAGTAGTGGCAGTGGGTTTCGGCCAGAGTGTCTTAAAACATAAACCAAATGCATAAAAACAATTTAAAGCATATCGCGAACACTCCCCCACCGGACCCGACGCCACAATAAACAGTGCATCTCGAAGATACAACTGATTCAGAACGTATGTGTAATGTATACTGAAACAATAAAATTATTTTACCCAAATCGGAGCCACACAACCACAAAAAACAATAACCAAGTTCCAGTGATCCATAATCTGTCCATGCACATTCCATGTCTGTTGCCACACAATTGCAGACATCCTTGTAAAACCGTCCAAAATAAGGCTTTAATCTATAGAAATCATTAACTGTCAATTGCATAGCAGCTCCTCAAAAATGAAGACTGTCTCTAAAACTGGTATATTTATTAATGAAATTCAAAGGTATATTATTTTTATAATACAAAATGCTGGTTAAATTAAAAAGTTCTTTAAAAAATAAATTTTTATTCGAACAGAGTTTATAGTAGCGAAAAATCTGACCTATTATGATATTGACGTAAACGCGTTTATGGATATTTGAACTCCAATTAACTAAATGGTTAACTTCAAAATAAAGTTATCCCGTTTATTATAGATTGATATGTGTATACCGTTTGAAATGTTTATTTTCAAATCAAGATAATCAGCAGCACTATTATTTTCATTTGTTTTTTTTTTCTAAACTAGCATATCAGGATAAATGTTACATGATATCCCCAAAAAATCACGATCACAGTTCAAAATTATCAAATCATCGATATATCTGAAAGCCAGAAAATTAACATCGTTATTGACACTACAAAAGTGAAATTCATAATAAAATAAAAATAAGTTAGCTACCGTTGAAGAATAACTTATTCCATTCCTATTCCATTATTCTGTAAATAAATATTTGAACCTGTATAACCATAGTTGTTATATAAAAAAAATGCATAATAATTTAAATAAATCAAAATCTAAATCGGTGTCAACTATAATTAAATCGACAACTTTTAAAAGGACATCATTTAATCCTGCAATAGGAATATTTGTGAAAAGATTCTCAAAATCATATGTCTGAACACTTTGTATATCATCTTTAATTAATTCATTCCTGATCTCATAACTGTCCAAAATAATCCAATACATATTACTATCTTTATACTTAAATTTTAGGATATTTAATTTTTTTTTAACATTTCCTCAAATTTGCGATTAAATCCGTTCCTTTTTGAGTATATATATATATATATATATATATACATATTACTTTTATACTAAGAACCTAAAACTTAAACTAAACCTAAAACATGGCTTTGGTTTGAGTTTAGGCTTGGAAGTTATACCATAACTAAATTCACAGAAAATGAAAATTATAGTAGATGCTTTCAGCAGGGATGGAAGCACTGCACCACAAATGGCTGATTTTAACCACTAAGATTAATAGCAATATTTACTTTATTAAATCTCAGAAATCTTGTCATTAAATAAGGTGAGAAATACCAACAAACACAGAACTTGTGGGCCACTGATGGGTTCGTTAGCCTTGGCCGAAAGTGTTCGATGGCGGCCCGCTATCATTGTCCGTAACGGCTCCGTCAAAAAATTGTCACGTCGGACACAATAAGGCCGGAAGGAAATTGGCCGCAAGTACAATAAGTTGCCCACAAACGCGCCATTAACGGTCATCTAAAACTGATATTTATCCGCAAACTGGCCACAATTATACATTTAATGGCATTCCTGAATAAAAGCTTGCCACAGCTATGCCATTAAGGGTCATTTTAAATAAAAGCTATCCACAAGCCAGACACACTTTTGCCATCAATGGGCATAATTAATGAATGCAAGCCGGAAGCTAGCCACATTTGTGCCAACAATGGGCATCATTAATGAATGCAAGCCAGAAACTAGCCACATCGATGCCGCTATTGGTTATCATGGATGAAAACTAGCCCGAAGCTGGTCGGAATTATACTGTTTAACCCCCCCCCCCCCCACAAAAGTTCAGTAAATGATTTTTTTGGGGGGGGGGGGGCAGAAAAATTTTCTTCTAAAAAATATTTTGATAAAAATTAGAATCTAAATTTACTGGTTTTGAAGTGTTTATCTGAAAACAGTTTATATTATAAACTGTTTTCACATATTATATATTAAATTATACTATGTAAAATTTGGAACATGTCTAGGAAATTTTATTTTTTTTAAATATGTTCTCATAACACCATCCTGACTTTCATACATGTTTTACTTTAACATACACTTAAGTTAAAAACAATTTTTATTAAAAGTCAAATAATAATTTAAATTTTACAGAACAAAATGCATTTAGATCCTAAATTTTATCAAAACATTTAAGACTGTTTTCAAATCAAAAGGGTAAACTTTCTGACATAAGTTTTAATTCACTTTTGTTCGGATACGCATGAAACTAGGTGTTCAGAAACTATGCCATCGAAATGTTTTTTCCGTTTTCCTGTAAACGCAATAGATCTTTCAGAAAATACTGTCAAACTGGGCATTTTGAAATGAACTTCCGAATGAAAGAAGAAAATCCAGTCAGTAAGGGGAGAAAAATGCCGTGTCACGTGATCAGAATCACTTATAACCCAATAGGTAATTGATTGATCAAAAAATTGATAACACAGTTCGATTCCAAATCGATTCCAAGGTCAGGCTTTCCAATTTTATATCTTTCCGTTAAAAAATGAATTTGTAAATATGTCAAAAGGTTTTGCGCTTGTTGAGCAGAGCAGTTGAGAAGAGCCTTAAAAGATAATTCCAATGGAGGCATAACTGAGCCTTATCTGCTCATCACCTTTGAACAGAACAAATTTCAAATTTGCTGTTAGTAAATGAACGTTCAACAATATTCAACTTTAAATATTTTTATAGAGACATATTCTCCTAAAAAATTTCTTTTTTATGGTTGCTTTAGTTTTTATAAATGTTGAGATTCCTAAACAACTGCAAGAACCAAATTTACAGTTAAAGAAAATTTGATAACAAAGCCTTTAATGTATTTTTAAAAAATATCGAACATATGCTACCAAAAGAGCAATTTTTTAACTAGTTTCTTCATTTCCATTCAAAATTGTTATATAACAATTATATCCGACGCTTTTATAGTACCATGTTTTACACAGAATTTCTTACCTGGATGTTTCTTTTAATTATCCAACTGGAAAATAAAACACAGGAGTTTTATTTTTGTAAACTGAGAAAATGTTAACTTTATTGATCATTAGAATTTAAAACGATTTTTTAAGATAGATTATTTATGTAATTTGGTACTTTAAATTATAGTTGAAAATATGCCGCTTCACTACAATAATTTCTTTGATGTATAATTAATCGGGGGGGGGGGAATAAAAGTGTGTCTGTAATGTAATATGATGTTGTTAAGGTCTTACCCCCCCCCCCCCCACACACACACACACACACACAAAACCCATCCTTGACATACCTCATTTCATGAATTACAAAAGAAGTTAATTTTCAACATACATTCAAAGTTTTTTTTTTTTTCAAAATTATTATGAATTGACAGAAAGCCAGTTGGCACCACTTTTAAAGTTTTTTTTTTTCCATTATTCAATCTTAGAATTTATTAAAGGCAAAGAATATTTTCCCAAAATATTGGTGGCAGTTTGTGTTTTTTTTAACAATATATAACCGCCACTCATGCACTAATCGTTCATGTTTTTTACCAAATGAACTAAAACTTCATAATAAAAATATATCTTTGTTTTTCTTACTCTATAAGAATCATTAAGTAATGAGCACTTTATATTTCATTTTTTAACAATATTACCTAGACTATCAAAAATTCAAATTGCACTATACAATATTATCCATATTAAAATTGTAATTTCAACAATAATTATAGACAAACTTTCATTTAAATCATAACAGTTTTTGAAGAGCAGTTAACATTTAATGTGTCATCTCCAAGTATAATATGTATATGTCTCTAATGTATAATTTTTACCATATTAGTTTTTCAGGCCGTCAAAGTTTCAAATATATAATCTACATAAATCAAGATATTTATTGAATTATACATAATATATAAAAACTATTAATTATTATTTAACCTACATTTTTGTTATGAAGCGAAGAAGGTGGTTTTCTTAGAAGGAAAAAGGAGAAATGCTTTATTCCTTTTATTTCACTTTCCTAAAAAGAAAATATATTAAAACACTAGAACTGAATGCCATTTTGTCACACAATTTTATTTTTCACCAAAAATGTGAAGCAAACAAAAATAATTTTTTAATTTATTTACAAGTTGATCAAATTTATTACAAATACATTACAAGTAAAATTATTCCTGTTAGAATCGTGCTATTAGTCAACAAACGTTGATAAAAGAACTGAAAATCCACAGCCATCTTCTTAAAGAACTTTATTTACAGATTTTCATATTTTTCTGTAAAACAAAAGAAAAAACAGAAATGAAAAATTAGTTTTGCAGAACAAAATTCAAATGTTTTTAAAAAATCATATTGAAAAATCAAATTATGGAAATACACTACTATTTATCACTTATATTTTCTACTTTCCAGTACTTGAAATAATTCGGTCTTGTAGTTCCACCACAAGGGAGAGCGTGGTTTGAAGCATAATTAACTCAATTGTTTTTGTAACTCATAAATCGTTATAATTATAAAAATTATTTGGTGATTTATTACCTGTACCTGGCTAACAAAAAGCTGCTTTTAAAATTATTAAGTTAAAAAAATATTAAAATATTATATTGCCATTGGAAACATGCCTATGTACATTGTTTCGTTAATTTTAGTATATCAGGAAGTGAGTGAAAAATAGAATACAAAATTTCATCTTAATACAGAGATCAAGTTAACTAAAAGAATGCAAGAAACAATAAAGCTGACACTATCTTAGAATTAAATTTTACTCTAAATACTGTTAATTTTAAAAAATGTGCTGCACTTTATGGACTTGGGGGGGGGGGGGGGGTAGGCCATTGTTGCAGAGCAAAACCAGAATAGGCAAATGATTAGGAATTTATGCCTAAATATCTTTAAAGAAATGTTTAGCGAGCCATTGTCATACTAATAAATCAACAAAGTTTTAATGATTAGTTTTAAAGACATTCAATATTAAAAAACTAGCTAATTTGGGGTATCATCTAAAAGTGAAATTAGTTGCATTATAATACAGATTATATACACATTTTATTAATTACTTTAACACTGAATATTATTAGCATTAGAAAAATGCTAAATAAACTGCTTAAACATTATAACAAGTAGCTGAATAGTGAATAAATATTAATAGTTCTTACAAATTCAACCATTTCTTTTTCAATGACTATGTAAGTTCCTGCTATAGTAACAGCTTAAAACATTTTTTCATACATTTTAATAAATTGCAATTTTAATTGTTTAAAACTAAGTTCATAACTGAAGTTTTTTACGTTTCTTTTTTAAAAAGCAATAAATAAAACAAAAATCAAACCCTATTGAATGTTAGTCGTTAACTCATTTGCAATGATGCACACATACAGAAATACATTTCTGATGACACAGCGCAAAAATTTAATTTCATCTTCTCAGGGTGTCTATTCCAGCTGAGCTACAAATTTCTTTTGACTTTTCCAGGTTTTCCATACCAAAAAAAGAAAAAAATCCAGGAACCGAGATTTAGTGATGTTACACACAAAAAGTCTAAAAGGTTGTGAATTTGAGAAGAAAACTTTCACAATTGATTCTGAAGCACAAACTATTGATTTTTTAAAAGATTTTTTGTAAAATGTACAAATTGTCGAATACCAAGATATTTATTTCATGGTTAATGATTGCTTGACATCTCTATATTTCTTACATTTTGCAGCAGGGTTGGTAAAAAAACTGGGTTTTTTTGGTTTAAACCGGGTTTTAAAAAAATATATTTTCCTATTACATACACATGCATATTTATTGATAAAAATAAACATTGTTGGATATATAAGTAATATAACTTCATTTAAAAATAATTTAAATTAAATAATTACAATCAATTATGTAGAAAATTGAAATCATTTAAAATTTAAACATTTATAGTAAAAGTCTTATGTTCCATCCTTTAGTCTTATGTTCCATGAATAAAATGTTCTACATAGTGAAACATTGATACCTCGAAAATCTTAATAAACAATCTTTTGATTACTAATACTATAAATAAATAATATATGGTGTAGTTTCATAAATATAATATGCTTTCCCATGGCTATTCAAAGTAATTTCTTTGAAAAATTTGCCATCTGATATATCTGATTTTTCTGTTAGAACACTACCTGAATAATTATCTTTTATTGAAAGTAAAGCTTTTTATAAAGAATTCCCGGAATGATTTGAATTTAGCAGTAGAGTCTTTACACGTTTCAAGAAGTATTGTGTATTGACATTTGACACTTCTCCTGAGAAACTGCCAGATAAAAAAAAAGGCAACAGTTAATAAACAGAAATACCTTTTTACCAGATTTTTAGACTACTGAAAACATTGATCTTAAAATGGAAAGTATATTTATAAAAGTTGTCATCCACTAACACATTTAAACAGCCATCAGACTTAATACTCAGGCTTTTTTTCTAAGCTATGTTATAATACATATTACTTTTTAAATGTCTAAACTAAAAATTAATAATATATCTTTTTAGGCATTTTTATGAGACTTTTTTCTATTATGTCTCAAGCGAACCTTATCTCGATTTCCCCCCATTTTTTTGTCAGATCTAAATAGTGGATTGGATTATGCAATAGATGATTTAAATATATTTTATTGCATATTTTAGTTAAAAGTAAACATGTGCTTCGCTAGCACACAATTTTTCAATGTCCTTTTATTCGACTTCATATCTTGAGTTTCTTTTTTATTCTAAGGTTGTTCTCAAATCCGAAAGGCAACTTCATTGCATAAGTTTTAATTTATTTTTGTTCGGAAATGCATTAAACTAGCAGATACTGTTGTTCAGCAACTATGTAATAGAACTGTGCTTTCCGTGTTTTTTTTTTTTTTTTTTTTTTTTTTTTTTTGCAAACCAATAGATTTTCACCAGCGTGGTTTAAACCAAAGAACACTGTTTTGCAGACACACACTTTTAGCACCAGGTTCCATCTATTTTGTGCAATCAGAATACTTTTAGCACCAGGTTCCATCTATTTTGTGCAATCAGAATTAAATTCTTTCTCACAGTAATCACAATTAAATAGAAACCGCTCTAACATATATTGTACAAAAAAGACCTTTTTTAAAAGAAATATATCTGCTCTGAAACTAACCCTATTTAAGGATTATAAATATTCAACTATTAAGCTAACAAATGTTCAGTTCCGAAACAAACTTAAGTAAGCAGATTGAATCATCTAATCAATCCTACAAAATTACGTTTCAGTGAAGGTGGTATTGATTGAAACTATGAGTTATGAAGGACTGAAAGGTTGTAGACAGAAGAAATTGAATAACAGGTTTAAATACTCTTTACAGTACTTATGAAAAACAAAGTCAGATTCTTATGGTACTGCAATTTCAAATCCTTAGTTTTAAGAAATTTTACTGAATATTTGCTGGAAATTTCAAATTTCCCCGACTTTTCCAGGTTATCCATGTGGCTAGACACCCTGTCTCCTGCACAATTACGCCTAACTCTTGTACAACATTTATTTTTTTTTTAACTTTTTTTCACGACAATTTTTGAAATTTACATATACAAAATATTATTCTAGATATTCATTGAAAAAATGAGGTATTGTTCGGATATTTTAATATAAAAATACTTAAAAAAAAATAGAAAATGCATGTTTTTAACGAAGTTTTTTGTTCAAAATACAAACATATGGCATTTTCCAAACCACTTTATGCACCATGTAGTCCTTTACTGCAATTTTTTATGTACCCGTTCGGTTATTTCCTAGCGAAATATGGCAATAGCCTGTAAGAAAAAAATTGTGAAGTTTGTCAATCAGCCGAGAGGGAAGAAAAAGTGAAATTTGTCGAGAGAGATGCGAAATCTGTTAATAGGTTGCAGGGGAAAAGAAAATGAAATTTGTCGATTGCTCACAAGGAAAAAAAAAATTCCGAAATTGGTCAATTCTCAGAAAAACAGACCAAAATTCGTCAAATCATTGAAGGGAAAAAAAATGAAATTTGTCGATTGCTCACAAGGAAAAAGAAAAAAATTCCGAAATTGGTCAATTCTCAGAAAAACAGACCAAAATTCATCAAATCATTGAAGGGGGGAAAAAAATTAAATTTGTCAATTGCTCACAAGGAAAGAAAAAAAAAATTCCAAAATTGGTCAATTCTCAGAAAAATAGACCAAAACTCGTCAAATCATTGAAGGGGGGAAAAATCGCGAAATTTTTCAGTTAAATGTTGGAAAAACATCGTAAATTATGCCTATCAGTCGTCAGATGAAACGGCAATCCATTCACAAAAAATAATGCAAAATCTGATAATCATGAGGAAAAAAATCCTGAGATATCAGTCAATTGCTGGGAAAAAATTTGCAAATTTAGTCACTTGGTTGTACGCGCTAACTTTGTGTGTGTGTGTGGGGGGGGGGATAATGAAATCCGTCTATCAGTCGCCAGAAGATATTGTGAAATTTGTTCATTTGTTCATTTTGGGAATATATTGCAAAATTCAGCAATCGTCCATAAAAGTATCACAGAATTCTACTGATAACAGGAAAACCAGTTCGAAGTATGTTTTTTGAACAGGACACAAAGAGTACCTTTTGAGAACAATGTGCCCTCCCTTATTCTTTTAATTAAATTCCAGGCCAGCAACCATTTTTTTGAGTACACTAATGATTGCAAAATACTCACTAGTCTTTTAATATATGAACATAAAAAAAAATACTCAGCTATAGAATTATTTTGTTAAAAGTTGCAATTTTGTTACTTAATAATGTTCACTTTCAGTAAACAAAATAAATATTTTTAATAAGCAGATTTATTCAGAAATTAAAATAAATTAAACTTGCAAAGAACCAGCAGATGTTACATTATAACACTTATTACACAGATATACTACATAAAGAAAGAAAGTTTGTTTTAATTTTTATAGGGGAAAAAATGTACATAGACAAAGTCAAACACAGTATTGAATAATTAACATTAATCATGAGTAAAACAGAAAAATAGCTTAAAATATGAATTTTCACAATGTTATTGAAGCTAAAATATTTTTGCAAATGAAATATGTATAATAAAACTGATTAAATAAAAATTATTAGGTAATGTGTAAAATTGAATGCTAACTTAAAATATATTCTTCAAATATTTCATTGGTGAAAAAAAAACTTTAAAATTTAAAGAATACATATTTAAATTTATAAAGAAATATTTGAAGTAAAAAGTAATGAATAAGAATGAGTATAAAAACTAAACCTGTGACTTTATGATCCATTAAGGAGGGTCTACAGTGCCCATCCCTATTTACTTGACCCTGGGGCCCAAAGGGCTATACAGCATATGTCCTGGTCAAGTGGACAGACTAATGCAAAAACTTCAGTGTTTAATTCCAAATAGCTTGGTACTCATTTTATCGGCCGCAAAGGAATGAAAACGCCAAGTTACCTTTGCATGCTGGGAGATGAACATTCGACCAGTAGCGTGCTGACTAATATGCTATTAGGTTTAATAATGGGTATAACTTAATAAAAATGTAAATATACTTTTTAAAAAATTTGTTGATACTAAAAATGTTTTTAAAATTGCAACTTTATACATATATATATACATAAATAAAACATTTGAAATAGATGAATTATAAGAGATAAAACCAACTAATAATAATAATTCTACATATGCAGTTTATTGCATGTCACAGCTTTTAGGACTCTAATATTTTTGGGTTTGGTAAATTCTAAAACAATTCTCTGTACAAAGACCCAGAATTGATTTCAGAACTTTTTGTTTACTGCCCAACAATGATTATTCTTATTAACAAATTGCATCTGTATGTATGTAATTTCTGGATCAAACAATTATGTTTCTTTCCTGAAATCCCCAGTAGCAGAATTTTCGGTGTCTGTCAGCAGCAAACTAAAATTTATATGCGACCAAACAATGGTGAACCAAGCTACTACCATAAATACTTACAGTAAACCATAATATAAGCAAAAGTTGCATTTTACAAAGAAAATGCACTAAGAAACACAACTATAAAAACAAAGTAAATTTTTAGTGAACTTTTTAAGCCCAATATTTATTTTTAAGCTGGTAGATTAATCTGCAAGGTCTAAAATAATCTGCAGCACTGCTGCACAGTTTCTGCTACGGGGATGAAATCTTATTTTCATAAAATGTAACTTAATGAATCATGGTAAATCAGGGCTGTCTGCCCACCTACCCGCCCAAAAAAACCCCGGTGGGTTTAAAAAAAAAAAACCCACTTAATAAAACCCCACAAACCCCACATAGAAGTGGGTTTTTTGGTTTATATGAGTTTTTTGCTGCACAGTATCATTTATTTTCAATTACTACTTATTTGTTATGATTCTGTTATACATGTAAGATAAAAATTTAATTAAATTTAGGTTTTCAGACATCTTTGTATAAAAAGATAAAAATGATTTGAAAGAACTGCAAAACCCAAACCTCAGCAAATTAAAATTATCCAAAAGGAGAAATGACTATATTTTATCATTCATTATCTAATATGTAAAAATGAAAATTTGTCTTTCTGTAATTCTATACAAATCGACAGTTTGGAAGACAGGATTGTGAAATGTTACATTTGTGTATTAAAACACGGCCGAGGCAACTAAAGCAATCTGGGATCTAAATAAGTTATAGTTAATTTTTAATTAATAAAACATCACCAATTAAACAGCAAGTTCTATCAAATTTAAACATTTTACGTTATAGCAGTTGCTAACAATTAAAAATCCACAATAAAATTCTTATCACAAGAATTACTTTTCTATTGCAAGATTTCCATGTGAAAAGTGAAATAAATAGTTTGACGAATTTAAAAAAAGAAGTTAATATTGTGTCACATTGGAAATGTAATGGACGTCAGCAGGTGAATGTATAACGTCATATGAGTTTGAAAAAACGCATTGAAACATGATAAAAACCCGAGCATAAGCTCTATAAGACAATTGGTATTTTAACATTTTGAGGTTCTCTGAATTTGTTTTTGCCATTTTTAAATCTATTCCATATGTATGTACTCTTGTGCATGCATGTATACTAGAATTTCCAAAAAGGTTTAGGTCCCTAGAGCTCATTCTTAGTGAAGAACTGAAATAAAGATGTCAAATTTTTTTTAAAATAAAATTCATAGAATTTTTGTATTTGCCATTTTTCTTTAATCATGAAAAAATTATTTAAATAACAAAATACTCAGAAACAAATTTTCATCAAAATGTTTTAATCTCCGTCCAGATCATAGATTATATTTACTAAGTAAGTAGGTAATCTGTCGTCCGGATTAAATGAAAAAAAAAGAGTGAAAATTACGTACATTAACAAAAAATCCTTGATTTTTCAAAACAAACATTCTTAAAATTCTGTGCAACGGAGGGTACTTTAGCCAGTATTATGTATATATATACTATACATTACATATCATTCATTAAGGTTCATATAATTTATCAAAAAATTCTATAACAGTTGCTTAAAAATATGTTTCTAATGTATTAAGTATTTTTCCAGTTGAACTGCATTTAATATTTCATTTTGTTTTACACTCAAAAATTCCATTTTTTGAATTTTTGTTATTAAAGGATGCAAGTTAAGATAACAGATACGATGAAAATCAGAAAAAGATAAAGGAGGCATTTTTAGTCTGTACCTGTCTGAATAAGAAAACTTTTTTTTCTTTAGACACTCTGCATATAAGTAAAATTGAAATATTAAATACAGCCACAACTGCAAAAATACATAACACATTATGAGTGCATTTTTTATGTACTATTAAAGAAATGAATTATAACCTATAAACTATAGTCATTTTTTCCTATGTAGTCATAAAAAATTAAAAATATAAGTTCTTTAGATTATACAAATTTGGTGAGGGTTGAGTGGTTGGGTCTTGCAGTTCTTTCAAATCAATTTTTATGCAAAGATGTCTGAAAATCTAAATTTAATTGAAATTTTATCTTACATATATAATAGAATCATAACAAGTAAGTAATTAAACATAGTTGGCACTGTTCAAAGAAATGCACAGCAAAAAACTCCAAAAACCCGAAAAACCCAATAAACCCCCCCCAAAAAACCCACACGGGTTAGGTTTTTTTCAGCCCTGTGGTAAATATTTAACTTCAGTTATTAAATAAAATTTATGGGTCGAAACATGATTGTTTGATCTGCGGTTACAGCTTAGAAATTACGTAATAAGAAATGATATTTAAAAAAAAATACACAGTTATTAAGTAAACTGAAGACAACACTACTAGTGTTGACTCTAAGCCAATTTGACAGGGTACAACAGCTGGCAGCTTTTTTTGCTATTTTAAGCACCCGAAGACCCCTTTCAAAACTATGCACCCAATGATCGGTACCTACTACTCTTTTTAACATATCCTTTTGGTTAATTTCTTCTCAAAATACATCATCGTCCGTATAAAAAAAAAAAAAAATGTGAATTTTGTCAATTGGCCAAGGTGAAATTTGTCTATTGGTTGTGGAAGGAAAAAAAAAGGTTAAAATCCACCCATCGATTTAAAAAAAAAAGAAAGAAAGAAATCTTTTAATCAGTAAGAGCAAAAGGTAATTTAAAAAAAAGGGGGGGGGGGAGACTCATATAGCAGTTGCATAAAAGAAAAG
The DNA here is from genome assembly GCA_963932465.1 of Maratus speciosus. Taxonomy (NCBI): domain Eukaryota; kingdom Metazoa; phylum Arthropoda; class Arachnida; order Araneae; family Salticidae; genus Maratus; species Maratus speciosus. The sequence goes on from OZ010786.1 coordinate 676,979,426, forward strand.
AAAGTTTCACCAATAAGCCGCAGGGACAAATCCTGAAACTATGTTGTGAAATTTTCCAGTCGTTTGAGAAAATATCACAAAATTCCATGATAAGAGGAAATTCTAAGCAGATCAATTAAAATATGTTTTTGAACAGGACAGGATTGCCCCTCCCTTTCTTTTATTAAACTAGGGAGCTCTGCCCCCAAACTGCTACACTCGCCAACCCCCGTTTAAACACCCCAGATTCTAAAAGGACTCTAATTTGATCGGCTTTAAAAAAATTGAATTACAATTTTTAAAAACAGTGGCAATCTTTCTGTGAACGGGTTTCCATTTGTTTTCCATTGATTGCAGATTTTTAAGACCAAATCAACTGCTGTTAAGAGATACAATGGCTGTTTTTGTCTGATTAAAAAAAATTAGTTAAAAATTTGAAAATAAGCTAATGTAATGTAATATGACTTTTAACGCATAATAATGAATTTATTTTAAAATTTTCTTTCTCTTTTAAAATTCAAATGTAAATGTATTCTTATGATGCAATTTTCAATATTTTCCTGCTTTTAACATGTAATCATTTAATCCTATTAATATTCACGTGAAAATACTTTTTTTGTTAGAAAGGAAATATTATCTGCACTGTCTTACAATTTACAACAATACTTGAAAAGATTATTTCAAAATTTGAAATAAATGTCTCATGTAAATATATTTTTTAATTTAAACTGTTTTGCATTAATATTTGGCCATTTTAAATATGACGTAATTTCCTCCATTTATGACTTTTAACGCATAATAATGAATTTTTTATTTTAACATTTTCTTTCTCTTTTAAAATCCAAGTGTAAATATAGTTCAATGATATAATTTTCAATATTTTCCTACTTTTAACACGTAATTATTAATTCTAATTTGAAAGTTTTTTTCTGCTTATAATAGCCATGTGTAAATAAATTTTTAATTTGACGGAAACATTCTTTCCATGGTTTTTAAAATTGCTAACAATTTAAAATAACACTCGTTACTAAAATATGTAGAAAATTATTCTCAAAATGCTGAAAAATTGAATTAAAAATGGAAATAAAACCTCAAAAAATGAATCAAATTACAAAAAAAAAATAAATGCAGTCTGCACATTGGGAACTTTTAATGTATAAAATGATCTAAAAATAATTCAGTTTCTTATGTATGGTTTTTGCTCCTATAAATTTTTTTAAATTGAATGATTTTGACCAACTTTAACATTAAATATCTCTTAAAATAATTCTTCGGTTTGAAAACTGTCTGCATCAGCGTGTTTATGAAATATTTCTTCATAATACGACCGATTTACATATTTTTGCATGCGCCATTTTTCTTAATATTAACGAAAAAAGACCCCCAGTCACAAAAAATAGCAGTGGTAACAGTGTTAGTTACTTTCTAGTAATAGAGATATTCCTGCATTGCTGCCCTTTTATTCTAGAGCTAACACTAATTACTGCACATACACACCAGAGGAAAATTCCCTAATAGTATCAGAACATCATCTTGTGAAAGATTTTAAGAAATACTTGGTAAAATTGGGAATCACAGGTAAAAAGCGGTAATATTATATACCAAACATGCAATTTAGCTTTTTTCTCCCCTTTCATATTTTTACTATAATTTCTCAATCTATCTTGGAAACACACAGAATATCCATTTAAAAAAGTAGCTTTCTGAGAAAATATAGAAAATAGCTATGCCTGCCTATGAGAAACTACACAAAACGAATGTTAAAATAAAACCTTTGAACAAAGAACTGACTGCATGTAGAGAAAAAAAATATTGTAACATACATAAACATAGCTTTGTGTTTTGACAATGAAACTGAACTCGTTACTGTAACAATAATAAATATTCCACCTACATTTTAGTATTTTAATATATTTATCCTTATTTAAAGCAACTTTAAAGTAATTTATAATTTAAGGAAAGAAAAATGAAAGTTTGAGAGAAACTTTGGAAAAGAGTGTGAAGAATAAGTATTCTAACTGTATAAGTGTAAAAAATGGTCAAAAAGTGTACATTTAAATTCAGCAAACATGGTAAAGTGTTCCTAAGTTCACCAATAGCCAGGCGTGTGGAATTTCTAGTAAATCTTACCAGCCAGCAAGATGCAACATACAGTTGAAAATTGTTATGTCAAAATTTATGCGGCTGCAAAAATAATTCCTGTTACTACAATGCATTTCCATTTTTCTATAAAATTAAGAAATATATACAACAGAGGAAAGTTTAATATAGGATAAAACTTAGTATCATGTTTAACATCGCAGTAATTTGGAAAGTTTCAAAATATAGTTAACTAGTAAAAAAAAAAAAAATAAAGTTTTTGGCATATCTCTATAGGTTGCAGTTTTCAAAGACTAACTAAAAATGCACTCATCCTGTCAGAAAATTCATTTACTGATCAGTATTCACCAGTGGCAACTAAAATGATGAATTTCTCCACCCTTGTTCGCCTACGATAAAATACAAGTGACAGTGCATTTTCATTTTTACATGCAAAAAATTCTATTGACATTATAAATATAGAAAATTGACAAGTATATTTACCTTTGCTTGAATGCCAAAAGAGCTGAGTAAGGTGCACAACCCTCTCTGAATTGATTTAAAATCATTGCACTCCCCTAAAATTCATGAAAATAAAAGTTACAATATTAAGTATTTATCATGTTCAGCTAGGAATTTTGAAAAATATAAAATTGAGCATTTATAGCCAGAAAATTATTATTATTTTTTTTTCCTGCCATTATTTTGGATTTGAGAAGAACTTTAAACATGCAATAAGAAAAATATTCTTATTTATAATACTATTGTATTTGCACTTATTTAGAACTTAAATAACCTAAACTTATATAAAATTTATAAGAAAATTAATACTAAGAAATGTTTTAATAGTATACTGAAATTAAGTACAATTATTTGCGATAAATTATGGGTTTCACAGGCTTTGCTTTGTATAGTCCTTAAATTGTGATACCACAATTTCCAAATAATAACCCTTGGACTACTTTAATAAATTTCAGAATTCTCACGTTAAACAACATCTACTCAAAGAAACTAACTAGATCTATGTAACTACTACCTCAGCAGGGATCTGTTTAGGAAGAGTGAGCAATAACTCATTACGTAATTTATTTCAATTTGTACCAGTTTTAGTCACCCCTACACCCGTTATGGCCATCTCTATGCACCAGTTTTGGTCATTCTGTTATCATGTAATTTAACAAACATTTTAATTAATAGCAAGTAAAAATAAAGCATGCAACATCTATTTTACCACACATTTATTTGTTTGCTGCATTAAGAGAATTTTACAAATTTCTTTATGAATTGATAAAAACATTAAGTAAAATATACTCATGTTGATTTTAACTGAAAATTTCAATTAAAAAACAAAATATGTATTTGAATCATAAAAGGGACAACAGTGCCTTATAGGACATAAAGATTAACTATTTAATCAGTTTTATAATAATTATTCATGGATTGTGGATTGTTTAGAACACTTAAATCTTCATCAAAGAGTTATATAGCAGTCCAGGCAATAGAGACCGTATAAAGGGGGTCTACCTAGCAAAATTCATGGTAGTTCTGGAAAAAGGCTTACTATATGTTTTTTGGGTCGCTGAATCCGAATTTTTAACTTCCTACCAAAATTTCTGCGGCAAACCCCCAAATTTTGGTAAAATGTCCCAAAAAAGGTTTTTATTAAAAAAATCAATTTTTGTATTGTTTTAGGGAAAAAGTATCTAGAAATTCAGAAAGTAGATAAAATTTGCAACAAATAGGATATATGACGTAGGATGAATGAGGAGGGGAGAGATCTGCCTCGGAACATGCGCCGCGGTGCTGCGTGGACTAAGTTGCGCAGTTCCACTTAACAACTCACATCGTTTACATTCGCTCTCCCGTCTCTCCTCTGAACTTTCCCTATAACGTTTACTTTAAGGTTTTTGGATTGCTGAATCCGAATTTTTAACTTCCCCCCAAAATTCTCCCCCCACAATCCAATGCAAAATAGTTCTTTTTAAATTAATTTTTGTATTATTTTAGGGGAAAAGTATGTAAAAATCCAGAAAGTAGACAAAATTTGCAACAAATAGGATATATGACATTATGACGTAGGATAAACGGGAAGAGGGAGGGCTGCCTCTGAACATGCACTGCGGCGCTACGTGTACTAAGTTATGCAAATTCAGGCATTAGGGGATTTTACCTGGCAAAGTTAATGCTAGTTTTGGATTTCGACTAACCTTGTTTTTTGGGTTGCTGAATCCGAATTTGTAACTTACCACCAAAATTTCACTCGGCAACCCCCCTCCCCCCCCCAAAAAAAAAAAAAAAAAAAATTGACTTTTTGAAAATATTTGGTTTTTGAGAACAGCGCGCGGGGAATGTTCCGAGGCAGACCCCCCCCCCCTCTACCCGTTTATCCTGTGTGATAATTTCATATATCCTATTTGTTGCAAATTTTGTCTACTTTCTGAATTTCTACATACATTTCCCCTAAAACAATAAAAAAATTAATTTAAAAACAACTATTTTGGTGGAATTGCCGGGAGGGGGAAGGAGAAGAATTTTGGAGGGAAGTTAAAAATTTGGGTTTAGCGATCCAAAAAACTTAAAGTAAACCTTATAGGGAAAGTTCGGAAGGAAGACGGGAAGGCGAATGTAAACGATGTGAGTACCTTATTAATGTATACTGCTTCTTTGCAAGTTATTTTAGGGCGTGATTTCATAACGGAATCGTACCATTTCATGTCTGGTCTTCCATCTTGAAGGCTACAATTTTCTGAACACAGGGCTTGAATTTCAGGGCAGGATGGCGGGATTCAGGCTTTTAAAATCCCACCCAAAAGCATATCATGGGCGCAAAGTTCCCGTCCAAAAAATTTCACCTTTTTCCGGAAAGTTTGCATATTTAAACTACGATCAACTCCCACGAATGCCTAGCAAATTTCGTGGTATTTTTGAGCGACCGATTGACACATGTTGCGAGTTTTTTACTACGAAAAATCATTAAAATTTAAGTTTTTTTCTGTGACTGATAGATAAATTTCACTATTTTTTCCGCGATATCAGTTGACAAGTTTCGTGTTATTTTCCGTGACCAATTGGTGAATTTAGAAGTGATTCTGGCCCAAATTTTCCGAAAATTATGAAAAGTCGGTCATCAGTTCGAAACGTGAATTTCGTCAAAGGATCAAGGAAAACAACGTGAATTTCAGCAAAAGATCGCGGAAAAAAACAAATTTCGTCAAAGGATTGCGAAAAAACACAAATTTCATCAAAGGATCGCGTAAAAATGCAAATTTCATCAAAGGATCGTGCAAAAAAGCAAATTTCATCAAAGGATCGCGTAAAAACGCAAATTTCGACAAAGGATCGTGAAAATAATCCGAGTTTCGAAAAAAGGATCATGGAAAAAAAAAAGCAAATTTCGTCAAAGGATCGAGGAATAAACGTGAATTTAGTCAAAGTTATCCCTATAGCAGGGACGATTCTGAGTAAAAAAAAAAAAAATCTGAAATTCACAGCAAATTTTATGAAAGGTTATGGCAGGAGGGGGAGGGGAAATCCCTCCCTGTACTAATTATGCTTTTTTTTCCATTAGTATATAAAATTCTAAGTTTTCTATTGCTACTCAAACAAAAACATTCAAATTTTGCAAGAAAATAAATAATATATTAATTAATTAAACGAAGTACTCTTAGCCTCTTCTTCAAGATTTTGTCAGAAAAACTTTGAAACGTTATTTTCTGCTTCTTGATTGGTTTGATTAAAAGTGTCAACAATAACACAGTTTTATAACCATGCAAGAGGGAATTATATATATAAAAAAATAATAATTAAAGCTAAATATTTATTAGTTATTTTTTTTATGAACCAAAAACATCAAGGGGTGTCCATTACTGGCACCCCTTATATATATATAACATATATCCATATATATATAACATATATCCATAACATAACATATAACCATAACATAACATATATCCATAACATATATCCATATATACATATATAACATAATAATATATCCCTATATGTAACACTGGTGCCCGGCTAACCGAAAAGTACCTTTTTTTTCCACAAAAATATTAAAGTACTATTACTAAACTAAATTTTAATTTACTAATTTTGTTATGCAATTCAATTATGTTAGTAGAACATAGCAACTTGCAAGAACAAATTTTCTATTCACAAAACAAAACATTTTATAAGTAGTAAAGTAATATAAGTAATGAGGTAAGTTAACAAACTGAACATTCACTGTTAAAGAAAAAGGGGAAGATAGAAGTATTAAAATATTCTCTTTCCGAAGCCGGGTTGCCAGCTTTTAGCCAAGCCGAAAAAGCCGGCTAGCTTTTTTTTTGTTTTGAGTTTTGACCACTTAAAAAAAGACACTACTTTTAAACAAGTTGGAATTTGCGCGTCAAACGTGGCAAATAAGGTGCGTTCGTACTATAACTAGTTTTATAATTATTTTTTGCACCCCATATTGTACTGAATGAATATTTTTTTGCACTTCATAAGTGCATAGTCTGTAACATCATTAAAATGCACTTGCAATAATATTTTTCCCATTCCCCGTATGTAGCAGAACACTTTTGACTGTCCCTGTAATTAAACTTTACATCCAATTTTCAAAAAACTGAAATGGCTCGACAAAATTTTGCATCAATTATATATTTAAAATTTCAGACAATTCGGAAGGCTTTAACATCATTAAAATGCACTTGCAATAATTTTTCCCATTGGCCGTAATGTAAAGAAAAATTTTCACTGTCTCTGTAATTAAACTATGCATCCGATTTTCATAAAATTTTAAATGGCTCGACAAAATTTTGCAACAATTATATATTTAAAATTTCAGACCATTCGGTTGGGTAGTTTTCGCTCTGTTATATGCGGACATACAGACGGACTGAACGACGACTATATGTGCTACGTATTTATATAATTACGAACGCGCCTAAAAATGGGCTCAAGGGACGAAAAAAAGTTGGAAATTGCTCGTCAAACGTGGCAAATGAGGTGCGTTCGTACTATAACTAGTTTTATAATTATTTTTTGCACCCCATATTGTACTGAATGTATATTTTTTTGCGCTTCATAAGTGCATACTCTGTAACATCATTAAAATGCACTTAGAATAATTTTTTCCCATTCCCCGTAATGCAACGGAAAACTTTTGACTGTCCCTGTAATTAAACTATACATTCGATTTTCATAAAATTTGAAATGGCTCGACAATATTTTGCAGCAATTATATCTTTAAAATTTCAGACCATTCGGAAGGCTGTAAAATCATTAAAATGCATTTGCTATAATTTTTTCCCATTGGCCGTAATGTAACGGAAAACTTTTGGGTATCCCTGTAATTAAACTATACATCCGATTTTCATAAAATTGGAAATGGCTCGACAAAATTTTTCAGCAATTATATATTAAAAATTTCAGACCATTCGGAAGTCTGTAACATCATTAAAATTCACTTGCAATAATTTTTCCCATTGGCCGTAATGTAAAGAAAAACTTTTGACTGTCCCTGTAATTAAACTATACATCCGATTTTCATAAAATTGGAAATGGCTCGACAAAATCTTGCAGCAATTATATATTAAAAATTTCAGACCATTCGGAAGTCTGTAACATCATTAAAATTCACTTGCAATAATTTTTCCCATCGGCCGTAATGTAAAGAAAAACTTTTGACTGTCCCTGTAATTAAACTATACATCCGATTTTCATAAAATTGGAAACGGCTCGACAAAAGTTTGCAGCAATTATATATTAAAAATTTCAGACCGTTCGGAAGTCTGTAACATCATTAAAATTCACTTGCAATAATTTTTCCCATTGGCCGTAATGTAAAGAAAAACTTTTGACTGTCCCTGTAATTAAACTATACATCCGATTTTCATAAAATTGGAAATGGCTCAACAAAATTTTGCAGCAATTATATATTAAAAGTTTCAGACCATTCGGAAGTCTGTAACATCATTAAAATTCACTTGCAATAATTTTTCCCTTTGGCCGTAATGTAAAGAAAAACTTTTGACTGTCCCTGTAATTAAACTATACATCCGATTTTCATAAAATTAGAAATGGCTCGACAAAATTTTGCAGCAATTATATATTAAAAATTTCAGATCATTCGGTCGGGTAGTTTTTGCTCTGTTATATGCGGACGGACAGACAGACGGACGGACAGACGGACGGACAGACGGACGGACAGACGGACGGACAGACAGACGGACTGAACGACGACTATAGGTGCTACGTATTTATATAATTACGAACGCACCTAAAAAGGTGGTTTACAGCTAATTCATATTAAATTTGGATTTATGGATTGGCAAGTTTCTTCCAAAATGGAAAAAAACCAAAATGTTCCTCAAATTTGAAGCAAGTTTCTTCCAAAATGGAAGAAGTAGGTTTCTTCCAAGGGGAAGAAACTGTTATTCTTGCCAAAATCGCACGCCTGTCTAAAGCTTTTCAATGATTGGCTGCTTCGAGAAAAGAAATTTTGTCCAAACTATACAAAATCAATTAAAAGTTATCCATTTCAATTTAACTAGCATATTTTTTAAATTAATTAGACTTTTGAAACTAGTAGTAAATAGTATCTAGATCATTTACCAACAGCAGGCAGAATGAAACTAATAAAAGACAGTGCTTTTAATTTACATCAATTTTATTAAGGTAAGTAGTAGACTCACTTAAATCTGCAACCCTAAAAAACCCACAAATGCCTAAAATACACACATCATTGCAGATGTAAACAATGAAACTTTCAATTCAGATGTAGGGACAAAATTACACACTTTTTTATTTTTATATCATTCTGTACATATTTTAATATGCAATTCTTGTTAATATGACTGAACTCATCATTTTTATGATGGAAGTATAAATTTATTTCTGAAAATATATATACATATATATATATATATATATATATATATATATATCAAGATATTGCTGATATCACAGGTAATTGCAATATTTTTACCAGATATATTTATGTATTAATCAAGCTTTTTCAGTTATTAAGTCTGGCTAAACCTGAAATAAAACTTCCTTGTTAATTTGATGTGAATTAGTAGGGTACCTTTATGAGGGAAGTTTCATTCTAATAATTCAAGAAAAATGTATCTCATATATATTATGCATATTTAATTATATACTATTAATTATTTACTTGACCTCTGCTCTTAATAATTTAATCATTTTTAAAATTATCTTAATTGTTGTTGTCTTAATTTATTACTTTACTTAAATATTTTCATATTTTACTATATTGTAAGCATTCATTACAATTTTGATTGCATTATTACATTCAAACTACTGCTTAAAAATGTAAACAAAGCATGACCAGAAATCTGTAAAATTCTAAAATCCACACAACCTGTAGTTTCAATCTGTGCGGATTTGAGAGAGTCTACTGTAATACACAATAATAACTGTATTTAAAAATTTCATTAAAATCCTTATTTTTTTTGCAACCTGGTATAACAAAACAAAAGTTTTTTAGCAGTAGGATTAGGTTGCTGCAAATGGTTTCTCAACTTAGAATAGATGAATGCAAAAGATGAAAAAAATTCTTTCAAGTTGTACAGAACTTAAAGGAGTATTTAAAAGCATTTCAACATACGCACAGACATTTTTAGACAATTAGCCTTTTAAAATCAGCATTGAGATATGCATAGATGCTAGCAGGGGTGCAGAATATGTCCGATCCGGCGACCTAGGATCGAGGGAAATTTTGCAGAAACATATACAATTGATTTCGATTTTAACAACAAATTCCATAATTTCCTGAGATAGAAAAATTTCACTATAAATAAAAAGATCCGTATGGTGAAATTCACGAAATCGATCTCAGAATAATACGTACCGTATATCGGGTGATTCTGTTCCGAATTTTCCAAAAAATTAAGGCATGCAGTTCCGAAAATTTTAAAAATCGTTCATCAATATGAAAATTCGGACATAAAAATACCGCAAATTTTGTCAAAAAATTACGGAAAAAACTCGAATTTTGTCATAAGATCGCAAAATAACCGCAAATTTTGTCATAAGATCGAAAAATAACAACAAATTTCGTCAAAAGATCGCGAAATAACCGCAAATTTCATCAAACGATCGCAAAACAACTGAATTTCGTCAAAAGAGCGTGAAACAACCGCGAATTTCCTCTAAAGCGGAGAAATGACCACGATTTTCGTCAAAACGTGGCGCGATAACAGCGAATTTCGTCAAAGGAACGCGAAAAAAACCCGGAAGTTTCGTCAAATGTTCGCGAAATGAACGCAAATTTTGTCAAAAGATCGCGAAATGAAGGCAAATTTTGTGAAAAAAATCACGAAAAACCGCACATTTCGTCAATAGATCGCGAAAGAAGAACACATTTCGCCAAACGATCACAAAACAACCGTGAATTTCGTCAAAAGAGTGCTAAATGAACGCAAATTTCATCAAAAGTTCGCGAAACAACCGCAAATTTCGTCAAACGATCTAGAACAGCTGCGAGTTTCGTCAAAAGAGCGTGAAACAACCGCGAATTTCGTCTAAAGGGGCGAAATGATCACGATTTTCGTCAAAACATGGCAAAATAACAGCGAATTTTGTCAAAGGAATGCGAAAAAAACCCGGAAACTTCATCAAATGTTCGCAAACTAAATGCAAATTTCGTCATAAAATCGCGAAATGAATGCAAATTTTGTGAAAAGATCGCGAAAAAGCCGCACATTTGGTCAAAAGATCGCGAAAGAAGGGCAAATTTCATCAAACGATCACAAAACAACCGCGAATTTCGTCAAAGAGCGCGAAATGAATGCAAATTTTGTCAAAGATCGCGAAACAACCGCATATTTCATAGAAGGGCAAAATATGTGCACTAAGTTATACAAGTCTAGGTAATAGTGGATTTTACCTGGCAAAATTAATGCTAGTTCTGTATTTCGGCTCACTTTATGTTTTTTGGGTCGCTGAATCCGAATTTGTAACTTCCCACCAAAATTACCCCCGGCAAACCTCCAACAAATTGATTTTTTTTAAAAATTTGGTTTTTGAGAACAGCGCGCGGGGAATGTTCCGACGCAGCCCCCTCTCTCCCCGTTTATCCTACGTCATAATGTCATACATCCTATTTGTTGCAAATTTTATCTACTTTCTGAATTTCTACATAGTTTTCCCCTAAAACAATAAAAAGTGTAATTTAAAAACAACTATATGGGGGGGGGTTGGGGGGGAGGAAATTTTGGGGGCAAGTTAAAAATTCGGATTCAGCGACCCAAAAAACTTAAAGTAAACCTTATAGAGAAAGTTCGGAGGGGAGATGGGAGGGCGAATGTAAACGTGTGAGTGGTTAAGTGGAATTGCGCAACTTTGTCCACGCAGCACCACGGCGCATGTTCCGAAGCAGATCCCCCCTTCCCCTTTCCCTTCTTCCTAAGTCATAATGTCATATACCTAACTTGTTACAAATTTTGTCTACTTGAATTTCTAGATACTTTTTCTCTAAAAGAATAAAAAAATGCTAGGTAGAGCCCCCATATGGTCTCTATTGCCTGGACTTTTAGTAAATAAATCCATCCTAGTACTGTATGCTTTGAAACGCATTTGAACAGAAAAGAAAACGTTCGTTTTGAATTCATTTTCTTCGTTATTACATCAAAGATGTAAAGTGTTTGAAAAATAGCTTGCTTTCGATAATTTTTCGATATATTTAATGTGTCATATTTGCAGTCTTCTTCTATTTGCAAATGCCTTCAACGTTCTGCTCGGATACATAATAAAAATTATTGTGACTTTTGAGATGATTATTTTTATTGTTAGTGATGTTTTTTAATGTATGTTATATCATCTCTACATTTTTTAAGGAATGGTGTAGCAACAGCGATGCGTGTCGATCACAATAGATGACATTTTAAGAAAGTCAGAAGTGGAACAAAAATCGGTGACAAAAAAGAAAAAACTCATGAAGACTGAATAAATGCGACTGCAGTTGTATATGTATCGCATATTTTTTATGTTGTGATTGCTTTTTGCCAAACTATCGTTATTCTTGAAAAGAAACCAGTGGCTGAGAGGTTCTGCTCTCGAAGCTGGTAGACGGGAGGTGCTGGGTTCGAACCCAATCGCGCCCGTCGGCCTAATCGTTCGGAGTTTTCGTGGTTTTCTTCGAGCCGTGGATTTCCATGCGTTAATACGGATTAGGTTCCCTTAGAAAGACCTCCACGGAAGGCACTCCCCCTAGGGCCTATATCCCTCGTGTAGATAATTGGCCGTCAACAATCAACCCAACCCAACTCTTGAAAAGAAATATTAACAGGTAAATTTTTTTCTCATTACACAAATATTTAAGGACTGATTATAATGTTATTCTTTTTCACAAGTACTATGAGCGTGGTTCAATGATTATTGTCCCGAGTGTTTAAAAATGTTTGTACTGCGATGGTTGATGTGTAATATTGAAGTCTAATGTCTTAGATGCGTATATGCGCAATTTCAGAACTGTAGCTGCTATATTAACATATTTTTTTTCGATTTTGGTGTGAGAGATCGCACATAGCTTGAAAGAGGGGGGGGGGGATGACAGTGAATGAGACGTGGCTACTGTCGTTTGGACTCATAGGATCATAGTGATGTAGCCACGTCTCATCCAGTGTGACAGATCTATCACAGAACGGCTTCAAGTTTGGCCCCATAAGCTCTAAACCAACCTTTCCCCCCATCCCCCCCCCTTTCAAGCTACGTGCCACCTATCTCACCTAAAACGAAAAACAAAATATGTTAATATAGCAGCTACGGTTCTGAAATTGAGCCTATAGGCATCTAAGACATTAGACTTCAATATTCCACATCAACCATCGCAGTACAAACATTTTATACACACTCGGGACAATAATTATTGAACCACGCTCGTAGTACTTGTGAAAAAGAATAATGTTATAATCAGTCCTTAAATTTTTGTGTAATATATATATATATATGTATATTATATATCCCTATATATCCCTTTAATAAGTGGCTTGTTCTCGAAAAGATTTAATATATTTGATGACGTGCGTTTCAAAACTCACCTTATCCAAAATTTTAAAAATCGTGTTTTTTTTATTTTTATCAATCTATTACTCTATTGCCAAACCTGCACAGAAAAAACCTTTGTTTACGGCGAAAAACAATGTACGCAGTTCGACGTTTTTCGCGATTTTCCTAAATTTGACTTTCTGGATAAGGCGAGTTATAATGTTATTCTTTTTCACAAGTACTAAGTATCCCTTTAATAAGTGGTTTGTTCTGAAAAGATTTAACATATTTGAGGAAGTGCGTTTCAAAACTCGCCTTAACTAAAATTTAAGAAATCTGATTTTTTTTTTTTTTATCAATCTATTATTCTATTGCCAAACCTGCACCGAAAAATCCTTGTTTACGGCGAAAAACAATGGACGCAGTTCGACGTTTTTCGCAATTTTCCTAAATTTGACTTTTTGGATAAGGCGAGTTATAATGTTATTCTTTTTCACAAGTACTATATATCCCTTTAATAAGTGGCTTGTTCTGAAAAGATTTAATATATTTGAGGACGTGCGTTTCAAAACTCGCCGTAACCAAAATTTAAAAAATCTTTTTTTTTTTTTATCAATCTATTATTCTACTGCCAAATCTGCACCGAAAAACCTTTGTTTACGGCGAAAAACAATGAACGCAGTTCAAAGTTTTTCACGATTTTCCAAAATTTGACTTTCTGGATAAGGCGAGTTTTGAAACTCATGTCTTCATTTAGTGTGTTAGTCAGTTTCTGCAGTAATATCCAAATCATGTTTAATACGCGATCCCGTTTAGTATTAGCTGCTTTTGTCCTGTTACTTGAAACGCGACGATTATGTTTTGTATAAAGATATAATTTTAGGTATATTATCATCCCCTTTTTAAAAAGAGTTCCATTGTTATCAATTTAACAGTAACTAACAATGTTATTTTTTATTAGTAATTTACACATGGCATATTTTTACTCTTTGTAACAAAAATCTAAAAAAAGCGTTCTATTAAAATCTCGTGATATAATTAAAGTATCAGAAATAATTTAATTTTTTTTAAAGATTATATTTCATAAGTAATTTCACTAACATATAGGAAGTAATTTCCTTTTATATAAATTTTCAATTATTACTATCATTAATATTGTATCTGTAGTTTTGTAAAGAAAGAGACTGCAAAGTGGAACAAGACAGAGATTTATTTGGTAGGTAGCCAAAGCCGTTTTTTTATGCGAAGTGTGAGTACAAAAGATAAGAAAAAGTAATAATAAAGTGAAGGGTGTGTAAGTGGATAAAGTTTTACATAATAAAGAACATAAGCCGCATAATTTCGCATAAAACTCCGTCTTGAACAGTGGCCGAAAGAGGCTATTGATTCCGATTTCATTCGTTGGTATTATTCTGGTTTTCTTGGGGAACAATATTTATCCCATTTCCCTCCAAACCAATGTCGGATACTTTTGAAAATGTTTCTCTTCTTTTTCGTTGCTCGAACTATATCTGAAATGAAAAAAAAATCAGACATCCAAATGAAACAGTTTTATAGTAGTACACTGTAAAACAAAAATTCAAGTAGTATTACAGGAAAAACGGTCTAAAGTAGAAATTTCAGTTTAAAATCTTGACAGACTCTGGTTTAAAAAATTTTATGATGTAAACACATAATTTGACATGAAATAAAAGCACAACCCGTAACATTAAGCATAAAATACTCTCTATTTTACATCATTCATACGCAGTGTAAGTAAATTTCTGTAAAAAATATGTTTTTTCATTTTTTTTTAAACCTATACGAAGAAAAAGCTTTAAGCTAGCCTTTTTTTATATAAATATTTTTTTAGAGAATTCTAAAACAGTTTCTTTTTTAAATTAGAGGTACAGAAAATATACATCATGTTTAAAATTAAGAGAATTTTCCGATTTGGTCGATTATCTCCAGAACTACTGGACTAATGAAATTAGGTATGTACATAGACTGATATACCGCAACAAAAATAAACATTCATTATAACGCGCACGCATGATCGTGTATAAGAATCAGCAGCGTCGGAAGTTATAAAACGGAGCTTCCGATATTGAATCAAAAAACGGGTTAATAGGGGGAATGGTCTTACAATTATGTAAATATACATCGCTCACAATGTGAATTTACTCTGGGAATCAGCAAGTTTGTGTCCTTCTGGCAGTTAGTCTCACTCCTCCAGAACACTGTTTTCGGATGGTTCAGGGAGGCGGAAAGAGAGTTCCAGTTTTCCTCCCCAGAGCGTCCCAGGCATGCTCTATAGGGTTTAGGTCTGTAGGCCTAGTTGGCGAATCCATCAAGCGAATATACTCACTTTCCAGAAATTTGTTAACCAGATGAGCTCTATCTGGTTGCGCGTTGTAGTCCATTAAAATGAAATCAGCGCCGACTGGATCTCTGAAATGGAAAAGATAGGGTACTAAGATATTATCCCTACACCTCACACGAGTCACAGCCTTTGCCAAACACAGAGAAGGGTTAAGCGCCCATACAACAGACCATCAAACCTCCGCTGTCATATGGTCTTTTTCTCGGAAGTTAGAAGGAAGGTGACGGTTCCCTAGTTTTCTTCGGATGAAAGTGTGTATAAAATTTGTATTTAGACTGTACTGTACAGAGACTTATTAGTGAATAGGACGATCCCCCATTCATTCCTGGACCACAGTCAATGATCCCTGCACCATGCTGGTTCCTCTGAGTGCAGAAGAGCGCGGGGCGCAAGAAAAAGTTCTTATTGCAAACAGTCCTTTGTCATGTAGCCTTCTGCAAACAGTAACCCTTGAAACTAGGCTGACTATATCTGCATAAATGTCACTTGAAAGCTGAGAAATTATTGCACTCTTGTTACCCCTCTCTATAATCGACAAATAGCGATCTTTGTGGGTCGTTGTTTCTCTTGTACGACAATTATCCAGGCTTTCTCTCTAAGGATTCAGTGTCCTTAAACTATTTCCATAAGTTGAAGGTGATACTAAACGTTACATTGAAGTCTCTAGAAACATGTGACTACCCTGTTTGCGGTCTTCTCGCGATTTGCCGCATCATCCGTCATCCTAACGCCGGTGGTCACTCATTGTTACTGTCTTATTTTGAATTTCATCGAATGTTGAAAAAAAATACCAAGATTACCAGCGAGGTATACGAGAGAACAAAACGCGAAAACTGCCACGCTCGCTTATAAAGCCTGTTCCTCTACCCCGCTGCCATCGAAATGCTCAAGGTCAGAGGACACGAGTGTGACATCATCATTAATCGACCGACTTCTCACAAGTGTTGGAATTCACACCGGAAAATTTTGAATAGCAATTTTATTTTACTTTATTTGCGTAATATCTATCATATTATAAAACAATAATAACTATTTAAGCTGGCTGTTGAGAATTTGGAATCCTCCAATAAAAAATCAGCGAGATGCGGCAGCACTGTGGCATTCCGCATCTGGCTGAATTTTTAATTAGGGATTCCGAATTTTCACCAGTAAGTTTAAATAGTTATTATTGTTCTATAAGATGATAGATATTCCACAAATAAAATAAAATAAAATTGCTATTCAAAATTTTCCAGTGTGAATTCCAGCACTAGTGAGAAGTCGGTCGATTATTGATGACGTCACAATCGTGTCCTCTGGCCTTGAGTATTTCGATGGCAGCGTCTACCCACTCCGCGGATACACATATTTACACTTACGTATTCGGCACTGAAGTGTTAATCTTTGTTTGGAAGCATTGTTTTTACCTTTTGTCGAGTACTTTTCATGAAATTCGACAAAACATGCAAATTCTCTTAATTTTGAAAATAAGTGTAGTTGAAACATATCAAATTTACAGAATATTACCTATTAAAGATCCGAAAATAATGCTCTTAGTACGCATCATGTTTAGTTTAAAATGTTTTGAATTTTGCATGCTTCAAATTTATTATAATATGCATATTTGATTAGAAGAATTTATTGAAATTTTCAAGTTTCTTTGCTAATCTAATAATTCTTTTATTCTGTTCCTTACAAATTAATATCAGGCACCTTCCAAAAACAGCGTATAGGAGGTATCTGATTTGCGTTTTCCTCCCTTTGTAATCAACCCATTATAATATAAGACTTTAAAATTTAAGGAATATCTCAGTATAATGCAGGCTGATTTACGTACATAAAGAAAAATTGCGGAGCGGCAAAACACACCAAAATAAATATTCAAAAAATTGGTTCAATTTGAAGTATTATATCGTCATATTGAACAATTTTATTTGACAGAAAATACTAAAATAAAAAACAAAGGGAAAAATATTTCGGCATTTTTTGGTAGATAAAAATGATTTTTCTGTTTCCTTTCATGTTTTGCAGGACAAAATTGTTTCAATAGCAAATGATGGAGGCCATAATAAAGTTAAAATTGGTATTTAATATAAATCTATCCGTCCGGTAAAAATGGTGCAGCATCGAAAATATGTATATAAAAAATGTATTTTATTATTAAAAATAATTTGATATATATTGAAAGAACATTAGAGTATAACTCAATTATAGAACAGATTTGCAGTATATATGGAAATTACGAACACGTATATGTTGATAATATTTCATAGAATATGTGTTGATATTATTCTGTAACGTACATAAATTTTGATTTCGATTAGATTCTTTAAATATTATTATTTTGGACAGGTTGTGTAAAGTGAAATTATATGTGTATCCAATAAAGCGCAGTTTAGATAATAAATAATAAAAATCCATCCGCACAGTTAAAAATTTATGTCAAACACAGAAAAGAAATAGAACACTAGTTCTCAGTTAAAAACTTTGGATCAAAATTCAATCATATTTCTTTTACGAGGGTTTATCAGTAAGTTTTTACCCTCACATAGAAATAATTGAGTGAAATGTGTGAAATTGCTACATTGGATTAGTCCTTTTCTATATAGTCACCGTGCGCAGTAACTCATTTCTGAAATCGGTATTGCAAAGACAGGGGAGAAGATGTATTCTATGAGGCGCAACGTTAGACCCAAGAGGGGGGGGGGCATTTTTCTAACTTTTGCCGACCCCTACATGTGAGATATTGTTCGAAATGTCCACTTTTTTAAATTTTGCGGACATCGTTCATGCCCCCCGGGGGTAAAATTTGGGGGAGGAGCTCGGGAGTGCCTAACAAGCATAAGTGGTCACAGGCCTTTCCAACATATGTCACATGTGGGGGTCGGCAAAAGTTAGAAAAATGCTCCCCCCGTTTTGGATCTACTATCGCGCCTCCTGGAATACATCTTTCCTTCTCTCTTTGAAATACCGTTATCAGAAATGTGTTAATGTGTACGGTGACTATATAGAAAAGGACTAATACAATGTAGCAATTTCATAAATTTCATACACTCTCGTATAGGATTGGCAGAAAAAACTTTAACTTGTGCTGTAATTTATTTACATGAGAAGCGTAATCAAATTCCTTTCAATTCATATTTATGTAATGGCAGTTTTTTTATTTATTGTGTGTTGTTGCATTAGCAAATTCATCTCATACTTTTAGAAAAATGTTTTCGATTCTATTATAATATGCCGTTATACTGTAATACTACCCATATACTGTAATTCTCTCCTAGAGTGAACAAAAAATTGTTAACCGTCTTCAGTTTTCTTTTCGAGTAAAATTACAAAAATATCAATATCTCTATGAGCCTATGAGATAAATTTTTAGCTAAAAGTTTTTTTGTATTTTTTAGCAAGATTTTGGTTTTTCGCATCCTAGAAATCTACACAAGTTAATATAAATGACTAGCATTAACAATAGAAAGCCCGGAAATTTTACTCAAGTTTCATAAAAATATTTGACACCAGAATTTTTATTTAAAATTATTTGACTGATTTATTTAACGTAAATCTGTGTGTTTTAAATTTAACTTATTTTATGAAAGAATTTATTGTTCCAATTGACATTTAATCATATGGTCGGAGTTGGATCGACTCCTTCCGGGCGTTCTAGTGTTAAATCATACATTCTTCAGCAAAAAATATTTTGACAATGTATACAATATCTGGTTAAAAAAAACTCCTGTGTAGGATTGTCTAGAACAGCGTTTCCAAAACTTTTCTCATGCATCCCGTTCATTGTCATTTCTTTCCTCTGCGGTACACTAAAATTTTCCAACTCACCTTTTTACTGCCAATATAATATTTATGGCTAGAATAATATCGATTTAAAGTGTCACATACAATATTAGAATATTTTAATAATGCGTATAAAACTAAAAGCAGTTCTTTTATAAGCATTCAAGTTTTATATTAAAAATCACTCCTAACTCCACTTCTGATATTCATGTTGCTAATTTTATAATTAGTATTAAACTATTTATTGATAACGCAAGGATCACTCAGCCCCTCGGTGTAAATAAAATGAGTACCAAGCTCGTATCGATACTAAACACTGGGTTTTCCAGGTTGGGTTAACCCTTTATGTATTGAATTATGAATTCATGAAATTTTTTATCTTCTAAGGCATTTTTCATGAATTGTTTAAACTAGATTAGAAGATTTTCACAATCATTTAATAAATTTTAAAAGGATTGAAGGATTTAGAAGGATTCATTAGATTTGGATATTGTGCACTATTTATAACCCCACTCAAATCTTTTATTTTAAATATTTTTCTTAGTGTTTTGTAGAATTAGGAAATATGCAGATACAATGTTCTTACAATAGAAACATTTCCTAATTGAAAAATATCACCTCCCCGCCCCCCTCCCCCCCCAACGCCAAGAAAGCTTAAAAGATGCAAAGGCAAAAGAAACCACCCTTTTAAAAATATTTTTGTTTAATGTAACCAATAATGCTTTTGGAACAAGATAAGGTAATGTATCTATAACTCATTCTAAACTGTATTACAAGTAATCGATGTATTAAATGAATTTTATAAAAAGTTATTTTAATGGTACGTATAAGTACCGTCAGTAGATAAAGGGTTAATCTACTGACCGTGACATATTCTGTATAGTGCCTCAGGGTTCATGGTCTAATAAACAGGATTGGACAAGCTAGGCCCAGATTCTTAATGGTTTGTGGGCCCATAAAGTTTAGATTTTACTAACTGATAAAGGAGTATATAAGAAAATATCTTTTACTTTTATTTATACCTAGATTTCTACTTTTTAATGTTAAAAATATTTTAATGGTGTTCTTTCTGAGCCACTTGGGCTATTTTAGCGGATGTGGTTTGGAAAATCATGTACTCATTTTTGTTGTAACTTTTCGTGCACACTTGCAACAATAGAGATTATTTGACGATGCATCAACTACACTCAGCCAACGGAAAAATACCTCAGAATAAGTTTATTAACTTATAATTAAGTTCTAAAATTATTAAAATGTTGTATAGGCATCGAAAACACACCTGTGTGGGTATTTTTTATGATTCTAGCTTATGTGGTAGTTAGTTACAATTCGATTACGAATTTTCTTCTTTACATACAAAAAACAAATAAACATTAAAATTAAAAAGAGAAAAAAAAAACTTACGAACAGCTTTATCATACTGAGCTCATTTCAACTTGATTATACCCCTTTACGAAGTTTTCATTTTTAAAAAGTGATAAACAGATTAACCTTCAAAATTTCTAAACATATTTATTAAGAATTTTATTTTCATATGAAAAATTGTGAGTAAAAATTCACACTTGAACACTTCATTAAGATTTATTTTTTCGCGACTCTGCATTTGGAAAAGACTGGTCTAGAAGGATGTTTAAGAAACCATTGTCTGGTACGACAGCTAAAGCAGTTTTAACACAGCCAGATTACAGGTTACTTAAAAATGTATCTCGTAAATTACTTGAAAAGGGGCGTATTTAAGAAATTTAAGTGGAATTTCTATTTATTTGGCCTAAAATTTACGTAATTTTTAAGATTTGTTTTTACTAGCAAAGAAAACAGATATCTTCGGATTTCTTTCCTTCTAATTTTGACAGATTAATTATACATTTAAATTTGTTTTGTGTAAAAAAAAAAAAAAAAAATGTAATTTAATAGATTACAATGACCATTTGGAATTTTTTTTTTTGACTTAATATTTACTTAGTTTTAATTTTGGGGCATTTCGACAAGAGAAGCCGAGAAAGATAAGAGGTTAAAAATCAAAAGCAGTTCCTCCGAATCATCTACAGATCGCGAGAAATCACCTTCGTAACAAAATTTAACCGAAAAATCTAAATTTCGTCCACGAAATTCCGTCGCATCCTCTTCAACAACAGATCGCAAAGATCAAACTTAAGACGACCAAAACCTTCATCGATAAACTCTCCAAGTCTCGTTTAGAGAAGAAACACAGTTTACAAATCGAAAGCAGTTCCACCGAATCATCCACAGATTGCGACAAATTACCTACGTTGAGCTCAATTTTTCCCGGTTAGAATCGACCGATTGTAAAACGCCGTGGCTAGTGGATTGGAGCCCCTCGAGACATGGCCTTTTACTATCAATCGATTAAACATTAGATTGTTTCCTTTTTCGCGATCGTCTTTTATTCTGTAATCGATTTTCATGGGCTACATAATGATAATCAGTTGAAGACCTCGATTTTCATGGGCTACATAATCAGTTGAAGACCTCGATTTTCATTGCCTACATAATGAGTCGAAGACCTCGATTTTCGCTTTGCAAGAAGATTTTCATTTCAGCGTCGCCCTTTGGCTTTGGATTTTTCCATATCTGATAATTTGCGCTTACCCATTTTGTAACTTTCTCAATTTTTAACTGTTTTATGTCTTTCGATTACCTATTCAAACAATTTTTAACGATATTATGCCTTTCTATTACCTATTCAAATAAAAATTCTTCTAAAAGTAAAGAACATCGTTGAATTTCGTTAAAAAAAATAAAATGCGAGCATCATTTGGCCCCATCCTCGACCGAAAACAACAACCATTTCCAAATGGTTAAAAAAAAAAAAGGAATATCATGTTTTGTGCGACTGCAGATGCAGCCATGCTCCGATCCGATCGGTCGACAGTTTCTATTCGGTTACAAGCTTCTGATACAAATTGGGTCACCTTATTATGGAAGGGCATTAAATTCTCTGGAGCGTAAACCATCATTTAGTTTTAAAAGTTGATTTTTGATAAAATGGTGTTTCATCTGCGCGAAAAATATACTTTTCGGAAACGTAAGATCCTGCAAGAATGATTAGCTTTCTTTTAGATAAGAGATAAAGGAAATGGGTCATTAGTTCTTGAGAAAATGTTAGCCCACGCCGAAAAACAGAGTTTCGAGAAAAACTGTTTAACCCTTGTTTCTTTTCGGCAACATACCCAATTTAGGCTCTAAAATACTATTAGAATAATATTGAAACTAAAATGCCTAATGTTGCCATTAAAATGCATTCTTAAAATATTAAATCGATTTTCAACATGTAGATGGCTACACTTGTGCTGTATAAGAATAAAGATAGATTTATTTTTAAAAATTGGTGCTACTTGTTCCTTTTGTTTTGTTTAGACGCTTGCGAAATATCCTATTTTGTTCTGCAGTGAGCAAGTAAAATTTATTTCTCATTATAGTTCCTAAAATTATTGTGTGTTTAATATTATAGAATTGTATCAAAGAAAATTATTTTTTCAATTAAAGACCAATATTGCCGATTAGTATAACAAACTGTTTTTTAGCCATAACTTAAAACAAAATATGATTTTTTAAAGTATTTTTCCCATGATTTATTTAAAAAATGAAAGCCGAAAAACATTATTACAATGATTTTCGAAAAATCAGGCATTTAAGGGTTAAATGTTTACAATGCATCTTTACGGCTTAAATTCAATGAACGAAAAATGTTGTAAGGAATTGAAATATAACGAAACCTGTTTTAGGACAAGCTTAGAAATGAAAAAAGAAATGAAAAAAGCGAAAATTTTGACTCAAAGAAGTAGAACCTTCCCTTAAAGATGTTCTCAAATCCAAAAGGGCAACTTTCTGAAATAAATTTTAATTTATTTTTGTTCGGAAATGCATGAAACTAGTAGGTGTTGCTGTTCAGAAACTGTGTAATCGAGCTTTTTTTTGCAAACGCAATAAATCTTTCAGAAAATAGTGTCAAAGTGGGAGTTTTGAAACGAATTTCAGCGCGGAAGGAGAAAGAGCACTCAAGAGCGGGTGAAAAACGGGTTTGTCACGTGATCAAAATCGCTTATAACTCAATAGGTAATGGATGTGTCAAAAATGGAGAACACAGTTCGATTCCAAATCATTTTCATGGTCAGGTTTTCCAGTTTTATAGCTTTCAGTTGAAAAATGAATTTGTAAATGTGTCAAAATCTTTTGCGCTTGTTGTGCAGAGCAGTTGAGAATAGCCTGAAGGATTTCCGTAAGAATGCCATACCTTTATTCATGACCATGATCTATACCATTAGCTAAATGCACTTACTATTTATTGACCAATCCAAGATAAAATAAAATAAGTAAATAGCCAGGATAAAATAAAATAAGGAAATAGTGAGAATAAAATAAAATAAGTAAATAACTTGGATACATATTCCAATCTATTTGAACAAGGGAATCATACTATATTACTGTCAGAGGAATTACTTACCATCTTCTTTTATTTCTGTCGGATTTTCAGGAGTGCAATTCAAATTCGATTGCTGGACATCGCCCGAATCAAGCACGGTATGACTTCCACATGGCAATCGAAGTGAAGCAGCACAACCGACGTACAAGGAGAGCAAGAACTGTACTTTTTTACTGGACGCTATAAGAAAATATTTTGTTTCACTTTTTTGAGGTAATATAATTAAACAAGAAACAAAGAAACCGGTAGCACAGACAATCCCCTCATCGAGTTCACGGATGAAATTCTAGGATTGGTTAAATCTTGATTCGCATATTAAAACGCAATCGGTCTGCCAAGTCCTATCTTGGTGAAAAACACCTAAAAACCTGATTTTAGCGGCTGACTCGTAGGTTTACTATTGTGTTTTCCTGCTTCCAGTCCTCCCTGTTTTCATAACTTTTGGTGCAGGAAAACACAATGGTAAACCGACGAGTCAGCCGCTAAAATTGGGTTTTTAGGTGTTTTCCACCAAGACAGGACTTGGTAGACCGATTGCGATTTAATATGAGCATCAAGATTTAACCAAACCTAGAATTTCGTCCGTGAACTCGATGAGGTGATCGTCTGTGCTGCCAGTTCCCGTCTAATAGATTATGAAATACTTTTTAGCAAAATAATGTAACAAATCCTCACCGTTTAATAAGTTGCAATAATATGACTAACTGAACCATTCGGAATTTAACATCCTAATTTCAGCACCCACAGTCGGAAAATTATCCGAATCTTTTGAGCAGACCTGTATATTGAATATATATTTGTATCTATTAACCACATGCATTCAACATTTTAGCTCATTTACCAAGTACATACCTCAATTGAAAACTCCCCTTCAGCAATTACCGCTAATAAGGAGAATGGTATGAGATTTCTTTAGTGCAGCCCTGTATATGAGGTATAGAATTGATACACAACGAGTAACATACAAAAAACAGCTAAATTTAAAAGCGCATACCGATATTGAAAACGGGCTTGTAGCAATGATTTCCCAAAGACAGTACTGAAACTGGTTTCTTTTGTGTGTCCCTGTAAATAAACGGCTAATGCTATGAAGGCCCTATTCCATAATAATAATCTTGTAGTGAAATTCAGCGATTTATATCAATTTCAATATATTGGAAATAGCGTCATGTCATTAAAATGCTCTGCAAACGATTTTTCTCATTAACCATAATGTAACGGAATTACTTTGAGTGTCCCTGTAAACGAAACATTAACCCATTTATTCCTAGCGTACCATTTTTGAGACACTTAAAATTTAATAAATTTGTATAATTTTTTTCTTCATTATAACATGAAAATTGCATGAAATAGTTATCTATAAATATCTTTATCTGTTACCGATAGCTGACAGCATAAGATGGATATTTGTTTACTTAAAATGAAGGATTTTTTTTGGAGTTTATAGATTTTTCATTTTTCAAGATGGTGAAACGTAAAAAGTAAGTTTATTTGTGTTTTTTCCATCAATTATCCAAATAAATAAGTCATAATCTTAGCTTGTTGACTTCGTTCAAACACATATTTTTTTAAATTGTGAAATTATAGGTTAGTATATAATATACATTTTAAAAGCTACATTTAAAACATATAATTATGCATATTATACTATTACAAATATTATGCATATTCCCATATTTAGTGCGTTTTCTTTTCATGAAATAAATACGAAAAAATTTTAGCGTAATTTTTTTTTTCCAGTTCATTTTGCAACTTTTTAAAGATATTTTACCAACAAATTTGAGAAAACAAAAATTCAAGCACAAATGGGTTAATGCTACACGCTTCATATCCAATACCAAACATGTTATGGTAAATATCATTAACATATATCAATTGCATGAAACTTCGAATATATTTACACGAGTTAGAGGGTGGACAGACGGACAGACGAACCGAACTCATAACACTTTTCTTATTTCTTTTAAAAGGTTAAAGCGAAAAATTTGATTTGAACTGTGTTCAAACTGCTCTTTTTACATTCCGGAAAAAGGTCGAATAAGAGAATAAGTCATAAGCATTCATGCTTTAAAGATTCAACATGAATTATTTGACTTGAATAGAAAAGTGAAACTGAAAAATGTAAGAAATTATTCTAAAGTAAAGAAGAATGTTTCTTCTGTTTTAACAAGGTATTTTATATCTACATTTTTAGTAAATTCAAGAAAACCAAGGAATTTATATTGTACAAGTAATTAGAAAAAAAGAATAGAATTTTTTAAATTATCATTACAAGCAAATAACATAAATATTTAATAAGCGTTTGAATTAGAAATTTTTAACAAAAACTGAATAATCTTGTAATGAAATACTGATTAGTAAATTTAAATGAAACATGGAATTTAAGCACATCTTAAAGAGCAAAAATTTGAAGGGAGAGGACCCATTAAACACTGTTGCTTAGCTGCCTCATCTAAAGATAATCACTAATCTAACTATTTTAAATAAAATGAACATGCAGTTATTTTTATTTTTGTTTTTTAAATGATTTTAACCTTAAGGGGGCTGGTCACCCAGCTTCGGAATTCTTATCCATAATGTTAAGTCTATGGACTTTTGATGCATTCGTCTATTTAAAATATCATCTCCGGAAATTCATATTTTTAACATATTTTTCCTGTGTACTCTTCTAAAAGGATGTCTCTGCTTTTCGTAGTTTTCAAAATATTTCTAAAATGTAATCTGAATTTAATATTTTATATATCAAAAGCGGGTGAACTGTGAGTCAGATTTTAACACTTCTTATATTATTAAGTCTATAATTTAGAAATAGTTTGAGAACTCGGAAAAAAGAGGCATCTTTTAGGAAGTGTACACAAATGATAGAAGTTAAAAATATGAATTTCCCGAGGAGATATTTTAAATAGACGAATGCCTCAAATGCCCGTAGACTTTACATTAGTGAAGAGAAGCTGAGTGACCAACTCCCTTAAAACATACATATATACATAAAATATATAAAATCAATTTCTTAATGGATCTGCATAGAAAGGTTTCGTGGATTTTTGTCTATTATTTTGAAAATACTCCAGAGTGAGAAAGGCAATAAGTTTTGCTCCTTTGGTAGCCTACCTAAGAGAAACTATAAAGTGAATATTTCTTTATTTTTTATAGTAGTGGCAATTTTAGGAGCGATTTATATTAAATTTAACTAAGAGCGTTCATTTAAATTATATTAAATTTAACTAAGAGCGTTCATTTAAATTATATTAGCTTACCATTAAATAAATTATTTTATCTATGTTTGGTAGTGACAATTTTCTTTATTAAGCATCTCTTTGAAAAATATTGAAACCATTAATTTATTTAGACGTAGTCTTGACTCACCTTTGTTAATCCATACATCATTCTTCTTTTTCAGAAAGAGCTTGGGGCCGCCGAACACCTTATGCTGTAAAACGTCATCGATGGATGGCCTACCTTTCGGATTCAAGCTGATGCAGCCGCGGACGAAATCTCGCATAATTTCAATTGTTTGATCCTTTATTTCAGTATTTCCAAATGCTTTCTTCACAAGCTCTTTAAACTTTTTCATCTGAAATATTTCGAAATGAATTAAAGAGTTTTAACCTCGGCTACACTAAATGCATCCAAATGCAAGCATCTGCTACAAATGTGTCTATTACTCTAACAGGAAAAAAATAAGAATGACTTCTCACCAAAACACACAGAAATGGCAATGTGTTTGGATGACTCAATCTTTTTTTTTCTTCTGGAAAAAGCACATGTTACCGTTATGAGAGATAATCAAAAGACTGTTGCAGTAATATATTATTATAATTCACTTGTACGGCATCAATCATTGGTAATAAAGCAAAAGGTTTGTGCTTCATATCAAACAAAACACATTTCTGGAGGAATATTCTATGATAACAGGCATTACATACACTTTAACACGAAATTTAGTGTAAGAGAAATATATATAAAAAAATATAGCAAAACATACTAGCACTCTTTTTCAAGGCAATTCTCATTACAAAATCTGACATGATCACAAACTTTTTAGATTAAAAAAAATGATTTTTAAGACGCAGTTCCTGTTACTTTACAATTAAAACTACGAACAGCCAAATTAACAGAGGAGTTTCCTATGTGTTTTGACTTTTTTCTCTTAGAATTTTTATAGCTGCAATACATTTGCTTTAATTTTGTGTCAAATATTGACTACTGCATTTTTTAACACCAAGTAACAAACGTGTTCTAATATGCTAAAATACATTTAAGTTGTAAATATGCTTGTAAGGAATTAAAACAATGCATAAATGCATAAATCTTTAGTTAGCACACTTCCTTAACTTGCATAAAATACTTTTATTCCACAAGTGTCGTATTATGTGCTCACTGTTATACAGGTTTATGTATAATAAAGCCATAAAAAGTCTCTAGAATATTTCATTCATAGACGTTGAATAAGCCCGGACATATTTAAGACCTCAATAAAGGGGACCAGGAGGGACATCTATGCTCTACAGACTCACTTCCTAGTCTGAGCAGTCTCTCTCGGGCAGTAAAAGTAAAAAAAAAGCCCAGACATAAATTCAATGTCGCAAGACTCATGGCATTCGCAAAGTACTTAAATCTTTCTATAGCAAGGAAAAACAAAATATTATTTTTTCTTTTCTTTTTTGAGGGGATGAGATTGGGGTAAAGAGAACGAAGAAATGAACTTCTAAAATCTGCTCTGAAATCCTTGCGCCTGTCACGTAAAAAAGTTGACATGATACTGAATTTTAATATAAAACAACAAGTTTATTTGAAATAGATAAAGAAACGAGGTTTGCAGTGGAATGGATGAAACTTAATTACGATTCTTGAATTCAGATCCAATTAACTCTCAAAATAGCATAATGTAAATTTAGCAATTTAAACTCAGCTTACGTAAGGAAAATGGATGCTAAAGAATCCTGTCCTGTATGATTTCTACGACGAAAAATCACTGTCGCTGAAAACACGTTAAACAATTTCATTTGAAAACTATGTTAAATGCCTGTACTAACTGCATCCCCACGGATTCCAAAAATAACAATTTGAAGTATGGAGGTCAAACATTTTAGCTGAAGGTTTTGAAACCACACTAAGATTAAACAAAACATCACTCGCTGATAGCATGCGGAAATGACACACTCCAATATCAGAAACGCTAAACCATTGGTCTAAGTTACATATAAACAGATAAAACATGTTTTTAGTACCAGAACTTTTGAACTTATAGCACAGCACACTAGTTTTGGTAGCATTCAACGTACTGTTATTAGTGCCCTTTGCACCAATTCTACAAAACCTTGTTTGCAATAAGTTAAAATATTCTGGTGCTAAAAACGTTATTTTAGCTCATTATATTTTAACAAGTAATCTTTTACTTTTCACTGATCTAACTTACCATGAGAAATGGAACACGACCAAACTAGCTTTTTCAAACCCTCACTCCCATATTTATACTCGCCAGTTGACCACCGAGAGATAATTTACATGTAACCGCACAAAAGTAAACGCGAAGATCAAATTCAGGGCGACAAAATCAAGCTTGCGAAAGGCAGGGACTACAGATAGATGGAACTCTCATGCACAAGTGTTAGATGTTGGAAAACAGGCTCATCACAAATACTGAACTACATTCAAAAGCGAATAGCTAGATTCCGCATTAAAGCCACCAGATTTTTTACTATTAAGCTCTTGTAAATATAATCTATTTTTCAATTAATTAATATTACGATGTGGCACCTTAGATATTAGTTAATTAGCGCCCAAATTGATTAGAATTAAAAAAATATTAAATAACTGTTAGATAAACCTACATAAAGAATTTTAATAAAAAGACGCTTACACTGGGTAATCTAACTCTAAAACCAGCTATTATTTTGCACTGCATTTACTTTAACACTGTTTCTATTAATTTAACTCTTCAAATTATTGAAAAATAAAACGCAATTCATATAATCTGTAGTTCGTTTAAAAAATAAGGTAACACTGATCTGAAATCAAGGTAAGGTAATCAATTACGGCTCTAATATAATCTTTTTTTAGTTGTAAATTAAAAAATCGACGAATATTGTGTTATTTTAAAGCAATATTTTTATTATTTTTATTTTATTTATTAATGAAAATTAATTTCAAGATTAATATAACGTCACTTTCATTTCTCAAACTTTTAACACGTTTTTTCATATTTTTGTTCTAGGTATATTTTAACACGTAATACGTTATTAGCGACATAGTTGTTCTTTCACAATGAATTTTTCTGTCGTCACCAAAATCGTAGTTTACTTTTGCATGGCTGACAATAACCAGCAGTTCTTTTTTAAAATGCATAAGGATGGTGCAACGACCGGCGCAATAGTTTTCGGGGAAAATCCCTCAAGAGGGAGTACCACAAATCGATGTTCTGTTTTCATTTATGTGATGCTTTTATCTCGAGTTTAAGTGCTCAGAGTTCAGCAAAACATACAATTTACAATCCATATGATAGGAATAGATTGTCTTATAATTTTCGTTGCAGTCATCTGTAAAGGGGGTGCTGAAATTCGACTATTTGAATAAGCGAAATAAGCGATGCATATATCACCAGTTTTCAACTTAATTTCCTGCTTTGTATACTGAATATGCAATAACTTGTCATTCAATTTTAGTTGCAGCCTTCCAATAACAGATGCCGTAATTCGATGATTTGTACGAAATATGTGTCATACATTCTGAGATAAGTATTGTCGCAGTAACGTATACAGTAGAAAAGGAACGTCTGCTGACGGCTAACGTTAAAAATGTATTATTAATATTTAAACTGTTTAATTATTCTGTGTAAATAACATATAAAATAGGTTATATTCTGAAGTACTGAACGTATAAAATAAATTTATAAAAAGTTTATTCGTATCAATAATGGTATATTGTGTTAAAATATTGCGTACACTGTGGTCAATTATGTACGTAAATGCATTCTATCAAACTGCGTGTCTGAAATAAATAAATTTATTTTTCCTGCCTTGAAAGTCTTCGTTGCCCACGATTCGATAACTGTATTTACAAATATAAATAAAAACTATTTGCTAAATCTATGTAATTTCTCCTACTATTTAATTCATGTATAAATATGAAAGTTTTGTGATTACCATATCATACTAGTTTTGTGTGTGAAGTAAGAAAAGCATTAATATTCATTTAAAACTACTGATACAAATTATGCTGAAACTTAATTAATCTTGAAATTATCAGTAAGGATAAAAACCATGCAAAGTTTTAGAATTACGTCGACAAAAACACACGTAAAGAAAATACAAATTAAAATGTATCTGACCTCCAAAACATCGTATATCCTGGGATACATGACATCTGTCCAGCTGGGATTACTGTCTGTCCAGTCGTCTGTAAATGACTTGTATAGGGTCTGGTTGGTAAACAATTCCAGCGAGAGTATCCCGAGGCTGTAAATGTCGTAACGGAAAGCATCGACCACGGCCTGAAATCCATTTTCGGAAACCAATCCCTCCGGAGCACGATAGAGGAAGGGCGACTGGTAACTGCAACAAGAAATGTTAAGTAATGATACGTCTTTGGAATTTGTTATAAAAATCTACAAGTAAAATAATCCAAAACCAAAATTTTTGATTGTTACTTTGTATCCAATGCTTCTTATTGAATGGGATGTTGAATCTATCATTATTATTTTTTTTAACAAATGGATTTGACATGACAGAGGAAACGAAGTACATAATGCGTTGATCTGGTATTTTTAATACAGATTTTATGTAGACTGAAGACGACAGCACATCCAATCAATTCATCGTGTTCACGGCTGAAATGCCAGAATTAGTTAAAACTCGATTTGCATATTAAAACGTAATCGGCCTGTCAAGATATACCTTGGTGGAAAATACCTGAAAACCCGATTTTAGCGGTTGACTCGTAGGTTTACCATTGGGTTTTCCTCCACCTAGTCCTCGATGTTTTCATAACTTTGAGTGCAGGAAAACACAATTATAAACCTACGAGTCAACCGCTAAAATCGGGTTTTCAGGTGTTTTCCACCAAGATATATCTTGGCAGACCGATTGCATTTTAATATGCGAATCGAGATTTAACTAATTCTGGAATTTCAGCAGTGAACTCGATGAGGTGATTGTCTGTGTTGACGCCTCCCGGTCTAATACTTATAAATAGGAAACTGCATTTTGACTTTTTATTTAATCAATTACTACGGAAAAATTGTAAAATACTGATGTCTGTTCTTGGTGCAAAAAGAGTTTTTATTTAAGAAATTTATTTACTATAAAAAATAATATGGTAGAAAGAAAATATTTTTGAATTAAATACATTATTTCATACTTTGTTAAAAGATAAGGGAATGTATAAGTTATCTGTTCTTAAATATAAATTAACTTTTTCTAAAAAAACTTTATATATATATATATATATATATATATTGAAAATTCATTTTGATACGTTTTGAAAAAACTGTTTTAGAAAAGAAAACGTCTTCTATAAATTATTTACATTGTACGTATTTCTTTTTATAGATTAGAGCTTAAGGGTGTTCTCAAATCCAAAAGGGCAACTTTCTGACATAACTTTTAATTTATTTTTGTTCGAAAATGCATGAAACTAGCTTGTGTTGTTGTTCAAAAACTATGTCATTGAGCTGTTTTTTCCTTTTTTTGCAAACGCAATAGATCTTTCAGAAAATAGCGTCAAAGTGGGCGTTTTGAACCGAAGTTCCGCGGGAAGGTAGAAAGAGCACTCAAGAGCGGGTGAAAAACGGGTTTGTCGCGTGATCGAAACGCTTATAACTCAATGGGTAATTGATTGATCAAAAAATAGGAAAAACAGTTCAATCCCAAATCGCTTCCATGGCCAGGCTTTCCAATTTTATAGCGTTCCGTTAAAAAATGAATTTGTAAATGTGTCAAAACGTTTTGTGCTTGTTGATCAAAGCAGTTAAGAACAGTCTTAAAACTAATTTTTCTAGGAATTATTCGGCTGAAATCGTAAACGACCTTTGTCATGAGAAATTATTTTCAGTACATTCAAAATCTGCTTAACATTGTTTATAGTAATGATATACTGTAATATACCTGTTTGGTAAACAAAAGACTAATGAAAAATCAGAGAAAAAAAAGAGTCAACATTTATGGTTTAAACACCAAATATTAATATAATAAAATATCATATTTGATAAATTATTCAGATTGCTTAAAATTTATTCAACCACTTTTGTAAAATCTAAGTAATAATATGCTCTCGAAGCTGGTAGACGGGAGGTGCTGGGTTCGATCCCAATCGCGCCCGTCGGCCTAATCGTTTCGGAGTTTTCGTGGTTTTCTTCGAAACCTTGGATTTCCAAGCGTAAATACGGGTTAGGTTCCCTTTGAAAGACCCCCACGAAGGGCACTCCCTCCCCCCTTTGGGCCTATATCCCTCGTGTTGATAATTGGCCGTCATAAACACAACCAACCTAAGAAATAATAATGAAAATACATAGAAACAGTAAAATAGTATCTGCATGGAGACATAAATTCCTGACTTCGCATTTTAGAGTTTGCCTTTTGGAAAAAATCACCTGTGTTTTGAAATTTTAAAATACATTAAAACTGAATAAATAATTTATAGAATGTGAGTAAAATTCCTCCAATTTTAATGTATCGTATACGCGCTAATTAAAAGAATTACAAACCTGTCTACTGCTCCTTCTGTTTTAGTTAACGAACCAAAATCACAGATCTTTGAAGTGTCAGACTTCGTTATCAACACGTTGCCAAGTTTCAAATCCAGATGTCCCAGTTTTTGGTCGTGTAAATATTTAATACCTTCGACTATTCCTCGAAGCCATGACATAGATCTTTTATAATTATGCAGATCCGTAGTGAAAGAAGAATCATCCAAAAGTTTATCCAGAGCCGCAGTCTGCTTATCCATAAAAAATACGTAGCAATAAGTTTCTGGAACATATAACATATCATTCAATCCTAAGATATTTTGGTGTTCAATCAATGGCCATAACTTTTTTTCACTTTCCGTGACGTACTCCTGCAAAACAATTTTCGCTGCAACTTTCTGCCTAAATGATGTGTTCACAAGCTCGACAATTACCCCAAAAGTACCCACTCCGAGCTGGCCTTCCAAATAATAATCTTCATCTTCTAAAACGAGAATCGTTTCAATACAAGCTTTTCGTCTATACTCATCCTCGCTCATATTTCCTTCTAAAAACTGCCTTCTGGCTCTTTCCATTTTTACAAATCACGTTACAAATCAACGAAAATCGTTACAAATCCAATTAATCGCTTTTAAAAATAGTTAAAAAAGAATTTCAACTATGATTTCAACTATTTTCCACAAAGTTGTACAACTCTCAGAAAATGTCTTTTTGAAAGAAGGTTCATTGTTGAAATATTCACTTTTTGTTCTTATTTTTTTACATATTGTTGTACAACAATATCATTGCGGTTGATTGTTAAGTTGTTTAAATATTCGTTTGTTGTTTTTATTCAATATTGTTACCGTTGTAGAAATTTAAATCCATTGTTGGTTACAACAAAGGACTTTTCTCGTTAATATTTTTAAAAGTTTTATTTTCGAAATTAAATTGAAATACATAGGAATTCCACATGATTAATAGCACAGCCACAAGAAGTGGTGTGTTTATGACGTCCCAGGTGGTAACAGTACAACGCTGACCAACAGGTCGTATCTTAATTTTGGTACAATATTACTTTCAGATGACTGTCACTTCGTGACTCTAATGCGAGGTCATCATGACCAATTTTTGTATCATTTGCACCTCGTAACTTATCTGAACATATGTGACACTTGACAGTGACATAGATACGATTTATGTTCCACGAAACGTGATAAACCATTCGACTGTGAGAGTTATATTTGGGTTGCAATGCTTTTACATATCATTTACAATATATGAGAGTAATAAAAATAATACTGATTGCGCCAATTGACTCTAATGCCTATTACGGAAATATATTCCAGAAAACAACCGCAGAGGAATCTTTTGTTTCTATTGAAGCTCGGTCAACAATGTATTAATAAATTGAGGGGCTTCGAGTAAATAATGCTAAGTGATATTTGTCACTTTTGGAGATATTAAGAAAAAAAAGTTTTTTTTTACATGCATTTGGATACAAATGGTTCTGCGAGTGAACCAACTTTTGAGAGAATCTGAAACTTCTTACTAATTTCTGTGGTAAATAAAAAACTTCATTTTATAATTTTAGCACGTACCATTATTTACTGCCGAGCCCCTCAATTACATAAACTTGGAGGCAAAAGTTAAAATTCAAATGTAAGTCATGTCAGATGTAAATTTCCAACTAGACGAAAAATGTCCGGACCAGGATTCGAACCAGGGATCTCCTGGCTGAAGCCGTCATTGCTCTGCCGTCTGAGCTATCCCGGACGAATCTGGTGGAACTTTTTCACCCAGCTAACCTTAATGATTATAGCATCTGGTCTGAAACCCGGTTCAGATCAACAGAATAAATCTCAAGTAATGAAACTCCAGAAATCGCTGGATACGAAATTACACTAGATTAATTTTAACGCAATTATTCTAATTGGAATAATTGTGTTAAATATAGAAGAAATATAGAAAAAATTAGAATAATTGTGTTAAAATTAATCTAGTCAAATGTAAGTATGTGACTTTCTGCCCACCAAAAACGTTACAACATTCAAAATAAATAGGTTTTAATACACAATAATTTAAATTACTCCTGTTCGTATGTAGTAACAGATATTTTAACACTATTGCACTATTAATACTGTGACACCTTTTATAAGTTTTGATTTATGTTTATTTTGCTCGTAGTTTTTTAATGTATAAGCACAAAAAAGGCTTCATTGTATTAAAAATAATTTTTAATTGCTTCAATCTAAAAATTATAAATGAAAAACCATAAATCGAAATCGAAATTTTTTTAAAGGTGTCATTTGACACCGGAAGATATAGCGTTAAATAAACTGTGTAAATAAAGGGGAAATGCTTGTGTATATAAAACAGTGAACAGGTTACCAGGGGCGTCGCCATGGGGGGTATGGGGGGAGCCTCCCCCCCCCCCCCAATATATGTGAAGTTGGGAAATTTGAGCTTAGAGTTGGGAAATTCTAGATTTTTGTGACAATTTCTTTTTTAAAAGTAATAGTAAAAAAATTGCGAAATTTTAATTGTTTTGGTGATTATGTTTCTGAGTACTGTAACAGTAAACAAGTTAAATTATCAAAAGAAATACGAAAAGAAATCAGCCGCACTCAATTTATCATTGTGTTTTTCAGTTCTACAAAAATATTATACATCTACCAGACCTAAATTTCTCTACTCCTGTCCATCAATAGCTGACTATCCAGTTCCTTTATTTCCTCCAAAACTTTGTTCCTTTCTCAAAAATTTCAACCTACCTCACCTTCTCCTCCTAAAACAGAATCCAGCTATTTTAATCCAAAGGGATTGCAGCTTCTTTTGAAAATTGGATATCACTTGTAGCACATAACAGAAAGGAATGTAGTCACCTACTTGAAACACAGCTGGGCAAGAAGATTTGATGAGTTTTCACAAATTGCAATAATTTTTTAACTAATTTACCGATTTTTGGACAATATTTTACACATTCTCGTGATTTTTTGCTACAAAAATTAGTTAACCCTTCGCAGTCAAGAAAAGGCCGTTATATGAGCAAATGTGAATATAAGAAGTCGTTGGTTCTGATAAATTTGTCACATTTTACTTTTATTTGTGTGTGTGCGAAATATATATTAGTCCTGTTTGTTTATATTTATGGGTGTTTGTGAAATTTTAAACCAAAAGTCTAGTGTTGTGTGTTTAAAGCTGTTCTAAAAAATGACTATAAATATCAGATCGAAAGAAACCTTCATAATAGGAAAAGAGTTTTCGTGGAAGATTTTGGAGCATCTAAAAATCCATTCGAAGATGATAATCGTAAAAAAGAACGATTTGAATTTGGAAAGAAATATGACTATGAAAGCTGTCCATCATCTGAAGAAAAAATCGACATGCACGGTAACGCTGACACGTTGCACTTGAATAAAATTTTGAAGAAATAAAGATTTGTTTATAGACAAGTTCACAAACAATTATGAATACTAGGATATGACTGAAGAAGCTGACTTCCGAAAACGCGGTAGGAAAACGGTTTCACCAAAGAGATTAGATAAAAATAATAGCACAGCAATGAACATTGATACACATAAGTTTTACAGGAAATAATTATAAGAAGTACAAGAAAATTTCGGTAATTTAGTAATGAGCTTAAATGACAATGTTCCCTATATCAGGAGAATATTGCACCAATACATTTCATATTTAAATTTCAATTGTGCAAGGCAAATTTGAGTGTCACTAACTTAGAAAAGTTAATAATGTTTCCACCTGTATATGAGAAACGGATGTACATGACTTGCAGAGTCAAATAGAAATAAACCAAATCCTAACGGACTAGCTGCTATCCGATTCATCAACTTTTCAGCCGATTTTAAACTTAACTTTTTCCCATTCAAAGGGAGAAAAAGGTTGTCGTTGCTAAAGTTGGAGGAAAACCACTACTGCTAGTACCAGCCGTTAATATTTATCGCCTATTCGTATCAATCGCTTATCTCTGATTGGCTGAAATGTTGAAAGTTGGGGGGAAAAGGCGCGGTTAGCGCATACTTTTTTAGAGCTGTGGATAAAAAGTTGGGGATATTGCTGTTTGCTATCACACTGGGTGTTGAGACAATATTTCGCGAAAAGTTGAAGGAAATCAAGAGTTGGCTCAAAAATTGCTCGAAAAGTTGGTGAATCTGATAGCAGCTTTAAACAAACCTTTTACTCATGCCATGAAATTCAAAGACTATTTGGGTCATGCCGTCAAACTATATACTCATATCTTAACATTCACAGAAGCTTATCTTTATGGCATTATATCTAATGAAAGAATCTTTAGTCAAATAAAAATTAAAAAATATATATATTACAAACTACAATGAGGGATGACAGGCTTCACAGTCTAATGCTTTTAAAATGTGAAAGTCAAATAGTGGATTTTATTAAACTGGATGATGTTATCATCAGGTTGGCTTCTTTGAAGACAAGAAGAATTAATGTTAAATGAAAACAATTCGGATGTGCCAATCCCAAAACTTTATTCTATCCCTTATACAGAGCTCCCAAATGGTCAGCCAACTGAATAGCAATAAATTTTAACAGAAAATTTTATGGTAGGTTTGCACTACAATTAACTTTCAAAGGTGCTTCCGGGGCGGTTTGAAAAAAAAATCTAAAAAGAAATTTTTTCTAAAATAATATTGGCATTCAGTTGGCGGACCATTTGGGAGCCCTGCATATATCTTAATACCTCAAAATTTGCAACCACAATGCTAAAATTAAATAATAATTCTATGCCCATAATAATTAATTCTAAAGGTATAGATTCGTTTAATTGTGTTCATTTAAAAAGGAGATAGAAGCCTCGCATTTTTCAAACAAATCATTGAATTTCGGCACACACCCAGTTAGATGCAACCAAAATTTCAAACCCAAAGAACACAAAAGTAAACACCGAAGCCCAATAAGGAAGTGCCACCGAATATGAAGTTTGACTAAATTCCGTGCATTAGTTTTTCAGATATAGCTAACGCGAAAATCGTGAAAATGCTGCACAGCAGTGGCACCTGTTATATAATATACACAAAATCCTAATAAGCACCAAATTATGTCAAGGTTTAACAGAATATGAAGTTTGATGATCAAATTCCGTGCAACAATTTTTGAGAGATAACTATCGCTAAAATCCTGTAAATCGTGAAAAATGCAACTTAGCAGAGCCACCTTTCGGGCGATTTACACCAAAAACTAATCAGCATTAATTCTTATCAAGATATAACTGAATCTAAAGTTTTATTAAATTCCTCGCATTAGTTCTTGAGATAGAGCAATCACAAAATTTGTGTCACATACACACAGACAGACATTTTCTAAAAACAGTCAAATCGTGTTCAGGACCTGCATGTTTGTTTTTTATTAAACAAACCAATAATTAGAATTTTTATGTTTCCAGTTTCAAAATTTTTCTTTGGAAAGGAATTTTTTATGCATAAGTTTTATTATCATTATTATACACATTATGGTACACGTATTATACACACTTTAGTTGAAAGTTGGAAGAATTTGTTTCAAGTTGGGAAATTTTCGAATTCCCCCCCCCCCCCGAAAAAAAATCTGTAGCTACGCCCCTGCAGGTTACCAGAAAGTATTTCTAAAAAATCTTCCTTCTCTTTGGCTTTCATTACCTTGCCATGGTCTGTAATACAGAGAAAGGCTGGCTTAATTTTTATATGTATTTTTTAGCTTCAATAATCTAGAGATGTTACTGAAAAGTAATTTACTTAATTGTCATTAGCAGACTGTTCATATACTTTAATAGCAACTCATTCGGAGAAAGTTCTGTAATCGGGCTCACACAGGCGTATTTTTGTGAAGCATGATTTTCTAAAATAAATTCGCACAGACTTATATTATTCGGAATAGTTCTTTGACAGCTCGAGAGAATACAGACGAGATATTGAGATCTCATGACTTATATTATGCTGCTGGTTTTGTCGATTTCTGTCTTTAATGCATGATACTTTCAGTCGTTATACAGCTTGACTTGTGGTGAATATGCTTGAAATGAAAGAAACACAGCGTATGTAGCATACAGCATGGCTCACGTCTCTTACATTTGATTGAAAATGTCTGAAAAAACTAGAACAACTATTGCAGTGCGTGCGAGAGTCTCTATAGACTGTTTGGTGCTTTAAAATAGCACTTTTTCAATTCCGCAAACTCTTAACAACAACCTGATCGCATCCATGAAGAAGAGATGTGCAACAGTTCAGTTTTCTAGGAGACCACACATAATACAAAAAATCCTTAATTCTCTTCACAAAACTTATTTTTTTCATTTACAGGTAGTCAAATTCGTGC
Source organism: Maratus speciosus (assembly GCA_963932465.1). Taxonomy (NCBI): domain Eukaryota; kingdom Metazoa; phylum Arthropoda; class Arachnida; order Araneae; family Salticidae; genus Maratus; species Maratus speciosus. The sequence goes on from OZ010786.1 coordinate 677,019,053, forward strand.
ATTGCACCGTGTCTTCATGTTCTCGATATCATTTCAAATATAAATCATATTTTCTGTATTTCATTTTACGTATGTTCAATTTTTTACTCAAGCATGGCTCTCTTGCATTTTTTTCTCCATTTGTTGCTTACCCTCCTTAATTTTTCTAACGTTGCGTATGAATTTATTTATAATTTTGGTATTTATAATTTTACCTCTTAATTTTCTCATTTTATTGCTTGAGTTTGTACCCTTATTTAATTGATTAAAGATTTCATTTTCATTACTTGTCAGAAGTTATTGTTAAATCTATATCCTGAGCAATATCGCTCAGACTTAATCCCTTTGAGGGAAGTCCTAATTTAAAAATTTATAATGTTTTTAATTGAGATTATTATTTTATTTTCTAATAATAATATACTGAATGTAACATTATTTATCTGACGAATACGTTCACAAGCATGAATTCTAATGTATGTAGCATGTATTAATATAGCTCAGACTAATCCCTTTGATCGAAGTCTTAATTTAGAAATGTTCACTGTTATTAATTACTATTATAATTTTATTTTGTAATAATAGTATACGGAATGTAATATTATTTATCATACTACCAAGTTTTCAAGCATGTGCTAATTTTTAGTTGTAATTTCACAAATAATTGTTTATCTGTACAATAATGTCACAATAGTTTGATTTTAATTCGCCGAGTATTTTTGATACATTAGTATAAAATTTAAAATTAGGATAATTCCTACATAAAAAGTCCAACAAAGTTAGAGGATGCTGCCATATGTTACCACAACTAATACTGAACAGTATATATAAAGGTTGAATTATTTAGCTCCTTACCCCATTAACAAAAAAGACAAAAAAATCTGTTATTTTTACTGATATATGTTTGCAAAATCTATATATATATATTTCTCTTACGTAGCGCTAAAAAAAGGCTGTATTTGTAGCTTGCTATTTGTCAACAGCCACAGCGACGATTCTCAGTGGTTAACTTACGGTCACATGTCCCAAACCACTCAGCAAATCAAAATCCAGACAGAATATCTCTTTTAACGCAAACCGTTTGAGCAATGCATGAATGATAATTGCTATTGGTCCGTTTTACGGTGACGTGAGGAATTCAGCGAATCAGCTTTTTGATCCAAGGTTGAATTTAGACACAGGCGAAAACGTTTTGTTTACAGTTCGATAGCGTGATACGTAGCATCATTTATGGCGTCTTATTATAGTTTTAAATTAATTTAAGCCGTCGTTTTCAATACTATAGGCAAAATGAAAGGAGAAGGACTCTATCTGACACTAGCATGCCATTTAAATTTAAACGGCGTCAATATCCTGTTCGCTTAGCTTGCTCAATGATAATCAACACCTCACAGCGCCAAATTTTTGATAAATGCATTTTTATTTATATTTTCAACAAAATTTTTAATTACTTTTTTATGAATTATTTTTCATTTCAGAAATTTATAAATTTCATAATGTTAAAACGATTTAAGCCCATTGGCAGCACCACTTAAATGCGTTTTTATTTAAATTTTCGATAAAGTTTTGCATGACTTTATATACATTAAAAATATTTGTAAATTTCATATGTTGCTTGCTCGGATCGCATAGAGGCCCAACTAAACATATGTGTTATTGTGTTTTCACTAAGGTTTTAAATTAATTCTGTTTCCAAGGAACATTTTTATTTACATTTTCAACAAAGTTTTCCATTACTTTTTTATACTTTAATTGTAAATTTAATACGTTGTAATGATTTACGATAGCACTCATTCTGCCTACAGTTGATATAAATAGGGGAGAGCGAGCGTAGCAATTTATGGGGCTTGGCGAGCGCGTTAGCGAGCAAGGGGCTGAGCTCCCTAGTACATTTAAAACACAGTTTCGTATATTACATTTCAATGAATCATTTTAATGTTGTAATTGCAATATGAAGTGCAGACAATATTTGATAATTAGCATAATTTCATATATCAAATAATTAAATGGAAACGGAAACGTTTAGTTTTATTTGTATAACATTCATTATTTCTGATAGTTATTTTATATTTTAAGATTTAACTCGTGCTTAATAAGTCACATATACCAAAAGCAAAGTAACTGCCAAAAGTATTTCATTTAAAACTAGCCTTTGCCAGCGGCTCCGTTCACCTAACATATGACTTCTGCAATTCCGAATGCAAATCTTATACATATAATTTTTACCTTTTTCTTTGGATAATGTATCTAACTAATAATGCAGAATAATAGGTTACATCTTAAAATTTTACCTGAAAAATTATCAAATTACAAGTACAAGTTCCATCAAAATTCATTCAGCAGAATGCAAAAAAGGCTATTTTTTTGTAATCAGGTTCATCTTCTTGTAGAACTTTACCCACAATTATATAACTAAGTAACATAATACGATTTGTCATACGTATATTAAACCTTTTCTATTAAATAATCCATTCAGCGGAACTCAAGTTATAATCTCTCTCATGAAATTTTTATTTGTATTTCATATATTTTTTATATAGTAGATAGACATTTAAAAAATGTTTTAATTATTTTCAAATCTTATTTCACTATCTGCAGCGAACTATCTAATCATTTAAACTGTTTTTATAAGCAATTTTAAAGCAATTTTTGATTAAAAAAGGTAAAAAATAAAAGCATTATAGCTGCAAAAATAAAACTAAATGGCAAAAGAAAAGTAAAATGGTAAAAACTTAAAATTCGTAGTTCTTAAACATGAACAAAATAATTGCCAAATCAAGAGTAAATTTTAAATACAGGTCATTAAATGAAAAAAATATATATTGAAGTACAAAAACAAATTTTTTCAAATAATTATAAACAACCAGAAACAGTGTTTCTGGTAATGACAGAAATATGACAGACAGTAACAAATGTGTCTACACTGTAAAAAATGCAAATGTGACTTAATCTAGGAAAATATAATACAATCATGAACGAAAATACATGATAATCTTTTTCGAGTTGTTAACGGTTCCTAATATATTTTTTATCTTTAGAAACCCCAGAACAAATATATCTTTGAGATTTAATTATTTATAATAACACAATTTCTTTTGCTGACCCTGATTTTCACGAACGTTTCCGAGTAGTTTTAATGCTGTATTAATCCGTTCTCTCAAAACGGAATATTAATAGAATTAGCATTAATATTAAAATTAATAATTATTGGTTACTCTAGCATGCTTATGTTGCATGTTCATTTTCAATTACGCAAGTGAAACTGTTTAATTGAGAAATAATTGACTGAAATTAAATATAATTTTAAATATAACTAGATTCTTCAATTACTGGGTTAACGTGTTATATTTTTAAAAAATACAGTAAAAACCTCCTTAAAGCGACTAAGTTCCGTTCCAACAAAAATAGGTCGCTTCGAGAGGTGGTCCCTTAATGGAGGTCATGTTTAAATATAGATGTTAAATGTTGAAAAAGGTAACAATGTTACTAAAATTTATTATTCACATTAGGAAAAAATAGGAAAATTTAAGTATGAAAATAAAAGTTAATTACATAAGTTAATGACTGTAGAGTTTAATAAATGAATATATTGACGTTTTCTTTGATTTTACGGTTTTATCTTTCATAACTTTTATTTACAAGTCCTTTCAAAATTCAGTAAATAAATGCAATTTTATTTATTTATTTTTTTTTTTTTTTTTGGGGGGGGGGGGGGGGGGAGGGTGGCGGGAACAAATAATGGCGATTTCATTAATTTATCTATTTTATTGAGATTTTCCTAACAGAATAGGGCATGGGAGTTCATGGACCGTCATTCTTAATTTGTCCTCAAAGTTAAATTTATTCCCTAGAAAGACACAAAGGTGTTTAAACACTTAAAATTTACCGGAATTAAAAAAAAATATGTAAACTTCGTTTTGAAGTTTAATGAATAATGCGCCATCCAGAACTATTTTTCTAATAAAACCTTCTTGAAACGACCAGATAGAAACGGAATTTGTTTCATTTTCTTCAATGAAATGGGTCGCTCATGGAGGGAGTTCAACTGGGATGGTCTCTGAATGGAAGTAAAACTAGTATTGAGCCTATGGGAATAAATTTCGTTCCATGAAAAAATGATCGTTCGGGGAGGTGGACGCTTAATGGAGGTGGTCGCACAGGGAGGTTTCACTGTACTTATATTAGTGGTAATTTAATTGTTTTCAGATCATTTGTCACACTTGAACAACAGATATTCAACGCTAATGCAATTGCAATTTCTAATATTGCTACTGCAGTACTAAACGTATTTGACTGATTTTACAGTTTTAAGTTTCAGCTTTATGACATTCCAGTCTAAACTACTGAACAATGTGACATATCTTATAATCTTAACTTAATCAAACTTAACTTATAACCTTAACTTAATCAAACTGATTGCTGATACGAAATTTTCCAAATTCTTGTTGGGAAAATTTTAACAGGTATAAATATCTTATCAGCCAGTTTGATCGAGTATATTACAATATCATTATGTGTCCATTGTTTAATCCGTTCGCTAAACTTCGGTTCAGCCATCGAGCGCTTCGACATTACTGCGATTAGGGATTCAATAACTTCAAAAGCGTATAACCTGGTTGGAAATAGAGTGATAATGACATATAACACATGATTCCGGTACAAAATGTAATGAGATATTGAACTTTGATATTTAGCTTGATCAAAATATATTTTTGTTAATGAAAAATGGAAATTAATTGAAAGTATATTTTAAAAAATCGCCGACATTTGGAATTTTGGCTGGTGCAAATTCACACTAGTGTGCCAATTCACGTGTTAATATCAAGTCTCATTACCTGAGGTTCATTCTGTTGAGCTGCGTCGTGAATCGCAGATAACTATGTGCTAAGACTATAAGGTTGCCTGAGTGAATTGTGTCCGCCGGATCTCTCCATATTATCTTAGTTGGTAGAGCGTTGGAAGTTTTTGGCATAAAATTTTTGGGTTTGAATCCCTGCTTGGACATATTTTCATTAAAAAAAATCAACTTGTACAAATTGAATTCTTGAAATAATTTGCATTTACTGACAATCAGGCTTATATTATTAAGAAATATAAAATTTCACATATAGCTGGTCGGCCAAGAATTATTTAATAAAATTCAAAAATCAAATATTTTATTAAAGTCATCAAATTTTATTCAACATATATCGCAAAACTTTGCGAAAGTAGAATCTTCTGTTACATTTTATGTACACATGTTACTAGCATAAATATTTCGTACTCGAATAACCTGTTTCGATCCTTTTAATTCAAAATAAACTTTCAGGATAAAATTTTAATTGTATTAATGATTACAAAATCATTTGTTTTGAATTTAATAAACTACGAAATAACTTCTGAGTCTATGATTCCATTATATTTCTTTTTCAAACTTTAAGTGGTTATTGGTAAATGTTAAGTGTTTAGATAAAACAATAATTTTGTAATTTTATAAGACTATAAAACATACCTTACAAATATCAGAGAGTTTAAATTAGTTGCATTGAATAATTCTGTTTTTATACGGACTCGAAGCAAGAGCTCTGTTTACGCGTTTTTTCGGTATCGATCAAGCCCTGAGCTCCCTTAAAACACTGCACAGCAGCTCTCCATGTTACACAAATCATGAAAAGCACAACAGAGCAGCGTGCCACCTTTTGAGCAATGTATACACAAAACTAAACAGCGCCTATTTATACCAAAGTTAAACAGAATATGACACTTGATAGAATACAGGGCATTAGTTCATAAGGTATTGCTATCGCGGAAATAGTAAACAAACCGGGAATAGTAGCGCCCTCTGTTGGGAAGTACAAACCCAAACCTAGTAAGCATCTATATATGTCAAGGCCTACGTGAATATGATTCAACTTTATGAATTAGGTATTAAGATATATACAGAGGGTGTTTACAGATAATGGGAACGATTTTGACAACAAAAATAAAATACATAAATTAAAACAATTATTTTTAAATATGTTCTATGTGGTAGCTCTTGTTATGAACTATGATATCGCAGCGGGATTTCCAAGAAAGTAGGGATTTTTGTAAATCTGGATGTGAATTGTTGTTCCATTCCCCCACTACACATTTCCAGACTTCACTCAACGTACTTGGCCGCCGTTTCTCAAGTCCAAAGGCACAGTAATCCACTGGTGAAACATCAGGGGACTTGGTTGTAATATGGTTAAACGGTATGGGGACGTCCATTCAGTCTGAACGTTCTGTGAAAATTAGAGCAATTTTTTTAAAAAATAATCCCAATTATTTTATTACAAAATGTAATTAATATAAAAAGTGACATGACTAGCTAAATACCATAGTGTTCCACTCATGTAACATATAACAAAAAAGCATTTTACTTGTGTGTATATTAGATCAAAATCGTGTTATTCCTGTGACACTATGGTCACAAGAGTAACAGGATTTTGATTTGTTATATAGACAAACAAAATGCTTTTTGTTACAAATTAGATACATTTTATGTGAATGGAGCACTATGGAATTTAAATGGTTATATTAATTTTATCTTAATTATATTTCGTAATAAAATATTTAGAAGTATTTATGAAACTTTACTACAATGGTCACAAAAATAACAGTGGGCGTTCCCGTATACACTTGATTCCAGTTCCTCTTGTCAATTTTTCGATAAATGCGACTGTAGTTTTGGATCTAATTCTACTCGCTTTATCCTGGTGGAACTCAACACTTTTAACGTCTGTAGGAGACAAAGTTTTGGAATTTCTTCTTTAAAAATAGAAATTAGAACATTGTTTTGATAAAAAGTAAGACATTTTTCTCAACTTTTCTGATCTTTAATTTTCCGTTGTAAGAGATTCGAGCAATCCCCATAAATCCTTTAGAGGAACTTTCTTTGCAGTGTTTGAACCAAAGTTGTAAGACTTTTGGCCTCTTTTCCGGTAATGCATTTTTTTTTATTACAGTCATTTAGATAAAACCACGCTTCATCAAATGTGACATTTTTCTCCACTTATCCCCTGCTAAATGATTTTCATAATAATTCTCTTCGGAAAGAGCAAATATATGTTTTCACAGTAGCCAGTATTTCAGTTATCTCGTTATTACATGTTGCCAGATTTCTTCCCCTGTTGTTTCTCATTGTTTTTCGATTTAACATCAAAATCTTTCCCAATATGTGTAAATACTCACTGTATATCACGGATATCGATTGAATTTCGTACATTAGATCTTGAGTTATAGCGGCCACAAAAGTTGTGTCACACACCGGCTAACAGACAGATAGACAGATATTTTCCAAAAATAGACAAATCTTATTCATGGCATCCTAAAATGTGTAAATCAATCCAAAAAACGGAAGTCGGCAAATTATTTGCTTAAATGAAGGCCTTTATTCAGTGTTTATTGATTTTTCATTTTTCAAGATAGCGAAATGTAAAAAGTAAGATTATTTGTATTTTTTGTATCAAGGATCCAAATAAATAAGTCATAATTTTAGCTTGTAGACTCCTTTGAAATATGTGTTTTTTTTAAATTGCGAAATTGTAGGTCCAAGCCTATTTTTTATGCATGTTTGTAACGTACAAAATATAGGGCGCTAGACGCAAATGGGTACATATTTCTATTAGCCATTTAGGAGACAGTTATTTATATAAAGTCCTTTTGAAGATGATTTTGAAATAAATTATTTTTTAGCCTCAAATACGATTATTCTTAATTTATTCATAATAATACTTATAATGTTGTTAGTCTCTGTAAAAAAGCGATATATTTTTTTAATAGTTCAGGAAAATGCTAATTATATTTATAGTATATAATATGCAATTTAAAATCTTAATTTATATGAATATAGGCAAAACATGTAATTATGCATTTTTCCACGTATGGATATTCCCATATTTAGTATGTTTACATTTTATCAAATTAATACAAAAATATGTTAGCGTAATTTTTTTTAGTATTTTTTCAGCTCATTTTGGAACATGTTAAAGTGATTTTACCAAAAAATTTTAGAAAACAAAAATTCTGGCATAAATGGGTTAAAAATAAGAATTAGAACATTATATTGATAATAGAAAGTGTTAATTTTGACATTTTTCTCAACTTTTCTAATCTTTAATTTTCCGTTGCAAAAGATTCCAGCAATCACCCTAAATCCTTTAGAGAAATTTTCTTTGCAGTGTTTGAACCAAAGTTGTAAATCTTTTTCACATCTTTTCCGGTAATAAATCGATCTTTTTTTATTACAGTCATGTAGATAAATTTACGCTTCATCGATTGTAACCTTTTTTTTCGCTTCTTTTTCGTGCCATTTCAGGAGCAGACGATATTTTTTCACAGCAGACAATATTTCAGTTATCCCGTTATTACATGTTGCCAGATTTCTCCTCCTGTCGTTTCTCATTGTTATTTTAATTTAACATCAAAATCGTTGCCGATATGTGTAAACACCTGCTGTATATCACGGAAATCGATTGAATTTCGTGCATTAGATCTTGAGATACAGCGGCCACAAATGTTGTGTCACACACCGACTAACAGACAGACAAACAGACAGATATTTTCCAAAAATAGACAAATCTTATTCATAGCATCCTAAAACATGTAAATCAATCGAAAACAACTTGGAAATTGCACGTCAAACATGGCAAATGTGGTGCGTTCGTACTATAATTAGTTTTATAAATATTTTTTGCACCGCATAGTGTACTCAGTGTATATTTTACTGCACTTCTTACGTGCCTATCAATTTCAGCCTGTTCGAAAGGCTGTAACATCATTAAAATGCACTTGAAATAATTTTTTTCCCATGGGCCGTAACGTAACGGATAACTTTTGACAGTCCCTGTCATTAAACTAGACATCCGGTTTTCATAAAATTTGAAATGACACGACAAAATTTTGCACCAATTGTAAATTTAAAATTTCAAACCGTTCGGTTGGGTAGTTTTTGCTCTGTTATATGCGGACGGACGGATAGTCAGACAGATGGACTGAACGACGACTATAGGTGCTACGTATACGAACGCACCTAAAAACGGAAGTCGGCAATTTTCACGATTACGAAACTTTTTTCTTGTGCAGGTATATGAAAGTAAAAATACCAAACAAAATGAGAGGTTTTTAAGATATAAGAATTTTTCAGAAATGGAATAGCCAGTAATTAATTAAAAGATTTACATTATGTTTGTAAAAAGAAAAAAAGGAAATAATTGACAAACTATAAGTTGTTATATATCAAACGAAAAGTTTTGAAACTTCGATAAAGTGGTTCTTAATGATACATTAACAACCTCCACGTTAGGCGTAAAATGGCTATCTATTTGTTTTCGCAGACACTTAATGATAGGCAAGAGATTATAAAAAAGAAACCAATTATTGGAAAGCGATAAAAAAATATCGTACTTATTTTTTATGGCGTAAAAATGTTATGAGGAATGAACAGAATATGCAGTAATGGGCTTTCCTATTTTATGTATTTATGCTTATGGTTTTCAAATGATAATTTCGCGATCATAAATTAAAGAGTTTAATTTCATAATATAAAAGAGTAGAAGAATATCTATACAGATTTATTATTGCCAAAATGATTTATCCACATGTGTTATTAAAAACTAAAACAGTTATGTATTTTCTTCAGTTGCTTCCAAATACACAGAACGAAAATCAATTAACAAAAAAGTAGAATTACTACGCTGTTGATTTCCCAAGAAAAAAATATCGGCCAGTACACCATTAAAAAACTGCGTTTTTTACGGAAACAATAAGTATGTATTATGAACGTTCTGTTATTTTAACAGATTTTGCGCGTAACAGACTAGGCTGACAGTGTACGCTGAATCAAGGAGTCGTAATGGAAGCGCGGGAAGCTAGCATGAGTGCATGAATTTCAAAGGACTTATCGTACCACCGCTGAAAATACACCGAAAAAAAAAAAAAACTCCGCGAAAAAAAGAAAAAAGTACTGTCAGCAAAATTACCATCTATTATTAGTTTTTCCACGCAACTTCCATTTTGGTATTTCTCCGTTTTCGAGATAGAAATTTGCCGTTATTACGGGAAATTTCCGTTTTTAGAAAAATAAATGGGAAGAATAGCGTATACTCTGAAATTAAGAGGAGTGAAAAGTTCACTCTTACAAAGAATGACAGGCATTTTCACTCTCTGGTAGTTCGGAAACGATCGCTTGTACACAAGGAATGTGATAGTTAAAAAAAAAAAAAAAAGCTTTCAAAATTGATTTTGTACACAAGGAATGTGATAGTAAGAAAAAAAAAAAGCTTTAAAAATGGATTTTGCACACAAGAAATGTGATGGTAAGAAAAAAAGCTTTAAAAATGGATTTAACCGAAAGTTTCGGTTAAAAGAGTTTCGGATAAAAGAAATTCTACTGTATTCCTTAAAGAGTAGAATTTTCCACCATTCACACCTGGAGTGATTAGTCACTCCTTTTTATTTAGAGTACACTGTAAAAAAAAAATCTGTGAAGTTACTAAAGTTTTTCTAGGAAACTTGGATTCCTAGAACTTTTCATGTAACGGCAACAACAAAATTTCATGTAACAGACACACTTTTGCCCCGAAAATCAAAAAATCTGTAAGGTTACTAAGAATTTTTTTGGAAACTGGGATTCCGAGAACTTTTCATGTAACTGCAGCCAGGGTTACAAATAAGAGTTTAGTAAGTGATGGATTGCTTAACACAATTCCATCTTTAAATACATACAATGCTTAATCAAGTATAAACTGGATTATTACAATACATAAAATAATCAAAAAATTTTACAGTAACTTTAACAATAATAAAAACAAAAATAAACCATATCTCTTCCACTGAAATTAAAAGGAGTGGCTATGCAAATTTCGACAAAATTATGTGTACCCCATAAGATATGCTGAACACATATCCAATGAAAAAAGAGGGAAGACAATTTCTATTGGTCAGGGAACACGGAACCTTTGCCCCCTGACTTTCCAAAGAAAAAAGGATTTTTTTCCTCTCTTGCTTTTTGCTGCTCGAAGGATGAGGAGTGAAAAAAAATACTGAGATGATAAAAACATAGCATCTTAAGAGGAAGGAAATACGCTCTTGAGGAGTCTAATACCATCCCTTCAAGGGAGAAGCCTAAAGTTTTCTTTAGCTCTCGGATGCCTGAATTGCGACAAATAATTTCAATATGGAGTCATGTGAGAGACCATGGAATAATGTTATAAAGAAACGGTGGTGATTTTAAAAAAATGTCGGAACTGACGATGGAAACAAGCTTTATTAAGGTACGAATGCTCTTAATAGTTCCATTGAGGAAGTAAAAATTGCAATCACATATTTCAGTGGAAGAGTGGGAAGGGCAACAATTTATTTTTATAGTGAGTCATTTCTATAATAAGTCATTTTTTTTTTTTTTTTTTTTTTTTTTTTTTTTTTTGTAATAAGTCATTCTTTATAATTACTCAAGTATTATATATTCAACATGTGTATTCAATTTTAATCATGAAAATTCAGGATTTTCACCTAATATAAAATATTTGAAATTCTTCTAAATTTTGAATTCTTATGAAATATGAAATGTGTGTGTAAATAAACTTTTTTATTTAAGTCAAAAAAAAAAGTTTATCTTCTATTTATGCTTTGCATTTAATTATTCTATTACCATTTTCGGAATTATTTTTTTTTCTTTTTTCTTCACAGAGTAGGTTATAAATTAGGGCCATTCTACAACTTGAAATATAATCTCTTCGGGTCACCTGTAATTTCTGTGCAATTCATAAGGTTCTTGTGCATCGAAAACACACAACGCGATTAAATTTAAACTACGTAATTTTAATTGATACAATAGCACATATCAATTTAAATTGCACACAAGAACCCAGAATTGTGGTGCACTACTATACGAATATATCACGACATAAATGTTCAATAATCTCTTAATTTCAACTCTCTCTGCATGTTGGATTTAAATGCTCATTTTTTGTAATTTCTCTTGTTGATTAATTAATGTGCACAGAGCGTTCCAACAGTAAGATTACTGAAATTTTAGCAGATTCATTTGTAAAGTTACAGATTTTTGTAGCTTTACAAAAACTAGTTTTGTAGATTTGCAGCTTTTTTCGTACAGTTACAGGTGAAAGTTTGGTAAGCATGTAACTTTACATCTGTAGAACTACAGATTTTTTTTTTTACAGTGTATAATATTTTTAGAAAATCGAAATAATAGTTATGGCATATACTGAAGTATATTTACACGTAACATATCCGTTTTTTATGGCCTTGCCTTCCTCCAGATTCGAAACTTCATATTATGAAAATTTAACTGGAATTTTTCTGTTTCGTCTTAATTGAAAAGTAGCATTCACATTTCCGTGTCTTGAAAGGGAAATTTTCATTTTTAACATTCAACGAGTAAGGATAAAAAAGAAATTTTCCCTTTATTGCCGGAAAAACTACGATTTTCACTCAAAATAGAAAGTTTCCGATAAAAGAGAGAAATTTTACATAAAATTACTCAATTGTATAAAGTTTTTTTTTTTTTTTTTTTTTTTAAATGCAGGTCTTTAAAAAATGTCGAATTCAAAAGAAAATATTATAGAAAAGTATGTAGAATAAAAAGTACTACAGAGTTCGGTGTCTAATTAATGTTTTTGATGCATTGTACGGGAGACTGAAATTTGTGAATTTTTATTTTAGAAAATCATACATATTTATAATAAATTTAAAAGACTGCAACTTAAAGCGTTTTGGAACCAGTTGGAAAATTACTTGTGCGCCAGAACTATCCCACTCTATGAAATTGTATACAAAGACACCAGTCATGCCGTGTCATTCAAAATTTTTATGTGATCAAATCACCATGTATCACAATTGAAGACGTACTTCCAGCAATAATTGTACATAGGCTTCAGGCGTTCTGAAAGACAAATCCATAAATGCTACAAAAGCCAATTATATTTTCGTATTACGAATCTATTTTGCATTAAATGAAATCACAGGAGATAAACTGGAGCTTTTTTTTTTTTAACTGGCTTGAATATTTCCCTTTATATCGAATTTAACTATCTTAAAAAAATATTTAAATGTCATTTCTTACAAATAGTATGTTCATGGTTTCCCAAAAATGTTGATATTTCCATCCGACTAATGTTGTTGTGGTTGATCGGTGTAAAATAATAGACGCTGCACTGCGTGTTGAAAATTGTTTTTTCCAGTAAATCAGTTTTTAATGCATAGTTTCTTTCAAAAGGCGATTATTTTGCAATTAATATAAATAATCCAAAATCGATTCAGAAAAATATTCTAGATTCTATTGCCTCACATAAAAAAAGAAAATAATTACTGTTTGGAAAAAGAGAAAATATTCTTTTAAAACAGAGAACACGGGCTCGTGATTTATTTTTCGTGATTTATTAAAAATTATCTGTTAGAAAAAGCATTTATATTCAATAGTAGAATAATCAAGAAATTTATTGAGCTTTTATAATACATAACATATATGGAAATCAGTGAAGCACATGCTTCATAAAATTAAACTAGTCTGATGTTCCGATCCCAAAACTTTCTTCTATCTCACACATGTTAATACTTTAAACTTCGCTATCACAGTGCCAAAATTAGAATGAGAATCTATACTCATCATGAGGATGCCAAAGATTGAGGTTCGTTGAATTGCGAGCTTTTAAAAAGAAGCTAAAAACGTCGCACCTTTCAAAAAAAATCATTGAATTTTTGGCGCCCACCCTCTCAGATGTTTGCTACCAATTTTCCCGATCCAAACAGCATAGAAGTCAAATCTGTCGCGCAGTATATTTTCAAGCCTAATAAGAATCTGTTTATGTGAAAGTGTAACAAAATATGAAGTTTGATATAATTCCGTGCATTAGTTCTTGAGATATGACTATCTCTAAAATCGTGTAAATCCTGAAAAAGGCAGCATAACAGAACCACCCGTTTGACGATTTACATCAGAACATAAGATGCAACAATTTACGCAAAAGTCAAACTGAATCTGGAGTTTGATGAAAATCCGTGCATTAATTTTTTCGTTAGAGCTATTGCTAAATTTGCTATTGAAATCTTAAAAATATAGCCTAGCAGCGCCACCTGTTGGGCGATTTGCGCCAAAAACTAATCAGCATCAATTATATCAAGGTATAACTGAATCTGAAGCTTGATGAAAATCCGTGTATTAGTTATTGAGTTATATCTATTGTGGAAATCTTTAAAAATGCGGCATAGGAGATCCGTCTGTTGGGCAGTTTACACATAAAACTAACCAGCACCAATTTATATTAAGGTCTAACTTAATCTAAATTTTTATTAAATTCCGCTCATTACTTCTTGAGATAGAACTCTCACAAAATGTGTGCCACATACAGACAGGCAGACAGAGTCACCGACAGACATTTTCTAGAAACAGCCTAATCGTGTTCACGATTTCTAAAAGGTATAAATCCGTCGAAAACCGGAAGTCAAATTTAATCACGAATCCAATACGAATCCTCCTTATAAAGATAGAAAAAAGTAAAAATGCAAAAAAACCCCCGAACTTTTATTGTTTAAATGAAAGCCATTTTGTCAAAATTGAACTTTTATATCTAAACTAGCCGTCCTTGGCGACTAGTTTGATGTCCCTTAAAATTTATGCTTGGGAAAGCATGCTCAGCATTGTATCATGTTGCTTTTATTCATAATTTAATTTACTTGGACACTCTTAAATGTAATTAATATAATCCCTTAAGCTAATATTAGTTTTTGTTCCATTAAAATATCTCAATTTGTTGATTTTCTGTAAGCAAGTAAACCCTATTGATTTACAATGGAAGTCTATGGGAATTTGGCGAAATGTTAGAGAAATCGCCACGTTGGAGTCACTTAGGAGGCCAATTTTGGTTGCCAAATTTGACGATATATCGCCAAGTTGGCGACAAACTTGGTGACATTTGGCGACAGAACAGGGTCCCCCCTTATAGGTATGGAGATGCATTAAATGTTGTTCAATAACCAATGATATGCGTTTCATTCGGGCGTTGCCATTAAGCAATTACCAAATAATCGCGATTTCTGTGCCACGTAATATATATATATAGATGTTGGTATACGCTCTAGAGAATTTAATTTGCCTTAATAGTTTGGCGATAAAATTTTTTTTTCAGATACTTGTGACCGAAGATAAACGGCCGCCCGATTTGAAGTTCAGAACGAAATACTCCAGGTGCTATTTGTTGCATAAGACGTGTTACTTTTTTTTTCACACAGAAGTTTAAAAAGTAAAATGTTAATAAATATAAGGAAAGAAGTCAGAAGGGGATATCGCTTTTATTTGTACCCGAAAAAAATTCATAAAAGTCAGGTGCGATTTAGGCAAAATAAGTAGAATTCTCTGTTAAGGCCACATTAGTTTTGGTGAAAGTTTCTTCTTCTTCTTTTTTTTTTTTTTTTTTTTTTTTTAGAGAGAGAGATTACGATTAATTTTACGATTAGTTTTAATTTTATTCATACAATTACTAGAAAACGAATTGTGGACAATTTAATAAACAGGAATTAATGAGTCAAATATCGGAAGTGAGTATAAAAGCCGAGAAAATGTAAACAGTGTTTTTATGTGTGATTTTCTTAAGTTTTTTTTCTAGATAAAAAACTGGTAAACCGTAATTGACACTTCTAGATTAATTTTAAAGATAAGTAATAATATAGATAAAAAATCTTTATATGTGATTTCTGCAAAATCAATTTTTTTGTCATTTCCATGAACGATAGACTTCATTATATAAAATATTTCAAACATATTTCAGTGTAATTTTGTCAGAATACTTTTCATATTGCTCACTGTGTTCTGAGCTAGAATCTAAGTTCTATGTGATAATGCAATTATTTTATAGGTATTCGATTTTTAAAAAAAAATGGTAATTTTAAATTACAAATATATGTATATTTTGACATATTTTTAAATATTTCACTTAATTTTGAAGATATTCTAAAACTGCTTGTTGGGTGTACAGAAGTGTATTATTAGTATGTATTACAAAGGGAATTGAAATATATTTAGTTGAATAGAGTCATGCTGTCTGGTGCAAGCAGGAAATTTTCATAAAGAAAATGGCAAAAAACCTCATTTTTTTTTTTTTTAATGTTATAAAGATATCGCTAGGCTTTAAGGTTTTTTTTTATCATTCTGTAGTACAACCCTTGCGAAAATATGTAAAATTTATTCAATATTGTGCATATTTTATGAAAAGCACTCCGAACGTAGGAAAAGGCCTTAAACAGATGCTTAATCTTCAGAAAATATTACTGAAGTAGAATTCAAATACCTAGTTAATGCTTAATGAATCACGTGATTCATTATTGATCTTATCATTGCCAAATATTTTAGAATAATGTGTGCGAATTTTTTTAGAAAATAAATGGATTCATTAGCTTAAAGATATATGTGATATACGTTAATATATGAGCTGAAATAAATTTTAAGCAAATCTATTGAAAATGACAATGCATGTATTACAATTGCATTGAGATACTTTGAGATTCGCTTTTTTCACCCCTATTTAAATAAACTAACCCCTACACGGAAAAAAAGATTTAGTTAATGTAGCCCCAGCTAAAATGTTTGGTTAGACCGACCAAATGTTGGTTTGACTAATCAAATAATTTTGTTCGTTCAATAAAATTTTATTGAACAAACAAAATGATTTTGTTAGTTCAACAAAAAGTATTTGGATGGGGCAAAATTGGGTTGGCACAACTATTTTTTTGTTGTTGTTGTTTTAACAAAATCGTTCTTTCCGTGTATCCCACATATTCGGTCCTTTAGAAAAATTTAATTACTCTGCTTTTCAAATTAAAAACTGGGTATCCTTTGTTTAAATCGATAAGCTTCGAATTTTCGACATATTAAATATTTTAATAGAGCTACGTTTCGGCTATTGTTTACTGTGAAGTAGTTATTGACAAATACATCATTTGCCATTTGTTTTTGCAGTATTTGCATAAACAATTTGTCACTTTTCTGTTTAAAGTCGCCCCTTTCATAAGGGTATGTCTACACCAACATATTTCAAAAGTGAAATGAATTTTAATAATATGGCGATTTGTAATTTTCAAAGATATCCAATATCAAATTTAAGAAATAGGTAACTTAATTTTTTGAACTATAATTATCAATAAAAAGAGCTGATTTATTTGTGTAAAGTGATTGGTTATACAATTAATTTCATCTTCTTGTGTTGTCAATGTCTAACTTTAAATACAAAATTCTTTACTTTTTAGTGAAATAATATTGGCTTTTTCAACATAAATGTTTTTAAATATAGTAAACTGGGAACAGAGCCGCAGTTTTACTTTTCAACTTTTAAAATGTACAATAAAGCAAAAAACAACAAACTAAGTACCAGAAATCATTAATTAAACCCTTTAGAATCAAATTTCTATGTTAAACAAGTTAAAGCCCTCATAATAAAGCGGGCATAATTATTTTCCCAAATGTCCTTTTTTAACATCATTTTTTATGAGTTGGGTAAGATGCCGCATGGGGTGTGGTACAGATGCCGCATGGCGAAAAAAGTTATGCTGTTTATTCTTTTTCAAGTAAATCACATTTTTATTTCCTCAAACTACTTAAAATAAAAATAAATAACAGTAAACTTACATAAATTATATATATCACTAAATTGTGAAAAGTTTAACGAAATTACAAAAGTGCAAGCTCAAAAAATAAAACTTAAGGCAAAAAAAGAAAAAAAAACAACAATATTTGGCTGGAAACAATAGACAGCATAATTACAAAAAAGATATAAACCACTTGTTTATATCCAGGCGACCATTGTAGTTTGCTCTTAAGGACTAGTTCCATTCATTTTAGGCCGTAGTCTTTTTATTTTTGGCTTTTCTTCTCATTTTTTTGTTTCGTACATCTATTCGCCCACAATCACCACACTTTCCTTTGCAAGAGTAAAGTGAGCATGTTTCGTGCAGCCACCGATTGCATGTTATGCACTGAATCCAGCTCGCTTTAGACTTTGTTTCTTGATATGACTCCAGACACGCAGCACATTCAGAGTCATCAAATTCCAATCCAATACTGACTTCAGAATCAATAAGAGGAACACTTCCGCCACTGACGGAAGATGACACATTTCAGTTTCT
This sequence comes from Maratus speciosus, assembly GCA_963932465.1. NCBI lineage: Eukaryota > Metazoa > Arthropoda > Arachnida > Araneae > Salticidae > Maratus > Maratus speciosus. Next base: position 677,037,167 of record OZ010786.1, read on the forward strand.
TCCTCAAGTGAGGTGTTTTCAAGTTGATCTTTCCCTTCCTTTTTTTACACATTTTACTTCCGCCAAGCTGTCGTTCTTTGACGCTTTCTTGCTTCTTTTGCTTTTTATTTCCTTCTTCTTTTTTCTTGTTTATAAAATCTGTGCTGGTAATATTTGCAGCCGTTTGCTTTCTCCTACTTGACTGTATAGGTCTATTGACCATTGGGGTAGGAGATATTTTGTTTAATAATTTAGATGGTGATAATTGTAAACGGCCTACGTGAATATTTTGATAAGTAGCAGAATGCGCTAATATACATTCATTTAAATATAAGTTCTACTTAAATCGCAGTGATGAATTTATTGAACCGAAAAACAAAAATATTTATTTTGCGGCATCTGTCCCAAAGTGGCGGGTAAGATGCCGCGTCGCCATTTTGTATCATGTGAGCGACGCGAGAGAAAGACAAACAAATGTCTGTATTCGACGAGGATCTAGTCTACAGTTGCATTCGGTTTTGGGATGAAATCTCTGTTTATTTTGCTTAAAATATGTTATAAAACTTTATTAGAATAATCTTAGCAACTTACCATGCAGTTTCGAACCATAAGAACCGACATAAATATGTAAATACTGACAATTAAGCGGTGGAAACGCATACAACACAGCAGACAACACTTAGGCACACAACGAAATTCTTAATTTGGCCTAGCGAGCGTTAGTGCGCCAATACAATCTCTGCGGCATCTGTCCCACCGTGGAGTCTGTCCTCACTTTACTATATTTATATAATATAGCATATAAAACTTTATTAGAATAATTTTAGAAACTTACCATGCAGTTTCGAACCATAAGAACCGACATAAATATGTAAATACTGACAATTAAACGGTGGAAACGCATACAACACAGCAGACAACACTTAGGCACACAACGAAATTCTTAATTTGGCCTAGGGAGCGTTAGTGCGCCAATACAATCTCTGCGGCATCTGTCCCACCGCGGAGTCTGTCCTCACTTTACTCTATTTATAATTGCTCGCGTAAATTATAAAGGGAATTATTAAACAGATTAAGTCAAATAATGCTATAAAAAGTGATAAAATATCTTTATTAAGATTGATGAACGTTTCATTGCACAAACGGCTACATTTTCAAAATCATTCATGATAGAAAATATTTTCACATAATTTAAAAACAATAACATAGTAAACACTTTTGGAAATATTAAAATTTTCAAATTTTCAATAAACATGTGTAATGGATATTTTGAAAGTTTGAGCTCATAATATGTATGTCAAAATAATAAAAAAGAAATTAAAAAGTAATAAGCTCGTTTATCTTTTATCGAATGTGTGTTAACAATTCTAATGAAACAGGAGTATTTATTAGTTAAAGGGAAAATATCATAGGAGCGCTTTCAACGTTAACCGCTTAATTCTGCCTCAATATCATGGGCTGAGGTGTCGTTCGTTATTTCTCGTGCCGGTCATATTTCCGGGCTGGCAATTTACTGCTGGAAAAAACTTATGAAACCAGAAAAATTTAACTGGCATTTCGGTGTGAAGCCTTTGAATATTAGCATTTGGGTTTGGTTTTTGGCGTTGATTGTCATGTCGGACTTCGTATTGCATGTTTCGAAATATATCATGCTCAAAAAATTATTAATAATCAAAATTTAATGTATATTATATTATTTCAAATATTATTTGTAAAATTTTGTTTGATGATGATAAATAAAGATCCAAGATGTGAAAAATAAAGGTTTTATTCGCATTAATTTTTATGGTGTAAAACAAACATTAAAACACAGAATTCTCGCATAATGGCTTTTCCACAAATGTGAATTTGTTCTATAACATATTCTTTTTTCGCCTTAAAAAAACTAATTGCATATTTTATATAGAAACCTTATAATTATTCAATTTCTGTAATAAAAAAATAGGTACTTTTTTGAGGTTTTTTCCAAATATTAAGCGACCGTTAAGGGGTTAAACACAACAAATACCACTTTGCCGCTGGTAAAAATGCATTTTATTTAGGGAATCTTCCATAATCAAAATCTTAAAATATTTATGCATTAATTGATCTTTAAATTTTTGTAATAACGTTATACAATTATTGAAATCTAAATGAGGCTTTTTGGTGCAGAAACTATTGTAATTCATAAAAATTCAAAATATCATAACACGGTTAAGTTTTGGTCGTAAAAAAATCCCTTTTTAATGTTCGTTTTAGACGAAGATCAGCAGGGATATAAGACTTTTAGAAATTTTCAGTTTTTTTAAAGCGCGTTCGTTTGTAGTTCCAGTTGCGTGAAATTGTATAAGAAAAGGAAAACATATAAAATATTAATATCTCATTTTAATATGTATACATCTCAATGTAAAAGAAATGTCCCGTATAAAAACTATACCTCATGTGTATACTTTTAGAAATTGCAAATATGTTTTTACCGCCTGCGATTTAAGCTAACCTATGTTTTGAATAACCATTATAACACGTTTAAGTTTCATCAAACCTCCATGTCAAAAATTTTGTGTCATCATTATATTTTAAATCTCACAATTCTGTTACACGAGGGAAAAAAACTTTACAACACATACAAACTGTTTCAGCATTAAAAAGGTTTAACAGTTTAATGCTTTTAAAAAGCATTTTTCTTTTCGATTTTTCTTTTAAATTTAACTCTCTCATGTCAAATTTAATTTATTCCAATCTCTTAGGAGTAAGAAATTTATGTTTTGTTTACATAGATAAAATATTCTGAGGAAGTAAATTCTCCGTACCTTTGAAGTAAGGGAAACGCCTGATCGGCGCATGCTTTTAAGATTATGCGAAAAAAATTATTGCTTTTCTTCGAGCTTTTAACCTTTCAATTTTTTCCCTGATAGATCAAAAAATAATGTGAGGAATTTCCTTTTAAGGATTAAACCCCGAGAGTTACATTTTAAAGCTAAATAAACAGTATGTGTTCCGTGTGACGTATATCATGAGACATCATGTGTTATTTATATTTCATGACACTGTTTAGAATTTTCCTATAAACATTAGATTATATATACTGTAATTTTCTAGTTTCTATACAATTTTGTATCTAAATAAAATTCCGTAAAAACAAGTAATATAAAAATTTTGCTTTTATAGTCAATTACTACTTAGGTCATCAAAGAAAAAATTAATATAATCCCTTAAGCTAATATTAGTTTTTGTTGCATTAACACGTTCACGCCGGCGCGGTGGGTCACACTCGACTGTCTCAGAGCTGCCAAGTCTCCGGCTTTGTGGCCACCAGTATTTTAATACAGAAAATGTTGTTTTATTTAATTAGAACAATTGGGTGATTTAAAGGAACAACATTTTCTCTAAAATAAGTGTGGTGTGTAAAAAGCCGGAGACTTGACAACTCTGAGACAGTCGAGTGTGACCCACCGCGCCGGCGTGAACGTGTTAAAATATCTCAATTTGTTGATTTTCTATAAGCAAGTAAGTTTACAATGGAAGTCTATGGGAATTTGGCGAAATATTAGAGATATCGCCAAGTGGACGTCACTTTTGGCGACTCATTTTGGTCGCCAAATTTATCAATATATCGCCAAGTTGGCGACAGACTTGGAGGTATTTGGCGACAGAACAGGGTCCCCCCTTTGGTAATCCCCCTTATACATATGAAGATACATTAAATGCTGTTCAATAACCAATGACCGCCATTTTGTCTCCCCTATAAAACTAAAATTAATTAATTAAAATTTAATTAATGAATTAATATTTGAAAAAACTGTATTAACATCCATTGTCATCCAGTACAAGCTAAAAAAAAATTATTTCAACTTGATAGGATGAATAATAAGTATTTTATTAACGATTGAAAATTTGAACAAGATATTTAAGTATTGCGCGGCAGCGCAATACTTATTTATTTCCAGTGTCACTTCTCAATGTTAATTTAACATAGAAAAGCCTATGGAGATGGTAACTTTTTCATTTTTTCTTCCCACCTTTTTGTCCCTGATGCCACTCATTTTAATTCTTTGCTAATTATAATAATATTATAAATTCAAAGTATAAAAACATTTACCAAACGTCAAGGTCAAAACGGATCATAAAATGCCTTTGCATATAGATGGATTATAATCTAGAGTGTAACATGGGCTAATTTTTATATACATTATTCAAATATTTTTCTTAATAATTCCAAATTTCGCCTTTTTCATCGAGATTACACGGACATTTTGTAATAAAATTTAACTATTTTTCCTTCATTGTTGTAAATAATTCAAAAGCCGTAATAATAATTTGCCTATATTTAGTTGAATGATTTTCACGTGAAGCATGAAACTGAAGAAACTGAAATAGTTTTTTTTTTAAGAATTAAAAAGAAGATGAATATGGCGTCATAGTGGAAATAAAAATAACATTTTCAAGCAGATTTTTTTCAATTCCTACTATTAGCTCACACTCTCCCTATATTTATTTATTTATACTAGGGGGCTCGGCCCCATATGAGCTACGCTCGCCAACCCTCGTCCAGACACCGCAAACTCTAAATGCACGCTAATTTTATCGGCTTTAAAAAGATTTCGAAAGATTGAATTATAATTTAAAAAACAGTGGCGATCTCCCTATAAACGAATTTCTATTCATTTCTCTTTGATTGGGGAATTTTAACGCCAAATCCGATGCGGTACTACTTGATTATCCCGTCGTCCAATTTCGCAAAATTATATAAATCGCCAAATTATACAAATTGACATAATTTTTATTTTAAATAACGAAAGAACAAATAAATTAGTACAACATTAATAAAAATACAAATAAAACGTCGAAATAAAAATAACTTGATGACGTAGACACGTGTAACAAAATTTCAAAATAAGCTAATATAAAAGGATTTAAGCAAACAGAGTCTTTGTCTCCTGGTATTTTTTAACAAAACGAAAAGAATGTTCTTTTAAATGAGACATTTTAAATTAATCGTTTTTAATCTGACGTAATTTTGACCAAGCTATTCTTCCTCTTTTAAATAATCACGTGAAATATATATATATTTCCTTTTGTATATTTCCTTTGTTAAAAATGAAATATTATTTGCGCTTTCCTAACAAAAGAAGTTGAAAAGATCCTCTCAAAATATCAAATAAATGTCTAGTGCAATTTCTAAATTTAAGCTGTTTTGCAATATTATTTTGTGTTTATTTTATGTAATAACTTTAATATGACGTAAATATGACGTAATTTCTCCTATTTAAGACATCTAACGCATGTTAATCAATTTATTATTTTACAATATCCTTTCTCTTTTAAAATTCACGTGTATACTTTTTATGACGTAATTTTTAATAAGTTCCTGCTTTTTGTACATAATTATTTAATTCTAATTCCAAATGATTTTTTCTGTTTATAATAGTCACGTGTAAATAAATTTTTAATTTGAAGCAAACATTATTGTTTCCCTTATTTATACAGTTGGCAATAGGTTAAATTAGTACAATTTTCTAAAATAAGTAAAAAATATCTCTCGAAATGCTGAAAATTTCAATTTAAAATAGAAATGAAACCTCGAAAAATGAGTCAAATTAAAGAAAAAAAATGAATTCTGCACACCGGGAAATTATAACGCATAAAATGATCTAAAAATTATTAAATTCCGATGTATAGTTTTTGCTCCTATAAAACTTTTTTAGTGGAACGATTTTGTCCAACTTTAGCATTAAATATCTCTTAAAATAATTCTTCGATTTGAAAACTGTCTGCATCAGGGTGTTTATCAAACATTTCTGTATGATACTACCGATTTTCATATTTTTGTATGCATTATTTTTCTTAATATTAACGAAGAAAGACCTCCGGTCACAAAAAAATTCAAAACCGGCGGCGGCGGTGGTGACAGCGGTAGTTACTTTTCTTTTAGAATAGAGAGATATTTGTCTTGTTCAAATTTTCAATCATTAATAAAATACTCGTTATTCATCCTATCAAGTTGAAATAAAATTTTTTTAACTTGTACTGGATGACAATTGATGTTAATACAGTTTTTTCAAATATTAATTAATTAATTAAATTTTAATTAATTAATTTTAGTTTTGCATGGGAAACAAAATGGCGGCCATGGGTTATTGAAGATGAATGAAAGTATTTTCAATAAGGGGTTACCATAGAGGGGACCCTGTTCTGTCGCCAAACACCGCCAAGTTTGTCGCCAACTTGGCGATATATCGCCAAATTTGGCGGCCAAAATGAGTCGCCAAAAGTGACGCCAACTTGGCGATATCTCTTATATTTCGCCAAATTCCCATAGAGTTCCATTGTAAACCTACTTGCTTAGAGAAAATCAACAAATTGAGATATTTTAATGCAACAAAAACTAATATTAGCTTAAGGGATTATATTAAATTTTTCTTTGATGGCCTAAGTAGGAATTCACTTTAAAAACAAAATTTTTATATTACTTGTTTAAGTTCAGATTGTAATTTTTTGACCAAACTACAGCAACCTGGATTACTGCACTGGTGAAACATTTTGAATTATACATAGGTAAATTGCATCACAAATTGTGATGCGATATCGCACAAATCAAAGCCTGATGATGATATATCCTCCATTAATTTTGAAATGTGTTCGTCTGAATTCAGTAGTTATTAAAAAACTTGACATATTAAACAAAAACCTAATTTGCAGAACAAATTAAAAAAACAAAATTTATTTCCTAAATTGTTTAAACCCGAGAAGGGCCAGATATTAAGATATTTCATTCAATTCGTTCTACATTTAATGTTAAATTTTTGTAACAAATAAGTTAAACTAATTGAACATTAAAAAATAAAAATGAAATTCATACAATATAATACTTTAAACACCTATATACTTAGATTCCGTTCAAATGAAATCGAAATAAATCTTAGACTTTTTCCATTTTTAAGTTGTAAATATTTGTACTGCAGATTTTGCATTATGTTTATGACGATTGTACATAACATGATAAGATACATGCAAAATACAAAACTTTAAAAAAGTCTAAGATTTATTTCGATTTCATTTCGGTCTCCAACACAGGAAGTGATTTAAAAGATAGTAGGCAAAAGCTTAGACATGATGCTTTTGGAACGGGAGAATGAAAAAAGCCTAAGAGAACAGTTCGTTTTTTTTTTATTCATTTGCAGTTTTGTACTGTAGATGAATCTTTTTATCTAGTATTTGTAAAGTTTAATACATTTGGTACAGTTTTCCTTTTACATTTTCCGGCTCCGAGACATTTTTATACAAATTTCGTATATATATACATTCTTGTATCAAACGTAAAACAAAATCTTCATTTTGGCGCCCCCTTCACCTTCTGTTAAAGCGGCGCCCGGGACACGTATATAGTTATTATAGTTTTTATTAAGTTACAAAAAATAATTTGAAACAATATTTACAAATTATATAAGTTAATCCTTTTTAATATTCGATTATATTATGAAAAAAAAAAGTTTTTTTTTTTTTTTTTATATTTAACTGGTGTTATGAAAAATAATTTGAAGGGAAAAAACGGAAAGTTTATATTTTCAACATTTAATTAAGTTATAAAAATAATTTGAAACAATATTAACAATTTATATATTGCTTTTTTTATATATTTGTTTATATCATGCTTTACAAAATTAAAAAAAACCTTTTAAAAAAGACTGACGTAATTAAAAACTCGCCGAGATGGAATGGAATAAACGTATTTTTGTTTTATTTTATTTGTAGAAATTGAAAAAAAATGATAAATTTAAATAAATCATTTATGTACGCATCTTTTTAGTTATTCGGAATTATCATTAGATTGGCAAGTTACTGTCATAAATAAGTTTTTTGTTTTGTTTTATTCGTCTCGAAACTCGAGGAATTATTTAATAAATGAGTATTTTATAAATATTATATATAATAAATAAAAAGTCAAATATTAAGTATGCTTAGTTATATACAATAAATTATTTAAAAAAATAATTAAAAATAATTGAAAATAAATGTTACTAAATTAGTATTTATAAATTTAGAAAATACATTACATTATTTTCCTTCAAAAGCCATTGGCCCCAATAACATTTAATGACACTCAATATGTATTTAGTAAAATATTTAGTAATATGAAAAAGTAAAGTAAATAAATAATTTTATTCTAAAGGGCGAAGTTAAAAAAAATCCTAACACACCGCGAAGTCGTCAAAATTTGTAACACTATATTTTCGAGCACTGAGATCCCCCATGGCTGTGGGGATCAGATATTTTTATGGTGAACGAATCATCTTAAAAAGCTGGTTTGGGAAATGTCCGCTCGTGATCTTTTTACACAGTCTTCAAAGCGATTACATTTATAACTAATAATATTTTTCAAGAGTTTGAACGATAAGAAATGTATTTTTAACTATTAAATAACCCGATATAAAAAAAAAGTCTTCTTCTAAGCACCTTTACCACTAAATGTCGATATCTTTTTCACGATTTTTTATACAGGCTTTGAAACCATTATGTTTATGAATAATAAAATTTTCAATGGACAATAAGAAGTATTCCTTAACATTATATGAGTCGGTGTAAAAAAGAAAAAACAAAAATCCGCTAAGCGTATCTTTTACATTTAAAATGTCGCATTCCGTTTATAAAAAATATTGCGTGATCACCAATACAAGCTTCGTTTGGAAAGATTTTCGCTTAAAAATTTAAATTCTTGCAAAATCGGGTTAAATATAAAAAGATACAAATTTGAGGGCTAATTAAGGTTATTATCGCTAACAAGGGTAACACCGAGTGGGTCAGCTAGGAAAGCAATAAATGTCTATTATTGTAAATTTTAGTGCAAAAGAAATCTTTATGAATATTTATAAAATATTAAAGACAATTTCGGGAGGTATGATTTACTATATCGGCAAAATTTTCATTTAATGAGGCTAGTTCAATTCCAGCGGAACATGCCATTTTAATCTGACTCAAATATCCACCTCTGTGTTTAATTGTTTGTGATACATGCTCTCAACTGCAAGTTGAATTTATATCATCGCCCGTGAATTAGTGTGTATTTTCATTACTGATGAGTTTATTCATTAATTAATAATGAGAATTTAAACAAGTTCGAAGCATTTAATGTTTCGAATAAGAATAATATAGCTGAAAAAGTTTAATATAACTGACCACAATCCGTTATTCTTACTCTTATGACAAAATTTAATTAACAATAATTTCAAATTTGTTTTTTAGAGTTTTTTTTCGTGTTTTTAAGCTGTTTAATTTAATTGTCTGTATTTTTGTGATTGCTTTTAATTAAACACAATCTATGAAAAGGATGCTAACAAACATGCTAACACAGGGGCGCGCCTGAGTTGTTAGGCGCCTGTGTGCAAAACTTCAGCTTGCGCCCTAACTCTCTGAAAAACTATCGTTTCATAAAAACTTACATGCGATCACAAATGAAATCTTACAAAATATAGTATAATTTTAAAATATATATAAACTAGAGAACAGGAATTCTGCTTTTTTAGAATGTAGTGTCGCCCCCGGCATTTCCATTACTTCATTTTCTTCTGATGGACTGATGGTTTCTATTATTATGAAACAGCCATTATAAATGAAGTGTTAGGTGAAGATGAAAGAGCAGCCGTAAAAAGTTTGAACACTTATTTTCTGGTCAGAATGGGGGGGGGGGGGGGGGGTGGCCATAATTTTTTTTTTACGGCTGATCTTTCATCTTCACCTAACACTTCATTTATAATGGCTGTTTCATAATAATAGAATCCACCAGTTAGAGTTCTGCATCGGGTCGGGTTACCCGCTTTTACCCGAAACCGACCCGACCCGAACCGCGGGTCGGATCGGGTTGGAGCTATATTTCCCAGTTGCGGGTCGGGTTGGCTTAAAAATATTTTGGTTCGGGTTGGGTTGGCTTTTTTACTCTTGTGGGTCGGGTTCGGGTTGACCCGCTTTTTTAAAAGAATGTGGAAAATATTTTTTTCCGTTAAAAGCCTTTATAAACCGCAGATCAAAGTTTCACAAAAGCAAAATGTATCCCTGTCTGTTTTGTATTTAGTCATCCTTTCACCAGTCTTCGAAATAACAAACTGCATTATATTTTTATCGTATTTTAAAAATACAATACGCAGCAAAATTCTAAATGGTCCTTCCTGTCTATCAAGTGAATAATTTAATTGTGGTGATAGGCGATGCAGTATGTTAGACGGGAAAATTTTCAAAATAATAAATGCTGATAAACTAAAGACAGATGGCCACTTGTGTAAAACAAGGTGTATCGTTATAAATGGAACTTTTGAAACCGCAACTAATTTTAAAGCATATTTAAAGATTAGATTTTTTGTTTTATACCATTTAGAGTCCTGCATCGGATCGGGTCAAAGGTTTCACTATAGTTGAATATTAAAGAATATAGATTTGTTCATTCTTCACTGTAAAACATAAAAATGATATTAGAGAATTAGAGGTCTGCACGGGCCGGAATTACCAGGCCCGGAAACGGCCCTCCCCGTCCCGTCCCGTGTAAAACTTAAAAGTTTGGCCCTAGCCCGGCAAGGCCCGTTTATAATTTTATCGGCTTCGTCTAAATATTTATATCGGGCCGGTAGACCGGCTTAATTGTATCTATCGGCCCGGCCTGGCAGCGCCGTTCATTTTTTTTATGCCGGCCCGGACCGTTTATTTTGTTTATCAGCCCGGCCCGTTGAAAAAACTGTCCTAATAAAGCGGCCTGGCCAGTTTGAAATTTTGCCGACCCACCGCGGCCCGGTACCGGCCGCGACCGGTGCAGACCTCTATTAGAGATACGTAGATAATTTTTCATAACGGTATTAAAACATCATTTGCTTTCCTTAAATCGCGGGTTCGGGTCGGGTTGCAGGTTGAAATATTGCGGGTTCGAATCGGGTGCGGGTTGATATACTTCGGGTTCGGGTCGGGTTGCGGGTTGTCTGAAATTATTTTTGCGGGTTCGGGTTGGGTTGCGGGTTAACTTAAAATGGAATTTGCGGGTTCGGGTCGGGTTAATAACTCGGTTAAGCGGAACTCTACTGCAGTACAAAACATATTTCAATTTTTAGACTGAAAACACACGTTTTATTTTATGTAAAATGACGCTTAAGAATTCCATATTTACGATCAACTCTTAAACATCTACATTAAAGCATGCATAGCACATTACTATCACGAAATAATGCACAAATGCAGCAAAAAGATTCCGTCATTCAAGAAAACCGAAAAAAAAAAAAACACTTGCTATCTAATGATTCATAGATACTTACAATTAAATATAGTATATAATAGCTCCATTGTTTTAACAGAAATCATTCGTTTATATTTTTTTTTTCAAAATAGCACTTATTTTAATTACATTTTCTTTCGGTTGTTACGAGAAAATGGCAACAAATATATATAATTACTATTTTAAAACTATTTTTCCTTTACTTTCTACAGAAATAGAGTACTGCCGTTGCCAATATTAAGCAAATGGCTCCAAAAACTACAAAAAAAATTAATATTTCAAAAATAAATGAAGATACAGTTTTCAAACAAAATGCATTGAAAAGAACATTTTTTTTTTCAATACGACGGTATAAAAATCGAAAATGTGCGATACTTAGAAGTTTAAAAAATTGCTAAAGAGTATTTAATCGTAATGCTTTGTTTTACAGCTAGCTTCTGTAAGGTAACGTTATTTTTTGGACACAAAATAAGCTGGGAGAAAGAAATAGCATACCGTACCGGAGGCTAATAAATAAAGGTATAATATATATATATATATATATATATATATATATATATAGAAATTATAAAACGAATATGTAAAAGAAAAAATATATAAGGGTACAAAATCTGGAAAATAAAATAATTTACCTTGTGAATTAAAAAAAAAATCGACAACCATGTTTCAGATTTCAGAAAATGGCTTTAAGCTGATTTACAGTTAAATGATTAGTTAAAATAGTCCATCGAGAAACAGAAAAGAAGAAAAATATATATATTTATCAGTATATCTATCTATCTCATGGCTGCCAACCTTTACGCTTTCTTCCTACCACTAAAATTTTCTTGTGAATATTGCTTTATTTAATGGTCGAAATCGCACGATTAAAGAAGGTGAAAGTCTTCTCTAAATTTTAGTGGTAGCAAAAAAGCTTAAAGTTTGGCAGCTATGCTATCTATATTATAAAGAACAAACATATCTGTGCGTAACGCATACGTCATTTTGCGAATGACAACACTTTGAAATTTGAAATGAAATTTTGGTTTTGTAATTTCCTCTACTGCAAATTTTTAAACTTCTAAACATCGCATATTTTAAATTTTTACACCGTCGTATAAGGAAAAAAAATGCTCTTTTTAAATGCAATTTGTTTGAAAGCTGTATCTCAATTTACTTTTAAGATATTAATTTTTTTTATAGTTTTTAGCACCAATTTTGTAATCGTGGCAACTGAAGTACTCCATTTCTGATTAAAGTAAAGGGGAAAAATATGAAAATAGTAGATTGCTGTATCTTTTTGTTGCCATTTGCTCATAAAAACTGAAAAAAAAAAGAAATTAAAATACATGCTATGCTAAGAATATCGTATGTTATAAAACTCGGTGAGTTTTAGCTTTATTTGTTTTTTATTTATCAATTAAATTATTTTTATTTTATTGCAATTTAACTTTACAAGCGATACAATACTTTCTCTTTACAAAAATGTATTTTAAAGAATATTTGTGTGACCTGAAAGAATCCAATTTTATTAATCCGTGTGTAATTACATTTTCCGAATTTTGAAACAAATATAAATGATAACACATGGAGCTATTATAGAAAAAAAAAAAAAAAAAAAAAAAAAATGAAGTCATATAAATCATTAATTAGCCGAGATTGTATTGCCGACCTTCTTAAGTGGTGTCATTGCTTTCTGCTGGGTTTGCGTATTATTCCGCGATAATGGTGTCATTTGCATAACGTTCTATAAATGTTGTTTAAGACGGGATCGTAAAAGTGGGATGCTTTAGCGTATGCAATTGACGTCATTTTATTTAAAAAAAAGCGTATATTTTAATTATTAAAACTGAAATATGTTTTGTAGAAGTTTGTCATTTTCACCCCAGCTGCTTTGAAAATTTTCGGAGGGAAAAATGCATTATTTTTAAAAATAACGTAATCCAAATCACACACTTATAAAACGCAATGTTTTACAAACATTTAGAGTGACTTTATGGAAAAGCAGTAACGTACAGTGTGTTTGCTCTTTGTCCGAAAAATAGCGATTTATATTACAGAACTGGATGATTCTCTCTTGGATGCTCGCTTCGCCGAGTTAGACAAGTCGAAGTTATCTTGGCAATAATTCGAGGTTTAAAATAATATCAGGCTCCCCAAGTTTTTGTTCAAAATTCTCTCTACTAATAAAAATTTATAGACATGATACTGTAATTTTATCAAAATAGCATAATTTGCATAATTTAATTTTTCATAATTTTATATAATATATATATATAAAACACAAGAATGTTTTTTAGTCATCTGCCCTGAGCTTTCTGCTGAACCAAATTTACTAATAAATTTTTAACTGGAAGCTGTTCATTTGTAGATGTGCTCGCACTAGCTCTTTTTTTTTTTTTTTTTTATAACCCATTATTATATTTTAATTTCAAAAGTATTATATGAAACTTCTTCAAAATGGTGGTAATGAGATAGCTTTCATTATTGCAGAGAAGAGAGAAATAATGAGGTTTATTTACCTTTATTCATGTTATTATCTGATAAAAATTCGAAATTGTTGATAAAAATTGTTGTATAAGATTCGATGGTGCAAAATGGCATTAGGGACATAATACTTTGAACCAGGGTTGGGTTTTTGACGTCAAAAACTGGTTTTTGACATGACAAGCGTCAAAAACTGGTTTAAATGTCATAAACTGGTTTAAACTGTCATAAACTGGTTTAAACTGTCGAAAACTGGTTTAAACCGTCGAAAACTGCCAAATACATGTAACACGCTAAAACATTTTAACAATACGTAAACATCAAATAAGTCAATGATTTATGGGATCTTTTATTGAAATTTAATAATTTAAAAAATATATTATTTGCAATAATTTTTTTTTTTCAACCAGAAGAAAATAATTTTGTACAATTAAATAATCCGGATCAATTTTACCCCGCAGCATGCTGCGGCACACCACGCGTTTATCACATTTATTTACACCCAAAAGATTTTTGGAGTTTAGAGTGCATGAAGCGTAAGAAAATAGTCTGTCTCTTAATTGATGCTGAGCTAGTAGGACTTGATAGCAAAAGCATTGCTAGATGAGCAAGTTTTGAAGCAGGCTCAAAAAGCTGTTGCATTTAGTGATACCTTTCCACCAAACAATGGAGTCCTCCCTATAGCACTGAAATAAGAAGACTGGAAAGGGGATTCTTTAGCTTCCTTCATACACAATCAGTATGGGTAAGCATCCATAAACTCTCTCCGTAGCTCAAGCGCGAGCTGAATCAACTGATACAGCAGTCAATCCTTGCCCCTGATGGTTGGGATGAATTATGCACTTTTTCAATATGGGCTTATAGGAATTTTCTTTTAGATGACCGAGCCAATTTTGATCAGTTTTAAAATCGAAAACATTTTTATATATTGAAAGAAAGCATGTTTTAAAAAGATTTTGACTTTAAGCTTTTTTTTTTTTAATTACTTCTCTTATTTTGTAAATGTTTAAAATTAATAATCCAATTTCAATTTTGAATGGAATGGTTATTGCCTAGACTAGAATAACATTGATGCACATTATCTTGTTATATATACAAAAAAATCTACACTTTTCTAAGTTTTTTTTTTCCCCATAAAAAAAGCTAGCTAATGCTTTAAGCTCTCAAAAGTAAGCGAAATTAAAACGATTTTAAGTAAGAGAAAAAATGTACAGCTCAGGTGAGCTTAATGTCTACTTTTTAAAAAAACACAATTTTACAAAAAAAAATTAAATAAAAATTTTACCCTGTTAAAAAGTTGTACTTAACAATAATACTTTACTATGTACTAATTACTGATATACAGTAAGAGTGAATTTAAAATATTACATGTAATGTTGTCATGTATGACATTTAATTTGAATTTTTACTGATCAATTTAGTATTTGAGGTTTTTGACATGACGGTTTAAACTATGGTTTAAACCGACATAAACTGACACATGTCAAAAACCTGTAATTATTACTAATACTATATACTAATTATACAATTACAGTAATAGTGAATTTTAAATATTACATCTAATGTGTGACATTTAATATGAAATTTTACAGATCACTGTAAGTATTTGAGGTTTTTGACGAGGTTTTTGACAAGGGGTTTTTGACATGACGGTTTAAACCGCAGTTTAAACTGTCAAAAACTGACATGTGTCAAAAACCTGCCAACCCTGCTTTGAACGGAAAATTACGTTACTGCTTTTGAAAACACGCATTTTCCTCATAAAGTTTCCATATTTTTTTTTCTTTCCGTATGCGTACTAAGTTTCAGACACTAGATGAAATGCTTACGTAAGTGAAAATGACATCATATTTAAAAGAAAACAATGATTTTCTTAGATAAAACTAAACTTTTTAACACAAATGCGTCAAAAAACACAAATTACAGCAATTTTTACTCTCCGGTACTGAGATTAGAATCTGGAGTTAAGAGCGCCACTGTTCACATGCAATGATTTTGCTGACAATCGTGACTTCACGTTTTGAGTTAAAATGATTTTAATAATGATCCAATTAAAATACCAATTTTTTAAAAGGGTGATTGCGAGTCGAGAGGTTAATTTTTAAATGTATCTCTATTGCGTGGAGCTCGATTAAGAATGATTAATCCGTTTGCCCTTAAGAGGCTACTTCAGTCACACGAAAAGACCCGTTCGCTAATGCTAATCCTATGGAAGAAATTTATAAAGATATCTCGGTCGCATTTCAACATTTTTAAATGATTTCTTTTGCATTGAATAGTTGAGATTGATCTGTACAAAGGCCGTTGTTTATTTTTTCGATTTTGTTTACAGGTATTTCTTATGAGGACACTTTCATTTTCGGAACCGGTTTCGAAAGTAAAAGCATCCTCATAAAAAATATCTGCAATCAAAATCAAAAAAGTAAAAAACGGCCTGCATACAGATCGATCTCAACTATTCAATGCAAAAGAAATCATTTAAAAATATTGAAATGCGACCGAGATATCTTTGTACATTTCTTCCATAGGATTAGCATTAGCGAATGCGTCTTTTCATTTGACTGAAGTAGCCTCTTAAAACAACATAAAGAGTTCATCATTTTCTTACGACTAATATTCCGTAAACAAAAATAAAACTTCCTCTATGATTAAATAAATAAAATAATACAAATAAAACATAAATTTAACAGACATGTAATTGAACTACGCGCTTAAAGCTCTGAAATTATCAGAAAATATAATGATGTCGTAAGCAGCAAAATCTTGGGCTAATAACTCTTGGCATGCGGCTAATGCGAAAAAATTGCTTTTAAAAATTTTCAAAAATTTATTTGATTGTATAATCCATATTTTTCATGTGAAAAATTCTTTTTTATTTTTAGTGGGCAATCTAAGAAATATATTGCATGTAAAAAAATATTACTTTTCAATAAAAAAATAGTTTTAATATATTCGGTAACCCGGGAAGCCCTGGTACGATCCCCTAGTTATAGTAAAAATAAAACTCAGTAGCCTCATGATTAATACTCACAACGTCATTGACAAGCCAGTTTAGACTACCAGTTGGATATAGCACGTAAAATGCACGAAAATTTGAATCTAAAACACTTCTTTATTCTTTTTTTTTTCAGGCAAATTAAATCCGTCTTCGTATCCCCGAGCTTTTGTATTTGTCTATTTTTTGTTTCAATAAAACAGTTTCAAATAGTGTATCCGAAATAGTGTCCTCGGTGGAATCTAACATTAAATAGAATGCTAAAAAATGCCCTCTTTTGGGGGGGGGGGGATGTTTCAAGTTAAATTTTTACGTTCTAGATTGAAATTGATTAATTTATCACATTTAATTTAAAGAATACTAACTTTTAATAAATTGTAAGTAATTTATTTGAGGTGTAAATCCATAAAATATAATTAAAATTTCAAGAATAATTAATTTTTATAAAATTTAAAAATATGTATTTTTAAATATTTCTTCCTCGCTTAAATTGCTTGGCGCCTTTATTATCCTGGCGCCTGTGTGCGCCGCGCACTTTGCACAATAGGTCGGCGCGCCCCTGCTAACAACTATATTTTCTCCTCTCCTGTTCGAAAATGTATACACTGTAAAGAATTCCATTCCCTTTGCTAAAATGATTCATAATATATCCCCGACTAAATTTACTATGGTCTCCTTTGACGTCAAATCCCTTCTCACGAATGTCCCGATAAGTGGTGCCCTCTCTTGTCTTGAACAGAGACTTCGTGAATTTCATTATTCATATTTTGAAATCCAAGAACTTATATCCCTTACTCGCATACGTCTATCTCAAACTACATTTTCATTCCAAGGAAATTTTTACAAACAATCTGACGGCTTAGCCATGGGCTCCCCCCTGTCACCCATCCTCGCAGACATCTATATGCATTATTTTGAATGCTCCCTTTTCAATAAATTATCTTTCCCTTTCTGGATTCGCTATGTTGATGACACATTCACCTTAATTGACACCCCTCTTCACAATATTGATAATATTCTTAACATTATGAACTGCATTGATAGCAATATTCAATTCACTTATGAAACTGAAAATAATAGTTCTCTCCCATTTTTGGATACCCTTGTCACTCGCACTGTAACCGGTTTCACTACATCCGGCTATCGCAAAGGCTTCGCTGTTTCTTTGCCACCCCATGCTCGTTCTTGTTATCCCCCAAGCCAAAAAATGGCCGCCTTTTATACCTTTATAAATCGTGCCATACATGTTTGCTCTGATTCTCAGCCATTTAATAGTGAAATTCAATACATTAAAGCCTTTGCGATTGACAGAGGTTACAACCCTTCTATAATAGATACTGCTCTATTTAAACTTCAGCATCCTCGTTCCTCAAACTCTCCTCAGTCTTCTACTCTTTCCAATATTAGCATTGTGTTACCCTTCTTTCCTAAATCAAGCTTTCCCATTGCTAAAATTCTTAGACTTGAAAATAATTTTTGCCCCTACCAATAAACTCACCATCTCTAAACTCAAAGACCTTATTGAATTATCCAATTTATGGGGTATCTACCGTATTAATTGCCGGTGTGGCCTTTCCTATTTAGCACCGGGCAACATAACACCCGATGACTAATTATAACTTCGTCGTTTACGTAATAAAATAAAATAAAACACTGGAAGCATAAACTTAAGACTCGATAAAAACTTAACTAGTGCATATTACTTTAAAATTACATTCATCGCACGTGTGTGCGGCAATACAGTAAGTATCTCGATACAGCTCAGATCCTCAACATACTTTCCTGAGGCAGTCCAACAGTCTAACTGTAAAAACGTTTCTTCCCGCCTTACCACGGAGCTAATCCGCGCGGTTTTCAGTTACGGCGGAATCGAAACCATGGATGTGGTATGAAGAAAATAGGAGTCAGTTCACAAGCTGGTTTTGGGTTGTCGGCGATGCCAGATCCCCACAGTAGACCCCCCCTGAGCGATAGCGAAACAATTTCCACTATCAGAGGTAGCGAGGGTTAAATCTGACACGCCGACCAGAACGTGTGGTTACAGGGTCACTTTTGGGCATAAGAGTTTCTGATTGATTTGTTGATGTCTCTAACACCGGCTGCTTCTGTGCTGCTTTTTGATTGGGAGACTGTTCCTCACCTGAGCACCAGAAAGCAGGCTTCACTCTGTCTATGTGCACTGTGACAGTTCGCTCAGAAATTTTAAGTGTAAAATTTTTTTCAGTTCTTTGCAGCACCAAGTAAGGCCCCTCATACGGAGCTTGTAGGCTTCTCTTAACACAGTCTCTGCGCAGAAAGACGTGTGTGCATGACTCAAGCTCCCTGCTGATGAAAATTGGACGGTCAGCTGTAGACCGAGCAGGTACTGGGCACAATTGGCGTACCACCTGACGTAGCCTGCCAAGAAAATTTACTGGATCTAGATCGTCAGCTGCTGGCACCAGGAATTCTCCAGGAAGGGCAATGGTAGTACCGTATACCATCTCAGCTGCCGTTGCCTGCAAATCCTCCTTCCATGCAGTTCGTATGCCCAGGAGCACAGATGGCAATACCTTAGCCCATTCGATGGTGTTGTGCGCCATGATTGCAGCTTTGAGCTGTCGATGAAATCGCTCCACCTGACCGTTTGCAGCTGGATGGTATGGAGATGTGTGGATCTTGGTAATACCCAGGAATTGATTCAGTGCCGAAAACAGAGATGACTCGAATTGGGGACCTTGGTCAGTCGTCAGACGTAAAGGTGGCCCAAAACGGGCGATCCAACCAGCGTAGAAAGCCTCTGCTACACTTTCAGCAGTAGTGTCAACCAACGGAATTGCTTCCGGCCACTCGTTGAACCAGTCAACACATGTCAAGCAATACCGAAACCCATTAGATGGTGGCAATAGCCCAACCAAATCTATGTGCACATGCTGGAAACGAGCTGATGGCTGTTCAAATGGGCCAATAGCACTTTTTGTGTGCCGGTGGACTTTGCTTCTTTGGCAGGAGATGCAGGATCGCACCCACACCGCAACATCCTTCTGCATTCCGGTCCAAACATAGCGTTCTGCAACTAGTTTCTGTGTCGCCTTGACACCAGGGTGGGACAACTCGTGCAATTTCTGGAAAATAATCTTCCGCATGCCTGCGGGCACGAAAGGTCTAATGCGACCTGTTGAGATATCACACTGTAACTTTAATTCTGCATCACCTACTGGCATCGTTTGAAATTTTAAACTCGTGTCACTTTCTTTTGCCTGTTGAAGTGAAATATCAGTTGCCTGTAATTTAGCCATATGTTCCAAATCAACAACACCGGACTTAATGGTCGAAATATTCACTCTCGACAAAGCGTCAGCCACCACATTTTCTAAACCACTGATGTGCTGTATGTCCGTAGAAAATTGGCCAATAAAATCGAGTTGACGAGTTTGACGAGGTGAGCTTTTGTCTGATTTTTGTCTAAATGCAAAAGTGAGTGGCTTGTGGTCTGTGAAAATTGTAAAGTTCCGACCTTCAAGCATATGTCGAAAATGTTGTACAGCGGAATACGCCGCCAAAAGTTCACGGTCGTAAGCACTATACTTCTGCTGTGCCGGTGACAAGGATTTTGAAAAAAATGCTAAAGGTTGCCAATTGTTATTAACTTGCTGCTGCAAGGCTGCACCCATCGCAAAATCTGATGCATCCACCACAATAGATAAGGGTGCCGTTGGAATGAAGTATGCTAATGTAGCAGCATTTGCAAGTTCTTCCTTACTACATACGAAAGCATTATTAGATTCCTCTGTCCACTGAACTAGGCTTTTGTCGTTCTTTTTGGCACCTTGTAAATATTTGTTTAACACCCCCTGTGTGTGCGCAGCATGGTAAATAAACCGACGGTAAAAATTAAGCATGGCCAGATAACGACGCAATTCTTTAATAGTTTCGGGACGAGGAAATTTTTTAATCGCGTCAACCTTATCCTGGAGTGGGCTAATGCCCTCAGCGGAGATAGTATGTCCTAAGAATTTGACATTAGATTGGCCAAAAACACACTTAGATGGGTTCAAGCGTACCCCGTACTGAGCTAATCGCTCGAACACCATTTGCAAATGTTGAATATGCTGCTCGTAATTCTCGGATGCTACCAGTACATCATCAAAATATGGAATGCAAAAATCAAGTCCGTACAATACTCTATGGATAAAGCGCTGAAACGTCGCAGCAGCATTGGCCAAACCGAATGGCATATACAAAAATTCGAAAAGCCCAAACGGAGTTGTGACTGCTGTTTTTTCAATATCCTCAGGCCGCACCGGAATCTGGTGATAAGCTCTAGCCAGATCCAATGTCGAAAAAATCTTTTTACCGTGGAGCGCTTGCGTGCAATCCTGAATATGAGGGACTGGATAGCGATCCGGAACCGTAGCAGCATTCAAAGTACGATAATCCCCACACGGGCGCCAATCACCCTTAGATTTGGGAACCATGTGCAGCGGGCTAGCCCAAGAGCTGCTGGAAGGTCTGCAAATCCCAGCAGACATCATAAACTGAAATTCCTGCTTAGCCGCACAAAGCTTATCTGGTGGAAGCCTGCGAGGCTTAGCGAACACAGGTGGACCTTTGGTTTCAATAATATGCCGCACATCATGCTTCGGGGGGTTAAGGGAGGCTGAAGTATCCGTAAGACTGGGGAACTTATTAAGTAGCATATGGAATGGCGTTATTTCAGAAACCGTGCGTATTTTACTACTAACTGACTTATCAATTATGCCCTGCGCCTGTAAGTTGGTAATGGGGTCATGCAACTTCCCTTGGCGCACATCAATAAGTAAGCCAAAATGCCGAAGGAAATCAACCCCAATAATTGGCTGTGAAACGTCTGCGAGAATAAATGACCAATGAAATTCCCTGCGCAGGCCTAAATCAAGCTTTAAGAGCTGCTGACCAAAGGTAGGAATAATCGTGCCATTAGCAGCAAAAAGTTGGAGCTTATCAGCCGTTTGCGTTTTATTAGCTTTTGATACAGGTAAGACGGACACATCAGCTCCCGTGTCTATTAAAAATTTCAAATGAGTAGTTCTGTCATTGAGATAGTGTCTATTTATTTGAACTATGCCATCACCCCCAGATTTGAGTGACGGCCTTACTAGTTTCCCTCCCATGAGCAAGGCTTGCGGCATTTATTCGCTTTCTCAGCAAACGTGGCATGGTACCAACATAAATTTTGGGAATTGCCATTCTTTTCGGTACTTTTCTCGCATTTATACTGCCTAAAACGGTCACGGGATTTGGAACGACCCTGCCTGAAATTATTCCCTTTTCCTTCCAACTTCTCCAAGCGTGTAGAGAGCGCAAGAATTAATGATTTTAGTTCGTCATTACTGGACTGAATATTTTGAACCATGGGGGGCGGACCATTCGCAGCAATGATACCATCAGCCATCTCGGCTAATTTGTCAAGCGGGTCATTAGAAATTGCTAAAATTTGCTGAACATTAGTGGGTAGGCGCTGAAGAAATAACGTTTTCAGCAAATCATCTTTGACCTGGCTACCAGCCTTATTTCTCATTTCTAGCAGCAAACGGGAAGGTTTATTATCCCCCAACCAGAAATCAATTCACGAATGCACTGATCCTCACTTAACGAATACTGACTAATTAGTCGTGTTTTTAGCTTTTCGTACGGTTGATCAGGAGGCTGCTCGCTAATGATGTCACCTGCAATCGCCAGCTCCTCAGGTTGCATTGATGCAACTAAATGATGAAACTGTGTAACACTATCAGTAATCCCTGCAAGCTTAAACTGGGATTCTAAATGTAAAAACCAAAGTTTCGGATTTCCCCGCCAAAACGGGGTCGCTTTTACCCCAACCCTCTGAATGCTAGCTGCGGCGTTTACTGGGGTTGCCATTTCATAAAATATTTAATACACAAACAAAAAAAATAATAATAAATGCAGGAAATAATAATATATACAGAATAGATGGTTTTAGAAACCCTAGCAGAAAATTATGTGCTCAAATGCACAGCAAGGCCTTGTAGAAAAAATAATGCAAAGATAAGTATGAAAACAAAAATTTTAAGCATGATAATATGCGGTAAACAATCCTTCAATTCGCCGAGGAGATTGGTGTGAAACACTAAAATGCGATTTACCTACACATACGATTCTATCTCGCCAGGCTTAATTACAGTATATCATAATAACTCGCGTCATACCCCGAATTTCAAAATAAGCATATTATTAAGCAAACAAAAATGTTAATTTTGATAGCAATGACATAAATTGCATTTAAAAAATTTAGTACCTTACACAATATATATATACAAAAGTAAGATAAAATGCACAAAGTTTAACGCCAAATTTACCACGGGGCAAGCAAAATTAATAAGCACACACAAGGGTAATGGTAATTTGAGACACCATCTAAAAAATTATGACTCACCGGAATTATCCTCACGCTATTTATATCTTAGCGCCGAGAACTCCGAATGCCAGTAGGTGATGAAATAAAAACTCTGCAGCCACTGCATGAAATCATCTCGTGCACAAAAATCTTGCTTAAATTAAAAATAGATACCCTCTCGGGTCACTATTAATGCAGGAGCGTCGTACACCACGCCATAGTAAAAGCGATGCATTAAGATCACTAGGCAAAATGTTCTGTTCAAAATCGGGTCACCACTTTAGCACCGGGCAACATAACACCCGATGACTAATTATAACTTCGTCGTTTACGTAATAAAATAAAATAAAACACTGGAAGCATAAACTTAAGACTCGATAAAAACTTAACTAGTGCATATTACTTTAAAATTACATTCATCGCACGTGTGTGCGGCAATACAGTAAGTATCTCGATACAGCTCAGATCCTCAACATACTTTCCTGAGGCAGTCCAACAGTCTAACTGTAAAAACGTTTCTTCCCGCCTTACCACGGAGCTAATCCGCGCGGTTTTCAGTTACGGCGGAATCGAAACCATGGATGTGGTATGAAGAAAATAGGAGTCAGTTCACAAGCTGGTTTTAGGTTGTCGGCGATGCCAGATCCCCACACCTATATTGGACAAACCAAACGCTGCTTAAAATTTCGTATCAAAGAACATCAACAATATATTAAAAAACAAGAAATCAATAAATCCTCTATTTCAAAACATTGCAGGGAGATGAATCATACTTTTAACTTCAATTCGGTTAAAATAATCTCTAAACCTACTTCTATACACTAACTTAACTTCCTTGAAGCATTTCATATTTATAAAAATTTTAAAAATATTGTTAATTGTGAATTTGCTATTCCCCCATTATCAGATTGTTGGAAATATTACATAAAAACTTTTGTCTCTTAATTTTTTTCCCTCACTACTTTGGTTCCATTTCCCATCTATTTTGCTATTGGCTGTTACCCACAATCTTCTGTTTTCCTATTGGTCAATAAGCCTTTAACTTGAATCCCCATCTCTCCTATATATGTGAGCAAATTTCTGCGACTCTTTGAACGTTTCATAAAAAAAATACAGGTTAACGCCGATGCTGGTCTTAAAATATTTGTAATAGTATATTAAAACCTTTAAATATTTTAACTTTGTTTAAAACCTTCAAAAGCTATCCAATTAAGTTCTAAATTTAAGGGCGAAATCATCATCAACAACAATAACAAGTTCTAAATTAAAAATAACGGATAACTATAGCCATCTGGTGGAGAAAATACATAACTTTCGCTTTAAAAAGGTTCATGCAAGCACGTTGCATTGCATGTATTTTTAATTTATTCAGAATGATCATTCTTTAACACAATTTCAGATTTCCTGTGACATTTGTTTTCTGTCTTATATGACAAAGTAAAAATTATCCGAATTTGAATATCTAAAACTTTCAAATGCATTTACAAGGGTCAGCTAGGTAGGGAGGCCTACCAAATGGCTTAAGCACTCACAAGCCCCACCCAGCGGTTTTCAAAGAATTATTTCAATAGCACTCTAGCATTATTTAAAGGGACATTAAAGGAAGAATTTTTTCTGTACCGAAGGCTGCGAGCAGCGCCTCTGTAGGCCGTGTTAATTCCCAATAAATTAGGAGCTTATGTTTCTTGCTAATTCTTTTGACGTCAACTTTCTGTTGTAATCGTACTTTTTTTTTTTTTTTTACAATGCATTTAATCAGATTTGAAGACATTGCAAATAAAATAAATATTTCTTATCGGTACAACATAGTTTAATTATCTTGCAGATAAAATTATGAATTTTAACATAGTTTGTAGCGAAAAAAAAAAGTCTCGCTAAACAACAAATTTTTAATGTAGAAGGAACCTAAACAAGCATTTTCGTCAAATAATGTGTAGCTGGAAATGGCGCGTTTAAGCGCTGGTGACTAAATTGTAGTTTACATAATTTCTTTGATCTAATCCAAAAAAATCAAAGGATAATACTTTTTAATTAACAAAATGCATGAGGCATCTTTTTTTTTTTTTTTTTTTTCTTTTTTTAAGTCAGAAAAATATTTTTTTAACTATTGTTTTGAAGGTTTATCATTCACTTTCCGTCATTTTTGACGGTGTTTACTGGTAGTTAATATTTTCGGTAGGGTAAAAAGTAGTAAATAATGATTGATTTTTAGCTATTATATTAGTTTGTATTGTATGTATTTTCAAAAGAGTACCAGTATTATAATCAAAATGAATTTTAAATATTTTTAGTCTAATAAAATACCGCAAAACGTTTGGCAATACAATGTAGTTTATAAAGCAATCTATAGCATTTTACATACATTTATGTATAGCACATTTCTTAAATGATTTTGTTGTAGCAAGTGGCAACAAAAAGGAAAATTCTAACTGACCCATTTAGTCTAAGGAAAATACAAAAATTTAAAAAGTGTAACATTTAGAAATTAACTGGAGGATTATTTGATGAACACAATCTAATTTTTTTCATTTAAACACTTTTGCAATATATATTCCATACTTATCTCCAACATTCTGTATGCAACAACATATATCAGTCTCCTTTCTCAGGGCAAGTCAAAAAAAGTATAATTAGGTAAATTTCGTAAGAAACGGGGCGCCATTTGAGGAGGGCTGGGGGGGGGGGAAATAGCCCCCCTAAGGAATTTGATATTTCAGAAAATTTATCAACCATCAAATGTAGGGATGCACCGAATAGTGATTTTGGCTGAATACCGAATGCCGAATATTTGGCCTGCAGGTAAACCGAATACCGAATGTTCGGCCAGCCGAATAGTAACTGTTAGACTGAATACCGAATATTAGGTCAGCCGAATAGTATCTGTTCGGCCGAATACCGAATATTCGGCTGGCCAAGTAATTTTATATCTCAGTGTTTAACATTAAAAAGTTAAATTATAAACAATTTTTTATAATATTTAGCACAGATACTTCCATTTTGACAAACAAGACTATTTTTATAAGTAAATTTTGTACTAAAAAAAGCATGTTTTGAGTTATTATTTAAGAAGAGGATGGTTTAAAAAATTTTTAAATAACAATTTTTAAATTCCATGACTTCAATTAATTCAAACAAATGAAAAGAATTCTCTCATATTGAACAAGAAGCAGCGTATCATTCCACTTCTTTCATCAAAAATTAACGGTGTACAAGCCGTAGCACAATTTTCGTTTATAACTGTATAAAAATGAAGATGTTTTAGTGAAATTTGCATCACATTAATTTGCTTGTATAGAATGTGATGATATCCTTGGAAGAGACTGGATTTTGGCCAGTGGTACAGTATAAGTATTGTTAGCTGCATTCTTAATAAAATAATGTCTAGCTCAGTGTTGTTTAGATATGAATGGTTGCTATTTCCAGCACTTCTCGTCATGTTATCATATTTCACAGAAATTAAAGTAACTCTGTTGACAATATAGTTACATTACCTTCATTATTGTTAAAGTAACAAAAAAAAAAAAAAAAAAGTTTGACTTGGGGATGCACTGTATTTGTGACTGAATAAGTGAATTGCGATCCTGATTTAATGGACAAAAAATTGCCTGTTTTGATGCTTATTATTACCCCTAAAATTTTCTTCCATTTTGTTTAGAAACACCCTGTTTGCGAAAAAGCAAGAAACGGATTATTTACCAGACAATGTTCAGTAACTTGCATTTTCACATTTATTAATTCCCATGAACAAATGACATGTCATTAATGGTTACTTTTTTTAAGTGACATTTTTAAAACAACAAATAAATAATATAAAATCATTCACTTTTATTTAAAGATTCTGTTTATTCTGAATATCTTTATTAATTGACAGTTAAAAGTAGAAGTTGTGTAACGTTTTAAAAAATGTTTTAAAGAGGGGTTTTAAGTAATCGGCAAACCGAATAGTTTGACATTCGGCCTAACCGAATATTCGGTAGTATGGCCGAATATCGAATAGATACCGAATATTCGGTGCATCCCAAATCAAATGTCAGACTCAAACAAATATTAGAAAATTGCTCAAACTCTAAAATAACTTATCAGATTTTATTGCAATAAAAACATATGCATTAAATAAATGCTTATGCATAGAAATTAATAATTATAAAAAAAAATTCCTAAAGCCTTACTATTCTAACTTCCTCAATGTGAGACATATATCTATAATGAGTACTTTGTTTAATTTTAAAAATACATGTGAGAATTTTTTTTATCAGTTGCTTCTCAGCTGTGTGGAAATTGGGTAAACTCGTCAAAATCAATGACACAACAATCACAATGATTTTCTTCTAGCCAATTCTCGAATATGCGCAAAGAAAATAATAACATTTAAATCCCACTGATGACGGTCTTGTGATCACTGAAAACGTTCTGGGTTTTTCTAATGTATTTTAAATAATTTTAAATCATATGTATGCACATGAATGTAATTCTTCTGCATTTATTTGTGCTTTTTATATGAATATTAATTATAAATTTTACCTTTTCTGTAGTAAAATGAAGATATATACATAGTATTCATTAATGTTCAAATATGTAGTTTTTTTATCTGAAAAATATTCAGAATTTCTTTGAAAAATCTGATTAACATGAAACCATCTCATAATAGTGAAAACTCAATCCGAAAAAATTAACGCTTTACCTTCACTTGCAGAAAATCACTAACGAAAATTTTCTTATACTTACAGATCGCAAAATTTTCAAATTTTGTGACGTTACGTTCATGACGTTCGTTGGCTGATTATCTCAAGACTGATTGAATTTCATAATTTTTTTTTCGCGATCATCTGACGAAATTTGCGATTTTTTCCACTATCGATTCACAGAATTCACGATTTTTTTCTGAAAGCGTTATATGAAATGGATTTTTTTTTCGCGCGAGCATTTGCCGAAATTCACAATATTTTTCCGCGACCAACTGACGAAATTCGATATTTGTTTTCGTGATTTTTTTTGACAAAATTCACGATTCCTTATCACCATCCTTTATTGAAATTCTTGATTTTGTTTCTGCCAGCGACTAATAATATTTGTGATTTTTTTTGTGCAAGTGTTAGACAAAATTTTGGACCTTATTACACGATCGTTTGACGAATTTCTCCTCGATTTTATTGCGCGATTTTTCGACTAAATTTTCGTGATTTTTTGTGCAAACCTTTAACGAAATTCAAGATTTTTGTTTGTGCAATCATTTGACGAAATCTGTATTTCTTTTTGCGATCTCTGATGAAATTAGCGATATTTTCGACGGTCGTTTGAAGAAATTAGCGATTTTGTAAACGACCATTTTTTTTTTTTTTTTTTTTTTTTTTTCAGATCCATTGACGAATTGATTTTGCGGATTTTGAAAGGAAGAAAAATCGCGGACTTTCACGAAAATTAAAAAAAATTGTGGAATAATCACATGCTTGTGAAATAAGTTATGCAGATAAAATCACGTAGAGCATGTTTTATTGTGCGGGATTTTTTTTTCCGCGTGATTTGTGCAGTTCTGCAAGTTGTGCAATTTTCCACGTTCCCTGTTCCTCAAAGAAAAATTTTCCTTGTCCTTCGTCAGGAAACTCATGAAATGGCGCCCCTGTAAGTAAAACTTCGAAAGGGACTAGAAAAAAACTCCATTTAAACAGGTTTCCGTCTTAGCAAGTATAATTGTATGAGGTTTTTTTCGACAAAATTTTATTTTTTCCCCTTCTAGAAAGAAATCTGTTATAGACAGGTTTCGTTGTCACAAGTTTTACTCTAATGCATCTTTTTTCAGAGCTATACTATAGAGCGGATGGTTTAACAGTCAGTGAGGATATCTGCAAAAATGAAACCTGTCTAAAAAGAAAAAAAATCATGTCCAATATATTAAAATTTTACCTTCTAAGACGAAATCCTGTCTAAAACGAAGCATTTCATTGGTTCTGAGTTTCCGTATTCGAAGTTTTTACTGTTATTGTAAGCATAAGTCAGTAAGCGTTTCTCATACGGTGGGGGGGGGGGGGGATCCGATCACCCTGGATCCTACCCTTAGCTATATAGCATTCCTCAAAAAATGTTTGCCGCCCCCCCCCCCCAAGAAAGTTTTGAAATGGCGCCCCTGGTAAGATATGCTATCTATTACATTCTATTACATGTAATGAAAAGAAAAAATAAAACCAGGTCCCAACGAACTTTATCTCATTTTACTTGACTCATACCTACTCACAGTGAACATGCCACCTCTACCTGAAATGTAATTCCGTTCAACAGGGCCGAAACTAGCATTTTTTGCACCCGGGGCAAACATGGATTTCCGCCCCCCCTCCCCCTTCCCCCACAAATTTAATCAATTTACTGAGAGAATTTTACTAATTTTTTAATAGCTGACTTATTTTAAAATTTAAAATATGTAATATTGAGCTACGTAATCTGCTTTGTCAAATATTGATTCATTGAAATCTTGTAAACGGAATCAAAAAGAATAAAAGAAATTCCGCCTCATACAGTCTCCTTATGCCATATCATCCTTAGATTCTTCTATGCTTTGGCATACCCCAGAGAGGACGATTTTAACAATACCGTGCTAAACATAGACGAGGGAAAAATCGACACATGAAATCTTCATTTGGCGCCCCTTCGTTCTGGCGCCGGGGCACATGCCCCCCTCGGCCTCCCCTTAGTTTTGGCTTTGCCGTTCAACGAACCAGTTTGTCAGTCACTTGGAAATCACCATTGTCCGCTTTTATCTCTCATGTAATTACTTAAAAGACTGCAAAAAACAATCAAAGTAGTCTGTGATTTTTTTTTTTTTTTTTTTTTTTTTTTTTTTTTTTTTTTTTTTTTACTTTCTCGTGTATAAATCGATCCCCATTTTCAACTCCAAAATTTTGTCTAAAATTCTTCGACTTACACACGAGTATATACGGTAATTGTGAATGTAAAATAATTATTATGCGTGAAACATAATTTTTCAATTATTTGGCAGATATAGCTTGTATTTTAAAGCTTATATCGAAAAACAGAGAAAAAAAAAAGTTCATGCTAATATATTTTTTAGAAGATTAAAAATTGTACTAATTTAAAAGTGTAATTGCAAATAGTTTTTGTTTAAATAATCCCTTAATTTTACTCTAAGTAATATTAAAAATTATATAATTGTATCTTAAAACTTCGTAAAGATTATTTATAACTCACCACCTGTTAAAACTTTACACACTGTTTATAGCGATATTATATAATTCACTTTATATTAATCTATAAAAAATCAATGTATAATCATAGTGCCAATTAAAGGTCTCTTTTTAAAGCGGTCGCACGTAAACACACGTGTTCGAGTTTCAGATAAATAAAGAGACCACATGTGTCCTTGGAAGCGATTGGTCGAAATTCTACAGAGGGTCTAGTCGAAACTCGTTAACCTTGTAATTGAGAGGTCAAACGCTGCTCCCCTATTCCGTTTGGAGCAGAATTGGAAATTGTTCAACATCGGTATGGATTACGTGAACGGGAGGTTTCCTACTCGGTTTGTTCCGTTAAGGGCAGAATCAGGACACAGAAACAGATCGCTAATGCCCCTGCCCTGTATCGGAATTCCGGAGCGGGCCGCTCTGGAGGCTCGCCAGCAAAAGAGGAGTCCGAGCCCGCGTGACAAAGCCGTTGCCTCCGGATTCCTTACATACACTATATGGCCAAAGGTGACCGGTCGCTTGCGATTTTAGACGTTTTGTTAAATATCTAGAAAAATACATGAGGAATTAACCTGAAACTGCAGGTAAATAGTATAGTATAGGTCATATATTTCCGTGCAGATTTTTTACCCCGAAACCCTATAGGGGACCGTCAACATATTTAAAAAGAACGAATATCTTTTGGATAACCCTGTAAAAACTAATGTAGCAAAAGCGTTCAAACTAGAGATTATTAACCCTTAACCGGAAACGTACATCTGTGAGATGTTTGCGTCTACATATCTGCCCTTAATATTTTCTCTCTCCGACATCCCAAACTTATTTTTATGCTGTTACATTAAAAAATTGGTCCTGTTAATGCATTACTATTAAAGATTAAATGTTTAAATTCACTATTTGGTAAATTATTAAGTGTTATGTTTGTGCAAGGGATTTTCACGTTTCCGGTTAAGGGTTAATAAAAGGCTTATTGTAATATACTGTGTTCATTTTTATGAGGATACCTTGTATACTCGTAGAGAAATTAAGGCTTTTATAAAAACAGTCCCAAATTTCGCCAAGTTTTTTGTTTATAATTTGCAGAGTTCTTAGTAAAAAAAAAAGTTCTTTTCAGAAAATATGACGAACAACAATGTACACAATACTCTGCAATCAGAATTTAAAAAGATAAAAATTGGATGAACAATGAGCAGGTATACTAAAAAATGTTTCACTGCGCATGCGCGAATGCAATCAAAATATAATGTGCATAATGTGTTAGCTAAATGTATAGAGCAGTGTTTCCCAACCTTTTACTAATCACGCCCCACCAAAGCATCTGTAAAGTGACTATGACCAACGCCCCCTACATACGTATGTAGGGGGCTTTGCTATGACCCCCCCACACACGCACAATCTGTATATGATGTCTCTTATTTTAAAAATGAGCTCTATTCGCACTGTGGAAATGTAATAGAGCCTTGACAATAACTATTCATTCCACATTTTTTTACTTATCAAAGAGGTTTATCTTCTGTCGCAAATGTGTTTTTAACACAATTCTATAAACGCAATGAGGTTATACATCTTAGCCATTGTGCCAAAAAGAGTTTTTTGTACTTTTTCAACTTGCCTCAATGTTAAAGAAAAGTGCTATAAGGTCTGCATTTTTATCTTGAAGATAGACCGACATTTAATGTTAAAACTGATAACATTCACACATTTTATAATTCATTTTCGTAACTTATTAAAATTTGGTGGTAAAGCTTACTAAATTTTCTTTCTACTGATAACACAATACACAAGAAGCATTTCAAGATTCTAAACTTTATCAAATTGAAGTAGCCATTATTGCCAATCACAATACATTTTCTCTGTTTTCCTTTTCCCAATATAGTTGTCTCCCATGTATTATCCGATTTTAAAATTTAAAATATATGTGTCATCATATAAATTTATTTACTGTGCAGGATGCCTGCACTAGAGACGTAGATTTTTACTATCTCCCCACTTCCTTTTCTAATGATATTTAAGATTAGTAAGTTTTATGATTATTTTTTTACCTCTTGCAGATATTTCTTACATTTTTTTGGGGTTAACTAGGTTCAAGACAGACAAATTTTTACATACCTTTTAAATAGTTCCATTTGTAAAAGAATCTATGTGTGACATACAGCAGAGGGAATAGAAGTAAAGAGCTCATTCAATAAATAATCAAAAGCGTTACCATAAATTGTAAACTACACTCCCAAAAACATTATAATGAGACATTATTATATAAAGATGTCAAATTTTTTTTTAAGTATTCTTATAATTATTCTGCTGTGAATTTATTTTAAACATTATATTGGGAACATTTTTTAAATTTAATAAAAAAGTGATTTTTTAAATTTTGCTTGTATTCCGTTTATTTTAGCCTACAACATTACTTTTGAAAAAAAAATCAGTAAAAGATCTGATAGCGAAATTAGGAATTGCCCCTCAAGGAAGTCAAATTGCCCCACAGTGGGGCGTACGCCCCACGTTGGGAACCACTGGTATAGAGCAACTTTTGTAAAAGTCTCAAAAATATAGTTTGAAAAGTCTAATAATAATCATTTATGGAATAAGCTCAAAATCCGTTGATCCCAAAATGAAGTAAAAAGATGAGGGGTTGTATCCATATATCCATTGATTAGTGCCAATATAGCATACTCAATATTGTACGTATTTGGATTCAGCCTCTCATCTTTTCGCTTCCTTTTAGGAATAACGCATTTTGAGCTTATTCTATAAACGGTTATTATCAGACTTTTCAAACTATGTTTTTGAGACTTTCACAAAAGTTGCTCTATACATTTAGCTAACACATTATGCAAATTATATTTTGATTACGTTCGAGCATGCGCAATGTTCCGTATTTAGTAAACCTGCTCATTTTTCATACAATTTTTATTATTTTTTTATTCTGATTACAGGGTATTGTGTACAATGTTGTTTGTCATATTTTCTGAAAAGAACTTTTTTTTTATATTAAGAACTCTGCAAATTATAAGCAAAAAACTTGGCGAAATTTGGGACTGTTTTTATAAAAACCTTAATTTCTCTACGAGTATACATGCTATCTTCATAAAAATGAACACAGTATATTACAATAAGACTCTTATTAATAATCTCGAGTTTGAACGCTTTTGCTACATTAGTTTTTACAGGGTTATCCAAAAGATATTCGTTATTTTTCAATATGTTGACGGTCCCCTATGTGGTTTCGGGAAAAAATCTTCGCCGAAATATATGACTTATACTATACTGTTTACACACACCTGCAGTTTCAGGTTAATTTCTCAAGTATTTTTCTAGATATTTGACAAAACGTCTAAAATTGCAGGTCACCGGTCACCTTTGGCCATATAGCGTATATGAAGGATATTCCCTAAAATAACAGTATTCCAATAACTGAAAAAAAAAGCACAGTTGATCTATTTGCCCCCAATAATCTGTTTACATAATTGGATGAAGAGCAGAAGATTGATAAACATAAACTAAATTGAATTATTTCAAATAATATCGGTTATGTTAATTCTTTTTCATTCCTTATGGCAAAAGAAATTTTCTCAGTTTTATATACAAACGGGTGATATGAAAAGTATTAAAAATTCAAGAAAAGTGTAGAATTATTAAGGCTGTTCTTAACTGCTCTGCTCAACAAACGCAAAACGTTTTGACACATTTACAGATTCATTTTTTAACGGAAATATATAAAATTGGAAAGCCTGACAATGGAAGCGATTTGGAATCAAACTGTGTTTTCAATTTTTTGATGAATAAATTACCTATCGAGTTATAAGCTATTTTGATCACGTGACAAACACGTTTTTCACCCATTCTTGAGTGGCTATACTTCTTTCGCACGGAAATTCGGTTCAAAACGCCTACTTTGACGCTTTTTTTCTGTAAGATCTATTGTGTTTGCAAAAAACGGAAAAAACAGCTCGATTACATATTTTTTGAACAACAACACCTGCTAGTTTCATGTATTTCCAAACAAAAATAAATTAAAACTTATGTCACAAAGTTGCCCTTTTGGATTTGAGAACAGCCTTAAACTAAAAGAAAGTTTTTTAAAAAAAGAATCTTTTATACTGTTGTATACAGATCATTTGGGTTAGCATATTGATAAGATATACTCCTAGGATAATTAAAGTAACAGATCATTTACGTTTTTATATTAGTTAAAACTAATAAAATTTTGTAATGAGCACAATATTATTGTATGAATGTGTAAAATTTTCTCTAAAATGCTGTTAAAAACTTTTGTGTAACTGCTTATGATGTAAAATCATAAGCATTTAATATCCTCAAAATCAATTCATTTCCAAAATTATATCTCGTTATTAAATCTTAAAATCTAATAATTTCCCGAATAAAATACAGTCGAACCTCATTATCCCGACACTCTGATGACCAGAAAAAAAGTGTCGTCATAAGCGGAGTGTCGCGATAACCGAAGTTGGAGAAAAATATGTTTATAAAAAGCTGTATTTTTAATTAGTTTAAGACAATTTTAAATTCATAACTGTTCTTGCAGTTTCAAGCAACAAAACATTATTATTAAACAAAATAAACACAAAAAGAAACTTGAAAAGAATAAAATTCAGATTTATGATGATTTGTTTTTATTGTTAGATGAAATATTGATGAATTAAGGTTTGCTTATCCCTAGATATGCTTCCTACAATTGTTTTTTCAATATTATACAATGAATTGTAATCAATATTCGTTGTTTCAGAAATGGGTGTTAGATAATTTCTGATCATTCCAATGCAATGCAATGCTTCGGTTTTAGTCGGATGAAAAACGCCCTGTAACCACAAGAAAGTGCCGACTGACCAGAACAAAAAGACCACGAGTAGACGGATACGCCAAACTTTTGTGAAAAGTTTGGCTGAGACATTTCTTTTTAAGTCTTAATTTCCGTGCTTATAAGATGGATTATGGAAAATGGACAATATCCCTAAACCATCGGGATATTCGGAGTTGAAAATTATTCAACGACGTAAAATCGGGAGTTTATTTACATTAAAATCATATACAGAAAATCGGGACTTTGAAAAACTGACGTGATAAGCGGAGTGACGTGAAAACCGGGTGTCGGGATAACGAGGTCAGATTGTATTTTGGTTATTTTATCTCATTTAAGGGGACAGTTTTCCTCAAAATTGATCAAAAAATAAATTTTTGTTTTTTAATTTTAAATGAAAGCCTGTTTAATTGTGAATATTTTGACACGTCATTTTTACCCGTATGGAAATTATATCGCGAGATATTGTAAATTTTGTTAGTACACCTTATGCGCGCATATTCACGCAAATTAAAACTTGAAATGGCCTTTTTCTCCATTTTCGTATTTTCGTCACTTTCATGTTTTTAAAATGCTAATGGTTTTTTTTTTTGTTGTTGTTGTTGTTGTATTTGAGATAGAGATTTAAAGTTTTAGGTACATGTTCTTTATTATATATGTGATAAATCTGCGCCTGGAATTAGCCTTCTGGTGTTTTGTTATTATTATTATTATTATTATTATTATTATTTTTATACTTCTTAGTTATTACGTCGACCAAATTACTGTCGCCAAATTGTAAGATTAAATGCCAATAATGGTTGCCATTAATTAATTAATGACCAATAAAACCATTAATTCGCCGTTTTATTTGTATTTTTTTCAATTCCTACTATTAGCTCACACTCTCTCTATATTTATTTATATATTTATCTTGTTCAAATTTTCAATCGTTAATAAAATACTCATTATTCATCCTATCAAGTTGAAATAATTTTTTTTAAAACTTGTACTGGATGACAATTGATGTTAATACAGTTTTTTTCAAATATTAATTAATTAAATTTTAATTAATTAATTTTAGTTTTGCATGAGAAACAAAATGGCGGCCATTGGTTATTGAAGATCAATGAAAGTATTTTCAATAAGGGTTACCATAGGGAAGACCCTGTTCTGTCGCCAAATACCTGTCGCCAACTTGGCGATATATCGCCAAATTTGGTGGCCAAAATGAGTCGCCAAAAGTGACGCCAACTTGGCGATATCTCTAATATTTCGCCAAATTCCCAAACAGTTCCATTGTAAACCTATTTGCTTATAGAAAATCAACAAATTGAGGTATTTTAATGCAACAAAAACTAATATTAGCTTAAGGGATTATATTAAATTTTTCTTTGATGGCCTAAGTAGGAATTGACTTTAAAAACAAAATTTTTATATTACTTGTTATATTACTTACTAATTTATTTGTTCTTTCGTTATTTAAAATAAAAATTATGGCAATATGTATAATTTGGCGAGTGGTTTGCCGATTTATATAATTTGACAAAATTGGTCGACGGGTACCTTTTTTTTTTAAATAAAAGTATATGAAGATAAGCTAGGTTTCATTGTCTTACACTATATATGTAAGTAAAAAAATTATATTAAATGTAATATCAGATGTATCTCAAACTCCATGCGCAGTTTTGTGTAATACACATTTGAAAATCTAAAAAAAAAAAAAAAAAAAAATAGCAATTTATCAAATTACAACGACCATTTGGAAAACGATTTTTTTGAAGACTAAAATTTAAGACATAAAAAATCGCACGGAGTTGATCATACATTACGTACGCCATGAATTAAACATTAATAGTGTTATTACACGTAAAAATTGCAAGCCAAAAATATCACCTGCGACTCGTCAGATTTCATGAAACTTAAGTATTATCCACCTGAAACTTACGTAAATATCCAAGCGTTTCATTAGCTGTTCGGGAAAAGGCTTTTCCATCGTCAGATTTCAGAAATCTGACGGCCAATTTTAAATTAAATTTCATTCTTAAACTTCTAAACATCCGACAATATTACTTTTTACACCGTCGGATAGAGAAAAAAAAATGTACTTTTAAATGCAATTTGTTTGAAAGCTGTATCTCAATTTGTTTCTGAGTTATTAATTTTTTTTGTAGTTTTTATTACTTTTTTGTCATAGTGGCAACAGAAGGTATCCATCGTTGTTGAAATTAAAGGGAAATACAGATTACTGTATAGACCCATCATAAAACGAATAAAATGCGGATTAAACCAATGAAAACCTTCAGATATGCTTTTAATTTCCCATCCTGACAAGAACAATAACCATTTTTCCAAATGGTTAAAAAAAAAGGGGGACAAAAATATCAATATTTAAAATAGTAGTAGGGATTTTAAAAAATTCAAATTTTTGTAAACTTTTAAAAAATTTTAATTAAATGTGCAGTTAATTTTTTTTTTTTCAAAATGTACTTTTAGTTGAACATTGGAATGCAGTGAGTTCACCATTTGAACCACAATTTTTAAACTAAACAAAGTTCTTGAAAAGGTAAACTGTTTCCTTAAAAATGCTTCTTATTCAAATAAAAGTAAATATATCTTTTATAAATAAATAACTTAGCGCAGAATTAATCATAAGAAAATACATTCATTTCCTGTGTAAAGTTTCTCTTTATCTATTCTTTGAAATTTAACTGTGTGCATTGCATTTTCTCTAGATACAAATTAAACATCTGTCAGTTAGATAAAAACAAAATAATACTTAACTTATTACAGATGTACTTAGCATCTGGCGCAAGTATTAGGTAAATAATTTGAACGTATTACTCACTTTAATTTATCATTATGAGGCTGTTTTAATTGAATAGCCAGCTGCGGCGTCTGTGGTTTTTGAATTTGGTATACAGGTTATCCACTCTCAACGATGTCCAATGGCTGATTCCTAAAATATTAGTCATACACATATAGTTCCAATTAAAAAAATGTTTTAAATGAGGTAAAGAAGCATTTAAAAAGAGATTTGGGTCAATACAAGGATTTCTTTAAAAAAATAGGATTTTTAATTTTTTATACGGTACCCTGGTCCTATAAGTGATATTTAATAAAAATTTCCTGGATAAATCTGGTTAGTTTGTAGAAAACCCGACTCACGGATAAAAAAAATCCCATTCATCTAACGATAAAATTGACCGATTTATGAAACTTTGAAATGCGTGACTTGTAACACTTTTCTGCATATGAGCACAGAGTTCGGTCATACTTTCAGGAGTCGTAGACAAAGTGCTTAAAGTATTAGAAGAACTTATTTCACGTGTATCTGATCTTTGAATGAAAAAGAAATCGCATAAGTATTACGATTGAGTTAACATTTATCAAGTTTCAGACTGGTTAAAATAATTGTATTTTAACATATGATTTATTTTGTAAGGATTTGAGGCTGTTTCTTTTCGTGATTTCTTTTAACAAAAATTATGTTATTTTTAGATGCTTTTATTTAACTTGCAACGATCGTATGTATATCAAGGGCGGCGCCAGAGGGGGGTCCGGGGGGGCATATGCCCCTCCGTCGGGCATACCTGGCCCCCCCGTCGGGGTCAAATTTAATCGTCGTCGGAGAAAATTTTTTGACTTAAGTGTAGAGTCCTGCATCGGGTCGGGTAACCCGATTTTTCCCGACCCGAGTCGTGTCTAGTCGGGTGCTTGTTAGTTTTTTAAAAGATCTCTGGTTAGTTTGTAGAAAACCCGACTCACGGATAAGTTTGCCGCTGGGTTTTTTTCTCTGGAAGTCGGATTGGCTTGGCTATATTTTTTTCAGTTTCGGGATGAGTTTTGATTCTTACGCATCGGTCTTTTTTAAGCTGATTTTTCAAAAAAATGCCTAGAATTATATCTCAGATTAGAGTCCTGCATCGATTCAGGTTGCTCGATTTTACCTACACCCGACCCGACGCACGGCTCTGATTGAGGATAACATTTTTCGCTGTGGTTGGGTTTCGCGTTGAGTTTTGATACTTAAGAGCAGGGGCGCCATTTCAGAATTTTCTTGGGGGGGGGGGGGGGGAGGGCAAAGATTTTTTTGAGGGAAGTTATATAGGTAAAGGTAGGATGCGGGCGTCAACACCCCCTCTCCCCGAACGAGAAACGTAAACTGAATCATGCTTACAAAAACAGTAAAACCTTTGAATATGGAAACTCAAGAACCAATGAAAAATCTCGTTTTAAGCAGGTTTTCGTCTTAGCAGATTACATTCAATATATTGAATATGAAACATTTTCTTTTTAGACAAGATTCTATTATAGGTTCCATTTTTACAGGTATCCTCAAAAACTGTTAAATCATCCACTCTATAGTATAGCTCTGAAAAGAGATGTATTACAGTAAAACTTGTGAAAACGAATCCTGTCTATAACAAAATTCTGCCTCAAATGAAAAAAAAAAAATTCAAATTTCAATGAAAAAACATCATTCAATTATACTTGCTAAGACAGAGATCTGTCTAAAATGGAACTTTTTCTCCAGTCCCTTTCGACTTCTTTTTTTCAGATTTTACTACAGGGGCTCCATTTCAAGAGTTTCCTGGCGAAGGACAAGGAAAATTTTCTTTGCGGAACAGGAACAGGGAACATGCAAAACTGCACAAATTTCACTGAAAATGGAAAAATCCCGCACAATAAAAAAAGCTCTGTGTAATTTTGTCTCCTTAACTTCTTTCACGGACATGTGATTATTCTGCAAATTTTTTTAATTTTCGTGAAAGTCCACGATTTTTTTTCTTTCGAATTCCGCAAAATCAGTCCGCCAATGGCTCACAGAAAAATCGCGAATTTTGAAAATTTTGAAAAAAAAATCCCGAAATCGTCGCGAAAAAAATCGCTAATTTTTCCAAACGACCGTGGAAAATGTTGCTAATTTCATCAGAGATCGCGAAAAGAAACGCAGATTTCGGAAAATAATTGTACAAACTAAAATATCGAATTTTGTAAAAGGATTGTGAAAAAAATTGCGAATTTCGTCAAAAGATTGCACAAAAAATCACGAAAATTTAATCAAACAATCGAGGGGATTTCGTCAAACGATCGTGAAATAAGATACAAATTTTCGTGTAACTATCTCGCGAAAAATTACAAATATTATTAGTTGGTGGTGGAGAAAAATAATCACGAATTTTAACAAATGATCGTGAAAAAGAATCGCGAATTTTATCAAAAGATCACAAAAACAAATATGGAATTTCATCAGTTGGTCGCGGAAAAAGATTGTGCATTTCAACAAATGGTCGCGGAAAAAAAAAATGATAACGGCTGGAGAAAAAAATCGTGAATTCAGAGAAACGGTAGCGGAAAAAATCGCGAATTTCGCCAGATGATCGCGAAAAAAGAATCACGAAATTCAATCAGTCATGAGATAATCAGCCCACGAACGTCATGAATATAGGTCACGAAATTTGCAACTTTTGTGATCTATAGCGATAAGAAAATTTTCATTAGTGATTCTCTGGAAGTAAAGGTAAGGTACAGCGTTAATTGTTTCGGATTGCGTTTTCACTATTTTGAGGTGTGTTCGTGTTAAGGGTGTATTCCGATCCAAACTGCTTATTTTCTGATTCATTTTAAAATTCATTTTTGCTCTAACTGGGAAATTCTCTTATTTAGAAACTATATAATGTGCCGTGCTTCTTAATTTTTTGATAAATGCAGAAAATACTGTAAAAAACGCTGTCAAAGTTGGCGTTTTGAACTGAATTTTCCGAAGCGGGCGATCTGGGAATGAAAAAAATGGTCATACTGAGAAAATAATTGCTTAAAAATCAAATTCTAATTAATTGAGCTGAAAATGAAATCACACGGCATGTTAAACATGTCTTCAGAAATCACCCCAGCAAGTTTCATGTTTTTACTTTTAAAAATGAGTCTGAAAATGTCTCAGAAAATTTCGAGCTGTTGAGGATGAAAAAATATTTTTTCGAATACACACTTAATACTATTTTTTAAAGAGATCCTGAATATTTTTCAGATGAAAAAGATACATATTTGAACGTTAATGAATAGTATATACATATCTTCATATTTCTACATAAAAGGTAAAATTTATATTAAAGATATAATTGTAGATTTCTTTTACAATAATTATATTTTAAAATATATATTAATTTTCTTTCATTTCGGGTCGGGTTGCCTTTCAATGAAATCTTTTTAGCAGTTTTCGTATTTATATGAAATTACAGTTCTGCGTCAGGATCAGTGTTGAATTCAGACACTTTTCTCCGGGATAGATTTTTGTGTCTCAGGGGGAGGGGGGTCATATAGAGTTCGGGGGGGGGATTACACTTTTTGACCATTGAAAACACAAAATCTCAAATCTTCCGGGGGGGACATCTCATTGCTCCCGGTCCACCCCCTGAAATCAACACTGTTCAGGATAGGTTGACGTATATTCTTCGTTGCGAGTGAGGTTACACTTTAAGTTTTTCGGATTGTGCTTTATCTCTTTCGGTCGGAATCGGGATGACCTGTTTTTTACAAGGAAGTCCTGAATATTTTTCAAATAAAAAACTATAGATTTGACTATTAATGGTGGCCCATAGTAATAACCCAAGTGTTCATTTCTGTACATAAGGGATAAAATTATAGGCTACTTTATTATAAACGTGTTAAAATATGGAGTAATTTTCTTTTGTTTTGGGATTTGGTGGAAGTCTGTCCGGTTTTTGGGTTGAAGAAATTGTTTTGTTGGGTGCGCGCAGACTCCATTCCTAGGCGTCGAACAATTTAGAGAGTGTACCATATATAATATGATTTAATAAAGCAAATAATTAAATAATTTGGGTACATTGCGATGATTGCAGTAAATATAATGTGACACTAATAATCAAAAAAAGTAAAAAAGTCGGATAGTTAAGAATTTGAGTTATATTCACCTCTTCAACCCCCCCCCCCCCCAAAAAAAAAAACATCTGAAAAAACTATATCCCTGAATTTCTAGCCATGAGGCGATTATTCCTATGATCACGTTGTACACAGCTAAAAAGCATAATTGATAAAAGAAAAAGTCTCTCATGCATTTTTTAAATTGGCCAAAGTACGATATATGTCTCACCTTCAGAGAGTTCGAATAGAAATTTTTTTTATATAATTATTAATTTCTATGCATAAAGCATTTATTTAATGCATATGTTTTTATTGCAATCAAATCTGATAAATTATTTTAGCGTTTAAGCAATTATTAAATTTTTGTTTGAGTTTGACAATTGATGGTTGATAAAGTTTTTGAAAAATCGAATTCCTTGGGGGGAGGGGGTGCTATTGCCTCCCCCAGCCCCCCTGAAATGGCGCCCCTGCTTAAGAGAAGTGTTGCCAAATGTCCCGATTTACGTGGAACGTCCGTGGAATTTTTCATCATACCCAAATTATGTCAAATTTTTACGAGTTTAATCTAAATTAAAATTTTATTCCTTAGTCTGCGACCAGAAAATTTAAGAATGTAACCACATGTCGGTTACAGTCTATCGTTACAACTACCGGATGTTACCGAAAACCTTATACATTTTGTCTAGAACTCATGTTCACTCCTGTCCAATGTTTATTCGATATTCGATTGACCGCAAACTTAGGCGCCTATAAGAAATACGATTTCAAGAAGAGACAGGACGTGGAAATTCATCTGCTCACTTCGATCATCTTATTAAAAAGCGTAGGGTTAGTATTTCTTTTTTATAAATGAATGAGTAAATGAAAAGATAGTTTTGTATAATTATTCAAGCTAACTTAGTATCAAACTAAAAATTTCTTCTTTGTTCATTAATTTTAATATAGAGTAGAGTCTAATTTTATAATAATATGGATATTAATCTCT
Source organism: Maratus speciosus (assembly GCA_963932465.1). Taxonomy (NCBI): domain Eukaryota; kingdom Metazoa; phylum Arthropoda; class Arachnida; order Araneae; family Salticidae; genus Maratus; species Maratus speciosus. Next base: position 677,080,068 of record OZ010786.1, read on the forward strand.
ATTTAATATATAGAAGAGAAATGGAAGGTATACATGAGAAAATAATTATATACATACATAACTTCATTGTAAACTGCGGGAAAAATCGTTGTCGCGTTTTGGGTCAACATAAATTTTTTGGTAGGTCTCGGATTGACTTTAAGTTGAATGTTTGGGTCGCGTATAACCCAACAAGCGCAGGTACCAATTTCAGATAAAAACTACGTATTTGAATATGAATGACTCCTTACATGTTTATGCCCCACCAGTGGCCGAGAGGTTCTGCTCTCAAAGCTGGTAGACGGGAGGTGCTGGGTTCGATCCCAATCGCGCCCGTCGGCCTAATCGTTCGGAGTTTTCGTGGTTTTCTTCGAACCTTGGTTCTCCAAGCGTTAATACGGGTTAGGTTCCCTTAGAAAGACCTCCACGGAAGGCACCCCCCCCCCTTTTAGGGCCCATATCCCACGTGCTGATAATTGGCCGACATAAATACAACCAACCCTACATGTTTATTTTTCTACCTAAGAGATAACATTAATATTAGAGATATGATTACAGACTATTTTTCTGTAATTACATTATATGTATTTTGGATCAATTTTCCTCGATTCCGGGTTTCAGGTTGGGATTGGAATTAAGTATTTCGGGTTCGATCGGGTTACGGGTAAACAGAATATTTTTGGTTGGGTTCTGTTCGGGTTGAAACTTGATTTTAAATAAAATTTGCAGGACTGCAAATTTTATTTATTACCTTAGCGGGACCCTAATTAGGTATAACGTTTAACTGCTAGTTTTCACGATGACACTTTCACTAATAAATTAAAATAATTTTAAATTAAAATAATTTTTGGTCAATGCATGCGTTTTCGATAGGGATTTGTCAACAGATTTTTTTCGGTTACCTCCGACAGTAAAATACATGGTCAAACCGCCCTGTACACGAACCGCGTTTCGAAAAAAATTGGTTACCCATTTTACCTGATGCGGGATTCTTGTTTCTAGACCTTTGCATTTTCTTAAGGGGTGGGGTGGTCCGCCTGATAACCGGAGAACTGTTCCATACGTTGTTGCTCACACACTGATGTGTATGGGCCATACATGCGCACGTAAAATCTGTAATTTTGAATGACCTCTTATTGGGAGGTTGCTGGGTGGAAAAAGAGTTTTTCCTTTCGGGTAATGCTCAAAAGTGTGGAAACTTTTTTTTTTGTGGATTCGTCCGCCTTCAGGGCTTAATTTGCGCCTGAGCCCACCGGAGCTCAGCTCCGGTACCTCTCTATTTTTAGTAAATATTTAAGTATTGGCCGGAATTCCGGAATAGCGCTTTTCTTGTATCATGAACGTTGCCTATTTTAAGGCACATTTACGAAGTCATTTTCATTTGTATGGGGATTTAATTGCCATGTTTTGTTATTCTGATCGAAAGCAACCGAGAAGTGTTTCCTCTTTTTCTATAAAAGCACCGAATCTTTTTAATTTAATCTGTCAAATTTTTAATTTAATCTGATTTTCAGAGACTCACCACGAAAGATTGTAATGCGGAAGGAATCGATTATAGTTCAAGATATGCACGTTTTATAGGAAATTGAAAAACGTTGTTCTATTCTTCAGCATATAAATATTAATTTCTGTAAATTTCATTCTTTTTTTTCATAAAAAATGCATAGCTGGCGAATTATTCCTTTTTTGTGTTGCCACTATTTCCGAATCATAATCCTTACCATATTTAATCCCAGAATTCTACAATTAATTAACATTAAAATTAGGCAAAGATTTCTATTCGAAAGGAGTGATAACTAAAAAGTGGAATAGTTTACATCTAAGTATATGCTGATAGATATATTTAAAATTTTTTATTTCTCTAAAGAAAAAAAATGCTTTAAGTTTTGCAAATAGTGTATGGAATATTAATATGGAGATTGGAGTGACGTGTTGGGGGAGGGGGGGGGGCACGCTACGGTTGTTAGTACTGCAGAATATTAGGGCTCCAGTACTTTTTTTTTTGTTAGAAATTGAGCCCTGCCGCCTATGAAGATTAGGTGACTAGTAGGGTGTTTCGAAATTTATATTTGGAATAAAAATCTTTTGGCCCTGTGCAATTCATCTCTAATTTTAATAGCAGTGTGAGTGTTAGAGGCCTGCGCGTTTCGGGATATGCCAAATCCGGATGCGAAACATATTCCATCTGTTAATTAAAAAATGAAAAAAAAAGAAACAAAGAAATGTTTTATTGTTCATTTAAACCACTAATAAAGGAGAAAAGTTATCACAACATGGGAAAAAAATTAAATACAGTCCCGTTTCGGCCTGAATCAACAGAAAAAAATATGAGACTCGGACGTGCCCCGAGAAGAATGAAGTTCGAGCCCGGACCAACTTTTTAAAAGCTAAAATTTAGCTCGAGCCCGTACCGAGTTTTCAGATAAAATTTAAGCCCGGCCCGAGTTTAATGAAAGAAACTTTTACCGAGCTCGGCTTCGGGACAAGCCCGGGCACGTGGAGATCTCTTATGCAGTAGAGCGCCGATTATCTGGACCAGTCGGAACCGAGGCCGATCCGGTTAATGAAAACTCCGGATAATTGAACAGCTTTTAAAAACACCTAAAAGCAATGTTTTATAGGTCACTTCCCTTCACACTTTATCCAGGCTTAGGACTGGCAATTGTGGTAGAAAAATGTGTGGTTAGAAGTTTTTTTTTTTTTTTTTTTTTTTTTTTTTACTTTTTTAAAATTTTATTTTCTACAAAATTGGCCCAAACTTAGACGTACGCATAGAAATTATTACATGTATATATGCATACACTTTACGATACGTACATAAAAAAAAATTCATTGTGAAAGGAAAAAGAAATTCTTGAAAGACTTCTGCTTCCTACAGGGCATTTTTTTTTTCTGCGTGGCACTCTCGCGCGTTAGAAGTGAAACTTCTTAGGTTCTAGAAACAGTTGATTTTATGCATTGGAGTCTTTGAGTTTGTTGGCGATTTTATTATTTCCTGATTAGGAAATCGTTATTTAACGGTTAACTTTCATGACATCCAGCCAAATTCACCATGCCTAAAGAAGTTTCACTTAAAAATTTTTGAAGAAGTTTGGTAAAAACGTATGACCCTTGACCGATCCGCTTTATTGGACAATCCGGTTAATCGGCGTCCGGATAATCGACACTCTACTGTATATATTAAAAATTCGGCCCCCCTGTCGGAGATACTGTGCCCCCCCCCCCCGTCGGGCAAGTTCTGGCGCCGCCCCTGATGTATATCTTTCCAGTTCAAAATTTTTACTCGAACTTTAACTCACTTTCAAATATCCGATCGACGCAATGTTGAATTCAGGAGACCCGGGGGGGGGGGGGTTATCACCCCCCTGAAGATTTGAGATTTTGCGTTTTCCATGGTGAAAAATTGCGATTCCCCCCCCCCCCCCCTGAATCACCGGAAGTGTCTGAATCCAACACTTCGATCGAGGTTAAATTTTACATACTGACATGTGGTTACCATTTATACTTATTTTACAGGATAATGCAAAAAATTTAGGATAGATTACCTCCCAGATGTTTAAGAAAAAGTTTTAAATTAGATAACGCAAACCTGCGATGGTTGTATTTTTTAACTTTTATAATCGTTTTTTATATATATTTTTAGCGCTGTATCCGAAAATTACCTTAATTTTTAACTATCGTGTCAGGATTTTTCGAAAATCTTAAATTTCAAAATTAAAAAGTAGCAAAAATCTGATACTATAAAATAGAGGACATGGTTGTGTTTTTTTAACTTTTGGTAATTGATTTTTATGTATTTTTTAGCACTGAATCTGAAAATGACCTTCATTTTTACCATTAGGACCATACCATACCACCTTTTTCGCAAATCGTAAATTACAAAGTTAAAAAATAGCCAAAATCTGATACTATAAGACAGATGTAAAACTTTTTTATTTGATTTAATTTTATTTAATTCAACAATCTATTTAATATTTTGGCTTATACAGAGATTCTTACAGCAGCACTGGGGTTCGATGAAGGGGAGGAGGTGGGTTCAATTTTAACTTTGAAATTCACGATTTGCAAAAAATACTGACTTGATGGTTAAAAATGAAGGTAATTTTCGGATTCAGGGGCAAAAATGCATAAAAATCAATTGTTAAAATCACAATAATCCCATATATTTTATCGTATCAGAGTTTCGCTATTTTTATTTTTTTAACTTTGAAATTTACGATTGGCAAAAAATCTTTACTTGATGATAAAAAATGGAGGTCAATTACGAATTCAGCGCTATAAAATACAAAAGAATCCATTATCAAAAGCTAAAAAACATGACACAGCTTAAATTTTGCAGGCTAGTGTAAGCATTTAAAAATATGTATCATTTTGTAAAAAAATTGAGGCTGTTGCTTTTCATCATTTTATTCAAAAATTCTGTTATTAGTTTCCTCTTATATGTTTAAGTACAAATTGTACATTTTGCATTAATATGTCAGAATGATTATAGATTTCAAATTTATTTTGCAATGTTAATTTTACTCTCAACTATTTTTTAAAATATATCTGGCGATTATTTATATTTCTACTAAATTTGTGAATGGTCCCTCCTTTGCAGCAAAAAATATGCTCGAAGTTTTAACAGGCATTACTCGGTCAGTTTTAATCAGGAAATAATGGTACTTTTTTGTATTACTTGTCAGTGTAATAGAAAAACTTTTGCTCAATATAACTTATAGGACAGGGGGCCGTATGACAAATTAAATTTGGTATATATATATATATTTAAGAAATGTTTTTGTTGACCCAAATCGCTTTTAAAACACTTCTTTACTTCATTTAAAACATTTTTATAACTGGTACTATATGTCTGTGACTGTTTAGGAATTAGCCATTGGACATCGTTGAGAGCGGAAATAGCATATCGTTTTGCGGTTTTTTAGTGTTTCGTAGCGTCACACATATGGTATAAGTCTTTTGAAGTGTCTAAAAGTTTTTGAGCAATATCTGACCAAATGCTGTCAATTAAGGATTTTTACGATCGTTGTAATGCCAAGTTTGATTATATTAAGAGCCTACTTCAGTCAAGTGAAAAGACCCGTTCGCTAATGCTAATCCTATGGAAGAAATTTATAAAGATATCTCGGTTGCATTTTAATATTTTTAAATGATTTTTTTTTTTGCATTGGATAGCTGAGATCGATCTGTACAAAGGCCGTTTTTTGCTTTTTCGATTTTGTTTACAGATATTTTTAATGAGGGCACTTTAATTTTCGAAACCGGTTTCGAAAGTGAAAGCATCTTCATAAAAAAAAATCTGCAATCAAAATCAAAAAAGTAAAAAACGGCCTGCATACAGATCGATCTCAGATATCCAATGTAAAAAAAATTATTTAAAAATATTAAAATGCAACCGAGATATGTTTATAAATTTCTTCCATAGGATTAGCATTAGCGATCGGGTCTTTTCGCTTGACTGAAGTAGCCTCTTAAGCACTTCATAAGAGATAAACGGCAAGTGGGAATGTTTATGAACGGCATTATCTCTACCAGACACGGATCCACGGGGGCGGGGGGGGGGCGATGTTCGCCGAAAAAAATCAATTTCGTCAATCGTTCGCAGGTCAAAAGATCGCAAAAGAAACGTCAATTTCGTCAAAGGATCGCGAAAAATGCGAATCTCGTCAAAGAAGCGCGGATATAACGCGAAATTCGTGAAAAAATTGCGCATTTCGTCAAAGGACCACGAAAAAAAAACGCGAATTTCGCCAAACAATTGCGGAAAAAACGCTAATTTCGCGAAAGAATTTATTTTGACTGTTATTTAGCTTTCTTTTTGAAAACGGTCTGATATTTCATCTTATGTACAGCCCCTTAAAATAAGTATTTTGATATTCTAAATACACTATACGTTTGGGCGTTCAAAATCCTATTCTGAGCAATAAAGATTTCTGTTTGAGCGGCAATATTTTCATAGATATTAAACTTTCTTTTTTCCAAGGGGCTGAAATCACAGGTTGTATACCAGGCGCGGATCCACGGAGGGGGGGGGGCGATCGGGGAATCCCCCCCCCAAAAAAAAAAAAAATCATAAATCCACCGATTTTCGCGAATTTTCCTAAATGGTCGCCGATAAAAAACCAATTTCGTCAATCGTTCGCAGGTCAAAAAATCGCAAAAGGCACGCCAAATTCGTCAAACTAACGCCCAAAACTAACGCAAAAAACGCCCATTTTGTCAAAAGGTCGCAGGAAAAATGCAAATTTCGTCAAACAATTGCGGAAAACCGCTAATTTCGCGAAAGAATCGCGCAAAAAATGCTAATTTCGTCAACAGATCTCTGAAAAAATGCGTATTTCTTCAAAGAATCGCGAAAAAATACGCGAATTTCACCAAAGAATCGCTGAAAAAACGCGAATTTCGTCAAAGGGCCGCGGAAAAAACGCACAATTAGCACCGGGAGGACATTCCCCTAGGCGCGCATCCACGGGGGGGATTCGATCGCGCAAAGAAGGGAAGAACAAATTTACAAAGTTGGTTTTTAAGAAATCAACACACCAAACGCATTTTAGCTTTTAACTGACAAGGATTAGGACATAGTCCTTTTTTGTTCATTCATCAAATACCTTTAGAAATTTACCAATGTGGGTGGCAATAACAGTACAATTTTTATACATTAGTGGCTTTCTTCAGAAAACATTAAGATGCTTGAATTTTTCAAAGGACCTTTCTTTTTCTTGTTTCTTTCTTTCTTTGGAAATCGCTATGAATCGCATTCTTTTCTCAAACAATAAAGTACTCCTCAAAAATATCGTTATACAGAAATTAGAATTGCAGCTTCTTTGAAAGAACGGAAAAGTTTCAACACTTTAAAGGGATCCGCATAACGTTGTCAATTTCTGTTGCAGAGATTCAACAAAAGGTATAAGAAGTGGCATCGTCCCTCACCTCAACCCATAGTGTAAAAAATTATGGCGCCATATGCCTTTTGACAGGACATAATCATTTTTTGTTCCCTGATTGCCGAAACGTCAGTGAAGTTTACCATTGACAAATGTTTTGTTTTTGTTTGTTTGTCTGACTGTCTGTTCCACGAAAACTGCCGTTAAAAGCGTTGAATTTATATCTTGGGAAGGGGGCGACCGCCTCGATCGATCCCCCCCCCCCCGTGAATGTATGCCTAGGGGAATCTCCTCCTGGTGCTAATTTTGCGTTTTTCTGCAGCCCTTTGACGAAATTCGCATTTTGTTCGAGATCTGTTGACGAAATTAGCATTTTTTGCGCGATTCTTTCGCGAAATTAGCGTTTTTTTCTGCGATCCTTTGGCGAAATCTGCGTTTTCTTTCGTGGTCCTTTGACGAAAAGCCCGATTTTTAGTCCCAATTCACGTTTTTTCCGCGCTTTATTGACGAAATTGGTGTTTTTTGCGCGATCCTTTGACGAAATTTGCGTTTTTTTTTGCGAACAATTGACGAAACTGATATTTTTTGGCGACCATTTGTCGAAATTTGCGATAATTGGTGGATTTATATTTTTTATCCAAGGGAGGGGAGCGATCGGGGAGATCTCCCCCTTCCTTGGATCCTGTGAAAAGGTATACACACCACTTAGATGACACATTTTGACTTTTAAGGATGTTAAAGCCCCCTTCAGATTTCTGAAGGGGAAAATTTTCAGAGATTATCTTCTTTCAGACATTTGTTATTAAAAAATGGATGTGATGGTTATGTTTTTCAGCTTTCGATAATTGGTCCTTATTTATTTTGTACTGCTGAATCCAAAAATGACCTTCTACCATACTATCACGTCAGGATTTTTCACAAATCGCAAATTTTTAAATTTTTAGAAAGTCGAAATGGTGGGAAAATCTGCTACTATAAAATAGACGTAACTTTATTTCATAGTAATTCATTCATTTTTTTGCTTATGCATTTTTACAGTTAAACATGTAAAATATTGTGTATTTAAAACCCTTATAATTTTATTCCATATATGGAAGTTTGTTTGAACCGTTCATGCTCTGCTTTGCGCTTTTCTTTTAATCTTTTCTATGGGGTTCATCTCAGTATTCTCTTTTATTTTGGCGGTTGTTAAGGCTGGGAAATTTGTCGCAAATGTATTTAAAACATTTACCTTCTTTTGCTAAAGCTTTGACAAATTGCTTTGAGAGATTTTCGCTATTTTTTTACCTTTTAACTTTGAAATTTACGATTTGCGAAAATCGTGACGTAATGGTTAAAAATGAAAGTCGTTTTCGGATTCAGAACTAAAAAATACATCAAAATCAATTATCAAAAGTTGAAAAGCACAATCATCGCAGGCTTGTGTTATTAACGTTTTTAAAACTTCACTATAGCTAAAAGAACAAAAAATACGATAAATAATTACCATAGTACAAGAGTAAAAAGAATAAGAAAAAAAAAATAAGATATTTAGTAAATGAATTCTGTTATAACGTTTTTAATTTTTCAACCTAATAATATAGGACAAAATTAGCACTCGCCACTCGCCAATCGGCGAGTAACACTGAACAATTGGCGATTGACTTTATTGTCACCACTGGCCAAACTTTACAAACTTAATAGTAACCACTCGCCAAATCGCGATGGTTGAATGAAAAATGTACGAACAGCGATGCCGCGGACGCGCTATAGCGCGTAAATTACGCGAAAAATCGGAGACGGGACGCAAAAAATAGCTCTTACGCGTCCCGTGAAACGCGTAATTTCGTCAAAAAATCGCGGGAAAAAGCCAATTTTCGTCAAAGGATCGCAAAAAAGCGCAAATTTCATCAAAATATCGTGGAAAAAACTCCATTTTCGTAAAAGGGCCGCGAAAAAAATAGCGTATTTCGTGAAAAAGATCGCGAAAAATAGCGAATTTCGTCAAAAATACGCGGAAAAAAGCCAATTTTTGTCAAAGGATCGCGAAAAAAAGCACAAATTTCATCATAATATAGCGGAAAAAACGCGATTTTCGTAAAAGGGCCGCGAAAAAATAGCGTATTTCGTCAAAAGATAGAGAAAAAATAGCGAATTTAGTCAAAAAATCGCGGAATAAAGCCGAATTTCACGTAAGGATCTCGAAAAAAGATCACATTTCCTCAAAGTACCGCGGAAAAAACACGATTTTCGTAACAGGTTTGCGAAAAAATAGCGAATTTCGCCAAAGGATCGCGGAAAAAACACGAATTTAATCAAAGCACCAAAAAAGATGTGCAAACCAAACTTTTGGTAGAACATTCATAAAATGGGATTTAATTTTTTTGTGAGATTCTTAAAAATACAGCAGGATTTCAGTGTACTTTGATAATGTATTCAGGGTGTGAACCAGTGAAAAATCCCCCCTTCTTAATGTATTGAAATCTCTCTCACCTTCGGAAGATTTAGGACTTGTTGCTTATTAATGATTTAGATGTGAATTTCCCTTCCAAGGAAAATGTCCGATTCCAACACAGATCTATGTTGATTTAAATTTATAATTTTTTTTATTACATTTTACTTGATATATACATAGAGATGCGGCACTACATTATTGCAGTTGTTAATATAGCCTAGTAAGTTTTAAGTAAAAGTAAAGTATCCAAGATGTGAAATTATTTTTTAAATTAAAATATATTTTAATTTCAAAAATCCATTTTTTTTCTGTCTGTTTTATACAATGCATCAACATATCTTTAAATATAGTTTATCACTTATAATTTAGCTGTAGTAATTTTATTACTTGTTTATATTTCTTTATCCAATAGAATGCCAGTTTTTTCCATCCGATGTTCTTATCAAAGTGTAAGTAAGGGATATTAGTAAATTATGATGTTAATAGTTAGAAAAAATACACTTTTTATCAAGTATAAGCAAATTTGTTACTGGCCAGTGCTTGAAAAAACTGGCCAATGAAAAAAATCCATGTACTGACCAGTGGCCATATTTGACCAGTGATTAAAAAAGTTAATTTTGACCTATACCTAATAAGTAATAATAAACCATATTTTGAGGAGAGGGCGGGATTATGTAATAAGAGTGTTGGATAACCGAGTGTTTCGGTTAATCGAAAGTCGGATAATCAAGAGTCTGAAATATTTTCAAATCTCATTAATTATTTCATATTCATTTAATAGTTAACTGCGAGGAATAATTTGAGTAACAGAAATTATGACTACGTTGATTCACTCGGTATCACCCCCCCCCACCCCCCCCAAAAAAAACGATTCTCTGGATCCGCCCCTGATCTCTACAATACAACTAATAGAGGTAAATTGTAATGAAATAGCTAAAATGAAAATAATTCCATCAAATGTTGTTTATTCAAATCATGAGTATTTCAGAACGAATTTATAAAAAATAAATAGTAGGGTAAAAAATCTGAATGGTTTGTTATTAGAGGTTTAGAAATAAAACGTCCAAATTTTTTCTTAAAATAATTCCTAAAAGTCATTAAACATATAAAATTGAAATAAAATTTTACATTTTTAAAAAATAATTTACATTATGTATTTATTTAGATCATCCTAAAAAAAAATATTTAAATCTATTCCGGTATATTTTGAATCTGCTCTCAGTGTTCATTTAGATTTAAATTTGTTCAGAATTTTCAATAATCCTTTTCTTTTCCCATTTTCTTTTTTTTCCCCCCTCTTTTGAAAAATACTCAACAGTGTTTATGACATAGGTTCATCAGCCGTTCTACCACGTTCTAGCTTTAGTAAATACATTTGAATTGTATCGTAAATGATATCTATTATTGGGATTTACCATAGCATGCATGCTCTCTATTGAAAATGAAGTGGGCATTCGTTAATTCATTTACAGGGACACTAAAAAAGTTCGGACATATTATCTTATGGACGATAACTGTTTGAAGTACATTTTAACCCGGCAGGACGGGCGCGGGGTGTTTTGACACCCCACGCCCGAAAATATTCGTCTGCTGTCGGTGAGAGCTTTTAATTTATTGTTTATTATTTTTTTTAAATTAACGATAATTTAACGTTTCAGCTATCATTTTTCACGAGAAAGAGTGCAATTGTCATGAATTTCACTAACAGATAGCATTCTGAAGTTGTTTTTCGTATTTATGCCCAAGGGCGGCGCCAGAGGGGGGACCGGGGGGGGCATATGCCCCCCCGTCGGGCATACCTGGCCCCCCCGTCGGGGTCAAAATTCAATGTCGTTGGGGAAAATATTTTGACTTGATTTTCGGCCCGATCGGGTTGGGTCGAGTTGGAGCTCATTTTTTTTCTTTGTAAGTCGGATTGACTAAACAAATTCTTCCGGGTATGAGTCGCTTTCTAGATTGAATTCTGATTCTCGGAGGTTGGATTCAGGTGAACACAATTTTTCGAAAAGAAAAAAAGTCCAAATTCCTTCAGATAAAAATCTACATATTTGATACATGGATGACTCTTTACATGTTTATTTTGCAATATAAAACGTAAAATTTATTCTGAAATTATGATCATATGCTATTTTTTTATAAATAACATTACATTGTGGATCAATTTTTACTCATTGTGGATTTACGGTTGGCTTAGTTTGAAGTTCGAAGTATTTCGGGCTCGGTTAAGAATACGGAGGGCGAAAATTATTTTGTCGGAGTCGAGTTGGATGGCAAATGTATTCGAGTCGGGTTAACTTTAATTGTTTCAGGTTCGGGTTGGGTGATGACACTTACGGTTCTTGATTCGAGATGAATCGATCTGTCAAAAGTATTTACAAAATTCATTTTAAGAAGAAAAACTTATATATGTGAATATTAACGAATATATGTATATTGAATTTTTCACTTAAAAGTTAAAATTGATACTAGAAGTATAATTGTAGACTACTTTTTACATAGTTGCATTACAATATGGATATATATGCAGGTATTTTTTCTTTTCATCATTTAGAATTGGGGTTTGATTGAGGTTCGAGTATTTCGGGTTCAGGTCGAAATGCGGTGGATGAAAATTTTTGTCTGGCTCAGATCGCGTTTCGGATAGGGTCCCGCATCGTGTTGGGCAAACTAAACTCAACCCGGCTGGTGGTTTGAGTCGGATACGGAGAGAATACTTTTTCTGATGGGCTCTTTTTTCAACCTGGCTTTCGCTAGAGTGTCTTTTACTCGGGACGTGGCCGGAGACCTAAGAACCTAGCTTCCGCAAAAGAGTCGGAATAAGTGGAAGAATAAAGGGCTGCGGATGAAGAGAGGCCGCTCGCCGCGGCAGTTGACCCAACCGCCGACCGAGACTAATAAAGAGCTCGAAGTAGCTGGGAATCGTTTGGTAGCTTCATCGCCCCGGGCCCTACCCTCCCGCTTTTCAGTGTCTTTAATTTGTGTAATTTCTCTTTTAAATTTGTCCGGTTTCAATTTTTGATTTTCCTTTTTTTTCTCAAATTGGCTTTTGCTAGAGTGTCTTTCACTCGGGACGTGGCTGGGGACCTACGAACCTTGCTTTCGCAAAAGAGTCGGAATAAGTGGAAGAATAAAAGGCTGCGGACGAATAGGGGCCGCTCGCCGCGGCGGTTGAGAAGGGTTTCTACTTTTCGAGTTGGATTCACTTTAATTTTTTTCTGGCGGATGGGTTCGATTCTACCCGATTTCTCAATATATTTTAAAAGGAAAAACTATATTATTTGAGTATCAACGAGTACATATACAGATATATTGTTTTTTCTACATAAACAATATAATTGATGCTAGAGATATAATTGTAGACTACTTTTCCATTATTCCATTACAATATGTATATATGTTTTTCATTTTGTGTTAGTATTGGGTTCGGGTTGAATACTGTCGTTTTGGGTCGATGTTTGTCGGGATCGGGTCGACTTTTTTTTTTTTTTTAACTGGTTCATGTTGAATGGACACAGAATTTCCGGGTTCGGGTCGGGTATAACCCAAACCACGCAGGACTCTGTAGTAATAATCCGTGAATTGATCCTTAAAATAATCTGTGAATTGAACAATTTTTTCCCTTGATTATATTTCATTTAAACATGAAAAATTCCGTTTTGATTTGCCCATTTCCCCTCAAAATACAGAAAACAAGTAACTACCTGAAATACTCACACATAAAGCAGCATGATCGTCAATTTACATGGGTGTTCCGGCAGCTCTGCTGCCTAGTATTTTTACGTTTTAGAAACGGAATTTATAAATCCCTTTTATCTAAAAATAAGTAAAATTCATGAACAAGATGCACAAGATTTTCTAAAATTTTTCAGTGAAAAGAAAAAAATTTCTTAAAATAAGAGAAAAAGCTCTTCAAATCACCGGGATATTCCGCCATTCTCGGGCCTGGAAATCGAGGCCTATGCAAACATCTACTAGAGTCCTGCATCAGGTAGGATTATCCAATTTTATCCGCACCCGATTCGACCATCGGTTCGGGTCGGGTTCGAGTTGGGATGATTTACTTTTTCCCAACGGGTCGTGTTGACTTTCATTGTTTCGGGTTCGGGTTAGGTCTTAACTTTTGCAGGTCGGGTTCTGGTTGACCAGATTATTCAAAAGAATGTCCAAAATATTTTTCAGGTTATAAATTTATATACAGCAAGACCTCCTAAATGTGCAATCCCGAAAAACGGACATCTCTATTTAGTGAACACTTTTTCAATTCCTAACACTTTAATATTTGTACGCTTATACCTCTTTGAATAGTGGATACCTCCCAATCTACAAACATGTAACGTGTAGGTGTGCATAAACTATCACAAATATGATGCATATGTTATTGTATGTCTGAAAAGCGAAAAGTTGATAATATTTTCCAAATTTCGAAAGAAGAAAAAATGTTTCTTAAAGAAATGATATCTATTATGACACTTCTTACCATTTTATTTCTCATGCAGTAAACTGATTGCATTCTCATTCATATTCAAATTTGTATTTCTTTTCATCTGATACGTACTTGGGTTCAAACTTGTTTGGGACCCAGCAACCCGAATTGCAAAAAGCTTATGAGCCTTATAAATTATTGTAGTGTGAACTTAATGTTACCAGATGTTCAGATTTAAGCGGAATGTCCCGATTTTCAGGGATCCCGGGATTCGTCCCGCGGAACAACTACGCCGGATGTTAAATGTTCCGCTATTTCACCATGCCCAAATTACATCAAATTTTTATGAGTTTACTCAGGGCCGAAACTAAGGGGGGAGGGGCAGAGGGGGCATGCGCCCCGGGCGCCAGAACGAAGGGACGCCAAATGAAGGATTATACCTTTGGAATGGATAATTTTCTTCTGATGGACTGATGGATTCTATTATTATGAAACAGCCATTATAAATTAAGTGTTAGGTGAAGATGAAAGAGCAGTCGTAAAAAGTTAGAACCCTGATTTTCTGGTCAGAATGGAAAGAAAAATAATGGCCTTTTTTTTTTTTTTTTTTTTTTGTCAAAAAAATTTATGGCCATTTTTTTTTTTCCATTCTGACCAGAAAAATCAGAGTTCTAACTTTTTACAGCTGCTCTTTCATCTTCACCTAACACTTCATTTATAATGGCTGTTTCATAATAATAGAAGCCATCAGTCCATCAGAAGAAAATAACTCGGTGAAAGCGGAAACTTGGTTAAGCAGGACTCGAGTAATCGGGACTCTAACTGTATATTTCATTTTAAAAATGATCTTTAGAATATTTTTGTTGGTGTTCAGAGGGGAGTCATGACCCTCGTGATCTCCCTCTTGGATCCGCCATTGTAGATTACGTAGTTCAGTATTACATATTTTATGATTACAAATTTTAAAATAAGTCAGCTATTAGAAATTAGTAAAATTCTCTTTGTAAATATACATTGCGGAAGTGGGGGGGGGGGTGCCAAAATCCATGCTTGCCCCGGGTGCAAAAAAGGCTAGTTTCGGCCTTTATTCTAAATTAAAATTTTATTCTTTAGTCTGAGACGAGAGAATTCAATCACAAGTCAGCCACAGTCCTCAGAACAGCCGGATGTTACCGAATACCTTATATATTGTCTTAGAACTCATGTGCTCTTCTGTTTAATGTTTATTTGATTGACCGCAATCTTTAGGCGCCTATACGAAATAAGGTTCAAGAAGAGATAAGACATGGTAAAATACATCTGCTCACTTTAACCTTTATTAAAAAGTGTTTGGCGAGTATTTTTATAAATTGAATGGGTAAACAAAGAGTGTTTTTTATGTTATTGCTTAAATTAACATAGTATCTTCAAGCTGAACTATTGTTTGCCCGGCCCGTTATAAAAGCTAAACACTTGCGCATTTCCTGTTACAAGCATACCATGCCGGCACGGTCTGTCTGCTTTTTTCGCATTTTTGGCGCAGGGGGATTTGATTAATTTCTTCAGAAATTGCTGGGATTTCATTAATTTCTCTAGAAATTAACCAAATACCCCATCTTTTATTTAAAAAAACGCAAACAAAAAAGAAAGAAGAAGAAACAAACAAAGATATGCTGTTTTATCGTCCATTTTCTCTACTAATAACGGAGGAACGTTACCGGGACATTACTCGTGAGAAAAAAAATTATCATCCTATACGGCCCCGAAAGAATAAAATACAGTCCCGGTCTGGCCCGAATCTACAGAAAAAATTCAAGACCCAGACTTGTCCCTGGAAGAATGAAATTCCTACCCGGCCCAACATTTAAAAAAATAAAATTTTGTCTCAGCCCGACCCGAGTCTTGAGATAAAAATTAAGCCCCGACCGAGCTTAATGAACGAAAATTTTACTGAACTCGGGCTTCGAGACAGGTCCGGGCTCGGGGAAACTTTTTTAATATATATTACGAAATCGGCCTAGAGTTCTGCATCGGGTCGGGTAACCCGCTTTTACTCGCATCAGACCCGACCCGACCCCGGGTTGGAGCTATATTTTTTTGTTGTGGGTCGAGGTCGGGTTGACTTCTACTTTTTTGCTGAGGGTCGGGTTCGGGTTGATCCGATTTTTCAAAATAATCTCCGAAATATTTTTTTCTGGTTAAAAATCTATATGTAATAAGATTTCCACAATGGACACTCCCGAAAAAGCGGACACGTCTATTTAGTGAACAGTTTTTCAATTCCTACACTTATATATTCGTACGCTTATACTTTTGAATAGTGGTCACCTCCCAATCTACATACATTTAACATGTGTATGTGTGCAAAAACTATCACAAATACAATACATACATATTTCTGTTTATCAGAAAAGAAATGATGGTAATATTTTTTATATGCCGGAGCACGAAAAAAAAAATGGTTCTTAAAGAGAGAATAACCTATGATCACATTTCTTATATACATTTTACATCTGATGCAGTAAATTGAATATATATTCATCCATATTCATATAGATATTTATTTTCATTTAAAACACAGTTCTGCTCAAACTTTTTTTTTTCTTTTTTCTGAAAATCCTAAAAACCCAACTTGCAAAAAGCATAAATATGACCAGCAAGAAATAGTCTAGGATGAACCCGACCAAGGGTAAGAAAGATGGAGTCATCCCGACCCGGAAAAGGAAAATTAAGTACAGCCCGACACCGACCCGATGCACTACTCCATCTAACAAGGTGTCTGCTATTCATTTTACTATATTCTTATATTAAAGAATACAGATTTGTCCATTTTTCTATGGAAAACATAAAATTGGTATTAGGGATTTAATTATAGATTTCACATTTGCATTAAAACTTTATTTACTTTCCTTTCATTTCGGATTCTGTTCGGGTTGCGGGTTAAAGTATTTTGGGTTCGGGCCGGATGCAGATTGAAATATGTCGGGTTCGGATCGGGTTGCCGGTTGACTTCAAATGTAATTTTCGGATTCGGGTCGGGTGCGCAGGGACTAATTCGGCCCCCCTGTCGGGGATACCATGCCCCCCCGTCGGGCAAGTTCTGGCGCCGCCCCTGCATTCAACTGCACTTATGAATTTCAGCAAGGATTAGAAAAATATGATAAGAATGGTTAAAATCATTAAAAGTTATTTTTTTTACTTATTTGAGATGAGTTCAAGAATATATTATTAATTAATTTTAAGAAATATCTCCATCAGATTCTATGAAATATTTTTTCCATCATTCATAGAAAAACTTCTTTTTTGTAAAACTGTTTGTGGAATTTACTACATTGGAATAAAAGATAAAACTGATTCAAAACAAAAGATTATTAAAGCTAAAAGTTTGTTTTCTAATTAACTTTAAATGTTAATTTTTTTAATTATTTTGTCAACCCTGGTTGCATTACATGAACATTCGCACCTGTTTCTTTTCTTCCTGTGTGGTTTCTCATTACACGAATCATTTTTTTCTCAGCCCCACCCGAAGCCAAGTACTCAAAGTGTTTGTTAACGCTAATAAGTGTCCCTCTTTCCCATAAACAAATCATCTGCCACACTTGCCAAGTTTGGCCGTTGTAGCAGATGGCTGATAAGAACTTTGTTTATCAGCAAAATCGCATGGCGGGTAGTTTGGAATGTCATCTTTGATCAACCGGACCAAGGGCGGATCCAGCTCACTATTTATAGAGTCAGGGATTTCCTATTTTATGGGTGGGAGGGGATCACACATCTTTATGAGAATTTTTTCATAATCAAAGCTATTCCGAAATCCAAACTTAACTATTTTTCCGATACCTTTGCGAAGTCATTTTCATTCGTAAATACAAAAAAATTGCATAAATATTCGTAACAATTAAAATTTATCGATTTTCTTCAAATACCAAGAAATTAAAGAGTTTCCCATTTTCTTAGACAAAGATTCATTCATAAAATGTTGTCAAAGTTGGCTTTTTTAGTCAAGTTTTACTAGTTGACAGTCACAGAAATGTCGTCACAAGGGAACAATTCCCTGTCACTTCCGGAAATTCTGTTTAAAAAGTCTAGCAAATGTCAACGATTAAATATGGCAAAAATTTGTATTAAATTTTAGAGGAAACAAAACCGTACATGAAAATTGCAGTTGTAGTCTGTTCTTTCTGCTCAAAGTATTAAATAGTTTTTTCAATCGAACTTATACCTTTGGAATGGATCACTTTCTTCTGAAAAAAAATTGTGGCCATTTCTTTCTTCCATTCTGACCAGAAAATCAGGGTTCTAACATTTTACGACTGCTCTTTCATCTTCACCTAACGCTTCATTTATAACAGCTGTTTCATAATAATGGAAGCCATCAGTCCATCAGAAGAAAATATCTCGGTTAAAGCGGAAACTCGGTTAAGCGGGGCTCGGATAATCGGGACTGTACTGTATATTTCATTTTTAAAATTATCTTTAGAATATTTTTGTTGGTTTTGTTCAGAGAGGGGTCATGACCCCCGTGAACGCCTTCTTGGATCCGCCATTGGACCAGACACAAAAGTGTTCACCACAAACAGATTAACGAACAAGAATTATATTGTGTTTCATTCGAACTGTCATTAAGAAATGCTACTTTTAAACAATCCTGTGATTTTAAAATAACAATAAAAACAAAAATTCCTGATTTTAAACTAAGTTATTTTATATTGTATATCTATATCTATATATTAAATGCTAGGCAGTTATTAGAGTCCTGCATCGGGTCGGGTAACCGGATTTTACCCGATTTGCGTTCGGGATGCGCCGAGATCGGTTTGGAATTAAGTTTTGATTATTTCGTGTCGAGTTCGGGTTGATACTGTTTTACAAACGATGGTCTTAAATATTTTTCGTCAGGAAAAAAAAAAAAAAAAATATATATATATATATATATATTATCGTAGATGAATGTTACTGGTATCACACAATTGGTAATAAAGCCTACTTTTAAATGATGCATATAAAATTTGCTTAGGGGGCCACCTACATATTAAAACGAACCATAACTTTTTTTTTTTTTTTCAATAGCAGTGCACCATTTTGACAGCATAAATTAACTCTATACCCTTCCATTAGCCTAAAATAAAATTTTTATGCAATTCGTACGATAAGTTTCCAAGAAATTAATTATTTTAAAATGAGCGGATTTTAAGGGCTGTATCTCAATTGAAGTTTGGTACTCGATTGTTGATCTTCTTAGAGATCTGCACGGGCCGGGCTCGGGCCTATTTTTCATTCACGGCACTCGGGCCAGGCCGGGCCCGGGCCATACTTTTTTCTGAAGGCTCGGGCCGGGCCGGGTTCAGGCCTTACTTTTTCCGGAAGAATCGGGCCGAGCCTAACTAATTTTTTCTGTACAGAGCCGGGACTGGTTTCTTTCCTAGTCTTCATGGCCCAAAATTTTCAGTCCTAGTTTTGGGGCTGTCCGTATGAAAATCATTGTCTCTCGGCGTGGCCTGTCCGTTCAAAGTCACTAAAATTAAACCTGGTCCAAAGATTTTTGCAAAAAAAGCATACATTTTAAAATCGCCACTATTCTACAATTAAACATTAATCTTTATTCTTTTACAGAATAGTAAATTTCTACGCTTATTAAAATATGGCTAAATTAAAATGTAGCAAAACGTGTGAAAAAGAACCTGCCTATGACGGAATGTCGTTTTAAACTGAAAAACGTGTTCATCCATACAAAATTAATATACTAATATGTAAGAAAAGAATATATAATACACTTACATTTGCTCAGAAGTAGGGTGTCAACGATTTAAATCAGTTGATTATGATTTTAATCAAGTGATTTTTTAAAAAAAATCATTGATTAAAATCGAAAATTTTCTAAATGTTTAAAATGACATAAAAAAGTATTCAAATCTAAGATGAACATAATTTGGAAAGTTTCTACAGGTACTGTGACTTATGAATACACAAAACAAAGCTTTAAATAATTGTTTCTAAGCGTAATTCCCGAGTATTGTGAAAAATTTAAGTGCAGTAAGTTTGTAAAAAGTATGTTTTTTATCTAACAAACATAAAACGCATTTAATTTTAAAATGATATTTAAATCTAATATAACTTACAATACCATAATTTCCTTTTAATAATCAAGTTATTCATTCTTTTATATATATTAAACATAGCAATAAAGTGTCAATGATTTTAATCAATTGAGTTAAATCAGATGATAATCACATATTTTCTGATTTTTTAAAATAGTGTGAAAAAGCATTATAATCAGTAATGAAAATTATCAATAAATCACTTGTAAAAAATGTAATATTTGTTCTTGTTAATTATAACCATATTAAACTGTGTAAAAAGAGGTATTATACATTTAAAAAACATCTAACTAAATGTTAAATAACTTCAAAACATTATAATATTTAGTAGCTATTCAAATATTTTAATGTTGTGGAGAAAAAAAAATCTGATTTAAATTTCAAAAATACTATTTTTGTAATCTATTTATAAATTATGTGCGAGTTCTGTATACATTGCTACAATTTTTGATCAATTTGATATACATATACATACGCTTTAGAATCTGTGTAAAATTACTGGCTGCTTTAGGAATTTATCAAACTATTATTTATCACCTTTTTTTCAACCACTTTTTCAAAAATGTAGATTGTGTTCTTAATTAAACAGTTAATTGTTTAATAATTAATTTAATCTGTATCATCAATTTAAAATTAAATGCAATTTATCAATAACTTTAAAATATAAGCAGTATTTAATATTGGTTTACATAATTATCACAAAATATTAATGAACATAATGTTGTATGTTACTAAAGAAATTTTTAATTTGCAGTTTTTTGTAATTTCTATAATTACATAATTAAAATTTTATTAATTAAAGTAAAAAAACATAGATTATGTTAGTAATTGGAGGGTTATTCATTTTTGAAATGCTTAATTCTTGGTAGATGTTTAATATTTTAACACAGGGAAAAAAATAAAAAAAATCCGATTTAAATAAAAAAAATCTGACTTAAATCAAAAAAATCCGATTTTTTTTTTTATTTTTTTAAAAAAAATCATGATTTTTTTACACCGTACTAAGAAGGGAACTTGTCTATAATGCATTTCTTTTTCTACCTAAGTAATTGAGTATTAGAAGATTTTACTGTATAGCATTTTTCAGATTTTTAACACTTCAGTACATGGAGTATGGATTAACAATATTAATGATAACTGAAACATTTAGATACAAGAAATAGCGATTCACTAAAAAAATAAATATCGCAACCTGAGGCACTTTTATAAAAATGAAGATTAGAAACATGAAAAAAAAGTTAAGATAAATATTTTTTGTCAGAACTCCTCGTACGAGACAAATTTTTAACCAAATCGACGTAAAAATCAAGGTTTTGTAGAATTTCACTCGGGCCAAGATTTGAACTTTTTTCCGGGCCGGGCCGGGTTCGGGCCGAACTTTTAACTTTTTTACCGGGCCGGGTCAATATGTTTTTTGTACGGACCGGGCCGAATTTTTTCCTATGAGTCGGGCCTGGCCCGGGAAAGGAAATTCCGGCCCGTGCAGACCTCTTGATCTTCTTGATCAAGGCAGCTTAGGAGTCGCCCAAGCAGTCATTGAAGACTAAATTACAGGTTAGCATAAGAAACTTCAAAATAAGTCACTTCCATCATAGACGGCCCCTTAAACCATCATTTTGCCATTTTTAAAGCATAATTTGAAAACTTCTTGGACGAAAAATGTGAAATTTTGGATTTTCATAAAGCAGGACTTAATAAATCTAAATCCATCAAAAAAATTGTAGGTTACAATTCATAATTTTTTCGAATATTAATTTCATAATTCACATCATAAAATTATAAAAATTGTAAATTCAACGCATTTATGTTTGGGTATTTTAGTATTATTGCTACACAAAAAAATAGCACATTAGGAGTATAATATTTCAGGTGATATCAGGGGCGGCGCCCGAACTTGCCCGACGGGGGGCACAGTATTCCCGACAGGGGGGCCGAATTCAAAATATATATTAGAGGTTTCCACGAGCCCTGCCCTGTTCCGAAGCCCGAACTCGGTAAAAGTTTCTTTCATTAAACTCGGGATTGGCTTAATTTTATCTGAAAACTCGGTACGGGCTCGGACTAAATTTTAGCTTTTCAAAAGTTGGTCCGGGCGTGAACTTCATTATCCCCGGGACACGTCCGGGTCTGGCATTTTTTCTGTGGATTCGGGCCAGACCGGTACTGTATTTATACTTCAGAATTTTTTTGGAGCAAATGAACAATAAAACATTTCTTTGTTTCTTTTTCCCCCTTTTTTAAATAACAGGTGGAATATGTTGATCAATCACGTGAAAAACATGAAATTTTCGCGTCCGGATTTGGCATAACCCGAAACGCGCAGATCTCTAGCACTCACACTGCTATTTAAATTAGAGATAAATTGCAGAGGGCCAAATGATTTTTACTCGAAACATACATTTCGAAGCTTGTCAAAGAATATTGTAGATAAAGTGAAAAAAAAGCTCTTATGGTTAAGGTTATTTTTGAAACACCTCACTAGTCACCTAATCTTTATAGGCGGATGAATCCACAACAGAAAGAGTTTCCACACTTTTGAGCATTACCCGAAAGGAAAAACTCTGCTTTGCACTCTTCTTCCATACAGCAACCTCCCAATAAGCGGTCATTCAATATTATAGATTTTACGTGCACATATATGGTATATACGCAGTGTGTGAAAGACAAAGTATGGAGCAGTTCTCCGCTTATGAGTCGAACCAAAGAGACTTTCATCAGATAAGGTAGGTAACCAATTTTTTTCGAAACACGGTTCATGTTCCGGCCGGGTTGACCATGTATTTTAATGCCGGAGGTAATTGAAAATAATCAGTTGACAAATCCCTATCAAAAACTCATAAAGTGACCAAAATTTATTTTAATATAAAATTATTTAAATTTGTCAGTGAAAGTGTCATCGTGAAAACTAGCAGTTAAATGTTACACCTAACTAAGGTCCTTCCCGGGTAATAAATAAAATTTGAAGCCCTGAAAATTTTATTTAAAACAAAGCTGCAACCCGAACCGAACCCAAACAAAAATATTCTGTCTACCCGCAACCCGATCGAACGCGAAATACTTAATTCCAATCCCAACCTGAAACCCGGAATCAGAGAAAATTGATCCACAATATAATGTAATTATTAAAAAAAATATAGTCTGCAATCATGTCTCTAATATTAATATTATCTTTTATGTGGAAAAATAAACATGCAAGGAGTCGTTCATATTCAAATACGTAGTTTTTCATCTGAAATAGATTCCTGCGCGTGTTGGGTTATACCCAACCCAAACGTTCAACTTAAAGTCAATCCGAAACCTAACAAAAAATTTTTGCTGACGCAAAACCCGACGACAATTTTTCTATTGACCCTAAACCGAAATACTTCAACCCGAACACAACTCGACACAAAAAGATCTATAATTGAATACAGTTATGAAAAAATAGTCAACAATCATATCTGTAATATCAATTCTATCTTTTATGTAGAAAATAAACACGTAAAGCGACTCATTCAAATTTAAATTTATACTTTTTCATGTCAAACAATAACTTTGACATTCTTTTTGTAAAATTGAGCTAATTCCAGCTTTACTCGTAAGTTAGTGTTGTCAGGTCAAACAGCGGGACAAAGAGAGAATTAAATTTAAAAAATCAAAAAACCCGACTGCGTAAATAACCCGGTGGTAGGGGAGCAAAAAAAGGCCCAATTCGGAAATAATTAGGGGAAAGCTGGAAATTGTTTTAATCCCTTCAGTTTATGTCTAGAATGAATATGCTACGTTTACCCCTCGTACTAGGTGAGCGTTAGGAATTATATATTGATTTATAGTCAAAAAACACTTTTTTTTTAAATACCACAACACTATCTCGAAATCACTAACTTTTTCAAAAACATTGTCAATACAAATGTTGTAGAGCTTAAAATTCTGAGTAAAATGAGTACCTACACTTAATACTTTTGTTGAATATTAAGGTCACTATTCTACTTTAAAGTTTTAGCCCCGTAGTCAGAGGGTTGAACTCAGAATTAATTAGGGAAAAACTGGAAATCGTTTTAATCCCGTCATATTGGGTCTAAAATGAATATTCTATGTTTTCCCCTTCGTACTAAGTGAGCGTTAGGAAATATGTACACATTTACATTCGAAAAACACGTTTTTCTTTAATATTTTTAACAATATCTTAAATTGCGACCTTAATTTTGAACAAAAACATTAATATGAGTATCCATTTCATTCAAAACTTTAAGCTCTACAACATCTTTATTGGCAATGTTTTTGATAGACTTAGCTGTTTTTGAGATATTATCAGGTAACTCGGTCTCTCCGGACTTCAAGCTCTTGATTAGCGATTAAAGCAAAATTTTGAAATTAGAATTCAAACCTTAATTTTGAACAAAAATACTAATGTGGGTGCTCATTTTATTCAGCATTGTAAGCTCTACAACATTTGTATTGACAAAGTTTCTGATAGAATTAACTATTTTGAGATATTGTTAAAAATATTAAGGAAAAACATGTTTTTCGAATGTAAATAAGTACATATTCCCTAAGGCTCACTTGGTACGAGGGGGAAAACAGAATATTCATTTTAGACCTAATCTGAAGGGATTAAAATGATTTCCAGTTTTCCTCTAATTAATTCCGAGTTCAACCGTCTGACACGGTGCTAAAATTTAGTAGAATGTGACCTTAATATTCAACTAAAGTATTAAGTGTAGGTACTCATTTTATTCAAAATTTTAGGCTCTACAACTTTTGTATTGGCAATGTTTTTGAAAAAGTTAGTGATTTCGAGATAGTGTTATGGTATTTAAAAAAAAAAAAAAAAACGTATTTTTTTACTATAAATCAATGTATAATTCCTAACGCTGACCTAGTACGAGGGGGAAAACGAAGCATACTCATTCTAGACCTAAACTGAAGGGGTTAAAACAATTTCCAGCATTCCCCCAATTATTATTCCAAATTCAACTCTCTAACCACTGGGCTAAAAAAGCGAACTAATTAATTATTTCTCATTAATATTAAACTGTTTTCTTTTACATTACTTACCTGTTTTTTTTATTTACTTGTATTGGTGACTTTTAAGTTGTGTTTGATTGTTAGTTCCTATCTATAAACACTGTTTTGATGAGGCCTATAGATGTCTATGATGGTTACAGTTGCAGTAAAGCTAGAGATCCTACCTACACAACATCCAGGTTGTGTAATATTTAAACGAAGCTTCTGGCTGTAAAATAATCAATGAATCATCGTCTTTACTTTGAAAGACCTCTCCAATGGTATACCACTTAATAGGATGCATAAATTTTTTTCGTCTCTACCGCCATTTTGAATTTATAAAATCAAATCTAGCCTATAACCATCGGACGGTTAAGACGAATCGATAGAGACCTCATTCATTAAAATCCATCCAGCCGTTGGGATGTTTCGAGAGTATAAAGAAATCCACATACCCAGATACACGTGAAACACATAACCCTTCTTGGCAGTCGGGAAAAAAAAGCCGGACAGACGCTTGAAAATTGAGACATTTTAAGCACTGCAGTAAAACCTGTTAAAACGGAACCAGTGTGATTGAATAACGCTTTAAACTGAAAATTTTCGCACTATCGGCTAAAACAGGATAAGATTGTCTAAATGGGAAAGTTCTTCCAATTCTTTGTCGTTCTATCTTAACAGGTTGCTGTATTAAATAGCTTCCTTTCATCGTATTGAATGTAAATGAATTATACATTTTCCATAAAGGAATGGTGTGAAATTAATTAGCCGAACTAGAGATTTCTAAATAATTAACAGTAATTTTATGACAATAATGCTCACGTTACAAATACCGCGTTTTATTATTTTTTTCAATATTTTGCCTTTCAGCCGTTTAAGAAAAAGCGCAATTATTACGTTCATTCTCAAGAAAACATTTCGTCAAACGTAAAAAGCACAGACAGCAAGTTGCCGGAACGTGCCTGTGGTTGGAACAGATTTTTTTATTATTTGAAGAAAATTCCGTGTTTTGACCGGAGAATTAAAAAAAAAAAAATGAGCTTCAGTTCGCAAATTTTTCGTGTTTTGGAGGAAAAGGGACATACGTAAAAAATCAGTTTCTGGTACAAAAAAGTAACATGCAGCACAGTTACATGAACACTCCTGTGATTTGACGAAAATGCAACTTCAGATAACTTTTACGTTAAGGCTGTTTTGAACTGCTTTGCTCAACAAGCGCAAAACGTTTTGACACATTTACAAATTCATTTTTTAACGAAAAGATATTAAATTGGAAAGCCTGATCAGGGAAGCGATTTGGAATCGAACTGTGTTATCCATTTTTGGATCCATCAATTACCTATTGAGTTAGAAGCGATTTGGATCACGTGACAAACACGTTTTTCATCTTTTCTTGACTGGTTTTTCTCGTTTCGCACGGAAATTCGGTTCAAACGCCCACTTTGACACTCTTTTCTGAAAGATCTATTGCGTTTGCAAAAAAAACGGATAAAACAGCTCGATGACATAGTTTCTGAACATCAACACCTGCTAGTTTCATGCCTTTCCGAACAAAAATAAATTAAAACTTATGTCAGAAAGTTGCCCTTTTGGATTTGAGAACAGCCTTAAAATAATGAATTTTCTGTATTTTGGGGGAAAATGGGCAAATCAAAACAGGAACTTTCGTGTTTTATTAATAATAATAAAAGCAATTGAAGAAACATCTTCAACTCACGTATTTTTTTTAGAATGTATATTGATCGAAACCAGACAGTATGATCCTCTAACTTCTGATAAGATACAGAATTTAAATCTGATATTAAAACTGAAATACACAATTCCGAAGAAAATGTAAGTTAAAGGAAAACTTGTAAAATAGCTTAGAATGTAAAAGTTCATTACTATGAGCTCAATTATAAAACAAAATCTTGTTGATGCTAAAAAAAATCTTTAAATTCATGCTTATTTTGAAACAGCCAAAGTTTAGAGGTCTGCACGGGCCGGGCTCGGGCCTATTTTCATTCATGGCACTCGGGCCGGGTCGGGGCTAACTTCTTTTTTTCGTACCGAGATAAGGCAAGTTTCATTCTTCCTAGGTCTTCATAAGCCGATATTTTCAGTCCCGCCTCCATCCAGCTTGTATGAAATCATTGTCTTGGCATGGCCTGGTCCGTGCAAAAATCAGTAAAATTTGACCCAGGCCAAAAATTTTTGCAAAAAGTGTATATATTTTTTAAATCGACATTATTCTACAATTAAACCTTAAAATTTATTCGTTTTAAAGAATAGTAGATTTCTAGGCAATAATATTAAAATACAGTAAAACGTGTGAAAAAGAACCAGCTATGGCGGAATCCTGTCATATGGAAAAATTTATTGATCCATGCAAAATGAATATAATAATACGTGAGAAAAGAATATAATACATTCACACCTGCTAAGAAGGGAACCTGTTTATAACGCTTTTTTTTTTCTTTCCCATGCGATGTCTTAGAAGATTTTACTGTATAGCATTTTTCAGATTTTTAAGTCTCCAATACATAATTTTTTGATTAACGATATTAATTATAGGTGAAACATTAACATACAAATAGAGATTCATTAAAAAAATGTATATCGCAACCTTCTTTAAAAATGAAAATTAGAACCAGGAAAAAACTGCTAAAATAAGTATTTTTGGTCAGAACTCCTTTTAACAAAATCGACATAAAATTCCGTCGGACTTGGGCCGAGATTTTAACTTTTTTCCGGGCCGGGCTCTGACCGAACTTTTAATTTTTATACCGGGTCAGCCCATTACTGTTTTTTGTACGGACCAGGCTGGGCCGAAGTTTTAACTTTTATACCGGGCCGGGCCGAACTTTTCCTTCTACGAGTCGGGCAGAGCCCGAACCTGGAAATTTCGGCTCATACAGAACTCTACAAAGTATAACTAAGTTATTAATTAAAATTGTTCAGTCTAACAATACAATCAAGTTTAAATTATCAAGTAAGTCAATATTCTGCTTTACACGATTTTTTTTTAATTTATAAATACGAACCTACGACCCTAAGCAAGAATTGTTAATTACAACCCTGCACTGTTCGAGTTATGGCAGACCCGAAATCGATAAAATATTTTTTTCGAACCTGCAACTTGATCCTAAGCATGAAATGAAAAAAAGAAAAAAAAAAAAAAAAAAAAAAAAACAATCCTAAATATAAAACAATTCTGAAAAATAGATTGCAATCATATCT
Organism: Maratus speciosus; assembly: GCA_963932465.1. Lineage (NCBI taxonomy): Eukaryota > Metazoa > Arthropoda > Arachnida > Araneae > Salticidae > Maratus > Maratus speciosus. The sequence continues at coordinate 677,108,067 of OZ010786.1, forward strand.
CTAAAATCAATTTTATATTACAAAAAATGAATGCATACATTTACTTATTCATATACAAGTTTTTTTTTTTTTTTAATCATTTGAAACAATAATCTGGACTTTTCTTTGGGTTGGGTTGGTTTTTGACGGCCGATTATCTATATCCTCCATGGGGGGAAGGGGGCTTTCTAAGGGAACCTAATCCGTATTACACATGGAAATCCAAGGTTCGAAGAAAACCACGAAAACTCTGAACGATTGGGCCGACGGGCGCGATTGGGTTCGAACCCAGCACCTCCCGTCTACCAGCTTCGAGAGAACAGAACCTCTCGGCCACTGGTGGGACGGACTGTTCTTTGGAAAAATTTGGCGTACTCGAATCGACACCCAAGAAACAAAAACTCTATATCTGAGATGATCCGAAAATGGAAACACTAGTCAACCCGATCCACAGCAAAATTTTAGAGCCAATGGCCAACACGATCGGGTAGAATCGGGTTAACTGACCCGATGCAAGATTTTAGTAGTTGCTATATATACATCTTTCCGTAGTTTACAATGAAGTTATGTATATATGTACACTCTCAGAAATAAAACTCTCCCTTTTGACGATTCAGAAATCCTCGAGCTGTATTTCGTCGTTTTTGACGATCATTTCCTATTAACATCACTTGACTTTTAACGAAACGTAAACCCTCAAATATTTGACTAAAGTTTTGCCTCAATCACGGTCAGACTCAATGCATTTTAAGGAAACATTTCCTCAAACCCTCCTCAAATCCTACGATTTTAGCAAACAGATATTTGCTTGTTTGTGTTAGTCCTGTAATAATTTATTTTAAAACAGCACTTAGTGCTTTTCAGAAAATACTGAAATATAGGTAGTTATAACTACCTATATTTCAGTATTACTATCAGTATTACTATTTATTATTACTTTCAGTATTACTATTTCAGTAAAAATAACTAATGAAGAAACAATATATTGTTTCTTCATTAGTTATTTTTTTAGCTGTTAGAATTTTTAGGAATACTTATTAATATTATTATTATTTTATTTATATGTTGTCGTTCGTTATGTTTTAATTCGAAAAGAATAAATTTCCTGTGTTTAGTACTTACTGTGTTCAGTAAAGTGTTAAAATCTTATCTTCCTACTCAAAGTGATAAAATCTCACGCAATATGCACTTCACAATTCATTATTTGTGAGCAACAAATTAACCAGACCATATTCTAATCATCCATTGATCAAAGAAAATTTCAGTTGTAAATTATTTAATCAAGCCATATTATAATTATTCATTGATACGAGAAAACCATAAAAATAAATTAGCTTTCCTTAAAACTTTCAGAAAATATAGCAGCCCGATAAAATTGCAATCTACGTTCTAAAAATAAAATACGAAGTAGAATGCATTATATCAGTCTAAAAGCACACACTTTCAACTACCCAGCAGCCAGGTTGGCAGAACAGCGACCTCCCATACGAAAGGTCGTGAGTTCGAATCATGCTGGGGAAAGAGGGAGGTGATTTTTTTTTTCTTTCCCCGTGTCAAATATTGGAGCTTCCAAACTGATTGAGAGATGGCGCCACTAGCCATCTTTTGACGAAACTATTGACAAAATTTATATCGTCAAGCAAGTGAAGAAACTAATTTCATCAATTTGACGAAATGTTCGCTCGGAGCATTTTCCAGGAAACTATTTCGTCAAAAACAAAGAAAATTTCGTGAAATCTGAGTATTCATTTCTGAGAAGTTAAGTATTGGTGACTTTCAAGTTGTGTTTGATTGTTTAGTTCCTATCTATAAACACTGTTTTGATGAGGCCTATAGATGTCTATGATGGTTAGAGTTGCAGTATAGCTAGAGATCCTACCTACACAACATCCAGGTTGTGTAATATTTAAACGAAGCTTCTGGCTGTAAAATAGTCAATGAAACATCGTCTTTACTTTGAAAGACCTCTCCAATGGTATACCACTTAATAGGATGCGTAAATCTTTTTCGTCTCTACCGCCATTTTGAATTTATAAAATCAAATCTAGCCTATAACCATCGGACGGTTAAGACGAATCGATAGAGACCTCATTCATTAAAATCCATCCAGCCGTTGGGATGTTTCGATAGTATAAAGAAATCCACATACCCAGATACACGTGAAACACATAACCCTTCTTGGCAGTCGGGAAAAAAAAGCCGGACAGACGCTTGAAAATTGAGACATTTTAAGCACTGCAGTAAAACCTGTTAAAACGGAATCAGTGTGATTGAATAACGCTTTAAACGGAAAATTTTCGCACTATCGCCTAAAACAGGATAAGATTGTCTAAATGGGAAAGTTCTCCCAATTCTTTGTCGTTCTATCTTAACAGGTTGCTGTATTAAATAGCTTCCTTTCATCGTATTGAATGTAAATGAATTATACATTTTCCATAAAGGAATGGTGAGAAATTAATTAGCCGAACTAGAGATTTCTAAATAATTAACAGTAATTTTATGACAATAATGCTCACTTTACAAATACCGCGTTTTATTATTTTTTTCAATATTTTGCCTTTCAGCCGTTTAAGAAAAAGCGCAATTATTACGTTCATTCTCAAGAAAACATTTCGTCAAACGTAAAAAGCACAGGCAGCAAGTTGCCGGAACGTGCCTGTGGTTGGAACAGATTTTTTTATTATTTGAAGAAAATTCCGTGTTTTGACCGGAGAATTAAAAAAAAAAATGAGCTTCAGTTCGCAAATTTTTCGTGTTTTCGAGGAAAAGAGACATACGTAAAAAATCAGTTTCTGGTACAAAAAAGTAACATGCAGCACAGTTACATGAACACTCCTGTGATTTGACGAAAAGGCAACTTCAGATAATTTTTACGTTAAGGCTGTTTTGAACTGCTTTGCTCAACAAGCGCAAAACGTTTTGACACATTTACAAATTCATTTTTTAACAAAAAGATATTAAATTGGAAAGCCTGACCAGGGAAGCGATTTGGAATCGAACTGTGTTTTCCATTTTTGGATCCACCAATTACCTATTGAGTTAGAAGCGATTTGGATCACGTGACAAACACGTTTTTCATCCTTTCTTGACTGGTTTTTCTCGTTTCGCACGGAAATTCGGATCAAAACGCCCACTTTGACACTCTTTTCTGAAAGATCTATTGCGTTTGCAAAAAAAACGGATAAAACAGCTCGATGACGTAGTTTCTGAACATCAACACCTGCTAGTTTCATGCATTTCCGAACAAAAATAAATTAAAACTTCTTTCTAAGGGAACCTAATCCGTATTTACACATGGAAATCCAAGGTTCGAAGAAAATCACGAAAACTCTGAACGATTGGGCCGACGGGCGCGATTGGGTTCGAACCCACCACCTCCCGTCTACCAGCTTCGAGAGCACAGAACCTCTCGGCCACTGGTGGGACGGACTGTTCTTTGGAAAAATTTGGCGTACTCGAATCGACACCCAAGAAACAAAAACTCTAATCTGAGATGATCCGAAAATGGAAACACTAGTCAACCCGATCCACAGCAAAATTTTAGAGCCAATGGCCAACACGATCGGGTAGAATCGGGTTAACTGACCCGATGCAAGATTTTAGTAGTTGCTATATATACATCTTTCTGTAGTTTACAATGAAGTTATGTATGTATATAATTATTTTCTTATTTATATCTTCCATTTCTCTTCTATATATGAAATAGAGATTAATATCTATAAAATGAGACTCTACTCACTGTATATTGAAATTAATGAACAAAGAAGGAATTTTTAGTTTGATACTAAGTTTGCTTGAATAATTATACAAAACTCTCTTTATATTTACTCATTCATTTATAAAAAAAAAAAAAAAAAAAAAAAATACTTACCCTACGCTTTTTAATGAGATGATGGAAGCGAGCAGATGAATTTAAACGTCCTGTTTCCTCTTGAAATCGTATTTATTATAGGCGAGTAAGTTTGCGGTCATTCGAATAAACATTCAACAGGAGTGCACATGAATGAGCTCTACACAAAATGTATAAAGTTTTCGGTAACATCCGGCCGTTGTATAAATACGACAGCCTTTAACCGACATGCGATTCAAGCCAATCCGTCTTCCGAAGAAAAAAAATCAGTGCCCTGCTATTCCGTGGGTCGCATTTTCTATAAACTAACCTAAGATTTTATTTTTAATTAACCTACACCCGACTCGACACGACTCGGGTGGTGTGCAGGAAAAATCGGATCACCCGACCCGATGCAGGACTCAACACTCAAGTCAAAAAATTTTCCCCGACGACGATTAAATTTGACCCCGATGGGGGGGCCAGGTGTGCCCGACGGGGGGGGGGCATATGCCCCCCCGGACCCCCCTCTGGCGCCGCCCTTGGGTGATATTAATAAAAATATGAAAATTTAATTTAACATTAGAAGCACTAAATTTTGAATGTTTATAATTCAAAAACTTATCATTCAAATGACGTGAAATTTGATGACTAGGCATAGTTTGAACCGATTATTTGAAATATCTTCTTAAAATTGGGTATTGCCATTGAAAAAAATGAAGTTTGGGTTCGTTTTAATTTGTAGATGCCCCCCCCCCCCCTAAGCCTTTTTATATACATCATTTAAAAGTAGACTTTATTTTCAATCGGACCAGTAACTTTCTTCTACGATAATTTGTTGAGGAGTTAGTAGGGGGTGTTTACTTTTTTTTCACAACTGTACATGTCTTTATTTTCATTCTAAAGAGATAAAACTGATACTAAAATTATAATTGTACATTTTTTTATAATTGTTTTAAAATACGGATTAATTTTTTTTTAACTTCGTTTTTCGAAACTTCTGCTGCCGTCGCTGCCATAGTTAAATTTATTGTGACCTTTTGAGATTCTCAGCGTATAATAGATACAAAAAACAAAAAAAATCGCACCAGAAAACTGGTATAAGTACGGAGAAATGCATGATAAAGACGGTGCGGCAGACAGTTTTTTAACGAAGAATTATTTTAAGCGATATTTAATGTTCAAAACAGTCAAAATAGTTCGGTTAAATAAATATTATAGAATCAAAAACTAAGCATAGCAATGTAAATAATGTCTTTTGCAGACACATAGAGTATAACTTCAAAAATCCGGCATCATCGGGACCCAGACTATGCCGGATTTTTGAAGGAATGGCAAAAGTAGTATTATATTCGTAATGGTGCCTATAGCCATAATTTCATTATTAAGTGATAATTACGCAAGGAAAAATGAAAATTAAATATAAAAATAAACTTACATTAATTCGCATTTTCTATGTTACAAAAAAAAAAAAAAAAAAAAAAACCTAATAAAGAGTGAAATTATTTCTTCTCGTGTAATTTCGGAAACATCGATCTCAATTTTGTTTGTTTCATTTTTTTTAGCCGCTCTTTAACAAGTTTTTCTTGTATTTTATACAAATGGAGTATCTCCATTTTGGAAATGCAGCCTTGTTCTCTAAAGCAGATATTATTTCTCCAGTCAAATTTATATTTTTTTCTAGTGAAACTTTTTCTTATGCCTGTTGTTCATCCTCATCTTCGGAGCTGCTATTAGTGTTATCAGCGGTTCTGTTTAGCACAGCGTCAGAAGAGGGACTCCAAAGAACTTGTGTACTAGTCTCTACGCCGTTGCTGTGCAACAGTGCAGCTCCCAGAAAAATTCACCAGAAAATAATCGCCTATGACAAATGAAAAAAACATCAAATATTATTTTTTTGCATTTTTACTTTCAATCTTGAAGTGGTTAGTTAATTCATGAACAATTGCTATTTTTTTTTTCCACCATATTTTGAATGTGTAAAAGAAAAAGGAGGGGAAAAGATGGTTCTGATGTCGGATTTTTGAAGTCACGCTGTAGCAGTGCGCATTTTCTAACCATTTTTTGATATTTGTCTAATTTTCTAAAAAAATTTCGAATTTTTTTTATTCAAAATTTTATTTTTTGAATAGAGATTTAATTTAAAGTTTGAAATAACCGTTTTTAACACTTTCCAACAAAGTTGAAAAGTGTTTATGCATTCGGTTTGTCTGTCCGTCTGTCCAAGTTCTAACTCTCGTAATTATACTCGGATTTTCATGCAGTGGATAAAGGTTATTTAGGGTTACCCAAGCATGTTTGGTATTGTATATGAAGTATGTAGGATTAATAGTTCATTTACAGGGGCACTCAAAATTATTCCATTACATTATGGTATATGGAGAAAAATCGTTTGTAGAGTATTTTAATGACATTACACTATTTCAAATGTATTGAAACTAATATAAATCACTGAATTTCACTACGATCACGTTAGAAGAGAGCATTCATAGCATTTTTATTCATTTACAGGGACACACAAAAGAAATCGGTTACAGTACTGTCTTTAGGTAATAATGGCTGGAATGTAAGGTTTAAAATTCGGTAAGTGCTTTTAAATTTAACTAATTTTTTGTATGTTACTCGTTTATAACTCCTATACAGGGCTGCACAAAAGTATTCGCGTGCCGTGCTAATTATTAGAGGAAATTACTGAAGGGGAATTTTCAACTGAAGTCTATGTATTTATTGAGTGAACTGAATTTTGGCAAGCATATAGTTAATAGATACAAATCTTTATATCATATACAGGGCTGCTGAAAAAATTCGGATAATGTTCCGATTGTAGATGGGCACAGCTGATATTGGGTTTTGAAATGTATTATGCGTTCCCATAGGGTTGAATTGGACGTAATATTTTAATTTTTTAAACGGCGCAGTTTTGTAACATAATTCTGAATGTGTTGGAAAGTGTTTCATAATCTATGCTTGACGCATGATTTTTTTCTTACTTGTTTATATTATTAAATAGTTAATACTTTTATCTTACCAACGATATGTCACACATGTTTATTTAAAAAAAAAAAAAGTGTTGGAATTATTTATTTTTTCTAAGCTCTTAATGGCCATTTAAATCTTTAAGTGACATTTCTCAAAAACTTGGATTTTTCATGTTTGTATTCCTTTTTTTCAATATCTATTAAACTTATGAATTCAGATTTTTTTTGTAATACTTATATTATGTTATATTGTATACTTTAACACAGGGGTTTAATGGTTTGCTGAGAATTATTTATTTTAGGCAGTGAAATCTTATCAAAAATGCTAATTTAAAAATGACTTTCAATAAATAACTAATAATTAATTTTCAGTTTCACTCAGAAATAAAATGGCCCGTTAAAATACGTTAAACATGTTATTCTAAATACTCAAAATGTGTTCTGAATGTGTTGGTAAGTGTTTCGTAATCTATGTTTGATGCATGATTTTTCCTTTTTTGTTTTACCTGCTGTTGCCAGAATTCAAAAAGTGCAAATACATTTCAGTTGGAAAATATATTTATGCATGAATTTAAAATAAAATACAGAAACCTATAAATAATTCATCTATATCTCGTGAAAAGCCTTTAAAGAAGAAACTTACGACCTATTTAAAACGATATATTTTAAAAATCATATTTAAATCCATTTTCTTATAGCGTTTTCAAACACTGCATTTTCAACTTAAATATATATTTACAAATGAATATTGAAAAAGAAAGAAAACTTTACGATAGTTAAATTATTGCGTGAGAAAATTACCGTGAAACCTCCCTATGCGACCACCTACATTAAGCGACCACCTCCCTGAATGACCATTTTTTTCATGGAACGAAATTTATTCCCATAGACTCAATACTAATTTTACCTCCATTCAGAGACCAAACCAGTTGAATTCTTTTTAGGAAATGAATTTAACTCTGACAACAAATTAAGAATGATGTCCATAAACACTCCCCTGCTTTATTATGTCAGGAAATTCTTAAAGAAATAGATAAATTAATAAAATCCTCATTATTTGTTCCCGTAAAAAAAAAAATTGCATTTATTCTCTGAACTTTGAAAGGACTTGGAAATAAAAGTTATAAAAGATAAAACTGTAAAATCAAAGCAAACGTCAATGTTTTCATTTTTAAAACTCTACAGTCATTAACTTGTATAATTAACTTTTTTTTATAATTAAATTTTCATATTTTTTTCCTAATGTGAAAAATAAATTTTAGTATCATTAATTGTTACCTTTTTCCAACAATTAAAATCTAGATTTAAACATGACCTCCATTAAGAGACCACCTCTCGGAGCGACCCATTTTTATTGGAATGGAACGTGATCGCTTTAGGGAGGTTTTATTAATTTGTTTTTAAAAACCTGGGGTGGGGGGTGTCTGAACGAGAACTTGGAATTGTAATGAAAAAAATATTTATTATCTAGATTCACGGGATTGAGACTCGAGTTCTGCGCCTGTTAGATATTTTATAGCCAGCACGAAACCCGACCCGAACCCAACAAACTTCAACCCGAAACTGAAAAACTTTAATCCGAACTCGAACCAAACCCGAAATGAAAGCAAATCAATCCATCTATATAATAATAGTCTAAGTCATGTGACTGTCATCAACAGTTCCGGGTTGACCGCTTCGCTTTTGTATGCCAAGCGACCAATTTTGTAATTTAATGGTAGCCTGTCACAGGTGATAAATAGCCAAATATTGTTCCATCGCCATCACGTCATCAGTATTATAATAGTCCATTTCATGCGATTGTCATATACAATTTTTTGCGTTTAAAACAAAGCTTTGATGTTGAAATTAAATGTCATAGTTTATGGTATTATTTATTACTTGTCTTTTTTTTTTTTTTAAGAAATAATTGAGAGTCATAATTTTTAAGTATTTCAGTTTTAAATTAAAGTTATGCATTTTTAAATAAAATGAGTGAAAATACTATATTTTAAATGAAATTAATGAGATGCGGAAAAATACGACGGGAACCTGCGCTCGGCTAACATAAAAATGTCAAGTTCATGATTTTTGTTTTCGAATCTCCCGATGTGGCGAAATATTTAGCAAGTAAATTAAATTATGAATAAAAGTAACACGATACAATGCTAAGCATACATTTAAGAGGGACCAAACTGGTCGCCAAGGGCGGCTAGAATTTTAATAAAATTATGGATAAATTCTCTACAATTATAATGTTTATTTCTTATATGGTACATGAACTCGATAATACTCATTAATGTTCAAATATGTAACTTTAACCTTCTGAGAAAATATTCTACAGTTTATGACTTTAATAAAACTAAGCAAAAGAAGACAGACTTTAATAAACTTAAACATAAAATTTAAAATATAAAAACTTTAAAAATTGAAAAGTGACAATTAAAAAACTTGTAAACATTTCGCCAAGCAATCACAAGGCATCATTAGTAAAAAATCTTTCTAGACATTTTTGAAAAATCGAATCAAACCGAAATAAGAGTCCTGCATCGAGTCGGAACTTGCTACTTGCTATTCGGGGATTCGAAAATTAGAAACAACCCGACCCGAGAAAAGAAAATTAGGGATAACCCGACTGCGGGGCTCTAATCAACGATCCCCAGGTGTCCGCTATTCAGGGATTTTATTATATTTGAATATTTAAAGAATACAGATTTGTCCATTTTCTAAATAAAACGTAAAATTGTTGTTAGAGATATACTAAATTGTGGATTACTTGTCTTAACAAGCATTAAAACATGATTTACTTTTTTTTCACTTCGGGTTCGGGTCGAGTGCGGATTAAAATATGTCGGGTTCGGGTCGTGTTCCGGGTTGAATTCAAATGGAATTTTCGGATTCAGACCGGGTACAACGTGCAAGGGAAAAAAATCGCATGTGCAGTCGGTATAGGGGCTGTACTTATATAACGCTATCAACTTTCTGATATTTTTGGACTCCCTCCCCCCTTACCATATCATACCTCGAACCACCCCATCCCAGTAATGATATCGTTATCATTGTCTAAAAATTCTTTTCGCTTTTGGAATTTTTTCTTTTGTTTGGAGTAGGGTGTCAACGATTTTAATAAGTTGATTTAAATCAGCAATTTTAATCAACCGATTTTTAAAAAAAAATCATAGATTTAAATCAAAAAATTTCTAAATGTTTAAAATGTCAAAAAAATTATTAAAATCTAACAAGAACATGATTTGAAAGTTTCTACAGGTATTTTGACTTATGAATAAACAAAAAAAGAGCTTTAAATAACTGTTTCTAAGCTTAATTCTTGAGTATTGTAAAAAATTAAAAACAATAGTTTTTGTAAAAAGCATTGTTTTTAAGTTTTTATCCAAATTAAAACAGTTTCATTTAAAAATGATATTTAAATCATTTTTTTAATATAATTTGCAATATCATAATTTCCTTTAGGTAATCAATTTATGCATTATTTTATATAAAATACAAATAGCAAGTGTAATGCATTTCTACTATTAAAAGAATGAATAGTAATTAACAGCAATCTCGAGTTAAAGAAGAATGAAAGAATGACATTTGCTCAGCAGCTAAATTGTAAGTGAGTGCATAAGAGAAAAAGAAATATAATTGCAGCAAAATGCTAAGCACAGCAAGAGCTTCTTCGGTATAGGTTTAATAAATGTTTTTTTTTTTTAATTCTGTAAATACTTATACTCTTTCTTCTAGGCCATTTGTTTAATGGTGCCGCACCCTGCCCCTTTTGAAATTGGCAAAATGCACCCTGCCTTTAAAAAAAAATAGTTTAAATTCACCTGTAGTTGTCACCAGAGATTTCTTGTGAAAAACTTCTCCATTCAACAGTATTTCTAAATTCATGTGCCCAAGATCTTGCAAAAATAATAGAACTTTATTTCTTTAGAAAAAACAGGATATTATTAAAACATATTGTTGTTTAATTGTATTTTTCAATTTGTGGTTCATAAAATTATTAAAAATTAAGGACACTTTATTTATCATACTAAAGATTATTCTCTTTTTTTTTCTTATATCATTACTAAACACATTACTAATATACACTGGTTATCAAAAATTAAGGAAAAGTCACAAAATGCTAATTTTCAAATACGCGAACACTCAAAAGGAAATAATATAATTCGAGTAATTACTATCTCTGTAACACAGCTAACCCATATAACATCTCATTCATGTCACACATGGTCACAAGTGTCACAGTCACAACGGTGAAGCAAAAAATAGGAAATTCCATACATCTCATTATGAGTCTCAAATGATCACTATATGTGACTCCACTGAGAAGTCACTGTGACTGTTGCTTTGTGACGAGTCATCAGGTGACTTTACAATGTAGTTAAATTGTGACTCTCATGTGACTGTCATTTTGAGACTCAAAATTTCATAGTCATCATGAACGTTGCATTATGATAAGTCACCAAATAATATCATATTATAGTCACATGGAGACTTTTCCCAAAAGAGCACGATGGTGACTTCACAGTAATCTCTTTGTCACCTGAAAGTCATCATGTGACTTTAATGTGACATTATTTGGTAACTTATCACAATGCAGCGTTCACGATGACTTTGAAATTGAGTCTACAAATGACAGTCACATGAGAGTCACAATGTAACTACATTGTAAAGTCACACGGTGACTCGTCCCAAAGCAGCAGCCACAGTGACGTCTCAGTGGAGTCACATATAGTGATCATTTGAGACTCATAATGAGATGTATGGAATTTCCTATTTTTTTGCTTCACCGTAGTGACTGTGACATTTGTGACCATGTGTGACATGAATGAGATGTTATATGGACTAGCTATGTTGTAGAGATAGTAATTACTTGAATTATACTATTTCCTTTTGAGTGTTCGCGTATTTGAAAATTAGCATTTTGTGACTTTTCCTTAATTTTTGATAACCAGTGTATTTCCTTATGAAATAGTGCCCTTTTTCGGAACTAGCATCCTGCCCTTTTTCTTTCTAAAATGAACACTACATTATTATCATTTTAATAATTAAGGCTCAAAATTGTATAATATATTCCTAATTAGAGAGTTAATTGTTTAATATTAATTTGAAGTAGTGTTAACTATTTAACATAAAATGCAGTTAATAATTTTAATAAATGTTCAATATCACTAGTATTTATAAAGTTTTACATAATTATTACAATATTAATATAACATTATTGTATGATACTACCTAATGAAACTAGTAATTTGTAGTTTTTTATATTTTCTGTAATTACTAACTAATAATTATAATTTTATTATTTAAGTGTAAAAACATAGATTATGTTAGCAATTAGTGGTTTAATTGATTTGGAAACTTAAACCTCTAGGTAGCTATTCAGTATTTGAACGCTAGGGAAAAAAAAAATCATAAAAATCCGATTTAAATAAAAAAAAATCTGATTTTTTTTTATTTTAAAAAAAAAATCATGATTTTTTTTACACCCTAGTTTCGAGTGATATATAGATTTTGTTATATACAGTAAAACCATACTAAAGCGACCACGTACCGTTCCAATAAAAAATGGTCGCTCCGAGAGGTGGTCTCTTAATGGAGGTAATGCTTAAATCTAGATTTTAATTGTTCAAAAAAGGTAACAATTAATGTTACTAAAATTTATTTTTCCCATTAGGAAAAAATATTAAAATTTAAGTATCAAAATAAAAATTAATTACATAAGTTAATTATTGCAGAGTTTAAAAAATGAATACATTGACGTTGGCTATGATTTTACAGTTTTATCTTTTATAACTTTTATTTCCAAGTCCTTTCAAAGTTCAGTAATTAAATGCATTTTTTTTTCTTTTGGACTGGAACAAGTAATGACGATTTCATTAATTTATCTATTTCTTTGAGAGTTTCCTGACAGAATAAGGCAGGGGAGTTTATTGACCGTCATTCTCAGTTTGGCATCCGAGTTAAATTCATTGCCTAAAAAGGTACAAAGGGGTTTAAACACTTAAAAGTTACAGGAATTAAAAAAAATTCTAAACTTAGTTTAGAAGTTTGATGAATAATGAGCCCTCCGGAATTATTTTTCTAATAAAACCTTCTTCAAGCAACCAGGAAAAAACGGAATTTGTTTCATTTTTTATAAAGAAATGGTCGCTCACGGAGGGAGTTCAACTGGAATGGTCTCTGAATGGAGGTAAAATTAGTACTGAGCCTATGGGAATAAATTTCGTTCCATGAAAAAATGGTCGTTAAGGGAGGTGGTCGCACAGGGAGGTTTCACTGTACTTTATTGATTCAAATGAAGAAAAATCAATAAAATATCACTTTGTATATGAAACAGCTTTATATCAAATCATATTTAAAAGGAATAGTTACTATTTAAACGCATTTAATAATAACTTTTTGTTACATAATGCATTAAAAAAAAACTGCAAACACAGTGCCAATTGTGACATTATACTGATGATGGCAATGACCTAACTCATAAATTTTGCCTTTACTGAAAATGTTTTAACTTATGATCATCATACAATTTCGTTTTTCACACTGTCGAATAGAAAAATTTTCTGTCAAATGAAATTTATTTGAAAATTGTATCTCAATTTTTTCATGTGAATGGATATTAAAGTAATTTTCAATCCTGGATATTTTTTTATTTGTATGCAGCCAGGGGTAAGATTTCCGCATTTTTTCACACCAGTATTTTGTTAGAGAAAATGATATTTCATTTAATCGGAACACTCTCTTGATTTAACAGAACAGCATTTTCTTTAAGAATATACCGGTGTGCAAAAACGTGGAAATCTCATCCCTACATGCAGCCCAATTATGAAAGATATACTTGTTTTATCTTAATGCAATATTATAAAGTAAAGACATTGATCAACTATGAGTAACGCTAGCATCATATTGTTAGTGGCAACAACCTAACCCAACCATAAATGTAACTTTTACTGCAATTTGACCTTTAAACATCGCACATTTGGTTATTCCAACATCTAATAGAATACAAAAAGGTACTTTCAGTAATATTTGTTTGAAAAGCTTATCTCAATTTACGGATTGTTTATACATTTTAAATTAATTTTCAATCACGGAGATATTTTTAAATATACCTGTAACCCAATTAAGAAAGATATATCCGTTTGCTATCAATGCAATATTATGAAGAAAAGACATATCTATGAGTAACGCCTAGCACCATATTGTTGGTGGCAACAACCTAACCGTACCATAAGTTACGCTTTTACTGCAATTTGATCTCTAAACATCATGCATCCCATTATTTCAACGTCTAACTAAAAAGTCTGTCAGTCATGAAATTTTGTTTAAAAATGAAAAAAAGCTTACCCTAAAAAATAGTAGCTATAAATTCTATTTAATATAAATCGTAGAAAAATCATATTTTATGTAACCGTATTCGATACAAATCGTAGAATGTTATCACTGCATTTCAGGTATTAAAAAACATTTATCTGAATGATATAATTAAATATTACAAAGAAATAGGGAATAAATTGTAGCATCCAGTTTTTAGAACCAGTTTGAAATTATATTGACGAAATTGACGTCATATCTAGCAAACGATTTTTTTTTACTATTATCTTTTTCCTTAATTGATTTCTTGATATTGAAACGAATTCATTAAAATAGATTTTTTAACATTCAACTAAAGTACAACTAAGGTCATTTTAAAACATGCTTAGTTAAGGGTTTTACATAAATATATGAAAAATGTGCATTTTCTTATATGAATGACGTCAATTTTAAAAAAAGCAAAAATATGGTGAGACAATCCAAATTTTTATTGACTTATAAAACAAAGTACTCGAGTTATCAATTTTGTTTTAAATCATTGAGCTGTTTTTTAGATGTGTGGCAACAGGAAAGAAACTTGAATTTGAATATTTAAAAAGAGATATTTCTATAATGTTAAATTATGAAAGGTCGTAGAAAAAAGGGATAAATATTGGTCTGATGATTTTTTAAAGTAGACAGTGATCTTTTCCACGTTCTAAAACGTATATACAGCAAGTTTCGTGCAATTCGGTCTAAAATTGAAGTTTTGTATAAAGGCCATACATACAGAGAACGGCTTTTATATATATAGATTAGTAAACAGAACAAGTATCATTTCAAACATACTTCGCAGTTGGTTTCTCGAACAGCAGATTATATCGCTTATCCGCAAAAATTCATTTTGCGTTTATTCATTCTACTAATAGGTCTATCTTAGGTGCATCTTGCTACACAAACAGTTTCATAAGTGTAATTATACGGAACATCACTTTATTACGCTACATGTCCATTCGTGGCCAAAGAAGAGGGGTGGATTGTGTGGGGAGGTAAAATCACCCAACCCTACAAACCTCAGCCTATGTCTTCATTCTTAAGCGTTTTATGTTTTTATGCACCATTTTATTCCTGCATGCAGAGATAAATGCTATAAATTCACGTTACAGTTAAATCATACAAATTTTCTTTTGCCTCTCCTGCGAAATTTACTTTTGCCGAGATGTGTCACTTTTCTTGCAGATGAGCGATATATGCATAACGTATAACACAAGAAAAGGAATGCTAAACGGCGGGGGTATTCCATATTTTGAAATTAAATAATTTTATAATCATTTAGATTTTAATCATAACTTTGTATTTCCATAAAATCAGACAACAGACTATTTTCACGTAAAGAACAAGGGAAAAAAATAAAAAGAAAAAAATTTGGTTGGATCAAAAATGATAACGATATCAAAAGACAACCCCCACCCCTCCTCCTTGCGATGTCTTACGTACGATATCATGTGCCATACCCCTCCCCCTAAAATGATAACGTTATACAGTAAAACCTCCCTAAAGCGACCACGTGCCGTTCCAATAAAAATGGGTCGTTCCGAGAGGTGGTCTCTTCACGGAGGTCATGTTTAAAAATATATTTTAATTGTTGAAAAAAGGTAACGATTAATGTTACTAAAATTTATTTTTCACATTAGGAAAAAATATGAAAATTTAAATATCAAAACAAAAATTAATTACATAAGTTAATGACTTCAGAGTTTAGAAACTGAATACATTGACGTTTGCTTTGATTTTACGGTTTTATCTTTCATAACTTTTATTTCCGTCCTTTCGAAGTTCAGTCAATAAATGCTTTTTTTTTGGGGGGGGGGGGGGGTCGGGAACAAATAAAGACGATTTCATTAATTTATCTATTTCTTTGAGAGTTTCCTGGCAGAATAGGGCAGGGAAGTTTATTCGTAATTTGTTAGCTAAATTCATCGTCTAAAAAGGCACAAAAAGGTTTAAACACTTAAGTTACCGGAATAGAAAAAATTCTAATCTTAGTTTAGAAGTTCGATGAATAATGGATTCTCCGGATAATTCTCCGGAATTATTTTTCTAATAAAACCTTCTTCAAGCGACCAGGAAAAAGCGGAATTTGTTAAATTTTCGTCAAAGAAATGGATCGTTCATGGAGGGAGTTCAACGGGGTTGGTTTCTGAATGGAGGAAAAAATTAATATTGAGTCTATGGACATGAATAAATGGTCGTTCAGAGAGGTGGTCGCACATATAGGTTTCACTGTATATGCACACCCCCATACAGTAAAATCTAGAAATCCGAAACCAATGCAGGACTCTTGCGACTAGAACACTTTCAAAAAACGAAATCTTATATTCAACCCATTACAAAATGTATAAAATTTTTCTCTATCTGTTTTTGAAATACTGAATCTGCAGATGTTTTAACGCTTTTAGCTTCTTCCTGAAAAGGAATCAAAGCTGTACGCATCCTTGTGAAATATTTATTAGTTTTGACCTCTGTACCGCAAGCCCCTCCCACGAATGTCTTAACCCCACACCCCACCCCTCTCTCTCTCTTCCACTCCTCTGTCCAGAACTTTGTTTTGCGGTCTATGCAAAATCTCATATCGTTCTATGTTTTCAACGAGTGTAGTGGTCAAAAAGTGTGCTTGTAAAAAAAAAATTTCAATTTGGACTCTGGAGTATTTTCATTTCAAAAAATAGCCTGAAGGAAGTGAGGTGAGTCAATTAAATTTTAACACCTTTAAATTAATTAACTAAGCATAATATATAATTTCATCATAACTGCCCTGGGAAGTAGTGGCACCCTTTATTGGAGCAGGCACTGTCACTATCAATTTGCCACCATTAATTTTGAAATTGTTTCGGTTGTTCCAAAGATTTGTAAATTTGTTGGTAAAGTCACTGTAAAATGCTGCAAAATGAACTGGAAAAATACTAAAAAAAAATTACGCTAAAATATTTTGTATTTATTTGGTAAAATGTAAACATACTAAATGTGCGAATATCCATATGTCGAAAAATGCATAATTACAGATTTTGTCTAAATTTATGTAAATTAAGCTTTTAAATTGTGTATTATATACTATAATTAGTATTTTTATGAACTATTAAAAAAGTATATTTATTTCGTTACAGAGACTAATAACATTATAAGTATTATTAATAATAAATTAAGAATAATAGGCTAATATTAAGAAAACTATTGCATATAAAAATGCTAAAATTGGCAGTTTTATAGATACATGTTCGGTAAACATACTGAATCAGACAATTTTTAAGTCGAAGAATTTTTTTAAGGCTGTTCTTAACTGCTCTGCTCTAGAAGCGCAAAACGTTTTGACACATTTACAGATTCATTTTTGAACGGAAAGATATGAAATTGGAAAGCCTGACCATGGAAGCGATTTGGAATTGAAATGTGTTTTCCATTTTTTTTTTTTTATCAACAAATTACCTATTGAGTTATAAGCAACTTTGATCACGTGACAAACACGTTTTTCACCCATTTTTGAGTGACTATTCTTCTTTCGCGCGAAAATTTGGTTCAAAACGCCCACTTTGACACTATTTTCTGAAAGATCTATTAAGTTTGCAAAAAAAAAAAAAAAAAAAAAAAAAAAACTGTAAAAAGCAGCTTGATTAAATAGTTTTTGAACAACAACAATTGCTAGTTTCATATACTTCCGAACAAAAATAAATTAAAAATTATGTTGCAAAATTGTCCTTTTGGATTTCAGAACAGCCTTAAGAGGATCAGGTAAGCGAAATTTGGGGGAAAAAAATCGATTTTTAGTTTTTTATATCATTAAATAGTTTAAGCTTTTATTTTTCCAACGATGTGTCACACATGTTTATTTATAAAAAAAAAAAAAAAAAGAAGAAGAAGAAGTGTTGAAATTATTCATTCTTTCTAAAGAGTACTTCACAGCTTAATGGCCATTTAAATCTTTAACTGACTTTCCTCAAAAACGTGGATTTTTCATGTTTGTGTTCCTTTTTTTCAATATCTATTAAACTTATGAACTCAGATTTTTTTTTTATTACTTAGATTATGTTATATTGTATACTTTAACTCAGGGATTTAATGATTTGTTGAGATTTATTTAATTTAAGCAGTGAAATCGGCTAGTAAGGAAGTCACGACATAAAGTTGGTGAAATTAACCTGGCGGAGATAGGGCTTTCCGGCCCCCTTAAGAGATTTTTAATGTTGAAATCAGACAAAATAGTTCCGTTAAAAAGGTTTTATAGGAACAAAAACTATAATGATATTAGTGAGCAGTGTGCATTGTGCAATTATTTTTTTAATTTGACTAAATTTGTTTAGGGTTTTTTTTATTTGATTTTTAAATGTTCATTATTTCGATGGAGATTTATTTTATATGTAGAAAAAATCTTTTGTGTAAATTGTTGTGAAATTGTACAGCAGAGCAAAATATAATATTTCCCTTTCAATTAAAAAATAATATAATATTTCCCTTTCAATTAAAAAATGTATTTACACGGACTATTAAAAAACAGATAAGATAAGGAGATTTTCCCGTTTTATTAATAACTTGTTCTTTACATCAAAAAAGTCTGCAATATTTTTTAGTCTGTTATCTATTTTTATTAGGGTGTCAACAATTTTAATCAGTTGATTTAAATCAGCGATTAAATCGTGATTTTAATCAACCGATTTAAAAAAAAAAAAATCATTGATTAAAATAAAAAATTTTCCAAATGTTTAAAATGCCAAGAAAGAAAAAAAAAAGTATTAAAATCTAAGATGAACATAATTTGAAAGTTTCTACGGGTAACTTATGAATAAACAAAAAAGAGTTCTAAATAATTGTTTCTAAGCTTAATTCCTGAATATTGTAAAAAATTAAAAACAGTTAAGTTTGTAAAAAGCATTGTTTTTACCCTACATAAAACAGTTTCATGTAAACAGGATATTTAAATCTAATATGATTTGTAATGTCATAATTTCCTTTATGTAATCAGTTTATACATTATTTTATATAAAATAAACATAGCAAGTGTAATAAATTTCTGCAAGTAAAAAAGTAAATAGTCAGTGTCTTAGTTTCTCGTTCTACTTTTGTAATAATAAATAGATAGCAATTTCGAGTTAAAGAAGAATAAAACAGTGACGCCTGCGCAATAGCTAAATTGTAAATGAATGCATAAGAGAAAAAGAGCTAACTGGTATAAAAATGTTAAGCACAGCAAGAGCTTCTTCGGTATAGGTTGAATTAATTTTTTTTTTTTTTTTTTTTACTTTGTAGCTCAAATATACTAAATAAAAAATTTAATAATAATGTTGTTATTTAAACATTTTGAGGATTTCAGATATAACTGGCTATTATTATATCTATTCTGTATGTGTGTATGAATGGGTTTAACTCATTTTTTTAATTTTTTGGTTAGCATACACATATATGTGTGTAAGTTTAGATCTTGATGATTAACAGTAATTTTTACAAAGTACAAATGCAAAACGAGCTGCAAATAATATTTGTTAGTTTTGTTATTTGTTATTTGCTACTAACTAATAAAATTACTTATTTGTATTTTTTATTAATTCTGTAATTACTGTTTCTTCAAGACCATTTTTTTTTCAACCTGTCTCTTTTGAAATTGGCAAAATGATCCTGCCTGTAAAAAAAATAGTTAAACTCACCTGTAGTTATGCTGGAGATTTCTTGTAAAAAAACTTCCTCATTCAACAGTATTCCTAAATTCATGTGCCCAAGATCTTTCAAAAATAATAGAACTTTATTTCTTTAGAAAAAACAGGATATTATTATAACATATTGTTATTTAATTGTATTTTTCAATTTGTGATTCATAAAATTATTAAAAATTAAGGCACTTTATTTATCATAATAAAAATTATTCCTTTTTTTTTTCTTATATCATTACTAAACACATTACTAACATATTTCCTCATGAAATAGTGCCCTGTTTCAGAACTAGCATCCTGCCCCTTTTTCTTTCTAAAATGAATTACATTATTAATTATCATTTTAATAATTAAAGCTTACAAATGTATATGTTCCTAATTAGAGAGTTAATTGTTTAATAATTATTAATTTCAAGTAGTGCTAACTATTTAATAGTAAACGCGGTTACTATTAATAATTTTAATAAATGTTAAATGTCACTAAATGTTTTATATAATTATTACAATATATAACATTTGTATGATACTAATTAATGAAACTACTTATTTTTCCAGTTTGTATAATTTCCGAAAATTGCTAACTAATAATTATAATTTTATTAATTAAAGAGTAAAAACATATATTATGTTAGCAATTAGTGGTTTAACTGTTTTGGAAACCTAAAAATCTTGGTAGCTATTCAGTATTTGAATGCTGGGAAAAAATCCATAAAAATCCAATTTAAAGAAAAAAAATCCGATTTTTTTTTTAATTTTTTTTTTTAATCATGATTGTTTACACCCTAATTTTTTATGAAAATACAAAGTTATTACTAAAATCATTAAGCGATTATTAAATTCGAAAATATGGAATACCTCAATGTTTGGCATTACTATTCTTTTGTTATTGCATATATAATCCGCTATTCGAGAAATCAGGTGCAAAGTATGTTTGAAATGATACTTGTGTTTACCAGTAAAGAAAAGAGAAAGAATGCTGTCCACCTGTTTTGTTGGTAAAAAGTTCTGCCTCCCCCCCTAAAGTTTCCTTTGACATAAAATTATTTCATATATAATATGATATTTTATTGACTTCTCTTCATTTGAATCAATAAAGTATGCAAATAATAAATGTGTAACTCTATGTATATCACTGCAAACAAAAGAAAAATTGAAAGGCAGCAAAACATTTTTCTTTTTCAAATTTGAAACATTGAACATTAATAATACCCACTAACTGCTAAGATTGTGGTGATTAACAGCAATTTTTCTCAATACAAATGCAAAACGAGCTGCAAATGATATCTGTTAGTTTTTTTTTTTTTTTATGCTGCTAACCAAGGAAATTAATTACTTGAACTGTTTATTAATTATTTAATTACTGTAAATTTATGTAAGAAAATCACTTATCATTAAACAAAAGTTTATGACATGATAAAGCGAAAAAAGGTACATTAAAACCCTTATAAATACCATTTAATAAACATATTTAGATGTTTCATAAAATGCACAATAGGTGGCTTTTTCAAGATCAATATTGATACATAAACCGGAAAAATAAAAAAAAAATAACAACAAAATGATAAATAAAAATAACGCGATTTTTGATCACAGGTATGATGAAAGCAGATGCTTTAATAAAAACTTATAAAGTATCTTGTTCCAAACTCAACGTAACTCCATGCAGGCCGAACCAATCTCACTGCGCATATTCTATTGAGTCTTGCCTAATGGATGGGATATAAAATCTGGATGGATAAATAATTCTACTATTTTTAAAATCAATCTGTAAAGGCTCTTTGTTATGCAGTCTGACTAAAGCTGTAGTTCTCTTCTTGTATTTGGTATCAGCTATATATCCATTGATACTTTTTTTTTTAACTTTCTGTTTGTCATTCCTATATAATATTGCAATGCTCCATACGCTTTGGTGAAATGTATTTCATAAATACACCTGATAATGGATCCAGTTTCATTGGATCCTAATTTACGTACCTACACGAATGTTAAATTTATGTACAATTCAATAATATTATGTATTATCAATTAGTATTAATAATTAATTAATTAAACTTTTTGATAAATTATAAATAATAATATTTCAAATGAAGATCAAATTTCAAATTATTTTTGCTTAAAAGGCGCAAAGACCAACTTAGTGAAAAAGATTCCATTCCGGGAATCGAACCCGGGTCATCAGTATAGCGCACTGACGTTCTACCGCTAAACCACATGGAACGATACCCAGCCTGGAACTTTTCACTATTACAAGTTGGCAAGGCTACAAACGCAGCACAAGATGGAATAATTTCCGTGAGCCACCAACATGGGGCAAACACAGACACTTAATTAAATCCAGCATCGAATGAATCTATATTAATATTTGGAAATTTTTCCAGAGAGAAACATTCGCCTTGAATACAATATTTCAAATGAAAATCAAATTTCAAATTATTTTTGCTTAAAAGGCGCAAAGACCAACTTAGTGAAAAAGATTCCATGCCGGGAATCGAACCCGGGTCATCAGTATAGCGCACTGACGTTCTACCGCTAAACCACATGGAACGTAATAGTGAGAAGTTCCAGGCTGGGTATCGTTCCATGTGGTTTAGCGGTAGAACGTCAGTGCGCTATACTGATAACCCGGGTTCGATTCCCGGCATGGAATCTTTTTCACTAAGTTGGTCTTTGCGCCTTTTAAGCAAAAATAATTTGAAATTTGATTTTCATTTGAAATATTGTATTCAAGGGGAATGTTTCTCTCTGGAAAAATTTCCAAATATTAATATAAATAATAATATGAGTAATGCGTAATTAATTTAATTAATTGAATACTTAAACTTAATAATAAATATAATTAGAGATGTAAATTTTCCGGAAATTTTAAAGTGATGGAAAAAACCGGTTTTTTCCAGTTTTTTCTGGAAAATTTGGAAATTTTGGAAAAAAATTATTTCTGATAAATATTTCTCAAAAATAAGTTATATTTTCTTAAAAAATATAAAAGAATAAACGTTTTTAATGTTTATGCACACTAAAAAAATTATTTTCCCTTTACATGAATATATTATTAAAAAAAAAGAGAGAGAGAAAACAAGCCATTTTTTAAAAGTTTATCCTTTCAGCCTCAGAAGTT
The DNA here is from genome assembly GCA_963932465.1 of Maratus speciosus. Classification (NCBI taxonomy): domain Eukaryota; kingdom Metazoa; phylum Arthropoda; class Arachnida; order Araneae; family Salticidae; genus Maratus; species Maratus speciosus. The sequence continues at coordinate 677,130,945 of OZ010786.1, forward strand.
TGACATTAGATTTTCTGGCTTAATTTAACACCAGTGTTTGCAATATATCACATGCCTGATGAAATGATTTTTTAGTTACATTTATTTAATTATATCAGTAGAGCTAATTTAAAAAATAACAACAACAACAACATAAAAATAAGTTTCAACCAACCAATATCACTGCAGTTTGAAAGGAATTTTAAACTGTATTGTACATCCCATCTACATAGTACTGTTTTTCAAATACAGTCGGACCTTGTTATCCCGACACCCGGTTTTCACGTCACTCCGCTTATCACGTCGGTTTTCACAGTCCCGATTTTCTGTATATGATTTTAATGTAAATAAACTCCGGATTTCACGTCGTTGAATAATTTTCAACTCCGGATATCCCGACGGTTTAGGAAAATTGTCCATTTTCCATAATCCATCTTATAAGCACAGAAATTAAGCGGTAAGAAATGTCTTAGCTAAATTTTTCACAAAAGTGACTAAAATACTCATTGAGATAAATGAGAAATTTTACTTCAATCCCTTATCTGAATAAATAAAGCCACACACTATGAATGACCCAGATAGTCGTATCAGTCTACTCGCGGTCTTTTTGTTTTGGTCAGGCGTTGCTTTCTTGTGGTTACACGGCGTTTTTCATCCGACTAAAACCGGAGTATTGCATTGCATTGAAACGATCAGAAATTATCTAACATCCATTTCTGAAACAACGAATACTGATTACAATTCATTGTACAATAGTGAAAAAAGAATTGTAGGAAGCACATCCAGGGATAAGTAAACTTTAATTGATCAATATTTCATGTAACAATAAAAAAATAAGTCACCATAAATCTGATTTTTATTCTTTTCAATTTTGTTTTTGTGTTTATTTTGTTTAATCATAATGTTTTATTGCTTAAAACTGCAAGAACATTTATAAATTTAAAATTGTCTTAAATTAACTTAAAATATAGCTTTTTATAAACATATTTTTTTTCCAACTCCGGTTACCGCGACAATCAGCTTATGACGACACTTTTTTCCGGTCATTAGAGTGTCGGGATAACGAGGTTCGACTGTATATAAAGGATGCCAGTTTAAAAGAAACAAATGATAGTAGTTCTGGAATTATTATCTTTTATCATTTTCAAATCTTTCATTGTTTAAAAATTAAAATATTACCCCCCCACCCCCCCCACCCCCCTTACATTTATAATTTTCATTTCCTGTGTATTTATTTTTTCTACAGCTTTTCAGTTTAAACCCAAATTATGTTTTACTTTAACTTATAGATTCTTAATATTGAAAGTGGTAATTTTTTTTAAAATGAAAGTTTTAAAATAGGTGGATTTTTCCATATGTTTAAAAGTTGTTTTCAACTAAATTTTTCATAGAAATTTGCTTACATTTTCCTTGCAAAGTTTATTTATAAACTGAAAAAATATATACAGTTAGACAACTCTAAGAATGTATGTTTCAGGAAAAGAAAGAAAATAAATAACTTTAACAGCATGTTATGAAAAGAATTTTTTTTTAATAATAGTGAAAAATTACAGCTATGCGATTAAAAATAAATGACTGTTTCAAATTTGACATTAAATTTTCCTTCTTATCATTTTCACTTTATTGAAATAATTCAATAATTTTGCACATGGATTTTCATTTATAATAAGTGAAGTTGCATTTGATTATCTTACTAGGGATTTGTTTGGATTTATTTTCCCAACTATCCTGTTTTTACGAAATTGTAAACTTTTGTACATATTTGTAAAACATGTATAATCATGTTTTGTGAATGAGAAATCATTATATTTAAGTTCTTATTTAGATATTATTGAGATTGTCCTTTATACATATACACAGCCAGATAATAGATATTATGAAACAGGTTTTTTTTTTTTTTTTTTTTTTTTTTTTTGTAATTCTAAAATCATTACATTTGTGAAGGATTCAATTAGGAGATTGAAAAATTTCTGAAAGAGGAAGAATTTTAAGAGGAAGAATTTTGTTAAGAGACATATGATTTAAGGTGAAACATTTGTGAAGGATCCTTTAAGGCTGTTCTCAACTGCACTCGTCAACAAGCGAAAAACTTTCTGCCACAATGACGACCTCATTTTTAAACGTAAAGATACAAAATTGGCAGGCCTGGACTATGGAAAAGACGTGGAATTGAACTGTTTATTCCGTTTTTTGATAAATGAATTACCTATCGAGTTATAAGCAAATTTGATCACGTGACACGGCCTTTTTCTCCCTTACCTGACTGGATTTTCTTCTTTCGTTGGGAAATTAGGTTCAAAATGCCAACTTTGACAGTATTTTCTGAAGATCTATTGCGATTACAAGAAAACGGAAAAAAAAAACAGCTTGATGACACAGTTTCTGAATAACAACATGCGTTTCCGAAGAAAAATGAATTAAAATTTATGTCAGAAAGTTTCCCCTTTGGATTTGAAAACAGCCTTCAGAATGCAGCAATAATAAAATTGTGACTGCATTATTTTATAAAGGAAATTTCAGTTTTTCGAATTTGTAAAAATTGACGAGCATCCATATCTTTAAATATAATATTATCGTTAATTTAAATATTAGATCTATTGAATTATAATTAATTATTGTTCCATTTAGGCCCCTTTTAAGGGTGCAGCACCCTCCCTTTTTAAAATTGTCAGAATGTATCCTGATTTATTTTTTTTACTTTTCTTTTCTTTAGAAGAAACAGGAGATTATTAAATCATGTTGAAATTTTTTCAATTTGTAATACATATAAATTATTAATTCTTATTTTAGTAATTAAATCATAAAAATATATATTATTTTCTTAATTAACGAATTAGTTGCGTAAGAATGACTAATTTTAAGCAGTGCCAAAATTTAATATTAAATGAAGTTAATTTTATCAAAGTAAAAATTAGTATAGTGGTATTTACTATAGTTGTACATAATTATTACAAAATGTTAATGTACATAACCTTATTGTATGCTACTAACTAATAAAATTACTAATTTGATGTTTTGATAATTTCTGCATTTACAAAGTACTAATAATTATAATTTTATTAATAAAAGCATACAAACATAGTTTATGTTAGTAATTAATGTAAGGGTTAATTCTTTTGGAAACCTAAGAGTTTCATTAACTCTTCTATATTTTAATGCAAGGGGAAAAAATCATGAAAATCCGATTTAAATTTAAAGAAATCTAATTTTATTAAAAAAATTTCGATTTTTAAAAATTGGTTTTAAAAAAATCATGATTTTTTTTACACCCTATGTTAAAAACATTTCATGATCACTTATATTTTTTTACTCTTAAAGTAAAATGTTTTATAGTAATTCTTTTTCGTATTCGAATTTTGTAACTCGCATATTACGGACACACATGCAGTGAATCAGTTTAACCCTTTATGTATTGAATTATGAATTCATGAAAATTTCAATCTCTAAAGCATTTTTCGTAAATTGTTTAAACTGCATTAGAAGATTTACATAATCATTTAATAAATTTTAGAAGGATTTTAGAAAGGTTGAAGATTGACTGAAAGATGGAAAGGCAAAAGAAATCATCCTTTTATTTTATTTTATTTTATTTTATTTTTTTGTAACCAATACTGCTTTTGGAACAAGATAAAGTAATAGATATTAGTACATATACAGTAGTTACACATTAGAATGTGCAAATAGTTATTTTGCCAACTGTATACATATTATAAATATTTATTTATTTATATCTGAATTTTTTCATGCTGTAAATCTTAACTGATTTGGATAAAATTTTCCATATGCATAGTACGTACTAATGTCTCGATAGAGTTCGTTCGCCAGCTTCATCCGTCATCTTTTTTCAAAATGGCGGCCATTTGAATTTTGTGGACATTTTTGGAATTTTTTAGGTTTCCTAACTTTATCTTTAAAATAACCTATGTTGTTAACTTACACTGTGTGACTCTTTAAAATATCTTTTAATGCTTCTAACCTGTTTAAAGTGATACATAAGAGTTTGCATTTTGTGAAACGTAACATTTTCTATAAGTATACAACGTTAGAAAACATAAAATTTTTTCAAAAATTCAAATGGCCGCCATTTTGAAACAAGATGGTGGATGAAGCTGGCCAACGAACTCGGGCGAGACATTAGTATGTACGATGCATGCGAAAAATTTCATGGAAATTGGTTCTAAAATTCAAGAGTTACAGAATGACAAAATTCAGATATAAATATATATAGCATTTCAACGGTAGGTGGTTTTGGTATCTGGGGATCATGATCGACGAAAATGTAGCAAAATTTCCCGAAGTGTTTTTCTTCAGACGTCTGCAATAGGTAGCTTATTACTTTTTGTAATGAAAGCTACCTAAAAGAGCCCACAATTTTGGCCACCACTGTAAGTTTGCTCGGCTCGGAATTTCCAGGCCCGGGACCGGACCGCTCCTTTTGTGTTATCTCGGTTCACGGCCCGGCACAGTCCGTTCAAAAATCGATGAAACCAGACCCGACCCAATTTCCACAAAAAATTTCTCTTTTCCTTACCACGCAATTAAGATTCTTTTCTATAAAGCTACATACATATTTATGGGAAAATTTAACAGTATAGTTTAGATTACTATAAGTTCCCAAACCAGATAGCATACAGAGTAGGGATCTGCACGGGCCGAAATTTCCAGGCCCGGGCCCGGCCCGGCCCGACTCATAGAAAAATAAATTCGGCCCGGCCCGGTCCGATACAAAAATTAAAAGTTCGGCCCGGCCTGGAAAAAAGTTAAAATCTCGGCCCGAGCAAGGTTCGGCCCGTGTGAATTTCTACAAAATATTTATTTTTACGTCGAAATTTGTCTCGTACGAGGAGTTCTGACCAAAAATATTTATCTTAACTGTTTCATGTTTATAATCTTCATTTTTACCCGACTGCCAAGCAGAGTTGGGCAAAATACATCAAAAAACCATTTTCGATACAAAATACAAAATACATTGTTTTTTCAACTTAAAATACAAGATACAAAATACTTTCCAAATTTCAAAAATTCAAAATTACAAAATACATGTATTTTGAAAATACATTTAAAATACAAAATACATTTAAAAAAAAAAAAAAAAAAAAACGATTGTGCATTAAATTGCACTAGTCAAATGCAAAGCTGGTTTGCAAAACTGATTACATTTTCAGAAATTTTAAATTTCCAAATAAAGAAGAAAAAATTAATTAAAACTCAACGAAAGGTAACAAAAACAAAACTGAAAGATTGGAGCAACAATGTGCTTAAAAGTGTATGAAAGTTACAAGAATAACTAATAATGAATAAACTACCCTTTAAAGGTAGAAATAACTGCATGAATTGATTGTGGTAGAGGTCTGCACGGGCCCGGGTTTGGCCTGAGGTCCGTACCCGGCCCGGAGCGGCAAAATGAAGGCGAATTTTCAAACGGACCGCACCGGGCCAGCAGAATTAGAACAATTTTTTTCAACGGGCCAGGCCAAGAAACAAAATAAACGAGCCGATAAAAGAAATTAAGCAGGGCTACTGGCCCGCTATAAAATTTTAATCGAAGCCGATACAATATGTGCCATTTTCAATGAATGTGACTTTCGCGAGAATACGTAATAAGTATAAATGTCCATCACGAGCCGATGCTAGTTTGACAACATCAATACAGAAATGTAACATGTCCAGCGTAGAGATCAGAATCGGACAGTTACATGGTGTCTGAGTCATGGCTTAATTTTTTAAGCAGACTCGGGCCGAGCCGAGATCAGGCTTGCATTTTTTTCTACATAGTTGAGCAAGACTGGAACTGGACTTTATTGTTCTCAGCATGTTTTGTGTAGGGAAGGCAATATGTTTTGTAAAAATATTAGTAGCGATAATGAACTTCTTTTAACGGAATCTTTGGAAATATGCCTCAAGGGGGTTCTCAAATTCACTGCTCAACAACGAGAAATTTTCTGACACATTTTCTGACTAATTTTTTACTGTAAAGGCTTAAAATTGACAGGCCTCACTATTGAAAAAATTTCGAATCGAATAGCATTTTTCCTTTTTTTTAAATAAATAAATTACTTATCAAGATATAAGCGATTCTTGTCACGCGGCTGCAGGTTTTTCTCCTTTCCCGATGATAACGTTATTAGATTACATTGTTTCTGAATAAGAACACCTGCCAATCTTATGCGTTTCCGTAAAGAAACGAATTCAGAAATGTATCAGAAAGCTCCTTTGGATTTGAGAAAATTGGCCCTATTAAATGGCAGAAAAATAGTTTCACAAATCTGCGTTTTATTATACAGCTTCAAAAATTATCCTCTTTGTAACCCTCCTTTTTACTTTTATTCTAAATTACATTAATGTTTTAATTAATCTTTATTTGAATGTTGAAACGTCTAAGACTCTAATCATTAATGTTGCTATCGTGTATTTTCTGTCTTGACGAACACATAGTAATTTTAAAATATACTGAAAAATTATCCCATAAATATGTATGCAGTATTCTTTAAGGCTGTTCTTAACTGCTCTGCTCAACAAGCGCAAAACGTTTTAACACATTTACAAATTCAATTTAACGGAAAGATATAAAAATGGAAAGCCTGCCCATGAAGCGTTTGGAATTGCACTGTGTTTTCCATTTTTTGATCCGTCAATTACTTATTGAGTTATAAGCGATTTTGATCACGTGACAAACAACCCCCCCCCCCCCCCCCCGCTCTTGAATGCTCTTTTTTCCTTCGCGGGGAAATTCGGTTCAAAACGCTCACTTTGACGGTATTTTCTGAAAGATCTATTGCGTTTGCAAAAAAATGGAAAAAACAGCTCAATTAGATAGTTTCTGAACAACAACACCAGCTAGTTTCATGCATTTTCGAACAAAAATAAATTAAAACTTATGTTAGAAAGTTGCCCTTTTGGATTTGAGAACTAACACCGTTAAAAGAACCTTAATTGTATGTTTAGAAAAATCTTTTTTTTTTTTTTGGGGGGGTGGGGTGGGGTGGGGGCGGGAGGAGGGGTGTAGAAAATGAGTCAGGCCTCGTTTAATTGATTTTTCCACGGGCCGGGCCTGTTTTCGCTGATTTTTGTACAGACCGGGCCAAGAACTGTGAAAATATAAACGGGTCGTCTCGGACCGAACTTTTAATTTTTTTCATCGGGCTGGGCCGGACCCGGTCCTGGAAATTCCAACCCGTGCAGACCTCTAGATTGCGGATCCGATAAGGAATCTCTTTCACGAGACATAAGATAGCACCGCCCGCTACTGAGTGTTATAAGCCAAAATTGAGACAGTATTGATTTTCAGAAAAAGCATAAAAATTTGGTGCAGTTCTTAGGTGCAGAGATATAAAAATCTCGAAAATCTTAAAAAACACAGCACAGAAAAAAATCATCTGTAGGACGATATACACCAAAATGTCATCCGTACTAACTGAATATGATGAAGTTTGATGAAATTCCGTGCTCTAGTTCTTGAGATATAGCTCTTATAGCACACCTGCCAACTTCAGATTTTTTTTTAAATCAGCGCTACGAACCAGAAAACTTATTTTAAAAAGATACCTTTAATCTGCGTGGTACTTATTTCATTTAAATTTGATTTACAAATATGATCATTTTGACATGGAAAAAAAAAAAAAAACGAGAATTTTACGTACATGTTACGGTAATCATAAAAACACAGCATAACAACGTCACCTCTTGAGCGATGCACCCCAAATTTTATCAGCATTAATTTATTTGAAGATCAAAATAATATGAAATTGGATTAAATTTTGTCCATTAGTTTTTGGATATAGTTATCGCAGAAATCATGAAAAACCCAGCATAGCAGCACCACCTATTGAGCGATATACACTAAAAGTTAATCGGCAAGTATTTCTGTTCAGGCCTAATATGCAGTTAAATGGAATATCGTATATTGGTTCTTACAATATAGCTATCATGGAATAAAATAATTAAGCATAGAAGTGAAAATTAAGCATAGAATGAAAGTCTCGAAACTTTTAATATAGAGCAGAAAAAATATGAAAGCTCTTACATTCGTAAATAGAAAGCACTTATAAAATGTTTATAAAAAGTAGGAATAATTCGAATGCAAAATTTGCAAAGTCTTAAATGTCATTTTTTCATAGTCAAATCGTCCCTTTGAAAGTTCATTGTAGCAATTTTCTTGCGGTTACTGTCCAACAAAATTTATATTAAGGAATGATACATGCGAATTTTTAAGAAATCCTTTTACGATATTTTAAAATAAAACTACTAGACTAGAAAAAAAAATTGAGCTCCTTATATGTGTGGTCAATAGGCAACTGTCAGTAATAGAAGACTGCACCTGCGCAACACTAAAAGATCCTTCCTGTTTATCACATTTACATGGGGTTTTTTTCTGGTAATTCTCACAGCAACATTAAGATATATAAGTTATTTTTGTAGCTAATCAGCAGGAATACGTTTGCTGTATCAAAACATCATATTCATCAATCTCCTTGTCTCAGCAATAGTCGAAAAGTGTGTTTATATTAACTTCCACGACAGAATTTGAAAACTAATCAAAACAGATAGTAGTGTATTTCCTTTTAATGAATAGCAGCTTTTCTCTGTGCGGTTTAACACTAGAACGCCCGGAAATTTTGCTCAACTTTCATAAAAATAGTTTTCTCCAGAATTTTTAATTAAAATTATTTAACTGATTTATTTAACGTAATTCTGCGTCGCTTAAAATTAGCTTATTTTAAGAAAAAAATTCTAGTTCCAATGGACATTTAATCATGTGGTCGGAGTCGAATCGACTCCTTCCGGGCGTTCTAGTGTTAAACATGGCAGTTTGAAATCTGGAAAAAATGTATTTTGAGTATTTTCAAAATACAAAATACATTGTAAAACCATCAGAAAATACATTACAAAAATACTTTGATCTTATCGGTTTAAAATACAAAATACAAGATACAAATGTATTTTGAAAATGTATTTCAAATACATGTATTTTCGATGCTGCCCAACTCTGCTGCCAAGAAGGGTTATGTGTTTCACGCGTATCTCGGTGTGTGGATTTCTTTATACCCTCGGGACATCCCAACGGCTGGATGGATTTTAATGAATCAGGTCTCTATCGATTCGTCTTAACTGTTCGATGGTTACAGGCTAGGTTTTGTTTTTATAAATTCAAAATGGCGGCCGTAAAATACAAAATGGTGATAGACACGAAAAAAAAAAAAAAATTACGCACCCTATTGAGTGGCATATCATTGGATAGATCTTTGAAAATGAAGACGATGTTTCGTTGACTATTTTACAGTCAGAAGCTCCGTTTAAATATTGCACAGCCTGGAAGTTGTGTAGGTAGGATCTCTAGCTTGACTGCAACTCTAATCATCATAGGCATCTATAGGCCTCATCAAAAGAGTGTTTATAGATAGGAGCTGACAATTAAACACAACTTAAAAGTCATCAATACAAGTAAATAAAAAAAAATAGGTAAGTAATATAAAAAATAGTTTTGCATTGGTGAGAAATAATTAATTAGTTCACTTTTTAAGCAGTCGGGTTTTTTAATTTTTTAAATTTAACTTTCACTTGTTATAGAAGTGCCGCAGGGTGCTATATATATTTAATGAATATCTCTTTCTTATATGTAAATGTTGCAGTTATCATTAATATTGTTAATCCATTTTCCATGTATTGAAGTGTTAAAAATCTGAAAAATGCTATAGACTAAAATCTGCTAAGACGGAATTACATAAAAAATAAAATAAATGCGTTATAGACAAGTTCCCTTCTTAGCAAGTATAAATGTATTACATATTTTTTTTTTTCGTATTAGTATATTCAATTTGCACGGATCAACACTTTTTCAGTTTAAAACAGGGTTCCGTCATAGGCAGGTTTCTTTTCACACGTTTTACTATATTTTAATTTAGCTATATTTTTATAAGCGTAGAAATCTACTATTCTTTAGAAAGAATAATATTTAATGTTTAAGTGTAGAATAGGGGCGATTTAAAAATGTAGGTATTTTTTGCAAAAATTTTAGGGCCAAGCCTAATTTTACTAACCTTTGAATGGACCAGGCCACACTGAGACAATGATTTTCATACGAGCTGGGTCAAAACTAGGACTGAAAATTTTGGGACGTGAAGACTAGGAATGAAACCAGTCGCGACTCTGAATAGAAAAAATAAGTTAGGCCCGGCCCGGCCCGGCCCGGCACGAGCCTTCAGAAAAAAATATGGCCCAGGCCCGGCCCGAGTGCCGTGAATAAAAATCGGTCCACGTGCCGGGCTCGGGCTTTGGGCCACGGACAGGCCCGTGCAGATTTCTAAACAGAGTAGCAACTTTAATAATCACTTAGACTCATTATACTTTTACAACCAAATAAAGATTCATTTTTTTTTAGCTCACAAGCTATCAAAGCCTGAGAGCTAATGTGCCTGCAGGCTCTGTATTTACGTACGTAACGCGATAACTCTTGATAAAAATATCCTGAAAAAAATTGCTTCAAATTTGTTATCTAGGTTCGTTCTGAAATGCTTTTTCATACATAATTATCAGATTTGCTTCAAATTTGGTATACCGGTTAATTCTGATAAGGCGCTTCCCTGATTAGATTCGGAGGTTCATTTTTTAAGTATAAAGGGTGTAACGGGGGGCTAACACCCCCTTAATTTAGATAAATGGGTTTTTCTATCCGATTTTCTTCAATTTTGATATACAGGTTTATTCTGATAAGGCGCTTCCCTGATTAGATTTGGAGGCTCATTGGTTAAGTATAAGAATGTGACATAGGGGGGGGGGGGGGCGTGGGGTAAACCCCCTTAATTTAATTTTCGAGGGGCGTAATTCTTTGAAATAAGCGCATACTATACAATTGGTGTGAATAGCCTGTGAGCTCAATGCCATCAGTTTAACTGGGCACTTTTCTTTTTATTTAACCTCCTATTATTTGTAACTTTAAACGGAATTCTGAGAAATGCTTGCTTTTTAGCTCACAGGCTATCAAAGCCTGAGAGCTAATGTGCCCGCCCGTTCTGTATGTATGTATGTAAGTACGTAACGCGATAACTCTTAATAGAAACATCCGATTTGCTTCAAAAAATTTTTATAGGTTCATTGTGATAAGGCGCTTCCCTGATTAATTTTGGGAGTTCATTGGTTAAGGATAAAGGGGGAAAAACGGGGTTAGTCCAACCCCTTAATTCAGATAAATGGGTTTTTCATGCAGAATCATTCGATTTGCTCCGAATTTGGTATACCGGTTTATTATGTTAAGGAACTTCCCTGATTATTTTTGGGAGTTCATTGGTTAAGGATAAAGGGGAAAAACAGGGTTAGTCCAACCCCCTTAATTCAGATAAATGGGTTTTTCATGCAGAATCATTCGATTTGCTCCGAATTTGGTATACCGGTTTATTATGTTAAGGAACTTCCCTCATTAGTTTTGGGGGTTCATTGGTTAAGGATAAAGGGGGAAAAGGGGGGTTAGTCCACCCCTTTTAATTCAGATAAATGGGTTTTTCATGCAGAATGATTCGATTTGCTCCGAATTTGGTATACAGGTTTATTATGTTAAGGAACTTCCCTGATTATTTTTGGGAGTTCATTGGTTAAGGATAAAGGGGAAAAACGGGGTTAGTCCAATCCCCTTAATTCAGATAAATGGGTTTTTCATGCAGAATCATTCGATTTGCTCCGAATTTGGTATACCGGTTTATTATGTTAAGGAACTTCCCTGATTAGTTTTGGGGGTTCATTGGCTAAGGCTAAAGGGGGAAAAGGGAGGTTAGCCCGCCCCTCTTAATTTAGATAAATGCGTTTTTCATGCAGAATGATTCGATTGGCTCCGAAGTTGGTATACCGGTTTATTATGTTAAGGAACTTCTCTGATTAGTTTTGGGGGTTTATTGGTTAAGGATAAAGGGGGAAGGGGGGCTAGTCCACCCCCCTTAATTTATATAAACGGGTTTTTCATGCAGAATTATTCGCTTTGCTCCAAATTTGGTATACCGGTTTATTATGTTAAGGAGCTTCCCTGATTCGTTTTGGGGATTCATTGGTTAAGGATAAAGGGGGGGGGGCTAGTCCACCCCCTTAATTTAGATTTTTTTTTTTTGCAGGATTATTCGATTTGCTCTAAATTTGGTATACCGGTTTATTATGATAAGGAGCTTCCCTGATTAGATTTGGAGGTTCACTGGTTAAGTATAAAGGGGGAAACGGGGCTAATTCCCCTTCACTTATTTTTTTTTAGGGGCATTATTCTTTAAAATAAGAGTATAATATACAATTAGTGTGAATAGCCTGTGAGCTCAATGTCATCAGTTTAGCTGGGCACTTTTCTTTTTTATTTTTAACCTGTATTTATTTTTATTTTTAACGGCGCGCGCATTCTGAAGTGCGCATCTGAGGACGGAGCGGGAAAATTTGATTTCTTCTTCTGGGCCGAAGGACTTTGCGAAGCTAAGCCTAACTCTTGCAAAGTGTTCTTTAAAAAATTATAAAAGATTCATTTTTCCATATAACCTTATGAGATACACATGCACGGAATAAGTTGTTATTACATATATTCACGCAAAAAATTGAGCTATTTTCTCAACTATTTCAGTACAAAAATGACTTTTTAAGCATATATAATACATACTTTAAGCGCTTTTTTAGGTTAAAAAATAATATAATATGGTCACAAAATACTTACGTGCCTTTCATATAGCAAAATATGAAACATTTTGCTCAAATAAAAAATAATTTTGTTAAAAAAAATAATAGTTTTATTTTTATTTCTAACACATTCCTTAAGCAAAATAAGTGTTTTAATAGAGCTGATTTATTCACAAATAAAATAGTTAAATAAAACTTCTAAGCAACTTGTGCATGCTACATTTTAATACTTAATATACAGACATACATAAAAAAAATTGAAAATGCTTAATTTAATTTAAAATATTTTTGAAAATTAAAAAATTACATGTAAATATATAATCAATCATAATATATCTATCAAATAAAAAGTATTGAATAATAATAAGTAATAATAAATACACTAGAGCTACACTTTAAAATATGCATTTCTAAACAGTTGTTAAATGTTAAAAATATTTTTAAAATAAAAGAAAAAAATATATAGTTACGTATAATAAAACGAAATATCAAATAAAGAGTATTTGATAATAATGAGTAAACTTGAATGATAACTTAAAGTACATTCATCAATGAATTTGTTGATGTTAATATATATTTATTTATATCTTATGTATTAGAAATATTTAAAAATATAAATAAATTTATGAAATTAAAAGTATTGAATAATAATTAAAAATAATGAAAGAAACTGAGTAATAATTTAAAATATACTTATCAAAAATGTCATCAATGTTAAAAGTATTTTTAAAATTGGATATATACATATATATATATGGGGCTGTGCATGTATAACGTTATCATTTCAGGGGAGGGGGGTCTGGCACATGATATCGCTATAAGGAGGGGCGATTTGTCTTTTGATATCGTTATCATTTTTGATCCAACCAAACTTTTCTTTTTTTTATTTGTAACTTGGTATGTAAATTTTCTCTTTTTATTTATAATTTGTTCTTTACATCAAAATAGTATGTTATCTTTCTTAGTATGTTATCTATTTTTATAAGAATACAAAGTTATTATTAAAATCATTAAATGATTATAAAATTATTTAATTCCAAAATATGGAATACCCCAACGTTTGGCATTCCTATTCTTCTGTCATATGTGTATGCATATATAATCCGTTGTTCAATATACCATATGCGAAATATGTTTGAAATGATACTTGTGTTTGCAAGTAAATGAAAGAGAAATAATGTTGCGCACCTGTTTTGTTGATACGAAATTATGTTTACACCCTCCCCCCTGTCCTGTAAGGACGCAAGTGTAAGAAGACATTGTTACTGTTGTTACATTATCAGTGGTGTGGCGTGAAAATTTTCGGTGGTCATCGCAATTATTTAAGTTTGTGGTGAAAAATTGTTAACTCTAAAATTCAATGGTTGAATGTTCAAAAAAGAAACTTTAAATCTTACCTTCACTTATACATGAACTCCAAATGTTCTGCTAAAACTGGATCGTAGAGTTTTAAAAGCTTATTAAGAGTTTTAAAATATTGCTTGGTCATCGCCGCATCCAGCGATGACCAGACGCCACGCCACTGTACATTATGTAACAAAAAGCTATTATTAAATTCTTTTAAATACTATTTCTTTTAAGTGGTATTTGATATAAAGTTATTTCATGTATAAACTTCTCTCCATTTTGAATCAATGAAGTATGCGAAAAGTAAATCTAACCATATTTGTATATCCCTCCAAACAAAACAGAAAAATTCCAAAAATCAAAAAAAAATTTAGACATTGATAACGATATCATTACGGGGGGGGGGGGGGGGGGGGTTCGAGGGATGATAACGTATGCTATCGTAAGGCGGGAGAGGAAATTAAAAATTACCAAAAAAGATGATAAAGTTATATAAGTACAGCCCTATATATATATAATTAAATATAACGAATAAATGTATTAAATTATATTTGTTAAAACTGACCATTAATTCGAAATATGCCCCCTAATGTATGCGCTTATTTATCAAAAGTCAAGAGTTCAACGATTGTGTTACAATCACTAACTTTCAGAAATTTTACTTTCTGAAGACTGCGTTTTTTGACATTTTAATGAGTTTGTCAAACATGATATTTAAATATAGTTAATTTAATTTAAAATGAATTAATTTGAAGCGATATATAAAATTACTGAAGGTAAAATTAAAAAATTTAACCAAAGTAACCCAAATCAGTAACTTTATTTTCTTTCTTTCTCTCTCTCTCTCTCCCTCCTTTTTTTTTTTTTTTTTTTTTACTGCTCAACTGAATTTGCCGCAACAAGAGAAAGTATAAAATGGAGTCACCCTTTTATTCTCAAGGAACAAATCCCAGAGCTCAGTAATCACAACTAGACAAATAAGCAATTTACAATCGAGATAAAAGAAAAAAAGCTAATAGAAAATGCGCAACCGTAGTAGATCTACAAATAAGCCATTTCTAATCCAGATAAAAGTAAAGAATAAAAAGAGTAGCATGCATATTGCGACTCTTAGTCAGACGTTCAAATGAAGTATACTCATACGTCGTATGTTTTCAGTTTATCAGCTGACCCACACATTCTCCCTTCCAAGAGCTGCAGAAATTTTTTTGCGATAAATAAAAAATAAAGCGTTATTAGACACGTAAAAGATTTATGATCGAAAAGAGATCATGTTTCAGAAACATAAACATAAATTGATGATGAAATAAACACTTTTTTTTTCATTGAAATATTTTTTTGAAAAACCAAAATTCACATGGATAAAAAAAATATTAATTGTATTCCATTTGATTTCCTTGTTAGAAGGAAATGTGATCTTCCCTAATATAAATTCAAATATGATCAACAAAATTTTTTTGTACGTTATATTTTTTGAAATACGAGTAACGAAAAACGTTCCAAACTCACGGCACGAATACCAGTCGCTCGGGATGTAAGTGCCAACAGCGCCGGCACGAATACCGGTCGCGCGGGATGCAAGTGCCAACAACGCCGGCACGAATACCGGTCGCTCGTCCCCAAGAGGTTTAAAATGTGATATGTAGCTGTAGGATATAGGTTTGCAGGGATCAGAAACCTATATCCTTCTAGCACCGGGCATTATATCTTTCAGAATGAAAGAAAATATATGTTTAAAAAAATCATAGCTATTGAATCTGTATAATGAAAAAAAAAAGATATTTAAAAATATTTCTCTATAATTTATTAAGTTATATTTTCAAGGATTTCGTAGAAAGAAGTTCATGATAGTTCATGCGTTACTATTTTTACAAAACATATTGCCTGCCCGGCACGTCCTGGGAAATTATTGCATGAAGAAAACATACAATGAACGTTAAAGGAACAAAGCTGGGCATCTGTGATATTTCTTTTATTTATTTATTTATTTATTTTTTTTAATCTGACTTCGCAGATTGAATTCATGTGGTGACTAAGATTTGACTTTGAGAGGAAGCATTTAACCGCAGAAATGCTCAGTCAGTTACATCTTCTCTTTCTTTATAAAAGAAATATAAGGTTTAAATAAAATATAGTAGAATTTTAATTAACCTTTAACCCTTTCAGGGGCAAGGTACTTGTATTCGTAAAATGTTGAAATAATTAAATGACACCAGTATTTACAAGAACATTTATTTGTGAACATGTAAAAAGTATATTTTCGTGTGCTTAATAAAAGTGAAATTTTCATAAAAGAATTCGGGCGCATTAGTATGCGGTGTTGGATTCAGGGGGTGGCCCGTGGTTGATATCCCCCCCCCCCGAACATTGAGATGCCCCCCGGGAGGTTTGAGATTTTGTGTTTTCAATGGTTAAAAAGTACAACCCCCCCCCCCCCAAACTCTATAAAATCCCTCCCCCTCCACCCCCGAGTCACAGAAATCCCTTACGAAGAAAAGTTTCAGAATTCACATTGTTAGTATGTTTTTAGAGGTTAACCCCCAACATTGCCCGCCAAACCCCTGAACGGGGGTTAGCTCGCAGGGGCTGAGTCCGCTAGTATGTATGTATATAGTATATATTTTACACACAGGCTGTCTCAAATTAGACGAACAAACTGCACGATATACAGTAAAACCTCCCTAAAACGACCACGTTCCGTTCCACTAAAAATTGGTCGCTCGAAGAGGTGGTCTCTTAAGGCTCTTCTTAACTGTTCCGCTGAACAAGCGCAAAACGTTCTGACACAATTACAAATTCATTTTTTAACGGAAAGATATAAAATTGGAAAGCCTGGCCATGGAAGCGATTTGGAATTGAACTGTTTTTTCCATTTTTTTGATCCAATCAATTATCCATTGAGTTATAAGCGATATCGATCATGTGACAAACCCGTTTTTCGCCCGCTCTTGAGTGATTTTTCTACTTTCGCGCGGAAATTCGGTTCAAAAGGTCCATTTTGACATTATTTTCTGAAAGATCTATTGCGTTTGCAAAAATTTGAAAAAAAAAAAAAACAGCTCGATGACATAGTTTCTGAACAACAACACCATCTAGTTTCATGCATTTTCGAACAAAGATAAATTAACACTTATGTCAGGAGGTTGCCCTTTTGGATTTCAGAACAGCCTTAATGGAGATCATGTTTAAATCTAGATTTTAATTGTTGAAAAAAGGTAGAATTAATGTTACTAAAATTTATTTTTCACATTAGGAAAAAATATGAAAATTTAAGTATCAAAACAAATTTAACCACATAAGTTAATTACTGCAGAGTTTAAAAAATGAATACATTGAGGTTTGCTTTGATTTTACGGTTTTATCTTTTATAATATTTAGTTATTTAAAGTCCTTTCGAACTTCAGTAAATAAATGCAATTTTTTTTTTTTTGGACGGGAATAAGTAATGAACGATTTCATTCATTTATCTATTTCTTTGAGAGTTTTCTGACAGAATAGGGCAGGAGAGTTTATGGACCGTCATTATTAATTTGTCATCAGTGTTCAATTCATTGCCTAAAAATGCACAAAGGGGTTTAAACACTTAAAAGTTTATGCCATAAAAAAAATTCTAAACTTAATTTAGAAGTTTGATGAATAATGCGCTCTCCGGTATTATTTTTTTAATAAAACCTTCATCAAGCGACCAGGGAAAAACGGAATTTGTTTCATTTTCTTCAAAGAAATGGGTCGCTCAGGGAATTCTTCTGGGATGGTCTCTGAATGAAGATAAAATTAATATAGAGCGTATGGGAATAAATTTCGTTCCATGAAAAAATGGTCGCTTAATGGAGGTGGTCGCACAGGGAGGTTTCACTGTATTTCAAGCGGAACCCTCAGATCTGCCAATTTTGTGCCTTTACGTTTAAAAATGTGTCAGAATGTTTCGCGTGTGTTAAGAGGCTACTTCATGCAGGCGAAAACATCCGTTCGCTAATGCTAATCCAATGGGCAAAATTTTTTATGATATGTCGCTTGCATTTTAATATTTTTATATGCTTTTTTTTATTGAATAGCTGAGGTACGAAAGCCGTCTTGCCCTTTTTGATTTTGTTTACAGGTATTTTTAATTAGGACACTTTCACTTTCGAAACCGGTTTCGAAAGTGAAAGCATTCTCCTTAAAAAAAAAAAAAAAAAAAAAAAACGCAAACAAAATAGAAAAAGTAAAAAAGGGCTTTTGTGCAGATCTATCTCGGCTATACTCCCAGTAGGAAAAATCGGCTTTTCAAGACCAAACGTCTTCTTTTCATTTTTCCTTCGTTACCATAGTTACTAACCTAAGATAATGGCCGAGGAGTGACAACGAAGGGGTAATGAAAAGAGAACGTTTGTCCTTGAAAAGCCAATTTTTCCTACAAAAAATATAGACAAAGCAAAAAAAAAAAAAAAAAAGTCATTTTAAAATATTAAAATGCAAACGAGATATCTTTAAAAATTTCTTCCATTGGATTAGCATTAGCGAGCGTATGTTTTCGCAGGACTGACTGCACTAGTCACCCGAAGAAACTGTATCGTTAATGTTAGATCTATGGGAACGTTCTTTTTAAAATTTCTCGGATATAGCTAATTTCATAGCTATTTTAAAGCGGTTCTCAAATTCCCTGCTTAAGAGAAAACCTACTTGAAAACACCCCTTCGCTAATATTAAACCTATGGACAGGTTGTTTTTTTGAATTTATCGTTTAAATTTGAATATTTTTAAACGATTTTATTTATTTATTTATTTTTATTCATTTATTTATTTATTTATTTATTTGCATAGGATAGCCGAGGTCAATCTATAATATGGCTGCTTTTTCGATTTCGGTTGTAGATTTTTTTTAATAAAGGTACTTTCGCTTTCAGAACCGGTTTCGAGAGTGAAAGTACCTTTATTAAAAAAATCTGCAACCAAAATCGAAAAAGTACTAACCAACCTATTAGAGATCGAGCTCAGCTATCCTATGCAAAAATAATCGTTTAAAAATATTCAAATTTAAACAAGAAATTCGAAAACAAGCTGACCATAGGTTTAACATTAGCAGACGGGTTTTTTCAAGTGAGTAAAGTGTCCCCTTAAGGGTTTGGTCACTCAACTTCGCAATTCTTCTCCGTAATGTTAAGTCTATGGACTTTTGATGCATTTGTATATTTAAAATATCTTCTCGGGAAATTCATATTTTTTACATCCTTTTACCCGACTGTCAAGAAGGGTTATGTGTTTCACGCGTATCTGTGTGCGTGGATTTCTTTATACCCTCGAAACATCCCAACGACTGGATGGATTTTATTGCATGAGGTCTCTATCGATTCGTCTTAACCGTTCGATGGTTAGCAGACCTACCAACTGCTACGAAGAAATCGTAGTTGCTACGATTTTGACCTATAAACTACGATGCTACGAAAATCGGTCTTAAACTACGATTTTTTGCAAAAAATACAAACGCATTTTTTGTTTCTAGTTGCGATTTTTATCCCGAACAGCATGTTTTTCAAGAGATTTCAAGAGATTCTGTTCCGAGATTTCCAAAATTTCAAAGCATTCATTTCCGAAAGTTAAAAAAAAAAATTGGCCATTAGTCCAAAAATTTGGTCATTAAAAAATTTCTGGAAAGGGGGGGGGGGGTCTTTGAGGGGCAAGGTTTGAAATAGTGTGCAAAATCGCAAGATTTGCGATAAACTATCGCGAATGTCGACAAATGACTGTGTAAAAAAAATCAATTTCATCAGTTGGCAGCAGAAGAAAATAAATTTCGTCAAAGGATTTTGGTAAAAACGTGAATTTTGTCAAAATATCACAGAAAGAAGACATTAATTTCGTCAATAGATCAGTAAGAAAATGCAAATTTCATCGAAAGATCAGTAAGAAAACGCAAATTCCATCGAAAGATCGCAGAAAGAACACTAATTTCGTCAAAGGATCGTGGTAAAAAACGCAAATTTCGTCAAATTTCATGGTAAAAAGTGCAGATTTCAACAAAGAATCGTGATAGAAAAATGGGAATTACGATTAAGGGAAAAAAAAAATTGTAAATATCCTGAAATGATCGCAGGAAAAAAATCGCGAATTTCGTCAAAATTTACTGCATTGCGCTAAAAAATTGGAACCTGGCTCCTTTTACAAATGTAAAATAAACGCTGTGAAACGAAAAGAAACTCTAAAAATCATATAATAATTTTCAGAGGAAAAAAAATTGTTATATTGAGTTGAAACTGAAACCTTATTCCTTTTACAAATGTCAAAAGATGGATTTGTAACACGAAAAACCAACCAACCAACCTTCAGATTAATTCAAATTTTGTGTGCTACGATTTCTCATTTTCAAAGGTTGGCAGGTCTGTTATAGGCGAAGGTTTTGTTTTTATAAATACAAAATGGCGGCCATAAAATACAAAATGGCGATAGAGACGGAAAAAAAAAAAAATTACGCACCCTATTGAGTGGCCTATCATTGGATAGGTCTTTCAAAATGAAGACGATGTTTCATTGACTATTTTACAGTCAGAAGCTCCGTTTAAATATTACACAAACCTGGAAGTGGTTCAGGTAAGTTCTCTAGCTACTGCAACTCTAACCATTATGGACATCTATAGGCCTCATCAAAACAATGTTTATAGATAGGAACTAACAATTAAACACAACTTAAAAGTCACGAATACAAGTAAATAAAAAAGATAGGTAAGTAATATAAAAAATAGTTTCACATGGATGAGAAATAATTAATTAGTTCCCTTTTTGCGCAGTCGGGTTTTTTGATTTTTTAAATTTAATTTTTACTTGTTCCTGTGTACTCTTCTTAACTTTTAAGTGATGTGACAGAAATTGTCACATAACTAATGTGAAGCGGCCTGTGAGACCACTCTATTGAAACATGAATAAAAGGCACGATTAACTCGTAGGATGGCGTTTTTGTACTAAACTTTTTGTACAGTACTGTTATAATTAAAACTCACCTATTCAAAAGTCCCTGGTGATAGTACTAAAGTTCCAAATGAACCAAAATTTCGGTAGTGTTTGTAGTTAAACTGAAAGTTGCAAGTTAAACTATATATTAAAAAACAAAACAAAAAAAGACAAAAAAAAACAAAAAAAAAAACAGTGGTCTGTGAGGCCGGTAACATCAGATAAAAGGTTAAAGGGATGTCTCTTTTCTTCTTAGTTTTCAAAATAGTTCTAAAATCTGCGCTGAATTTAATATTTTATGTGTTAAAAGCGGGCGAACTATGAGTAAGATTTTAACACTTCCTATAAAATTAAGTCTATACTTTAGAAATATTTTGAGAACTAAGAAAAAAAGCGACAACTTTTAGGATGTGTACACAAAAAATATAAGTTAAAAATATTAACTTTCCGAGGAGATATTTTAAATAAGACGAATGCATCCAATGCCAAAAGACATACATTAATGTGGGGAAATCGGAAGCTGTGTGAAGTGTCCCCTTAAGGCTGTTCTCAAATCCAAAGGGTTAACTTTCTGACATAAGTTTTAATTCATTTTTGTTCAGAAACGCATGAAACTAGAAGGTGTGTTGTTATTCTGCAACTATGTCATCGAACTGTTTTTTCCGTTTTCTTGTAAACGCAATAGATCTTTCAGAAAATGCAGTCAAATTTGGCATTTTGAACCGAAATTCCGAACGAAAGAAGAAAATCCAGTAAATAAAGGAGAACAATGCCATATCACGTGATCAAAATCGCTTATAACTTAATGGGTAATTTATTGATCCAAAAATGGAAAAATAGTTCGATTTCAAATCGCTTCCATGGTCAGGCTTTTCAATTTTATATCTTTCCGTTAAAAAATGAATTTGTAAATGTGTCAAAACGTTTTGCTCTTGTTGAGCAGAGCAGTTGAGAACAGCCTTAAGGGGATTCTTCATGCACTTAAAACACACGCTCCTTAATGTTAATCTTATGGGCAGGTTATTTCGAATTTCTCGTTTAAATTTGAATATTTTTAAACGGTTTTTTTTTTCTTTTAATAGGATAGCTGAGCTCAATCTTTAATATGACTCTTTTTTACTTTTTCGATTTTGGTTGCAGATTTTTTTTTAAAAAGAGGTACGTATTTTATGGAAGAAACGCCGCGGCGTTTACGAGTTTAAATGTTATTTTTTTCCCAAGTGCGGCGTTTACATTTTTCTTTAAATACCAACTGAGTTTATTTAATTTAAAAATTCATAAAAATATTTAAAATCGGATTTAAATATTTCAAATAAAACTTCAGACATCTTAAAAACGAGGCATCCTACACTGCTCAGAAAACTTTGATTAAAGTTAAGTTAATGTGACGCTGTCGACAAAAGTAACGTTCCGATGGATGCGGCGTTTACAACGGGTGCGACGATTACGATATTTTTAAGCTTATTCAGTCCAATTTGAGGAGTGCGGCGTTTCTTCCATAAAGTACGGTACTTTCTGTTTCGAGAGCTCAGCTATCCTATGCCAAAAAAAAAAAAAAAGTCGTTTAAAAATATTCAAATTTAAACGAGAAATTCGAAAACAACCTGCCCACAGGTTTAACATTTGCGAACGGGTGTTTTCAAGTGAGTGAAGTGTCCCCAAGGAACTTGAGAACCGCTTTAAAATAGCTTCACTTTTGTTAAATGTATGAGCAAGATTTCGGGTTCGTCTGGGAATGAAACGCTCCGTGTTTTTAAAAAATCTCAGATATTCTAATTTCTGATAATGTATAACAATTTTAACGTATAATAATTTTTTACACAGATAATCGTTCTTTTCCTAAATTTGTCGTTTACGTTTAAATCTAATTTTCAAACAAAATAAATACGTAAAACATCAACAGAATATTTTCCTTTCTTCTTTCTTATAGTATAGTTGAAACAGTGAAAGTTTTGGACCCCAGCTGCGGGGAAAAAGTCTGACCCGTGATAGATGGAAAGTTATAAACTTCCGCCGCGGGGTAGAATGGCCAAATTCAGTCCAGAAGCGGACGAGATACTTTCCCAATGCGATCAAATTACACCCCTATGTAGATAGCATTTTTCGGCCGCTATAAAAAAAAAAGAAAAGAAAAGAGGTTCCAATTTAAAGAGAAATTACGAGGAAAAAGCGATGAGTTTGACAAACATGCAGTGTTACAAGTGTTTATAGTTGGAAAAAAAATATTTCTGGGAACTCGCCTTTTCATAGAGTAGATGTTGATGCTACCGGATTTTTGCTAAGCCAAAATCGAATTTAAAACATTTAGCCAAAAGCCAACTTTTTTCAATTAACAGTTATAATTAGTATAGTAGACTCTCGATTATCCGAGTTAATATGGACCAAGCTCACCTCGGATAAGCAAAAAACTCGGATAAATCGGATTTACACAAATCGTCCCCAATTAAGGAGATGAAATATAAATTTTCACTTTATTCATTCATTTTTATTGCACTAGTAATATTTCTTTGATGTACATTTCTGTTACTTTTAATTTTAAGAAAAACGGGGAATGAAATTGTTTATTTGAAAAAGCCCTTGATAGTGTTTTATTTGTTGAATGTGAATTTTGCGGCAGTATTATGCTACTGCATAGCTACCAATTTCTAAGATTTTTTCTTACCACTAAAACTTAACTGTCAATTTTACTTAATTCAATCGCCGAAATCTAACAATTGTCAACGATTAAATAGCGCAACAATTTGTATTCAATTTTAGAGGTAACAAAACCGCTACCGTACAAATTAGCAGGTATGTGATTCTATTAGTGTCATGAAAATTGTAGGTGTAGCCTCTTCTTTCTGCTCAAAGTATCAAATAGTTTTTTTCAATCGAACTTGTGGAAAACAAAATGGCCGTAGTTAAAAAAAAAAAAGTTATTACCCCCCCCCCCCCCATTCTGACCAGAAAATCTGCTTTTTACGGCTGCTCTTTCATCTTCATCTAACACTTTATTTATAATGGCTGTTTCATAATAATTGAAGCCATCAGCCCATAAGAAGAAAAAAACTCGGATAAAGCGGCTTATGAATATAAGTGAAACGGATCTTCTTAAACCTCTCTTATCTCTCTCTTACTCTTAATCATTAGGTTTGCATTTTTCATTTATGCTCGTTCGCGATATTTCTTTCTTTCTTTCTTTTTTTTTTTTTTTTTTTTTTTTTTCTTACGGTAACAAAACAAATATTTCTGGGAATGACTTTCCCACCCAACTACTGCACTGCAAACATGCAACTTCAAAAAATGCATTACTTCTTGCTTTCTGCTATGTAATGGATTTTTACTGAATAATGAAGACCTTTTCCTGTGTGTCTATAAAATGTAAAAATAAAAAAAATTACAAAAATGCAGTTTTTTTTTTTTTTTTTTTTTTGCAAGGTCTTGATGGGGACGCGGATTGTGGTATGGATAAGTTTTCTTAATAAGAAATCTCTGAGTACAACTAAAAGTAAACTGCACTATTTAAAAAAAAAGGGGGGGGGGTATATTTTGCTAATTTAAAGAAGTCGCAAATTGTACGTCAAACGTGGCAAATGAGGTGCGTTCGTACTATAACGAACTTTTATAAATAGTCAGATCTTAGTGCAACAGCTGTTCCACTTTTATGCAAAAATGCAAACAAAATTTATTAACAAAATTCAAAAACAAAATTCAAAAACAAAATTCAAAAACAAAACTTATTACGATTATGCATATTAAATTCAGTAATACGGAAATAATAGGACTCCCTCTTAAATAGGACGTCATCACCATGGCAACCTAGAATCATTATCTGTCATGGGATATAATTGAATTATTCACGTATGATAGGCTTGAATAGAAGGAAGAAAACTTTTAGTAATATCTTTTTTGAACTTTGACTTGATTTTCATAAAATTTGAAATGACGGGACAAAATTCTACAAAGATTATATGTATTAAATTTCAAACCATTCGACCGGGTAGTTTATGCGGTGTTATATGCGGTCAGACCGGATGGACCACATGACAACTATAGGTGCTACATAATAGCCACATATAGGTTCGAAACATAATTACGAAATTTCCCTACAGACCAAAATGCAGTGGAATAATTTTGAGTGTCTCTGTAAATAAACTATGAACGCTACATACTTCATTTTCAATTCCGAACATGGCATAGTATACCTCAATAACATATATCAATTACAGAGTAATCATACTATATTAAGGCAAGTTCGAGTTCGGACAGACAGACAGACGGCCAGATGGACAGACAAACCAAATTCACAAACACTTTTCAACTATTTTGGAAAGTGTTAAAAATGCATAATAGTTTAAAATTTCACTTGCAGCAATTTAAACCAATAGCGATTTATACAAATACAGTAATCCCTTAACATTCGCGAGTTTTGATTATTCGCGAAATAAAAAATGAAGAACATTTCAACATTCGCGAATACTCAGTTTGGTTATTCGCGAATTTTGTTTCATAAAGAATATTTTTTACAAAGTAAACTCGCTTTGTTTTGCCAATTCCACAATTTATTTGACACTAGACTGCTGCATTGAACTGCATTGCCTAAGTTTCGAGAACCTTTATATTGAGGCAAAACATAGATCAGTAATTCCGAGAAACCCGAAACATGATTTCATACTAAAAATAAAAAATTCTTTAATTTTCTAAAATTCAAAAATTTTATTGCAAGTGATAATTCGCAAGGGAAGTTTATAAACAAAAGATTCGTTCTTCCAAATAATCGTATATCAATAAATATTTTCAGCCATTAACTAGCAACTAAACTTTGTACAATATGTTTATAATTATTCAAATTTATTTACAGCATGTACTTTTTAATGCTTAAAAAATATTTTTTTATATTTCAATTCCTTTTTTTCCATTAAAACAAAATCTTAAAACCTACCTCCCTCCCCCCCCCTCCTTTTTATGCACGGGAAGACGGTCTCAACTCTCAACATTCGCTCTTTTGACATTCGCGAATGTTTCTGAGAACCTAACCCTCGCGAATGTTAAAGGATTACTGTACATAAATGTATTTTTTTGAACAGCCCTGTATTTTACCTACTATCTTTATGTACACGTCATCATTTAGCTAAAATTTAATTAAGACTAAAACGCGCTTAAAACTACTGAAATCACCCTTTCAGATATTGTAATGCATAGACGGCCATGTATCCAATTCTTTGCGTGCTCCTGTGTATCATTTTATCTATATTCTTGAAAGATATCTTAGTATATTAAACTAGATGGTACCCGTCAAGATTTGACGGTAAATAACTTGAATGTTTCATTAGAAAAATTCTTGAATTTTTAATGAATTGCTTTTAAATTAATTATTGAAATTGTGACAAATTTCTATATTGCATAAGTGATTCCTATTTCTTTAAAGCGATAGAGGGTACAGTCAGCCAAACCTATTCAATGAAGTCACAGAATTTTAACTATAATTTACAACCAATTATGCTTCTTTTTACCAGAAATTTAACTAAAAATAGGGCAGTCTCATTTTACTATGGTCTCATTTTTTTCGAAAAATAACAGTATTTGTTTTTATTTATTTATTATGATTTTTTTAACTGCATGACCATTAAAAGCTGCCATGAATTTTATTTTTATCAGTCTGATTCTCTAAAAGCCCAAATTTGAAGCTTGGTGCAGCATATAATTTTTATTCTTGAATTTTATTTTACATTTTTATACATTTTTTAAATATTAAACAATGGATATCAAGGTAATTTTTTAATAGTTCTTATATTAAAAAAATTACCTTAATATCCATGAGACCACCCACTTTTTTTAGTTAAATTTCTGGTAAAAAGAAGCATAATTGGTTGTAAATTATAAAGTTAAAATTCTGTGACTTCATTGAATAGGTTTGGCTGATTGTACCCTCTATCGCTTTAAAGAAATGGGAATCACTTATGCAACATAGAAATTATCTTTCTTTCTTTCCGTTTTCTTTTTTTAAGGAAAAGAAAGGCAAACTGTTCTTTCTGACACACACACACACACACACACACATTCTTGATAATGGCCAGAAGATACAACAAAAATTTTAGATCAGATCAATTTATTTAATTGATAATTACGATAAAAATACTTTAGCTTAAATATTTTAAATATAAAATTATTATTATTTTTTTAAAAATACTGTTCAGCGTTAAATTTTATTTAATTATAAAGCATTCAAATAATAATAATAAAATAAAAATCATATAACTTCTCCTCCTAATAAAATATGTCATTATTGAAATAACTTATCGCGGAAAATATTGCAGAAATCATTTTGCCAGCCGTTGGGTTCGAACCTGCTATCCACTATAAAATATCGGCGCTTTCAACTGCTGCTTTAGACCGCTCAGCCACCGAGAACTCGTTCTCAATTCCTCTAAATTGAACAGGGCTGATGCCAGGGGCGGATCCAGAGAATCGTTTTTTGGGGAGAGGGGGCGATCCCGAGTGATATATAATCAATGTAGTCATAATTTCTGTTGCTCAAATCATTCCTTGCAGTTAATTTTTAAATGAATATGAAATAATTAATGCGATTTGAAAATGTTAGACTTTCGATTATACGACGTCCGATTAACCGAAACACTCGGTTATCCAACACTCTTATTATATAATCCCTCTCAAAATATGGTTTATTGTTACTTATTAGGTCGTAACATTAAAAACGTTATAACAGAATTTATTTATTAAATGTCTTATTTTTTTTCTTTTTCTTTTTACTCTTGTACTATGGTAATTATTTATCTTATTTTTTGTTCTTTTAGTTATAGTGAACAACATTAATAACACAAGCCTGCGATGATTGTGTTTTTTAACATTTGGTAATTGATTTTGATCAGTGGCGTGGCGTGAAAATTTTCGGTGGTCATCGCAATTATTTAAGTTTGTGGTGAAAAATTATTAACTCTAAAATTCAATCGTTGAATGTTCAAAAAAGAAACTTTAAATCTTACCTTCACTTATACATGAACTCCAAATGTTCTGCTAAAACTGGATCGTAGAGTTTTAAAAGCTTATTAAGAATTTTAAAATATTGCTTGGTCATCGCCGCATCCAGCGATGACCGGACGCCACGCCACTGATTTTGATGTATTTTTTTAGCACTGGATGCGAAAATGACCTTCATTTTTAACCATCACGTCACGATTTTCGCAAATCGTAAATTTCAAAGTTAAAAAGTGAAGCTAGAAAACAGGAATTCTGCTTTTCAGAATTTAGTGTCGCCCCCGATGACAAAAAATATATGTATATAAATATAGATACAGTAGAGTCCCGATTATCCGAGTTAATCGAACTTATACCTTTGGAATGGATCATTTTCTTCTAATGGACTGATGGCTTCCATTATTATGAAACAGTCGTTATAAATGAAGTGTTAGGTGAAGATGAAAGAGCAGTCGTAAAAAGTTAAAACTCTGATTTTCTGGTCAGAATGGGGGGAAAAATGGATATAATTTTTTTTCGAAAAAAAAAATGGAAGCCATCAGTTCATCAGAAGAAAATAACTCGGTGAATGCGGAAACTCCGATAATCGGGGCTCTACTGTAGTTCAGTTTTAAGACTGCGATTTTATTTTACATAAAGTAACGCCATCCACACCCGCTGAAGAATTCATCATTTGCGATCCAGTGTTAAACAACATCTACAGTAAAGTACGCTTAAGACGTCACTATCGCTGAATAATACACACGCACACACAAAAAAAAGAGATTTCGTCATTCAAAAAACTCGACAAAAAATCGGCCATCTAAAGATTCACAAGCCTTCATTTGTTTGTATTATCATTATAGATATTTAAAATGAAATTTAGTTTCTAAAAGCTCCCTGTTTTATCAGAAATCTTTCATTTATATTTTTTGAAAATAGCACGTATTTTAACTTTTTTGTTTCAGTTTTTATGGGAAAATGGCAACAAAAAGATATAATTGCTATTTTTCTTTCACTTTCTACAGAAATGGAGTTCTTCCGTTGCCAATATTAAGCAAATGGCTCTAAAAACTACAAAAAAAAATAATAATAAAATAATAATAATAATAATAATATTTCAAAAATAAATGAAGATGCAGTTTTCAAACAAATTGCATTTTAAAGTACTTTTTTTTTCGAATATGACGGTATAAACATTGAAAATGTGCGATGCTTAGAAGTTTAAAAAATTGCTATAGAGTATTTAATCGTACTGCTTTGTTTCAAGGCTGGCTTGTGTAAGGTAACGTTATTTTTTGGAGATGTCACAAAATAAGCTGGGAGAAAGAAATAGCATACTGTACCGGCGGCTAAAAATAGCGAAAATCTCTCAAAGCAATTTGTAAGTACAGCAACAAAAGAAGGTAAATGTTTTAAATACATCTGCCACAAATTTCCCAGCTTTATCAACCGCCAAAATAAAAGAGGATACCCAGATGAACCCCATAGAGAAGATTAAAAGAAAAGCGCGAAGCAGAGCATGAGGGGTTCAAAGAAACTTCCACGCATGGAATGAAATTATAAGGATTTTAAATACTCAATATTTTACATGTTTAACTGTAAAAATCCATAGTATAAGCAAAAAAATGAATAAGTTATTATGAAAAAAAGCTACGTATATTTTACATCAGCAGATTTTCGCAATATTTCGACTATTTAAAAATTTGCGATTTGTGAAAAATCCTGACGTGATGGTATGGTAAAAAATGAAGGTCATTTTTGGATTCAGCACTAAAAAATACATAAAAACCAATTACCGTAGCTGAAAAACATAACAATCACATCTATTTTTTAATATCAGATTTCTGGAAGAAAGTAATCTCTGAAAAAGGATCGCCTTCAGAAATTTGAAGGGCCTTAACATCCTTGAAAATCAAAATATGTCATCTAAGTGGTGTTTATACCTCTTCATAGGCGCGAATCGTCTCCCCCCCCCCCCCCCACCACGCCTTGGTTAAAAAAATATAAATCCATCGATTATCGTGAATTGCGGCAAATGGTTGCCGAAAAAAATCGATTTCAACAATCGTTCACAGGTCAAAGGATCTCGCAAAAAAACGCGAATTTCGTCAAAGGATCGCGCAAAAACGCGAATTTCGTCAAAGAAGCGCGGAAAAAACGCGAATTTCGTCAAAGTGTCGCAGAAAAAAACTCGAATATCGTTAAAGAATCGCAGAGAAAACGCGGATTTCGTCAAAGGATCGCTAAAAAAACGCGAATTTTCTAAAAGAATCGCAGAAAGAAAACGCTAATTTCGCCAAAGGATTGCAGAAAAAACGCGAATTTCGCCAAACAATTACGGAAAAAACGCTAATTTTGCCAAACAATTACGGAAAAAACACTAATTTTCGCGAAAGAATCGTACAAAAAATGCTAATTTCGCGAATTTCGTCAACAGATCTCAGAAAAATGCGAATTTTGTCAAAGAATCGCGAAAAAAATACGCAAATTTCGACTAAGGGACGCGGAAAAGACGCACAATTAACACCAGGAGGAGCAAATCCACGGGGGGGTCGCCCCCCCCCCCCTCATGATATAAATCCAACGCTTTTAACGGCAGTTTTCGCGGAACACACAGACAAGCAAACGAAAACCAAACACTTTTCGGGTATCAATGGTAAACCTCTCTGACGTTTCGGCAATTAGTGAACAAAATAGGATTATGTCCAGTCAAAAGGCATATGGCGACATAATTTTTGACACTATGGGTTGAGGTGGGGGACGATGCCACTTCGTGTACCTTTTGTTGAATCTCTACAACATAAATTGACAACGTTATGCGGATCCCTTTTGAAACTTTTTCGTTCATTCAAAGAAGCTACAATTCTAATTTCTGTATAACAATATTTTTGAGGAGTGCTTTATTGTGTGAGAAAAGAATGGGATTCATATAATTTCCAAAGAAAGAAAGAAACAAGAAAAATAAAGTTCCTTTGAAAAATTCAAGCATCTTAATGTTTTCTGAAGACAGCCACTAATGTGTAAAAAACGTACTGTTATTGCCACCCACATTGGTAAATTTTAAGGGTATTTGATGAATGAACAAAAGAGGATTATATCATAATCCCAGTCAGTTAAAATGCGTATGGTGTGTTGATTTCTTATAAACCAACTTGGTAAATTTGTTCTTATCTTCTTTGCCCCGATCGAACACCCCCCCCCCCCTTCGTAGATGCGCACCTAGGGGAATCTCTTCCCTGTGCTAATTGTGCGTTTTTTTACGCGGCCCTTTGACGAAATTCGCGTTTTTTCAGCGATTCTTTGGCGAAATTTGCGCATTTTTTTCGCGATTCTTTGAAGAAATTCGCCTATTTTCAGAGATCTGTTGATGAAATTAGCGTTTTTTGCGCGATTCTTTCGCGAAATTAGCGTTTTTCCGCAATTCTTTGTCGAAATTGGCGTTTTTTTCTGCGATACTTTGACGAAATTTGCGTTTTTTTCTGCGATCTTTTGACGAAATTTGCTTTTTTTTTCGTGGTCCTTTGATGAAATGCGCGATTTTTTGACGAAAATCTCATTTTTTTCGCGCTTCTTTGACAAAATTCGAGTGTTTTCGCGATCCTTTGACGAAATTTGCATTTTTTCTCGATCATTTGACGAAATTGGCGTTTTTTGCGCGATCTTTTGACGAAATTCGCGTTTTTTGCGACCCTTTCACCTGCGAACAATTCACGAAATTGTTTTTTTTTTTTCGGAGACCATTTGTCGAAATTCGCGATAATCGTTGGATTTGGGGGGGGGGCGATCGGGCGATCGCCCCCCCCCCCCCCCGTGGATCCGCGCCTGGCTGATGCATGTGCAGATGTCCCGAAATGGGTTTACTTAAAATTTTACCTTTGCGTCTTAATATATATGATGATTTTATAGTCTTTGAAGGTTTTAAAAACTGAAGAAGGATAGATGTTATACAACGTAGATTAAATAAGGCAGTTGATCAACTTATAATACGACATCGGAATGCTTAAGCCTAACATGGCCGAAATAAAATGGCTGATTTTAACGAAAGATTATCAAGATCCGGATGAGTTCACTCCGGAAGCGTTATACACTTTGCGCCATTAGATATATAATGTAGCTCAGCGTAAAAATGCATAATTCATTTAAAAACCACCTTTAAATTAGTTTCGTTCATACTCGGTAACCCTTACGAATTCTTTTGTGTAGACCTGTATATCATTGACAGCATTTATATACACAACGTAATATGCAAAAATTTAATTGAACTTTAAAAAAGCATATCAAAACTAAAAATGCGCTTCCAACAATCATCGCTAATATACAGTACTTATGATACAGTAAGTATCCGAAATCTTGTGTGTGTCCCTGTAAATACTATGCACTTTGTATTATACATAGGAAGTAACTTGTAATAAACCTTAACAACGTATGTCAATTTCATTATATATGAAATAGTTTAACATAATTAAAATACGTCCCAAACAATGTTTCCCCTATACCATTATGTAACGGAATACTTTTCTGCGGCCCTGTAATTAAATAATACATATTCTTTGCACCTCATATTCTACAGAACGTATATTTTAGTGCACTTCATAAGTGCCTATCCATTTCATTCTGTTCGAAAGTCTGTAACACCATCATTAAATTGCACTTGAAATATTTTTTTATTATGTAAAATTTCGAGCCTCCAACTTAATTCGGGGCTAAGTTAGAAAAAATTCTTAAAATACACAAGTTAGAGACCAGAGGGGTAAATATAAGGCTTTTTGAAATTTTTATGATTTGTCTTATGATCGCAAATGTTCAGCTATATGGAAAATTTCAAGTCTCCAGTTATGAAAAAAAAAAAATGCTTAAAATACACAAGTTAGAGCCCAGAGGAGTAAATATAAGATAATTTTCAAAATTTTATGATTTGTCGTTTGATGTGAGGTGTTCAGCTATAAGTATTCAACATTTCAAGTCTCCGACATATATAGTTCCTGAGACGGGCTCTGTGACAGACGGACAGACAGACAGAGGAGTGAGACGAATAGGGCTTCGTCAGATGAACGAAACCCTAAAAAGGATCCCATCGTTTGATGGTATTTGTATGCGATTTGAATCTTTCCGTTCAAAAAACTCTAGAATATTTTTTATGCTAAAAAAATAAAAATGTGATATTTTTTAGATTCTGATGTCCCGGGAATTAATTTACTCATTAAAAGTAAAAATCGTAATAGTAAAGAAATATTATTATCATATCTTTAAACTATAATTTCAAGATTATTCAATTTCCATATGCTACCGAATGTTATTGTGACATAAATAATTTAAATTAATGATAATTTCTATAGCTGTGGAATTCCACTTTGTTAAGCTTTTTTCTTTTTTTTTTCCAGATCAAGAAAACGTATTTTTCAATACGAAGATTTCTAATAAGAAGAACAAAATAAAATTTCTGTCAATGTAAGTAAAAGTTTAATTATTACTTGAATGATTGATTTTATTTGAGTACATTTCTGTAAGTCGGGCGCCACTGCTCTCGAAAATCTCGACATTCACTTTTTCTCGCCATTTTATCCCCCTCTAAGTTTGCTACCAAACAAAATCACAAAACACATGCAACACCTTTTGAAAAAAGGCTTAAATATACCAAATTTGTTAAAACCCTGATCTCTAAACTATATAGCAGAGCTATGCACCCATGGCTGCTAGTCACTTTGATTCCTCTTTTCCGTTCTCCGGATTAAGCCTTTACTGCACGATTTTTGCTATTTTTATGAAAAAAATTATTTGAAATCAGGGCTTGAATTTCAGGGTGGGATGGCGGGATTCGCGGCCAAAATTTTGAAATCCCGTCCAAAAGAATATCGTGTGCGGGAGGCTCCCAGCCAATGTGAACATGTATCCGTAAGGAGTATCCGTATCCGGACACAAAAATGTGACCTTATCCCCTTACGGACATGTGTTTACATTGACTGATGACGGGCTGTTATAACTTCTAGCTCGAAACGCGTCTTTTAGATTTTATGGTGATTTATATAAAGTTTTATTATTCTCTTACTTACCCTTTTTTCTTTTTTCGTTAAAAATTATAATAGTTACTATTAAATGGCATATTCAATTGATACTCATTCAAACCAGTTTCATTATAAATTTTCCTATTTTGTTATTCAGGAAAGTTTATAATCTTCCAAACTTTGAATTGAAATATTTAAATGGATTCTAGACCAAAAGTAAGCTTGATTAAAATGAATTTTTAAATAATTTTCCTTGATTTATAAATGAAATAAAAAAGTTTGTAACGATTTAGCTTTTCAAAGATAGAAAAATTCATAAAAAAAGGCGAAATGTTGAATTAAAAGGTAATTTTTCCCCCTCCAATATTGAAGGGGTGAAGAATTCCCCAATTGTCTTTATTTAATTGCATTATGGAAAATAATAATAATAAATTTCCCATATGATATGTGATTTGTATCTATGTCCAGCAATTTAAATTGACTAAATGATTAATAACTGCTTCAACTATTTTCTAAAATAGAAATAAATAAATGTTTTTAAATACTTAAAAATGGATTAATATGTCTAGGGATCTAATCTTAATTCATGAATAAAATATTTTTTCTAGTAACTTTGTTTCTTTCTTTTTTCCATTTCAACCTTCTTTAAAGGGGGAGGGTAGAAAAGAAAATTTTAATGGATTTTACAAAACGTTAAAAACGTACTTTACAAAACGTTTAAAAATGTGTTATTTGCTTTCCCAATCTTCATATTTCACATAAATATTTTATCTCTCTACCTAAAAATATTAATTTAAGTTAAAATTTAGTATTTTTTAATGCGATAATATGCATGTGATTTTTTTTTTTTAATGTGCTACTTTGAATATTAGATTATGTTAACAATTTACAGAAAAATAAGAATAAAACTTATTGGAATATAAAAAAATCTTTTCCCTTTTATAAAATGGAATGTTTCCAATATAACCTGTCCTTTAAAATGAAGAGACAATCCTAGTGATAATTATATGAGTGAATATTGGGAAGAAAACATATACAGTTCGAAATTTTTATTTGTAACTTACAAAAGCAGCCTTCAATAGCGGTATAGCATACAATCCACAATCCACCCCCCTGTCCTGCGTACGTGCGCCTCCCATCTTGAGATTCGACACGGTGTCAAAGGTCATCTGCTCCATCCTTCGGGATTTGATTAATAGCTTTGAGAGGGGAAAGAATTTTTTTTAATATTTGTCTAATATCTGGAGTTTAAAGGGAACTCTCACCAATCCACCAAATCACCTTTTTCCAATAGATGGCGCTGAATTTCACTCCGAAAAGGCAATAACGAATTCTTTCTGGCAAGCCCATCTTTGGGAAATCTAACACGTCATTTCCTGTTTGAAATGAAAAGGCGTTGCTGTTGTTTTATGACGGCCGATTATCTGCTAAGGGGATACAGGTCCGATGGGGGGGGGGGGGGATGCTCTCCGTAGGGATCTTTCTAAAGGAACCTAACCCGTATTTACTAGAGAACCTGGAGTTTCTCTAGTATTTACGCATGGAAATCCGAAGAAAACCAACAGCAAGACAAGGAATGAATTATAATCTTGCTGGGATCTTGCTTTTCAGTAGATTCGGGACGGTTTTGGAATTATTTTTCAGTGGGAATATTTTTCATTATCATTGGTCGATATGGTGGACTGTAGACGTTTAATTTTCTTTTTAAATGATTTTATTCACACACAAAACTGCACAAGACACTTACACAAACATAAAAATGGACTAATTTGAATTGATTGCAAATCATAATTAATATCCATCGCGTAGTTTGGATGGGGTGTTTTTACAGACGTGTTGATGCTTTGACGATCAACAGCTTAACAAACTTTTTTACAGACTGCTCGCTAGGGGGAGCTCGTTATACTTCCGGAACGGAACATGCCGCCCGGGGATGAAATATGACATATTTCAGCAATTAATATAAACATAATACAATAGATAACTAATAAACACTCCAAATGATACTAAAATACAAAATACTAATATACAAAACAATCAGGATAATTACTTAAAAATAATATATATAAGAAATACAATGATGCATAAACATTATTTAAGAGTCCTTAATGGTCAACAGGCACACTTTTGAGATGCCTCTTAAAAATATACCACATGCAATTTTGACTTTGACTGCACGAACCCTGTGTGAAAATACTTTTTATGAAAGTACTCAAAAATTAATTTAGTGATCACTGGGCAGACTTATTTGGTACTTAGCATCAAAAGGTAAGTCAGAATTTATTAATCTGTCCCGTATACGAAGTAATCCACAGTTGTCAATGAAGGGATCTAATCCCTTTAACTTACTGGAACAAGGAACAGTTTGTCCCTTTCTGAGTGCTGCTATTTCTTCTGATGTCAAAAGGCACCTAATAATTTAATAATATTATTTGTAGTTTTTAAATAAAACTATCAACGATCCTTTCTAATACATTGAACGTTTATTTTCATGCTTATTAACTTCAAAAATTACAAATAAAATAAAAATAAACCAAAATCTTAAAAGGTGTCGTATGATAACAGTAGAAATAATTGTCATTGAAAAAAATTCATTAATTGCAATCAAGAAAGAGAATGAGATCGAGAATGTCTGAAATCAAGAGAAATTATTATGGATAATAAACCCTGAAAATTCATCAGAAAATTTCATCCTAAATAAAGATTGCAAAGAAAACAATAAAATGAGAAACTTACCCTTGATGAATTAGTGAATTGCTAATTTTTTCTTGGAATTGCATGTAACCAGGAATCTCGTAATTCTTTTGATTTAGGAAATCTGAAGACCGTGGCTGTTGGATTATTAATGTAATTACTTTTACACTCCGGAACCATGCAACAGTGAGGCATTTTTTCTTTCTTACATCGGCACTTGTCATAAAAAATACACAATTTCAAAAATTAAATAGATTATTAAACTAAATCAAATTTCGCGAAAATAATTCACAGCAAAGTATACCACGAAGTTAGTTATACCACGTTTTACTGAGAACTGGTACTAGGGTGGGAGAATAGGTAGCTGCAAGCTGATCAAGCGAGTAATCTTCTTTAGTGACGTCAAAGTGATTTCAATATCCCCACCTGTTTGGCCTTGTGTATTACGGAGACCTTGTGTGAGACGATAATGACTGGACTCCAGTCGATTGGTATCAGGTTATGTGACTGCGCTGGGCAGTGCACTTCCTCGACCGTGAAGGGCGGCCCTCGGGTCGTCTGGATCGGGTGAAAAAGGGCCTCAAGGGCTCAAGACCGGGGGATGGGATCTCCTTCTTACCATAAATGTTGTAAAGTTAAAAAATTTAAAGTTGCCGACCAAAGGATAGACTAACAGGTGGGTTTTGACCGTCCGTAGGAACCGGCTTAGAGCTTGGAGCTACTACTCGGATTTCCCTTTTCCTTATTACTTTCTTCTATCTTTACAAGAAGAAAGTATTGGATTCATGAAAATTTTCGACTTCCAGTTTTTGACGGATTTACACGTTTTAGGGGTCAGAGATTACAAAAATCATGTTTTTACAAAATGTCTGTCTATGAGTCTATCTGTCTGTATGTGACACAAATTTTTTGGGCGCTCTATCTCAAGAACTAATGCACAGAATTTAATAAAAATTTATATTCAGGTAGTCCCTGATATAGATGGATGCTGATTAGTTTTTGGTGTAAATCGCCCTGTAGGTGACGCTGCTAAGCTGCAATTTGCATGATTTCCGCAATAGCCTCTACTCAAGAACTAACACGCACATTTTCATCAAATTTTGGATTTAGTTAATCCTTGATATGAAATTATGCTGACTACGTGTTGGTGTAAATTGCCCATTAGGTGGCGCTGCTGTGCTGCATTTAAAACGATTTCCTCAATAGCTCTATCTCAAGAACTAATGCGCGAATTTTCATCAAACTTAAGATTCAAGTATACCTTGATTAATATTGCTGCTGATTATGTGTTGGTACAAATTGCTCATCAGGTGACGCTGCTATGCTGCATTTGTCATGATTTGCGCAATAGCTGTATCTCAAGATCTAATGCACGAATTTTCCCCAAATTTCATATTCAGTTAGACGTTGACATAACTTGATGATGATTAGGTTCTGGTGTGAATCACCCTATAAGTGGCGCTGCTATGCTGCATTTTGCTGGATTTACACGATATCAGCGATAGTCCTATCTCAAGAACTAATGCATGGAATTTCATCTTTTTAGAATCTTTATGATGAGCATAGATTATCATTTAATTTTGGCAAAAAGATAACGAATTTTGAAGAATTGACATGTATGAGATAGAAGAAAGTTTTGGGATTGGTATATCCGACTAGTTTACAATATACGTATACAGTAAACTTCCGATTATCTGTCACTCACCGGACCGACGGTGTGGCGGAACATCGAAATAGACGGATAATCGAAAGTCACTACAAAACAGTTACTAAAATTACATTTACTTTTGTCAGTTTATAAATAAGAATATTTAAACACTTTTTTATCTGTTCGGTACATTTGTTAATAAAAAGCATAATTGATAATAAAGGAGTTATGAAATAACTTTAGAATTTTTCAGAAAAAATATGTAGTACCTCTTTTCATCCAAAATAATCCATTATACATTTTTGTTTATATATTAAATACGTGAGTAATCACATTGCTAACACTGCTGAAAAATAGATGAAAAATTAATTAAAATTTTTGTTTATGTTTTGCTTGCGCTTTACTGCAGCATGATTAGGGACTCTGTGTAATAAAAGCACCTGGGCTGCTTGTGCTTAGTCTTGTATCTCAAAATAATTACAGTAGAACCTCGATTATCCGAAGTAATTGGGACCAACCCTCTTTCGGAAAATCGAAATCTTCGGATAATCGAGAATGCTTCGACTTTAAGATAAAGGACAAATATATGCGCTGTTTATTTTCATGGTAACAGGTGCTTAATAAAAATAAAGCAATAGAAAAGTAGAAACAAGAATAAATTACTTGAATTTTAATGTTGAAATGAAGTACCTTTTACATATATCTCCAGGATATGAAAAAATATTTTGTTTATCGCAGTTTCGATTGCCTTTGCTTTGAAGCTCTTTCACGATTTTTTAAAAATATTATTAGCTCACTAGCATCACAGTCTTTCGGCTGCTTTAGCCATGCCAAACCTTTGCAAAACATTCAAAAGCTTCAAAATTGGTAATTTGTTCATTTTCTTCGTTTCACTCTACACCTTATGGAAGCTCAAGTTAAATTCGAAGGAAGTCTAAGATAGGGGATCGGAAATATTTATATGTACTCGTAGTTCGGAAAGGACCGCTTGCACATGTGGCAATAATAATAAAAAAAAAGCTTTAAAAATGGATTTCGGTTAATCGAGAGTTTCGGATAAAAGAGGTTCTACTATAATGCACTTAGAGAGATTAGTCTCTACTTCTGCATGACTGACTCCTGAATCATCATTCCCCGATTCATTGTATTCATCCGCTTCAAGTTTCTTTGGACTCAAAATATTTTGAATAATTTCGTCATCCGTTAATTCTTCCTAAACAAGCATTTTTCTCAGAATAGCACCGACTGACTCGGGTTAACTGTGCGGTTGAGTTTTCGAAATTCGCTTCTGATTTATAAAAAATATGTATACTATTTAGCGGAGGGGATGGCGGTTAACAGAGAGTGGCGATTGATCGAGTGGCGGATAATCGGAAGTCTACTGTATATAAATTAAATAAATTCTAATAAATTCTTTTATTTATTTATAATTATATTTAATCATTTATTTTTAAAAATAACTATGTATATTTTTTTTTTGCTTTTTAGATGAGTTCTGAAAGTTCTGACAATTCCGATTGGAGTAATTTCGCTCGACCGGGCGAAGGTAATTTTTCCTACTCATTCTCAATTCATTATCAATTAATTCACTGGCATTAAACTGTTCAAAAATATACACTACATGGCCATTCATGACCGGACACTTTCAATTTTAGACATTTTGTGGAATATTTAGAAATATACTTGTCAGATTCTTCTGGAATTTCTGGATTAAAAAGAACAGGTTTGACCTCATATTTATCAATGGCTATTTGATAAGGAGGACAGTTAGGGGGGGGGGGGGGTTAACAAAAAATCAAAGAAAAGTAATAATGTTTGGGATCAACCTGTAAAAAAAAATGCACGAAATGATCTATCGCTATATAAACAGACATTGTACAATATGTGTATTCATTTGTATAAGAATAGCATGTATATTAATAGAGATATAGCGGTTTTATTTTTAAATTAAAAAACTTCTTGCATGTTTTTTTGCTTGTAACATACAGGGTTTTCAATCAAATTCAACGCTAATTTCAGAAAAAGTGACAAAATGTAGTAGAAACAATATAGTGCAATTGCAATTAGAATATTACTATATGAGAATTTGTGGGGAATCCCTTATCATTCAGCTAATTTTAGAGAACAACTAAAAATTAGCTTACTCTAACACCGATATTTTTCTGAATTTTTACGATATTTGACTGGATTTTTTTAATAAGTTGCTCCATAGAGTTGGCTATTGAATTATATAAAAAGATCCTTGTTATCGTTCGCGCATGCGCAGATAAAAATTATTTCGTACAACTTCTCATACTTCCTAAAATATTTAGTATATTTATATTCCTATTGCACTATAGTGTTTCTACTACATTTTGCCATTTTTTCTGGAGTTAAATTTGGTTGAAAACCCTGCATGTTAAAAGCAAAAAACATTTCCCTATCAATATGCGTGCTGTTCTTACACAAATGAATACACATATTCTACAATGTCTCTTTATTTATATTTTGGGGCGATAAATCATTTCGTGCATTTTATTTTACAGGGTGATCCCAAAAATTATTTTTTTCTTTGATTTTTTTGTTGGCCCCCTAATTGTCCTCCTTATCAAATCCACATTGATAAATATGAGGTCAAACCTGTTCTTTTTAATCCAGAAATTCCAGAAGAATCTGTCAAGTATATTTCTAAATATTCGACAAAATGTCTAAAATTGAAAGTTGCCGCTCATTAATGGCCATGTGGTGTATTTGATAAACAAATAGTAATAGTCGAATTCGGTTAATACGAAAAGCAGGGGAATTATAAAAGTCCTCGTATTAAACGTGACTCGTGCTCGTCATACTCGGGAAGATAATAGAAATCTTAAACACGCACGCACAATTAAATTATTAACTATTATTATTTGCTCTCATTAGTTAAATGCTAAAATTATTTTTATATCATAAAGCTAATTAAAACATATTAACCCTCTATCTACTCAATTATGAAAATTTTATCTTATAAAGCATTTTTTGTGAATTGTTTAAACTAAATTAGAAGATTTGCATAATCATTTAATAAATTTTAGAAGGATTGAAGGATTTAGAAGGATTAATTCAATTTGAATTTATAGGGATTTTGTGCACTTATTTATAACCCTACTCAAATCTTTTATTTTAAATATTTTTTTTAGTATTTTGTAGAATTAGGAAATGTACGAATATAATGTTCTTACAATAGAAATATAGAATTATTTCCGAATTGAAAAATACCTCCCTCCTCCCCCCAACGTTAAGAAAGCTTAAAAGATGCAAAGGCAAAAGAAATCACCCTTTTAAAAATATTTTTGTTTTGTGTAACCAATAATGCTTTTGTAACAAGATAAAGTAATGTATCTATAACTCATTCTAAACTGTATTAAAACTAATCGATGTAATTAAATGAGTTTTATAACAAGTTATTTTAATGGAACTTATAAGTACCGTCAGTAGATAAAGGGTTAAAAATTTTTCAAAAAGTTTCTATTGGCGAAGCGCTACTGTGGACTGTCTTTGGTGAATTGCTTCCCAGCTACTCACGTCTGTATAGTAGGACGTTAGAGGTGGAATTGAGGTTATATTAGAAGTCTATGAGTAGGACAGGAAAGAAAGACACTCATGCCATCATACAGCAGAAATCGTTAAGTGTAGATGGTGGATTCGATTGTTCAAAAAGGATTAAAATGATTTATTCAAAAGCACACCTTTTTTAGGGAACTTTCTGTTTTCATTCTTACGATAAAAAACTGTAACGATCTCATCTCACATGATCAGTATAAAGCGAGTTACTAGCTTAGCGTAACTGGCTTGGCCTTTTGCTCAACGCTAACGTTCTCGCCTTCTGATCATGAGATCCGTGGTTGGTATCCCATCGGCGCCTATTCACCATCGCACTCTCAAAAAAGAAAGAAAGAAAAAAAAAGAACTGTGAAACGGAAATTTATCGAGCAGTGTTGCACGCTGTTGATCTTACAGTAACGTGACCGAATAACTTTAATTCTACACTAGAGATCTGCACGGGCTGGAATTTCAAGGCCCGGCCCGACTCGAACAAAAGTTAACTTGGCCCAACCCGGTCTAAAAATTAAAAGTTTGGCCGGCACGACCCGTTTATATTTTCACGGCTCGGTCCGGCGTGTACAAAAATAAGCGGAAACAGGCCCGGCCCGTGGAAAATCAATTAAATCAGACCCGATCCGACTTAACTCACTTTCTACAAAAAAAAAAAAAAAAAAAAAAAAAAAAAAAATCAGATTTTTTCGTTACATATAATTAAGATTCCTTTAAAGAATACTGCATACATATTTATGGGATAATTTTACAGTATGTTTTAAAATTACTATGTGTTTGCAAGACAACACAATAGCAACTTTAATGATTATTTACGTCTTAGACGTTTCAACATTCAAATAAGGATTCATTAAAAAATTAATGTAGTTTAGGATAAAAGAAAAAAAGGGAAGATAAAAAACATGATAACTTTTGATACTTTATAATAAAAAGTAGATTTGTGAAAATATTTCTCTGTCATGTGCTTTACTCAAATCCAACGGAGCTATTTTCTGACACATTTCTGAATTTATTTCTTTTCGAAAATGCATAATAGTTAAGAATACGTATATGCAAGTGTTATTATTCAGAAACTATGTAATCGAATGGCGTTATCCATGTTTTGATAACGGCAATATATCTTTGAAATTATATTGCCAAAGTTAGCGTTTTAAATTGAATTTCCGGAAGTGATAGCACAGGAAAAGAGAAAACATGCAGTCACGTGACAAGTCTAAACTGTTTTATCTGGATCATCCATTTGCCTTGGAATTTCGTTTCTAGGCATAGTTTGAACCAAAGATTTAAAATATAGTGTCAAAACTGGGTGTTGCCTTTGAAAAAAACAAAAGTTTGCTCTGGTTTTGATTTGTAGATGTCCCCTAAGCAACCTTTATATACATGATTTGAAAATAGACTTTTATTTCCAATCGTTTTGTACAAGTAACTTTTTTCTATTATAATTAGTTGCAGAGTTAGTAGGGGTGTTTATTTTTTATTTTTTATTTATTTTTTATTTTCCCGGGAACTGTGCTATACAAAAAATCCTGTGATCGTACCTTGATTCTTTTATCCAAAATGTATTATTTTCTACAATTTGAAAATCTGAGTTGTAGTGCTTAGCAACCTATCGCATGAACATGAAGTCCTATATTTTTCCATCGACACTTGCTGGTAAAATCAAGTATTGAATCACAAAAAAAAAAAAATATTTTCTTGCTGACAACACTTGTCTACTTATTTGTTATTAGGTTTTCATGTTTTATGCCGGGTTTCTGTTTTTGTAGTCGGTTTATATACAGATTTATTTATTGTTTTCATTTAGAATTGTTTTTCTTTAATTTCCTAGATTATAAAATTAAACAGCTATTAACAACTGAACTATTAACAAAACTCAATATATTTAACACATTAAGGGGGCTGGTCACTCAGCTTCGGAATTCTTCTCCGTAGTGTTAAGTCTATGGACTTTTGATGCATTCGTATATTTAAAATATCTTCTCGATAAATTCATATTTTTGACATCTTTTTTCTTTTTTGTGTCTACACTTCCTAAAAGATGTCTCTTTTTTTCTTTGTTTTCAAACTATTTCTAAAATTTATGCTGAATTTAATATTTTATGTGATGAAAGCGGGTGAACTCAGAGTAAGATTTTAACACTCCCTATAAAATTAAATCTATACTTCAGAAATATTTTGAGAACTAAGAAAAAAAGAGACCTCTTTTAGGAAGTGTAGACAAAAAAATAGAAGTTAGAAATATTAATTTCCAGAGGAGATATTTTAAATAGACGAATACATCTAATGTCCACAGACTTTACATTAGTGAAGAGAAATTGGAAGCTGAGTGACCAGCCCCCTTAAGAGTGTTTTGAGAGTTAAATAAACAAATATATTGGTAAATACAGTGCTAGAGAAAAAAAAAATTCTTGACACTCATTGAAAAATTAAACAAGTTGGAAATTGCTTGTCAAACGTGACAAATGAGGTGCGTTTGTACTATAATTAGTTTTATAAATATTTTTTGCACCGCCTATTGTACTGAATGTATATTTTAGTACGCTTCAATAACTGCATATCCATTTCATTCTGTTGGAAAGGCTGTCACATCATTAAAATGCACTTGAAATATTTTTTTTCCCTTTGGCCGTCCTGTAACGAAAAACTTTTGACTGTCTCTGTCATTAAACTATACATCCGATTTTCATAAAATTTGAAATGACTCGACACAATTTTGCAACCATTATATATAATAAAAATTCAGACCATTCGGTTGGGTAGTTTTTGCTCTGTTATATGCGGACTGACGGACGGACAGACGGATGGACAGACTGACTGAACGACGACTATAGGTGCTACGTTTTTATATAATTACAAACGCACCTAAAAAAAAGTAAAAACGCCCAACTTGCAAATTGTTATTGCCAAAACTAATACTTGTCATACTTCCCTTGGCTTTTAGGACACTTTTCAGCCTTTTAGACATACAAGTTACCAAATTTTGGAAATAGTCTTTATCCATGTGAACCAACAACTTTTTTAATACCTCCTGATGTTCCTTGACAGGTGTGTCCGATGAACTTTTATTTTTCTTGTATTTCCAAGCATTTTCTATTGAATTACAGCCAGGTGAGTTGCTTATGGCCATTCAAGTACTGTTATGTTATTATC
The DNA here is from genome assembly GCA_963932465.1 of Maratus speciosus. Taxonomy (NCBI): domain Eukaryota; kingdom Metazoa; phylum Arthropoda; class Arachnida; order Araneae; family Salticidae; genus Maratus; species Maratus speciosus. Next base: position 677,175,852 of record OZ010786.1, read on the forward strand.
ATGTAACCACTTTTGCACAGGCTTTGTCTTGCGAGCACCATGTATGAAAAATTGACGTCCATGAAGGGACAAAGTGATCTTACAGAATTTCTAAATACAGGGTGGTCATAAAAAACTTCCCCGATATATGAACTCCTAGCGGCCTAACCGCTCAACCAATTGACAAGAAATTTTAGATATACCTATTTGAATGTATGTGCTCGAGATCGTGATGATTTAAAACAATAGAGCTCTCACGGTTACGGTTACAGGGGGAAAATTTCGAAATTTTTTAATGGCATCACCCATTTTTTTATGTGCAAATTAATCAGCGCATTGAAAAACCGTAAATGGCGTTCGAATGATGCACGTGCGATGAAAATTGCCGGTGTAAAATACTTGCAAAAAAGACCATTGCGAGGAACGAAAGAGACATGTTTTTCAGTAGCCCATTTTTTTTTTTTTTTTTTTTTTTACTTGTGAGTGAATTGAGTAATGTTGTAAGTGTAAGATTTGTTTTAAAATGTGTTTTTGAATTGTGTTTGTGTACACATAGTGAAAATAAAAATATAATCATTTGTTTTAGAGTGCTGAATATTACGTTACGTAGGAACGGATTAGGATTGAATGCCACGATATTATACCAGCAATTTTAATCATACGTGTATACACTGTAAAAAAAAAAAAAAGGACTAAAAAACGGAAATACTACTGGCAATCTAGACGCCAGTACTATTTCCGTTTTTTTCCGGAATTTTTACCCATAAATTACAGAAAATTTTCCGTTTTTCTGATTAAAAACGGAAAATTTTCTGTAATTTATGGGTAAAAATTCCGTAAATAAACGGAAATAGTACTGGCGTCTAGATTGCCAGTAGTTTTAGTCCGTTTTTTTTTTACAGTGTAGTTACGACGCCTTTTGCGGTTTTTCAATGCGCTGATGAATTTGCGCAGAAAAAACAGAGTGTTGCCATTCGAAACTTTCGAAATTTTTTTCACTGTAACCGTAACCGTGCGAGCTCTATTTTTTTTTATATCATCACGATCTCGAGCGCATACTTTCGAATAACTAAATCTGAAATTTCCTTTCGATTGGTTGAGTGGTTAGGTCGCTAGGGGTACATATATCGGGGAAGTTTTTTTATGACCATCCTGTATTTACTACCATTCATAGTAGTAATTTTGGGGAGGAAATCTAGTCCACCTCTGCCTTTTTCACCTCTAAAAGACCACGACACTATCTGGGTACATTACAGTTTTCACAGTAAACTTTGTGTCATATCGTGAGGAACATTTGGATCGTCTCACCATCATCTGACCTGCTCTGACTAGCCTGAAAGTACTCATATCAGTATAAAACTTTTTTTTCCTGTCTTTTGTTGTCCGATTTGACTATTTTTTACAAAAAGTTTATTTTTATTTTTTCATGACATCAGTAAGCACAGGTTTTTTTCACTGCCCTTCGGGCTGGTAGCTCCAAGCCTTTCTAATGTCTGTGAGAGCTGATCCTTACTCACACATTCATTAGTAAATCTATGTTTCTTTTTTATTACTACAGCAGCTATACAGTCGGACCTCGTTACCTCGACACCCGGTTTTCGCATCACTCCGCTTATCACGTCGTTTTTCAAAGCCCCGATTTTCTGTATATGATTTTAATGTAAATAAACTCCGTATTTTACGCCGTTGAATAATTTTCAACTCCGGATATCCCGAAAGTTTATGAAAATTGTCCATTTTCCTTAATCCGTCTTATAAGCACGGAAATTAATCGGTAAGAAATGTTTTTGTCCAAATTTTTCACAAAAGTGTCTAAAATACCCATTGAGTTAAATGAGAAATTTTACTTCAATCCTTTATCTGAATAAATAAACCCACACGCTATGAATGACCCACTTAAGCTCCAGATAGACATATATGTCTACTCGCGATCTTTTTGTTCTGGTCAGGCGGCGCTTTCTTGTGGTTACACGTCATTTATCATCCAACAAAAACAGAAGCATTGCATTGCATTGAAATGATCAGAAATTATATAACATCCATTTCTGAAACAACGAATACTAATTACAATTTATTATTGTAGGAAGCCCATCTAGGGATAAGCAAAACTTAATTCATCAATATTTCATGTAACAATAAAAAACAAGTCATCATAAATCTGATTTTTATTCTTTTCAATTTTGTTTTTGTGTTTATTTTGTTTGATAATAATGTTTTATTGCTTAAAACTCCAAGAACAGTTATGAATTTAAAACTGTCTTAAATTAATAAAAAACAGCTTCTTATAAACATATTTTTCTCCAACTCCGGCTACCGCGACACTCCGCTTATGACGACATTTTTTTTCTGATCATTAGAGTGTTGGCATAATGAGGTTCGAAAGTAGTTGGTTTTAACACTACCTCGCATTTCAATGAACTATCAGACCTGGCTGAAGTCTTTCTGAACGGATTTTTTGTTTTGGTGTTGTTATGCCATGTAATTAATGGGTCCTCGTCTTTTTCTTAGGGCATAAATAGTTTGCCTTGATGCTTGTAAATCCACGGCTATGAGACTTACATGAACATTTTGTTCTAATAAAGTCATAGCACGAGGACACAATTGAAAGCTTTTTACGTCCCATTATGTGCACCAGAAGAATTTCTTTCTGCAGCAAAGAAAAAAAAAAAAAAAAAAAAAGCCCTCCTTTTAACCACTATCAAAATTTAAACAAGTTTCAAATTGCTCGTCAAACGTGGCAAATGAAGTGCGTTCGTACTATAATTAGTTTTATAATTATTTTTTGCACCCCATATTGTACTGAATGTATAATTTTTTGTACTTCATAAAGTGCATAGTCTGTAACATCATTAAAATGCACTTCCAATAATTTTTTCCCATTCCCCGTAATGTAACGGAATACTTTTGACTGTCCCTGTAATTAAACTATACATCCGATTTTCCTAAAATTTGAAATAGCTCGACAAAATTTTGCAACAATTATATCTTTAAAATTTCAGACCATCCGGAAGGCTGTAATATCATTAAAATGCACTTGCAATAATTTTTCCCATTGGCCGTAATGTAAAGAAAAACTTTTGACTGTCCCTGTAATTAAACTATACATCCGATTTTTCTAAAATTTGAAATTGCTCGACAAAATTTTGCAACAATTATATCTTTAAAAGTTCAGACCATTCGGAAGGCTGTAACATCATTAAAATCCACTTGCAATAATTTTTCCCATTGGCCGTAATGTAAAGAAAAACTTTTGACTGTCCCTGTCATTAAACTATACATCCGATTTTTCTAAAATTTGAAATGGCTCGACAAAATTTTGCAACAATCATATATTTAAAATTCCAGACCATTCGGTTGGGTAGTTTTTGCTCTGTTACATGCGGACAGACAGACGGACGGACTGAACGACGACTATAGGTGCTACGTATTTATATAATTACGAACGCACCTAAAAAAGGGGGAGAACGCTGAGTCATCTCAAGTTGCAATGCTCCAAGTGACCAATGCGTAATAGAAACTCTCGCCCGCCTCTTCTATTTAAAGCAGGAAAAATAAAATAAAACATAAGAATATTGAGATTGTGGCAAGAGTGTCAAGTTTTTTTTCTTTTTTTTTTTTGCTGGCACTGTACATGAGTCATCGGTAATTTTATGTTACAGTGCAATAATTACTGTAAGAATGATAAATAAGATTTAGGCAGTGCATTGGTTACGTATAAATATGTTATATACAATAATGACGCTTTAACAATTTTCTACTGTATTAGTTTAAATAGCTAATTTTTTTACTATTTCTTACAGTATCTTTTTTGTTTTCCAGAGAGGATCAGGATCAGCCGTACGAGAAACAGTAGGACATATGGCCGTCAGCCATATAATCGACCACGACATCGTCGTGAGTATCCTCTCTATTGCTTTCTCCTTTTTAGAAATATTCATGTCCGAAATTGAAAATGAGGAGAAATGGTAAAAAACATTACCACTTTCATTTTGGTAGTTGTCATTTTTTTTAGACTTTTATGACTTCAATTTGTGTCTCCGTTCTCTAACTCACGTAAATGGATTCGAATCACTCTGTAATGCTTATATGTTATTGACGCTTACAACATCACGATTGCTAATGAAAATGAAATGGGTAGCATTTATAGGCAGTTTACAGTAGAGTTGCCAGATTTATCTCAGAAAAAACAAGTTGGAAATTGCTCGTCAAACGTGGCAAATGAGGTGCATTCGTACTATAACTAGTTTTATAAATATCTTTTGCACCGCATATTGTAATGAATGTATATTTTAGTGCTCTTCATAAGTGCATATCCATTTCATTATGTTCGAAAGGCTGTCACATCATTAAAATGCACTTGAAATAATTTATTCCCATTGGCCGTCATGTAACGGAAAACTTTTGACTCTCCCTGTAATTAAACTATACACCCGATTTTCATAAAATTTGAAATGACTCGACAAAATTTTGCAAAAATTATATATTTAAAATTTTAGACCATTCGGTTGGGTAGTTTTTGCTCTGTTATATGCGGACGGACAGACAGACAGACGGACAGACAAACAGACGGACGGACTGAAGGACGACTATATGTGCTACGTATTTATATAATTACGAACGCACCTAAAACCGGTAGATTTCGATTGACACTAGTTAGTTTTGGTTTTATCGTGCTGTCATCGTTTTTTGTATCATGCTAAACTATGTTGAACGTCCCAGTAATGTTTTCGGCAACAAATTTGTTTAAAAAGAGGTTCTTAATTAGTCGATTTAATCATTACTTTTCAATTGCATTTGTATTACATTATTCTATTAACACTGTTTTTCTAAATTTGCAGTCATACATGCTATGAATGAAAATCAATAGAGTTGTAAGAACAAAAATAAATCAAAACATCCTACAATTCAATGATGATCATGAAAATGTCAGTAATGGACATCCTAGAAAAATAGGCAAAAAGGGAGATAATAAAACAAACAAAATATTAAAACTTAAGATACTGATATACTAAATAAAAACAAGTGGGTAAGTGTGATCACAGATCGCACAGAGGGTTTCGTTTAATATTCCTTTCAAAACACTTTATCCTTCTGAAAAATCTGTTAGTTCCACACTTCGCAACTAGGGGCGCACTCTGTTCTAAAGAAACCTCTATCTGAACGAAACTCTGTTTTACATACTATCCGTAGATATATTAGTCGAAGGGATTGGGCCCATAGCACTCGAGATAAGTAGGAGACCCTGGCGGTAAAAAGTGGAGCTAAAATATGTAAGGCTATGTGCATAATATGAAAGAATGGTCAAAGGGGTGTCGGCAAAAGTTGGAAAAGTGCTCCCCGGGTGAAAAGGCGGAGGTTAGAAAAATTGCTTAAAATACACAAATTAGAGCCCGGAGAAGTAAATAATATAAGACTTTTTGAAAATTTTATGATTTGTCGAGTGGTCTGAGGTATTCAGCTATACGTATGCAAAAATTCATGTCTCCAACTTAATTAGGGGCTCTCTTAGAAAGAATTGCTTAAAATACATATGTGGTAGCTCAAAGGGTTAAACGTAAGACTTTTTCAAGATTTTATGATTTGTCGCCTGGCCTCACGTGTTCTGCTATCAGTATGCAAAAATTCAAATCTCCAATTTATTAAGGGGCTCAGTTAGAAAGAATTGCTTAAAATACGCACGTGGGAGCCCAAAGGGTTAAATGTACGACTTTTTCAAAATTTTATGATTTGTCGCATGATTGTGTTCAGCTATAAGTATGCAAAATTTCACGCCTTCAACCTAAATAGGGTCTCACTGAGAAAGAATTGTTTAAAATACACATGTGGGAGCCCAAAAGGTTAAATGTACGACTTTTTCAAAATTTTTTGATTTGTCGTTTGATGTGAGGTGTTCAGCTATAAGTATGCAAAATTTCATGCTTCCAACCTAATTAGGGGCTCACTTAGAAAGAATTGTTTAAAATACACATGTGGAAGCCCAAAGGGTTAAATGTACGGCTTTTTCAAAATTTTATATGGTTTGTCATTTGATGTCATGTGTAAAGCTATAAGATGCAAAATTTCACGCCTGCAACCTAATTAGGGGCTCACTTAGAAAGAATTGTTTAAAATACACATGTGGGATCCCAAAGGATTAAATGTGCGACTTTTTCAAAATTTTATAGATTGTCGTTTGATGTGAGGTGTTCAGCTATAATTATGTAAAATTTCACACCTCCAACCTAATTAGGGGCTCACTTAGAAAGAATTGTTTAAAATACACATGTGGGATCCCAAAGGGTTAAATGTACGACTTTTTCAAAATTTTATAGATTGTCGTTTGATCTGAGGTGTTAAGCTATAAGTATGTAAAATTTCACACCTCCAACCTAATTAGGGGCTCACTTAGAAAGAATTGTTTAAAATACACATGTGGGAGCCCAAAGGGTTAAATGTACGACTTTTTCAAAATTTTATGATTTTTCGTATGATGTGTGGTGCTCAGCTATAAGTATGCAAAATTTCAAGTCTCCAACATGTATAGTTTCTGAGAACGGGCTCTGTGACGGACAGACAGACAAACAGAGGAGCGAGACGAATAGGGTTTCGTCAGATGAACGACACCCTAAAAATTATAATGTTTATACTATTTCTACGTTATTTCCCCCCGCTTAAACCAAGTTCTTTTTACGAACGTCCCTGCTTAATCGAATAACAACTGTGTGAGCGATGTTTCAAAATAGGCGCGGAAAGCACGTTTCAGCGGGAACTTCCTTCCACCTTTTGTCATTTTCGGTTCCTTTAGGCTTAAAACCAATTTTCAGTTCTTCCTGCAATGATTTCGACCAGCAGGTGTATAATGGACAGGTCAAAAAATTTCCCAGCTTGATCTCTCCACCATCACTTCTTGCTGTTAACCAGGCTTTAATGACAATGCGCTGTCATTCGAGATGGTAGTTGTAATATTTTGCACTCATTTGAAAAATAATTCGATATTTATTCCTTTAAAATTCCACTTAAACTACTTTCAACGATTTTTTTAAGGCACTATAAGTAACGTAAATTCGAAGTAGCAAAGTTTTGAACCAATTCAAACGAGCTGCATTAAGTGTGATGTAAACCCTATGAATGTATGTACTGACATTAAATTAATACGTACTATTTACTTTATATTAGCATAATATTTATTTTAGTTTATGTTATTCTGTTAACGATTTATTATACTGCTAATTAAATATACCGTAGATGGTTATTTTGCCTTTTTATTACGCATTAAATATTGCAGTTATGAATATCCGCTTAATCGAATTATATTTCCGGAACCGCCAATATTCGTTTAAACGGGAATGACTGTAATGTCAAGTTCAGAGCACCTAATCCTACCCAAGAGTTTGTGAATGGGCAGTTATTATACAACTTTCCCACGATTTTTGTCATCCTGATCGTAAACAAACCGTTTTTACATTTAATGCGCATGTGTATAACATTTTTTTCGGCAAAAGGTGAAATTTTGAAGCAAACTGAAAAAGTAAAAAATCTTCAAACTATCAAAAGTAGGAGTTGGTAGAAAAACGGAAGAAATCGTCGTATGGGACAAATTTAAACGTACACTGTACGATAGGCTTAAAATCTGCTAAAAAACGTACAACTTGCGGGAAAAACGTACGATCTGGCAACCCTAGTTTATAGGGACAAACGAAATTAAACGGACGGACAAACAGACGGACCGAACGACGACTATAGGTGTTACATATTTATGTAATTACGAACGCACATAAAAAGTGGACGGTATAGGAAAAAAAGGGACGGTAAGGGGGATAAAAAGGGATGATAAGGATAGAACGGTAAGGAAAATTACCACCTATTTTTAGACAAATCATGTTAAGACTAAGTGATGGCCACACTGTTCACTGATTTTTAGAAACAGTTATTTACATTGAATTAAAAAAAAAAACAACAAAAAAAAACAATTTACCTCAAGAAGTGCTGGAATAAACCTTGGGAACGGTAAGACTACCAATAAAGCCACGATACTTGAAATATATATTTAAATGCTGATTTGCAGTAAATTCTGCAGTAAATATCTCGTCAAAGAATTTTAGCCATCTTTCTATAACATACTTCTGCATGAGAAAAAAGTTGAAAAAATTCTGTGGCTGCATCTGAATTGATTTTCTGTGTAATTTCAAAAAGAGGGACGGTAAGGAATCTAAAACACTGGGACAGAGTTAAAAAAACAGTAACAACCATAAAAATGCATGCAGATTAATTTTTTGCTGCATATTTATATAAAACAATAGTCCCAGTTTCGAAAAACAATTACATCGAATTACTTTTATTGAAACAATTTCATCAGACAGCTCCAAACTTAAAAATCAGGATCATGGACACGGGACGGTATAGGACTTTCCTGCATATTTGAACCCCCAACATCGTCCAAGGCTTATTTATCTGGTTTTGTCATGCAGTGATGCAATGGGATGTTTTCCAGTATAAGAAATAAATAAATAAAAAAAAAAAAAAAACCCAAGAATATGTACTAAAATAAAACTTATTATTCGGGGACTGAAAAATCAAAAGATTGTGAGAATGCCTCATACATTGTTTCTGCTGTATTTTCTGAAATTTTTCTAAAAGTGTCTTTAAAATTGGCATTGCATGAAATTCGGTAATACCGCGATCGTTATAACGTGTGCATCTACGCTGAAAACAAACAGACACAAGAACAACAACAACATTGGAGGCAGCAACCTTCTTGTAGAGTAATCTTAAGACTTCAAGAAAGTCGGCATCGCCGTGATTCAAGTACGAGTTTCAGTACTCGCATATGTGCTTCGCGCCCATGGAAAAGAAAAAAAATATATATAAAAAATAAAATCACTAGTTGCAGCAATTTTTGTTGCATAGAAATCTGAAATATATATGAAATTCGGTAAAGTCGCGAAAAATAGTGGTCCCCGTTTAAACGAATATTGACGGTTCCAGAAATAATATTTGATTAAGCGGGATATTTGATTAAACGGAGAATCGTAACTGTAATATTTAATGTGTAGTAAAAAGACAAAATAACCATCTACTGCATAATTAACAGCATAATAAATCGTTAATAGAATAACATAGAATGAAAATAAATACAAATGCTAATATAAAGTAAATGCGTATTAATTTAATGTCAGTACATACATTTATATGGTTTACATCACACTTAATGCAGTTCGTTTGAATTGGGCCAAAACTTCGTTATTTCTAATTTACGTTACTTATACTGCTTTAAAAAAATCGTTTAAAGTGGCTTGTTTAACTGGAATTTTAAAGGAGTAAATATCGAGTTATTTTTCGTATGAGTGCAAAATATCACAACTACCATCTCGAGTCTCGAAGTGACAGCACATTGCCATTAAAGTCTGGTTAACAGCAAAAGTGATTGTGGGGTTAAATCTCAAGATGGGGGAAATCATTTGACCTGTCCATTATACACCTTGTCCATTATACACCTACCGGCCGAAATCATTGCAAGAAGAACTGAAAAATTGTTTTCAGCGTAAAGGAACCGAAAATGACAAAAGGAGGAAAGAAATTCCAGCTGAAACGTGCTTTCCGCGCCTATTTTCAAACATCGGTCACACAGTTGTTATTCGATTAAGCGGGGACGTTCGTAAAAGGTATTTGGTTTAACCGGGGGAAAATAACATATAGAACCAATAGGAATAAATTCGGTTCCGGAGGATTCTATTCGAATAAGCGGGTTTTTCGATTATGCGTGACCTGATTAAGTGGGGAGGACTATACTTCTTCGAACCTCTCCGATATTCATACAACTCACATTGTTTTAAATGTCTGCTGTACATTTAACCAAATTTAATTTAATATACAGTGAATGACCCATTTTGAATGGACCGAAATCTATCCCCATAGGCTCAATACTCATTTTACCTCCATTCAGAGACCATGCCAGTGGAACTCCCTCCATGAGCGACCCATTTCTTTCAAGAAAATGAAACAAATTCCGTTTTTTTCCTGGTCGCTTGAAGAAGGTTTTATTAGAAAAATGATTCCGGAGAGCGTATTATTTATCGAACTTCTAAAATAAGTTTAGAATTTTTATTTATTCCGGTAACTTTTAAGTATTTAAACCGCTTCGTGCCTTTGTAGGCAATGAATGATGACAAATTAAGGATGACGGTCCATAAACTCCCCTGCCCTATTCTGCCACGAAACTCTCAAAGAAATAGATAAATGAATGAAGTCGTCATTATTTGTTCCCGTCGAATCTTAGTAACATTTAATTGTTACCTTTTTTCAACAATTAAAATCTAGATTTAAACATGACTTCCATTAAGAGACCGCCTCTCATTTTTATTGGAACGGAACGTTTTCGCTTTAGGAAGGTTTTACTGTATTGCGTTGTTGTTTATTAAACTTTTGAAATACTCCAGTCTTTTTTTCAATTCCTACTATTAATTCACACTCTCCCTATATTTATTATTTATTTATTTATATATTTTGTTCAAATTTTCAATCGTTAATAAAATGCTTATTATTCATCCTATCAAGTTGAAATAAATTTTTTAAAACTTGTACTGGATGACAATTGATGTTAATACAGTTTTTTCAAATATTAATTCATTAATTAAATTTTAATTAAATTTTAGTTTTACATGGGAGACAAAATGGCGGCCGTTGGTTATTGAAGCATTTAATGCATCTTCCTATCTATAAGGGGTTTACCATAGGGAGGACCCTGTTCTGTTGCCAAATACCGCTAAGTTTGTAGCCAACTTGGCGATATATTGCCAAAAGTGACGCCAACTTGGCGATATCTAATATTTCGCTAATATAAACATTGTAAACCTATTTGCTTATAGAAAATCAAAAAATTGAGATATTTTAATGCAACGTAAACTAATATTAGCTTAAGGGATTACATTAAATTTTTCTTTGGTGACCTAAGTAGGAATTGACTTTAAAAGCAAAATTTTTATATTACTTGGTTTTTATGTCTTTACAATAGTATTTTTAATCATGTTTTTATTACTTTCATTTAGGTCCTAATATAATCTTTCTTCGACCTGATAATACCTCTTCCTCGTCGAGCTCCTCCAATCGGATGTCGCCCCGAGAACATCGGGTGATAATGGCAGCGAGGCCTGCTACGCCGCCTCAGAGGCCTGCCACACCCCCTTCTCCCATTAGGACACCTAGTCCATTCATCTCGTACAGATATCGGGATCCTGTGCCAGAACAGAGTGAGTCTCCACCCCATTCCTTTTTTCATGCTTTTATTTAACTCTTTACTACGCAGCTTTGCACACATGCAAACAGCAGTGTTTTGAATATAATAGATTTTTTTTCTATTCGTATATACCTAATTCACACCAGAAAATTAAAATAGCAATACTTGCTTTAATCAGGGGCGCGCCAGCAGTATTCGGCGCCTGTGTGCAGAACTTCAGTTGGCGCCCCATATTCCTAACCCCCCCCCCCCCCATCAAAAAAAAAAAAAGAAAAAAGAAAGAAAATACAAACTTTATACTTTTTTTAGTATAAATGCATAGCTGCCAAACCAACTTTCCAGCGGTTTTCTCCAAATCAAATAAATGAATTTGGAACCAGAAAATTTATTTAATGAAATGTTTCTTGTTTCTACATGGTTCTTTTTTATTTCATTTATTAAATTAAATTTCAGGTTAAAATTATTGTTGTTTGAATTAAAAACAAGGAATGTTGGCAACAATGCAAATAACGGACATTCCTAAAAGGTCGGTGCTTCAGCTGTTTGCTCCCTCTCCCCACAATGGTATACCTCCTAAATAAATGAGCTTCTTTTACCTGCATCACTTCCGTAATTTTTAAGATCTGATCTTTATTTATATTTATACTTAAAACAGTTCAAATAAACTTAATTTGAAAATATAGTTCTGTTGAATTAATCATTGGTAGGACTATGACACAAAGAAAGGGGTGCTCGTAATACGGCAAATACACATAAAAGTAGAAAAATATTTTCTCAAATTATGACGTTGTAATACACCGGAGCGCGTTATAGTACTTTTATTTCTTTTAAAATAAGGTAACATCAATTAAGATGCGCCTTAAACAATTACCGCACGTTGATCATAATTAGGGGTGCAATCGAAAATATTCCAGTCCCGGAACATTTGATTTTGTATTAGCAAATATAGAACCCCTATTCTGGCTATATAACAATTGTTATGAAAAATGCACATTCGTCTCGACGTTTACATTTTAAGAAGCAAAGTGTATCTTTATCTTGTCAAACTGTTAACCCTTCCTTCTCTATCAGATTTTTTTATTTTTCGAATTTCCAATTTTCGTGCAATGAATCGAAGTTCTAAATTAAAAATATCTATACTAATAAAACAAAGCTTCGCCCTGTCTGTGAGTGTGTGTGCGATGGCTAGAAGAATCCAGGGCCGAAACTAGCCTTTTTGGCGCCCGGGGCAAACATGGATTTTGGCGCCCCCCCCCCCCCCCCCCCTCCACCACAAAGTAAATTTACAAAAAAGAATTTTACTAAATATCTAACAGACAACCTATTTTTAAATTTAAAATATATAAAACTGAACTACGTAATCAGCTTTGTCAAACATTGATCCATTAAAATCTTTGAAAAGTTATTGAAAAGAATTGCATTTTAATCTTTTTAAACTTTTTTTTTTTTTTTGCATAGTCTAAATGAGGTCGATATCTAAAAAAGAAAGGTTTTACTAAGAATTTTACTCTGTGCATTCCCCTTCCCGTTGTCCTGGGCAGTCAGCGCCCATGACAAGACGGAAAAAAAAAAAAGGAAAGAAAGGAAGCTCAACACAGTTCAGCGGAAAAAAAACAAACAGCTTTCATGGAATTTTTTTATCTAGACTGAGGGGTCACTTCTCCTTTGATAGTTATCCGTAGTGGGCAGTAGGGTGTCCCACAATAGGGACTGACCTTGAAAAACGGTAATGATTCTCCCTCGGATTCTCCTCACAGGAAGTGATTTAAAAGATAGAAAGCAAACGCATAGGCATGATACTTTGAAACTTGGTATTGTAATGAATCTTTTTATATATTTGTAAAGTTTAATGCATTTGGTTCAGTTTTCCTTTTAAATTTTCCAGCTGCGAGACATTTTTATACAGATTTCATAATATATATATATATACATTCTTGTGTCAAACGTCAAACAAAATCTTCATTTTGGCGCCCCCTTCACCTCCTGTTAAAGCGGCGCCCGGGGCACGTGCCCCCTCTGCCCCCCCCCCCCCCCTAGTTTCGGCCCTGGAAGAATCTACGGCACATACGAGGCTCAAACTTTTTGTGAGGATAGTCAAAAGTCTCTCCTGGTGCACCCTGCACGTAAGTTTCAGAATTTTAAATCTCTAATAATTAGTTGAGAAATTAATTAAAAAGCCCAAATTAAAAGAATGCAAAAGTATTCATAATTCAACAAGAGCATATATTTTTTTCAAACCGTAGACAACTTCTTCGAAAACTCGAAGAGATGGGGAAGGGTTAATAGATTTACAGAGATGCAAAGCTGATAAATGTACTGGACCTTTTTAAAAAGGACTGTATCTTAAATTCTACTGGGGCTAACAGCTCCACAGCCAGACGCCAAAAAGAAAAAAAAAAAAAAAAAAAATCCCCTTTTCAGAAATTCTAAAAATTATTCCGGTACGGTTTCAGGAAGTCAAAAAATCCACGAAAAATCGATTTATGAAAGATCTTTTTATTTCTTTCGAAAGAAAGGTTCGAAATCTCTCCCACGGACGCCAGGAGATCATTGCAGACAGAGTTGAGCAGTATCGAAAATACATGTATTTGAAATACATTTTCAAAATACATTTGTATTTTGTATTTTAAACCGGTAAGATCAATGTATTTTTGTAATGTATTTTCTGACGGTTTTACAATGTATTTTGAAAATACTCAAAATACATTTTTTCCAATTTTCAACGACTTTTTGAACGCTTGTGGTTTCAACAAGAAAAATAAACACCTGCGCTATCCCGGTCAGACGAGCGATCCATGAAACGTTTCCGCCACACAGAGCAGACGACATTATTCGTCGCAACAGAATGATTTCCATTCGATGTTTTCAATAAGCAAAATGGATCTTCTGCATGAAATAAATGATTTGGTAACTTTATATTAGTTATTCAAGAAATTAGAAAAAAGAAATATACACAGACGGTACTAGGTTCATCCTATTTTAAGTAATCGGTAGAAAATTAACTTTGCTGTACACAAAATTTTACAAAAAAAAAAAAAAAAAAAAAGAAAGGAAAGAATATTATAAAATAATATAAAGGATATAAGGAAGGAAAGAAATTTATCTTATCCTTCCGTCACGCAAAAACCGCAATTTAGAACGTTTTTCTCCTGCAGCCCCTTTGGGGTAGTGGCACCGACATAAAACATAGCCTATGTTGGAGCAAGGATTTTCACCATCATTTTGACGCCATTATTTTTTAAATCGGTTTGGTATTTCATGAGATTGTGTAGAAACTACCATTAATATATAATTCATTATATATTAATGGTTTTAATTTGGAATTAAAACAATTAAATTGTTTTAATTTAATTTGGAACGGCCACTTTACCAAACTTAACTATATTTGCTTCAAAAATAGCAAAGAAGATAGATTTCCTTTTAACGAGGTTTATCAGATTTGAACCGGTATATCAGATTTGAATCAAATCGAATAATTCTGCATGAAAAACCCATTTATCTACATTAAAGGGGAACTATCCCCCGTTACCCCCCTTTATATTTAACCAATAAACCTCCCAACCTAACATAATAAACTGGTGTACTAAATTTGGAGCAAATCGAATAATTCTGCATGAAAAACATATTTATCTAATTTAAAGGGGGCGGGGGACTAGCCCTCTCTTCCCGATTTATACTTAACTAATGAGCCTCCAACTCTAATCAGAGAAGCTCCTTAACATAATAAACCGGTATACCAAATTTGGAGCAAATCGAATAATTCTGCATGATAAACCCATTTATCTAAATTAAAGGGGAGTCTAGACCCCCCCCTCTTTTCCAACTTTATAATTAACCAATGAACCCCCAAAACTAATTAGAGGAGAGCTTTATCGGAATGAACGTACACAAATTTTTTCAAGCAAATCGTATAAATCTGCATAAAAAAAAACATTTATCTAAATTAAAGTTGGAATTAGCCCCACGTTGTCTCCCTTTATACTTAACCAATGAATCCCCAAAACTAATCAGGGAAGCACCTTATCAGAATGAAACTAGAAAAAAAATTGAAGCAAATCGGATATTTCCATCAAGAGTTATCGCGTTACGTACATACGTACGTATGTATGTACGTAACAGAACCGGCGGGCACATTAGTTCTCAAGCTTTGATAGCCTGTGAACTAAAAAAATAAAAAATAAATTACAGTATTTTTAAAACTACATGCTCGCAGTAAATAGAACCGGTACCGGATATGACCACAGAGGCTCTGTTTTGCTGTCTCCTTTCCCATGCTGGATTTTCAAAACCAGATATAACTTGTAATGATTTTAATTTCAAAGAATTATTATTAAGAATTCATTATTATTAAGAAATGCAACATTTGCTGTCTATTTAGGTCCCCGTCACAAAAATTCATTTAATAAAACAGGCTTCTCAAAAATCGTAATTATAAAACAGGCCCTTTCACAAAATTATATTCCATAAAAACATGCTATTAATTATTTTAACATTGTTAGGTTTAAAAATCTGTAATTTGTAAAAAAACAAGTTCCCCCGAAACGAAAACTTTAGCATTTACTTTTCGCAAAATGCCTCCTTCGCCCCCTACCCCGCAAAGAAAAACCTCTGCAATTATCCATGAATTTAATTTAGTATACATACTAGGACAAAATAGTATTATTATTAGTAGTATTTGATAAAGATTACATTCAGTTTTTCCTTATAATAATACTTTACTATTTAAATACTTTTCTTATAAAACGTTAACTTGCAACATTAGCATAATTTTAAATGATTTTTTAGGTGCGTTCGTAATTATATAAATACGTAGCACCTATAGTCGTCGTTCAGTCCGTCTGTCCGCATATAACAGAGCAAAAACAATAGCCTGAAATTTTGAATATATAATTGTTGCAAAAGTTTGTCGAGTCTTTTCAAATTTTATGAAAATCGGATGTATAGTTTAATGACAGGGATAGTCAAAAGTTTTTCGTCAGATTACGGCCAATGGGAAAAAATTATTGCAAGTGCATTTTAATGTTACAGCCTTCCGAATGGTCTGAAATTTTAAATATATAATTTTTGCAAAATCTTGTCGAGTCGTTTCAAATTTTATGTAAATCGGATGTATAGATTAATGACAGAGACAGTCAAAATCTTCCGTTACATTACGGCCAATGGAGAAAAAATTATTGCAAGTGTATTTTAATGATGTTACAGTCTTTCGAACAGAATGAAATTTATATGCACTTATAAAATGCACTCAAATATACAATCAGTACAATTCGTTGCAAAAAATATTTATAAAACTATTTATATTACGAATGCACCTCATTTACCACGTTTGACGAGCAATTTCCAACTTGTTTGTTTATATGAAACAAAATTAATTCATATAATTTATCGATAACTTCCTAATCTTCTTTAGATTTTTCTGTTTTTTTTTTTTTTTTTTTTTTTTTTTTTTTTTTTGTAAATCAGGGATGCCTTTAACCAAGTTATTATATTTTAATTTTTATCTTTATATAATGTAAGCATGAGGTGTCCAACTATATTGAACACTTTTGTATTTCAAAAATTAGTTAATCTACGTGTATTAAATCCATTTTAAATTCTAGCGAAAAAATTCGATATGCAACCAGAACCAACAACTTACGAATCACTGATAAAGAAACTTAAAGCCAGCGTCAAAACTTCAGTTCGTCTGGACAACGTAGAAGAAACAAAAGACTTGAGCACGCCACCAGCTCCCAGCGAGTTGGGGGAAACGCCGAGCCTCGACGTGCAGCTTTTCGGAATTTTTACTGCAACGATTTGTGGGCGCTCGTCTGAACAGGCCAGAAGATTCGTCTGCTCTCAAGAGAGAGCGTCGAAAATGCTGATTTTCAAAATCGCTCGTCTGACATCTGCCTAACCGCACCAGAGTAAAACTGCGGTTCACTAAAAGGAAATGCATGACTGTCTGTTTTGATTAGTTTTCAAATTCTGTTCTGGAAGTTAATATAAACAGAGTCTTCGACAATTGCTGATTTAAGGAAATTGATGAATATGTTCTTTAGCTACAGCAAACGTATTCTTGCTGATTAGTTACAAAAATAACTTTTATATAACTTAATGTTGCTGTAGAAATCACAAGGAATAAAACAAACAAACATGTATTGTGATAGACCGGAAGAAGAAAGAGAGAGCTTTCAGACTTGCATAGGTGCAGCGCTCTATTACCCACAGTTGCCCATTGACCACAAATATAAGAGGCTCAATTTTTTTTCTAGTCTAGTAGATTTATTTAAAAATATCGAAATGAGATTTCTTAAAAATTCGTCTGTTTCATTAATTCTATGAATTTTGTAAAAACTACATTAGACAGTAACCATAAGAAAATTGCTACAATGAACTTTTAAAGGAACGATTTGACTATGAAAAAATTAAATTTATGATTTTGAAAATTTTTCATTAGAATTATTCCTACTTTTTTTTGAATATTTTATAAGTGCTTTCTTTTTACGAATGCAAGAGCTTTCATATTTTTTTCTGCTCTATACTAAAAGCTTCAAGGTTTGATATTTTACCTGAGTGTTTTAATCTTAAAACTACTTTATACGAAGAATTCGTGCCTTTGTTAATAATAATAATTCAACTTGTGTCAAAAATTACCTAAGTTTTTCATTTATATTTTTGCATTAATACATATTTTAAATTTTGTATACATTATTTTGAAAAGCACCATAATCGAAAAAATGTGCCCCTTATAATTTATTAGTGGAAGGTTTAAAAAATCTTGCGTATTTGGGAGCTGTTATTAAAACACACGCGCATTATCAAAAAAGAAAAAAATTACATTTAAACAATTTTATTCGGTGCCATTTTACGTGTCAGATTATTATAAAATGTGTTCTTTTGTAGATATATACTAAAAAAGACTGATTGAAAAGACTGATACTAGGCTGATTTGTTTTTACATTCTTCTAATACATGAGAAGAATGTATTGGAATAGTGAAAATTTTCGACTTACTTTTTTTTTTTTTTTTTTTTTGCTTGATTTACACGTTTTGTGATGTCTTGAATGCGATTTAACCATTTTGGGGAAATGTGTGTCTGTCTGTTAGTCTGTGTGAGATACAATTTTTGTTGCTCTTCTATCTCAAGAAGTAATGCATGGAGTTTGATAATAATCAAACTTCAGATTAAGATGACCTAGGGATAACTTAGCTTTGGATTTATATCGCTCAGCAGATGGCACTGCTATGCTTAATTATATTTTATCCATGATAACTACATTGTAAGAACCAATATAGAGAATTTCATCAAACTACATATAGACTGGAACAGAAATACTTGCCGATTAGCTTTTAGTGTATATTGCTCAACAAGTGGCGCTGCTATGCTGTTTTTTTTTTTTCATTATTTCCGCGATAACTATATCTACAAAACTAATGGGCAAAATTTAATCCAATTTCATATTATTTTAGATCTTAAAATAAATTAATGCTGATAAAATTTGGGGTGCATCGCTCAAGAGGTGGCGTTGTTATGCTGTGCTTTTATTATTACCGTAACGTGTAACATGTATGTAAAACTCTCGTTTTTTTTAGTCAAAATGCTCATATTTGTAAATCAAATTGAAATGAAATAAGTACCACGTAGATAAAAAGTACCTTTTTAAAATAAATTTTCTGGTTCGTGCTGTATTTTTTTGATTTTTTAAAAATGTCTGAAGTTGCTAGGTGTGCCGCGAGAGCTATATCTCAAGATCTAAAGCACGAAATTTCATCAAACTTCATCATATTCAGTTAGTATGAATGAAATTTTTGTGTATATCGTCCTACAGATGACGCCTCCTGAAAGAGATTCCTTATTGGATCCACAATCAATTGATGCAGTTATTCCTAGTGAATAACTATCTCTAAAGGGTAGTTCATTCATTATTAATTATTCTTGTAACTTTCATACACCTTTAAGCACATTGTTGCTGCAATCTTTCAGTTTGTTTTTGTTATCTTTCGTTGAGTTTTAATTGGTTTTGCTTCTTTATTTGGAAATTTATAATTTCTAAAAATTTAATTAGTTTTGTAAACCAGCTTTGCATTTGAGTAGTGCAATTTAATGCACAATAGTTTTTAATTTTTTTTAAATGTATTTTGTATTTTAAATGTATTTTCAAAATACATGTATTTCGTATTTTGAATTTTTGAAATTTGAAAAGTATTTTGTAATTTGTATTTTAAGTTATGAAACCAATGTATTTTGTATTTTGTATCGAAAATGGTTTTTCGATGTATTTTGCCCAACTCTGATTGCAGATAACCAACGTCTTCCAATATTGGACATTTTTGAAAGAATATAAAATTTTTTAAATATAAATTTATCGATTTAATTTTTATGCATCTAGATGTAAAATTTTTCGGTGATTTTAGATATCTAAATTTCTTCACGGTCTCTAAATTGCAACTTTAGATATTAATTATTATTTCATTAATCGGATGATTCCTTTCAAACTCTCAATTTAAAAGCTAGTCTTTCGAAACCACAAAGAATTTTTATACTAGGATTCTTTGGAACGCCGTCAATTTTTTTTTTTTTTTTAAATGCACCATTTAGAGCTTTTAAAGTTATGCATATAGCCCTATCTTTAAACGCTGTTTAATAATATCTAAATTTTATATAAATCGATCCGCAAGTTTTTGTTTTATAAAAAAATCTATTTTAAAAAGGGAAAAGAAAAACTTTGTTGAATCGAATTTGTTAAATTAAGAAAACTGATGAACCGTTTGGAACTTTCAGATAGTTCATAATACATAATAAAAAATTTAATAAACTTTTTTACCAAAAATAAAACCGACTTCAAAAACTACTGCAAGGTAAAATATAATTTTTTTACACAATAGTTAATAAGAAATTAAATGAAGAGCATTGTATTTACCATGCGTATTATTATATTTATGTACATTAATTTGACTTTTTGGAGTCGGTGCCAGCCAAACGAAGTTAAGTATAATTATCCAACAGACGCACATCCAAATATCTACGAGTTTCTTTACGATTTATTATTTAGTTAAAAAATTTTAATTTTACAATTTTTGAAACATTTAATATGATTTTTATAACATGCATTTTCAAGTGAGATTAGCTATAATTATGTGTGCTAAATTAAGGGTTATTATAAAATTAGTGCGTTTATACAGGCTATTATGTAAAAAAATCGTAGCCAAGCACATATTTTCAAAAGCAGGATGCTGTCAGAGTTGACTGAGAATGGAAATTTTTTTCCGAAACGTATTTGCTGAATCTTGTTAGGATTTGTATAGGATAAAAATTTTAATTTTTAACATGGCTTGGCTGGCACCGACTCCAAAAAAATCAAATTAATGTACATAAATATAATAATACGCATGGTAAATACAATGCTCTTAATTTAATTTCTTATTAACTATTATGTAAAAAAAATTATTTTTTACTTTGCAGTAGTTTTCGAAGTCGGTTTTATTTTTGGTAAAAAAGTTTATTTTTCACTTTTTAGTTATTTCGAGTTACGATTTTTGCATGATTGTTTTAGAGGAAATTACAGACTTTCAAAGAAAATTTTAAAGATGCTATTTTGATAAGTAAATACATCTGTCTAGATTTGTGTGTACATTCATAACACAGGTTTTATGTGACAATTTTTTATATATATTACATTTATCCTTCTTCAGATTGAATAACTTTACGTTTTAATTATGTAAATATTTTTGTTTCTCTATTTCGACGTGGGTAGCACGACAAGAGGTGCTGCTCGCATAAAAAAATATAGAACTTTGGAAACTGACAATAAAAAGTTCTTTTGCTTACTAAAAATTCTCTATGAAATAAAGAAGGGAGACCCAATTACTTATCTTTCTCACTCCTTAACCGATGACCAGGCTCCTATCTTCCGTTGCTCTAGAAGAACGGGTTTTATACTTGGCATCAGCGTGGGTGACCGCCTAGTCTCCGTGTAGCGGCAGTAAACCTGATTAGCGCCTAGTTTGTTTTCCTATCGGCAATGCCTTAATTAAGAACTTTTTTATGCCGGTTATATCTTGTTTTTAGCACCTGCGCACAGGGGTGCAGAAAATGTTTCTACTCCCAACATTTCCCCAATCCGCATGAAGATTCCCCCAAAATTTTATGGTATGCTATAGGTAAATGCTGTATTATCGTATGTATAGAAAATTTATTTTTCAAATATTTCTCAATTTATGAGCGAGTATATATGGCAGGGGTGATTCGGAGTGAAAAAAATTTCTGAAATTCAGAGCAAATTTTCTGAAAGGTTACAGCAGAGTGGGGAAAAGGGGGAAAATCCACTCCCAGCACTATGGTTTTGTTTTGGCCTTTTGACGAAATTCGCGTGTTTTCGTGATCTTCTGACGAAATTTGCGTTTTTTAGCGATCTTTTGACTAGTTTTGCGGTTATTTTGCCTTCTTTTTGACGAAATTCGCGGTTATTTCGCACTCTTTTGACGAAAAACACGATTCTTTGACGAAATTCGCGGTTGTTTTCCATCTTTTGATAGAATTCGCAGTTCTTTTTGCGAACTTTTTACGAAATTTGTGTTCATTTCGCGATCTTTTGACGAAATTTGCGGGTTTTTTTCGCGTTCCTTTGACAAAATTCGCAGTTATTTCACAAAGTTTTGACGAAAATCTCGGTTATTTCGCAATCTTTTGCCGAAATTTGTGGTTTTTTCCTATCTTCTGACGAAATTTGCGTTTTTTAGCGATCTTTTGCCGAAACTTGCGGTTCTTTCGCGATCTTTTGACGAAACTTGCATTTTTAGCGATCTTTTAACAAAATTTGCGGATATTTCGCGATCTTTTGGCGAAATTTGCTGTTATTTCGCGATCTTTTGACTAGTTTTTTGGTTATTTTGCCTTCCTTTTGACGAAATTTGCGGTTATTTCGCCCTCTTTTGACGAAATTCGCGATTCTTTGACAAAAATCGCGGTTATTTCGCTCCTTTTGACGAAATTTGATATTTTTTGCGATTTTTTGACGAAATCTGTGGTTATTTTGCGATCTTTTAACCAAATTTGCGGTTTTTTCGCGTTCCGTTGAGACGAAATTCTCGGTTGTTTCGTGATCTTTTGACGAAACTTACGGTGTTTTCGCGATCTTTTGACGAAATGTGCGTTTATTTTGCGACCTTTTGACAAAATTTGCGTTTATTTCGCGGTCTTTTGACATAACTTGTGGTTCTTTCGCGTTCCTTTGACGAAATTCGCGGTTGTTTCGTGATCTTTTGGCGAAACTTGCTATTTTTTGCGACCTTTTGACGAAATGTGTGTTCATTTCGCAATATTTTAACAAAATTTGCGTTCATTTCGCGCTCTTTTGACGAAACTTACGGTTTTTCGCGATCTTTTGACGGAAGGTGCGTTTATTTTACGATCTTTTGACAAAATTTGCGTCATTTCGCGGTCTTTTAATGTAACTTGTGGTTCTTTCGTGATCTTTTGACGAAACTTTCGCGGTTTTTTCGCGATCTTTTGACGAAATGTGCGTTTATTTTGCAATCTTTTGACAAAATTTGCGTTCATTTCGCGGTCTTTTGACGTAACTTGCGGTTCTTTCGCGTTCCTTTGACGAAATTCGCGGTTGTTTCGTGATCTCTTGACAAAACTTACGGTTTTTTCGCGATCTTTTGACGAAATGTGCGTTTATTTCGTGTTCTTTTTTCAAAATTTGCGTTCATTTCGTGATCTTTTTTCAAAATTTTTGTTCATTTCGCGATCTCTTGAAGTAACTTGCGGTTCTTTTACGATTTTTTGACAAAAGTTGCGGTTCTTTCGCGATCTTTTGACGAAATTTGCGGTTATTTTGAGATCATGTGACGAAATTCGCGTTTTCTCCGTAATTCTTGAACAAAATTCGCGGTATTGTTATGTCCGAATTTTCAAATTGATGACCGATTTTTTTTTAAATGTTCGGAACTGAATACCTTAAGTTTTTGGAAAATGCAGAACAGAATCATCTCCTATATACGGTACACATTATTCTGAGATCGATTTTGTGAAGGTCACCATACGGATCTTTTTATTTGTAGTGAAATTTTTCTATCTCAGGGAATTATGGAATTCGTTGTTAAAATCAAAGTCAATTGTATATGTTTCTGCAAAATTTTCCCAGGTGGTTAAAATTTCCCCCGATCCTAGATCGCCGGATCGGACATATTCTGCACCCCTGCCTGCGCATTGCTACTCATGTTGATCTCGTAATTTAGAAGCTTGGTCAGATGACGAGACCTTCCACCTGGCAAGGCACCTCAAAGGTATAATTCATAGGTAGCTTCGAAGACTTCGCACCCACGACGGATTTTACATGCACCAGGAGCCATTAGGATACATGGCAACCCAATGACTTATCAAAAAATGATCCTTAAAAGACTACAGCGTGAAAGTCTCAAATGGCGTTCCCTCAAATGGCTGGTCATTGGTGAAATTCATACGTAAATTCAAAAGAGAATTTACGTATAATTCCTTTGAGGCTTCAAGAATTTAAAAATAATTTATTTTTTGTGGCATTAATGTTTCCTTATATGGAGATATTATGCAAGTGCCAATATGTAATGTATAATGTATATGTAATGCCAATGTGCTTAAATGTATGCTAAGCATTGCAGTGTGGTACTTTTATTCATAATTTAAATTATTTGCTTAAAATTCCACCAAATCTAAAGATTCTGATGGAGAAATCGAGAACTCATTGCATCATGACGACATTTTGTTTAATTTTGGTTGTTATGCATTTCATCTTTTTTGACAAAAACAATTTAACTCACTTAGGCATTTGAGTTTCTTATTGCATCATCATTTGCAATACGTTGGGCAGTGGAGATTTTAAAACTATTAAGTAATCTACCGTTATTGGGTCCACTGCCAATTGGCGTTTCTGAGCTAATATGATTTGGTGCATCGAAGCATTTTTCTGAAATAAACATTTTATGATACCCACATTTATATTAAACCACATTGTATGTTGTATTGATATCTTTTCTGTTTCACGTTAGCCTTAACTATGGCCTCGATTACGGAAGATTAGAAATTCATCGTCATGCTCATTTAATAGTCTTGGTTAAAGTGTCATCGGTCTGCATACTAATTGGCGTGAGTATAGTACTGCAAAACATAGAACTTTCGGAAGCAACTTATGATATTCGCATTTGCTTTAAACCATATTTGCTGTTAGTATCGCGCACTTTTTGCTTTTATCGTGCAATCTGATTAAAATTTACATGTTCTCATTTCTTGATACAATTCAGATGTTTTCATGTATTAATTTAGTTTGCTTCTGTATTATTTAGCATTTTAAATAATGGTTGGCAATTGAGAATTGTAAATATGACTGCCGACTAGAAATTGTGAAGAAACATATTGGAGAAGATCCATTAGTGAATTTGAATGGGAATATCGCCAAATTGGTCAGTTACAGCCAAGTTGGCTTCATTGATGGCAACTTATTTTGGTCGCCAAATTTGGCGATATTTCACCAAATGGCGCCAAGTCTGGCGACAACTTGGCGATAACGCATATGAATACATAGCTTTATGCTGATGAATGAAAAACCGGTTACAATAATGAAAGATAATTTGCGAAAAATCCTTTATTTTATTGGTTTTTGTTGAATTACTAAAAAACTACTCAACCAATTTCGATGAAACGGAAGTGGTACCAATTCGAGAGTATCCTCTTTCAATTAAAACCAAAATCACATAAATCTGACAAATAGTTCCGGAACAATCGGTGAACATACATAAAAAAAAACAAACAAACAAACAAACAAAAAAAAACATACATACGCGTCGAATTGATAACCTCCTCCTTTTTTCGGTCGGTAAAAAAGTCGGAAGAAAAGTCGGAAAGGTCGGAAGTCGGTAAAAAGTAGGAAGCATCAAATTTCAGGGTGGGGGGTAGAGGGAGGCGATAAAAAAAATTTGGAAGATGGGATCAAATATTTAAAACCGTACCGTTTTCTACCGTTTTAGATGCGGATTTTTGACGGACCCCTGGGATAAATATTAATTTTAATATAAAAATTTCGAAAGTGTACTTACCACTATTTTCGAATAGTAATTTCAGAAAATATCTTAGATCCTTGCTTAAGTCCGCCACCCCTTGACTAATATATACTAATATATGGCTAATGACTAATATATACTGACTATGGGTAGGTTGTTTAACAGAGTTTCGTTCAGAAACAGTTTTGTTAAGAATAGTTCTCCCCCTCTTAACTCATTTTTTCATCAGTAAGTAGAGGTCATTTTAAAGTTTTTATTTGTTCATTACTACCCCATGCAATTTTCCAAAAATCATGAAATAAATTTACATAACAAATCTGAACAATTAGCAGCTTCTCTCCCATTTTCACACAGTGAGCGGGTTCATACTTCAGACAAAATCGAGTTAAAGATATAAAATCATATAAATTTATCATCAAAGGGGGGGGGGGGCGTATCGTTTGAACAAGCTCTTAACACAGGACTCAAAAATATACAGTGAAATACGTTTAACACGAAACTGAGGGGACCGAAAAATTTTTTCGCATTAAAAGATTCATAAAGAAAGAACAAAACTCGCAAATTTTTTCGACGTTGACAAATTTTACTTCGATTTCCTGTTAAACTACTAGTAAGTTGCATCCATTAGGATAAAAAGCAAGTAAAAAAAAAAAAAAAAATATATATATATATATATTGGGGGGGGGGGGGGGGGTCAAATATCATTTTTTTGTGTCTTTTTCAGCATTTTGAGATCTAGCTTGTTTGAACCAAATAAGCAAAGCTGTCTCTAAATCTTCGTGCTTAGCAGTTCTCATACGTTTTCTCTCTGGCTTAAATATACTGAGCTCAAACATTAACGTAATGGGATCACTGTTTTTTTATTATTGTTGATAAAGTAGAATTGGCAATGCCAAACTCTTTGTAGATTTCTCTTTTCGTTCTTCTTTTTCATCAACTGCATTAAGCAGCCTCATCTTCATTTGAAGCAAAATGGCAGTTCGTTTTCGCATAGATTTCTCAACCATTGTGCTAATAAAACATAGCGAAATTCTCTGATTTTCAACCAAAATTCAGTGGTTTTAACACAAAATTCACCAATTTCAACTCAAACTAACTAGCTCGAAAGCGAATTTTTCTCGTGTTAAACGATTTTTGTTTCGTGTTAAAAAAAAAAAAAAAAAAAAAAAAAATGTATTAAATTGCATAGTATAAGTGTCCGGACAGCTATATCATTTCGCGTTAACCGATTTTTCATGTAAAGCGTTTTCGTGTTAAACGTATTTCACTGTATTTTTTTTACTCTTAGATACTATTATATTTTCAGAAATTCGTCGAAAACGTATGGCAAAATTATGTCCCCCCCTCCTATTTCCGAATCTACTGAAAATAAAATTACGAAAAAATTAGTAGTAGTTGGAATTTATTTAAATCTTGCAGGAAAACTATAGCGATAATCCTAGGTCACAGAGTTTTTCAGAAAATCGCAGTTTTCCGTTATACATAAACTTTATTTGGCGGGCGCTCAGCGGGGGAGTTCGAGGTACCTATCGACGCGAAATCGTCTAAGAATTGTCGATAATGATTTTCCAAAAGAATTGTCGGTAATTAGCCGAGATATTAATTAAAAACCTATCTAAAAATGTGGCACAGGCCAAAATGGCCATGCAACTTTGCGACCTCCTTTCGAAGCGCACTTGGCACAATGGCAAGATTAAACTTTGTACAAGGTCTTTGTTTTAGGTAAAACGGATCAAAATAATACATAGTCAGCGTTTTTCATTTCAATTGAATTCAATTACTGTAGGCAATTATTGAAAAATATTTAATAAAATAATTTCAAATTATTTGCAGTCTTATTATTTGTTTAACAACTATATTTTGTAAGATTGCAGTTAGTAATTAACAAATTTATTGTATGAACTCTGTACGCGAGTGAAACTCGCTCTTGACCGATTATTCTTTGTTCGAAGCAAATCTATAAAATATACAATTAAAATTTCAGTAAAACTTAATTCATTTTGAGGTTGTTCTCAAAACCATGTTTCCCGACTTTAAATGACATGAAACATTCTTACATGCTCATGGGTTCGATTTTATGCGTTCCATACAATGATAGGCTAAATTATTAAATTTGTTTGGAATTGAATGACGTTTTTCATTTCTTTTTTTTTAAATGTATTGCATTTTGAACTACATCCTATTTTATTTATTTAGTCAGAGCCGAAACTAAGGGGGTGAGGCATAGGGGGCAAGTGCCCTGGGCGCCAGAACGAAGGGGCGCCCAATGAAGGATTATACCTTTGGAATGGATCATTTTCTTCTGATGGACTGATGTCTTTCATTATTATGAAACAGCCATTATAAGTAAAGTGTTAGGTCAAGATAAAAGAGCAGCCGTAAAATGTTAGAACTCTGATTTTCTGGTCAGAATGGGGGAAAAATGGCTCTTTCATCTTCACCTAACACTTCATTTATAATGTCTGTTTCATAATAATGAAAGCCACCAGTCCATCAGAAGAAAATAACTCGGTTAAAGCGGAAACTCAGTTAAGTGGAACTCGGATAATCGGAACTCTACTGTACATTTCATTTTTAAAATGATCTTTAGAATATTTTTGTTGGTGTTCAGAGGAGGGTCATGACCCCCGTGACCTCCCCCTTGGATTCGACATTGTAGATTATGTAGCTCAGTATTACGTATTTTATGATTGCATATTTTAAATTTTAAAAATAAGTCGGCTATTAGAAAATTAGTAAAATTCTTTTTGTAAATATACTTTGCGGAAGAGAGGGGGGGGGGGGGGCCCGCAAAAATCCATGTTTGTCCCGTGTGAAAAAAAGGCTAATTTCGGCTCTGTATTTAGTACTGTTTTTGTTATAATGTAGCCGATTGCTGTGATTGGTTTGTGCTTTTTTGGCAATTTACTTTTACATGGGTACCGTGCATAACCTTCTGGAGGCGTATGTTGCTTTACTACTGTGCAATATAGTAATATACTACCCTTTTTTATATCGTCAGTATGTGTATCACTACCAGTACTACAGTAAGGTAGAAGTGTTATATATTTTCAGTTATTTGAATAATGGAACCTTCCATGTTTGCCACGAACTGTAGTGCGCCCTTGCTTTCTGAAAAGCTGGACAGGCCTGATCCAGAGCAGGGATGTCAAAAGGAGCATTCGCGGTCGCCCTTCCGAACTTTTTATGTTTCTAGCTTTTTTTAATTTATTTTAGGCGCTTGACGGCACCCTTAAGCCTTCCGTGGCGCCTTACGACCGTTACCTTTCGACACTGTGGCGCCTTTTGGTTTGAGACTCTCTCCGCCCCTAGCCCTAAAGTTACGACGCTGACGAGCATCTGCAAATTTCATATCTTTTAAGTAAAAATGAACTCATAAATGTGTTAGAAATGACGTACTTTCGATTTAAATACCGCTTTAATCAATTTAAATTGGTTAAAAGTTTTTCAAATTTTTCAGCTTCGCCTAAAATATTTGGCGCCTTTACTATTCTGGCGCCTGTGTGCGGTGCACACTTTGCACACTGGGTCGGCGCGCCCCTGGCTTTAATTAATAACCGGTATTCCGTATTTAAGGCTGTTCTTAACTGCTTTGCTCAACAAGCGCAATACGTTTTGACACATTTACAAATTCATTTTTTAACGGAAAGCTATGAAATTGGAAAGCCGGGACATGGAAGAGATTTGGAACTGAACTGTTTTTTCCATTTTTTGATCCATCAATTACCTATTGAGTTATAAGCCATTTTGATCACGTGACAAACTCGTTTTTCGCCCGCTCTTGTGTGCTCTTTCTCCCTTCGCGTGGAAATTCCGTTCAAAACCCCCACTTTGACGCTATTTTCTGAAAGATCTATTGCGTTTGCAAAAAAATGGAAAAAACAGCTCAATGACATAGTTTCTGAAGAACAACACCAGCTAGTTTCATGCATTTTTGAACAAAAATAAATTAAAACCTATGTCAGAAAGTTGCCCTTTTGGATTTGAGAACACCCGTAAGTAAAGCGAAATTAACCATTTGAATTTTCTGGTGTAAAGTCAGATTCTCGGAACTACGTAATTTCTAGAACGTATTCTGTCATGGGAATTAAAGGGTTAAAGGTTAAGTTTTATAAAATAAATAATTATATAAAACAAGGTATTTGGAGACATAAAAATATTTAGTAATTTGCAATATTTTAACGTAAAACAGACACACGACAGTAGTTTTTACTTTTAATGCAGATGTGCAACAAAAGATTGACATATTATAAGAAAAATGTATCTCTGATTTTTTTTCATTATTTTTCCTGCGTAATAAACATTTCAGAGAATCATACATAATTTTCTCGAAACGAAATAAAAAATCACGCATTTAAGGATTAACTTAATTTGCTTCATGTTCGTAAAGATGTAATTTTGTAATTCTTTTAACAATCACTTCCTCATGTGCTAAGTCTAAAAAAGCGTGCACAGTTGTTTTTTCCGCTGGCAACACAATAATTTCTTATTTTTAGTACTTAATTATTAATTAATAGGTTGATATTAATTAAACTAGGATTAGACATTGAGAAAACAATTGAAAAATCCTCAGTAGATAGTTTAAATAATGTCTTATTTTTCTTTTCTATTGTCAAAGCTTTTTTTTTTTAAAAGGGGAGGGGGGGGGGAGGATAATTTTTAAATTTCTCGTCACGTGACTAAATCAAAAATAGTTGGTTGTTATTACGGCTGTCAATAATAAAATAATTTGATTCGATCTTAAATATGGAATGTTTGTGATTTTTATTTTGTTAAGTTTGTTTTCTCCCCAATTACTTTTCTAATAAATTGTTGCTTGTATTTTAGACAACGACAATGGTGATGAGCGAGATCGCATGATACAGCAGTTGTTGGAACAACAGAGGCTACAGCAACTTAGATTAGATGAGGCAATGAATCAAAATGAAGCTCTTTCAGTAAGTTTTAAAACTAGAACAATTCATGAATTTGTTTTTATCTCTCTACGCTTTATGCCCCAACCTTTATGTCTGTATGCTCCGTTAAAGTACCATAAAAGAAAACTTCATTCAACACAAAGGTTCACAGTCACTCAATATAAAATGTGTTCTACTTTATCATGTCCAAATATAATTATTCATCGAATAAAGGTTACAGGTCATATTCACTGCTCCAACAATAACGCCGAAAATATTAATTATAATAACCCTTATTATTTTTTAATTATTATTCCTTTACTTTAACTGCATAGATAATAATATACAGTTTCCATATTAACCCCTTAACCCTTAAATGCCGGGTGTTGCTTTTCGGCAACATACCCAATTTAGGCTTCTAAAATACTATTAGAATCATTTTGAAGCTATAATGTCTAATGTTGCCAATAAAATACATTCGGAAAATATAATTAAATCGATTTTCAACCTGTAGATGGCAACACTTGTGCTGTTTAAGAATAAAGATAGATTTATTTTTTCAATTGTTGTTACATGTTCTTTTGTTTTGTTTGGAAGCTTGTGAAATGCGCTATTTTGGTCTGCAGCGAGCAAGTAAAATTTATTTCTCATCATAGTTCCTAAAATTCTTGTGTGTTTAAAATTATAGAAATTTATGGAGGAAAATTATTTTTTCAATTAAAGACCAGTATTGCCGAACAAACAGTTTTTTAGCCGTAAACCATACTTAAAACAAAATATGATTTTTTAAAGTATTTTTCCCATGATTTATTTAAAAAATGAAAGCCGAAAAACATTATTAAAATGATTTTTGAAAAATCCGGCATTTAAGAGTTAGCCTATACGGCTACGTGTGAGACGTGTGGTCTTGTATCTTGTATTTGGGCCAAAACTGATTATCATGGTCCTGGCCACCCATAGTACATCGGTCGAGCCAATTGTAAATATTACGAGTATTCCCCTTGGTACAGTGATACAAGCGTCTTCGTTAACATCAAATTCCTCTGCGCAACTTCACGCGCGCAGGTCTGTTTGGAGCATTCTACAGGGTTTGTTTCACTGACTTCGCTCGTTCTTCGTAGCAAGTACCGTATTTTATGGAAGAAATGCCGCACCCGTCGTAAACGCCGCACTCCTCAAATTGGCCTGAATAAGCTTAAAAATATCGTAATCGCCGCACCCGTTGTAAACGCCGCATCCGTCGGAACGCTACTTTTGTCGACAGCGTCCCATTGATTCAACTTTAATCAAAGTTTTCTGAGCAGTGTAGGATGCCTAGTTTTTAATATCTTAAGATGTCTGAAGTTTTATTTAAAATATTTAAATCCGATTTTGCATATTTTTATGAACTTTTAAATTAAGGAAACTCAGTTGGTATTTAAAAAAAACGTAAACGCCGCACATGGCGTAAACGCCGCACTTGTAAAAAAATTGACTTTTAAACTCTGAAACTACGTGGCGTTTCTTCCATAAAATACGGTAGTTTCACTATGGTTAGTAGGTGGCAAATTGTTTTAAATTTTCACTTTGTAAAAGTAATTTCTCTATAATAAGTGATAATTATGAGAAATTACTTTTTAAAAACCCTTAACGACGAGCCCCTTTTACACTTCTTTTAATTCTTCGACACCAGTTTTTGCCACCTTGTAATTTGGATTTATTTAATCGCTCAAAATGTGAGATTATATAATAGGAAAATTTCCATATTAAAATACAGTAGAACCTCGGTTATCCGAAGTAATTGGGACCGGCCATCTTTCGGAAATTCGAAATTTTCGGATAATCGAGAATGCTTCAATTTTAAGATTAAGGCGAAATATATGCAATATTTCTTATTATGGTAACAAGTGCTTAATAAAAGTAAAGCAATAGCAAAATAGAAACAAGAATAAATTGCCTGAATTTTTAATTTTGAAATTAAGTACCTTTTACATACATCACAAAAGGTTTGAAAAAAAAAAGTTTTGTTTGACGCAGTTTCGATTGCCTTTGCTTTGAAGCTCTATCACGGAGTTTTTTAGTATTATTGGTTCACCAGTATTATAGTCTTTGTGCTGCTCAAGCCATGCCAAACCTTTTGCAAAAGATTCAAAAGCTTCACTCTCAGAAATAAAACTCTCACTTTTGACGATTCAGAAATCCTCGAGCTGCATTTCGTCGTTTTTGACGATCATTTCCAATCAACATCGCGTGACTTTTAACGAAACATTAACTCTCAAACATTTGACGAAAGTTTTGCCTCAATCACGGTCAGACTCAATGCATTTTAAGGAAACAGTTGCCGTACCTCCTCAAATCCTGAGATTTTAGCAAGCAGATATTTGCTTGTTTATGTTAGTGCTTTAATAATTTATTTTAAAACAGCACTTTTTAGTGCTTTTCAGAAAATACTGAAATATAGGTAGTTATTGTTTCTTCATTAGTTATTTTTTTAGCTGTTAAAATTTTTAGGAATGGTTATTATTACTTTTATTTATTTATTTATATGTTGTTGTTCGTTATGTTTTAATTCGAAAAGAATAAACTTCCCGTGTTCTCCAAAACCATTCAAAAAGAATATTTGGTCAATAAAATTTCAAACTTCCAGGATATATACATTTTTAAATTTATTTAAGAAGTATATTCTGTTTTCAATCAAATTAAAAATAAACATAATTGATCCCTCTCTCCTTTACAAACAGTAAAATGTTAAAATCTTATCCACCTACTCAAAGTGATAAAATCTCACGCAATATACACATCACAATTCCTTATTTGTGAGCAACAAATTAACCAGACGATATTCTAACCATTCATTGAGCAAAGAAAATTTCGTTAATAAATTATTTAATCAAGTGATATTATAATTATTCATTGACCATGAGAAAACCATAATAATAAATTAGCCTTACTTAAAACTTTCAGAAATTATAGCAGCACTGATAAAATTACAATCTAACTTTTTTCTTCCTCCCCTCACTAAATACCGGAGCTTCCAAACTGTTCGATAGATGGCAGCACTAGCCCTCTTTTGGCGAAATTTTGACGAAATTTATATCGTCAAGCAAGTGAAGAAAGTAATTTCATCATTTTGACGAAACATTAGCTCGGAGTATTTACCAGGAAACGATTTCGTCAAAAACAAAGAAAATTTCGTGAAATCTGAGTATTGATTTCTGAGAGTGTTCAGAAGTGCTAATTTGTTCGTTTTCATCGTTCTACTCTGCAGCTTACGGGAGCTCAAGTTATATCCAAAGGAACTTTAAGAAAGGGGATCGAAAATTTTTTTATGTACTCGTAGTTGGAAAGGACCGCTTGCACACAAGAGACATGATAGTTATTAAAAAAAAAAGCTTTCAAAATGGATTTTGCACACAAGGAATGTGATAGTTAAAAAAAAAAAAAAAAATCTTTAAACATGGATTTCGATTAACCGAGAGTTTCGGATAAAAGAGGTTCTACTGTACTGGTATTCAAATTAAAAAATTTTGTTCGCTTTACCTGGTAAGAAAACTTGCCAACTGGCTTTAATGAGTTAAAATGTAGCACATTTGTTTTGATATCGGTACTAAGAGGTTTATATGTTAAAAATAAATAAAACAGTGCATATGTATACTTTTATTTGTATTATAGTTACTTTATATATTACGACTTTTACGCAATCGTATGAAATGCAAAACAGATGTCGAAACATAATGGTTGCAAAATTAAGGTAATAGAAGCTGCTCAAACATAAGCTATATTTTATGTCGGTGCCACAACCACTAGAGGGTTGTAAGAGCAAAAAAACTTTCTAAATTGCGATTCCCGCGATACTGAAGAGGCTAGAAACTTGAAATATAGCATGGTAGTTACTTATATAATATAAATGTCCTCTAAGAACTGTCGAAAATAAATTAGAAATTTAAAAGGGATGAAGCGAAGGGGTGGAGCGAAAAACATTCTAAAAGTGTCCTAAATTACGATTTCTATGGAATCTCAAGAAATAATAAACCGATTACAGAAGTTATTGGTTGCGAATCAAGAGTGATAGTCCCTGATCCTATACGGGCTATATTTTATGCCGGTGTCACTACCACCCGGTTGGCAGGAACAACAAGAAAGTCTTTAAAAACATCTAAATTCCGTTTTCTATAGAATATTAGGAAATACCAACCGATTTCAAGATTAATGTCGGCAAGTAATGGTGACAGTCGCTGTTTCAACATTTTTCGATCTATTCTATTTCAACTCTGTTTCGGCATTATATATTGGTACCAAGTTTGCCAAGTCCTACCACCAGAGAGGTGGGCAAGAAGTTTGGAATTTGACATGATGGTTTAATTTTAAGATGCAAATGTATTAAGATGTTTCTAAAAAATTCAAAACTTCAAATGAATACAGAAATGAGCGTATGAAATGAGCATAAAAGGCTCAAAATATTTTCTAAATTATCATTTATTTGGAATTAGTTTCGTTCTTCTTATTAATTAAAATCTCATTTCTGTCTATTGTACTTTTATAATGAAGTTTAGTCAAACTGTGGCTTAATTTGTAATTTTTGAATTATTCCAAAAAGTGTTCTTCTAAAATATAGTAATTAAAAATAGGTATGCAAATATCACTTGGCATATTTCAACTATTACGCGAGCAAAGCCGCAGGGTTTGCTAGTTATATAATATAATTATTATATTCATTCTTTTGGGCATGACAAACTGGTAGAAGTAAAAGTATCATAATTAATGTCATTTATAGCTAAAAGCCATTAATTGGGAGTGATGTGTTTTGACAACTGTATACTAAATCACTGTTTTGTATTATTTTAGCTTGCTTTTAGATTATTCATCATTTTAAACAATACTATGTATTCATTAATAGTACAGTCGTGAAAAAAAAGTAAACACCACCTACTAACTCCTCAACAAATTATTGTAGAAGAAAGTTACTGGTACTGAACGATTGGAAATAAAGTCTATTTTTAAATGATGTATATAAAATTTGCTTTACAATTTTATTTGCTTATTAAATTATTCTTAGGGGGCCATCTACATATTAAAACGAACCCAAACTTCATTTTTTTTTTCAATGGCAATACCCAATTTTAACTAGATATTTCAAATCTTCGGATCAAACTATGCCTACTCACCAACTTTCAAGTCATTTGATTGATAAGTTTTTGAATTATAAACATTCAAAATTTAGTGCTTCTATAAATTAAATTTTCATATTAGATGTAAATTTCCAATTGAGCGAAAAATGTCTGAACCAGGATTCGAACCAGGGACCTCCTGGCTGAAGCCGCCAGTGCTCTTCCATCTGAGCTATCCCGGGCGAATCTGGTGGAACCTTTTCACCCAGCTAACCGTAATGATTATAGCATCTGGTCTGAAACCTGGTTCAGCTCAACAGAATGAATCTCAGGCAATGGAACTCCAGAAATCACTGGACATTTCATTCTACATTTTCATATTTCCATTAATATCTCCTGAAATTACACTCCTAATGCGCTATTTTTACTTTCTTCTATCTTTACAAGAAGAAAGTATAGGATTCATGAAAATTTTCGAATTCCGGTTTTCGACGGATTTACACGTTTTAGGGGTCAGAGATTCCAAAAAACATGTTTTTACAAAATGTCTGTCTGTGACTCTGTGAGTCTGTCTGTCTGTCTGTGTGTATGTGACACAAATTTTGTGGACGCTCTATCTCAAGAACTAATGCACGGAATTTAATAAAAATTGATATTCAGTTAGTGCCTAATACAAATTGATGCTGATTAGTTTTTGGTGTAAATCGCTCAACAGGTGGCGCTGCAATGAGGTATTTTTCACGATTTTCGCAATAGCTCTATCTCAAGAACTAATGCACGGATTTTGATCAAACTTCAGATTTAGTTAGTCCTTGATATGAATTGATGATGATTACGTTTTGGTGTAAATCGCCCAACAGGTGGCGCTGGTATGATGAATTTTGCAGGATTTACACGATTTCCCCAATACCTCTATCTTAAGAACTAACTCACGGATTTTCATCAAACTTCAGATTAAGTTAGTGCTTGATATGACTTGCTACTGATTAGGTGTTGGTGTAAATCGCCCAACAGGTGGCGCTTCTCTGCTGCCTTTTCCTCGATTGCCTCAATAGCTCTATCAATAGAACTAATGGACCAATTTTCATCTAACTTCAGATTTAGCTGTATGTTGACACAAGTTGTTGTTAATTAGGTTTTGGTGTTAATCACCCAATAGGTGGCGCTGCTATGCAGAAATTTTCACGATTTTCGCTATTGCTCTATCTCAAAAACTAATGTACGGATTTTCTCCAAACTTCAGATTCAGTCAGACGTTGACATAAATTGTTGCTGATTAGGATTTGGTATAAATCACCCAATAGGTGGCGCTGCTAGGCAGCCTTTTGCTGAATTTAGACGATTTCAGCGATAGTCATATCTCAAGAACTAATGCACGGAATTTCATATTGTTAGAATCCTCATGAGATGCATAGATTGCCATTTAATTTTGGCAGTGTGATAGCGAATTTTGAAGTATTAACATGTATGAGATGGAAGAAAGTTTTGGGATTGGTTCATCCGACTAGTTTTGTGTAGCAATAATACTAAAATACTCAAACAAAAATACATTGAATTTGCAATTTTTATAATTTTATGATATGAATTATGAAATGAATATTCGAAAAAATTATGAATTGCAACCTACAGTTTTTTTTATGGTTTTAGATTTATTAAGTGTTGCTTTATGGAAATCCAAAATTTCACATTTTTCTTTTTTCAAAAAGTAGTTTTTTCAAAAACGGCAAAATGATGATTTAAGGGGCCGTCTGTGGTAGGAGTGACTAGATATTTTGAAATTTCTTATGCTGCCCTGTAATCTAGAATTCTTCAATGACTACTTGAGTGACGCTTAAGAGGCCTTGATCAAGAAGTGAGCTCTCTCTGTCAACATTAGAGTACCGAACTTCAATTTGGATACAGCCCCTAAAATAACGCTCGTTTTAAAATAATTAATTTATCGGAAACTTATCGTACGAATTGCTTAAAAATTTGTTTTTCGGCTAATGGAAGAGTGTAGAGTTCATTTATGCTGTCAGAATGGTGTACCGCTATTGAAAAAAAAAACAAAGTTATGGTTCATTTTAATATGCAGATGGCCCTAAGCAAATTTTATATCCATCATTTAAAAGTAAACTTTATTACCAATCGTGTGGTACACTTTCTTTAACGATAGTTTTTTGCAGAGTTAGTAAGGGGTGTTTACTTTTTCTTCCACGACTGTACATTAAATTACCATTTTGAACGCGATTGGCAATTGACAACGATAAACATAATTGGCAGTTGAGAACCATTTTTGGCGATCTATATCTACTTGGACCCTATAATACGTAAGTAAGCAAAAATCTATGTTATGAAGAACAATTGTACTGGAGGGTAATACTCGCGTCATTTTAATGTTAGGAACTGCAGACCATCCAATTTCGCTTTGACTGCGTTTTTTTTTAAAACATCTAAACACTGCACATTTTCAAATGCAATTTGTTTAAAAATCGTATCGCAATTTGATGATTTTTACCTTCTTCTATCTTCAATGGAAGAAAGTATTATAGTCGAAATTTTTTTCTACTTCCAGTTTTTGACGGATTAACATGTTTTAGGGGTCAGAGATCCCCCAAAAATGTTTATAGAAAATGTCTGTCGCCATTGTACTTTCAAAAAGCGTAAAAATGTATGCATAGAATTAAACCAAATTTTAAAAAAGTTTTTGGCTATGGCAAGCAGGTCCTTCATTAATTTGGAAAAAATCCGCCGGAAGGGGGCGCTGTAATTGCGATTTTTGTGTCATTTTGAATATTTTACCATCGAAAAGTCTATGAAGTTATGCATAGAATTGAACCAAATTTATTGTGTAGGTTTTTGGTCATGGCGAGAAGGTCCTTCCTGAATTTGGAAAAATTCCGCCGGTAGGGGGCGCTGTAATAGCGATTTTTGTGCAATTTTCAATATTGTACCATTGAAAAGTGTATGAAATTATGCATAGAATTGAACCAAATTTTTTATGTATGCTTTTTGCCATGACAAGAAGGTTCTCTCTGAATTTGGAAATATTCTGCCTAAAAGGGGTACTATAAAGCGACGGGAACTTCCCATCCCGATAAGTCGGCTATTCGCAAACAGCTGATATGCAACAGAATATTGATTTTAATATATATCAAGATCGAGATTAACTCGTTTTTACTCCGATCAATTGACTGAAGCAGAAATTTAAGACAAAAGTCAAAGTTTATATAGAATTGAAATAATAAAAATGAAATATTGACATCTGTAACAACATTTTGAAATATTAAAATATCTGAGATAGAAGAAAGTTTTGGGATTGGCACATCCAACTAATTTATGGTTTTATAAGAAGTTTTCAATCAAGATTTTTTTTTAAACTTCATGTACCATTACGAAAGCAAATTTCGTTTGCACTTAAATTAATATTATATCATTTGTTTCTGGCTAATATTTCATAGCGAAAATAAAACTTCATCAGTAAATAAAAACAATAATAATATATAAATAAAACACAAATTTAAGACATGCTTAAACATACTGAAATTATCAAAATCGTAAAGGCTACTGTGAAAACCGATTTTTAGCAACTTCTTTCGCTATTAACTCCTGACATGCAGCGACAGTCCTCCCCACTTAATCGGGTCATGGATAATCGAATACTCCGCTTATTCGAATAGAATCCTCTAGAACCGAATTTATTCCCATTGGTTCTATGTTATTTTCCCCCGCTTAAACCAAGTACCTTTTACGAACGTCCCCGCTTAATCGAATAATAACTGTGTGACAGATGTTTGAAAATAGGCTCGAAAAGCACGTTTCAGCTGGAACTTCCTTCCACTTTTTGTCATTTTCGGTTCCTTTAGGCTTAAAACAAATTTTCAGTTCTTCCTGCAATGGTTTCGGCCAGCAGGTGTATAATGGACAGGTCAGATGATTTCCCACCTTGATCTCCCCACCATAACTTCTTGCTGTTAACCAGGCTTTAATGACAATGCACCGTCACTCGAAATGGTAGTTGTAATATTTTGCACTCATTCGAAAAATAAGTCGATATTTATTCCTTTAAAATTCCACTTAAACAAACCACTTTTAACGAATTTTTAAGGCAGTATAAGTAACATAAATTAGAAGTAGCAAAGTTTTGACCCAATTCAAACGAGCAGCATTAAGTGCGATGTAAACCATATAAATGTATGTACTGAGACTAAATTAATACGTATTTACTTTATATTAGCATTTGTATTTATTTTAGTTTATGTTATTCTGTTAACGATTTATTATGCTGTTAATTAAATATACAGTAGATGATTATTTTGCCTTTTTATTACGCATTAAATATTGCAGTTATGATTCCCCGTTTAATCAAATACTCCGCATAATCGAATATTATTTATGGAACCGTCAATATTCATTTAAACGGGGACGACTGTAATACAAAGGTATCGCTTTAAAAAAGAAGAAAAACCCAAAACTTTATTGAATTTTTCTTTTAAGATGATGTCGCGATTTTAAGAGATTTTTGGAAAAAATGTTTATTTTAAATTGTATTTTCTTTCAAACAGGACAGACTAAACTTTCTCGAGCGTGAGAATATCATGCTTCGAGAACGTCACCAGTTAGACGTGATGAGAGATGCTGAACAGGTTCTGATGATCAGGGCTCTGCAAAGGGAGCTAGCGGCGGCAAGGAGCGAAGCTTCGAGGATCATTCTTTCCGATTCCGAGTAAGATTTTATTTGGTCTATTTTTACTTATGGAGGAGAGAGATAGATAGAGATGCAGTATGCCGTAAAAATGGTTTGCAAAAGGCTGGGCGTTATCGCGCAAATTTAAATGCTCT
Organism: Maratus speciosus; assembly: GCA_963932465.1. NCBI lineage: Eukaryota > Metazoa > Arthropoda > Arachnida > Araneae > Salticidae > Maratus > Maratus speciosus. The sequence continues at coordinate 677,215,865 of OZ010786.1, forward strand.
CTCACTTGGCCCAAACAAAACAAGCGCCTGGAACATGGACCGAATTCTTTGACATCACCTGTGTATTTTTCTCTCCAAATGAAAGTGATCTGCTCAGGGCCTGATTAATGCACGGCCCTGGACCCACCAATATCAGGGGTCCACAAATTTGTGTGCATTTTCCCACAATTTAAGTTTTTCCACTGTTTGCATTTTATATTTTGGTCCCTGACATAAAAACAAAGTTTTAGTGTAATAAAAAACCTCCATATTTAATTTTTCTGTAAAAGTCCTTTTCAATTGGAGAGTACCTATAATTTTCAAAACTTGCCGTATCCATCCAGAAAATCAAATTTGGGGGAAAATGCCAAAAACTGCATACTGTGTCTATTGGTTTCAATATACACGAGGATTTTACATTTTCAGAATTATAGTTTAAAATTATTAGTAGACTGTTAGGGAAAACACAATTTTTATGATTTTGGATAAGGCGAGTTTTGAAAAAGACGCCCTCATTTATTCTGCAACATAAACAGTGGATCATAGATGTTTGTGAATTATACAAATGCTTATTGAAGAAAGTGGACGGTAATTCATTTTCTTGATTATTCTTATAAGTTATTTTTTTTTTTTTTGTAAACTTGGAACTTTCACCCAAACAACTTTGTCAACTCATCAAATAAACCTACTTTTTTTTCTGAAAATGTCGCCGGGAATGGGGAGATAGGGGGGGGGGGGCAACTTTTTAACAGGCCCTGGGCCCAACTTCAGCTTGATCAGGCTCTAGATCTGCTTATTTTTAAGCATTCTAAAGCAGCATTCCGTTGTATTATGAATTAAATTAAAAACTGTATTACTAAAAGTTTTCTCCTTTTTTTCATGTTAGAACGTGCTTGTGTTTGGGCCTACTGTAGCGGATCTTAGGGTTACTTTTTTGGCGCACCCCCAGCCACCTTACTGCATCTCCATGTATCGCTTTCCTCCATGACCTTTACTATAAAAGACAAATGTGTCCGTCCCTGACGCTGACGTCATTTTGATGGTGGAAACAGCAGACGATTAATTTCGCCTTTACCGCATTTTTTTTTTTTTAAACTTCTAAACATGGAACATTTTTGGTGCGTTTGTAATTATATAAATAGGTAGCACATATAGTCGCCGTTCGATCCGCCTGTCTGTCCGTCCGTCCGCATATAACAGAGCAAAAACTACCTAACCGAATGGTCTGAAATTTTAAATATAGAATTGTTGCAAAAGTTTGTTGTGTCATTTCAAATTTTATGAAAATAGGATGTATGGTTTAAAGACAGGGGCAGTCAAAAGTTTTCCGTTACACTACGAGCAGCGGGAAAAATTATTTCAAGTGCATTTTAATGATGTGACAACCTTTCGAACAGAATGAAATTGATACGCATTTATGAAGTGCGCTAAAATATACATTTAGTACAATATGCGATGCAAAAAATATGTATAAAACTAGTTATAATACGATGCAATCTATACTCGTATATCAAAACAAACCCAAACTTTGTTTCTTTCAATAGCAATACCCAAGTTTGGCACGATAAATAAATTCCAAGCCCTTCAATTAACCTAAATCCAAATTTCCATGAGCTTCTTATGATTAGTATCCGTAAAACTATTTTTAAATGAGCCTATTTTAGGGGCTGTATCCAAATTGAGGTTCATTACTCGACTGTTGAAATCCTCCAGAATGACTATGTCACTTCTATTAATGTATTATTTACGTATTGTATTGAAATCCAAGTCTATTTCGGGAGTTAGAGCGTGGACAGATGGACAGACAAAACGAATGCATAAACTCTTTTTAACTTTGTTGGAAAGAGTTTAAAATTGCAGTATCATATTTTTTTTTTATAAAATTTATTTAACACATTGACTAGTACAAATACGATTTCCATAAGTTTTAAAAACTCTACTTTACGTTTCAAAAACTGTATTTTTGTATAGTAAAAAAGAAAAATGTTTTTTAATTTATAATTTTTTTTTACCAATTGTAACTGTTCAGCGTTTCATCATGAACCATAAGTGGGGAGGAAGTTTCATTTCTAAAACTCTTTTATGCCTATATTTATTATTATAGATATGAGGGTGATATACTTGTGCATTTTCTAACTGTATAAAATACTAAAAACAATATTTTAAGGAATATAGTTGTAGATAGTCTACAAATCGTTTTGAATAACGATTCAGTTTACTAATTTCAATACAGAAAAAAGGCATGAAAGTGGGAAACGGGAAAAAAGGTGGAAAAAATTTTCCATCTATATAATAAGGCCAAACTCGTATAATTTAGACACATAAGAGTTATTCATACAATATAAAATGAATTATAACTGTAGATATGATTGTTATTTTCTTTTTGTAACTTAGAAAGTATTAAAAGAAAAAAAGAAAAAACAAATAACAATAAATGTATACAGTCATTAAATCAACAAAGAAAATTGGAAAACAAATCTTAATGCTAAATATATGCATGCCAAATTGATCTTTACTCCAGAAATACATTTCCAAAAATGCATCACTGAAATTACCCAGAAGTGTTTTATAGGTAAATAGAATAAAAAATCCTATTCCAAAAAGAACCTTATGGAAACTTCGCTTTCAGATGCTTATAATAAAAGCTTACATAGTACAGCAATACAGAAACAAACTCCAAGGATTTGAGTAGACAAAATGTTTAATTATTAGGTTTTCTAGACACCCCCCCCCCCCAAAAAAAACAAAAAAAACAAAAAAAAAAAACAGTGGCACTCCGGGAGTGCCAATAGAAGTGAAAACTTCAACAATTACGTGTGTGTTTTTTTAATCGTCAGGAAATGTTTTATGCATTGAATTGTGTAGCAGCACTAATGAAAGCATCTGAGGACACGTCAGTGCCCCTGCCAAGTCTTGAAAGCACAGCCGTAAGCATCTTTTTCTGGAAGCAACTCAGGGTACTTTTGACCCCCAATATCTTTGTGTTGGTGATTCCCAGAAACTTGAAACTTCGTAAATCTAAAGTAATGTGGAAATGGAACTAAATGCTGAAATTTCACGTTTCTATCTTTTTTATTTCAGAAGATATATGAACTTAAACTTTCCTCTTTTCGACACTGATTCACCGATCATCAAAACTCAGAGGTACGTCCTGTATCCCTAGAATCTTGAAATTTGGTATGAAGATACAATGAAAGGGAAAATTTAAAAAATCCGGAAAATTTGGATAAAAAGTCGAAAAATAAAAAAAACGAGAATTTGGCAGAGATGTGATATACGAACCAGGTTTGGCGCTATTTTTTAACGTCAATTTGGCGAAAGCCCGTTTTCCAATACCAGTTACAATATATATTTTTAAATTATTTTCTATTGTTTTAAAAAGTAAACAACAATAAATAAACGGTAATTTCATTAATAACTATAGAACAAAACGATTGTACAATTTAAAAAAATAAAAGTAAATGAACAATTTATTAATAAATAAGCAACAGTAGCCGGGTTACCTTGTAAAATAAAATAACGCCATTTTGCTGTCAATTAGGTACCCAAGTGCGTATCTGACATCTGTGCCCAGTATTTTATCTTCCGTAATCGAAATTCCCGCCAATACTGTTGGTTATTGACCAGACCATCAACACGATAAAATACAGCGTTATCGGTTTTTAGTTACACGAAATAGGTAGGTCACGAATACGGTATAATTCATTTTAACTGACGAAAAACAAAATAATAATTTGTTTTAGCAATACGCCTGGAGAAAAAGTGAGTTTTAGATTCCTTCTTCTTTTGCGGATTGAGCTGAAGAGGGAAAAGTTCCCGTCATTCACCGCTTGGAGCGCTAGTGTGTATGTGTCAAAATGCTAGCATGTCGTTACGTTACAGTGTCTCGAAATCAGTGGTTTTTCCCCATCTCAAAAAAAGCTCAACGCGCCTAAAGAAATTTTCACTTCAAAAAAAAAAAAAAAAAAAATTGCTTTTAATATATATATATATTTTTTTCATTTTTGCATCAATCCAGAGAATGTCGAAATTTGCTCTTAAAATGGTGGAATTCCTCCTTTAGGAGGAACTCTTTCATGCCTGAGAAAATTATGCTAAAATTTAAAGTTCGCACAATTTTTACACAATTAGTCTTTGGTTCAGAATGTCTGTTTCAGGATGTTGAATAAAATTTAGAATTTAATTTTAAATACATGTTATTCATTTTTTCCCGACTGCCAAGAAGGGTTATGCCTTTCACGCGTATCTGGGTATGTGAATTTCTTTATACACTCGAAACACCCCAACGGCTTGATGGATTTTAATGAATGAGCTCTCTATCGATTCGTCTTAACCGTTCAATGGTTATAGGCTAGGTTTTGTTTTTATAAATTCAAAATGGCGGCCGTAAAATACAATATGGCGGTAGAGACGAAAAAAAATTACGGACCCTATTGAGTGGCCAATCATTGGATAGGTCTTTCAAAATGAAGATGATGTTTCATTGACTATTTTGCAGTCAGAAGCTTCGTTTAAATATTACACATCCTGGAAATTGTGTAGGTAGGATCTCTAGCTTTACTGCATCTATAACTTTCATAGACATCTATAGGCATCATCAAATAGTGTTTATAGATAGGAACTAACAATTAAACACAACTTAAAAGTCATCACTACAACTAAATAAAAAAAATGGGTAAGTAATATAAAAAAATAGTTTCATAATGATGAGAAATAATTAATTAGTTCGCTTTTTATGCAGTCGGGTTTTTTGATTTTTTAAATTTAATTTTTACTTGTTTTTTCCTTTTCTTTTTATAAACTAGGGCCTCGGCCCCCTACGAGCTACGCTCGCCAACCCCCGTCCAGACAAAGCAGACTCTAAATGCACGCTAATTTGATCGGCTTTAAAAAGATTTCGAAAGATTGAATTATAATTTAAAAAACAGTGGCGATCTCCCTATAAACGAATTTCTATTCATTTCTCTTTGATTGGGGAATTTTACAGCTGCGGTACTACTTGATTATCCTGTCGACCAATTTCGCCAAATTATATAAATCGCCAAACCACTCGCCAAATTATACAAATTGATATAATTTTTATTTTAAATAACGAAAGAACAAATAAATTCGTACAACATTAATAAAAACACAAATAAAACGTCGAAATAAAAATAACTTGATGACGTATACACGTGTAACAACATTTCAAAATAAGCTAATATAAAAGGAATTAAGTAAAGAGAGTCTTTGTCTCCTGGTATTTTTTAACAAAGCGAAAAGAAAGTTCTTTTAAATGAGACATTTTAAATTAATTCTCAAAATATCAAATAAATGTCTAGCGCAATTTCTAAATTGAAACTTTTTTGCAATATTATTTTGTGTTCATTTTATGTAATAACTATAATGTGACGTAAATATGACGTAATTTCTCCTAAGACTTCTAACGCATGTTAATGAATTTATTATTTTACAATATCCTTTCTCTTTTAAAATTCACGTGTATACTTTTTATGACGTAATTTTTAATAAGTTCCTGCTTTTTATACGTAATTATTTAATTCTAATTTGAAAGTTTTTTTCCTGTTTATAATAGTCACGTGTACATAAATTTTTAATTTGATGCAAACATTATTGCTTGCGCTTTTTATACAGTTGGCAACAGTTTAAATTAGTACAATTTTCTGAAATCTGTAAAAAATATCTCTAGAAATGCTGAAAATTTGAATTTAAAATAGAAATAAAACCTGAAAAAATGAGTCAAAATAAAAAAATTAATGCAATCTGCACTCCGGCAAATTCGAACGCATAAAATGATCTAAAAATGATTACACTGCCGTGTATAGTTTTTGCTGCTATAAAACTTTTTTAGTGGAACGATTTTGTCCAACTTTAGCATTAAATAATTCTTAAAATAATGCTTCGATTTGAAAACTGTCTGCATCAGCGTGTTTATCAAACATTTCTGTATAAAACCACCATTTTCATATTTTTGTATGCATTATTTTTGTTAATATTAACGAAGAAAGGCCTCCGGTCACAAAAAAATCAAAACCGGCGGCGGCGGTGGTGACAGCGGTAGTTACTTTTTTTTTTAGAATAGAGAGATATTTTTGTATTAGTAGATAAGATTGAAATAAAAGCTAAAACATTTTTATTTCTCTATTTTCAGCAATTTAGAGGAGGTGTCCATGGATTCACCTACATCATCGATAGTCCAGCCTGAAGGACCTGATGCTTCCCCTATTCCAAGCACATCGGGAACACAGGTGTTTCCACCTGGGGGGAAGAAAAGGAGATCATCATCAGACGATGTAAGTATATCTATAAAATTTTATCGTTTATATTATTTCTGTTGTCAAAATCGCTTTTTCTCAACTAATATGTGCCGTACAAGTATAAATGAGGTATCGTTAAATAGGATGCTTTGCCCATATCTGACATTGCATACTGAATTTTTGTTATACCGTATTTTATAGAAAAAACGCCGCACTATTCAAAATTGTCCTGAATAAGCTTAAAAATATCGTAATCGCCGCACCCGTTGTAAACTCTTCTTTGTCGACAATGTCACACTGACCTTTCTTTTGTTTCTAAATCAGCCAACATATCCTTTAACTCATTAAGGGTGTTCTCAAATCCAAAAGAGCAACTTTGTGACATAAGTTTTAATTTATTTTGTTCGAAAATGCATGAAACTAGCAGTTGTAGTTTTGCAGAAACTATGTGATAGCTGATAGCTGTTTTTTCCGTTTTTTTCAACCGCAATAGATCTTTCAGAAAATAGTCAAAGTGAGCATTTTGAACCAAATTTCCGTGCGAAAGTAGAGTAATCACTCAAGAAAGGGCTAGAAACGTGTTTGTCACGTGATCAAAATCGCTTATAACTCCGTAGGTAACTTATTGATCAAAAAATGGAAAGCACAGTTCAATTCCAAATCGCTTCCATGGCCAGGCTTTCCAATTTTATATCTTTCCGTTAAAAAATGAATTTGTAAATGTGTCAAAACGTATTTCAAATGAAAATCAAATTTCAAAGCAATTGCTTAAGACGTTTCAAAACGTTTTGCGCTTGTTGAGCAGAGCAGTTGAGAACAGCCTTAATCAAAGTTTTCTGAGCAAGTGTAGGGTGCTTCATTTCTAATATCTTAATATCTTAGATATCTTAAGATATCTAAAATTTTATTTAAAATATTTAAATCAAGTTTTAAATATTTTTATGTAATTTTTAAATTCAGGAGACGTCAGATGGTATTTATACCATCCAGAACGCGGGATGCGGTTCCCTCTCCTCTGTCGCTCCATTTTTTTTTTAAGTGGTCGACCCAACTTGGCACACTTTTTATTAGTAGGTCGCGTCTGCTTTAGGCCTTCTTTAGTTTCTATTCAAAGCCCCCAAAATCAGAGTCGTCAATATCTGAGTGGAAGAGTTGTAAATTTTCTTCGTCCACGCTGATTCGGTATTGTCATCGGAAATGCCACAGTTTGCATTATCGCATACCTGCCAACTGCTACGAAAAAATCGTAGTTGCTACGATTTGGACCTATAAACTACGATGCTACGAAAATCGGTCTTAAACTACGATTTTTTGTAAAATATACACAAATGCATTTTTTGTTTCTTGTTGCAATTTTTATCCCGTGCAGCATATTTTTCAGGAGTGATTCTGTTCCGAAATTTCCAAAATTTCAAAGTATTCATTTCCGAAAGTTTAAAAAAAATTGGTCATTAGTCCAAAAATCCGGACATTTAAAAATGCTCATGGGAAAAAAAAATCTGGGCTGCAAAGCAAACTTCTTAACATAAAACCTTCTTTATGTATATTAACCACGAGTGAATCGTATTTCTGTAAATATTTATACAGGTATTCCCTTTCTTAGAAACAGGGGTGCCATTTTAAGAATTTCTAAACGGATGAGGTGGTTCTTTGAGGGGCAAGGTTTGAAATAGTGTGCAAAATCGCACGATTTGCACACGGAAAAGGAGAGTCCTGCATAAAGAAAAATGCTGTGCAGTATTCCCCCCTGTAAATTCTTCCACAGACCTATGATCCTTTTGCGAGTATATTTTGAAATTTCTTGGAAGTCCGCGAATTTTTTTTTTTTTCTTTTATGGAATTTCCCCGAATTAATTCATGAATCAATCGCGGAAAAAATTGAGAATTTCTTCAAATGATCGTGAAAAATTTTGGGTATTTCGTCAAATGTCTCAGAAACAAATAGTGATTATCTTCAATTGGTCGCTGAATAAAATCCCTAATTACGTAAAGATTTCAGAAAGAAATTGCGAATTTCGTCAAAAAATAGCGCAAAATATCACGAATTTCGGTAAACTATCGAAGGAAAAATATTGCAAATTTCGTCAAAAGGTCGCGGAAACGAGTAGTGAATTTTGTTAATTGGTCGCGAAAATATATTGAAAATTTTGCCGATCGGTTGCGATAAACTGTCGCTAATTTCGACAAATGACCCTGTAAAAATATTAATTTCGTCAATTGGTCGCAGAAGAAAATAAATGTCGTCAAAGGATCTTGGTAGTAATGTGAATTTTATCAAAATATCGCGGTAACAAAACATAAATTTCACCGAAAGACCGTGGAAAAAAAAAAGAAAACACTAATTTCGTCAAAGGATCGTAGTAAAAAACACAAAATTCGTTAAAGGATCGCGGTAAAAAATGCGAATTTCGTCAAAAGTTCGTGGTAAATAGTGCGGATTTCTACAAGGAATTGTGATAGAAAAATGTGAATTACGTTTTTTTTTTTTTTTTTTTAATTGTGAATATCCTGAAATAATCGCGGGAAAAAGAATCGCGCATTTCATCAAAATTTACTGCCCTGGGCTAAAAAATTAGAACCAGGCTCCTTTTACAAATGTAAAAAAAAGAAAAAAAAAGCTTCAAAATGAGAAGAAACTGTAAAAATTTTTAGAGGAAAAAAATTACTATATTGAGTTGTTGAAAGACTGAAACCTTATTCCTTTTACGAATGTCAAAAGATGGCAGCGAACACGAAAAACCAACCAACCAACCTCCAGATTAATTTTAATTTTGTGTGCTACGATTTCTCATTTTCAAAGGTTGGCAGGTCTGTTATCGGTAAAGTCAGAAAGTTGTTGAGCAAGGCACTTGGAAACAGTTTTTATTATGTTGAATTTTTATTTATATTTATACCAATTTTACGAGCGGGAAAAGAAAAAAAAATCGTAAACGCCGCGCATGGCGTAAATGCCGCACTTGAAAAAAAATTTAACTTTCAAACTCTTAAAGGCCGCGGCGTTTCTTCCATAAAATGCGATACTTTTAGGTTAAGTATCATCATAATTATTATATCCAACTAGCCGCCCTTGTCGACCAGTTTGGTCTCCCTTAAATGCATGCTAGCATTGTATCATGTTACTTTCGTTCATAATTTTATTTATTTGCCCAATCCTTCGCCAAATTGGAAGATTCTGATACAGAAATCGTGAACTCCTGATTTTTATGTTGGCCGGGTGCAGTTGATAAATCGCCAAACATTGTTCAAATCGTATTTTTTCGCAATACTTTAATTTCATTTAAAATATAATACTTTCACTCATTTTATTTAAAATACATAACTTTAATTTAATACTGTGATATTTAAAATTTATGACTATCAATTATTTCTTTAAAAAAAGAACAGTAATAAATAATACCATAAACCATGATATTTAATTTTAACATCAAAGCCTTGTTTTAATTTACCACGCGAAAAATTGTTTATTGCAGTCACATGAAATGGACTATCATAATACTGATTCCATGTTGGCGATGGAACAGTATTTGGCGATTTATCACCTGCGTCTGGCTAACATTAAATTGCCAAATTGGCTGCCTAGCATATAAAAAGCAAAGCGGTTAACCCGGAACTGTTGATGACAGTCACATGACTTAGGCTATTATTATAGAGATGTTAACATCCACTTTTTCTATGCACATACAAAAGGCACAACGATGACTGGAGCTATTATACGAAACGTTTCTGAACAGAATTTAGGCATAGCACACCCCTGTTTCGTTAAAACAAGCTGCCTGATTAAAAAAAAAAAATTGCAGTTAATTATAAAATAATTAAAAATGTATTAGGAAATATATTCAAAGATTGCAGTGCGAAAACTTCGCAATGTTATATAAATAGTAGAAAATTTGGCAAACATATAGCTATGCTACCGTATTTTATGGAAGAAATGCCGCACCCGTCGTAAGCGCCGCACTCCTCAAAATGGGTCTGAGAAAGCTTTAAAATATCGTAATCGCCGCACCAGTGGTGGGAATGCTACTTTTGTCGACAGTGTATCATTGGCCTAACTTTAATCAAAGTGTTCTGAACAGTGTAGTGTGCCTCATTTTTAATAAGTTGGGATTCTAACATTTTATTTAAATCAGGTTTTAAATATTTTTATGTAATTTTTGAATTAAGGAGACGTCAATTGGAATTAAATTTATCAAGAGCGCCGGACGCGGACCTCTCTCCTTAGGCGCTCCACATTTTTATAAATGGTCGGCGCAACTTATCATTCTTATGACGCTTTTTACGTCGCATTCACTTTAGTCCTTTTTCAGTTTCTATTCGAAGCCCCCAAATTCTGAGTGGAAGAATTGTAAATTTTCTTTGTCCACCTCTTCGATTTGGTATCATCATCGGAAATGTCACAGTTTTCATTTTCGGCAAAGTCAGAAAGTTTCGCATTGTTGAGCAGGGGACTTGAGAATAGTCTTAAGGAATTTTTACTTTATCCCAATTTTACGCGCATAACAAAAAAAAAAAAAAAAAAAAAAAAAAAAAATCGTAAACGCCGCACTTGACAAAAAAATTAACTTTCAAACTCGTAAACGCCGCGGCGTTTCTTTCATAAAATACGGTAATAAAAAAAAGTTTCGCTCTGTCTGTGTGCGATGGCTAGCAAAATCTACGGGACGTACGAGGCCGAAAATTTTGTGAGGTGTCCCAAAGTGTCCCCTGATGCACCTGAGACTCAGAATTTTAAATTTCTAATAATAAATTGAGTTATTAATTAAACATCGCTACCCACTCTCATCAAAAACTCAACTATTTGATGCCTGGTCAAGAAAAGCATGTGTGCACACTCACAAACCCATTTACGTGTAGGGATCTAGCAAAGAACCGTTTTTAAATGCGTTCGTATTTATATAAATACGTAGCACCTATAGTCGTCGTTCAGTCCGTCTGTCCGATAGTCTTGTCTGTCCGCATATAACAGAGCAAAAACTACCCATCCGAATGGTCTGAAATTTTAAATATATAATTGTTGCAAAATTTGGTCGAGCCATTTCAAATTTTATGAAAATCGGATGTATAGTTTAATTACAGGGACAGTTAAAAGTTTTTCTTTACATTACGGCCAATGGGAACAATTATTGCAAGTGCATTTTAGTGATTTTACAGCCTTCCGAATGGTCTGACATTTTAAATGTATAATTGTTGCAAAATTTTGTCGAGCCATTTCAACTTTTATGAAAATCGGATGCATAGTTTAATGACAGGGACACTCAAAAGTTTTCCGTTACATTACGGCCAGTGGGAAAAAAATATTGCAAGTGCATTTTAATGATGTTACAGCCTTCCGAATGGTCTGAAATTTTAAATATATAATTGTTGCAAAATTTTGTCAAGCCATTTAAAATTATATCAAAATCGGATGTATCGTTTAATTACAAGGACCAGGGATGTAGTGGAGAGTATACGGGGATATACGCCGTATACCTTCCGGCTTTTTTTAAGGAACGCCGTATACCCTCTGTTTCTCAAGAAAGCTACTGTATATACACTCTAGGGTATACGCTCTGCCTTGAGCGTATACCCTCTGTTTAGAGCGTATACCCTCTGTTTTTTTTACGACTATACCACTGACAGGAACAGTCAAAAGTTTTCCGTTACATTACGGGGAATGGGAAAAAATTTATTGCAAGTGCATTTTAATGATGTTACAGACTATGCACTTATGAAGTGCAAAAAAATATACATTCGGTACAATATGTGGTGCAAAAAAATATTATAAAACTAGTTATAGTACGAACGCACCTCATTTGCCACGTTTGACGAGCAATTTCCAACTTGTTTGACTTTATTTATGTTTTTTGAATGTTTTGTTTTAATTGAAATCGACCAAACCGCTTGGTACAATTAAAATTGGAAGACACATTCCGTAAGATCGTACTCTTACGTCTCAAATGCCGCAATCAATTCGAAAAAAAGGTCGCAGTTAACTCTTTGATTTTTTTTTTCTTTTTTCAAAAAGGGTTGTTTTTTTCAAAAAAAACGCAATTTCAGAATTGCCGACAAATCAAATATATGTTCTTAAAGATGAAACCTTCTTCTAATCGATGCTGTAATCGGTTTTAACCTCTTCAGTTTCGAAGGTAAACTAATAATACAAACGCTTATTCATTAGTTTTTTCCAAATAATATGACATCGTAAATGACAGAAAAAGTATCTTTTCTGAAATGGATCCTTTAGGCGCTCAGTCATTTACGTTCAAGAATGTGAATCTAAAACAGCCTTAAAACATCAATTTTATAACCATTAACCTAAATGAACGCAATCACAAATTTAAGAGCTTTAAACAAGTAAATAATCTACAAATCCTCAAAAATTTTTATTAAAAAAGATTTAAGTTATATACTTATGAAAATTTCTCAGTTTCTTAGTCATACCGTCTTTTGGGCATTTTCAGGCAATTTGCAAACTCAGATGAAAATAACATTTATTTTATGTGGGAATCAGCTTAGAGGCTGCCATTTATTCGTTATTTGAACACAAAAAAACATTCAGCTATTAAGAAGTGATGTGAAAATGTAAAAAAATCGGACATTTTAGTTTTTATAAGGAAAAGAACAGAGGTTTGGGGACCCAGAGACCGAACAGGTTAAAGAATTTGAATTTTAACTCTTTCAAATACTCCTGCAAACGCAGGTCATACCGCACCTCACGGAGACGATATTTTTTCGACGCTAAAAGTAACTAAACGTTCGTATTTTAACACAATCTTTTTAGAGCATCTCGATAGACCAGATTTAGATCACATAGAAAAATTTTGAAACGTTCGAATGGGTAGAAATATTTTTTTACAAAAGTGAAACAGAGTGAAAAATGTCCAAGCCGGGAATCGAGTCCCGAACCCTTGGAATAGCTGTTGCAGCGCTCTCATGTTTCGCCGCAGAATTGTGTGCTCTCTTCCATCTTGTGCTGCAGTTGCAGCCTTACTAAAGAAATTGAAGCGTGCCCACTACGTTCTTTTCCTTACCATTACCAACATATGTGAGTGAGAGATGCTAATCTGGGTATCATCCTAGTAGCTTAAATGGTAGAGCACTTGGACTGCTATTCCAAGGGTTCCGAGTTCGATTCCCGGCTTTTCGCTTCTTTGATCCTACACTTAACAATGTGATAAATCACGTATTAAATATTCAATAATTTCGAGCGTAATTTCACTCCTGAAAATGAATTAAAAAATTAAATAGATTAACATTTTTAATTTTACTGTCGAATAACAAATTCGTTATTTATTCTATGTTTCATGTAACTAATTTTTTTTCTTCTCTTTCTTCAGGATAATGGGACACCTGAGAAAAGGGCGAGGCCTGCTTCACCCTACTCGAGGGCTAGTCTCAGCCCCATTCCAGGTACGATCTGTTTGAACTATTCATATATTACTGTTAACTTCTTTACTTTTGTGAGTCAGTAAAAAGACTTTCTGCAGCTGTTCTTCCTATGACAATACCACATTTTCATACCGTAATTAATACATTAATTTTAAGAAATTTTAAAATAGTCATAACGGAGATAAATGACCATTATTCTCTGTAGATCGTAAGATTGTATTGGAGTTTAAAAAACAATGGATTTAATGATAAGCCATTAAATGCTCGCCAAAATAGGCCAAATCGCTGTGTGAAACAGCAACAATGAACCATTTTAAAGACTTACAAGTAGAAAATAAGTTAAAAACTAGTTGGATGTATCAATCGCAAAACTTTCTTCTATCTCATACATGTCAGTACTTCAAAATTGACTTAATACTCAATGTCACAGTGCCAAAATTAAATGGCAATCTATGCTCATCATGGGGATTAAAAAAAAACGAAATTCCGTGCATTATTTCATGAGATATGACTATTACTGAAATTGTATAAATCCAGCAAAATGCAGCATAGCAACATTGGATGATTTACACAAGAACCTAACCATCATCAACTTATGTAAATGTCTAACTGAATATGAAGTTTGGGGAAAATTCATGCATTAGTTCTTGAGATAGAGCTATTGTACAAATCATGTCAAATGCAGCATAGCCTCGTCACCTGTTGAGCGATTTACACCAACACATAATCAGCAGCAATATTAATCAAGGTATACTTGTATCTCAAGTTTGATGAAAATTAGTGCATTAGTTCTTGAGACAGAGCTATTGAAGAAATCGTGCAAAATGCAGCGCAGCAGCACCACCTATTGGGCGATTTACATCAACACCTAGGCAGCATCATTTCATATCAAGGACTAACTGAATCTGTTGAAACTGAGTTTGATGAAAATGTAAGTATTAGTTCTTGAGATTCCGGAAATCCTGCAAAATGCAGCATAGCAGCACCACCTGTTGGGCGATTTACACCAAATACTAATCAGTGCCAATTTATATCAAAGATTACCTGAATATAAATTTTTATAAAATGCCGTGCATTAGTTCTTGAGATAGAGCGCCCACAAAATTTGTGTCACATACAGACAGACTTTCATAAAAACATGTTTTCCGGGATCTCTGACCCCAAAAACGTGTAAATCCGTCGAAAATTTTCATGAATGAAATACTTTCTTCTTGTAAAAGATAGAAGAAAGTAAAAAAGCAGTGAATTTTTCACAATTGAGTTCGCTGCCCACACGAAATTGATGTATATGGCGACAGGACGTTTTGGGAAACAAAAAATATGATTTGCTGTCAAAAAATTATGCGGTATTTTCAAGATGAGCATTAAATGCTTATGAAGAAATGTTTTCTGTTTTTTCTTTAAAACTATTTTTGCTTTTATTTAAAATAAATAAATGCATTTTTACTTTCTTCTATCTTTACAAGAAGAAAGTATTGGATTCGTGAAAATTTTCGACTTACGGTTTTCGACGGATTTATACGTTTTAGAATGTCCTGAAGACGATTTGATGGTTTTTAGAAAATGTCTGTCTGTGAGTCTGTGTGTCACTCTGTCATTCTGTCACTCCGTCACTCTGTGAGTCTGTATGTGACAAAAATTTTGTGGGCGCTCTATCTCAAGAACTAATGCACGGAATTTCACAAAACTTTATATTCAGTTAGACCTTGATATAAACTGGACCTGATTAGTTTTTGGTGAAAATCTCCCAACAGGTGGCGCTGCTATGCGGCTTTTTTCACGATTACTGCAATAGCTATATCTCAGGAACTACTGCACGGTTTTTCATAAAACAGATTCAGTTTGTCCAGGATATAGTTTAGTGCTGATTACTTTTTGGTGAAAATCGTCCAACAGGTGGCGTTGCTATGCTGCATTATTCATGATTATCGCAATAGCTCTAACTCAAGAAAACATGCACGAATTTTCATCACACTTCAGATTCAGTTAGTCCCTGATATAAGTTAGTGCTGTTTAATTTTTGGTGTAAATTGCCCAACAGGTGGCGCTGCTGTGTTACATTTTCACGATTTCCGCAAGAGCTGTATCTCAAGAACTAATGCACGGATTTTCATCAAACTTCAGATTTAGTTAGTCCTTGACATATGACTTGTACATTTTGGTGTAAATCGCTCAACAGGTGGCGCTGCTATGCTACATTTTTCAGAATTTCCGCTATAGCTCTATCTCAAGAGCTAATGCACAAATTTTCATCAAACTTCAAATTCAGATATACTTTGATATGAATTGGTGCTAAATCGATGTTATTTCTTGTACTGTTTAAATGATTTAATTGATGTGATTTATATGGAAGAAAGTTTTGTGATGGCCACAACATACTAGTTTAACTTGCATTTATTTATTTTGGTCAACATATGAGAAGATGGAATATATAATTCATTTTCACTCACTTCCTCATTGTGCTAGAATTCCAGAAATTGTGTATATTTGTGTCACGATGGCGATAAAGTATTTTCAGAATTTAATTATCGTAAATAATTTAATATTAATTAACTTATCTCGTCGCTGTGAAAATTGAAAAAAAAAATGTAGCGTTATTAGCAGTTAAGGTTACGCTTCTAATATTAATATCTTTTACCAGGTCCTTCAGCTCTGACGCCTCCTCAAAGAAGCCCAATCTTACCGACGCTAGATGACCTTTATTTTAGGATATCACCATCCTCATCTTCATCCCCCTCATCATCATCGTTGTCATCGCCAGCATCATCTACCTCACATCCATCCTCACCCCCTTCATCTACCTTGTCCACGTCAAGTGGTCCGGTAGATCCACTTCCGGTAGATCCCCCAATCTCACCGACGCTAGATGACCTTTATTTTAGGATATCACCAGCCTCATCTTCATCCTCCTCATCATCATTGTCATCACAAGCATCTTCCTTGTCCACTTCAAGTGGTCCGGTAGATCCACTTCAGGTAGATCTCCCAAGTCCTCGCCGTTCCCCTACTCCACCTCCGCCATGGAGGAATGGACTCCAGAGTATGTATGATATCTAATTTTTTCTCCTGCTCCTTTTATCTATCGCATTTAATATATTTTTTTTATAACCTCCACTAAAAATTCTAAAAGTCATATTTACAGTGGTGGCGAAAATTGTGGACATTTTTAGATAGCTTTTATTACAAAAAAGTAAAAATCCCCCATCCCAAATCTCTCATCCCCCATAACAAACAATTTCTATCGACCGTTAATTCATCTTTCCTGTTAAAGAATGGCTTAAAATCAGGATTCTCATTTTTGTAGGGAAAGCCATTATGAACATATTTAATTATACTTCCCAAAATTTTATCAGTTCTAGATGCATTAGCAATGTCATCAGAAGTTAATGGTAAGTCTGACAGATGAGAAATCTAGTAGATATCTGATGGGTACAAGTTTCTATCTACATCTTCATTGGGCAATCTTGAAAGAGAATCAGCATTCTGATGTGCAGAACCTTTCTTATACCTAATGGTGTAGTTATGTGAAGACAAGAGCAATGTCCATCTTTGTAGGCGAGCGGCAGCCATGGTTGGTACTGCCTTACTAGGAGAAAAGATGGTAACTAGAGGTTGATGATCAGTATATAGCACAAAGTTTCTTCCGAACAGATACTGGTGAAACTTTTTGCAGGCAAAAATGATTGCAAGGGCTTCCTTTTCAGTTTGTGAATAGTTGACTTCAGCCTCTGATAATGTGCGAGATGCATAAGCAACAGGTTTTTCTTCACCATTTACAATGTGAGATAAAACAGCACTAATCCAACCGACGAAGCATCACAGGATACTTGCAAGGGAAGATCTTCATTATAATGAGCCAAAACTGCATCAGATGTTAGAAGTTCTTTACACTGTTCGAATACCTTCTTGCATTCTTCTGACTGTCATGTACCATGTATTTATATTTAACTGTTTCCATAACCTTATTTAATCGTAATCGATATTAGCTTTAACTGTAACCGTTCCCCTAACTGATTTGTTGTTGCTTCCTTCGCCATCTCCCGCTCAACTATGCTGTTCTCTTGTTAGTAAAGTTAATCTTTTTTAATCTAATAATTTCATCTATTACCATCTAAAAACATCTATGCAACAAATATATTATGGTGTCAGAAGTTAACATTACAGTAGTATTTAGTACATCTATCGTCTAATTAGTATTTTTTTTTGCTAAATTCTAAATATGTTGTCCGAGACAGCATGGCTCACAACTTTTTGCAAATGGAACAATTCGTTCCTGGTGATAATCCAGCAGAAGTCTGGATGGATTGGCGACAAAAATATGAACTTTTTGAAACTGCAGTTAAATAGCACAAGGAAGAAGATGATACGCGAATCGCCTTATTACTTAGCGTTATTGGCAAGGCTTCCTACAAAGATTACCTAACATTCGAGTTTCCGGCTCTTACCGATGGTCAAACTAGAAAGGTAAAAGACGTTTTAGATAAATTTGATGAACATTACAAGCCTTATCGTAACATCACTCTAGCAACTTTTGTGTTTAATAATATGATCCAGAAACCTGGACAAAAATTTGACCCTTTCGTAACAGAAATTAAACTACAGACTGATCAATGTGAATTTGGTGCAGCTTATGAGTGTAACGTCAAAGACCGTATCATACAAGGCCTACGTGACGATGTTTTACGTGAACGGCTTTTGAGAGAGCCTGAACTGTCCTTAAAGAAAACCACGTGTAACGTTTACGATTCATACGAACGTCACATTAAGACCAATTAATAACAACTAACAATAAGTTAATAGACGATACGCACATACACAATAACAAGATATATTTGGAACACAGTTAACGGTTACAGGATGTCAGGTAATGCATACACAGTTACGGTTACAGGTAATATTAGTTACATTATAATATCATGACATCCCCCTTTTGTTATAAAAAGAAACAGTTTTTCTTTTACAGGTCAAGTTTATCAGGCTTTTTAACAGTCCTGCCAGAACGGGTTTTTATACCAGTATCTGTCTTGCACACAGGAGTTTTGATCTTAGGAACAGGAGTAGATGACAGATTCGGAAAAGCATCAGCACTTACGAAACCCGAGTCATCAGACATTTTTGGCGGTGATACACTTTGGCAATGTGTAGGATCAGGACTGTCAGTTTCTTCAAGTGTAGGATCTGAACTACTTGAAACTGAAGGTTTCTCAGGAGTAGCATTCGGACGGAGAAACCAAGTATTTCTTCTATAAGTTGCACCATCTGGCGTCTTAATAATAAATGATCTTGGTCCTTGAGCTGGAGCAATTACATCAGCAGGACTCCACTTTCTATGACCTTTTCTAAACCACACTTTCTGACCAATAGAAATTGGCTTTTTCGGCTTTGAGCCTCTATCTCTATACTCTTTCTCTTTTATCCTCTTTTCTGTAAGATTAGAGGGAACATTTTTTATGATAGATGGTTTTAACAACTTTGAGCTTACTGGCAATATTCCTCTAGTTCTTCTTCCCATAAGACGTTTTGCAGGAGATCCTAAAACTCCTCTAGGTGTATTTCTGTTATTTAACAATGCTAAATATAAGTCAGAACCATCTGCAGCACATTTAGCTATAAGCTGTTTAGCTTCTTGAACGTATCGTTCAGCTAGACCATTGGATCTTTTGTGTTCTTGACTTGATACTTGAAGATTTATATTCCACTGTTTAGCGAAATGTCTCACTTCTTTAGAAATCAGCTGAGTACCTGCATCAGAGCATAAAGTTTCAGGAATAGCATCAGTTGCAAACCAACATTTAAAAGCTCGTATAACTGTACTAGATGATACGTCGTTCAGCACACAAAAATCAAAATAACCCGAATAGCTGTCTGCAATAAGTAAATAATTCTTTTTATCCAAATGAAAAATATCTGTGCCAACAATTTGCCAAAGTCTCTCTGATACTTCATTCAACATTAACGGTTCTTCGGGATTATCTCTTTGACGTGGTTGACAAACTTTACACTGTTTAACATATAACGTAATATCTTTATTCATGCCAACCCAGTAGACATTTTCTCTAGCTATTCTGAGTGAATGTTTAATACCTTGACGACCAAGATGAATAGCTTTCAACGTAGGTTCCATAAGCTTGCGCGGAATGACTATTCAATCACCTCTGAACAGGATGTCATCATAAACAGCAAACTCATCTCGAAAAGTCCAATACTTTCTTAGACTGTCAGCAACTTTAGTTAATTCTTCTGGCCAACCGTCTTGAGTCATCTTAATTAGCAGACTGACTATTCGATCCCCTCTGAACAGGATGTCATCATAAACGGCAAACTCCTCTCGAAAAGTTCAATACTTTCTTAGACTGTCAGGAACTTTAGTTAATTCTTCTGGCCAACCATCTTCAGTCATCTTAATTAGCAGACTTAACTCTTTATCAGTTCAGTTGTTTTAGATTCAGTCATCGGAACAACTAAATGAATTTCCATCTGTAATTCAGGCATATCTAAATTATAATTAAGATTACAATCTCGTCTCAAAGTATCAGCTATAAACATTTCAGTTCCTTTTTTATGAATAATTTCAGGACGATAAGGCATGATGTCCAACATGATTCTTTGCAGACGAGGAGGCGCTAAATGTAATGGCTTCTTTGATATTGATACTAACGGTTTGTGGTCCGTTTCCACAGTTAGTTTTCTGCATCCCCAGACGTATTGATGAAAACGTAGACATCCAAATTTGATTGCAAATGCTTCTTTTTCTATCTGAGAATAATTCTGCTGCGTCTTGTCTAATGTTTTGGCTGCATAAGCTACAGGGCGTCCTTCTTGCATAATCACAGCTCCTACAGAATGTTTGATTGCGTCTACCGACAATGTTATAGGTAAATTCACATTAAAGTACTTCAATACAGGTACATTCTTTAAGATTTCTTTCAGCTTTTCAAATGCTGTCTGTTGTTCACTCTCCCAAATCCATTCGGTGTCTTTTTTACATAATGCTCTTAACGGTCGAGTTAATTCGGACAAGTTCGGAACAAATTTAGCCAAGTAGGTAACCATTCCAAGAAAGCGCTGTAACGATGCTACATTTTCTGGAACTTTTAGCTGAATAATAGCTTGGATTTTTTCAGGATCGGCTATCAGTCCTACATCAGTAACTATGTGTCCCAAGAACTTAACACTGTTCTGTGAATATATGCATTTTTCTTTATTCAAAGTCAAACCAGATTCTGTGAGAATTTTTATGACTTTAGGGGTCATTTCTTCCAATTTTGCTTTAGATGAAGCATGTGTCAGAATGTCATCCATCGCACATTCAACATTTTCTATATGTCCTAGCAGACGTTTCATAATTTGCTGGAAAACTTCCGGAGCAGATGCTAAACCCATTGGCTTTCTCAAGTAGGAAAATCTACCCCAAGGAGTGGCCATAGTCAGGTATCGACTAGTGCGTTCTGTCACTTTTAGCTGCCAAAATCCTTTTTTACAGTCCAGTAATGTAAACCATTTAGAGCCATTTATACGTGCAGCAATTTCTTCCAAGGTTTTAAAGGATAGTGTCTTCTTTTCAAATTCTTATTCAGACTTCAAATTCTTATTCAAATTCTTATTCAAATTCTTATTCAGATGGATCCATGCAAACTCTAATTTTACCATTTAGATGAACTACAACAGCGGGGTCATTCACTGGTTTTATGATGCCCATCTGTTGCATTCTATCAAGCTCTTCTTTATTTTTTTCCCTAATGGAATGAGGAACTTTTTTTTGTAGGAAATATTTCAGGCTTAGGGTCATCCATTAAATCTATCTCATATGTAAAATTTTTCAAACAGCCTATTTCATCTTCATTAGCACTGGTATTTAAAAATCTTTCTGTTAATCCAATACTGTTTACGCGTTTAACTAAACCCATTTCTACACATGAATCTTTTCCCAATATAGGTTGCAACATTTCTTCAATTATTACAAATCTAGTAGTATAAGTTTTCTTTTTAACATTCAACTTGGCAACAGCATCACCAGCTACTTTCATTTTATGATTAGAAAATGATATTAACGATTGCACGTTAGAATATTTAATGCTTAAATTTGCTTTTTTAGCCAAAGTATATGATAGGACATTGCACTGAACTCCAGTATCTAATTTGAATTTGACTCTGAACTTGTTCTCAAATTCAGCCGTTTCATACCAGTCTACTGATTTTACATTATTGGCTATACTACTAATAACGAAACTTTTTGAATCTTTATCGTTTTTGCGACTTTCGTCAAAAGAGCTATTTACTGTAGCTACATGTTTTTTCTTTGAAGAACAACAAATACTAAAATGGCCTTCTTTGCCGCACGAAAAACACTGCTTTTTATAAGCCAAACATTCAAACCTTTTGTGAGAAGTATTGCATCTCGTGCATAGTTTACCGTTAAAAGTTTGCTTTTCTTTAGCATACTTATTTTTCGTACTTGTTGCATACTTTTTTATACTTTCAATATTTAATGGTTTATCTTTAAGAGAACTCAACTGTGATCGAGCTTGTTCACTAGCTTTACAAATTTTCGCAGCTTTATCTAAAGTTAAATCATATTCAGCCAATCATTTTTCTCGATCGGAATCACTGTAAACACCAATTACAATTCTATCAGTTACTAAACTGTCGTCTAACGTACCAAATTGGCAAGATTTGCTTTTGCCTAGTAATTCCGTCAGAAAATCATCAAATTTCTCATTTTCGCTTTGAAATATTTTATTAAATAAAAATCTTTCATACGTTATGTTTACTTTAGGCGTGAAATATTTTTTTATAGCTTCAATTAAAACATTCAAACTAGTTTTTGTATCATCAGTAAAAGTATTATAAATGCTTACCGCTTCATGTCCTATAGCTGACATAAACAAAGTTAACTGGATTTTATCCGGTTTTTTCTCCAATTCGATGACCGTTGAGTACCATTCAAACTGTTGATACCATTCTTGCCATGATTTCGTAACATCATTAGTCGTGAGGCTTAGTTGAGGCGGCGGTCGAATATTTACGCTATTATTGCTGTATCTCCCGGCATGACGATTTCTTTAAAATGCTATCATTTCGGCACCATGTAACGTTTACAATTCATACGAACGTCATATTAAGATCAATTAATAACAACTAACAATAAGTTAATAGACGATACGCACATACACAATAACAAGATATATTTGGAACACAGTTAACGGTTACAGGATGTCAGGTAATGCATACGCAGTTACGGTTACAGGTAATATTAGTTACATTATAATATCATGACACCATGGAAATATGCATGTCTGCTGAACTGTCGAAACTACATTTTCTCGCCATGTCGCAGCCTACATCTACATCATCTACGCACGTCGACGCAATCAATCGCCAGAGAACCAAGAAATATAATCCAGGAAATTCAGCAAAACATCAAAGCAGTAATTCAAAGCCTAGTTATAACAACAAGCATCCGGCAGCTCAGCATAAACGTCCATGCTCGAGATGTGGATCGCATCATGTGCCCAGAAATTGTCCAGCTTACGGGAAAACATGTCATAATTGCCATAAGTCAAACCATTTTACCAGTGTCTGCAGACAACGTAAAAGGCAATTACTAAAGCGACAACACCATCAAGTTTCATCAATTGTTTGCAGCCCAGATATAGCTTATATCGGTGCTATTTCAACACTTGAGGAATGTGATTGGGTTCAGCTAATCCATATTGATAATCATCCCATCATGTTCAAGCTCGATACAGATGCCCAAGTGAATGTGCTTCCCTTATCTGTGTTTCAGAAATTAAATAATTGTCCAGAAATTCACCCAAGTACCTTTAAAGTGTGTACTTACACTGGTGATGCTTTACCAGTTGTGGGTGAAACTATTCTTAAGTGTGTTGTGAATAATATGTCCTATGATTTAAAATTTATTATAATGAATCTAAATGTACCACCACTGTTAAGTGCAGCTGCATGCGCAGCTTTAAATCTCATACAGCGAATGGATTCCTCTGTACAAGTAAGTGGAAAAAGTAGTGTTAATTGTGTAAATACAAATTTTTGTTTGAATTCCAAATCTAATGTAAATAATGACTCAACAAGTGTCACTTCAAATTCTCTTTCATCTACTAGTGCTCATTCTAACCCATCTAATAATATAAATTCTCCTCCATCTAAATTATTACAAATTTTGAATGAATATAATGATATATTTGAAGGTGTAGGTCGTTTACCTGGTAATCACAAAATTATTTTGCATGAAAATGCAACACCTGTTATAACAGCTTCTCGTAAAATACCATTGGCTTTAGAAAGTAAACTCAAAAATGAACTCTTAAGAATGGAACAAGATGGTATAATTGAAAGGGTCACTAAATCTACTGATTGGGTAAATCCAATTGTTATAGTTCCTAAAAAAGATGGGTCAATAAGAGTTTGTCTTGATTCTCGTCCCCTTAACAAATATGTCAAAAGACAACATTTCCAAATTCCTTCACAAGACCAATTGTTGTCGAAGTTGAAAGGTTCCAAAATCTTTTCTCTCGTTGATGCAAAAAATGCATTTTATCATATTCAGCTAGATGATGCAAGTTCTGATCTTTGCACTTTTATAACACCATTTGGCAGATTTCGTTTCCTAGTAATGCCTTTCGTATTAAATTGTGCTCCTGAGGTATATCAAATGTGTATGGTTAATATATTTGAAAACTGCCCAGAAATCGACCCATATTTTGATGATATATTGGTGTACAGTGCAAATTTAGATGACCATTGTGAGAAATTAAAGAAAGTTTTTCAAATTGCTAGAGAAAGTGGACTGAAGCTCAACAAAGATAAGACTCTTATCGGTGTATCTAAATTACAATACTTAGGTCACATAATTTCACCTGATGGTCTTTCTCCTGATCCCAAAAAAGTCTCTGCTATTACAGATTTTCCTGTCCCAACCAATAGGCAAGAATTGATGAGATTCTTGGGTATGGCCACATATCCTATGAAGTTTGTGCCAAAATTTTCACAGGAAACATCCATTATCTATTAAAGAAAGATATAAATTGGCAGTGGGATTCTCATCATAATGATGCTTTCTTGAGGGTTAAAGATCTTTTGCAATCAACTTAAGTTCTCCAGTTTTTTGACAAAGATAAACCTATAGTCCTTTCTGTTGATGCAAGTTCTTTTGGCATTGGTGGTGGTGTTCTCCAGAACCGTCAACCAGTTGCGTATACATCTGCAACTCTTTCTGAAGCTCAGTCAAGATATTCCCAAATCGAAAAAGAGCACCTTGCAATTGTTCATGCCTGTGAACATTTTCATTATTATGTTTTTGGTTAACATATTGAGATAGAAACAGATCACAAGCCCTTGTTAGGACTAATTCATAAGCCATTTGAAAATATATCACCAAGTTTGCAAAGACTGTTATTACGTCTACAAAGATATAACTTCAAACTTGCGCATGTACCTGGCAAATATCTAATTGTTGCTGATGCCTTATCCAGAGCACCTTTGCCAGTAGAAACTGTTTCGACGTCTGACATAGACAATGCTCACTTAATGGTTTCTTTGTTAGTGCAAACCTCAAAGTCCAAATTAGATGAAATCATGCATGAAACTGAAAATGACTTAGAGCTCCAAAGTATAAAAAATTACATTGAAAATGGATGGCCTCAAAACAAGCAAAATGTGATCCCTCATGCACAACCTTATTGGCACTGTCAATCTGAACCCCACATATAAAATGGTCTCATATGTTGTGGTCAAAGATTAGTGATCCCAAAGTCTTGTCGCAAAGACATCTTGCAGTATCTTCATATTGATCACAGAGGTATAGTATCCTGTAAGAATCTTGCCCGTCAATCCCTCTATTGGCCAAACATGAATGCTGAAGTCGAAAATATGGTATCGCACTGTGTTGTCTGTCAACAAAACCAAAGGTTAAACAGCAGAGAACCCCTTTTGGACAGAAAATTACCAGAGCGACCATGGCAAAAGGTTGCAATTGATTTCTTTCATCTATCTTCAGTGACTTACCTATTAATTGTGGATTATTTTTCGAAATATATTGAGCTCCAGCATTTGCATTACACAACAGCTCCCACAGTTATCAATACTTTAAAAACTTGTTTTGCTCGCTTCGGTATTCCTGAAGAGCTTATTGCAGACAATGGACCACCTTTTGATTCCAAAGAATTTAGTGACTTTTGTACAAATTGGGACATTTTTTTTCAATCCATCTAGTCCTGGGTACCCTCGTTCAAATGGACAGGTCGAACGTTGTATGCAAACTATCAAATCCAGCCTCACCAAAGCTGCACAAGACAAGAAAGATGTACACCTTGTCTTGATGGAGTATAGAAATACTCCTATGGATGGCCTACCTTCTCCTGCAGAAATGCTAATGGACCGTCGTATTCGCACCCTGGTTCCTACACTGCCATCACAGCTTGCACCCCAGTATGATTGCAGTGTTGTACAAGAACGCCTACATTTCAGACAGCAGCGCCAGCATAAATATGATCTACATTCTCACCCTTTGCAACCATTGCTAAAAGATCAAGAAGTGCTGTTTCGCCTTAAAAATCAATGGTGTAAAGGAAAAATATCCAAAGTTGCTCCTCAACCAAGGTCTTATGTCATAACAGCAAAGAATGGTAGAGAATATCGTAGGAATCGCATTCACATTAAAATTTTTAAATCTGCTCAGCCTGTGAATACCAAAACAACAGCCGAAGATATATTTGCAACTCCAACGAGCAATAACAATGTTACATTTTCAGTAGCCCCTACGCATCCATCTATTAGTAGTTCTGCTACATTGCCTCAGATGCAATCATCTGCTACTGCTGCTGCTCGATCCACTCGCGTAGGTCGACAAATTAAAACTCCACAACATTTTAAAGACTATATATAAACTTTAAGACTTTCTTAATACATTGAAGTTTAGTAATTGTGTAGTATTGATTTAATTTCTTAATATTTTTAACTTTAGTAATTGTGTATTATTGATTTATTTTTGTATGTTTCCTTATATGTGCATTAATTTAAAAAAAAAGGGAGATGTCATGTACCATGTATTTATATTTAACTGTTTCCATAACCTTATTTAATCGTAATCGATATTAGCTTTAACTGTAACCGTTCCCCTAACTGATTTGTTGTTGCTTCCTTCGCCATCTCTCGCTCAACCATGCTGTTCTCTTGTTAATAAAGTTAATCTTTTTTAATCTAATAATTTCATCTATTACCATCTAAAAACATCTATGCAACAAATATATTACTGACCACATCCAAGGTACATTTTTATGTAGAAGATTGTATAAAGGAGACAATAAGGTTGATGAATTTTTTATGAATTTGGAGTAATAGTTCAGCAAACCTAAAAATGATTTAAGCTGAGTCACATTTTCTGGGGTTTTGATCTTTCTGATTGCTTCTAGTTTCTCTTGGGTGGGGTGAATACCACTTTCATCAATTACATGCCCCAGAAATTCAACACTGTTTACAAAAAATTAACACTTATCCACATTTAATTTTGCATTATATTTTTGTAACCGTGACATTACAGCCTCTAATGTGGAAAAATGTTCTGCTTCAGTAGCCGATGAGATGAGGATGTCATCTTGGAAACATATGACATTGGGTATACCCTGTAATATTTGTTCCGTGACAGACGGAAAAATAGCGGGTGCTGCAGATATGCCATACATCAATCTGCTAGGGCGAAGCAAACCCATCAAAGTATTCAGTGTTAATAACTCTTGAGAGTCAGCATCCAATTCAATCAGTCGGTATGCATGTGACAAGTCAAGTTTACTGAAATATTTGCCTCCCCTTAATGTAGCAAAAAGATCTTGCTGAGTAGGAAGTGGATACTGATTAGGGTCAAGATGCTTATTTACAGTTACCTTGAAACCACCACACAACCTCACAGCTTTATTTTTCTTTGGGACCACCACAACAGGTGTTGCCCACTTAGAATGTTCAACAAATTGCCATATATTATTATTTACTAATTTTTTAATTTCCTCAGAAACAGCATTTTTTAAAGCATACGGAACTGGTCTGGCTTTGCAAAACACAGGTTGAAAATTTTCTTTCATCTTAAGGACTGCTTTAAAATGTTTTATCGGTTGAGTACTTACTTGAAAAACATCTGCATACTTTTTCTTAAGTGCTTCCACACTGTTCACACACTTTGAGGACACTGAAAATATTTCGTTCCAATTTAATTTGAACACAGATAACCTATTTTTTCCAAAAAGAGCAGGTCGATCACCTTTCACAATAATTAATGGCAAAGTATAGTGTTGGTCGTTGCACTGCACATTAACAAGGACTTTTCCAACCACTGGAATTTCTTTCTCATTGTAGTCCCTCAATCTGGTTAATGATGGCATAATTTCAGTTCTTGGTAAATTGTTCTGCATCCAAATTTCTGATGCTATGGAAACATCAGCAGCAGTGTCAAGTTCCATATCCAATTGTTTATTATTAGCAATAACTGAAACAATATACTTTTTCTCACCTGTAACTTGATTTATAGATTGCACAGCAATAAAGGGTAGCTTCTGTATCAAATTCAACTGTTTCAACCTTTTTAGTAGAGGAGATTTTGTTCTTGCTCATACAAACAGGTGATATATGGCCATTTTTTCCACATGCATGGCAATTAGCGGTTTTATATTTGCACTTGGCAGGATCATGAGCATTGCCACATCGGAAACATTTGG
This sequence comes from Maratus speciosus, assembly GCA_963932465.1. Classification (NCBI taxonomy): domain Eukaryota; kingdom Metazoa; phylum Arthropoda; class Arachnida; order Araneae; family Salticidae; genus Maratus; species Maratus speciosus. The sequence goes on from OZ010786.1 coordinate 677,244,189, forward strand.
AAAATTTCTTACTTGAATTTGCCGAAGTGTTATTCGATGACTGATTATTTTTTTTTTCTTATAACCAGAAGTTTGGCGAACTTTATTTACAGCAGGTGTGAGGACTCTCTTCATGTTCGCCGCATCGTTTTCTGCTATCTCAATAGCGACAGCTGTGTTAACTGCGTCAATTAACTTCAAATCTTTTTTCGCCAAGAGTCTCTTCTGGATATTTTCATTGGACAATCCACAAACAAAACGGTCGCGAAGTTCTTCATCCAGAAATGCACCAAACTCGCACGTTGATGCTAATCGTCTTAATTCCAGTAAATATTGAGAAACAGATTCTCCAGCTGTTTGATTTCGCTTATGAAAACGGAATCGTTCAGCGATGATGATTGGAGTGGGTTTGAAATGCTGTAGTAATGTTTTCTTCAATTCATCATATGAACACTCACTGGATTTTTTCGGAAGCAGTAAATTTCGAAGCAGTTTATAAGTATTTGAGCCTATTGCAGAAATGAAGACAGATACTTTCTTGCTTTCTTTAACGTCATTTGCAAGAAAAAAATGTTCCAATTGTTCGACATATAAATTGAAATCGTCCAGTTCTACATCGAAGGAATGCAATGTGCCAATTAGGCCTAACTTACTCATGGTGGTACTGAGTGACAAATAGCAATTACAGCTAATAAAAGGTTACGAAAATGTTCGTGAGATCGGAGTCGTCGTCAATTTAAAATATTAAAATAAAATACATACTTGATACTGAGATAATACTCTCATAAATGGTTGAAGATAATCTTTTATTTCGTTGCTTACAGCATGCACTCGGCATTAGGACGGTTGCAGATTTACATAACAGTTGAGTTGAGTTGTTGGGTTCTTACATGGTTAACAGTTACTAAGAATTAATTCAAGCTTTAAATATAATATGAAATAAATTAATAATATAAGATATTACAAGAACATAATATTTTGAATGGAAAATGACGTATTGCTTTTGACAACACGCATTTTTCCACATAAAGTTTTTATATTTGTTTCCTTCTGCATGAGTACTGATACTATGTTTCGGACACTAAGTGAAATTCTTAAGTATTAAGTGAAAATGACACTATATTTAAAAGAAAACGATCATTTTCTTAGATAAAACTAAACATTTTTACAATGCTTCTAAGAAACATAAATTACGTCAAATTTTACTTTTAGTTACTGAGATTAGAATCTCGAGTTAAGAGTGCGATTGTTCACATGCAAAGATATTGCTGAAAATCGTGACTTCAAGTTTTCAGTTAAAATGATTTTAAAATGATAAAATTAAAATACCAATTTTTTGAAAATGGTGAATACGGATATGAGAAGTGCGTACGTAAATTCTGAGAGGAAAAATATGATCTCGGGTTTAGATTTCATGGAAAAATTCTATGATCGTGTTAAATTGGAATACATTTTGCTGTTTTTCATTCTGGAATACCAAGCATAAGATCGTCAATAGATAACTTCATCATAATAACTCATATTTATTTATATTTTACGGGTTACGTATCTATATTATAAAGGACAAACATATCTGTGCGTAATACTGACGCCATTTTGCGATTGACAGCACTTTCTTAATCTTATGACCACCGTATATTTTCAATTTTTAGAACGTCGTATAAGGATAAAATCTATTTTGAAATGCAATGTAAAATCTGTATCTTAATTGACTGATTTATAATGTTCTTTAAAATAATTTTCAAGTATGATTCTTTGTAATTTATCTTATCACGTGCCGGCTTCAATACATAATAATAATAATAAACATTTTGTACATGAAGCAACACAAATTATTCAGCATTTGCTTCCGACTAATTTTCTATAACGAAATTCATTCTTCCTTTATAAATAAATAAAAGAATAATATAAAAAAAAATACACTAATTCAACATATTTGTAATCGAACAATTAAAATTGTTAGACAGCCAAATAGGAAAAAAAAATCTTTCACATGGAATTTGCAAAGTGCCTCTCTACTGATTGTCTATGGATTTAAAAATCATTTTCAAGCATGAAATATTTTTAAATTTATCTCTATCGCGCGGAGCTTGATTACGAAAGATTAATTCATTTGCCCTTAAACAACATAAAAACTTCATTATTTTTTTACGGCTCCATAAAAAAATTAAAAAACTTCCTCTATGAATGAACAAATAAAATAATATAAATATACACAAATTTAATAAACATGTAATTGAACTACGCTCTGAAATTATCAGAATGTAAAAAGATGCATAAATAGAAAACTTGGGCTAATAACTCATAGCATACGGCTAATACAAAAATATCGCTTTTGATAAATTTCTAAATTTTATTTGATTGTGTAATTCATATTTTTCATATGAAAAATGCTTTTTTATTGTTAATCGGCAATCTAAAAAATATATTGCATATAAAAAATATATTTTTCAATTTTAAAATATGGTTTTCACCCATATTATGTAACCCGGGAAACCCGGGTACGATCCCCTAGTAACTTTAAAACAAGTTGAAAATTGCTCGTCAAACGTGGCAAATGAGGTGCTTTCGTTACTATAACTAGTTTTATAAACATTTCTTGCACTGCATATTGTATATTTTAGAATTTATATTTTAGTGCACTTCCTAAGTGCATATCAATTTCATTCTGTTCGAAAGGCTATAACATCATTAAAATGCACTTGAAATAAATTTTTCCCATTGGCCAAAATGTAACGGAAAACTTTTGACTGTCCCTGTAATTAAACCATACATCCGATTTTTATTAAATTTGAAATGACTCGACAAAATTTTGAAAAAATTATCTCTCTATTCTAAAAAAAAGTAACTACCGCTGTCACCGCCGCCGCCGCCGCGCCGGTATTGATTTTTTTGTGACCGGAGGCCTTTCTTCGTTAATATTAACAAAAATAATGCATACAAAAATATGAAAATCGGTGGTTTTATACAGAAATGTTTGATAAACACGCTGATGCAGACAGTTTTCAAATCGAAGAATTATTTTAAGAGTTATTTAATGCTAAATTTGGACAAAATCGTTCCACTAAAAAAGTTTTATAGCAGCAAAAACTATACATGGCAGTGTAATCATTTTTAGATCATTTTATGCGTTAGAATTTGCCGGAGTGCAGATTGCATTAATTTTTTTATTTTGATTCATTTTTTCAGGTTTTATTTCTATTTTAAATTCAAATTTTCATCATTTCTAGAGATATTTTTTACAGATTTCAGAAAATTGTACTAATTTAAACTGTTGCCAACTGTATAAAAAGCGCAAGCAATAATGTTTGCTTCAAATTAAAAATTTATTTACACGTGACTATTATAAACAGGAAAAAAACTTTCAAATTAGAATTAAATAATTACGTATAAAAAGCAGGAACTTATTAATAATTACGTGATAAAAAGTATACACGTGAATTTTAAAAGAGAAAGGATATTGTAAAATAATAAATTCATTAACATGCGTTTGAAGTCTTAGGAGAAATTACGTCATATTTACGCTACATTATAGTTATTACATAAAATGAACACAAAATAATATTGCAAAAAAGTTTAAATTTAGAAATTGCGCTAGACATTTATTTGATATTTTGAGAATTAATTTAAAATGTCTCATTTAAAAGAACTTTCTTTTCGCTTTGTTAAAAAATACCAGGAGACAAAGACTCTCTTTACTTAATTCCTTTTATATTAGCTTATTTTGAAATGTTGTTACACGTGTATACGTCATCAAGTTATTTTTATTTCGATGTTTTATTTGTGTTTTTATTAATGTTGTACGAATTTATTTGCTCTTTCGTTATTTAAAATAAAAATTATATCAATTTGTATAATTTGGCGAGTGGTTTGGCGATTTATATAATTTGGCGAAATTGGTCGACAGGATAATCAAGTAAAACCGCAGCGGATTTGGCGTTAAAATTCCCCAATCAAAGAGAAATGAATAGAAATTCGTTTATAGGGAGATCGCCACTGTTTTTTAAATTATAATTCAATCTTTCGGAATCTTTTTAAAGCCGATCAAATTAGCGTGCATTTAGAGTCTGCGGTGTCTGGACGGGGGTTGGCGAGCGTAGCTCGTAGGGGGCCGAGCCCCCTATCATTAAAAAAACCCTCTCTTTTCGCTTTGCTAAGAAATACCAGGAGGCAAAGACTGTTTATTTAATTCATTTTATATTAGCTTATTTTGAAAAGTCAACTGATTTTATTTAATCAAAAACGGAAACAGCCATTGTATCATTTAACAGCCGCTGATTTGGCTTTAAAATTCCCCAATCAAAGAGAAATGAATAGAAAGCCGTTTATAGGGAGATTGCCACTGTTTTTAAACTTATAATTCAATCTTCCGAAATATTTTTTAAGCCGATCAAATTAGCGTGCTTTTAGAGTCTGCGGTGTCTGAACGGGGGTTGACGAGCGTAGCTCGTAGGGGGCAGCGCCCCCTAGTATATTTAAAATTTCAGACCATTCAGTTGGGTAGTTTGTGCTCTGTTAAATGCGGACAGACGGACAGCCGGCCGGACAGACGGACTGAACGACGACTATAGGTGCTACGTATTTATATAATTACGAACGCATCTAAAAAGCAATATACCTGAATACAGAGTTTTAGTCCTTAATTCTATAACTGAGCAAGATACAACGACACTGTAAAAAAAAAAAAAAAAAAAAAAAAAAAAGTATGTAACGTTGCTCCATAAAATTGATGGCAATATGCTGTCTCCAGTTTTATGGAGTAATTTAACTTATATAATGGTGTAATTTAAACTGATATAAATGGTGCAGTATTACACATTAGTGTAATGTAACTTCAGTTATATCGGTTAAAATACTCAATAAAATGGAGGTGTGAATCAAAGGTGCCACCAGTTTGGTGGAGTAGCGTTACATAAATATTTACAGTGAATATGCCATACAATGAAACCTCCCTGTACGACCACCTCCATTAAGCGACCACCACCCTGAATGACCATTTTTTCATGGAACGAAATTTATTCCCATAGCCTCAATACTAATTTTACCTCCATTCAGAGATCATCCCAGTTGAACACCCTCCATGAGCAACCCATTTCTTTGAAGAAAATGAAACAAATTTCGTTTTTTCCTGGTCGCTTGAAGAAGGTTTTATTAGAAAAATAATTCCGGACAGCGCATTATTCTTTAAACTTCTAAACAAAGTTTAGATTTTTAAAATTCCGGTAAATTTTAAGTGTTTAAACCCCTTTGTGCCTTTTTAGACAATGAATTTAACTCTGATGACAAATTAAGAATGACGATCAATAAACTCCCTTTGCCCTCTTCTGTCAGGAAACCCTCAAAGAAATAGATAAATTAATGAAATCGTCATTATCCCCCCCCCCCCCCCCCAAAAAAAAAATGCATTTATTTACTGAACTTCGAAAGGACTTAGAAATAAAAGTTATAAAAGATAAAACCCTAAAACCAAGCAAACGTCAATGTATACATTTTTTTAAAGTCTGCAGTAATTATGGTAGACTGGGGCTAGTTGACCATAGGGGCATGTTGGCCCAGTTGCGATATTTTTTAAACTTTTCATTAGACCACACTGTCAGTCCAGCCAAGTATGCGTTGCTTCGCTTTCCTCCTCCAACATCAGCACCATTGAAGTCTGAACGTCCGTTGAAGAATTCTTGAGAATTTTCAAAATTTTGCAAAGATGAGTAAATTTTCTCTCTTATAAATAATAGTTTTTTATTTGTTTGTAGATTACATTTTAGATTTTGATATATAATAATTCAGAAAAGTAATTGCTCGTAGTTATTGTAGGGCATGTTTTTTTATTGAAGTACTTTCAAAATAATTCCTTACAGTCATGAAAACAAAAATGGCGATACGGGGTTAATCGGCCCATTTGGCACGGGGCATGTTGGCCCGGCGGGTCAACATGCCCCATAGGAATTTGGCTCTGGGGTATTGGAATTTTGATAGTTTTAATGAATTATTTTAATAAACATTTATTATTATTTTAATAAATTTATTATTAATTAATAGTAAAGAATTATTTTATTAATTGAATTCCTGGTTATTCCAGTCAGTCTTTTTTAAAAATGAAGTTATAATGTTGTTTATCTCCTCCCCCAAATTAAATCAGCTGCTCCTGTTGTACAAAAACATTTATAACTTTCATAGTTATAGAAAAATCCCTGTTGACTTGGCCTACAGGCGCAGGTAGATTTCGAAGTTAAGTACTAATTTCACCAAGAATTTAATAGATTAAGGGAAATGTGATTTTTTTCTTACACGACCTCCTCCCGCCGCCACACACTTTTTATGTTTTTAATTTCTTTTTTCTGTAAGAATTGCTCCTATCAAAAGCTTGCCAATACAAAAGCTGTAGATAATATTAAGAGGATTTATGATAAATTTAAGTGAATTTGATATATTGTGAATTGGCGAACTTATGATTTTTTTTTCTTCTGAAAACCCTATTTTATGCACTCCTTGAAGCCATTTTTAATTATATCAAAAATCTGTCATGCATAATTTTTTGGCCCTTTATCTAGAAGTTTTGAAAACTTTAAACTGATTGGATATGTTATCGTGTCCATAGAAAAATAAAAATAGATAGATAGATAGATAAAGTTTTGAACTGGGGGGGGGGGGCTCTAGGGGTCATGATCAGTGTAGATCTGCTAAAGTTTTTCAAAATTCCAACATATGGGAGATTGCAATAGGTAGTATTTCTTACGAAATCTACCTAAAAGTTCGGCCTCGTAGTGTTACATACCTCTGGCTTTCGCTAGAGTGTCTTTCACTCGGAACGTGGCTGGGGACCTATGAACCTTGCTTCCGCAAGAGAGTCGGAATAAGTGGAAGAATAAAGGGCTGCGGATGAAGAGAGGCCGCTCGCTGCGGCGGTTGACACACCCGCCCACCCCCAACCGCCGACCGAGACTAATAATGAGCTAGAAGCAGCAGGAGTCGTTCAGTAGCTTCATCGGTATGAAGCGGTAGCATTATGAATTTTTTTATTCTGAAAACCCTATTTTTTGCACTCCTTGAAGCCATTTTTAATTATATCAAAAATCTGAAATCTATATCTATATCAAAAATCTATATCTATATCAATCTAATATCTATATCAAAAATCAAAAATGATTTCTTAAATTACTGTACTCTAAGATTTATGGATTAAGATCTAAGATTTATTTAATTTATATCAAAAATCTAAAAGTAACAAATCTAACAATCAAAATCAACCCGACTCTGATATTTCTCAATTATTAATAAAATCCCCCTGTTCTCCAGTCCAGGGAAGAGTTTGCCACAAATAATGATTTAATAACATCACATTTTATGAAGTGAAAACCTCTTACCTGGGTAGTTATTCGTTGAAACTAAATACGCCTTTCCGTCTTCATAATCCATAAAAAGGGCAGTTTCAGGAAACATTCTTTTAATTATCAAAAAATATATTTTCCTTTAAGAGACATGTTGTCCCTTCCACAGACAGAATAGAACTACACTTCCTGAAAAAAAATTATATTATCCAACATAATTATATCAAGCACATTGGTCTATCCTAACTTATTAGATTATCTAAATCTATTTATACCAATAATAAATCATGAATGTAATCAATAATATATATATTTTATGATGAACAAACTGAGTTTTTTATACTTAATTAGGAATTAAAGTTTTATATAAACGAAAATCATCATTATTTCAAAGAAGCTGGCATTACCCAAAGCATCATGAAGCAATATTACATTTTATTGACAGAAATTTGAAGGGAATGATGCGTTAGAAAAACATAATAAACGAAAGAAAAGAATTATTGTACTTAACAGATGTACAGAGGCCTCGATACAATTTATTTATCATCTGATGTTTATAATAAATCACCTAATTAAGGATGAATGATTTCTTAAATTACTGTACTCTCAAGATTTACGGTTTTTTAACACCTAGCATGCCTTTATTAAAATTTATTACTGTTCCGTAATGTATTAAAGACATTTTTTATGAGAAAATAAAATCAATTTTTAAAGCAATTTTTGGTCGAAGTTAATAATTTCAATAACTCACAGTTTTAATATTTAAAATTTTTATTTTAATTTAGGAGGCTATATTGTGTTTTCGTTCGCAAGAAATAAAAATTAAGATTTGGTAAAATTTTGATCATTTCTTAAACTTCTACACGATCAGAACATTAAAAAGTGACGTGGGCCAACTTACCCCGCAGTCGGGCAGGTTGGCCCAAGCGACTTGCTGTCAATTTGAGCTTCTAAACTAATACTTATAGTTAATATTTTCAAGTTTTACTATTCTGACTTTTTCCTGAAAGTACACTGATAGTGGTAACATAAAAAGAAATTTCAAATGTTGAATTGTAATTTTGTTAAAATTATTAAAATAAAAAGCGGGCCAACTAGCCCTGTCTACCCTAACTTATGTAAATTAACTTTTGTTTAGATGCTTACATTTTTATATTTTTTCCTAATGTGGAAAATAAATTTTAGTAACATTAATTGTTACTTTTTTTGAACAATTAAAATCTAGATTTAAACATGACCTCCATGAGAGACCACTTCTTGGAGCGACCACTTTTTATTGGAACGGAACGTGGTCGCTTTAGGGAGGTTTTACTGTATATCAAAACCTTCCCTGAAAAATGATCTGATTAACAGTCCCATCAAAATTCATTTAGCAAAACTCAAGTTATCAACAGCCGGAGTGAAATTTCCATTTTCAGATTAAGTTAAATAATGCTATAAAAAGTGATAAAGATGGACGATCGTTTCGTCGCACAAACGGCGACATTTTTAAAATCATTCACGATAGAAAATATTTTCACATAATTTGAAAACAATAAACACAGTATTATGATGTAACAAGAATATTTGCAATGATTCAGTGTCCCTTGATTTACCTAAAATTTGGAAGGAGATGGATGCTATGTAATTTTAGTAACAATAGTAAAAATCAATCCACGCTCGCAAATAGCCAAGTTAATTTTATTTTTATTTTATGTTTTGCAATATTTTTCATTATGCGTGTTGTCCCGCGACATTGTTTACCATGTTATTGTTTTTTTAAATTATATGAAAATTAATCCACGCTCGCAAATAAGGTAATTTAATTTTAATTTAATTTTATGCTTGCAATGTTTTTCATTATGCATCATGTCTCGTGACATTGTTTACTATGTTTACTGTTTTCAAATTATGTGAAAATATTTTCTATCGTGAATGATTTTGAAAATGTCGCCGTTTGTGCGACGAAACGATCGTCAATCTTAATAAAGATATTTTATCACTTTTTGTGTCATTATCTAACTTAATCTGTTTATAAGCGATTATTATACATGTTTTTATTTCCATTTTCATTTTACGCATATATGCATTATAGTTGTATTTTTTGTTTTAGGGTACGATCTGAGGACTGACCTACCCAGACCAAGTTACAATGATGATGAGTATTATGAAGGTTTGGATGTTGATTGGGGTAACTAAATTTATTTTATTAATAATGCTCATCAAGTGCGGGTGAAGTCATAACGAGTTAAAAGCATATAGACCGGAAAGCGGCAGCACAGACCATCACATCACCGAGTTCTCGGCAGAAATTTCAGAATGAGTTAAAACTCGATTCGCATATTAAAACGCAAGTGGTCTGCCAATTCAAATCTTGATGGAAAACACCTGAATACCCGATTTTAGCGGTTGAGTCGCGGGTTTACCATTATGTTTTCCTGCTCCCAGTCGTCCCCTGCAGGAAACCCAATGGCAAACCTACGAGTCAACCGCTAAAATCAGATTTTCAGGTGTTTTCTACCATGGCTTGGCAGATCGATTGTGTTTTAATATGCGAATCGAGTTTTAACTCATTCTAGAATTTCAGCCGTGAAGAGGTGATTATCTGTACAGTCGCCTCCTGTCTATATTCTTTAGACTATGGAAAATGCTCATTTCCTTTCCATCGACTTTTGATTTCCTCACTTGATGTGATTATAGGATGCTCTCTTTTAATAGCCTTGTTTAAATTCCTCGGTAGAGGTCTGCATGAGCCGAAATTTCCAGTCCCGGCCCGGCCCGGTAGAAAAGTTAAAATCTCAGACCGAGCCCAGCCCGGCCCGAGTGAATTGCTACAAAACATTGATTTTTTTGTGGATTTAGATAAAAATTTGACTCTTACAAGGAGTTCTGACCCAAAATATTTATCTTAACTTTTAATGAATCGCTATTTCTTCTATGTAAATGTTTCAGTTATCATTAATATTGTTAATCCATATTCCATGCATTGAAATGTTAAAAATCTGAAAAAATGCTATATACAGTAAAATCTTCTAAGACTCAATTACATAGAAAAGAAAAGAAAAAATGCATTATAGACAAGTTCCCTTCTTAGGAAATGTAAATGCATTATACATTTTTTCCTTATGTATTAATATATTAATTTTTATGTTTAATTATAGGATAATGGCGATTAAAAAAATTATGCATATTTTGCAAAATTCTTTGGGCCAGGCTTAATTTTACTGACCTTTGAACGGACCGGTCACGCCGAGACAATGATTTTCATACGGGCTGGATCAAAATTAGGACTGAAAATTTTAGGCCGTGAAGACTAGAAAAGAAACCAGCCCCAGCTGTGCACAGGAAGACTAAGTTAGGCCCGGCCCGATTTTTCCGGAAAAAAGTAAGCCCCAAACTCGACCCGGCCTGTACAGAGTAGTCACTAGGCCCGGCCCGTAAAGAGTAGTGACTAGGCCCGGCTCGGTCCGAGTGCCACAAATGAAAATAGGCCCGAGCCCGGCACGCGGGCCGGCCCGTACAGATCTATATTCCTCGGATCTATGCAAATACGTAACTTCCCATTAGTTTTTTCTACTGCAAGTAAGCTATTTGTTCAATCTCTAGGTTTGTTTACCAGTGATATAATACCTCCTGTTTCTAAATCAGCTAACATATCGCTCACCCGCAAGAAAAGCGACACATCTCGCAAAAATTCATTTTGCGTATTATTCCACTAATGGGACTGTCGTAGGTGCGTTTTGCTACACAAACAGTTTCATAAGTATAGCTATGCAGAAAATCGCTTTATTACGCTATATGTCCATTTGTGACCACAGAAGAGGTGTGGATTGTGTGGGGAGGTAACCTCATCCTACGTCTTCGTTTTTAAGGCTTTTATGCACGTTTCCATTCCTGCATGTAGAGCTAAGTGCTATAATTCCATGTTACAATAAAATCATGTAAATTTTCTTTTGCCTCTCCTGTAAAATTGACTTTTCTCGAGATGTGTCACTTTTCTTGCGGGTGAGTGATATCTTTTAACTATTAATTATAGCTAGGGGAGTCTAAGAGGGGGCTCAAAGGGGGTCAATAACAGGCGTGACATTTTCTTTTAACTGTATATGATAAAGTTCACCTGGAAACCCTCAAAGACCTTTGAACACTTCATGAGACTTAGTCAAAATTTCGTCTTTACAAAAAATTTAAATATTATCAATTCTCTACATTAGATTTAACCCTTTACCGGAAACGTGAAAATTACGTGCACAAACAGAACACTTAATAATTTACCAAATAGTGAACTTAAACATTCAATCTTTAATAGTAATGAATTAACAGGACCAATTTTTTAATATAACAGCATAAAAATAAGTTTGAATATTAAGGGCAGATATGTAGACCCAAACGTCTCACAGACGTACGTTTCCGGTTAAGGGTTAACAATTTACAAGCATTTAATCCTAAAATAGGTCTAGAATCAACATCAACAATAATAAAGCTTACTTAACATTTTTACACTTATCCGTTGAACATAATGAACTTACCTCGTCTTTCGGCTTTTGTTTGTAGTTACCATAAGATACTAGGACAATTTTAGTTTCACTTAAATTAGAACATTTATGTAATTTAAAGTTATTAAATACACATAAATGTAATATATTGGCTTCTGCTCCAGTACACGCCCGTAGCTAGACGAGACTTCCAGGTCGGGCTTGTGTTTTTCTAAGAGGGGCAAAATTGCTTCTTCATTTTTTTAGTCTTTTACGATCTCTTAAAAATATATATTACTTATTCGGTATAAGTTTATAGCTCTTTCCAATGTAGTTAAAAAATTGTATTTTTTCATCTCGCTACCTATCCATAAACTTCCATAAACTAATTTTTGTAAATATGGATTTCCACAAAAATGTTGTTCGGGATTGCTACAACCAACCAGTTGTCTGTGTACCCCACCCCCCTTTCCCTGTTGTCTGGAGAAAAATCTGGACACTTTCATTTTTATGTATCATTAATAATAAACTAATAATGCAACATTCAATAAATTCATGTACAGTAAAAGCTGTAAAAATGGAATCGCAAGGGATCGAATAAAAAAATTCCTTTTTGACAAGTTTCCATCGTAGCAGGTATAACTGCAGTTTTGAATTAAGGCATTTTTCTCCGGGAGGGATTGCTGGTGCTCCCGACTGGTAGACAGTATGGCGCTTTCAAGGTGCAAATAGACCATCATTCTAACTGTTATCAGTATCGGCGTCTTTTCTTGTGGCCGCACAATGTGTTTGATCTTTAATGCTTTAAAAGGTAATTGACACTGATGTCCTGCAAAAGAGGAACCTTTCCATAGTAGAGTTGAGCTCCTTATCTCCTGACCCATTGTTGATTCCCCTCATCCTTTTGTAAATAAACCGCAGAAGGGACCAGAACAAAAGAGTTTCTGGAAAACTGTAGAAGGATGGCAAAACAAGCATTTATACGCAGGCTTATAGGGTGGGAGGTTTACTTCTACAACTTTATTAAGCACAAAATTACAAAGCTTCCGGGAGTGACTTTAATAAGCAGGCGATTCTCAAAAGGTGGGCACTGGACACACGTCATAACTTTAAGCCTTTCAAACATAACTTTAATTATCATTGACTTTATTTTTTTTTAACACTGAGTTTTTAAATCTATTCAGAGACAGAAAAGGACATAATTTATTGTAAAAGCTTTGCATAAATATCTTAAAATTTTATTATTTTATGCTAAAGAGGCCAATTTCGGACATTCATAACGTTAACTGCTCCAATGTACCACCAAGAAAAAGAGTTTTAACTTTTTTCCAGGTGGTTCTAATGGTAAACAACGAATGCATAAAGGAAACGGATGATTTTTTGATAATTTCGTTAAGAGATGGCAGGCTGATTTATTGCTTTTTTGAAGATCGAAGGACTTTTCTATAAAGAATTTTTTTGTATTTTGTTATGTCCGAAAGTAACGTACGCGACAAAGCATTTGAATTTATTATTATTATTACTGGGTAACAAAAAGTTAATTATACATATATATATGTATACACATACAATTATAGAACACCTTTACTATATTCTTAGTCTTAAGAATTTTTTAAATACTAAGCGCAACGTCCAAAATCTGTAACGTACGTGCGAAAAAATGTCCAAAATTTGTAACGTACACAACTGCTAAATAAATGCTTTAATAATTAATTTTCCGGAATAGTTGCTGTCTTTTAATGTTTGTGTGCAATTTTGTAGACATACTATTAAAAATATTTATATATTATATTTATAGATAAAATACTATACTACTAAAAAAAATTGCCCTTCAATTTGAAAGTTTTAAAAATTACATATAGTTAATGTTTAATGATCCCACCTTTTGAGAATCTCCCAAGCATAAAATTACAAAGCTTCCGGGAGTGACTAAGCATAAAATTACAAAGCTTCCGGGAGTGACTAAGTATAAAACTTACAAAGCTTCCGGGAGTGACATTTGGATGGTCAGAGGAGAACAATCGTCCCGGGTTACTTCTGAATTCATTACTTAATGTATTGTATTCATTTCAACGGGACCCTGAAATGCTCTTATGCAAGATAGGATTTTGTTATAGTCGGGTTCCATTTACACAGATTTTACAGTATTTATGGAATTTTAGATGATTTAAAATTTACTGTAAAGAAGACCCTGATCATTACGTTAATAGTTACGTTATTTATTTACAAAACCGGTATCACTCTCACAACTAAATATCAATATATTTTCATGAACGTTTTACACATGCTTCAAAACTGTAATATATGTTTATAAGTAATAACAATTTCAAACAGTTTGGACATTAGAAAAAAAAGTATTCTTACAAGCGTCTTACCACTAAATATCAGTAATTTTTCACGAATCTTGTGACTTCTTGTGTCATCTTCTACTGCTGAATTATTTCCAAATAGAATGAATTTTTTTAACAAGCTCTAGGTATCTGACTCAGGTGAAGTTTAGAATTTTTCAGTTAATCGTGTTTTTGGAATTAGTGATTCATCTTCTAAAGTTTCACACACAAGTTCTCCATATCTGAATAATATCAGCTCTTAAAGTACTCTAGAAATGCGTCGACCTTCCAACATCTTCAGCTCTAGTTACAGAACAGGCTTTCTTAGAAATTGAAATTTTTTCCAGTCTTTGAAACCATTATATTTATGATTCATAAAAATTTCAAAGAGTTTCGATAAAGAGCAATTAAAAAAAAATAATAAATGCCTGATGAAGAAAAAAAAAATATGTGGCCTTTAAAATTCAGAATCTGCTATTTTTTGTTGAAATATGGAAAAATATATAACATGCATCAAGAGCGCACATTTTACTTTTAAATGTCGTATTCGGTATAAATATTGCAGGTCCTCCGATAAGAGGTTCGTTTGGAAATATTTTTGTTTAAAAGTATACATTTAAAAAAAATACAAATTTAACGTTAATACCGTCACATAACGGGCGACGCCGGTCTGAACAGCAAGTGTCACACAAATAAAAACTATCATGAAAACTATAATACGTGAACATAATTAACGATTATGGTCTCCATTCGTTAGAGCACAATCAGAAAAACATTTTTATGCTTAAATACAGTAAATTTACAATTATTTACATTCTGACCCCACGATAGCAAATAGCGTTTCCTGTTTTCTATAAAGACAAAGGATATTTCAGAAAAAGTACAAAATAAGTGTCAATTTGTGAGGCTAGGAAAGGTCATCTGAGACAATCGTTTAAAGCTACATGTTCGATGCATTTGTCAAAAAATAAAAAATGCTGTTCAATTCTAGACTATACTTCAATAATATTACCTGCGAATGTCATGCTTTATATTTAAAAAGAAGTCCGTGAACGCATTATAAAGTTTCGCAAAGTCGAGCGAAGAAAAATATTTTTTACAAACAGCCTTAACTGATAATTCTTTGTAAATTGTAGCTATAAATTAAGGAAATACTAAATAAAAATGAGTGTTTTATAGCTTAAAAATATTAATACTCGATTAGTATTTTTGTTAATTTTTCAAGTTATATTTCCGTTTCTCAGTCTTACATTTATTTTTCTTTTTTCATACAGAAACTATGTGACTAATTTGGATATTTATATTGCATAGCTAGGAAGAAAGGAACAAAATAACTAAAAAGTACAATAAATAAGGTTACATCTTTGTTTTTTCTGGTGCTCCCCCTCCCCCATGTATTTTTATTTTTAACAAACACTTTTTGTAATTATTAAAAGGATAATTAATTTCTGTAATGTTCTCATTTCTAAATTACATTTATATCATTTAATTAATATAAAATTTTCAAATAATAAAATATTAAATTCAAATAGTCATAGATGACATTTACAATGTTAATAAAATCCTTTACTCTGAAAGCACTGATTTTACAAACTTTTATAATTTGCAACAGTGTCAAGGAACAGTGTTAATGGATACTTTCCAGTTTTGTTGAAAAGCTTCCAAAAGTAACATAGACAATGACAAAAGCACATGATTATAACACATGATAGTTACCTGTTTTGTAAAACCTGTCTTGTCAAGCCATAAAATAGGTAACCAACTGCAACAATAGGGCTATACAGGGTGATTCAGCTCGTCGGTGACAAACTTTAAGGATCGATAGAGCACACCTAGACGAACATTTTTGAATAGGGAATGTAGGGTCCCTGACGCGATGGTAAGGCACTAGGCGCTTTCGAAAATTTGGGTGCCGAAATTCGAAACGTCATAAAAACTAGGGAAATGGTTAGATTTTCTTGCTTGTTGCGTCGAAATGATTCTGTTTGTTTAGACTTTCTTCAGTACCAATTTGATAAGCGTATCTCTTAAAACATGGATAGGGGGCGCTGCAGACTTTGGAGAGCTAGACAACAACTTTAAGCCCGTTATTTTGATAATTTAACACATGCTCGCCAAAGTTTATACTCTAACTTAAAGTTTGAACCCAAAAGTAGAGCCCTGCAAAAAGCGTAAGAGCCGGAATAAAATGTCAAAGTACAGGGTGGTCGAAACTCGAAGGCTCCTAAGAGATAAACAAACAGATTTCTTGACTTATGGCATGCATTTATGATTCTGTTTGCTGGGGCTCTCTGAAACTCAGTTGAACGGTACAAAAAGAAACATCGATAGGGGGCGCTTTGGGCAAAAAACATAATTCGTTGACATTTCGGACGCTAACTGGAAACGGGGCGCTACGACCAGTTAGAAACAAAACAAGAGAGTAATTTACTTATCATAAGAAGCTATTAAAACTGCAGTTTGTTTGTTTTTTTTAACAAACATAGCTGGTTTCAATCATGCACAATGCGCGCAATAAAATTTACATAAGGTGCTTTTTGCTGATTTATGCAAAAGATATCGTACCATATCGATATGCAAAAGATACGTAATGCGTAGACGACAACGCGAGATGACGTAGTTGTATGCGCAGACACGTCTTTTGAACGTGCGGTACCTACTTAAGCTTCGGGTTACTTGTCTGCAGATCGGTAGTAGGATGGAACGGTACACAAACTCTGAATTGGCTGACATGCATTTGGCGTATGGCGCTGCTGGTTGTAATGGACGAGCCGCTCAGCGGTTGTACGCCGAGCGTTACCCCAACAGGCAAATCCCCTGCCATGCCTTCTTCGCTCGAGTACACCAGAGGTTGTCCACAACGGGATCTTTCGACGGAGGCAGGCCTGAACGGGAGCGATCAGTGAGCACCCCCGACAACGAAGAGGCTGTGCTTAACCTGGTTGAGGACAACCCAGGTCTTAGCACGAGAGATATCGCCAGACATGTTGGCATTTCGCAAGCAACTGCGTGGCGCATCTTACGTTCCCGGAATCTGCACCCCTACCACATCCAGCGGGTGCAGTTGCTCAGAGAGCAGGATTTTGGCCCTCGAGTGGAATTCTCAAGATGGTACTTGGCGATGAGATCCAGGGATCCCCGTTTTGTAAACAGCATTTTGTTTACGGACGAGTCCACCTTCAGCCGGGAGGGAATGTGGAACGCCCACAACAGTCATGTGTGGTGTGATGAAAATCCACATGAAACCAGAAGCCGAGCAGCCCAGGAGCGTTTCTCAGTAAATGTGTGGGCCGGCGTTCTGGGGGATTGCCTCATTGGCCCTTATTTGTTACCTGAACGGCTGAAAGGTGGAAATTACCTGATTTTCCTGGATCAAGTGCTGCCGCAGCTTCTGGATGAGGCGCACGTACCCGAAGGTTCGCGTCGCCAGATGTGGTTCCAGCACGATGGAGCTCCGGCCCATTACACGAACGACGTGCGTCTCCATCTAAACGCAAGGTATGGCCAGCGGTGGATCGGGCGTGGGGGTCCAGTTCACTGGCCTGCCCGATCACCAGACCTCACCTGCTTGGATTTCTTCCTTTGGGGTTACCTGAAGGCCGAGGTATACCATACACCTGTCTTGTGCTGAAGAACTTGTGGCGCGCATTGTGGCAGCTGCAGGGCAGATCAGAGATACTCCTGGCATTGTTGGAAACACACACTCCTCAATGCGACGGAGGTGCGAAGCCTGCATCATGGCCCAAGGTCGAAATTTCGAGCATCTTCTGTAGTGTTATTTTTTGTAAATAAATTTCCAGTATCATTGATGTTTTTGGTCTAAATTTATTCAGAAGTGTTGAGCAGAGGTAGAAAATGTGTTTTCATTATTACTAACTGATCGTAGCGCCCCGTTTCCAGTTAGCGTCCGAAATGTCAACGAATTATGTTTTTTGCCCAAAGCGCCCCCTATCGATGTTTCTTTTTGTACCGTTCAACTGAGTTTCAGAGAGCCCCAGCAAACAGAATCATGAAAATGCATGCCATAAGTCAAGAAATCTGTTTGTTTATCTCTTAGGAGCCTTCGAGTTTCGACCACCCTGTACTTTGACATTTTATTCTGGCTCTTACGCTTTTTGCAGGGCTCTACTTTTGGGTTCAAACTTTAAGTTAGAGTATAAACTTTGGCGAGCATGTGTTAAATTATCAAAATAACGGGCTTAAAGTTGTTGTCTAGCTCTCCAAAGTCTGCAGCGCCCCCTATCCATGTTTTAAGAGATACGCTTATCAAATTGGTACTGAAGAAAGTCTAAACAAACAGAATCATTTCGACGCAACAAGCAAGAAAATCTAACCATTTCCCTAGTTTTTATGACGTTTCGAATTTCCGCACCCAAATTTTCGAAAGCGCCTAGCGCCTTACCATCGCGTCAGGGACCCTACATTCCCTATTCAAAAATGTTCGTCTAGGTGTGCTCTATCGATCCTTAAAGTTTGTCACCGACGAGCTGAATCACCCTGTATATACATATAGGTACAAGTTTTAAGGAGAAATAGAGTACAAACAACTTGTGTATAGGAAACCACTGTTACAATAACAGTTTTTATTGGATGTTTGTTGTTTGCATCCCTGATTAAGGCTGTTCTCAAATCCAAAAGGGCAACTTTATGACATAAGTTTTAATTTATTTTTGTTCGGAAATGCATGAAACTACCAGGTGCTGTTGTTCAGAAACTATGTAATCTAACAGTTTTTTCCGTTTTTTTGCAAACGCAATAGATTTTTCAAAAAATATTGTCTTTACGTTAAAAAATGAATTTGTACATGTGTCAAAACGTTTTGCGCTTGTTGAACAGAGCAGTTGAGAACAGCCTTAAATATAATTTCATGATATGAGATTGATCATTTCCAAATTATTTATAATTTGACTTTTATTTTTATATTTATGATTAGATGACTGAACCTCATTAGATGATTTCAATGGGCAGGTGTGCAATTGGAGGTGCCTAGTATCATTATTCTTATTCTGCAGTGGGAGTTTATGATACCTGGTGGAGCTTGGTGCCTGGTGAGTAGACTTACTGGTTGTTTACAGTTTTATTTAAACTAGTGTTTTCAGTTTTGTATAATTTTTTATTTAATTTTTAAAGAGACTTTTAATGGATACTAATCAGTTTTAATCTAATCATTCTTTTAATACTAATCATTTTTTTTTTCATATTTTTAAAAGTATTACACGATTTTGAATCAAACTGCGTGGAATTATTCAATTAAAAACCAGATCAATTTATAATAGAAATTGAAAATGTGTGTTGTAATGCTGACTAATTGATTTTTAACAGCACATGTGCTTTTCCGAAGACTGTTTTTGCTCCCAGTCCTCCATTTTTTCATACCCTTGGCTGCAGGAAAGCACAATGATAAACCTACGAGTCAACCGTTAAAATCGGGTTTTCAGGTATTTCCCACCAAGATATGACTTAGCAGACCAATTGTGTTTTGATATGCAAATCGAGTTTTAACTCATTCTAGAATTTCAGCCGTTAACTCGATCAAATGATTGTCTGTGTTGCCACCTCCTGGTCTAATATGATATCATAGTGGAGAGGGCCCGACTTAAATTGTCTAGGTGTCCGGCCGAGCATTATTCTGGGGCCACCCTTCTACCTATCCATACAAATTTAAGAAATGATAGAATGCATTATTATTATTTTTTTATAGCAATTGAAGGGCTCGTGTGAGCCTTTGAAGTGTCAATGTAAGTGTTTTAGTCACTCTTAGGTATTTATCATCCTATCATAAAATTTGGAAAAGAAGGACCGAACTTTTGACAATTTTGTCAATTTTTCCAATTGCAATGATTTTTCAATCGTTTCAATCCTCTTATCGAAAATCCTGATTGCGCTTATTTGGTCCTCCACAAATGGAGGGCTGCTGCCCCTCATTCCCCTACATTAGTCAGGCCCTGATAGTGGATTACGAATATAGCACAGTGAAAGATGGGGATCTTTATGTGCAATAAGAAAATCTTTTCATTGGCGGTAACTTACATAAACTACACTTTTGCTTTTGTAGGGAGTAATTTACATGCATATTCATCTGCCTCCATACACATGCATGCGCTCACCGGTATTAAAGTACTGACTTCTATGCTGAGGTTTTAGAAGGGAGAAGGACATGGGTGTCGACGACGCATAACGTTGGAGGAAACGGAGGTAGGACATCACAGATGTGTTGAAGCGTGGAGAGAAACAGAAATAGGTGGAATGCCACGTGAGACTAAGCCTATCTTTTCATGGAAGTGAATTTACACACGGTGGTGCGTATGTGCGAGTATATGTATACACTATATGGCCAAAGGTGACAAGTCACTTGCGATTTTAGACGTTTTCTTAAATATCTAGAAAAATACATGAGGAATTAACCTGAAACTACAGGTGTGTAAACAGTATAGTATGGGTCAAATATTTACGCGAAGATGTTTTTCCCAAAACCCCATAGGGGACCGTCAACAAATTGAAAAAGAAGGAATATCTTTTCAATAATCCTGTAAAAATTAATGTAGGTAAAGCGTTCAAACTCGAGATTATTAATAAGTGGCTTATTGTAATATGCTGTGTTCATTTTTATGAGGATAGCATGTATACTCGTACAGAAATTAAGGTTTTTATAAAAACAGTCCCAAATTTCGCCAAATTTTTTTGCTTATAATTTGCAGAGTTCTTAATGTAAAAAGAAAGTTCTTATCAAAAAATATGACAAACAACATTGTACGCAATACTCTGCAATCAGAAGTAAAAAATAATAAAAATTGGATGAAAAATGAGCAGGTTTACTAGAAAATGTTTCACTGCGCATGCGCGAATACAATCAAAATATAATATGCATAATGTATTAGCTAAGTATATAGAGCAACTTTTGTGAAAGTCTCAAAATCATAGCTTGAAAATTCTGAAAATTATCGTCGATAGAATAAGCTCGTAATCCGTTGTTCCCAAAAAGAAGCAAAAATATGAGGGGTTGTATCAAATATCTGTTGATTAGTGCCAAGATAGCGTACACAATATTGCACGTACTTCTATATTTGGATACAACCCCTCATCTTTTTGCTTCCTTTTGGGAACAACGGATTTCGAGCTTATTCTATGGATGACAATTTTCAGAATTTTCAAGCTATGATTTTGAGACTTTCACAAAAGTTGCTCTATATACTTAGCTAATACTTTATGCACATTATATTTCGATTGCATTCGCGCATGCGCAGTGAAACATTTTTTTGTAAACCTGCTCATTTTTCATCCAATTTTTATTATTTTTTAATTTTGATTGCCAAATATTGTGTACAGTGTTGTTTATCATATTTTCTGAAAAGAACTTATTTTTATATTAAGAACTCTGCAAATTATAAGCAAAAAATTTGACGAAATTTAGGACTGTTTTTATAAAAACCTTAATTTCTTTACGAGTATACATGCTATCCTCATAAAAATGAACACAGTATATTACAATAAACCATTTATTAATAATCTCGAGTTTGAACGCTTTTGTTACATTAGTTTTTACAGGGTTATCCAAAAGATATTCGTTCTTTTTCAATGTTGACGGTCCCCTATAGGGTTTCGAGAAAAAATTTTTCCTGTAAAAATTTGTCTTTTCATTTTGGCAATCACGAAGTTTGTCTTGCTGGATTGGCAACCACTATGTAAATGTTGGCTATAGCAATAACTTAATACAAGCATCATGTTCTGATGCAATGCCCTGTGATATTTTAAAATCATGTTTGTGAAAATTGTAACACCATGAAGGAGTGACGTGATTGTGCTGAAAATTTCAGTGAATACGAATTGTGAGTTATGCGAATGATTCCAATTTTAGAGTCACCACGCATGTGATGGCTGAGCAGCGCCCTCTGGATTGCTGCTGAAATCGTATAACTAGAGGGCTGTAGCGAGACGTTGAGAATTGTCTATGGTTATTTGCTAATGGTAAACGTTAGGTGAGACGTAACTATGACTCTTCGTCGAAAGAGGGCGGCATTTCAACAACTGACAGAGTTGGAATTTTGGAGAATCATTGGCCTTCGTGAAGAAGGATTTCCCTATCGTGCAATAGTAGCTCGTGTACAGCGTAACAGCAGCGAAGGGATGCGAGTTTGAAAGCAGTTGACCGACGACGATCGGACAAGTTGGAAATCTGAGAGTGCACCCCAAACGGTGATGTCAACGCGCTATGATTGTCACATGGAACGCATGGCGCTGACGAACCGTACAGCTTCGTCTAGACAGTTGGCAGCACATTGGTCAACTGCTACAGGTGTATCACTGTCTGCATCATCAATTCGTCAACGTCTGCTGCACCATGGACTGCGTGCAAGAGCTCCTTTATACAGGAACTCTCTCCCGCAAAACCATTTACGCCTGCAGCTGCAATAACATTGAGACTGGCATGCAGATTGGCAACAAATTGTTTTATCTGACGAATCCCGCTTTAATTTCTGGCGCCATCATTGCCGCATTCGTGCTAAACTCCATGCTGGTGAACGCTACCCTCAGGAGCGTGTTATCGAACGTCATAGTGGACGAACACCGGGAGTTATTGTCTGGGATGCAATTGCGCATCATGAACGCTCGCAGTTGCTACGAATTGTGGGTAATCTGAACAGCAACAGGTACATCAGTGAAGTGCTGGAGCCCGAAGGCGTTCCTTTCTTTCAAGGCATTCCTGGAGCTGTCTTTCAACAGGATATTGCCCGCCCACATGTTGCAAGGATTGACTTCTTCTCAACAGAACAGCTTCTTCCGTGGTCTGTGTATTCGCCGGATATGTCGCCCATTGAACATGTGCGGATTTCGTTGATAAGTGTCTCGCTCGTTAACCTTCTCCTATAGCTTCCACAGATGAACTTTGGGTACGTATACAAAGAATATTGAATGCTCTTACCTACCCAGACATTCAAAACCTGTTTGACTCTATGTCACGTCGTATAGTAGCACTTATTGCAGCGCGTGGTGGCTACACCAAATACTGATTTCGGACACCTAATAAGGTTTTTTTGCTTTGAAAATGTAATAATTTGTTTTTACCAATACCAGTCTTTTATGCATTAAATTTCATTTAATTCTGATGATTCCTTGATAGTGTTGCAATTTTCACAAACATGAATGTATATAAAATTTTAATGTCCCTAGTATTTTATGCGCGAGTTCTAGAATGCTGAGTGTCATATTTTTACAACGCGTTATGAGCACGAATCCCTCTGATTTTGAAATTTCTGAAATTTGAATGATATTCGATGAATTACCACTTTCTGTGAAGAAGCCAGATCCGCTAATTCTGGAATGGAAGTGTCCTGACGTGCACTGATTGCTAATATTTCTGAAAAACTTGTGAAATATTTTAGTCTTAAGGACTATTGATAAATATTCTCAAGAGTGTTTGAATTTTGACCTCAGTTGCAGTTGAACTTTAGTCAAATCAAGAAGAATTTTGCTCTGTGTGTGTACAGGAAAAAATGAAGAGACTAAGATTTCTCAAAACCGATCATACAAGGGCCAAAGATAGGCTGGAGAAAATACACTCAGATGTAGTATACAGAATTCCCCCATCATCATTGGGTGGCTCTAATTATTTTGTGACATTTACAGATAAATACTCTCATTATACTAGAGAATCCTCAATAAAAATGCAGAATTAAGTCTGGAAAATGTTTGCTTAATGTAGGCATATCAGAGAGAAATTGTACATCAAGAAAAGAAAAATCTTAAAGAATGATAATGGAATGGAATTCAAAAATGAGATGCTTAATAATTATCTTATTAAATTTGGAATAAGAAGATCACTCACAGTATTAGAATTGCTACAACAAAATGGGGTTGCCCAGCATAAAAATCAGACTCTAATCAACATGATTCGATGGTTGCTTATAGGATCTCGTTTCTATGCAAAATTCTGGGCTGAAGCAGTGGCCACAGCAGCTTATCTCTGAAACGTCTTTCTGTTGCTGTTGAAGGAAATATTCTTGAACGACCATGGACTCGTGAAGAAGTTATCTTGAGTAATATGCATCTCTTTGGATGCAGAACATGGAGTCATGTACTCTGCTACTCACAGCATAGCAAATCTTAAAGCTGAAGAATGTGTATTTGTGGGATATCCTGAAGGAATCAAAGGCTACAAACTAGGCACCCAAAGAATAGAAAGGGTTCATTAGTCAAGATGTGATATTTGAAAAAATATATTTTCCTTTGAAGGCAGAAAAGTCTGTTATTATACACAGTAATAACGAAAATTTTGTTACACTTCACATTAAAAATGAAGAAATGTTAAAAAATGACTCTCCCAACCAGAAGTCCAAGAATTGTGTATAAACTCTGAGCAAATTTTAGATACAAGCAACTTAAAAGAATAATCAACTGAGAACCACCATATAGAATATTCTGACGGACAAGAAAGATATTTCAATAAAAGTAATAAAAATTTCTCTATTCAAAACCCAGACCAAGTAGAAGATGAAGCTGACCCTGGGAATAAGAATACAACTGAGGAACATACTTTAGAGATCTGCACGGGCCGGCCCGAGCCCTCGGGGCGATTTTCATTTACGGCACTCGGGCAGGGCTGGGCCTGCTCTCCACTCTGTTTGGGCCGGGCCCGGGCCATACTTTTTTTCTGAAGGCTCAGGACGGGCCGGTCCTAACTTAATTTTTCTGTCCAGAGCCGGGCCTAGTTTCATTCCTAGTCTTCACGGCTCAAAATTTTCAGTCCTAGTTTTGAGCCAGCCCGTATGAAAATCATTGTCTCAGCGTGGCCTGGTCCATTTAAAGGTCAGTTAAATTAGGCCTGGCCCAAAAATTTTGCAAAAAATGCATACATTTTTGAATTACCATTATTCTACACTTAAACATTAAAATTTATTATTTTTAAAGAATAGTAGATTTCTAAGCATATTAAAATATAGTTAAATTAAAATACAGTAAAATGTATGAAAAGAAACCTGCCTATGACGTAACTCTGTTTTAAACTGAAAAACGTGTTGATCCATGCAAAATTAATATACTAATAAGTTAGAAAATAATATATAATACATTTACACTTGCTAAGACGGGAACTTGTGTATAACACATTTTTTCTTTCTTTTCTATGTAATTCCGTCTTAGAAGATTTCACTGTATAGCATTTTTCAGATTTTTAAAACTTCTATATATGGAATACGGATTAACAATATTAATGATAACTGAAATATTTACATACAAGAAATACAGATTCATTAAAAAAATAAATATCGCAGCCTGCGTCACTTCTATAAAAATGAAGATTGTAGACATGAAAAAAAAAGTTAAGATAAATATTTTTGGCCAGAACTTCTCGTACGAGACAAATTTTTAACCAATTCGACGTAAAAATCAATGTTTTATAGAAAAATCATTCGTGGCGGGCCGGGCTTGGGCCGAACATTTAATATTTGTATTGGTCCGGGCCGGGCCGATTTTTTTCTCTATGAGTCGGGCCAGGCCCGGACCTGGCAATGTCGGCCCGTGCAGACCTCTATGTACTATATCTATTTGTGACCAGAAAACTACAAGAATGACCAAAGTGACAAAACCTTCAAAATATTTAGAAAATTAACAACACAAAGGAAACAAAATGCAAGATAAAGTTTCAATGACAGACGAAGAAGCTATATTACAATTGTGAAAAAAGACTTTTGGGTGGAGCTAGTTGAGCACAAATCAATTGGTAGGCCGCCCCACCTGGCTGAATCTGTGAAAAAAGCCTCATCATTGGGATCTATCTCCTCATTGTTTGAAAAAACTCTCAGATATCAAAAACTTTAAGCAAGAGATCAAAAGTCAATTCACTGCAAAAGACCTAGGCCCAGCCAGTCAAATTTTATCAATGAAAATAAGCAAGAATGATGACTGATCCATCACGTATCAATTTGATTGTGTAACAGAGGTTCTTGCAACATTAAAGAAAATGAAAGAAGAGAGTAGCAGGATACCCTACAGGCCAGTTATTGGATTCCGCCTTTGAATAGTATGTGGAACTCGTTCTGGTTTATCACATGAGTCAGTTTATATGGGCCAGTTCAATGAAAAACCAAATGAAGAACATTAGTTGGGAATTAAACAAATGCTAAGATATCTTAAAGTTACTAGGTTGAGAAATTGAGATTTTAAAGGACGTGGAAACGATAAAAAATATTTCCAGATATTGACTGGGAAGATGAAAGAACTGATGTGAAATACTTTAGTGGGTATATTCTTCTATTGGCAAATGCACCAGTCTTATGGTAAAGCAAGGAATAAACCATCACAGCCTTATCCTCAATTGAAGCAGAATATGTGACCTAGCAAAAGAAGTTTATTGGAAGAAATTTGGGTCCATACCCCAAGCAGTCTGTGCCGACAACCAAGGTACAATGTTTATTAGAAAAAAAACATGTTACCCCAGAGAGAAATAAACACATCGGCATCAAAAACTTCTTCCTACGAGATTTGGTGCACGACAAAATCATACAATTCGAACATGTGCCATCATAAGCTAATTGTGGTGATTTGATGATAAAGCAAAGCTAAACTGTGTGCTGATGAGAACTGAGATGGACTTGCAGATTTCTGTCTATATTAAATGAACATTCCTAGATATGTTATTTACCATCCTACCAGTACAATAGGCAAGGGAGCGTGTTAGAAAAAATGCCTATTTCACTATTTTTATTCTAAATTTATTTTTTATCTTTCATGTAAAAGTTTGTTTTTTCGGATTAACAACCAGTATGTAAAGTGTTGATTAATTGCATTTAACTTAATGCCAAAATCATGTTCTCATGCAATCCTGTCTGACATTTATAATGTCCCATATATTTTAGGTGTTGGTTTTAGACTGCTGAATAGTGTGTAAAAAAATCATTTAAAAAAATCTGATTTTTTTATTAAAATTAGATTTTTTAAATTTAAATCGAATTTTTATGATTTTTTTCACTGGCTTAAAATAATTTTATGTTCCTAAAACAATTCAACCCCTAATTTCTAACACAATTTATGTTTTAAAGCATTAATTAATTATAATTAGTAATTACAGTAATTATAAAAATTGCATTAATTTTCATTAGCTAGTAGTATACAATAATGTTATATGCATTAATATTTTTTGATAATTACATAAAACCATATTGAATACTACTGATATTTACATTTATTAAAATTATTAATAACTGCATTTAAAATTAAATTGTTAACACTGCTTAAAATTAATATTTATTAAACAATTAACTATCTAATTAGAAAATTAATACTATATATTTTTTTTGCTTTAATTACTAAAATGATAATTCATTCTAGAAAGAATGGGGCAAGGTGATAGTTCTCAAAAAAGGCACTAGTTCAGCAAAAGAAAGGGCATTATGCCATGAGAAAATAATATTAGTAATCTGTTTAGTAATGAAATAAGAAAAAAGTATATAATTTTTTTTATAAATAACTAAATAAAGTGACATTATTTTTAAATTATTTTATGAATTTCAAATTGAAAAAGACAATTAAATAACATGATTTAATATTATCCTGTTTTATCCAAATATATAAAGGTATGTAATTTTTGCAATGTCTTGCACATCCTGATTTAGAAATTTTACAATATTTGAAATTTCTTTACAAGAACTGTCTGGGTACAACTAAAGGTGAATTTCACATTTTTTCTTTTCTTTTTTTTAAGCAGCATGCATTTTGCAAATTTTAAAAAGACCTTAAAGACCTTTAAGGTCTGCGACCTTAAGAAATGGCCTAGAGAGAACACTAAGTGATTGCAGAATTAATAAAAACTGCAAATAATTTCATTAGTTAGTAGCGCAAATAACAAAACAAATATCATTTGCCACTCGTATTGTATTTGTATTTAGAAAGAATATTGTTAACTGCTTAAATGTAAACTTACACTCATATATGATATTTTTTGATAGAAAAAAAAATCATCCAACATCTACTGAAGAAGCTCTTTCTGTGTTTAACATTTTTATACCAATTAGTTCTTTTTCTCTTATACATTCTTTTATAATAGTTGTTGAGCAGGTGTCATTCTTTCACTTTTCTTTTGTCCCAATTTTCCATAAACTTATTATTGCAAAAGTAGTATGAGAAAATAACATACTGGTTACTTTGTCTTTTACCTGCAGAAATTTGATATATTTGCTATGCTTATTTTGTATAAAAGAATGATTAATTTTATTAGTTAAAAGAAACTATGACATTACAAATTATGTTAGATTTAAATATCCATTTTAAATGAAATTATTTTTATTCTGGATAAATTCTGGATTATTCTGGATTCTTACTGTTCATAATTTTTTACAAGTCTAAGGAATAGTATAGGCTTAGAAATAATTATTTAAAGTTTTTTTTTGTTGTTTATTCCTAAGGCAAAATACCTATAGAAAGTTTCCAAATATTGTTCATCTTAGATTTTAATACTTTTCGGTAGCTTTCATTACGAAAAGCTACCTATTGCAGCGTTCGGAGGAAAGCGATTAAAAAAAAAATTCGGTATATTTTCGTCGATCATGATCCCCAGACCCCGAAACCACCCTCCGTTCAAAATTGATATATATATATCTGACCTTTGTCACACTGTAACTCTCGTATTTATGAACCAATTTGGATGTAAATCAGTGTGTACATAGTACATATAAATGTCTTGACCGAGTTCGTTGGCCAGCTTCATCCGCCATTTTGTTTCAAAATGGCAGCCATTTAAATTTTTAAGAAAAATTTAAATTTGAAATGTGGTACCAAAAAATTGAAAATTGAAAAAATATTTTTTTTATGTGTTTGACCTTGATACAAAGATTCAGGAGCAGTTTTTGTTTCGTCTATATCTTAAAAAATGGCTGAGTTATAGCATTTTGAATTTCTAGCGTGGCTGACATTTTGAAACGTCCTGATATTTGTCACGTGATAACAGGCGTATTTATGAACCGATTTGGATTTACCTTGGTGTGTACATAGATCTCGACCGACTTCGTTCGCCAGCTTCATCCGGCATCTTGTTTCAAAATGGCGGACATTTAAAAAAATTTAAAATTTAAAATGAGATACCAAAAAATTGGAAAATGAAAAAGATTTTTTTCGTATGTGTTTGACCTTAATACAGAGATTCTTGAACAGTTTTTGTTTCGTCTATATCTATAAAAATGGCTGAGTTATAGCATTTTGAATATCTATTGTGGCTGACATTTTAAAACGACCTGATTTTTGTCACGCGATAACAGGCGTATTTATGAACCGATTTGGATGTAACTTGGTCTGTACATAGTACATACCAATATCTCGACCGAGTTCGTTGGCCAGCTTCATTCTCCATCTTGTTTCATAAGGGTTGCCATTTAAAAAAAATTAAATTTAAAATTTAAAATGAGGTATTAAAAAATTGGAAAATGAAAATGATTTTTGTTATGTGTTTGGCCTTGATACAAAGATTCTGGAGCAGTTTTTGTTTCTGAAAATTTGTTATTTTGTTTACATTTTAAAAATGGTTGAATTATAGCACTTTGAAATCCTAGCATGGCTAACATTTTGAAACGATCTTGTATTTGTCACGCTATAACACACGTATTCGCCTATTTCGATTTAAGAAGGCATGTGGATAGTATACATCAATATCTCGACCAAGTTCGCTGGCCAGCTTCATCAGCTATCTTGTTTCAAAATGGCGGCCATTAAATTAAAAAAATTATATTTAAAGTGAGGTGCAAAAAAATTAGAAATTGAAAAAGGTTTCTTTTTTAAGTATTTGACCTTGATATTAGGATTCAAGAGCCTTTTTTGTTTGTTTTTATCTTAAAAATGGCTCAGATATAGCAGTTTCAATTTCTAATATGGGTGACATTTTGAAAAATCTGATTTTTTGTCTGCGACAGCACTCATATATATCAACCGATTCCAATGTGAGTGAGCATGTGCACAGCAATTACTAAGGTCTCGACCAAGCTCACTGGTTAGCCTCATCCACCAGGTTGTCTTAAAATGGCAGGCACTTTAAGAAATCGCCGAATTTGGCAGCCAAATATAAGTTACTTTAAATAAAAGCAGCTTGGATAAAGCTGACTAATTTCGCGAAATTCTCATTCATAATGATTTAGTATTGATAAAAATTAGCATTGAATCTCCTATATTCGGTTTCCACTAAATTGAGCTTCATGTGTTTGAATAATAAAAGCTGGCTTTTTAAAAAAAATAAGGAATATGAAAGCTACCTCTTCCTCCCGGCACTGGCCGGAAGGACTTTTCTATGTAACATTTAGGCATGGTTTTAATCAATGGTTTATTTAAAAAAATCAGTTGATTAAAATCATGGTTTAATCACTCATTTAAATCATTTGATTAAAATCGTTGACACGCTACCTGCTGAATATCATATTTATAACAGTATATACACATTTGAATGTACAGGATGTCCAGCGAATAAGACCCTGATTTCAAAATTAAATATCTCAAAAACAAAGATCAATAGAATTATGCGGTAAACAGTTTGTTTATTAGCTAAGCTGTAAAAACGTTATACAGAAGTTTAAAAAATTAGTTGCAAAAACCGCTAACAGATGGCGCTGTAATCGCAATGCCTATAAATTGTGTTTTGAAGTCCAGAGCACTAGCGTTTCATTCCTGGATGGCTTTCTATGGAAGAACAAAAATTGGGAAAGACCACTTCTTCGTTTGGGTGAAGTGCAGAAGTGGCGACATCTGGTCACAGAATTATTGCATGAGCTTCAATTTTAGAGAATTTCAATTAATAGAATTTTCAATAAAAAAATTAGCAATCATTATATAAGAAGTTATTAAAATATTTTATTTGGATAATGTGCAGAAGCGGAGATATCTGGTCACAGAAATATTGAATCAGCTTCAATTTTAGAGAATTTCAATTAATAGAATTTTCAATAAAAACTTTAGCAATCATTGTATAGGATTTTATTAAAATATTTTATTTGGGTAATCTGCAGAAGCAGAACCATGTGTTGACAGCATTGAGATTTGTTTCAAATTTTGTTATAAGCTACTTCGGTCCGGATACCGCTATCTCTATGGTATGTCTTTTCTCTTCTAATTGGTAGATCGTGAAATAGAATCCAAGTAGAGGAAGATTTGAAAAAAAATGGAATTTTTTACTTTTTAATTTTTATTTAAACTGTGAAAAAAGGTTGAATAAAAAAATCCAAAGTTTCTTGTTTTAAAATTTAATTAAGCTAAAAGAAACCCCTTTTTTAAAAATCATTGAGCATTTATAATAATGATTCATAAATCATTTTTTTTAATTGTAGAGAATAGTTTGAATGAAAAAATACAAATTTTCTATTTTAAAAAACTTAATTGAGTTTAA
Organism: Maratus speciosus; assembly: GCA_963932465.1. Lineage (NCBI taxonomy): Eukaryota > Metazoa > Arthropoda > Arachnida > Araneae > Salticidae > Maratus > Maratus speciosus. The sequence continues at coordinate 677,275,627 of OZ010786.1, forward strand.
AAAATAATTTTAATTTTAAAAACTCGTTTTCAATTTTTTTTATCACTGAGCACAGAAATATGGTGCATCTTCGGGATCCAAAGTGTTGAAAAGGAATGCAGCATCCAAAATACTTTTGCTTTGACGTTGATAATATGACTTATCATCAATTCCTTTTAAAAAAGAAATAATTTAATGCATAATTTCTGTCTCTAAAATTTTGTTTACAAAGAAAAGAAATATACAATGTGTTGTGCTACAACCAAAGTATTATGCCGTGATTTAAAAATATAAATGAAAAGTGCAAAATTACTTTTTTCTTTATAATAATTCAGGTATAAACAATAATACCAAAATATTATGCCGTGATTTAAAAATATAAAAAATAAATAAAAAGTACGAAATTATTTTTCTAAATTTATGCATTTTGATTTAAATAATTATATGGCATTAAAAATTGAATTTAATAAAATATTTAGTAAGTTCTTATACAGTAGCGCTCAAAAGTATTTTGACAACCTTATATTCTCTCTTATTTTATTTAATACAAAAATGTAAAAGAAAATATATTCCCTATAGTTGAGAACACTATGACTGCAGTTATTCAAATGTATCAAGTTTCAACTTGTTTGTTTACATTCGGCGACACCGAAGAAATATGACTCCCCTTTATCTCAAAAGTATTTTGACAATTAGTTTGCATTTAATTGTTGAAGGCGTCAGTGGCGCTATAGCTTCGATTAGTGTTTATATTGACTTATTCTGATTATTTTTAAGGATCAGGAATGTCGAAATGTAAAAAATATTGAAGTGATTCTAGAAAAGCCGCTGTAAATGCACTTAAGAAAGGTAGACTGCAAGCAGAACTAGCTCGTTCTTTTAACGTGTCTCGGCATTTTTTATTACATAGAATAAAGTTTTTAATAAACAGAAATACATCGAAAATAAGCCTCAAAGTAGCCATCCGAAAAAAACAACTTGCAATGTTGACTGTATTATAAAAATGATATCTAAAAGTGATTGTCGTAAGGCCGCTGTAATAATAAAAAATGAATTGAAAGAAAAATACGGCATAGATATACACGTTTCATCAGTCAAACGACGCCTAAACCTCTATGGTTTACATGGCAGAAGACCAGCAAAAACACGTTTGTTATCTACTAAGAATAAGAAGGCTAGAGTTGCATTTGTAAAACGGCATAACCCTTTCAAGGGCAAAGCAATTCCATTGCTAAAGTGAGGAAATTAATGATTGACACCGGAATTTGAAAACAAATTTATTTGTAAGTAAGAAAAAGCTATATCTCACACACATAATAAACTGAATTTCTTTTAACAAAAATTCTGGTGTCAATCATTAATTTTAACACTTCAGCAATGGAAATGCTTTGCCCCTGTAAGGGTTATGCCGTTTTACAAATGCAACTCTAGCCTTCTTATTCTTATTAAATTAGATACGTGTTTTTGCTGGACTTCTGCCATGTAAACCATAGAGGTTTAGGCGTCGTTTGACTGATGAAACGTGTATGTCTGTGCCGTAATTTTCTTTCAATTCATTTTTTATTATTACAGCGGACTTACGTCAATCACTTCTAGATATCATTTTTATAATACAGTCAACATTGCAAGTTGTTTTTTTCGGATGGCCACTTTGAGGCTTATTTTCGATGTATTTCTGTTTATTAAAAACTTTATTCTATGTAATAACAAGTTGCCGAGACACGTTAAAAGTCTGCTTGCAGTCTACCTTTCTTAATACCATTTACAGCGGCTTTTCTAGAATCATGTCAATATTTTTACATTTCGGTATTCCTGATCCTTAAAATTAATCACAATAAATCAATATAAACACTAATTGAAGCTATAGCGCCACTAACACCTTCAACAATTAAATGCAAACTAATTGTCAAGATACTTTTGAGCTAAGGAGGAGTCATATTTCTTCGGTGGCGCAGAATGTAAACAAACAACTTGAAACTTGATACATTTGAATAACTGCAGTCATAGTGTTCTCTATTATAGGGACTATATTTTCTTTTACATTTTTATATTAAATAAAATAAGAGAGAATATAAGGTTGTCAAAATACTTTTGAGCGCTACTGTATAATGATTTCTAAACTTTTTATTGAAAATTTGATTAATTGAAATTTTCTAAAATTAAAGCTAATGCAATAATTCTGTGACCAGAAGTCTCCGCTTCTGCACATTATCCAAATAAAATATTTTAATAAGTTCTTATATAATGATTGCTAAATTTTTTATTGAAAATTCTATTAATTGAAAATTCTCTAAAATTGAAGCTGATGCAATAATTCTGTGACCAGATGTCTCCACTTCTGCCCATCACCCCAACGAAAAAGGGCTCATTCCCAATTTTCGTTCGTCCATAGGAAGCCGTCTAGGAATGAGACGCTAGTGTTCTGGACTTCCAAGCTCAGTTTACAAGTATTGCGATTATAGCGCCATCTGTTAACGATTTTTGCAACTAAATTTTGAAACTTCTGTATAACATTTTTACAGCTTAGCTAATAAACAAATCGTTTACCGCATAATTAATTCTATTGATCTTTGTTTTTGAGATATTTAATTTTGAAATCAGGGTCTTATTCGTTGGACACCCTGTATGTATTGTGTGTGGTATGTGTGTATGTACCGTAATTTCCGGTGTATAATCCGGGGATCAAACAAACATTTTCGACCGAGAAAAATTTTAAAGTAAAATGTAACTTGTGAGATCGGGATAAAACTCAATTACTAAATAAAATTTCTGGGTATAAACAGAATTGTTTGATCCGCGGATTATACGCCGGAAATTACGGTAAGTGTGAATATGTGTATGTGTTTGTATCTGTGTTATGTATTTAGCTATATGTGTATGTCTTTCTGTATGTGTGTAAGTTTCTATGTAAATATGCATGTGTGTTTATGCCATATGTAAGTTTTACTTCCATGGAATTATACGTTTCGTCTCGCGTAACATTTTACCGATTTCTGTAGTCTTTCCCGTTTCCAATATAGCTGCGACGTCCTCTCCGTCTCACCCAGTGTTACATGCCTTCGATAAACATGCATTTCTCCTATCTGGAACCGCAACACAAAAGTTACTGCTTCAATACGCATGTGTGAGTGCAAGCATGGGTGTCAGGCAGAAAAGTGTGCATGTAAATCAGGGTGTCTGGCCACCTTGATAACCTGGAAAAGACAGGTAAATTTATATGGACTGGAAAAGTCAGGGGAAAGCCAGGAAAATTTTTTCTAAGGAAAAGTCAAGCAAATTTGAAATCTCTGAGAAAAAGTCACAGACATTCGAAACTTCCGAGAAAAAATTAGTAAAAAATCTTTCATTATAAAACTAAGGATTTGAAATTGCAGTTCCAGGAAAATCAAATTTTGCTCTTTATAAGCACTGTACAGAATATTTCAACTTGTTGTGCAAATAATTTTGTCTATTCCTTTTCCATCCTTTATAACTCAGAGATTTTCAATTGCAACTTCTTGGAACTTTGTACTGAATGCTGAAGGATTGATTAGATATTTCAGTCTGTTTACTTATTTTTGCTTTGGACCTGTGTCATTTTGTATTATTCTAGAACACTATAGTTCCTTATTATTAAAGTTATTTCCCAGATAGCATTTTTAATTTTCAGAAAATTTGCAGCAGTCTTGCTTTGAAAACCTGCAAAGTTGCAGCATGACAAGACTTAAAGTTCATAACAAGACTGCAGCAAGATACCGCAAACGCCGAAGTCACCACACTTTGAACTTGCAGCTAACTTGTCATGCAAGTTAAATTCATGCTGTATCAAATTTAGTGCAAATTAACGGCAAAGAAGTAATCAAAAATACTGAAAACTTACTGCAAAGAAGTAATCAAAAATACTGAAAACTTACTGCAAAGAAGTAATCTTTCCAAGGTCCCCTATCTGTTTACAGCTGTTACACTATAAGTTTAACCCCTTCGGAGGGGTCCATACACTTTATCAGGTCTATTGATGCGAACACACCGTAAAAAGGTGCATGCATCGTTTTCATCACCATAAACAAGTATTATTTGTACTTTTCAATATGAGCCTTTTTTGGTATTTGATAAGTATAGAATTTAGAAAAAGTGGTGCCAGCCAAATAAAGTTTCTGTAATTTCAGCGTATGTGCTGATTGTCTATTCTCTCACCAGAGGGATTTTTTGCTTTCGTGAATTAAAGACTATCTTGCCATCAGTTTCACAACAAACTACTCATGAAAGTAGGGGGTGGTATACCTGGGAAATTTGCTGCGAATTTCTAAATTCAAGTTTGTCACAGCAAGATAATGTCAGAAAAAAATCAAACTTACAGCAAATGTTCATGCTATCTGGGTTATTAAACATATAAAATTAAAATATAATAAACAAACATGGTAACCACTAGATCCAAGTTACAGCTTACTAGCAACATCAGAGGCTACATTTTATGAATATCAACACACACTGTTCTTGCCACTTGCACGTAACAAAATAATAGAAAACGATTACGATTAAAGTTAAATTCATATATGTCACAGGAACTGAACATTTATTAGCTTAATTTATTGAATATTTATTATTTGTATTAAAATATGTTGAAGCAATTTGTATTTAATTGTGACTGATATGATAAAGAATTTCATCCTGATTGGACAAAATGTTTAGCATCTAAAATTTTCAACCATTTGTTTAACATTTCAGCAGTTGTTACTTCACAATCAGTTGTGAAAGTTCCACAACTTTTAAGAGCTTTTGTGTGTAATATCACAAAATCTCGATATCTGGAAATTTTTTCCAGAACCTGGAAAAGCCAGGGAAATTTGTTGCTGATTTGGAATAGACTTCCTGAAGGAGAATCTCCTTGCACAAGTAAATGCGTATATATTTAAGTGTACACCGCCACGAAATGTTATATTTCATTGCACGCAGTACTTCAACGATCAGGGCCTGACTAAAGCAGAAGTATGCTGAGCAACTGCCCCAGGCTCTCCATTTGAGGTGGGCCCCATGGAAGCAATAAGAATTTTAATTTAAGAGTCTGCCGCCCAAAAGTGATCACAATTCGTTTACCCAAAAACATTTCCAAAGATTTGGGAAGGGAATGTGATCCTCTCCTCCCCCACTCTTCTACCGGTACTCTACCCCCGCCCCTCAGAAAAAGAACATGCTAAATAATCAGAAAACTAATTAAACTTTTGTTATAACAACTTAGTAGTTAATTATTTTAAATAGAAATTCATTATTGATGTTTTACTCATAACGTGAGAAGTTAAAAACATTTATGATGACGAACTGGGAACATTTTTTTTTTTTTTTTTGGACATCTTATAACAAATAAAAGGAAAGTTTACAAACATACTACCGTCAACCAAGCCATCATTTTTTCTACTAGTTTCCTACTAATTTTCTTACTGGTATTTTTTTTTTAAGTTGTCACCATCTATCTTGTGATACTCAGTATATAGATGTGCATTAATAGTACCTGGTACAAAATTTATGTATATATACAATATATATAAAGTTTAGTACTAGTGACTTAAGCATAATTCATGAAAAATTTCTATGGATATATAGAAGGGGAGCCCCTGAATGATGCTTGCCCGGCGCCCTAGATAGTCTTATCTCTTAGCAGTTACAAATTTTGTTTTGTTTTTTTAATGTTTAAAATGTTTCAAATCATGGAAACAACCAATGTTGTCTGGGAGCAGTGACAAGCTAGTAGATATAAAAGAAACTACTGATTTAACCCTTTACTGCACGATTTTTTCTATTTTTATGAAAAAAATTATTAGAAATTTGTACATCGGTCTAATAATGGGAAAAATAGTAAAAAAAAATTAAATTTCAAATTTTCAGCCAAAATTAGATATTTTATGGCGTGTACCCTATGTACACAATCAGGGTTATAAAATATTATATTGTATTGTTATATTTTGCAATTAAATGAGATTAAATTAATTAATTTTATCACACTGGAACTTTTTTATGTTAATATTTTTTAAATATTCTGTAAAAATAATGAAAGTAAATTTTGCCATAATAGCTTGATCGAATTTTTTTTTGTTTCCGAAGAACAAATTCTAATTTTTTGTCAAATGCAGCCATTTGACATGGACAAAATAAACTTTATTCCATTCTTTGGACTGTTCTTGATCTGGGATAGAGATCATATTGGTCAAATTCATGGCACATCATGAGAATTATAGTGTTTTTAGGTATGTGGTACGTGGTGCAGTGAAGGGTTAAAATCCTTCAAGAGAAAGGTTTCTATTTTATGACTGTAAACAACTGGAGAGTTAATCTTGTACCTTATAGCTGACAAGTTTGGTGCTCAGAAGCAATATCAACACAGACTTTAGCAGTTGTGCTTACATTTTTGTAATATACTTGTACATTTTTGTAATATACTTGTACATTTTTGTAACATAGTTGTACACTTTTATGGTTTATCTTTGCACATTGTCATTTTAACTTGCTATTTACTAACTTCTTTTGTATTTTCTAAATTGGTTTTATATGTACTTATAGATTTTATTTTTATAGATTGCATTTTCACAATGCCATGCACACCAATTTGCCTTTCCTTAGTGTTAATGTTGTTCACTTGTTTTCACTTGTCACTTATTAAGCATCTCATTTCCAATTAAAATATCTCTTTGAATTGAAATTTGAATGAACTACAGGGTCATGAAAATGAAAGAGTGTGAAAAATATGATTACAAATATCCTGGTAACTAATTATCCAATCAACTTCCTTTTTTATGCAAAACTTATTTTTTTGTATTTTCTTTTATATTCACTTCTTCAGATAAACAATTTCGAAAGTTTTTGTATACCTTTTATCAAAACAAATATTTTGAGAGTCCGAAAAAAATAGTTCCGAATAATTGAGGTTACTGATACTCAATAGGCTTCTTCCCATTATTACATATTAAGTACACACCAAATTTCAATTCCCTATCTAAATTTGTTCGGGAGATGGAGCATTTACAGACACACACACACACAGATGGACAGCAATTTTTTTTTTCTAAAAATATGTTTTTCGGAACCACCAGTGTCTGAAATGTGTAAATCTGTCAATTTTTTTTTTAGATTTTTAAAGCGATTACAAGACTTACCCTATATTACATATGATGGGTAAGTAAAATGGAATCACATAAGTTGTAAACATTTTTATATCAGTCGTTAAATTGTCGTATGCTTGTCTCTGGCATACCTACACACACTACATTGTAGATGAATTTTTTTTTTTTTTTTTTTTATCATTTAGTGAGGTTAAATTTTTAATAATAGTTTCGTGTAAGTTTCTTCATTCATTGCGCTATTTTCCTAGGGGTAGCACAATGTCTGAAGTGTATATTTCAATCTTTGGTTGAGTGAGTTGGCCCCTTACTCAATCAGAAATGGAATATGTTTACTTACATGATTCATACATTTAACATTTTTGCATTAGTTTGACGCTTTGTGTAGTTTATCGCATTCATTTTTTTCCCTAAAAAAATCAAGGATAACTAAATTTATTTTAAATTATCTTGTGGCAATTTTATATATTTAAGCAAGTATTTTACTATTAATCAATTATGGTATTATAAATAGTAATCAAATAAATTATTATAGCTAAATACATTATGTGTGTGAACAGTTAAAAAAAAAAAAAGATAATTACAATGTCCTAGACATTATTACAGGCTGTCGATTATATTGAGGAACACCTCTTCGGAGGCTATTGCCGTCAAAATGATTGTATTCATTTTGGAACACAGTACAGATTGGAAAACCGAATTATCACCTGCAAAACGCATATGTCTATTCTATATGCACTACCCCAATTCTATCCTCTGATTTCTATTTATGTTAATTAAAATACCCCATTTTTTGCAAGAAAAAATGCTGCCTTCGTTACATTTCCAAATGAGGTCTTTTTTTGTTCTTTGTAGTTCATTGTTTGAACTCTTATCCTCTAGATGTGTTCTTTTATGCTCGTCGAATGAAGAAGACACTTCTTCATTGAATTAAGGCTGTTCTCAATTCCAAAATGGTAATTTTCTGACATAAGTTTTAATTTATTTTTGTTCGGAAATGCATGAAACTAATAAGTGTTGTTGTTCAGAAACTATGTCATCGAGCTATTTTTTCCGTTTTTTTGTAAACGCAATAGATCTTTAGAAAATAGTGTCAAAGTGGGCGTTTTGAAACTAATTTCTGCGCGAAAGGAGAAAACCCACTCAAGAAAGGATGAAAAACGTGTTTGTCACGCGATCAAAATCGTTTCTAACTCAATAAGTAATTGATGGATAAAAAAATGGAAAGCACAGTTCGATTCCAAATTTCTTCCAGGGTCAGGCTTTCTAATTTTATATCTTTCCTTTTAAAAAATGAATTCGTGAACGTGCCAAAATATTTTGCGCTTGTTGAACAGAGCAGTTGAGAACAGCCTTAAGAGTAAGAGATGGTTACTGTATGATATATACTATATGTATAGTATGTGTATTAATATGAAACTCACTGAGCATTTAAAATTTTTCCGTTTTGCTATTCTTGTGTATTACTACTGTCAAGCATATTGTTTCTGCATTACAGTCAAATTTACTTTCATAGAGGCTACAAATTTAATAATATATTTATTTTATTATACTTCTATATCATTGTTTTAACACGTATTTTTAACATTCACGCTTTTTCCCCACGTATACGGGAAAAGTCGTATAAAAACCATTAATTAAGAGTTCGTTTCATGTTCTGCATAAATATGAAACGCATCGAGCTTTTTCTTTCCATTCTATATAGTATCCAATATATTCAAACATATTTTCCCAGAAATATTGTGTTTTATTTCACACAATCAAACAAATTTTTATTATTATATCTTAATTATAAAGTATATTAATATGTGTATTTTTTTATATTTCTATATTAGGGGTTTACACGTATTTTTAATATACGTGCTTTTTCCACCTTATAGGGAAGAGTCATTCGTAGATTTAAAAAAAAACACTAGAGAACAGGAATTCTGTTTTTTCAGAATTTAGTGTCGCCCCCGGCATTTCCATTACTTCATTTTCTTCTGATGGACTGATGGCTTCTATTATTATGAAACAGCCATTATAAATGAAGTGTTAGGTGAAAATGAAAAGGCAGCCGTAAAAAGTTAGAACTCTGATTTTCTGGTCAAAATAGGGGGGGGGGGAGGGGAGGAAATGGCCATAATTTTTTTTACGGTTGCTCTTTCATCTTCACCTAACACTTTATTTATAATGGCTGTTTCATAATAATAGAAGCCACCAGTCCAACAGAAGAAAATAACTCGGTTAAGCGGGACTCTACTGCAGTACGAAACATATTTCAATTTTAAGACTTAAAGCACACGTTTTATTTTATGTAAAATTACGTCATTCGCATCCGCTTAAGAATTCCACATTTACGATCTACTCTTAAACATCTACATTAAAGCATGTATAGCACATCACTATCGCGAAATAATGCACAAATGCAGATAAAAGGTTCCGTCATTCAAGGGAAAAAAAAACAAAAAAAAACGGCTATTTAATGATTCATAAATACTTACAATTAAATATATTATATAATAGCTATAGCTCCATTGTTTTAACAGAAATCATTCGTTTATACTTTTTTTCAAAATAGCACGTATTTTAATTACATTTGCTTTCGGTTGTTACGAGAAAATGGCAACAAAAATATATAATTATTATTTTAAAACTATTTTTCCTTTACTTTCTACAGAAATGGAGTACTTCTGTTGCCAATATTAAGCAAATGGCTCCAAAAACTACAAAAAAATTAATATTTCAAAAATAAATGGAGGTACAGTTTTCAAACAAAATGCATTTAAAAGAACTTTTTTTTTCCAATACGACGGTATAAAAATTGAAAATGTGCGATGCTTAGAAGTTTAAAAAATAGCTAAAGAGTATTTAATCGTAATGCTTTGTTTTACTGCTATCTTCTGCAATGTAACGTTATTTTTTTGGACACAAAATAAGCTGGGAGAAAGAAATAGCATACCGTACCGGAGGCTAAAAAAACCAAAAACATTAATTAAAAGCTAGACATAGTCAACTGAGTTGATTAAGGAATAAATAAAATTATAATGGTACATTGTTATACACAGTTTCATTGTGTACCACGTTGATTTGTGGAAGAAAATGACTATGTACTTTCTCCTTAGATTTAAAACCTCGATTTTAAGTGGAGAAATAGCGCAGCATACTAATAATTTTCGGACTGAAACACTACATACAATACAACTGAAAGTACATGATCTGTAACAAAGATAAAGAAGTAATTTTCAGGTCCGTAAAGTTACTGTCTCTTCATAACTTCCAAACGAAACAACATATACGCTTAAAATGTGATGGGCGAACGCATGAACAACTTAAGGCATGGTGATAGGGTACAATCACAAACTTTGTTTTAAAAGACTCTGCCATGAATGCGTTGTTACAGATTAATTCCCTTTGTTATAAATTATCGCAATTATCACGGTTTGGACATTCGTGACTGTATTATGGAATGTAATTTCGTATCGTAAAGGTAAAGAGATTACTATATATATATTCATTGAATCTTGAATTATTTACAGAATAACCTAATTTTCCTAAAACAGAGTGAGTTTAAAAGATATTCCGATTAATAGTTATTCACTCCAATGTATTAGGTCATTTTTCGATTAGGTAATGGTATCTTTGAAACAAATATTGCATGTGTCATTAATTAACCCTTTGGCTCGTACCTATGATCTTACCGAATCAGGTTTGTTTTTTTTAAATTTCTGTATTATGTTGCCTTTAAATAACACAATGTACACAATTTTAAAGGTTTTATTTTCATTCTATTGTTATAATAAAGCGCATTATTGTATTCATTATACACTGGAGACATTGGGAAAGTTTCAAACGCGAGATTTCTAAAACTTTTCTTTCTGTTATTAACGGCAAATCGTTAAAACACTGTGATAACTAACTCACTTTATAAAAATCACGGTAAACGCAAAACTTAGGCAAATTCGAAGTGTCTCGAGTGAAAAGAACACAAAAAATTTGGAATTTTATAAAATGCATCTGGTTATGAAAGTAAATGATGATTCACACCTTCATTACTTCCAACGAAACCAATAGATGGGAGTGAAGATGCCTGTGTCAACATCTAAAAACTCAAAGTCCAAAAAAGAGGTTGATTCAAAATGGTACAGATAGAGATTATAAAATGAAAAGCTGTTCACTTTATACAAAGTTAGAATATTTTTAGAATTAGAATATTTTTACATTCTTAGAAAATTTTTCAACTAGCATTTCTTATAGACAATATTGTATATGAATATTTTTTGTGCCTTTGTGGAAGAATAACAGATGTCACCATATAAGGTAGCTCTGACTGTGAGTGAGGATACCAGTCATTTGGAATTAAATTTATAAGAGTTTTTTTTAGTTTATTTACTTTACTTTTTTGTGGCCCATAATGCCGCATCGAAATTTTCAAGGCTGGGAATTTGTCAGGATTGATATTCCCAAAGAATATCTGGTGTTATTGCTTGAATTTTCTGAACATTGTCTATTGTCTGAAAATTGAACGAACGTTAAAAATCTGTATGAACGAAGCTTTCGTATCCATCCTCGTAATTTTCAATATCGGTTTGGTTTGGCGAGAAAAAAAAATCGGAAAAGAAATTCAAATAGTACATTAATATATTTATAATAGGTCTAAATTTTCCATTGATACGAGTGAGCTTATCGGCTTTCTAAGCTCGTGTTTGAGCACATATTTGAAAGTTATCTTTTAATTGTTTTTTATAAATTTTAGCAGTTTAAGATTTCATGTTGTGAAACGAGATGAAAAAGTAAAATTTCAAACAAATAATCATCATAAGTCAGTTCTGATAAATAATTAAAAATCCGCTCTATGATCACGATATTAAAAGAGCATTTTTTTATTCTCTGTTTTGAGAAAATACTTATTCTATTTTCTGAATTAGAATTAAATTATGTTATAATTTTTAAAGTACACTTATTTTCAGAATTTTTTCATTTTCTTTAATTATTATAGTTAGATTGCATGACTCAGCCCAAATTTTACAGATTTAAATGTTTGTAGCAAACCATAACTAAGTTTTGGCTAGATTTCAGAAAACCTGAATCAAGACCGATTGGTATCAAAGACCCACGTATCATTTTGTAACATTATAATAAATCTTATTGAAACTTTCTTATTATTACATATTTACTTATTTCCAAAGACTATCACGTTTGAATACTCGATTTCCGAAATTACCCTCAATTGGCGACAAAATATCCGAATTCTTTCGTGCAGCCCTGTATATGACCTATATATTTGAATGTACTACATACTTATGCGATAATTTAGATCAGATAGGAAATGCATAGCACAGTTTCAAACTCTCCTTCAACAATGTGCTCAGTATTTTTTTCTGCCCTGTATATGATGCATAGATTACATACACACCCAATAATATGCAAAAAAAAATAGTTTAATTTAATAACGTGCTTAACCCATTAACGACTAGCCTCATTTACACTTTCTTTGACCCCTTAACGGTCGCATTAAATTACGGGTTAAAAATTCAAATTGCTTATTGGCATCACTTTTCTTTTAAAGAAATATTCACCTTATTTAATGGCAGGTAAAATGATACCATAATAAATCCAATCACACTGTTTGATTACCACCAGTTTTATAAAATAATCTGAATAAAAGACACAGCCCGTGAATATCACGGGAGCGATAATTAAGGGGTTAATTCAGACCTGCCAACCTTTGAAAATGAGAAATCGTAGCACACAAAATTAAAATTAATCTGGAGGTTGGTTGGTTGGTTTTTCGTGTTTCGCAGCCATCTTTTGACATTCGTAAAAGGAATAAGGTTTCCGTCTTTCAACAACTCAATATAGTAATTTTTTTCCAATATAGTAACTCAATATAGTAAGATTTTTAGAGTTACTTCTCGTTTCAAAGCCTTTTTTTTTTTTTTTTTTTTTTTTTTTTTTTTACATTTGTAGGAGCCTGATTCCAATTTTTTTAACCCAGTGCAGTAAATTTTGACGAAATTCGCGATTTTTTTCCCGCGATCATTTCAGAATATTTTCAATTTTTTTTTCAAAAATCGTGATTAACATTTTTCTATCACGATTCTTTGTAGAAATACGCACTATTTACCACGAACTTTTGACGAAATTCGCATTTAACCGCGATCCTTCAACGAATTTTGCGTTTTTACGATCCTTTGACGAAATAAGTGTTTTCTTTCCACGATCTTTCGGTGAAATTTATTTTTTGTTTCTGTGATATTTTGACAAAATTCACGTTTCTACCACGATCCTTTGAAATTTATATTCTTCTGCGACCAACTGACGAAATTAATATTTTTTCACGGTCATTTGTCGAAATTAGCGATAGCTTATCGCAACCGATCAGCAAAATTTTCAATATCTTTTCGCGACAATTAACAAAATTCATTACTCGTTTCCGCGACCTTTTGACGAAATTTGCAATATTTTTCCCTCGATAGTTTATCGAAATTCGTGATATTTTGCGCAATTTTTTGACGAAATTCGCAATTTCTTTCTGAACTCTTAACGAAATTAGCGATTTTATTCAGCGACCAATTGAAGATAATCACTATTTGTTTCTGAGACCTTTGACGAAATACCCGATATATTTACACGATCATTTGAAGAAATTCTCAAATTTTTCCGCGATCGATTCAATAAAAGAAAAAAAAATTCGCGAATTTTCAAGAAACTTCAAAATATACTCGCGAAAGGATCATAGATCTGTGGAAGAATTTACAGGGGGAAATACTGCACAGCATTTTTCTTTATGCAGGACTCTCCTTTTCCGTGTGCAAATCTTGCGATTTTGCACGCTGTTCAAACCTTGCCCTTCAAAGAACCACCTCCCCCTCCAGAAATTCTTAAAATGGCACCCTTGTTTCTAAGAAAGGGAATTCCTGTATAAATATTTACAGGAACACGATTCACTCTTCTTTAATATACATAAAGAGGGTTTTACGTTAAGAAGTTTGTTTTGCAGCCCAGATTTTTTTTTCCATGAGCATTTTTTAATGTCCGAATTTTCGGACTAATGACCAATTTTTTTTAAACTTTCGGAAATGAATACTTTGAAATTTTGGAAATTTAAGAACAGAATGACTCCTGATAAATATGCTGCGCGGGATAAAAATTGCAACTACTAACAAAAAATGCGTTTGTGTATATTTTGCAGAAAATCGTAGTTTAAGACCGATTTTCGTAGCATCGTAGTTTATAGGTCCAAATCGTAGCAACTACGATTTTTTCGTAGCAGTTGGCAGGTATGTTAATTATTCGACAACATTTTTTGTGACTTTGAAATTTTGAATTATTTAATCGCTCAAAATCGATCGATAATATGAAAATTTCCAAATTAAAATACTGGTATTCAAATTAAAAAATTTTGTTCGCCTTGCATGGCAAGTTTTCATGCCACTTGGCTTTAATGAGTTAAACCGGACTTCCAGCAATTATTGTTAGTAGACAGTAGTGCAACAGACTTGGTTTGTGTGCCCCTGTAAATGAACTATACACACCCATTCAATTGTAAGCCTCTTTTAGTTCACCTCTGTGACACATATGATTTCCATTATTTTTGTAATACTATAGCATTGTTAAAATACACTGCAAGGAATTTTCACCACAGACCGTAATGTAACCGAATTCTTTCGAGTGCCCCTGTAATAAAACTATAAATTCTATACACTTCATTTTAAATACCAAACATGCTCCAATAAACCTCTTTAACATACATCAATTCATGTATTCCGCTTGGAAATCGGTGAATATATTTACTGGAGTCAGAGCATGGACAGACAAATAGACAAACCAAATTCATAAAAACTTTTCAATTTTGTTGGAAAGCGTTAAAAAGTATCATAACAAAGTCATAAAAGTATTTTCTACTGTACTTTTATGATGCAGTACATGTGCAAATAATACACATCAAAAGTTTGTGTTATCGTTTAGTGAACTAAAAAAGATCTATCTTTTAATGCATATAAAAAAATGTTATTGGGACAATCTGAGTTTTTTTTCCTGCGTATGGAAGCCCAGACAAACGTAAAAGAAAGACGTAGCAGAACCAATGAATTTTGTGGCTTGCACACGAAATAGCCTAGATCAGGTACTGAACATTTAAAATTCTTTAAGAAAACATTAAGAGTTGAGTCAAACTTAAAAATTGAAGAATGAACTAAAGCTTATTGTTTTAGATTTTTTCTTCTTAATTAAAAGAAAAAAAAATACACAGACTGAGAATGGCATACTAAAGTTTCTCAAAATAAAGTTCGCGTGATGCACAAAAAGCTAAGCGCGGGCAACCTCCCATACCCAGTGATAGAAGGCATCGCATTTTTCAATCTGGAAAGTATATTTTCATTACAGAAAATGCCTCTACACTGTAAAATCTTGTTTGTAACTTTTTCAAAATCTACGTTGAGCAAAGAAGAAGTCGTTCTATAGTAGGAATGTTTTCCTTAATCTTGTAAATTATGCCCCGATTTTTATTTTATTTATTTTTCATTTAAGATACGGAAATTTTTTTCAGATTCACGGGTCTTTAAATTTAGATTAAATTCCGCAAAAAATCCTGCTACAGAAAGAGTAAACATTTCTGATTTTTTACAGTATGCTATCAGAATAGAGGGAATTCAATTCTGATCGAGTGTCATTGAAATATCTCCCTGGAAAGTAATTAAAACGATCTTCTTTAAATCACTGCATTTAAATTTGTAGGAATGTGAGAATAGCCAAAACTCATATATATTTATTTCCTATTGATTCAAAAAATAATTTAATTTTTTTATTTGTAGAAGAAATTAATTTTTCTATATTTTCTTAAAAAGTAAACTCCTTTACAGAATACTTAAAAAAAAAAAAAAAAAAAAAAAAAAAAAAGAAAAGAAAAAAGAGTAGCTAATCATTAAAATAGCTATGAAATTAAAAGCTGAAGTTTTTGCTTGTTTTGATATTATTATTTTATGCGCATTTTATTATGGTTATTTGTAGACTTTTTTATACCAAACAATGAAATTTTTGGACTCCTTCTTCAGAGAAAGTCTTCCACCACTAAGATAAACAAGATTACATTGTATTTTGAATTATGGTGGAATACCATTTAACCTGGGAATGCTCGCGCATATCCAGCATATGAACGATTAATACTTTGCCACCAATAAATTCAAACAAAAATCGTCATTTTATTTAATCGTTGTCATTGCTCACAAAAATAATTTGACGATTACTTTTCTAAAATTAGTGGTGAGAAATGTAATAACCGTGCCCAGCCTGGGTATGACATACCCTGCGCGAGCAATCTCGGTTTAAAAGAAGTCTACGAGACTGCCAAAATGTCTTAGCCTACATCGAAACTTTGTTAAAATGGGATTTTCGTTTTTATATTTTTCTTTATAGGATTTTTTTGGAGGTTAAAAATTTCCTTAAAGTGGAATTGATACCGTATAAGCGGATAGCAATCGATTCCAGCTTATTTTTCGTTAACGTATAATAGATTGAAACATAAAGTTTTAACTCAATCCTTAGACAGGGTTCTCACGCATCAAGTGATTCATGGAATTTTAGGTGTTTTAGTACCAGAAATTTCTTAAAGTACTGGTCGCTATATTCGAAGATAGAATTTTTTTCGTTAAATAAGGCAAGCATTATTTTACAAAAATTCTGGTGAAAGGTGTTTGAAAGTCCTTGAAGCGTACGAACCCTGATTAGAACATATAAAACAATGTAGTAACAAAAAAAAATTACTGTCACAGACTAACTAGATAACAAACAAAAATATACATTTCAAAGACTTACTAAACCTTTGTTATTTTTTTTTTCAAATTATCGTGTAGGTAGTATTATTGTAAAATTAATCTTAAAATGGAATTGCGTAAATAATTTTTAAATACTCAGCAATAATATATAAGACTAATCATGAATAAATTTGAATAGAATTTTTTTAATTTTTTCAGTCAAGTAAATTTTTTAAAAATCTTTTCACTTTTAACAATAAAATTACCGTAATTTCCAGCGTATAAGCCGCGGGTCAGATGACTGTATTTCCTAACAGAATTTTTAAAAAATAAATTGTGACTCGCTTCTGCCAAGCATTTTGTTTTACTTCATTTTTTAAATAAAATTTCCGGTTTGAAAAAAGCTTAAATTAGCCGCGGCCTATACGCCAGAAATTACGGTAGTTAAATTCAAATATATATATATATATATATAATTATTGTATTTGTACTTAATGAATATAAATGGTACTCATTCGCCTTAATGTCTACCTACTTTAATTGCGATGCAAAACTATAAAATTTGAAATATTTTGTAAAATTTTGACAAATCTGAGCTGCCTCTATGAATGAGATTGGCAAAATATGGAATAATAGTACTCACGTATTATCCGGTCCAGGTAGATGGATCGCCAAAAGTGGTTGTCAATCACCAATTTTGTTTATCATTGTCAACTGACAATCGTGCATAAAATGGCAATTTAAAGGGGTCCGGGACACATTTAAAAATATTTTTTATTTATTGAGTTAAAATTTTAATTTTTTTGTGAAGGTTAACCATATCATTTTGTAAGCGAAGTCATATGAAAAAACTTCCCATAATTAAAAAAATAATAAATTTAGAATTTATTAAAAAGTGGAGTAATTTAAAATCGTTATAACTCGAAATATTATGTGTAAAATTTCATTTTTTTTTCATTTAAATAGACAGAAATAAATAAGTTTTAATTTTGATTCAGCATTTTTGAAATTATTAATTAAAAAAAATAAAAATATTTAAACTAAAAAAAAAAAAGACGTAACTTTTTAAAAAAGAATCATATTTTCAAAAGTAAATATTTTTTTTCAAATTTGCTGAATCAGAATTAAAGTAAAACACTTGAAAAATACATGTTCCAAGTTTGAACCATTCATTTTTAACGGTTCTTGACTTATGTCAATTTAAATACGAGAAATAGTGAAAAAAAAAAAAAAAACCCATCATGAAGAAAAACGCATTTTCACAAGACGTAGTCTCCATTATAATCATTATTTGAAAGATAGATTTTGAAAACAAACCAAAACGAAAAAAAATAATATTTCCTGTTCTAATTAAGATAAAAACATGATTTAAAAATAATTTTAAGCAGAATAAAATAGAGACATTTTTAATGCAATAAATTTTTTATTAGAAAATTTGAACAATTTTGTGTCCCAGACACCCCTTAATGTACATTTAATAAATGTATAACATTGTTGAAAATGATAAATAATATAAAATGAAACTAAAATAACACGAAACGTAATCTATTAGACATTTAATAAATACATAACATCCAATTGACGGTTTTTAGCAATAAATGCTATTAATGATGCTATTTTTATTTCCAACAGTTTGTTATGACCTGCAGAATGACTACATTATAAAAATATTGTGTAATATAAATATACTGTCTCAATGACTGTAATTTATTGTGTCTATATCTATGCAAAATCATACTATATAGCTATACGTATATAAATACTTCTGCCACTGCCTTTACTATGGCAACTATATAATATTATCTATGTAGTTAAAATAAAGAAAGCAAAAAAAAAAATTAAAATAATACTCATATAATAAGTATTATATAAGTATTATAATATGTAATACAGTAATTAATATTTTCGGCGCTATTGTTGGCGCTATTATTACCTGGCTTGGATAACACGTCAGTAACGAATAATGTGTTAGAAATATTATTTGTGTCACCTTCCTTTTTCTTTCTTTTGTGAAACAAAACATGATTTGTTTTAAAATTTAACCCTTTTTTTTATTGCTATACAGTAAACATATTTTATTGGCTTCAGGCATCATTCTTGTTTTTTGTGAAAAAAAGATTAAAGCTGCGTGAGATTTTTGTTACTAAAAAACATTAAAATGAAAAAAAAAAATCTTAAAAAGTAAAGTCTTTAAAGTTAAAGAATAAAAACCCTGCATCCATTGGTGCAAAATAGGCTGAGTATGCAACCTTTACTGTGCCTACGCTACTTAATGCTTGGTATGTTTAAAAATATTTCTTTAATCTATTGATTGAGTGGTGCAATGGATGCTCGTGGCACCAAGATTGACAAGCAATCGATCAGTCTCACCAGTTATTCACTTTCGACGGCGAATCGCAATAAAAAATGCAAAAAAAAAAAAAAAAATTGCTGTAGAAGGCAAAAAAAAAAAAGAGTTTATGCGGTTTTTAGCATAAATAGTTGCATTAGGGCTTATTGTTTTACAAAAGTAACTTTAAATATACTATGACTGATTGAGTATATTTTAATTTTCAGAAAACTCGTTTACTAAACAGCTATTTAGGTAATTTAACTTACTCATTAAATATTTCTGGAAATCTCTCTCTTTCTCAAAGCTTGTTCATTTATTTAACATTATATATATTTATGAAAAAAAAAATAGAAAAAAAGTAAAAAGTAAAGAAAACTTAGCATCATGCATATCAGCTATCAATCCTTTTCTGTTGATAGTAGAGTTTGTTAAAAAAAATAGAAACAACAGTTAAAAAAAAGAAAGAAAGAAACACATCGAGAAGCAACACTAGAGCCTTGAACTCATGTATCAAAGTAAAAAAAATAAATCAAAATACACAGGTATATCACGTCAGACTGTCATGAAAAAGAAGAATGTGAATGCATATTGAATGTGAGAATTAGAAAAAAAAAGAATTTTATGCTACTAGCATGTTTTGGAATTTACACCACAGAAGTATCCAGAACTAAATTCGGACTTTAATCTGGTGCTCTTGTATATGCTGGTATAATCAGAAGCTGTTGATATTATGAAAATGAAATGAATCGGCTACCAGAAGGAAAATAAAGTTGTTAGATTGTCAATTTTGTACTGCTTGAATGTTTTGGAAGAAACACCGCAACAGCAAAATGGTCGATGTCTATGCTATTTTATATTAAATATAGACTCATTTCTGATTATTCTGGGACTATCCAATAAAACGGAGCAACAAAACACCACCTTCAAATATTTAGAGTCTTGAACTATAAGGCTCATTTATCAAAGTAAAAAACAAACTAGTCGGATGTACCAATCCCAAAACTTTCATTTCATGCATGTTAATGTTTCAAAATTCGCTATCACACTGCTAAAATTAAATGGCAATCAATGCCCATCATGAGAATTCTGAAGATATGAAATTCCGTGCATTAGTTCTTGAGGTATGACTACAGCTGAAATAATGTAAATCCGGCAAAATGCAGCCTAGCAGCGCCACCTATTTGCTGCTTTACACCAAATCCACCAAGCAACAACTTATGTCAACGTCCAACTGAATATGAAGTTTGGGGGGAAAATCCGTGCATTAGTTTTTGAGATAGAGCTACTGTAAAAATCGTGAAAATTCCAGCACAGCAGCGCCACCTATTGGGCGAGTAACACCAAAACCTAATCAGCAACAAGTTGTGTCAGTGTCTAACAAAATCTGAAGTTAGATGACAATTCGTGCATTAGTTCTTGAGACAGAGCTATTGCGGGAATCTTGAAAAATGCAGCACAGCAGCGCCACCTGTTGGGCGATTTACACCAACACGTAATCAGCAACCAAGTTGTGTCAATGTCTAACAAAATCTGAAGTTAGATGACAATTCGTGCATTAGTTCTTGAGACAGAGCTATTGCGGGAATCTTGAAAAATGCAGCACAGCAGCGCCACCTGTTGGGCGATTTACACCAACACGTAATCAGCAACCAAGTTGTGTCAATGTCTAACAAAATCTGAAGTTAGATGACAATTCGTGCATTAGTTCTTGAGACAGAGCTATTGCGGGAATCTTGAAAAATGCAGCACAGCAGCGCCACCTGTTGGGCGATTTACACCAACACGTAATCAGCAACCAATTTGTGTCAATGTCTAACAAAATCTGAAGTTAGATGACAATTCGTGCATTAGTTCTTGAGACAGAGCTATTGCGGGAATCTTGAAAAATGCAGCACAGCAGCGCCACCTGTTGGGCGATTTACACCAACACGTAATCAGCAACCAAGTCATATCAACTACTAACTAAATCTGAAGTTTGATGGAAATCAGTGCATTAGTTCTTCAGATAGAGTTATTGCGGAAATCGTGTAAATCCTGCAAAATGCAGCATAGCAGCGCCACCTATTGAGCGATAAACGTCAATTTATGTCAAGAACTAACTGAATCTGAAGTTTTATGAAAATTCGTGCATTAGTTCTGGAGATTTGTGGAAATCATGAAAAATGCTGCATAGCAGCGCCACCTGTTAAGCGATTTACACCAAAAACTAATCAGCACCAATTTGTATCAGGTACTAACTAAATATAAATTTTTATTAAATTCCGTTCATTTGTTCTTCAGATAGAGCGCCCACAAAATTTGTGTCACACACAGACAGACTCACAGACAAACATTTTTTAAAAACATGTTTTTATTTTTCTCTGACTCCTAAAACGTACAAATCCGTCGAAAACCGGAATTCGAAAATTTTCATGAATCCATTACTTTCTTCTTGTAAAGATAGAAGAAAGTAAAATCAAATTAAGAAAGCCTCACAAGTTCTTGTCTGGGATTGAAAATAAGATTAATCGGCTACTAGTAAGAAAATAAAGTCATGATTTCTTAAGAAATTAACTTCGAAAAGAAAATACAGCTGAGAGATGTGTATTATTCTGAAGAAAAAGAGAAAGAAGAAATTGCTTCTGTGATATATACTAATAATTTTCAACCGATTCATATTTATCACCCTTAGAATTAGGCTGAATCGGAAAAAGTCTAGCACGTTTCACAACAGCCTTCACGCCATTTTGAGTTGATCTCTGAACTCATTTTTTTTAAAAAGCTGAGCAACCCTTTCTTGACGTCTCTGATAGCAGAGGGGGAAAAGGGTCAGCTTGTGTAGGAACGGTTATTCAACACGAGTCCGAGATCTTTACCTTTTTCTACTGTATCTGCTCGTATTATGAGAAGCAAATTTTATCAATTTTAATGGTCTCAAGAATAAAGAAGATTATGGAAATCTATAAAGAAGAAAAAGGCGATTTTATATTTTCAATTTTAAAAGGAATTACTTTTCTGAACATACTTAAAAAATAGAAAAAAAGGAAAGAAAGAAATTAAAGCGAGAGATAAAGAGAGATACGAAGATTTCCAAAAATTAACTTAGTTGTCTTTATTTTTTTTTTTTTTTTATAATTACATTTATTGAACAAATTAAAATCAATGTATTGTATTATCAAAAAATAATAATACATATCATAGAGTATAAATTAAAAAAGGGTAGCTAAAACAATAATTTAATTCAAATTTTTTATAAACAAAATGAATTTTCAGTGACTATTGAAAGTAGAATTTCTGATCATTGCAAAATGTATTCCGTTTTCAAAATTTATCTGTTGTAATATCCCACGTTTAGGGAAATAATTTTATAAAGATTTAATATGGTATGCAACCACTACTTTTAAGATCTGAAATGTTAGAAAGTGCTTTTTTTAATCATTAAATAAGATTAAAATTTTACATGTAAATTACTTTAAGATTTAATTCCAAATATAGTATTTTTTAAACCCTTATGTCAATAACCAAAATGTGCCATTGGCTCCAATGACCAGGGTACCCGGGTACCTGCTGCGATTTTAACATGCATGCGCCCTAAATTCTATTTAAAACACCCCTATTTCATGGAATGTAACAGTAATGCTTTTGGTGAAGAGGAGTTATGGAAACTAGACCTAAATTCATTTTAGTTTCTTTTGATATTAACATTCTGAAATCGGAATGAAAAGAACATAAAGGTACCCGGGTACCCGGTCATTGACATAAGGGTTTTAATAATGTTATGAAAAGTCATTCTGTGAAGAGATTTACTTATTTCTAAAATTACTTCAAATTAAAATGTAGCATGTTTTTCAAATTTTGTTAGCTCATCGATAAAGAATATTTTCCTATCTTTACAAATTTCTAATTTCGAAACCATCTTAGAATAAGCCCCTACTATACATAAAATATAATTATTCCAAAAATGGTAAACAATAGTATCGCTTTTTTTTTTTTTTTTTTTTTTTTTTTTTTGAAATGGTAATTCAGATGCCATGTATTTATGTAGTAGGAGTACTTTCCATAATCATTTATAGGTTAAACAAATACGTAAAAGAATAAATGAAAAAATTTAGAAATCATTTAATAACTATATAAATTCCAAATTAAAAAATGATATAAAAGACGTGTCTTTTGCTGGGCTCTTCAAAATTTTTTTGTTAAAAATCTCTCATTCAATTTTAATTTTAATTTTAAATTTCTGTAACTGATATTTTAAAATATAAGAACTGCAGCTTCTGTAAAAAGAGATCGATAATGAAATTGAACTCTATAAGCTATATTTAAATATATTTAACTGTTTTTTTTTTTTTTTTTTTTTTTTTTTTTTTTTTTTTTTTAAATAATGTTACAGAATCGACTGCCCTTTTGATAAAAGCATAAAATTTGTTTGAACAAAAAAGTATTAAAAAATAATGACACGTTTTAAACTTATATTAAAAATCAAAATATGCAAAATTACTAAAACTTTTTATATTGTTTATATGTAAGAATAGAAGTCAATTTCTGTGATTTTTTTTTATGTATCTCCTAAGTTTTTGAAATGTGCTTATCTGGCGGTTTAGCAAAAAAATGTCAAAATAAAACTTAAATCTCATAATAATGTGGAAGACTTTCTCCGACGAAGTGGCCCAATTTTAACTGACAATCTTTCTTTTTATTACATTCTGTGTCATCTGTATTATAACTTTAGAGAAATATGCAATGCACCTTTAAAAAAGATCGATCCTACCCTTTTAAATGCATTGATTTAAAAATTCATGTGTGTAGCCGTGATGTTTTGGCTGAGAAATTAAAAATTGTATCTTCAAATATTTTTGTTCGTGGCTAAAAAATTATAGGCTGTTTTGGCTATTTGAAAAAAAAAAAATCTGAATTCGATTTAATTCAATTTAGTTTATTGAATCATGTCTGTGCGTGAAAGACTGAGTTGGAGATTAAGAGAGTTAAATAGCCTGTCGCTCATTAGTTTGTCCAAATCTGTCGATGATTGTCCCAAAAAGTTTTTTTTTAAATATAAATTCACGGTATACCCCAACATATTTAATACTTGGTTAATTCCCAGTGTAGCACAACAGATTTAATACTTGATTAATTCCCAGTATATCACGACATGTTTAATGAATAATTCCCGGTATACCACAACGGATTTAATGATTAATTCCCAGTATACAACAACAGATTTAACACTCTTTTAAATAATTTTTCAACTACTTTTCAGCAGTGAAATTACGCTTGAAATTATTGAATGCGCTATTCGAGGGGCTCGGGTTCGATTCCCGGCTTGGACATTTTCCCCTCTGTTGGTTTACATTTACTTAGCAAAGTGATTATTCAAGTCTTTAAGATTTAATACATTTTCTGATAGTCAATGCACGGTGGGTGATTTACCTATTCCAGCTGGCCAAAATTACTTTTGGCGTCAATATAGTCGCATCGCCATTAAATTGAAAACCGTTATTGATTTTCACTATTGAATGTTAGATATTACAAAATGTAGCGAGTAGCAGTCATAATTTCGTTATAGGGACATTCAAAAGTATTTCGTTACATTACGGTCTTTGGGGAAAAATCGTTTAATGATGTTTCATAATTTCAAACACTTTGAAATTTATATACATATCTATGAAGATATTGATGATTGCTACAAGATGATTGTTATAGAATGTGGTATGGATAGCATCTATCGATCATTTATAGGGACACTAAAAAGAATTATGTTACATTACGCTCTACGGAGAAAAATTGTTTGTGGTGTATTTTGTTCAGGTTACACTATTTCAAAAGTATTTAAGTTTGTATATATCTCCGAGGTTCTCTATAAGATGCTTACTATTGAATATGACGTGCCATTCGTCTTTCATATACAGGGGTACACAAAATAAATCAGTTATATTTTGCCCTGTATGAACAACAATTGATGGAAGTGCGTTTTCAGTTGTGGAACACTTTTCTAAATTATAAAAATTGCATAATATTTAGTGCGTATAAATTCTATAAATCATATACAGGGCTTCACAAAACTTCTGAAGTACCTTTCCGTTTATTGATGGAAATTGCTGACGAGGAATTTTCAACTATGCTATGCGCTCACTAACTGTTCTAAATTTTAGCATAATGTGATTATATGATAAATCTATAGTTCATATACAGGGATGTACAAAATTTTGAGCTACTTTTTCGACTTAGGTTGAAATTGTGTTTTAAGCTACGAAGTTTTTTTATAGTTTTCCGAAAATGCATTAAAAAATATTCATAATTTGATTGACACGTGATTTTAAGTTCTTCTTGATAATTTTAATGATACTTTCTTAACGGTATGGAAGCTTAAGTGATAAAACTATTTTTGTATTATTATAACATATCCTAGAATTTCTTTTTCTAAAATTTAAGATACGGGGCAAACATTCGACAGTTTTAATGAAAATTGCTGTGTTGTTTATTCTGTTGTATGTACAGTCGGACCTCTATTTAAAGAAGTAGCTAAATCCCGAAAAAAGTTCATTATATGGAAAACTTGTTAAATAGAGAGTCACTTTTTAAAATACTTTAAACTACATAAAACGTAATTTAAGTCCATAAGCACTTAATATAATTAAAAAAAGTAATTAGTCACACTCTTTTTATAAATTATATCTATTTGTTTTATTTATTTTACCCATCAAAAAGCAAACTGCAAGGGAAATAAGAATGAAACAAAACATTGTCTGGAAATACATTGTATTTTCAGTTAAAAAAATAATTTTACATTAAAATTACGATTTTCATTATGGTTGATAAGCTGTCTGGAGGTATACCAAATTTTAAAGCAGTATTCTTTTTCTTCACGCCTTTATCCACCTCATAAAGAATAATTTTTTTCTTCTTTGATGCTCAAGCACTTTCGCTTTGACATTTTTGAGCTACAAGAACCGAAATTATCTACACGATTGATTATGATCAACAATCTAGAAAACGGGAAACTATAGTTTAAGGACATGGGGCAGCTCCATTGAGGGTTAAAAGGGAATATTGAAAGTTTGCACTTCTTGGATGGAAAGCAAACATCAGAGCAATTTTACTGCTCTCGGTGAGTTAGGTACCTGGTAAGACCTGTTCATGGTCATTCATCATCATAAAATGTGTTAAGAGAAAGAATAATTCTGAAATGTTCAGTAATATTTTAAGAAATAGGGAGAAGAAAAAATTAGATCCCAAGGAAAAGTTCGTTAAATAGAGAATTCACTTCTCTATTTGGAGGTTATTTTACGCAGAAATTTGTAAAATGTTCTTGGTTCCAAGCAAAAGTTCGCAAAATAGAGAAATTCGCAAAATAGAAGTTCGTTAAATAGAGGTCCGACTGTATATATTTATCTCTGCACAGAGGAACCATATGTAAAGAATGGGAATCATAAGATATCATGAGAAAATGCCTACATTATGTTTTGCATCGTATTAAATCTGAATTTGGAGAATTTATCTGGTTCAATTTTGTAATTACTTGAAATTTGCAGCCAAGTAATATATTTTAAATCATTTTGTCCTAAGATATCTACATACAACGGCCATTTTTTGTCCAAATTTGGTCATAAATTTAAACATTTCGCTCTTGCAAAACTTCATGTGCTCTTCATTGTAATTTTCCACTATAAACAAAATATTTTCAACCAAATTCACATTTTCGTTAAATTTTAAATCTTGTTGCAGCTGCATAATGGTGAAAAAGTTTAATTATGTGACTTACTTAAATTCTGCTGTTTTTGATAAAATAAAATATGGTACTTGAACTAAAATTAAAAAAAAATAGACTTAATAAGCTAAAAATCATTCTAAAAACTGGGAGGGCAACTAAGGGCAGATAAATTAAATCGGAACAAAAAGGTAATAATCTAAGTTATTTAATCATATCAAAAATTGAGCTTAATCGTGCTTTATCATATAACTTTTTCTATATTAAAACTGAAAAAAAATACAGAGTTTTTTGCGACATTAAATATGAAATAACAGCGGATATGTGCTAACTTTATGCACATAAATCAGACAAAATAAAGTCCATATTTTGTTTGAAAGCGTCCTTAATCGAGCAATACATTTTTTATTACATATTTCCACTATGGACCATATAATTACATTTATATCAAAACAAATAGCAGGGTACAACGCCCTAACTATTGAGCTATAACAGGCAAAAAATGAGTTACACTAGGATATACTTTTAAAAATCGACTTTGGGCCAACTAGAATCGGTAAATCACCCACCGTGCGACGTGTTTCTTTTGTGATGAGCACTTGCCCCAAGATAAGTGGGGGTAAAAGCACTGTTTCCCCATACCGGTCGCCGGTGAAGTGGTTAAGGGCTAACTTAGCATGGGTAATGTCTATCAGTGGGTATTGCGCATGTTAGCTTAAGCACACAGTAAAAAATATGTATTAAATTCATGCAAGTAAATGCATTAGAATAAGAAATACGAAAAAAGAATGTCTTTAAAACTAGAATATGATAAAATAAAGTTCCTTTATATCTCCACAACCTTCAGTGTAAAGCACTGCCTTACATAATTTTGATTACAAAGACATTAAGTAACTAGTATATTGTTGCCATCACAAAACTTTCTTCTATATAAATAGCGTCAATTAAATCACTTAAATAATACAAGAAATTACATCATTTTTGCCTCAATTCATATCAAAGAATATCTGAATTTGAAGTTTGACAAAAATTCTTCCATTAGTTCTTGAGATAGAGCTATAGCGGAAATTCTGAAAAATGTAGCATCGCAGCGTCACCTATTGAGCGATTTGCACCAAAATATAAATAGCACTAATTGCTATCAAAGTATACCTGAATCTGAAATTTGATGAAAATTCGTGAATTAGTTACTGAGATAGAGCTATAGTGGAAATTCTGAAAAATGCAGCATAGCAGCGCCACCTGTTGAGCGATTTGCACCAAAACATAAACAGCACTAATTCATATCAAGGTATATCTGAATCTGAGTTTGCGGAAATCGCAAACTCAGTTGTTGCAAACAAATCTGTAGCGGAAATCGCAAAAAAAATGCAGCATAGCAGCGCTACCTGTTGAGGGATTTACAGCAAAATATATAAAACGTAACAATTCCTGTCAAGGACTAACTGAATCTGAAGTTTGATGAAAATCCGTTCATTAGTTCTGGAGATTGAGCTATAAAAAAAATCGTGAAAAATGCTGCATAGCAGCAGCACCTGTTGAGCGATTTACACCACAAACTAATCAGCACCCATTTATATAAGGGACTAAGTGAATATAAATTGTTATTAAATACCGTTCATTAGTCCTTGAGAGCGCCCACAAAATTTGTGTCACACACAGACAGACTCACAGACAGACATTTTGAAAAACATGTTTTTCGGGCTCTCTGACCCCTAAAACGTGTAAATTCGTCGAAAATCGTAATTCGGAAATTTTCATGAATCGAATACTTTCTTCTTCTAAAGATAAAGTAAAAATAATACAATTATTGTAAGAAATGGGTTGCTTCGAAAAGTAGTTTAACTTGATGCAAATGCCACTATTAATTAATGATTTATTAGAAACTAATATTAGAAAATAATTAACGAAGCATTATTATCACGAAAAATGTTGTTTCAAAAGCATATGAAAAAAATTTAAATGTTTAAATACTCTGACTCAACGTGGTTTCTGAGTCAAATATTTACTGAATCACGGTTTCGACTTCACTTAGACCTGCAAATTATGGCTTGCAATACAAGCACGTTCAAATTCGCAAAGAAATTTCATCTAGTACCAACCACGCTTAATAAACGTTTTCATGTATTTCCACAAAAATACTTTCTGTCCCTATACATCGATTCAAAATTAAATTTCTGTTTCATTCTTTACACTGGCATATTTTGTTAATTTAGAAAATTCTTACTTATACATAATGGATTTCACAAAATGAGAATATCTACGGTATTTAAATTTACAATACTGTTGATAAATAAATAATCGAATAAATAAATGTAAAAAGCTAATTAAAGGAATCACTATCCATTTATGTGCACATGACACAGGAGTCTAGAAAGTCCAGTTTACCCATTTTGTAAGTTAAAAAAAGTTCACTTTTTCTGTACCATTTTTTAACTTCTTGTTATTTTATATTTCATATAAAATTTGTAACTTTGAGGCAAATTAACTCATTAATTAGATTAGCTGCTTTTTTTACTCGTTTCTCGCCAAACCCTCCTTCAATTCTTTATTGACTGCATGATCTTAACGGCGATCCTGAGAGAGAGGAAAAGTTACTTTTGAAATTTCACACTTAGTTTGTTTTTTCATCAAGCTATCTGTTATAGATATAAAAAGAATAAGGTTGCCTTTAAAGATGCCTTTTGCTTCTAGATGTTAAGAAACAAAATCTGCGAACATATTTTATTGGCTTGCTACACTGCTAAAAATATTCCTGTAAAATTACGGGCAGAGGCCGGTAGCAGAGATTCCAGTCATACCCGTAAAAAAAATCTATGCCCATCATTTTGCGCAGCCCGTAAATTTACGGGGCAAAAATATAATGTACTTCAAAACACAATAACACATTACTTACTGTTCCGTAGCATGTAGCACGTTAGATAATCATCCCAGAATCGCTTTTTTGGCGGGTTAAAAAATATGTTACGTTTGCGGTTAGGTGACATTATTTTTCGAAACACGACTAAAATGAAGGGTTACACCCTAGCGAAGGAAAATGGATGGGGCCGTACCGTATTTTTTTCGTGGATTAGACCGTTTTTCATCAAATAAGGCCGTTGCCCGTGAAAATTGAAGAGCAAACGCTCATAAATTTACAATTTTTTCTGAGAGTGTACTGGACTCTCAAATTTCCGGTTCATAATGCCTCTGATCAGAGTCTTTGTTTTACCTTTTAATAATGAAGAGAATTCGTCAATGGAAAATCAATCTTCATTTAGAGACGGGTTACCTTACATGGTCCATTAAATTCCACTTTTAAATCTAGAAAGAAAAAAAAAGAAAAAATCTTAAAAATTTCACGTTCCTTAGGAATTTAGACATATTATTTTTAATCAGTGAGTAAAATAAGTTTTACAGCGTATTTGAATTTAACAGTACACAGATCACGTACGCACCTTATATTTCTAAGGAGTCACTATATGCAGAAATTAAATAATCTTTACATTGTCGCAAATTAACATTTAACATTCTGCGATTAAATAAGGCATAGATAGCTGTTCAGAAATGTGTAACTCCTCAAGAATCCAAGGAGTTTAACCTTTTATGCCCCGATGGTACTTTAAAGTATCATTAAAATAACTTGTTATAAAATTCATTGAATACATTGATTAGTAGTAATACAGTTTAGAATGAATTATAGCTACTCTACTTTATCTTTGTTCTAAAAGCATTATTGGTTGTACAAAACAAAAATATTTCTAAAAGGATGATTTCTTTTGCCTTTGCATCTTTTCAGCTTTCATGACGTTGAAAGATTGGGGGGGGGGGGGGAGGATATTCAGTTCGGAAATATTTCTATATTTGTATTCTAAGAACATTATATTTATACATTTCCTATTTCTATAAAAATACTACAAAAATATTTTAAAATAAAAGACTTCAGTGGAGTTATAAATATTGCACAAAATCCCCATACATTGAAATTTAATTAATTCATTTTAATTTTCAAAATCCTCCTAAAATTTATTTAATGATTGTGTAAATCTTCTAATGTAGTTTCAAGTTTGGAAGATGAAATTATCATGAATTCATAATTTGGGACATAAAGGGCTAAATAATCTTCACATTGTCGCAAATTACCATTTAACATTCTGCGATTAAATAAGGAATAGATCTATTTAGAAATGCTACACTCCTTAGGAATCCAAGGAATTTAATGTAGTACGCACCCTATATCAAATAGCATTCAAAAATTCACTTTATTGAGTTCAAATGTTCTAAATGTTTGACGCTAAACGTAATATTTAAATTTACTTTTTGAAAGACATTTCAAAAATCAGTAAACAGCAACAAATTCAAGAAATCGCGGTGTAGGGAGAAAAGTTTTAAAGAACAATTTCTTTTTGAAATATTTTTAGAAAATGGTGGATAATCGATCGGTCCTACAGGATTAAAAAAAAGGAGGGTGAGTTGAAAATAAGACAGATATACAGACTCCTAATAAGAAAGTAGAGGTTACGGTTATGGTTTTAGAATTGATACATAGAATTTCTATGGACTTGAAATAACAAATTTAGACTGATTAGAAGAACCCTCCTTTTTAATTCAAAAACCCCCTTTTTCATTCAAAATTATTTTGTAACCCTTACACTAGAATAAAAAATACTTTAAATATCAAAACTTTATTATAGCATTTTAAAATGATTAGTCGATGAAACTGATTAGCTTTTAAATGAATTAGCTGATGAAGGATTCAAAATGAATCCGGAACGTTCTTTTAAATTGTTTTTAGTGTTTTTACATTTTAATGTAGTGCAATGTAATGTCTGTTATTTTGAAAACTTTTATAATTTTAAAATGTGTTTTGTTTTACGTTATTAATTTTTATTCAACTACTATATGAATGGAAGGAAAAACTCACAAGATACAATTCACACTCATTTGTTCTAAATGCGATAAGTGCCTCTATGGAGAAATAGTTAATTTTAAAGTATTTAATTATTTGTTTACTGTGCAATATTTTTAATTGTGTATTGTGTAATATTTACAGTAATTCATAACTTCATTAATTCATTGTGTACTGTGTAATATTAGCATATGAATTTTTTGTCATTATATTACGATTCTAGTCTAGAAAGTTTTGTTTTATTTAATAAGTCATGTTGTTTTATTTTTTAAATAAATTATTACTTTACATAAGAGAATCTGCAGTATTTTATATTTTCCCCTTAATCAGGATATTTCATTTCTAGCATTGACAGTTTGCAGTACATTAGTACAGTAAAGCAAAATTATTATTAATTAATAATTTTATATTTAATTAATAATTTTATACAAGAAAATCTGTTTTGCAATAGAAAAGGAAAAAAAAAATATTCAAGTGATTTGGAAATTATTAGTCTTCTACATGATGTCGATAAAATTCAGAGAGATACCATTTAGTGTTGTTTTAGTGTCTAATTTTTCTTATATGTTGTAGATAAACTAAGTTACAATGGAAAGTGATTTAAGTAATTGTTCTCTAAAATAGTTGTTGAATAATTACAGTACTGTTTATTATTTCCCATCCATGATAACCCATTTCTTGTGTGGTTTGTGGTAGATTTTGTGGCATTTTACTTAATTTTATTAAAAAAAAAAAAAAAAAAAAATGCAATGGAAAGAAACAAAACTGAAGAAATTTGATAATTTTCATTTTTTTACACGAAGTCAATATAGGATTTGTAGTGATTCCATGTTCCTTTTATTCATACCTGGTTATTCTATTAACTCTACTTGTATATAAATTTTTGCATAAATCTTTTTGTAATGGAAAGTGATTTAAAGAAGTATTTTCTTGCATATGAACAGTTAAAATACTTTATAATATTCATATTCATGATACTCCATTTCTTGTGTGGTTTGTGATAGAGTTTGTGGCATTTATTTAATTTTGTGTGAAAAAAAAAACCTCTGCAATGAAAGAAACAAAACTCAAGAAATACGGTAATTTTCATTTTTTTACACGAAGCAAATATAGGATTTAGAGTGATTCCATGTTCCTCTTATTCATTCCTGGTTATTCTATTAACTCTACTTGTATATAAATTTTTGCATAAATCTTTTTGCAATGGAAAGTGATTTAAAGAAGTATTTTCTTGCATATGAACAGTTAAAATACTTTATAATATTCATATTCATGATACTCCATTTCTTGTGTGGTTTGTGGTAAAGTTTGTGGCATTTATTTAATTTTGTATGGAAAAAAAAAAAACCTCTGCAATGAAAGAAACAAAACTCAAGAAATACGGTAATTTTCATTTTTTTACACGAAGCAAATATAGGATTTAGAGTGATTCCATGTTCCTCTTATTCATTCCTGGTTATTCTATTAACTCTACTTGTATATAAATTTTTGCATAAATCTTTTTGCAATGGAAAGTGATTTAAAGAAGTATTTTCTTGCATATGAACAGTTAAAATACTTTATAATATTCATATTCATGATACTCCATTTCTTGTGTGGTTTGTGGTAAAGTTTGTGGCATTTATTTAATTTTGTATGAAAAAAAAAAAAAAAAAAAAAAAAAAAAAAAACCTCTGCAATGAAAGAAACAAAACTCAAGAAATACGGTAATTTTCATTTTTTTACACGAAGCAAATATAGGATTTAGAGTGATTCCATGTTCCTCTTATTCATTCCTGGTTATTCTAGTACCTCTATTTGTATATATATATTTGCATAAATCTCTTTGCACAGGAAAGTGATTAAAAGAAGTATTTTCTTGCATATGAATAGTTAAAATACTTTATATATATTCCTATTCATGATATATCATGATCATATTTATTAAATTTCTAATATTAGCGCGAATCAATTTTCTTTTATATTCATTTTATTCTTTTTCCAGTAACTCTGCTCGTATATATATTCTTGTATAAAGTAATTTGTAACGTAAAGTAATTTTTAGAAATCATTGCATATGCTTAGTTTCAGTGTTTTTATATATTTTTCATATTTGTAATATTCCATTTCCAGTATTAATATTTCAGTAGGGTTTTCACATGTACCTACATTTAAAAATATACACTGTCATGAAAAGAGTCAATTTGAAATGCATATTATATTTGCTCTACCACATGCATCATGGATATAATGTAAAAACTGCACATATTGTCTTATACACTCTTACATAGGTATTCTAGTAATAAAAGTTTGATTATTTACTCCTATGATAAAGGAGAACTTTATTTTCTAGCGTAAAAAATATTTACACTCCTAGGAACGTGTACGAATACACTTCTCTACATCCGGTACGCAAATTGTAGTTCGTTATAGTGCTCTAGTACCAGCAGTTATGATTTCCTATGCACTCCTCTGTCAAATGCAAAGTCTAGCCTTTTTAGATGCATTATTGATTAACTTTGCTCGTACAAAAATTGTTTTACTACATATTCTTCTTATAAACGTAGGGAGGCTATAGTAGTAGTTGGAAAGTTTCGGTTGTGAAATATTCTGGGTTGCTCCTTGAGTATTCAGAGAAGAAAGTATTTTCTATTTTGTTCCAAAATGCTTTATATTGAACATATTTCTGTATTAAATAGCTTTATTAAGGAAAAACGAAGTAATAATAATAATCATTTAAAGAAATGCCTAGGTCGTGTTTATAGTAATTCATCAACATCTTATTCTACAGTAAAATAATGCTAAACTAATTAACATGGCTCTGAGAACATGGCCCGTAGATGAAGATCATCACAAACTTCACAACATTGATTAAACCTCTTTGATTAATAAGATGAGAAATATTAGGAAATTTTAAGTGACAATACTTCTGATAGCAGCAGAAAAGGAAAATTGCAAAACTTTTTGTTTCATTCCACATGAACATCTTCACATGAACATTCCTTGTAAGACGTTTACCACGACCACGACCTCTCTCTGCTATTCAATTAATGCATCTTATTTACTAGAGAACAAGCACAGAAACTTGGGTTTTAAAATCCTGATCCTCATTTAACCTTATCAAACTTCTATTTAGGCATTTTCGTACTTAACAATAATCACGAAAATGTTATTCAGCAATCACGTTATTCAAGGTATCACGAAATCGAGGGATTATTCATGTTATAAGTCCAATTAGATAGCTCAGGCCAGGCTTCTCACAAAACTATGGCAGATCACTTTGGTTTTGAACTCTATGCTATTAAACGATTGATGTGTTAGATCGAGCACTGAAGCTTGTTCAATGCCCGATAAAAATATTGACAATAAGGACTCACGCACAAAAAATCTTTTCACATTGCAATTTTCAAGCAACTATGGCAACTTGACATTCGAGTCGTAGTTAAAGGTTCGCTCATTTATCACGTATGATTGTGCTTTAAGAACATTCCTTGTAAGTACAGACTAGTGCAACGTGGGTCAAGGTTAAACAAACTCTGGTGAAAAAGTATTAGATGCGATAAATGGATGCGAAAAATTTTGAGCAAGTAATTGCAATATAAAACATCTAAAGTGTTTCTTTAATGATCTTTAAAAAAGTTATCTTAAAGATGGTTGCCTAGTTGCTCGGCACGACGTTGCATTTAACTAATTGACAGCACCCAATTTAAGGATGAAAGATAACTATTTTTTCAGTTAAGATTAAAGGGGCATTTTATCCCTTTACTATTTTCCCTTAAAAATACATTCTCTAAATTTTCGTGATATGCTTTACTAGAAATAATATTTCATGCATATTCATTAAAATCCCATTTTAAAATTTAATCTGTTTCAGCTAGATAATTAGATTAAATTTTTACTACCAAGCCTTCCAAGAATAGTTCATTGCAACTTTTGGCTAAATCGGTTTTAATTTTTCCACCAGTTGAGAATCAACAGGAAAAATTGATGTCGGTTTGTTAAGTACATTACACTATATCATTTATGTAACAGCAATTACTACTATAAAATTACACAACGCACTTTTGTGATTTTTGGGCACAACTAGATTTTAAGTTATTTTCTAAGTAAATTGTTCCTGAAGCTAATAGATATTATGAGAAACATACAGTAACACCGCATAATATAAATATTTTTGGTGTTATTAGCTTACGTGGAATGTTCGTTTCATTAATAGAAGATAATCTTTAAAATGTCCAGAATAATAAAATACATTATTTTAAAAAAATCCAAAATGGGCTTATTAATGTAATGAGTCAAATGTTGTTGTTATTCGCGATTGCATTCCCAACATCAGTTGTCAGTAGCAATTATCGGAGGTATTTAAAATGTAGCTAATAATGTGTAATCAAATTCATCAAGTATATCTGGATATTTCCTCAAGATTTTATCTGTGGGAAGTAGCATAGGTAAAATTTTGTTCAACATTAAATGATGAGTCGACATAAACTTGACACATTAGGGCTAGATGTTAACCCATTCGGGACGATGGGTGCATATATGCATCTTCGAAAAGTTCATATAGAAATTATTATTGTTACCAGTAAAAAGTAAAAGTAGTATTTACTTTCTTTAATTGAAGCATTTTCGTGATTACTTAAGTAAAGAGTACAAGTTCATTCCTTCCGGCTCGATGAAAAGAGCACCATGTTGCTTGGGAATTAAACACTGGGTATGATGCGTTAGGCTGACCACTGGCTAGGACATGAGCTGTATAGTACCACAGTGCCCGTGGTCAAGAAAACAGACAAGGGCACTGGACAAGATCCTTAATGGATTGCACTTATGTTTCAGTATCACCATTTGCGAGTAGTCAGTTTCTTACTAGGCAAAGATTGCTATAGGATTATAGTGCTGCCGAAAAAATGGCATATTTATTTTCCATTAAACTTTGACCGACCAAACTTTCTCCCAATCGGTCATTGCATCTCGTAACGCGTCTCTAGTAAGACTATGTGTGCACATCTTATAATAATCCAAATAGCAATGTAAAGTGCTGAATGACACTAATCTGTACTGATACAATTTTCATTATTGAGAAAAATTTCAATTTAAATATTTTAACTTCAAGCAAAAAATTTAGTAGATTTAACATGATCCTATTTTGGGTCATCTCATAGATATTTTCAGAAAAATGTGATTTATAGATTACAAAATGTTTGACACCATAGGTTAAAAGCATTGATTTAAAAGCTTTGGATATATTCAATATTTCATTTAATGTGATGCAAAAATCTATAAATTTAAACATTTTTTTTATGGTCAAAAATAATAGGCAGTTTTCGATGACTTGATAAAGTAATAAATTTTAATGGCCTTTATTAAAAGCATACTGATTAATTTTATGTAATGCTCTTAATATTTAATTATGTCTTTTTTACAGAGAAAAACGGAGTCACGTTTTAATCACCAATAGACCGTGGTTGGAGGTACAGATGCTTTTGTTGTACTAATTTATCGAATCCCCCGTCTCGAGTTCCGCTTCAAAGATTTTTTCCCTTTATACCCCCCACCCCGCATTAAATCTAATGCCTGAACTGAGGATGAATATAAATCATCTTTATTTTTTTATAGAAGAATTTGTAAAACCCTATAGAATAATTCATACAAAAACCCATAAAAATCATCTACAGCATCTTTAGAATTTTCTACAGAGTCTTCATAGACAGTTATGCAGGATATTCCGTGTAAGAACACTGTCATGAAAAGAGTCAATTTGAAATGCATCTTATATTTGCTCTACCACATGCATCATGGATATAATTTAAAATCTGCACATATTGTGTTATACACTATTACGTAGGTATTCTAGTAATAAAAGTTTGATTATTTACTCATATGATAAAGGAGATCTTTATTTTCTAGCGTAAAAAAATATTTACACTCCTAGGAACGTGTAGAAATACACTTCTCTACATCCGGTACGCAAATTGTAGTTCGTTATAGTGCTCTAGTACCAGCAGTTATGATTTCCTATGCACTCCTCTGTCAAATGCAAAGTCTAGCCTTTTTAGATGCATTATTGATTAACTTTGCTCGTACAAAAATTGTTTTACTACATATTCTTCTTATAAACGTAGGGAGGCTATAGTAGTAGTTGGAAAGTTTCGGTTGTGAAATATTCTGGGTTGCTCCTTGAGTATTCAGAGAATAAAGTATTTTCTATTTTGTTCCAAAATGTTTTATATTGAACATTGTATTAAATAGCTTTATTAAGGAAAAACGAAGTAATAATAATAATCATTTAAAGAAATGCCTAGGTCGTGTTTGTAGTAATTCATCAACATCTTATTCTACAGTAAAATAATGGGCTTAACTAATTAACATGGCTCTGAGAACATGGCCCGTAGATGAAGATTATCACAAATTTCACAACATTGATTAAACCTCTTTGATTAATAATATGAGAAATATTAGGAAATTTTAAGTGACAATACTTCTGATAGCAGCAGAAAAGGAAAATTGCAAAACTTTTTGTTTCATTCCACATGAACCTCTTCACATGAATATTCCTTGTAAGACGGCTACCACGACCTCTCTCTGCTATTCAATTAATGCATCTTATTTACTAGAGAACAAGCACAGAAACTTTGGTTTTAAAATCCTGATCCTCAATTAACCTTATCAAACTTCTATTTAGGCATTTTCATACTTAACAATAATCACGAAAATGTTATTCAGCAATCACGTTATTCTAGGTATCACGAAATTGAGGGATTATTCATGTTATAAGTCCAGTTAGATAGCACATACCAGACTTCTCACAAAACTATGGCAGATCACTTTGGTTTTGAACTCTATGCTATTAAACTATTGATGTGTTAGATCGAGCACTGAAGCTTCTTCAATGCCCGATAAAAATATTGACAATAAGGACTCACGCACAAAAAATCTTTTCACATTGCAATT
The DNA here is from genome assembly GCA_963932465.1 of Maratus speciosus. Lineage (NCBI taxonomy): Eukaryota > Metazoa > Arthropoda > Arachnida > Araneae > Salticidae > Maratus > Maratus speciosus. The sequence goes on from OZ010786.1 coordinate 677,314,259, forward strand.
TTCAAGCAACTATGGCAACTTGAGATTCGAGTCGTAGTTAAAGATTCGCTCATTTATCACGTATGATTGTGCTTTAAGAACATTCCTTGTAAGTACAGACTAGTGCAACGTGGGTCAAGGTTAAACAAACTCTGGTGAAAAAGTATTAGATGCGATAAATGGATGCGAAAAATTTTGAGCAAGTAATTGCAATATAAAACATCTAAAGTGTTTCTTTAATGATCTTTAAAAAAGTTATCTTAAAGATGGTTGCCTAGTTGCTCGGCACGACGTTGCATTTAACTAATTGACAGCACCCAATTTAAGGATGAAAGATAACTATTTTTTCAGTTAAGATTAAAGGGGCATTTTATCCCTTTACTATTTACCCTTAAAAATACATTCTCTAAATTTTCGTGATATGCTTTACAAGAAATAATATTTCATACATATTCATTAAAATCCCATTTTAAAATTTAATCTGTTTCAGCTAGATAATTAGATTAAATTTTTACTACCAAGACTTCCAAGTATAAGTTCATTGCAACGTTTGGCTAAATCGGTTTTAAATTTTCCACCAGTTGAGAATCTGAAGATGATTTTCACAACAAGAAAAATTTATGTTGGTTTGTTAAGTACATTACACTATATCATTTATGTAACAGTAATTACTACTACAATAAAATTATACAACACACTTTTGTGATTTTAGGGCACAACTAGATTTTAAGTTATTTTCTAAGTAAATTGTTCCTGAAGCTAATAGATATTATGAGAAACATACAGTAACACCGCATAATAGAAATATTTTTGGTGTTATTAGCTTTCGTGGAATGTTCGTTTCATTAATAGAAGATAATCTTTAAAATGTCCAGAATAATAAAATACATTATTTTTAAAAAACCAAAAATGAGCTTATTAATGTAATGGGTCAAATGTTGTACAAGAGGTGATTTTTTGAATTCAATGCTACTAAGTATTTTGTTGTTATTCGCGATTGCATTCCCAACATCAGTTTTCAGTAGCAATTATCGGTGGTATTTAAAAAGTAGCTAATAATGTGTAATCAAATTCATCAACCAGTATATCTGGATATTTCCTCAAGATTTTATCTGTGGGAAGTAGCATAGGTAAAATTTTGTTCACCATTAAATGATGAGTCCAGACAAACTTGACACATTAGGACTAGATGTTAACCCATTCGGGACGATGGGTGCATATATGCATATTCGAAAAGTGCATATAGAAATTATTTTTGTTTCCAGTAAAAAATAAAAGTAATATTTGCTTTCTTTAATTGAAGCATTTTCGTGATTACTTAAGTAAAGAGTACAAGTTCATTCCTTCTGGCTCGATGAAAATAGCACCATGTTGCTTGGGAATTAAACACTGGGTATGATGCATTAGGCTGACCACTGGCTAGGACATGAGCTGTATAGTACCACAGTGCCCGTGGTCAAGAAAACAGACAAGGACACTGGACAAGATCCTTAATGGATTGCACTTATGTTTCAGTATCACTATTTGCGAGTAGTCAGTATCGTATTAGGCAAAGATTGCTATAGGATTATCCTCTTCAGACCCCATGGTTTATTTTCATATATTTTCTTACTTCAGTTATGAATTTATATTTGCAAAGTGATAACTAAGAAAGATTGAAAAGAAAAAAAAATTAAATTTAATTTTTGTACATAAAATTTGATATATCATATATGACACATGGGACACAATAAATACATTTTTTGATAATTTTTTAGGATATTTTCTTTTGTTTTGAATGGAAAAAATAATAAATAATATTAAATAATCATGCATTTAATAAATTTTTATTTTCAATGGTGTCTCCTTGTGGTATTTTAACGAATAAAAAAATTATTTACTTTTCGTTTTTGTATATTTCCCTCATTTTTGCTGCAAGTCATTTTTAGGTAGATTTCATTACAAAAAGCTACCTATTGCAGCCGTTCGGAGGAAAGCGATTTCAAAAAATTTTGGTATATTTTCATCGATCATGACCCCCAGACCCCGAAACCACCCTCCATTCAAAATTGACATATATATATATATATATATCTGATCTTTGTCAGACTGTAACTCTAGTATTTATGAACCGATTTGGATGTAATTCGGTGTGTACATAGTACATACCAATGTATCGACCGAGTTCGTTGGCCAGCTTCATCCGCCTTTTTGTTTGAAAATGGAGGCCATTTAAAATTTTAAAATAAAATTTAAAATTTGAAATGTGGTATCAAAAAATTGAAAATGGAAAAATATTTTTTTCTTATGTATTTAACCTTACAAAGATTCCGGAGCAGTTTTTGTTTCGTCTATATCTTACAAAATGGCTGAGTTATAGCATTTTGAATTTCTAGCGTGGCTGACATTTTGAAACGTCCTGAATTTTGTCACGCGATAAAAGGCGTATTTATGAACCGATTTGGATGTAACTTCGTTTATACATAGTACATGCCAATTTCTCGACCGAGTTCGTTGGCCAGCTTCATCCGCCATCTTGTTTAAAAATGGCGTCCATTTAAATTTTTAAGAAAAATTTAAATTTGAAATGTGGTACCAAAAAATAGAAAATTGAAAAAATATTTTTTTGTTATGTGTTTGACCTTGATAAAAAGATTCGGAAGCAGTTTTTGTTTCGTCTATATCTTAAAGAATGGCTGAGTTATAGCATTTTGAATTTCTAGCGTGGCTGACATTTTGAAACGTCCTGATTTTTGTCACGTGATAACGGGCGTATTTATGAACCGATTTGAATGTACCTTGGTGTGTACATAGTACATACAAATATTTCGACCGAGTTCGTTGTCCAGCTTCATCCGCACTCTTGTTTCAAAATGCCGGCCATTTAAAAAAAAATTAAAAAATTTAAAATGAGATACCAAAAATTTGGAAATTGAAAAAGATTTTTTTCGTATGTGTTTGACCTTAATACAAAGATTCCGAACAGTTTTTGTTTTGTCTATGTCTAAAAAAATGGCTGAGTTATAGCATTTTGAATTTCTATTGTGGCTGACGTTTTAAAAAGACCTGATTTTTGTCACGCGATAACAGGCGTATTTATGAACCGATTTGGATGTAACTTGGTCTGTACATAGTACATACCAATGTCTCGATCGAGTTCGTTGGCCAACTTCATTCGCCATCTTGTTTCAAAAGGGTTGCCATTTAAAAATAATAATAAATTTAAAATTTAAAATGAGGTATTAAAAAATTGGAAAATGAAAAAGATTTTTTTTATGTGTTTGGCCTTGATACAAAGATTCCGGAGCAGTTTTTGTTTCTGAAAATTTGTTCTTTTGTTTATATCTTAAAAAATGGTTGAATTATAGCACTTTGAATTTCTAACATGGCTAACATTTTGAAACGGTCTTGTATTTGTCACGCGATAACACACGTATTCGCCTATTTCGATGAAAGAAGACATGTGGATAGTATACATCAATATCACGACCAAGTTCGCTGGCCAGCTTCATCAGCCATCTTGTTTCAAAATGGCGGCAATTAAATTAAAAAAATTATATTTAAAGTGATGTGCAAAAAAATTAGAAATTTAAAAAGGTTTCCTTCTTAAGTATTTGACCTTGATATAAGGATTTAGGAGCATTTTTTGTTTGTCTTTATCTTAAAAAATGTCTCAGATATAGCAATTTCAATATCTAATGTGGGTGACGTTTTGAAAAATCTGATTTTTTGCCTGCGACAGCACTCGTATGTATCAATCGATTTCGATGTGAGTGAGCATGTGTACAGCAATTACTAAGGTCTCGACCAAGTTCACTGGTTAACCTCATCCACCATGTTGTCCTAAAATGGCAGGCACTTTAAGAAATCGCCGAATTTGGAAGCCAAATATAAGTTACTTTAAATAAAAGCAGCTTTGATAAAGCTGACTTATTTCGCGAAATTCTCATTCATAATGATTTAGTATTGATAAAAATTAGTATTGGATCTCCTATATTCGGTTTCAACTAAATTGAGCTTCGTGTGTTTGAATAATATAAGTTGGCTTTTTTAAAATAAGGAATATGAAAGCTACCTCTTCCTCCCGGCACTGGCCGGAAGGACTTTTAAATCCCATTTTATGGCAGAAAAAAGCACTATAAGAAACAATTTGCTATTTTGCTTTAGTTTGGCTATCTTTGAAAATTCCATTCACACCATTTTCATTTTATTAATCATTATTTATATACAGGGAAAAAAATTGTAAAAGATTGTATCCTATAGGATACTCCAGGTCCGAAGAGGTTATAGTGCTGCCGAAAAAATGGCATATTTATTTTCCCTTAAACTTTGACCGACCAAAATTTCTCCCAATCGGTCATTGCATCTCGTAACGCGTCCCTAGTAAGACTATGTGTGCACATCTTATAATAATCCAAATAGCAATGTAAAGTGCTGAATGACACTAATCTGTACTGGTACAATTTTCATTATTGAGAAAAATTTCAATTTAAATATTTTAACTTCAAGCAAAAAATTTAGTAGATTTAACATGATCCTATTTTGGGTCATCTCAAAGATAATTTCAGAAAAATGTGATTTATAGATTACAAAATGTTTGACACCATAGGTTAAAAGCATTGATTTAAAAGCTTTGGATATATTCAATATTTCATTTAATGTGATGCAAAAATCTATAATTTTAAACATTTTTTTTTATGGTCAAAAGTAATAGGCAGTTTTCGATGACTTGATAAAGTAATAAATTTTAATGGCCTTTATTAAAAGCATACTGATTAATTTTATGTAATGCTCTTAATATTCAATTATGTCTTTTTTACAGAGAAAAACGGAGTCACGTTTTAATCACCAATAGACCTTGGTTGGAAGTACAGATGCTTTTGTTGTACTAATTTATCGAATCCCGCGTCTCGAGTTCCGCTTCAAAGATTTTTTCCCTTTATATGCCCCACCCCCCCATTAAATCTAATGCCTGAACTGAGGATGAATATAAATCATCTTTATTTTTCTATAGAAGAACTTGTAAAACCCTATAGAATAATTAATACAAAAACCTATAAAAATCATCTACAGCATCTTTAGAATTTTCTACAGAACCTTCATAGACAGTTATGCAGGATATTCCGTGTAAGAACACTGTCATGAAAAGAGTCAATTTGAAATGCATATTATATTTGCTCTACCACATGTATCATGGTATAATTTAAAAACTGCACATATTCTGTTATACACTATTACATAGGTATTCTTGTAATAAAAGTTTGATTATTTACTCATATGATAAAGGAGAACTTCATTTTCTAGCGTAAAAAAATATTTACACTCCTAGGAACGTGTAGAAATACACTTCTCTACATCCGGTACGCAAATTGTAGTTCGTTATAGTGCTCTAGTACCAGCAGTTATGATTTCCTATGCACTCCTCTGTCAAATGCAAAGTCTAGCCTTTTTAGATGCATTATTGATTAACTTTGCTCGTACAAAAATTGTTTTACTACATATTCTTCTTATAAACGTAGGGAGGCTATAGTAGTAGTTGGAAAGTTTCGGTTGTGAAATATTCTGGGTTGCTCCTTGAGTATTCAGAGAATAAAGTATTTTCTATTTTGTTCCAAAATGTTTTATATTGAACATATTTCTGTATTAAATAGCTTTATTAAGGAAAAACGAAGTAATAATAATCATCATTTAAAGAAATGCCTAGGTCGTGTTTATGGTAATTCACCAACATCTTATTCTACAGTAAAATAATGGGCTAAACTAATTAACATGGCTCTGAGAACATGGCCCGTAGATGAAGATCATCACAAACTTCACAACATTGATTAAACCTCTTTGATTAATAAGATGAGAAATATTAGGAAATTTTAAGTGACAATACTTCTGATAGCAGCAGAAAAGGAAAATTGCAAAACTTTTTGTTTCATTCCACATGAACCTCTTTACATGAACATTCCTTGTAAGACGTTTACCACGACCACAACCCCTCTCTGCTATTCAATTAATGCATCTTATTTACTAGAGAACAAGCACAGAAACTTGGGTTTTAAAATCCTGATCCTCATTTAACCTTATCAAACTTCTATTTAGGCATTTTCGTACTTAACAATAATCACGAAAATGTTATTCAGCAATCACGTTATTCAAGGTATCACGAAATCGAGGGATTATTCATGTTATAAGTCCAATTAGATAGCTCAGACCAGGCTTCTCACAAAACTATGGCAGATCACTTTGGTTTTGAACTCTATGCTATAAAACGATTGATGTGTTAGATCGAGCACTGAAGCTTGTTCAATGCCCGATAAATATATTGACGATAAGGACTCACGCACAAAAAATCTTTTCACATTGCAATTTTCAAGCAACTATGGCAACTTGAGATTCGAGTCGTAGTTAAAGGTTCGCTCATTTATCACGTATGATTGTGCTTTAAGAACATTCCTTGTAAGTACAGACTAGTGCAACGTGGGTCAAGGTTAAACAAACTCTGGTGAAAAAGTATTAGATGCGATAAATGGATGCGAAAAATTTTGAGCAAGTAATTGCAATATAAAACATCTAAAGTGTTTCTTTAATGATCTTTAAAAAAGTTATCTTAAAGATGGTCGCCTAGTTGCTCGGCACGACGTTGCATTTAACTAATTGACAGCACCCAATTTAAGGATGAAAGATAACTATTTTTTCAGTTAAGATTAAAGGGGCATTTTATCCCTTTACTATTTACCCTTAAAAATACATTCTCTAAATTTTCGTGATATGCTTTACTAGAAATAATATTTCATGCATATTCATTAAAATCCCATTTTAAAATTTAATCTGTTTCAGATAGATAGTTAGATTAAATTTTTACTACCAAGCCTTCCAAGAATAGTTCATTGCAACTTTTGGCTAAATCGGTTTTAATTTTTCCACCAGTTGAGAATCAAGAGGAAAAACTGATGTTGGTTTGTTAAGTACATTACACTATATCATTTATGTAACAGCAATTACTACTATAAAATTATACAACGCACTTTTGTGATTTTAGGGCACAACTAGATTTTAAGTTATTTTCTAAGTAAATTGTTCCTGAAGCTAATAGATATTATGAGAAACATACAGTAACACCGCATAATAGAAATATTTTTGGTGTTATTAGCTTTCGGGGAATGTTCGTTTCATTAATAGAAGATAATCTTTAAAATGTCCAGAATAATAAAATACATTATTTTTAAAAAACCAAAAATGAGCTTATTAATGTAATGGGTCAAATGTTGTACAAGAGGTGATTTTTTGAATTCAATGCTACTAAGTATTTTGTTGTTATTCGCGATTGCATTCCCAACATCAGTTTTCAGTAGCAATTATCGGTGGTATTTAAAAAGTAGCTAATAATGTGTAATCAAATTCATCAACCAGTATATCTGGATATTTCCTCAAGATTTTATCTGTGGGAAGTAGCATAGGTAAAATTTTGTTCAACATTAAATGATGAGTCCAGACAAACTTGACACATTAGGACTAGATGTTAACCCATTCGGGACGATGGGTGCATATATGCATCTTCGAAAAGTTCATATAGAAATTATTTTCGTTACCAGTAAAAAATAAAAGTAATATTTGCTTTCTTTAATTGAAGCATTTTCGTGATTACTTAAGTAAAGAGTACAAGTTCATTCCTTCTGGCTCGATGAAAAGTGCACCATGTTGCTTGGGAATTAAACACTGGGTATGATGCGTTAAGCTGACCACTGGCTGGGACATGAGCTGTATAGTACCACAGTGCCTGTGGTCAAGAAAACAGACAAGGGCACTGGAGAAGATCCTTAATGGATTGCACTTATGTTTCAGTATCACTATTTGCGAGTAGTCAGTTTCGTATTAGGCAAAGATTGCTATAGGATTAGACTGCTGCCGAAAAAAATGGCACATTTATTTTCCATTAAACTTTGACCGACCAAAATTTCTTCCAATCGGTCATTGCATCTCGTAACGCGTAGTAAGACTATGTATGCACATCTTATAATAGTCCAAATATAGCAATGTAAAGTGCTGAATGACACTAATCTGTACAATTTTCATTATTGAGAAAAATTTCAATTTAAATATTATAACTCCAAGCAAAAAATTTAGTAGATTTAACATGATCATATTTTGGGTCATCTCAAAGATAATTTCAGAAAAATGTGATTTGTAGATTACAAAATGTTTGACACCATAGGTTAAAAGCATTTATTTAAAAGCTTTGGATATATTCAACATTTCATTTAATGTGATGCAAAAATCTATAATTAAAATTTTTTTTATGGTTAAAAGTAATAGGCAGTTTTCGATGACTTGATAACGTAATCAAATTTGAGTGGCCTTTATTAAAAGCATACTGATTAATTTTTTGTAATGCTCTTAATATTTAATTATGTCTTTTTTTACAGAGAAAAACGGAGTCACGTTTTAATCACCAATAGACCTGGAGGTACAGACGCTTTTGTTGTACTAATTTATCGAATACCGCGTCTCGAGTTCCGTTTCAAAGATTTTTTTCCCTTTATACACCCCCCCCCCCCACACACACACACACACACCATTAAATCTAATGCCTGAACTGAGAATGATCAGCTTTATTATTATTATTTTTTTTTTTTTTCGAAGAACTTCTAAAACCCTCACAATTCATACAAAAACCTATAAAATCATCATCAGCATTTTTAGAATTTTCTACAAAACCTTCATAGACAGTTATGCAGGGTATTCCGCGTAAGGTTTTCTGTGAAATTCTATTAAAAATGCACAGAATTCATTAGAATTATGCTCCGTTTTTATATTACAAAAATTTTTACTAGTATTCTACAAAGTCCTTTAGAACTTAACTGTCCTATGTAATATTTATAACAAGTAATCATTAAATAAAAAAAATAAAAATACCCGACTGCATAAAAAGCGACTAATTAATTACTTCTCATCAATGTGAAACTATTTTTTATATTACTTACCTATTTATTTTTATTTACTTGTATTGATGACGTTTAAGTTGTGTTTAATTGTTGGTTCCTATCTATAAACACTGTTTTGATGAGGTCTATAGATGATCTATGAAGGTTAGGGTTGCAGTAAAAATTGAGATCCTACCTACACAACTTCCAAGTTGTGTAATATTTAAACGCAGCTTCAGACTGTAAAATAATCAATGAAATATCATCTTCATTTTGAAAGACCTATCCAATGATATGCCACTCAATATTGTTTGTAATGTTTTCGTCTCTACCGCCATTTTGAATTTATAAAAACAAAACCTATCCTATAACCATGGGACTGTTAAGACGAATCGATAAAGACCGCATTCATTAAAATCCATCCAGCCATTGGGATGTTTCGAGGGTATAAAGAAATTCACATACCCAGATACACGTCAAACACATAACCCTTCTTCGCAGTCGGGTAAAAACATCTTGATTTGAAAATAAATAAATGTTTTTCTACGAGCACCTTACAGCAAAATTTTATTAAAAAATTGAAATTCATATAAGGTATAGATGCTTTTGTTGTACTAATTTATCGAATCCCGCGTCTCGAGTTCTGTTTCAAAGATTTTTTCTCCATTATACACCCCCCCCCCTCCCTCAATAAATCTAATGCCTGAACTGAGGATGAACAGCTTTATTTTTTCTTTATAGATTAACTTGTAAAACCCTATAGAATAATTCATACAAAAACCTATTAAAATCATCTACAGCATCTTTAGAATTTTCTACTGAACCTTCCTATACAGGTATGCAGAGCATTCTACTTAAGGTTTTCCGTGAAATTCTATAAAAAAATACATAGAATTCTGTAAATTATGCTCCGTTTTTGTATACAGAATTTTTTTACTGAAATTCTACAAATTCCTTTAGAACGTTACTGTCCCATATAATATTTATAGAAAATTTTGATTTGAAAATAAATAAAAATCTTTTTACGCGCACGTTACTGCAAAAAATTATTAAAAAATTTAGATTCATATATGGCAGTTGAAGATTAAAAATAAAATGGTATTTATAATATATCACCTAAGTGGTTTTAAGCACACATTTTACTTCGTTTCCATTTTATAACAGACCTTATATAGGACTTTTTTATTCTTTAATAACATAGGTGTATGTTTTCTTGCGACGTCAAGGTAATAAAATGTGCTTATTTTTGAGTGAGAAAGATTTCTATACGAATACTGCGGTGCCGAAGAGTTAGCACCTCCGACAGAAAGTTATATAAGAGCCAACTAAAAATTTTCCTAATGCTTTTCCAATATAAGCACTGATTTGAATTTCAGTGCAACTACTCGAGAGCAACGCAATAGAAATTCTAGAGAGTTCTGGAGAACATGCTGTAGAAAATCGTGTGTAATATTTATAGCTCAACTGCTAGTACAGTAGAAACTTTGCTATAAATTTCAGTGCAATTGCAACAGAACAGACCAACTGTATCAAAACAAGATAAATTCTATAGCGTCCTCTAGACCATGTTACAGTAAATCCTACATAATATTTATAGATCTTTTACAATTGTTCATACAACCAGAAACACTCTTTTAAATTTCACAGAAACCACACTTCCAACAACCATTCAACGTACTGTGAGAGATCTGTCTTCGAGGCAAATTCCTTATCGATAGTGGTGTTCCCCTGTGCCAGGTAAGTAAAATATACAATAGGCAGAATCAGGCCCTGACTATCGCACGGGCACCTGGGGCCCATGCCCTGGGCACGAAACTTCTGAAGGGCACGAAATTTTTCATAATTCCATCTAAATTTCCATTAAAAAATAAAATAATTGTGAAAATATGTGAAATTTAAGATATGAATACCATGAAATGACAAAAATATATCTCAGTATATGGTTAAAAACCCATTTCAATAAATAATAATAATAATAATAATATTTTTATTCGTGAAACCGTTTTTCAATTTTCTAGAAAACTTAATTTTTTGAGATTAAACTTTACAAATAAGTGTGTAACATGTAAAAAATACTAATATAAGTAAATCAACCAATCTAAGGGGACACGAAAAATTGAAAGTGCCCTGGGCACAGAAACTTGCTAGTCGGGCCCTGGGCAGAATACCTTATACCTTAGGCTGAAAAATATTCAGAAGGAGATTTGTGGCAAACACTTCTTTTCTTATTAACGTTTTTCAAATTTGTTTTTTTATTTATTTAATAGAGACAAATATGCATAAAGTTATGTTCTATTTTGAACTAGTGAAGCTTCGCTCGCTTTGGTGGCCAGATTTTCCCAAACGAAATTTGAATTAAAGGAATCTGAGGTTGCGGGCTTTACTGCCTTTGCAGCGTACACCCATGGGGGGAACGGCAGCTGCGGATAAGAATAAAGCGAAACTTGAATTACTGAGATTTTTTATTTTGTTCATGATTAAATTACAATAGTTATAAATTAAAATATTTTTTAATTCGAACAGAAATTTTAACTGTTTATTTATAAATTCATTATGTCATCATATAGATAACTTTAAAAAATGAAGTTTATAGATTACAAAATATTGATCGAATAGTTTTGAAAGCTTTGAATGTGGTCAACATTTAATTTAATAGGATGCAAAAAATGTCACTTTCGAAATTTTTATTTATGGTTGAAAAATAATGGACAGTTTTTGTTTGCTTGAAAAGACTAAATTTAAATAGCCTTCATCTATACTAATATTATAAAGAAGTAAAGTTTGTTTGTTTGTTTGTTTGTAGGAGGCAATCTCTGGAACTACCGAACCGATTAAAAAAATAATGGTATCAAAATGATGGTGTTAGTCCCTGTTCCAACATAGCCTATATCTTATGTCCATGCCACTACCCCAGAGAGGGTGCAGGAGCAAAAAACGTTCTAAAAATGCGATTTTTGTGTTACTGAAAGGCTTAGAAATATGGAATTTGAGAATGGTAGTTACTTATAAGATATAATTGATCTCTAAAAACATTTACTAAAAATTTCGGAATTTAAAAGGGGTGAAAATGCTCAAAAAAAGTTCTGAAAAACGATCTAAATGGCAATTTCTACGCAATCTCAGAAAGTACCAAACTGATTAAAAAAATAATTGTGTCAAAATGATTGTGACAGCCCTTGCTTCACCGTAGGTTATATTTTATGTCAGTGCCACCATCTCAAAAGGGTGCAGGAGCAAAAAAAATACTCTCTAAAAATGCGATTTTTATATTAGTGAAGGGCCTGGAAACATGAAATTTGTCATGGTACTTACTTATTAGATATAGATGATGTCTAAGAACATTTCTTAAAAATTTCGTAATTTAAAATGGGGTGATAATAATGTGCGAAAAGGGTTCTAAAAAACGTTCTAAATAGCGATTTCTACACCTTCTCAGGAAGTATCAAACCAATTTCAAAAGTAATAGTTGAAAGTTGATGGTGACAACCCTTTCTCTAACATACGTTTTATTTAAAACTTCTTAGTACTTTCAAGCTTTCCAAGCTTATCATCAGAAATATTTTCAGGAAATATCAAACCGATTTCAAAAGTAATAGTTGGAAGTTGATGGTAACAACAATTTCTCAAACATAAGACCCTATTTTATGTTGGTGTCACCACCACCTAGTGATTGCAGGGGCAAAAAACGTCCTAAATTGCGATAATTTTTGTGTTACTGATGGGATCAGCTTGAAATTTTACATTGTAATTACTTATTAGATATAAATGATTTCTAAGAACATTTTCTAAATCATTCGAATTTTAAAAGGACTGAAAATGCGCAAAAAGCGTTCTAAAAAAACGTTCTAAATGGAGATTTCTACGCAATCTCATGAAGTACGAAACCAATTTCAAAAGCAACGGTTGAAAATTGATGGTGAATGCCCCTTGCTATAGGTTGTATTTCATACCAGTGTCACTACCATCTGGGGGTTGCAGGAGCAAAAAACATTCCAAATTGGGATTTTTGGGATACCGCAGGGGCTAGCATTTAACGTTGCATTTAACTAATTGACAGCACCCAATTTAAGGAGAAAAGATAACTAACTTTTCAGTTAAGATTAAAGGGGCGATTTATCTCTTTACTATTTTTTCTTAAAAATACATTCTGTAAATTTACTTGATGTATCTTTAATAGAAATAATATTTCCTGCATATTCATTAAAATCCCATTTTAAAATTCATTGAATTTCAGATAGACATTAATTTACATTTTTACTACCTAGCTTTTCAAGTATAAGTTCATTGTAACGTTTGGCCAAATCGGTTTTAATTTTTCCAGCAGTTGAGAATCGGAAGCTGATTTTCACAACAGGCAAAGTTGATGCTGGTTTGTTAAGTACATGCTAACACATTACGTTATATAATATGTAACAGCAATTACTACTATAATAAAAGTATACAACACGCTTTTGTGAATTTATATTTTCTAAGTATGTTGTTTCTTCAGCTAATAGATATTATGTGAAAAATACAGTAACATATGAGTAACACCGCATAATAGAAATTTTTTTGGTGTTATTGGCTTTCGTGGAATTTTTGCTTCATTAATAGAAGATAATCTTTAAAATGTCCAGAATAAGAAAATACATTTTTAAAAAAAATCTAAAATGAGCTTATTAATATAAAGGATCAAATATTGTACAAGAGGTGATTTTTCGAATCAAAGCTATTAAGTATTTTGTTGTTATTCTCGATTGCATTCACAACATCAGTTATCAATAGCAAATATCGGCGGTATTTTAAAATGTAGCTAATAGTGTGTAATCAAATTCATCAGCCGGTATATCTGGATATTTCCCCAAGATTTTATATGTGGGAAGTAGCATAGGTAAAATTTTGTTCAACTGAAAATGATAAGTCGACATGACACATTAGAACTAGATGTTAAAAATATCCATAAAAATGTATGATAAGGTGCCAATAGGAAGAGGTGCACCTCAGGAATGCAAAAACTTTTATAGAACATTTTCAGCAATTCATTTACACCACGTGGGCATGTTATAAACAGAACATATTTTTGAGAGACAGGGCAAAAACATGTACAAACGTAATGACTTTCTTTCGAACTCTGCATTGTATTTACAAAGAATTTTTTCATCAACTTTTAAAAGATTAACAATTTAGAAAACACGTGCTTTTAAAACGCTCTCGGATGGTAATGTTGCGTGGAAAATGTGAAAGATGTTCGGTACCAAGCTGCTAAAATTTGCAATGAACTTTAAGAGTTTCAGATGCAGTTCACTGATGATACTGAAGCAAAGAGTAAGGAAATGATGAATTATAAGTTTCTGGTCTATTAGCTTTCTGGTAACCTTACTCAAGTAATTCCTTAACTCAAGTAAATTATATGAGTAAGATCTTTAGAGTGATACCATGAATGTTGTTACAGATCTTTCTATATTCCCAAAGATTATTTATAAACGGTGACGGCCACACAGGGTAAAAGTCTTGATTGATGCTATTGAACTTTCCAAAGACCTATTGTTGAGTCTGTATACAGGGCTCGTAGCAAGTACTTTCCTCAAAAGAACATTATTTGATTATAAATCTGTAGACAAACCTTTGGCAGAACCTAGATGAATCTTTGGAAATATCAGAGTTCAATTAGTGTAAAGTGGTAGGTAGCACTAGTGTCAATATAAAAAAAAATTATAGGACTTGTTTAAGATTATTATAGGAAAATACACAGCGAATTTTAAATTACGATTAACATCCTACATCTGGCAGAAAAAAAAATCAAATTTAAAGCTATAAAACTGACTCACATAATATATGTTGAAATTTAGGTATATGGGAAATATATGTTATGAAATAGAGGCAATAAAGTTAATCACACCATCAAAGGTTCAAAACGCCACGCAAAAACTTGACACAATTCTTGCTTATGAAAATTGATTTATCTCATATATAAACTTAATATATTTCTTTTAGGATTTTCTTGTTGTTTTTAGTGTCTGTAACATCTGGAAAAGTCGTTTTCTAAGCTAAAAAGGATAAAAATGTATTTGAGAGCAGTTCACTATATTTGAAGAGCTTATCCGTTATGTCCCACCGTTAATCCCACTAGCGTTTAGTCAGTGGGTCTCTCTACTACGCTACAGGTCCGTAGTTCAGTGCTGCGGACGGGGAAGGATTCGCTGAAACTTTCATTCATTCTGGCTCGATGAAAGTAGCACCCTGTTGTTTGAGAACTAAACACTGGGTTTTCCGCGTTAGGCTGACCACTGGCTGGGGACATATGCTGTATAATACCACGGTGCCCAAGGTCAAGAAAACAGGCCAGGACACTGGGCAAGATCCTTAATGGCGATAGTACAGCCCCAGGTTTGGTTTAACAGTTTTGTCTCTTAGATTAAATATTAGTTGAAGTTTAATCTGACAAAAATCTGAAAGTATTTTAAGAGGAAAAAGTAAGAACGATAACTTTCTCATAAAAGAAAGCAATAACAACGATTCAATTTTAATTTATTGTTTTTGAATATTAAATGATTTTTAGAAGTACCCAAAGATCATGTATTTCCAACAGAGCATTTAAATACTGATATTTTTTCCTAAATAAAAATAAATATTTTAATAACTTATTTTACATTATATTAAGTGATATTGAAACTTTAATTTTCAGAGGGGATATAAAAATTTAGTTTGTTATATATTGACTTATATTTATGCAGTGGTGTATGAAGATGTAGCTTACATGTGGTTAGTCATTTAGCTTGCACCCATTCTACCCTTTTAGGGGAAAAGTAATTTAATTGCTAAATTCTTTAAATAATGAGACCTGCCATAGTGATTTGCGAAGAAATTGATTTGAAAATAAATAAATGTTTTTCTACATGTTCTTCACATTAAAATATGCTGAACAATTTAGATTCATATCTGGCAGTTCAGGACTAAAACTAAAAGGGTATTCATAACATATCACCGTCAGACATATGGTTTTAAACACACATTTTGCTTCGTTTCTATTTTATAACTGAACTTATGTAGTACTTTCTATACTTTAATAACTCTATAGGTTTATTTTTGCTTGGGACCTCAAGGTAGTGAAAGGCGCTTATGTTTGAGTACCACTATTTCCGAGTAGCCAGTTTCGCATTAGACAAAGATTCCTATAGCAATATAGTGCTGCCGAAAAATAGCGCCTGTATTCTCCATTAAACATGGGCGGACCAATATTTTTCCCAATCGGCCATTGCACCTCGTAACGCGTTTCTAGTACGACTACGTGTGCACATTTTATAAGAATTCCAATAGCGATGTAAAACTGCTGAATGACACTAATCTGTACTGATGCAAATTTCATTAATGAGAAAAATTTCGATTTAAATATTTTAACTTTAAGCAAAAAAATTAGTAGCTTTTAACTTCATCATATTTTGGGTCATCTCAAAGATAATTTCAGATAAATGTGATTTCCAGTTTACAAAATTTTTGACACAGTAGTTTTAATGCATTGATTTAAAAACTTTGGATGTGTTCAACATTTCATTTAATGTGATGCAAAAAACTAATTTTTACAAAATTAAAACAAAATTTTAAAACAAAATAAAACAAATTAAAACAAAATTTTAATTGAACAAAATTTTAAACACTTTTATTTATGGTTAAAAGTAATAGGCAGTTTTCGATTACTTGATGAAGTAATCAAATTTGAATGGCCTTTGTTAAAAGCATGCTTATTAATTTTATGTAATGCTCTTAATATTTAATTATGTCTTTTTTACAGAGAAAAACGAAGTCACGTTTTAATCACCAATAGACCTTGGTTGGAGGTACGGATGCTTTTGCTGTACCACTTTATCGAATACTTTGTCTCTAGTTACGCTTCAAAGATTTTTCCCATTATACACTCACCCACACTCTCAGAAATAAAACTCAGTTTTGACAATTCAGAAATTCTTGAGCTGTATTTCGTCTTTTTTGACTATCATTTCCTATCAACATCACGTGACTTTTAACGAAACAAACTCTTAAATATTTGACGAAAGTTTTGCCTCAATCACGGTCAGACTCAATGCATTTTAAGGAAACAGTTGCTGCACGTCCTCAAATCCTGAGATTTTAGCAAGCAGATATTTGCTTGTTTATGTTAGTGCTTGAATAATTTATTTTAAAACAGCACTTTTTAGTGCTTTTCAGAAAAAATTGAAATATAGGTAGTTATTGTTTTTTCATTAGTTATTTTTTTAGCTGTTAAAAATTTTAGGAATGCTTATTATTATTTTTATTTTTTATTTATATGTTGTTCGTTATGTTTTAATTCAAAAAGAATAAATTTCCTGTGTTCGTCAAAACCATTCAAAAAGAATATTTGGTCAATAAAATTTAAAACTTCCAGGATATATATATATATATATATATATATATATATATTAATTTATTTAAGAAGTATATTCTGTTTTCAATCAAATTCAGAATAAACATAATTGATTCCTCTGTCGTTTATAAACAGTAAAATGTTAAAATCTTATCCACCTACTCAAATGGATAAAATCTCACGCAATATGCACATCAGAATTCGTTATTTGTGAGCAACAAATTAACCAGACCATATTCTAACCATTCATTGAGCAAAGAAAATTTCACTAATAAGTTATTTAATCAAGCCATATTATAATTATTCACTGACCATGAAAAAACCATAATAATAAATTAGCCTTACTCAAAACTTTCAGAAATTATAGCAGCATCTATAAAATTGCAATCTAACTTATAAAAATATAAACACGCAGCAGAATTCATTACATCAATCTAAAAGCATATCTATACAAGTCCCCAATAGCCAGGTCGGAAGAGTAACGGTCTCCCATGCTAAAGGCCGCGGGTTCGAATCACCCCGAGGAAAACGAGGTGAATTTTTTCTTCCTCCTGTCAATAAATACCAGAGATTCCAAACTGTTCGATAGATGGCACCACCAGTCCTCTTTTGATTAAATTTATATCGTCAAGCAAGTGAAGAATGTAATTTCACCAATTTGATGAAGCATTAGCTCGGAGCATTTCCCAGTAAACGATTTCGTCAAAAACAAAGAAAATTTCGGGAAATCTGAGTATTCATTTCTGAATCTGCACCCCCGGCCCCTCCCAATAAATATAATGCCTGAACTGAGGATGAATATAAATCAGCTTTATTTATTTATTTTTTTTTATAGAAGAACTTGTAAAACCATATAGAATAATTCATGCAAAAACCTATAAAAATCATCTGCAGCATCTTTAGAAAATTCTACAGAACCTTCATAGATAGGTATGCAGAGTATTCCGCTTAAGGTTTTCTGTGAAATTCTATTAAAAATACACAGAATTCTGTAGAATTATGGTCCGTTTTTCTATTACAATTTTTTTACTGAAATTCTACTGAGTCCTTTAGAACGTGACTGTCCTATATAATATTTATAGAAAATCTTGATCTGAAAATAAATAAATATTTCTCTACGCACACTTTACTATAAAATTTTATTTAAAAATTTAGATTCATATCTGACAGTTGAAGATTAGAAATAAAATGGTATTCGTAATATAGCACCTAAGTGGTTTTAAGCACAGAATTTGCTTCGTTTTGTTTTACAACAGACCTTATATAGGATCTTTTTATTATAGGTGTATGTTTTCTTGAGACCTCAAGGTAATAGAATGTGCTTATTTTTCAATTAGAAAAATTTCCATACGAATAATGTGGTGCTGAAACTAAGCACCTCTATGCACCATGAAATTGGGGCCGACCAAAAATTTTCCTAATGCTTTTCCAATATAAGCACTGCCTTTAAATTTTAGTGCAACTACACAAGAGTAACGCAATAGAAATTCTAGAGATTCCTGGAGAAGATGCTGTAGAAAATCGTGTATAATATGTATAGCTTAATTGCTTGTAAAAATGTTGCTACACATTTCAGTGCAATCGCAACAGAAGAGACCAACCGTATCAGAACAAGATAAATTCTATAGTGTCCTCTCGAGCATGCTACAGCAAATCATTCGTAATAGTTATAGATCTTTCGCAATTGCTCGTACAACCAGAAACACTGTTTTAAATTTTGCGGAAACCACCCTTCCAACAACCATTCAACGTACTGTGAGAGATCTGTGTTCGGGGCAAATTCCTGATTGATACAGGTGTTCCCCTGTGCCAGGTAAGTAAAATATACATAAATAATAAAAATAAGGCCTTAGGCAGAAAAATATTCGAAAAGAGATTTGTGGCTAACACTTATTTTCTTATTAACGTTGTGCGGAATTCTAAGAAGGCGGTAGCGGTCAGTGGTATTACTTCGAAGGCATAAAAACCAACATGCATTTAAATTGAAGACTGGCTAAATAATTGCAACAATTTATAATGTTGAAATGATTAGATGCAAAGTCAAAACAAAGTTTATGGGAAGGTGGCAGCTTGTTGCATAAACCCCTTTGAGAAAAATACTGAATATTGCTTCACTGCAATTAAGAGGTTAGCTGATCAATGTCCTTTTAGGTTTATTAATAATCAGTAGACGATTGTTCTTTCTAGAGACAAAGATATCTGTAATGCTATGGCACTCTGTACCAATACCGCAGTTACCTTTTATCTGTTACCGGCCTGGAAGCCGTCTCCATGCCCTCTCGCCTGTTATTCCACTCGGGTCGGTTGCCCCTGAAAGCCTAGAGATTTAGCCTAGAGCCTAGACCCCGGAGAGATTTTACCTCTCCTTTTCTGGCTCAACCTGAATGTAACTCTCTCTGGAGTCTAGAATTTTACTAACTCTCTTAAAAATCATCTTCGTCTCCTATATATTCAAATTATCTTCTTCTAAAACAGTAGTAAGTCTCTTAGCCACTCGCCGTCTTCTCCTGTCAAAAATCTTTGACAGGAGACAGCTGTCAAAATCTTTGACAGCTGTTCACTGAGTGGTCGGCCAGAGTTCCGCCTCTATCTCATGGGAAAATATGTTTGCTATTACTCACGCGGTGCATCAAAAGCACTACCGGTGGTCCCATGCGTTTGCGACAGAGTTGGGCAGTATCGAAAATACATGTATTTGAAATACATTTTCAAAATACACTTGTATCTTGTATTTTGTATTTTAAGCCGATAAGATCAAAGTATTTTTGTAATGTATTTTATTATGGTTTTGCAATGTATTTTGTATTTTGAAAATACTCAAAATACATTTTTTTCCAAATTTCAAACTGCAATGTTTAAACCGCATAGAGAAAAGCTGCGATTCATTAAAAGGGAATACATACACGACTATCTGTTTTGATTAGTTTTCAAATTCTGTTCTGGAAGTTAATATAAACATCTTTTTCGACTATTGCTGAGACAAGGAGGTTGATGAATATGATGTTTTGATACAGCAAATGTATTCCTGCTAATTAGTTACAAAAATAACTTTTATATATCTTAATGTTGCTGTGGGAATTACATGAATAAAAACATGTATTGTGATAGACCGGAAGGATCTTTCAGAGTTGCGCAGGTGCAGTGCTCTGTTACCGACAGTTGCCCAGTGTGCAAAGTGTGCGGTGCACACAGGCGCCGAAGTAATAAAGGCGCCAAAGATTTCAGTTGAGGAGCAGATATTTAAAAAATTCCCTAATTTCATTAATCTAAAATGTGTTACATATCTTAATTATGTTTTGTAAATTTACCAGAGACTAACTTTTTATAGATATTTAATTCTTTTTTTTATTATTTATTTCGTTTTATTCTACTTCTGAGTCTCCTCTGATTTAGACGAAGTCCTGCCCAATCTTTCAATGAACCTCATGTGTGCGCACCTCATGTAGTTGCAAACAGTGAAAGGCGCCATAATTCACATGGCTGAAAACATGCAACACTCTTATCTCACTGTAGTAGTGGTGAAGCATAGTACAGTTTTATTACCGCAGGGGGTAAATTCCACTGGTTTCTTTTTTATTTTTAAATAGCAATCTTATCCTTATTGCAGAATTTCTACACAGTTACCAAGTCTCCGGCTTTTTAGCTTAGAGAAAATCTGGTTCTTTTAAATCGACCAAATGTTCCAATTAAATAAAACATTTTATTTATTAAAATACTGGTTCCCAAAAAGCCGGAGACTTGGCAGCTATGTTTCTGTCATAAATAAGATGACAATTACTATTCGGAAATACTGGTAAAAGTGTCCCCTGCGATTATCAGGCCACGAATAGTGGTAGACTTAATGCGTCACAAGCATCTTATACGATGCATGTACAGTAACATCTCACGGTGATAACCATAAGACCCCTACGACTCAGAAACTGTATTTAAAAATAATTTGGAGAAATGATAT
Organism: Maratus speciosus; assembly: GCA_963932465.1. Lineage (NCBI taxonomy): Eukaryota > Metazoa > Arthropoda > Arachnida > Araneae > Salticidae > Maratus > Maratus speciosus. Next base: position 677,335,440 of record OZ010786.1, read on the forward strand.
AAATACATAGTATTTTTACATGCATAGTAAATTTAAAATTACATTTTTCAGAAGGCAAACCTATCTCAAATTTTTGTAAGTGAAGTTGCACGAAACCTTAATAACTAAATAACAAATTAATAATATAGTATAATTAACACTAAATAACGGTTATTGGAAACAATTAAAATAACCCCATTCAAATATTATTTAATTTAAAGAAAGCATACTTTAATGTGGATTTTTAATTTTAAAAATAGCTATTAATAGAAAGATTTGAATGGGCGCCACTATAGCGACCGCGGGAGACGCGTTGGACAGACCTAGATTAGAGATCGGAATTTTCAGACCAGAGCTCAGCCCGTTTATATTTTTGCAGTTCGCGACCCGGCCTGTACAAAAATTAGTGAAAACAGACACGACCCAGCCCGTTCAAAAGTAAATTAAATCAGGCTAAAAAAAATCCGATTTTTCTTAACAATTAAAATTCTTTAAAAAAGTACTGCGTACATATTTACGAAGAAATGTTAGATTGCTATGTGTTTCCAAGAGAGAAATGACACAATAGCAACATTAATGATTACTTAGACTCTTAGAATTTTCAACATTTAAATAAAGATTCATTGTAAAAATTAATGCAGTTTAGAATAAAAGAAATAAAAAGAGGATTAAAAGTAGGGTGTAAAAAAATCATGATTTTTTTAAAAAAATCAAAAAAATCTGATTTTTTATTTAAATCAGATTTTTTTTGATTTAAATCGGATTTTTATGATTTTTTTCCCAACCACTAATTGCTAACATAATCCGTGTTTTTACACTTTAATTAATAAAATTATAATTATTAGTTAGTAATTACAGAAATTATAAAAACTGCAAATTAGTAGTTTCATTAGGCAGTATCATATAATAATGTCATAATACATTAATATTGTAATAATTATGTAAAACTTTATAAATACTAGTGATATTTAATATTTATTAAAATTATTAACTGCATTTTATATTAAATAGTTAATACTACTTCAAATTAATAATTATTAAACAATTAACTCTCTATTTAGGAACATATTATACATTTTTAAGCCTTAATTATTAAAATGATAATAATGTAGTGTTCATTTTAGAAAGAAAAAGGGACAGAATGCTAGTTCCAAAAAAAGGGTACTATTTCATGAGGAAATATGTTAGTAATGTCTAATGTGTTTAGTAATGAGATAAGAAAAAAAAAAAAAAAAAAAAAAGAATTTTTAGTATGATAAATAAAGTGTCCCTAATTTTTAACAATTTTATGAATAACAAATTGAAAAATACAATTAAATAACATATTTTAATAATATCCTGTATTTTCTAAAGAAATAAAGTTCCATATTTTTGCAAGATCTTGGCCACATGAATTTAGAAATATTGTTGAATGGGGAAGTTTTTTACAAGAAACCTCTGGCTATAACTACAGGTGAATTTCAACTATTTTTACTTTCTTCTATTGAAGATAGAAGAAAGTATTGTAATCGAAATTTTTTTCGACTTCCGGTTTTCGACAGATTTGCATGTTTTAGGGATCAGAGATTCCTAAAAACATGTTTATAGAAAATGTCTGTCTGTCTGTGTGTCCGTCTGTCCGTCTGTCTGTCGCCATTGTACCATCAAAAAGTGTATGAAGTTATGCATAGAATTAAACCAAAATTTTATTTTAAGTTTTTGGCTATGGCAAGCAGGTCCTCCTGGAATTTGGAAAAAATTCGCCGATAGGGGCGCTGATATAGCAATTTTTGTGCGATTTTGAATATTGTACCATCCAAAAGTGTATGGAGTTATGCATGGAATTGAACCAAATTTTTATTTTAAGTTTTTGGAGATGGCAAGCAGGTCCTCCCTGAATTTGGAAATAATTCGCCGGTAGGGGGCGCTGATATAGCAATTTTTGTGCGATTTTGAATATTGTACCATCCAAAAGTGTATGGAGTTATGCATGGAATTGAACCAAATTTTTATTTTAAGTTTTTGGATATGGCAAGCAGGTCCTCCCTGAATTTGGGAAAAATTCGCCGGTAGGGGTGCTGTAAATGCGATTTTTGTGCGATTTTGAATATTGTACCACATAAAAGTGTATGAAGTTGTACATAAAATTGAACCAAATTTTTATTTTAAGTTTTTGGATATGGCAAGCTAGTCCTCCCTGAATTTGGAAAAAATTCACCGGTAGGGGGCGCTGTAATAGCGATTTTTGTGCGATTTTGAATGTTGTAACGTCCAAAAGTGTATGAAGTTATGCATAGAATTAAACCAAATTTTTACTTTCTTCTATCTTCAATAGAAGAAAGTATTGTAATCGAAATTTTTTTCGACTTCCGGTTTTCGACGGATTTGCATGTTTTAGGGGTCAGAGATTCCAAAAAACATGTTTATAGAAAATGTCTGTCTGTCTGTGTGTCCGTCTGTCCGTCTGTCTGTCGCCATTGTACCATCAAAAAGTGTATGAAGTTATGCATAGAATTAAACCAACATTTTATTTTAAGTTTTTGGCTATGGCAAGCAGGTCCTCCTGGAATTTGGAAAAAATTCGCCGATAGGGGCGCTGATATAGCAATTTTTGTGCGATTTTGAATATTGTACCATCCAAAAGTGTATGGAGTTATGCATGGAATTGAACCAAATTTTTATTTTAAGTTTTTGGATATGACAAGCAGGTCCTCCCTGAATTTGGAAAAAAATCGCCGGTGGGAGGCGCTGTAAATGCGATTTTTGTGCGATTTTGAATATTGTACCATATAAAAGTGTATGAAGTTATACATAGAATTAAACCAAATTTTTATTTTAAGATTTTGGATATGGCAAGCAGGTCCTCCCTGAATTTGCAAAAAAATTCGCCGTTAGGGGGCGCTGTAATAGCGATTTTTGAGCGATGTTGAATATTGTACCATCGAAAAGAGTATGAAGTTATGCATGGAATTGAAGAAAAAATTTTTTTTAAGTTCTTGGCTATGGAAAGGAGGTCCTCCCTTAATTTGTAAAAAATCGCCCGCGGAGGGCGCTGTAATAGCGATTTTTTTGCAATTTTTGTGCCATTTTGAATATTGTACCGTCGAAAAGTGTATGAAGTTATGCATAGAATTGAACCAAATTTTATGTGTTTGTTTTTGGTCATGTCACGAAGGTCCTCCCTGAATTTGGAAAAATTCTACCGGTAGGGGGCACTATAATTGCGATGTCTGTACCATTTTCATTATTGTACCATCGAAAAGTGTATGAAGTTATCCATATAATTGAACCAAATTTTGTGTGCATGTTTCTGGCTATGGCAAACAAGTCCTCCCTGAACTTGAAAAAATTCCGCCAGAAGGGGGCGCTATAATTCCGATCTCTGTCCCATTTTCATTATTGTACCATCGAACAACGTATAAAATTATGCATACAATTGAACCAAAATTTTTGTGCTTGTTTTTGGCTTTGGCTAACAGGTCCTCCTAGAATTTGGAAAATATTGCGCGGTTAAGTGGCTCTGTGCTAGCGATTTTTGTATACTTTTCTTGATTTTTCGTAGTTCTATTGTGCATCGGCGGTTCATGCAGCGGCTGGAACTCTCTTCCTGCTAAGCCGGCTATTCCCAAACAGCTGATAACAACAAAATAAGGAAAAATTAATAATTTAAAAAAATATCATGATATAGATTAACTCGTTTTTAGTCCGTTTAATTGACTTGAGCAGAAATTTAAGATGAAAATCAAAGTTGGTATAGTATTGAACTAATAATATTGAAGTATTAACATGTGTAACTAGGTTTTGAAATATTAAGATGTATAAGATAGAAGAAAGTTTTGGGATTGGCACATCCAACTAGTTTTTTTAAGGCACAGTGCATTTTGCCAATTTCAAAAGGAGCATGGTGCAGCACCATTAAAAAAAAAAAAAATCCTAAAAGAAATAGTAATTACAGGATTAATAAAAACTGCAAATAAGTAATTTCATTAGTTAGTAACACAAATAACAAAACTAACAAATATTTGCAGCTTGTTTCGCATTTGTATTTAGGAAAATTACTGTAAACCAAAATATGTGATAACCAAAAGAATTATGAAAATGAGTTAAACCCATTCATATAGGATAGGTTAAGATAAATATAATAGGATAGGATAGGATAAATATAAGTTAGCCACTTATATCTGAAATCCTCAAAATATTTTAGTAACAGCACTATTACCTCTCAGAGTGAATTATTAATTAGCATTTTGCTGCCTTTTCAATCCATAATTATTATTAGGTAAATTTCGTATGAAATACTACCTATTGGGATCGTTCCTATGTTGGAATTTCTGAAACATTTTTGCAGATCTACACCGATCATGACCCCTAGAACCCAAAACCACCCTCAGTAAAAAACTTTATCTATCTATCTATCTATCTATCTATCTATCTGTCTGTCTATCTATATATATATCACTTTCTTCTGGACACGATAACTTTCGTAATTCTACACCAATCTCTTCCAAACTGATACATAAAATCAATGGGCATAAAATCTCGGTCAAGTTCGTTAATGGGGAAAATCGGACCAAGGGGATGGAAATAGGGAGGGGTTTTGTGAAAACCGAAAACCCCCCATAACTTCTTAATTTTTGTACATATCAAATCAGTTTAAAGTTTTTATTACTTCTAAAAATAGGGCTAAATTTTTATGTATCACAGATTTTTGATAAAGTTAAAAATGGGCTCAAGGGGCGCAAAAATAGGATTTTTGGGAGAAAAAAATTCATAACTTCGTCAATTCTCATGATATCAATTCCAATTAATTTTAATATAAATCACCTTAATATTATCTACAACTTTTATATTCACAAGTTTTTGATAGGACCAATTCGTACCGCAAAAAAATTAAAAACGAAAACAAAAAGGGGGTTTGAAGAAGTAAAAAATTCTTAACTCCGTCAATTCAAAAGATATAAAATCCCCATGAATTTATCATGTATCTTCTTAATATTGTCTACAACATCTATGTAGACAAGTTTTGGATAGGACCAATTCTTACAGCAAAAACAAATTAAAAATACATAGCGGTGGAAGAAAAAAATCATCTAAGTAAGGGTGTATTCAATTCCAAACTGCTTATTTTCTGACTCATTTTACAATTCCTTTTTACTCTCAAAGGCTTCCAATTGGTACGTTTTCTTACTCAGAAACTATATAATGTACCCTAATGGTCAATTTCTCGATAGAGGCAGAATATATTTTAAAAAATGCTGTTAAAGTGGGCATTTTGAACCGAATTTCCCGATGCGGATTGTGTTGGAAAAATCATTGAATTAAGGATGCACTCATCCAAACTGCTTATTTTCTGACTCATTTTTAAATTCATTTTTGCTCTCAAATGCATCCAATTGCTAGATTCTCTTATTCAGAAACTATATAATGTACAGTAATGATCGATTTTTTGATAGAGGCAGAATATATTTCAAAAAATGATGTCAAAGTGGGCATTTTGAACGGAATTTCCCGAAGCAATTGTGTTATCACTTTCTTCTGAACACGATAACTTCCGCAATTCTGCACAAATCTCTTCCGAACTGATACATAAAATCAAGGGACATAAAATCTCGGTAAAGTTCGTTAATGGGCAAAAGCGGACAAAGGGGATAGAAATCCAAAAGTGTATGGAGTTATGCATGGAATTGAACCAAATTTTTATTTTAAGTTTTTGGAGATGGCAAGCAGGTCCTCCCTGAATTTGGAAATAATTCGCCGGTAGGGGGCGCTGATATAGCAATTTTTGTGCGATTTTGAATATTGTACCATCCAAAAGTGTATGGAGTTATGCATGGAATTGAACCAAATTTTTATTTTAAGTTTTTGGATATGGCAAGCAGGTCCTCCCTGAATTTGGGAAAAATTCGCCGGTAGGGGGCGCTGTAAATGCGATTTTTGTGCGATTTTGAATATTGTACCACATAAAAGTGTATGAAGTTATACATAGAATTGAACCAAATTTTTATTTTAAGTTTTTGGATATGGCAAGCTAGTCCTCCCTGAATTTGGAAAAAATTCACCGGTAGGGGGCGCTGTAATAGCGATTTTTGTGCGATTTTGAATGTTGTAACGTCCAAAAGTGTATTAAGTTATGCATAGAATTAAACCAAATTTTTACTTTCTTCTATCTTCAATAGAAGAAAGTATTGTAATCGAAATTTTTTTCGACTTCCGGTTTTCGACGGATTTGCATGTTTTAGGGGTCAGAGATTCCAAAAAACATGTTTATAGAAAATGTCTGTCTGTCTGTGTGTCCGTCTGTCCGTCTGTCTGTCGCCATTGTACCATCAAAAAGTGTATGAAGTTATGCATAGAATTAAACCAACATTTTATTTTAAGTTTTTGGCTATGGCAAGCAGGTCCTTCTGGAATTTGGAAAAAATTCGCCGATAGGGGGCGCTGATATAGCAATTTTTGTGCGATTTTGAATATTGTACCATCCAAAAGTGTATGGAGTTATGCATGGAATTGAACCAAATTTTTATTTTAAGTTTTTGGATATGACAAGCAGGTCCTCCCTGAATTTGGAAAAAAATCGCCGGTAGGAGGCGCTGTAAATGCGATTTTTGTGCGATTTTGAATATTGTACCATATAAAAGTGTATGAAGTTATACATAGAATTAAACCAAATTTTTATTTTAAGATTTTGGATATGGCAAGCAGGTCCTCCCTGAATTTGCAAAAAAATTCGCCGTTAGGGGGCGCTGTAATAGCGATTTTTGTGCGATGTTGAATATTGTACCATCGAAAATAGTATGAAGTTATGCATAGAATTGAACCAAATTTTATGTGTTTGTTTTTGGTCATGTCACGAAGGTCCTCCCTGAATTTGGAAAAATTCTACCGGTAGGGAGCACTATAATTGCGATGTCTGTACCATTTTCATTATTGTACCATCGAAAAGTGTATGAAGTTATCCATATAATTGAACCAAATTTTGTGTGCATGTTTCTGGCTATGGCAAACAAGTCCTCCCTGAACTTGAAAAAATTCCGCCAGAAGGGGGCGCTATAATTCCGATCTCTGTCCCATTTTCATTATTGTACCATCGAACAACGTATAAAATTATGCATACAATTGAACCAAAATTTTTGTGCTTGTTTTTGGCTTTGGCTAACAGGTCCTCCTAGAATTTGGAAAATATTGCGCGGTAAAGTGGCTCTGTGCTAGCGATTTTTGTATACTTTTCTTGATTTATCGTAGTTCTATTGTGCATCGGCGGTTCATGCAGCGGCTGGAACTCTCTTCCTGCTAAGCCGGCTATTCCCAAACAGCTGATAACAACAAAATAAGGAAAAATTAATAATTTAAAAAAATATCATGATATAGATTAACTCGTTTTTAGTCCGTTTAATTGACTTGAGCAGAAATTTAAGATGAAAATCAAAGTTGGTATAGTATTGAACTAATAATATTGAAGTATTAACATGTGTAACTAGGTTTTGAAATATTAAGATGTATAAGATAGAAGAAAGTTTTGGGATTGGCACATCCAACTAGTTTTTTTAAGGCACAGTGCATTTTGCCAATTTCAAAAGGAGCATGGTGCAGCACTATTAAAAAAAAAAAAATCCTAAAAGAAATAGTATAATTACAGGATTAATAAAAACTGCAAATAAGTAATTTCATTAGTTAGTAACACAAATAACAAAACTAACAAATATTTGCAGCTTGTTTCGCATTTGTATTTAGGAAAATTACTGTAAACCAAAATATGTGATAACCAAAAGAATTATGAAAATGAGTTAAACCCATTCATATAGGATAGGTTAAGATAAATATAATAGGATAGGATAGGATAAATATAAGTTAGCCACTTATATCTGAAATCCTCAAAATATTTTAGTAACAGCACTATTACCTCTCAGAGTGAATTATTAATTAGCATTTTGCTGCCTTTTCAATCCATAATTATTATTAGGTAAATTTCGTATGAAATACTACCTATTGGGATCGTTCCTATGTTGGAATTTCTGAAACATTTTTGCAGATCTACACCGATCATGACCCCTAGAACCCAAAACCACCCTCAGTAAAAAACTTTATCTATCTATCTATCTATCTATCTATCTATCTATCTATCTATCTATCTATCTGTCTGTCTGTCTATCTATATATATATCACTTTCTTCTGGACACGATAACTTTCGTAATTCTACACCAATCTCTTCCAAACTGATACATAAAATCAATGGGCATAAAATCTCGGTCAAGTTCGTTAATGGGGAAAAACGGACCAAGGGGATGGAAATAGGGAGGGGTTTTGTGAAAACCGAAAACCCCCCATAACTTCTTAATTTTTGTACATATCAAATCAGTTTAAAGTTTTTATTACTTCTAAAAATAGGGCTAAATTTTTATGTATCACAGATTTTTGATAAAGTTAAAAATGGGCTCAAGGGGCGCAAAAATAGGATTTTTGGGAGAAAAAAATTCATAACTTCGTCAATTCTCATGATATCAATTCCAATTAATTTTAATATAAATCACCTTAATATTATCTACAACTTTTATATTCACAAGTTTTTGATAGGACCAATTCGTACCGCAAAAAAATTAAAAACGAAAACAAAAAGGGGGTTTGAAGAAGTAAAAAATTCTTAACTCCGTCAATTCAAAAGATATAAAATCCCCATGAATTTATCATGTATCTTCTTAATATTGTCTACAACATCTATGTAGACAAGTTTTGGATAGGACCAATTCTTACAGCAAAAACAAATTAAAAATACATAGCGGTGGAAGAAAAAAATCATCTAAGTAAGGGTGTATTCAATTCCAAACTGCTTATTTTCTGACTCATTTTACAATTCCTTTTTACTCTCAAAGGCTTCCAATTGGTACGTTTTCTTACTCAGAAACTATATAATGTACCCTAATGGTCAATTTCTCGATAGAGGCAGAATATATTTTAAAAAATGCTGTTAAAGTGGGCATTTTGAACCGAATTTCCCGATGCGGATTGTGTTGGAAAAATCATTGAATTAAGGATGCACTCATCCAAACTGCTTATTTTCTGACTCATTTTTAAATTCATTTTTGCTCTCAAATGCATCCAATTGCTAGATTCTCTTATTCAGAAACTATATAATGTACAGTAATGATCGATTTTTTGATAGAGGCAGAATATATTTCAAAAAATGATGTCAAAGTGGGCATTTTGAACGGAATTTCCCGAAGCAATTGTGTTATCACTTTCTTCTGAACACGATAACTTCCGCAATTCTGCACAAATCTCTTCCGAACTGATACATAAAATCAAGGGACATAAAATCTCGGTAAAGTTCGTTAATGGGCAAAAGCGGACAAAGGGGATAGAAATCCAAAAGTGTATGGAGTTATGCATGGAATTGAACCAAATTTTTATTTTAAGTTTTTGGAGATGGCAAGCAGGTCCTCCCTGAATTTGGAAATAATTCGCCGGTAGGGGGCGCTGATATAGCAATTTTTGTGCGATTTTGAATATTGTACCATCCAAAAGTGTATGGAGTTATGCATGGAATTGAACCAAATTTTTATTTTAAGTTTTTGGATATGGCAAGCAGGTCCTCCCTGAATTTGGGAAAAATTCGCCGGTAGGGGGCGCTGTAAATGCGATTTTTGTGCGATTTTGAATATTGTACCACATAAAAGTGTATGAAGTTATACATAGAATTGAACCAAATTTTTATTTTAAGTTTTTGGATATGGCAAGCTAGTCCTCCCTGAATTTGGAAAAAATTCACCGGTAGGGGGCGCTGTAATAGCGATTTTTGTGCGATTTTGAATGTTGTAACGTCCAAAAGTGTATTAAGTTATGCATAGAATTAAACCAAATTTTTACTTTCTTCTATCTTCAATAGAAGAAAGTATTGTAATCGAAATTTTTTTCGACTTCCGGTTTTCGACGGATTTGCATGTTTTAGGGGTCAGAGATTCCAAAAAACATGTTTATAGAAAATGTCTGTCTGTCTGTGTGTCCGTCTGTCCGTCTGTCTGTCGCCATTGTACCATCAAAAAGTGTATGAAGTTATGCATAGAATTAAACCAACATTTTATTTTAAGTTTTTGGCTATGGCAAGCAGGTCCTTCTGGAATTTGGAAAAAATTCGCCGATAGGGGGCGCTGATATAGCAATTTTTGTGCGATTTTGAATATTGTACCATCCAAAAGTGTATGGAGTTATGCATGGAATTGAACCAAATTTTTATTTTAAGTTTTTGGATATGACAAGCAGGTCCTCCCTGAATTTGGAAAAAAATCGCCGGTAGGAGGCGCTGTAAATGCGATTTTTGTGCGATTTTGAATATTGTACCATATAAAAGTGTATGAAGTTATACATAGAATTAAACCAAATTTTTATTTTAAGATTTTGGATATGGCAAGCAGGTCCTCCCTGAATTTGCAAAAAAATTCGCCGTTAGGGGGCGCTGTAATAGCGATTTTTGTGCGATGTTGAATATTGTACCATCGAAAATAGTATGAAGTTATGCATAGAATTGAACCAAATTTTATGTGTTTGTTTTTGGTCATGTCACGAAGGTCCTCCCTGAATTTGGAAAAATTCTACCGGTAGGGAGCACTATAATTGCGATGTCTGTACCATTTTCATTATTGTACCATCGAAAAGTGTATGAAGTTATCCATATAATTGAACCAAATTTTGTGTGCATGTTTCTGGCTATGGCAAACAAGTCCTCCCTGAACTTGAAAAAATTCCGCCAGAAGGGGGCGCTATAATTCCGATCTCTGTCCCATTTTCATTATTGTACCATCGAACAACGTATAAAATTATGCATACAATTGAACCAAAATTTTTGTGCTTGTTTTTGGCTTTGGCTAACAGGTCCTCCTAGAATTTGGAAAATATTGCGCGGTAAAGTGGCTCTGTGCTAGCGATTTTTGTATACTTTTCTTGATTTATCGTAGTTCTATTGTGCATCGGCGGTTCATGCAGCGGCTGGAACTCTCTTCCTGCTAAGCCGGCTATTCCCAAACAGCTGATAACAACAAAATAAGGAAAAATTAATAATTTAAAAAAATATCATGATATAGATTAACTCGTTTTTAGTCCGTTTAATTGACTTGAGCAGAAATTTAAGATGAAAATCAAAGTTGGTATAGTATTGAACTAATAATATTGAAGTATTAACATGTGTAACTAGGTTTTGAAATATTAAGATGTATAAGATAGAAGAAAGTTTTGGGATTGGCACATCCAACTAGTTTTTTTAAGGCACAGTGCATTTTGCCAATTTCAAAAGGAGCATGGTGCAGCACTATTAAAAAAAAAAAATCCTAAAAGAAATAGTATAATTACAGGATTAATAAAAACTGCAAATAAGTAATTTCATTAGTTAGTAACACAAATAACAAAACTAACAAATATTTGCAGCTTGTTTCGCATTTGTATTTAGGAAAATTACTGTAAACCAAAATATGTGATAACCAAAAGAATTATGAAAATGAGTTAAACCCATTCATATAGGATAGGTTAAGATAAATATAATAGGATAGGATAGGATAAATATAAGTTAGCCACTTATATCTGAAATCCTCAAAATATTTTAGTAACAGCACTATTACCTCTCAGAGTGAATTATTAATTAGCATTTTGCTGCCTTTTCAATCCATAATTATTATTAGGTAAATTTCGTATGAAATACTACCTATTGGGATCGTTCCTATGTTGGAATTTCTGAAACATTTTTGCAGATCTACACCGATCATGACCCCTAGAACCCAAAACCACCCTCAGTAAAAAACTTTATCTATCTATCTATCTATCTATCTATCTATCTATCTATCTATCTATCTATCTGTCTGTCTGTCTATCTATATATATATCACTTTCTTCTGGACACGATAACTTTCGTAATTCTACACCAATCTCTTCCAAACTGATACATAAAATCAATGGGCATAAAATCTCGGTCAAGTTCGTTAATGGGGAAAAACGGACCAAGGGGATGGAAATAGGGAGGGGTTTTGTGAAAACCGAAAACCCCCCATAACTTCTTAATTTTTGTACATATCAAATCAGTTTAAAGTTTTTATTACTTCTAAAAATAGGGCTAAATTTTTATGTATCACAGATTTTTGATAAAGTTAAAAATGGGCTCAAGGGGCGCAAAAATAGGATTTTTGGGAGAAAAAAATTCATAACTTCGTCAATTCTCATGATATCAATTCCAATTAATTTTAATATAAATCACCTTAATATTATCTACAACTTTTATATTCACAAGTTTTTGATAGGACCAATTCGTACCGCAAAAAAATTAAAAACGAAAACAAAAAGGGGGTTTGAAGAAGTAAAAAATTCTTAACTCCGTCAATTCAAAAGATATAAAATCCCCATGAATTTATCATGTATCTTCTTAATATTGTCTACAACATCTATGTAGACAAGTTTTGGATAGGACCAATTCTTACAGCAAAAACAAATTAAAAATACATAGCGGTGGAAGAAAAAAATCATCTAAGTAAGGGTGTATTCAATTCCAAACTGCTTATTTTCTGACTCATTTTACAAATCCTTTTTACTCTCAAAGGCTTCCAATTGGTACGTTTTCTTACTCAGAAACTATATAATGTACCCTAATGGTCAATTTCTCGATAGAGGAAGAATATATTTTAAAAAATGCTGTTAAAGTGGGCATTTTGAACCGAATTTCCCGATGCGGATTGTGTTGGAAAAATCATTGAATTAAGGATGCACTCATCCAAACTGCTTATTTTCTGACTCATTTTTAAATTCATTTTTGCTCTCAAATGCATCCAATTGCTAGATTCTCTTATTCAGAAACTATATAATGTACAGTAATGATCGATTTTTTGATAGAGGCAGAATATATTTCAAAAAATGATGTCAAAGTGGGCATTTTGAACGGAATTTCCCGAAGCAATTGTGTTATCACTTTCTTCTGAACACGATAACTTCCGCAATTCTGCACAAATCTCTTCCGAACTGATACATAAAATCAAGGGACATAAAATCTCGGTAAAGTTCGTTAATGGGCAAAAGCGGACAAAGGGGATGGAAATAGGGAGGGGTTTTGTGAAAACCGAAAAAAACCCACAACTTCTTAATTTTTGTACATATCAAATCAGATTAAAGTTTTTATTACTTCTAAAAATAATGCGAAAAATTCATGCATTACAGATTTTTGATAAAATTAAAAATAGGCTCAAAGGGCGCAAAAAATAGGGTTTTGGGAAGAAAAAAATTCCTTACTTCGTCAATTCTCAAGATATCAAATCCAATTAATTTTATTATACATCTCCTTAATATTATTTACAACTTTTATATTCACAAGTTTTTGATAGGACCAATTCGTACCAAAAAAAAAAAAAAAAAAAAAAAAAAATTGAAAACGAAAACAAAAAGGGCGGGTTGAAGAAGAAAAATTTTCATAACTCCGTCAATTCACAAGCTATAAAATCTCCACGAATTTATCATATATCTTCTTAATATTGTCTTCAACATTTATATAGACAAGTTTTTGATAGGGAAAATTCTTACAGCAAAAGAAATTAAAAATACATAGCGGTTGAAGAAAATAATCATCTTATTAAGGGTGCATTCAAATCCAAACTGTCTATTTTCTTACTCATTTTTAAATTCATTATTGCTAGATTCTCTTATTCAGAAACTATATAATGTACAGTAGTGATCGATTTTTTGATAGAGGCAGAATATATTTCAAAAAATGATGTCAAAGTGGGCATTTTGAACAGAATTTCCCGAAGCGATTGTGTTAGAAACGAAAAATATTGCCCTACTGAGAAAATAATTGTTTACTAATCAAGTTTTAATTAATTGAAAGAAAAATAAAAACACAGGTCGCTTATAAATCTTTTCAAAAATCACGTCAGCATGTTTCATATTGTTTTTTAAGTAAAAATGAATCTGAAAATGTGCCAGAAAATTTCGAGTTGTTGAGCATGGAAAAATATTTTTTTTTAATATCGCCTTAACATGATTCTGATAAAACCAGCTATTTTATAAAAAAGAAATAAAAACTCATCAAAAGCAGACATATAAAACTGTTAAAGTGGATTTATATCTAATAATGACTTAGTTTTTGTTGGTGAAATTAGTATACTTAACTTCGAAATCTACCTCTGCCTGTAGGCCAGGCCGGCAGGGATTTTTTTTTATTTAGTATATATGAGTTACAAAGTTAAAAACATTTATTCAACCTATACCGAAGAAGCTCTTGCTGAGCTTAGCATTTTTATACCAATTATTTCTTTTTCTCTTATGCATTCATTTAAATTTAGCTTTGAAAATATGTCATTCTTTCATTCTTCTTTAATTTGAGATTGCTATTAATTACTACTTATTCTTTTACTTGTAGAAATGTATTACACTTACTATGTATAATTTTATATAAAATAATGCATAAATTGATTACCTAAAAGAATTTATAACATTGCAAATTATATTAGATTTAAATATCATTTTTAAATGAAACTGCTTTAATTTGGATAAAAACTTAAAAACAATGCTTTTTATAAACTAAACCGTTTTTAATTTTTTACAATACTCATGAATTAAGCTTAGAAACAATTATTTAAAGTTCTTTTTTTTTGTTTATTCATAAGTCAAAATACCTATAGAAACTTTTAAATTATGTTTATGTTAGATTTTAATACATTTTTTGGCATTTTAAACATTTAGAAAATTTTTGATTTAAATCAATGATTTTTTTTAAAAAATCGGTTGATTAAAATCATAATTTTAATCGCTCATTTAAATCAACTGATTAAAATCGTTGACACCCTAATTAAAAGCATCATAACTTTTGAAGCTGTATTATAAAAAGTAGATTTTTGAAACTATTTCTCTTTAATTTATTAAGGTATATTCACAGTGATTCCGTTAACAGAAGTTTATTATAGCTATTACTATTTTTACAAAATATATTGCCTGCCTCACATGTCCTGGGAACAATTAAGTCACATTAAGCACGGCTCGACTATGTAGAAGAAAAATCTAAGCCTCAACCCGGCCCGAGTCTGCTGAAAAAATGAAGCCCGCTGTCAGGCACGATATAGCTGTCCGATGCCGATCTCTACGCTGGATATGGCTTAATTTTCCTACCGTCTCTCCCGTTTAATTTTTTACCGTTCCGGGCGTTAAAAAAATTGTCTTTAATCCGCCAGCTCGGCTCGATTCGTTTAAAAGTTTGCCTTCATTTTTCCGGGCCGGGTAGACCTCTGTCTATCCTGAACAGAGAAACAATATAAAACAGAACTTGTATGAGTGTGCTGTTCAATTAAGAGATTTTAGATTGGAGAGACTGACATCAGCTAGGGAGCAAATTTTAATTGGTAAAGTGAACTATCAACCGTTTGTGAAAGTTTGGGCATTCCGTGTCGTAGGTTTAACACTGTGAGTTTTACGTTCCTAGAGTAGTCTACTTTGGGTGGCCGAAGCAATAGACTTTTTCAGCGCTCCTACAAATGATCACTTCTGTAGAAACTATTATGTAATGGCCAAAAATTGTGGGGTTTTTTTTTTTGGACCATAAACCTCCGTGCAGAACAAATATTTTTTTATCTAGCACTCTGTACCTATCATCATGGCGGAAATAGAATTTTTGTTAATGGGGAGGGTATGGTGAAAATAGGTTGAATTTGGCAATAAATTCTTACTTTTTCAAAGATTGAGAGAAGCGACCTTTCCCTGCACCCCTTCGTACGCTCGTGTCTAATCACATACTGAATAAATAATTGTGATGATTATAAGATGTGTTCATTTTAATACAGAGCATGAAATCGAAAGTATTGAAATATGAACACTTATCAGCTTTAGATATAACCTTAGACGCTTCAGAGACTAGGATGGAAAAAAAATTCAATTTAGACACAAATAAGTTAGGAACTACAATGAATAGCCGTATTGTGAACGGAAAAATATAGATTAAAAAAAAAAGTTTTAAATTCCCGTGCTTATGCTCTACTAACCGACCCGCCCGGCATTGCAAATTATAATAACCTTAAATAGTTTAAAATCAAACGTTGAATGATTTTATATTTTTAAACGAAAATTTTTCCAAACGAACCCAGAGATGGGGAGGGGGGTGCAATGTCTTCAGCAGCATATGCACCGGACGTGCAACGCGCTGCCCGGTTTGTTTTGATTTTATATTTTTAAACGAGCTTAATGTTGTCAGCAGCAGTGCCTTCGGCAGGGTACAAGCTCGGATTTGTAGGATTTTTCATTTTTAAATGAAAATTTATCTAAACATAGCTCGAGTTGAGGGTTCCACTGCCTTCTGCAGCGTACACCGGTGGTGAGGTGATATCCACGCTCTGGCCTGATTTTTCAAGTGAACCTCGAATTTGTATTTAATTTCCTTTAGATATATAAAAGTTTCAATTCTGACCAAAAATTCGGGATAAAACATTAATAATGTAAAATGCGTACCATCCCCCACTTTTTTGAAACGCGAAATGATATTCAAAGCACAAGCACATATCGCTGAGACGGGAAACGATATCTCGAGAAAATTTGCACTGGAAGAAAAGCATGTCAGGCAAATCCTTGAAATGACTTAAAGAGTTTTCTTGAAATAGTACTAAATATTAATATTTGTTCACACCAGAGATATCGTTGGATTTGGAAAAATACCAAGAATGTATTAATAGATTTTTTTTTAATTTTTAAATTTTAAAACTTCCGAAAAACGGAAAACTTGAAAATTGGCGCAAATCGCGACCAAATAACAAGGTCTTTTGAAAGAGTAACGAAAAATACCATTTGAATTGGAAAGATAAGCCGATTCTTTTTAACTCCATGGGGACCCGACCATCTCAATTTAAAAAATGAAGTAAAACTCGAAAGTTACACTTTCGTCAGTCTGAAGAAATGTAAAAGCATGATTACTTTGAAGAAAGGAAGCTCGCCATTTTGCGCTTTTCATTTATGACTTTTAATAATATTTCGGCTAATTATCAAAAAGTGAAAAATCTGATCCTCAGGTGCATTTGGACCTGCCATTACCTATCCTTATCAAAATTTTTAGACCTCTATGTTCCGTAGATTTTCGGCCTCACCAGTGGACGAGAGGTCCTGCTCTCGAAGCTGGTAGACGGGAGGTTCTGGGTTCGATCCCAATCGCGCCCGCCTGCCTAATCGTTCGGAATTTTCACGGTTTTCTTCAAGGTTTTCCAAGCGTAAATACGGGTTAGGTTCCCTTAGAAAGACCTCCACGGAGGGCTCCCCCCCCCCTTTGGGCCTATATCCCTCGTGTTGATAATGGGCCGTCATAAACACAACCAACCAGCCAAGCGTAGATTTTCTTAGCCATCGCTAACACATACAGAGTAAAGTCAAAGTCTTTCTTTTATATTAATATCGTTATGCAAATTAAAGATGGAAAACCACTTTATTTCATTAGTATGGATGCAATCTATTATTATTGTATTGTATTATTTTGTCTGGGATAGTGAAATTTTACCATTTAATGCAGGATTCTGATACAGATCGGTGTTATTTTTACAGGCTTTATTGTGTTTCGAATTTTATTTACATAGCTGCCAACTGCCAACCTCCCTTATTTTTCAAGTAATTTAAATGTTTGGAATCAGAAATTTTGTTTGATAAATGAAATGAAATACGAACCCTATAGAAACAAGACACATTTTATTAAATAATTTTCTGGTTCAAAAAACTTTATTTGATGTTATAGATATTTAAAGAACTTTTTTATATAAAGATTTATTTTCGGAGGTAAGGGGGGGGGGGGGGTAGAGGGCGGCAGCTGAAATTCTGCACACAGGCGCTGGATACTGTTGGCGCGCCCCTGTCATTCATTAATATAAATTTTTTTAGACAGTAACCGCAAGAAAATTGCTAAAATTAACTCTTAAAGGAACGATTTGACTATGAAAAAATTAAATTTATGACTTTGCAAATTTTGCATTCGAATTATTCCTACTTTTTATGAATATTTTATAAGTGATTTCTTTTTACGAATGTACGAGCTTTCATATTTTTTCTGCTCTATATTAAAAGTTTCAAAACTTTCATAGTAAGTGCAAATGATTTCTTATTTCTTTGCACTTATATATGGTTTAATATTTTACCCGAGTGTTTTAATTTTAAAACTACTTTATACGAAGAATTCGTGCTTTTGTTAATAATAATAATTCAACTTGTGTTAAAAATTATCTAAATTTTTTTTATTTATATTTTTGCATTTACATATTTCAAATTTCGTATGCATTATTTCTAAAATGCACCATAATCGAAAAGTTGTGCCCCAAATATTTTATTATTGGAAGGCCTAAAAAATCTTGCATAGATGGGAGCTCTTAGTAAACACACGCGCATTATATAAAAAGAAGACAATACATTTAAAAATATTTAAACAATTTATTCGGTGTCATTGTATATATAAGATTATTATAAAATATGTTCTTTTGTAGACATATACTAAGAAAGACTGATTGAAAAGACTGATACTAGACTAATTTGTTTTTACATTCTTCTAATAAATAAGAAGGAAGTATTGGAATCGTGAAAATTTTCGACTTTCGTTTTTTGCTTGATTTACACGTTTCGGGATGTCTTGAACGCGATTTAACTATTTTTGAAAAATGTGTGTATGTCTGTTAGTCTGTGTGAGACATAATTTTTGTGGCTCTTCAATCTCAAGAACTAATGCATGGAGTTTAATAATAATCATCAAACTTCAGATTAAGATAGCCTTTAGGTATAACTTAGCTTTGGGTTTATAACGCATAACAGGTGGCACAGCTATGTTTAATTATTTTATTTCATGATAGCCATATTGTAAGAACCAATATACAGAATTTCATTTAATTGCATATAGGCCTGAACAGAAATACTTGCTAATTAACCTTTAGTGTATATCGCTCAACAGGTGGTGCTGCCATGCTGGGTTTTTCATGATTTCCGCGATAACTATATCCAAAAAACTAATGGACAAAATTTAACCCAATTTCATATTAATTGAGATCTTCAAATAAATTAATGCTGATAAAATTTGAGGTGCATCGCTAAAGAGGTGGCGTTGTTATGCTGAGATTTTATGATTACCGTAACATGTACGTAAAATTCTCGTTTTTTGTTTGTTTGTTTGTTTTCTTCCACGTCAAAATGATCCTATTTGTAAATCAAATTTAAATAAAATAAGTACCTCGTAGATTAAAGGTACCCTTTTAAAATAAATCTTCTGGTTTGTAATGCTGATTTTTAAAAAATCTGAAATTGGCAGATGTGCCGTGAGAGCTTATATCTCAAGAACTAAAGCACGGAATTTCATCAAACTTCATCATATTCAGTTACATGGATGACATTTTGGTGTATATAGTACTACAGATGATTTTTTTTTCTGTGCTGTGTTTTAGGTAGCTTTTATTACAAAAAGCTACCTATTGCAGCCGTTCGGAGGAAAGCGATTTCAAAAAATTTTAGTATATTTTCATCGATCATGACCCCCAGACCCCGAAACCACCCTCCGTTCAAAATTGATATATATATATATCAATATATATATATATATATATATCTGACCTATGTCACACTGTAACTCTCGTATTTATGAACCGATTTGGATGTAATTCAGTGTGTACGTAGTACACACCAATGTCTCGACCGAGTTCGTTGGCCAGCTTTATCCGCCATTTTGTTTCAAAATGGCGGCCATTTAAATTTTTAAGAAAAATTTAAATTTGAAATGTGGTACCAAAAAATTGAAAATTGAAAAAATATTTTTTTCTTATGTATTTGACCTTTATACAAAGACTCCGGAGCAGATTTTGTTTCGTCTATATCTTAAAAAATGGCTGAGTTATAGCATTGTGAATTTCTAGCGTGGCTGACATTTTGAAACGTCCTGAATTTTGTCACGCGATAAAAGGCGTATTTATGAACCGATTTGGATGTAACTTCGTTTATACATAGTACATACCAATGCCTCGACCGAGTTCGTTGGCCAGCTTCATCCGCCATTTTGTTTAAAAATGGCGGCCATTTAAATTTTTAAGAAAAATTTAAATTTGAAATGTGGTACCAAAAAATTGAAAATTGAAAAAATATTTTTTTCTTATGTGTTTGACCTTGATAAAAAGATTCGGGAGCAGTTTTTGTTTCGTCTATATATTAAAAATGGCTGAGTTATAGCATTTTGAATTTCTAGCGTGTCTGACATTTTGAAACGTCCTGATATTTGTCACGTGATAACAGACGCATTTATGAACCGATTTGGATGTACCTTGGTGTGTACATAGTACATACAAATATCTCGACCGACTTCGTTGTCCAGCTTCATCCGCCATCTTGTTTAAAAATGGCGGCCATTAAAATTTTTTTTTTAATTTTAAATTTAAAATGCGATACCAAAAAATTGGAAAATGAAAAAGATTTTTTTCGTATGTGTTTGACCTTAATACAAAGATTCCGGAACAGGCTTTGTTTCGTCTATATCTAAAAAAAAATGGCTGAGTTATAGCATTTTGAATTTCTATTGTAGCTGACATTTTAAAACGACCTGATTTTTGTCACGCGATAACAGGCGTATTTATGAACCGATTTGGATGTAACTTGGTCTGTACATAGTACATACCAATGTCTCGACCGAGTTCGTTGGCCAGCTTCATTCGCCATCTTGTTTCAAAAGGGTTGCCATTAAAAAAATGTAATTTAAAATTTAAAATGAGGTAATAAAAAATTGGAAAACGAAAAAGATTTTATTTTTGTGTTTGGCCTTGATACAAAGATTCTGGAGCAATTTTTGTTTCTGAAAATTTGTTCTTTTGTTTATATCTTAAAAAATGGTTGAATTATAGCACTTTGAATTTCTAGCATGGCTAACACTTTGAAACGATCTTGTATTTGTCACGCGATAACACACGTATTCGCCTATTTCGATGGAAGAAGGCAAGTGGATAGTATACATCAATACCTCGACCAAGATCGCTGGCCAGCTTCATCAGCCATCTTGCTTCAAAATGGCGGCCAATTAAAAAAAATTATATTTAAAGTGAGGTGCAAAAAAATTAGAAATTGAAAAGGTTTTTTTCTTAAATACTTGACCTTGATATAAGGATTCAGGAGCATTTTTTGTTTGTCTTTATCTTAAAAAATGGCTCAGATATAGCAGTTTCAATTTCTAATGTGGGTAACATTTTGAAAAATCTGATTTTTTGCCTGCGACAGCACTCGTATATATCAACCGATTCCGATGTAAGTGAGCATGTGCACAGCAATTACTAAGGTCTCGACCAAGTTCACTGGTTAGCCTCATCCACCATGTTGTCTTAAAATGGCAGGCACTTTAAGAAATTGCCGAATTTAGCAGCCAAATATAAGTTACTTTAAATAAAAGCAGCTTGTATGAAGCTGACTAATTTCGCGAAATTCTCCTTCTTAAAAATTAGTATTGAATCTCCTATATTCGGTTTCCACTAAATTGAGCTTCGTGTGTTTGAATAATATAAGTTGGCTTTTTTAAAATAAGGAATGTGAAAGCTACCTCTACCTCCCGGCACTGGCCGGAAGGACTTTTTTTAGGATTTTCGAGATTTTTATATCTCTGCACCTATTGAATAGAATTGCACCAAACTTTTTATGCCTTTTCTGAAAATCAATAGTGTCTCAATTTTGGCTTAGAACACTCAGTAGCGGGCAGTGCTATCCTATACCCGTGAAAGAGATTCCTTATCGGATCCACAATCTAGAGGTGTGCACGGGTCGGAATTTCCAGGACCGGGCCCGACCCGGCCCAAACAGAAACAATCTTGGCCCGGCCCGTTTATATTTTCACAGTTCACGGTCCGTCCCGTACAAAAATGAGTGAAAACAGGCCCGGCCCGTCGAAAAATCAATTAAATGAGACCTGACTCAATTTCTACAAAAAAAAAAAAAAAAAAAAAAAAAAAAAAAATCACATTTTTCTAAACATACAATAAAGATTCTTTTAAAGAATATTGCATACATATTTATGGGATAATTTTACAGTATATTTTTAAATTACTATGCATTCGCAAGACAGAAAATACACAATAGCGACATTAATGATTACTTAGATTCTTAGACGTTTCAACATTCAAATAAAAATTCATTAAAAAATTAATGTAGTTTAGAATAAAAGAAAAAATAGGATTAAAAACAGGATAATGTTTGAAGGCGTATAATAAAAAGCAGATTTGTGAAACTATTTTTCTGCCATTTAATAAGGCTTTTCTGAAATCCAAAGCTTTCTGATATATTTCTGAATTCATTTCTTTTCGGAAACGCATAAGATTAGCAGGTGTTCTTATTCAGAAACTATGTAATCGAATAACGTTATCATTTTTTGATAAAGGCAATATAGCTTTGAGAAAATACTGTCAAAGTTAAAGTTTTGAATCGAATTTCCGGAAGCGATAGCACGGGAAGGGAGAAAAACCTGCTGTTACGCGTGACAAGAATCTCTTATATCTCGGTAAGTAATTTATTTATTAAAATAAGGGGGGAAACGCTATTCGATTCCAAATCCCTTCAATAGTCAGGTCTGTCAATTTTAAGCTTTTACAGTAAAAAATTAGTCAGAAAATGTGTCAGGAAATTTTCATTGTTGAGTAGTGCATATGAGAACCACCTTGAGGTATATTTCCAAAGATTCCGATAAGAGAAATTCATTATCGCTATTAATATTTTACAAAACAAATTGCCTTCCCTACACAACACATTCTGAGAACAATAAAGTCCAGTTCCGGCCCTGCTCGACTATGTAGAAAAAAATAAAAGCCTGATCTCGGCCCGGCCCGAGTCTGCTGAAAAAATTAAGCCATGGCTCAGAAACGATGTAACTGTCCGATGCTGATCTCTACGCTGGACATGTTACATTTCTGTATTGATATTGTCAAACTAGCATCGGCTTGTGACGCACATTTATACTTATTACTTATTATCGCGAAAGTCACATTCATTGAAAATTACTCATATTTTATCGGCCCGCCCCGTCAATTTTGTTTCTCGGCCTGGTCCGTTGAAATTTTTTTTTCTAAATCTGCCGGCCCGATCCGGCCCGTTTGAAAATTCGCCTTCATTTTGCCACCGCGGTCCGGACCGAATGCGGACTTCGGGCCAAGCCCGGGCCCGAACAGACCTCTACCAAAATCAATTAATGCAGTTATTTCTACTGTGTAACTATCTTTAAAGGGTAGTTTATTCATTATTAGTTATTCTTGCAACTTTCATACACTTTTAAGCACATTGTTTCTCTAATCTTTCAGTTTTGTTTTTGTTATCTTTCGTTGAGTTTTAATTAATTTTGCCTCTTTATTTGGAAATTTATAATTTCTAAAAATTTAATCAGTTTTGCAAAACAGCTTTGTTTTTGACTAGAGCAATTTAATGCACAATCGTTTTTATTTTTTTTAAATGTATTTTGTATTTTAAATGTATTTTAAAAATACCTGTATTTTGCATTTTGAATTTCTGAAATTTGGAAAGTATTTTGTATTTTGTATTTTAAGTTGAAAAAACAATGTATTTTGCATTTTGTACCGAAAATGGTTTTTCGATGTATTTTGCCCAACTCTGGTTTGCGAATGTCGTAGACTGTCAAACGTAGTAGATAGATGGTGATCGACTGGTTCGTTTTATCTTTCCGTTCAGATTAGTAACTTAGCTATATTTTTTCTCTGCTTTGGAAAAACATTAGTTTTTCATATATAGTGAATCTGTGCCACTGAGGGTTTTCTGCAGGGAATATTGTACGACAGTCCAAGTCGTTACAACGTTTTTCAATTGTTTTTTACTTATTTAATGGAGACAAATGTGTATAAAGTTATGTTCTATTTTGAACTAGCGAAGCTTTGCTGGCCAGTTTTTCCCAAACGAAATTCGAATTAAAGGATCCAAGGGTTGGAGGCCCTACTGCCTTCGCAGCGTACACCCATTGGAGGAATGGCAGCCCGGGATAAGAATAAAGCGAACCTTGAATTATTGTGATTTTTTATTTTAATCAAGATTAAATTACAATAGTTATAAATTAAAATATTTTTTAATTCGAACAAAAAGTTTAACTGCTTATTTATAAAGTTACTAGCTGACCCGCCCGGCGTTGCCCGGGTTCGTGGTAATATTTATAAAGAAACCTTTAATTTATATGATTTTATATGTAACTCGATTTTGTCTGAAATACGTACCCACTCACAGTGTGAAAATGGGGGAGAAGCAGTTGCAAATTGTTGAGATGTTATGCAAATTTTATTCATAAATTTTTGTAAAATTGTATGCCATAGTCATGAACAAATTAAAATTTTAAAACACCCTCTACTGATGAAAAAATTAGTTAAGAGGAGAGGAGTGAGTGCTTAGTAATGTACAGGCCAAAAGCTTTAAAACGACCTCTGTCAGAAAACAACATATAAAGGATACTCATCGAAGAAAACGCTACAGTTGTAAGGACAATTATCTTCACCCGCCTTCCAAACTCGAAATTCAACTCTCCCACCTTCTTTAAAATTTTAAAGTGTTATCATTCACGTAAGTTAATTTCAATTGTATTCGTTCTTCGTGTTAATGGCAATTTACATATGCATAGTCGCCCAAGCATGGAACGTGTTTCTTGAAATTTTTATGAAGTAAATAATTTCCGTTCTTGAGCGATTAAGAGTCCATTCACATGCGATTCTTATAAAACTCCTAATATATCACAAAATGCACACCATATTAAGTATTTCATGAACTCAAGGATTTTTCACTCAGTTCTTATTCTTTTGTTAATATTTTCTCATCCTAATGAAAACATATGTTATACTTTATTGAATGTTTTCACATTGAAAGTGCAGCGTAAAGTTTAGGCATAATTCAATAAAGCGAAAATTTTGAGTGTTCGTTATTTATAATCTTTCTTCCTGTTAAAATTGTTGACTACATTTTTAGACACCCATGAACGGTGAACACATAACATGCGATAAATTGTCACAAATTTAAAAAAAATCACAAATTTTGTCATAGATCGTTGAAAAAAATTGTGAAGTGATCATTAGAAAAAAAAAGAATTTCATCCAACGATCTTGGAAAAATAATCATGAATTTTGTGAAACAATCGAAGAAAAAAATTGCAAATTTCATCAAAAGATCGCAGAACCACATGTTGAATTTTGCCAATCTGTCACTCAGGAATATCGGGAACTTCGACAAATAGTCGCAGAAAAAAAAAATCAAATTCATCACAGATAATTGAAAAAAAAATGCAAATTTCGCCAAACAATCTTGGGAAAAAATCATGCATTTTATGAAACGATCGCTGCAAAAAGCCCTCGAATTTCAGTAAACAATCGAAAAAATATATTGCAAATTTCATCAAAAAATCGCGGAAATGTATAGCAAATTTTGACAAAAGAGTGCCGAAGCGCACACTGAATTTTGCCAATCTGTCGCTGAGAAATATCGGGAACTTTGGCAAATAGTCACCAAAAAGAAATAAATAAAATAACAAATTTCATCATAGATCGTTGAAAAAAAAAAGTGAATTTCGTCAAACGATTGTTGAAAAAAACCCCGCGAATTTCAGTAAACAATCGAAAAAAAAATTGCAAATTTCATCAAAAGATCGCGGAAATGCATGGCAAATTTCCTCAAAAAAGTGCAGAAGCATATGCCAATTTTGCCAATCTGTCGCTGAGAAATATCGGGAACTTCGACAAATGGCCGCGGAAAAGAAAAACACAAATTTTGTCACTGATCGTTGAAAAAAAAAAATGCAAATTTCATGAAACGATTTGGGGGGGGGGGATCGTGCATTTTGTGAAACGATCGCTGAAAAAAAAACGTGAATTTCAGTAAACGAAGAAAAATATTACAAATTTCATCAAAAGATCGCAAAAACGCATAGCAAAGTTTGTCTAAAGAGAGCAGATTACAAATTTTGCCAATATGTCGCTGAGAAATATCGGAAACTTCGACAAATGGCCACGGAAAAGAAAAACAAATTTTGTCACTGATCGTTGAAAAAAAAAAAAAAATGCAATTTTCATGAAACGATTTGAGGCGGGGGGGGGGGGGGAGAGAATTGCGCATTTTGTGAAACGATCGCAGAAAAAAAAACGTTAATTGCAGTAAACAAAGAAAAATATTGCAAATTTCATCAAAAGATCACAGAAACGCATAGCAAAGTTTGTCTAAAAAGTGCACATTACGAATTTTGTCAAATGGCCGCGGAAAATAAAAACACAAATTTTGTCACTGATCGTTAAAAAAAACCCCACAAATTTCATGAAACGAATTGAGGGGGAGGGGGGGGGGATCGTGCATTTTGTGAAACGATCACTGAAAAAAAAGCGTGAATTTCAGTAAACGAAGAAAAATATTGCAAATTTCATCAAAAGATCGCAAAAACGCATAGCAAAGTTTGTCTAAAGAGTGCAGATTACAAATTTTGCCAATATGTCGCTGAGAAATATCCGAAACTTTGACAAATGGCCACAGAAAAGAAAAACAAATTTTGTCACTGATCGTTTAAAAAAAATCGCGAAAAAAAAAACGCGAATTTCGTCAAACGATTGCTGAAAAACACCCCGCGAATTTCAGTAAACAATCGAAGAAAAATATTGCAAATTTCATCAAAAGATCGCGAAAATGCATGGCAAATTTTGTCAAAAAAGTGCAGAAGCATATGCTAATTCTGCCAATCTGTCACTGAGAAATATCAGGAACTTCGACAAATGGCCGCAGAAAAGAAAAACACAAATTTTGTCACTGATCGTTGAAAAAAAAAAATGCAAATTTGATGAAACGATTTGGGGGTGGGGGGAATCGTGCCTTTTGTGAAACGATCACTGAAAAAAAAAGCGTGAATTTCAGTAAACGAAGAAAAATATTGCAAATTTCATCAAAAGATCGCAGAAACGCATAGCAAAGTTTGTTTGAAGAGTGCAGATTACAACAAATTTTGCCAATATGTCGCTGAGAAATATAGGAAAGTTCGACAAATGGCCACGGAAAAGAAAAACAAATTTTGTCACTGATCATTTAAAAAAAATCGTGAAAAAAAAACTGCAAATTTCGTGAAACGATTTGGGGGGGGGGGGGAGATCGTGCTTTTTGTGAAACGATTGCTGAAAAATACGTGAATTTCAGTAAACGAAGAATGATATTGTACATTTCATCAAAAGATCGCAGAAACGCATAGCAAAGTTTGTCTAATCTTTGGCTAATGGTCGCAAAAAAAAAAAAAAAAAAAAAAAAAAACGCGAATTTCATGAAAAATCTTGTAAAAACAATCACTATAAAAATAAAACACAAAATTCGATAAACAGTTGAGGGAATAAATTGCAAATTTCATCAAAAGATCGCGGAAATGTATAGCAAATTTTGACAAAAGAGTGCAGAAGCACACGCTGAATTTTTCCAATCTGTCGCTGAGAAATGTCGGGAACTTTGATAAATGGCGACAGAACAACAAAAAAAAATCATAATTTCTCGTCACTGAATTACACTTAAACTTTAAACTGCTATGCTTGGCACCACAGTTGCAGAAAATTCTCCAAGTGTCTGTGACAGATACTTCAGTGGCAGAAAATAATCTGCTGGTAAAATATTTTACAATTGAAGCATTAATTAATCAAACCACCACTTACCTGCAATGTCTTTAAGCATTTTATTAATTTTTATAGATAATAATCTTAGTTTTGTATGAAGTAATAAAGAGCTAAACATAATTGTAAAGTGAAATAATAAAAGGTTTGATGGAAAAATAATCTGCAAAAGAGATAAGAAAATCTGTGACGCCTGTCTCCCATCTTGAATTTTCTGCTACTGGACCTGGCACTATGAAAACATTCAGTAAAGTGCAAGATATGTTTTCATTACGATTTCTTATCAGTGGGAAAGTGGAGAGAAAAGATTAACAAA
Organism: Maratus speciosus; assembly: GCA_963932465.1. Lineage (NCBI taxonomy): Eukaryota > Metazoa > Arthropoda > Arachnida > Araneae > Salticidae > Maratus > Maratus speciosus. The sequence continues at coordinate 677,363,302 of OZ010786.1, forward strand.
AGGAAAAGAACTGAAAATGGAAAATTCTGAGTGCGTAAAATAGTTAAGATGTGCATTTTGTGACATGGAGTTTCATAAGAATCGCACATGAATGAACTGTTAATCGCCCAAGAACGGAAATTATTTACACTCATATTATATGGGGAAGTTGAAAAAAAAAAGATAAACAAAAGATAAACAAAAGAAAAACCCAAATAACTTCATTGATTTCCCCTGAAAAGAAATATTTGTTTTTTTTTCCTATTCTTGGGCGATGACAACATACATCTCTTAATCACCCGAGAACGGAAATTATTTACTGAATGTTTCCATTTCACAGAAAGTACAGTTTTTATCTTACACTTTACTATAATTTTTGCTAAGAAATGAAAACATTCAGTGAAGCGTTAATTCAGCAAATTTGAAAAAAAAAAATTACTTTAAGATCCCAGAAAACAAAGTTCAAGAAACATTATACTATTTCATTCTTGGGCGACTACGCGTATGTAAATACGAAGAACGAATACAATTTAAAGTAACTTACGTTTTAAAGTAACTTACGTAAATTGTATTATTTCTTTATAAACAATGTTATTTTATATTATAAACAATCTTATTGTAACAAAAAAAAGAATGAGAAATAAACAAAGCAATTTCCCGCTCCCGCTTCAGTTCGGCTAGGAAATGCAGTCGCTGTATCTCATATTTACCACCTGCTCTCATTGGCTGGCTTCTTCATTGCCTCCGATTGGCTTAGAGCTGAAATAGCTTCTAACCCATAACGTTTTATTGCGACGGTTTGGCTTAGAGCTGCGGATTGGCTTTGAGCTGTAAATAGCCTCTAACACATAACGTTTTAATTACGTTTTAATTTTTTTTTAAATATCTAAATGGAAATTTTAAAATCCGGCGGCGAAGTACACTTTCCGATAACAGCATCTACACATGACAAAAATTTCAGAGGTCTAGGTGTTATAATTTCTGAGCTTTCCGCGGTCAGGCAGGCAGACAGACATCTCTTATTTTATATATATATATATAGATTATGTTATCTTAAAGATAACTTTAAAAAATGCAGTTTATAGATTACAAAATATTTGATCGAATAGTTTTGAAAGCTTTGAATGCGGTCAACATTTAATTTAATACGATGCAAAAAATACCACTTTCGAACATCTTTGCTTATGGATGAAAAATAATGGACAGTTTTTGATTGCTTTAAAAGACTATATGATTTAAATAGCCTTCATCTATACTAATATTATACAGAAGTAAAGTTTGTTTGTCTGTTTGTTTGTAGGAGGCATGAAGGTAGAGTAGAGTGCTCTATCTCCTTGATAGGAGGTAATCTCTGGAGCTACTAAACCGATTTCAGAAGTAATAGTATCAAAATGATGATGTTAGTCCCTGTTCCAACATAGGCTATATCTTACGTCCATACTATTACCCAAAAGGGGGTGAAGGATAAAAATACTTTCTAAAATGCGATTTTCGTGTTACTGAAGGGCTTAGAAATAGGAAATTTTGAATGGTAGCTAGTTATAAGACGTAAATGATCTCTAAGAACATTCCCTAAAAAATTCGAAATTAAAAAGGGGTGAAAAGGGGCAAAAGGTGTTCTTAAAAACGTTCTAAATGGCGATTTCTACGCAATCTCAGGAAGTAACAAACCGATTACAAAAATAATGGTGTCAAAATAATGGAGGCAGCCCTTGCTTCAACAGAGGTTATATTTTGTGTGGGTGCCACCACCACAAAGGGGGTGCAGAAGCAAAAACGTTCTAAAAATGCGATTTTTGTATTACTGAAAGGCCTAGAAATTTTAAATTTGTCATGGTAGTTACTTATTAGATATAAGGTTAGTTGGGGCAACTGGGACATGATTTTACAATGTGACTCTGGAGCTTCTGACAATTCAGCTTCAAAAAGCTAATGTTCATTTCCATTAAAGTCTGAACTTCTGTAAATGTGTACAGTTAGGTTTCCTCTATCTGACAGAAATGCTCAAAATTACATTTTAATATTTAAAAATATAAAAATATGTATATTTCATCTTTCTTTCCTCATGGGTCCAGTTGCACCCAAAAATAGGGTAACTGGACCAGGGGGGGTCTATGTTCCACAGGCGTTTATATTTTTTCATATCGGATATCAGGTCCTGTTTGAAAAAGTGTAAACAACTTAAAAAAATTTAAACCAGGCAGGTCATGTAAATTATATGTCAATAAACAGCGTTGTAAGGGAAACCTTTGCTGTCAGTGTGCCCAATTCTCAATGCCAAAAATCCCAATTTGGAAATTTTTTGGCTCCTGCAACCCCCAGGTGGTAGTAACACCGATATGAAATACAGCCTACGTTAGAGCAAGGGCTGTCATAATCAATTTCCAACCACACTGATTTTGAAATTGGTTTGGTACTTCATGAGATTGCGTACAATTAGAACTTTTTTTAGAACGCTTTTGCGCATTTTCAACCCTTTTAAATTTCGAATTGTTTAAGAATAGTTCTCAGAAATAATTTATATCTAATACGTAATTACTATGCCGAATTTCATGCTTTTAGGCCCTTCAGTAACACAAAAATAGCAATTTAGAACTTTTTTTGCTCCTTCAAACCCTAGGTGGTAGTGACACCGACATAAAATAGAGTCTATGTTGGAGAAAAGGTTGTCACCATCGATTTAAAAACTATTACTTCTGAAATCGGTTTGATACTTCCTGAGAATGTGCAGAAATCACTATTTAGAACATTTTTTAGAACGTTTTTCGCGCATTATCAGGCCCTTTTAAATTTCGATTTTTTTTAAAGAAATGTTCTTAGAGATCATCTAAGGTTTGTTGGGGTAACTGGAACCACGAGGTAACTGGACCATAGGCTATTTTATAAAAAACTGTTGGTGTTTTTAAGTTTTAGCTTTTGTGAGCAATGCCCCTTTATCTCTACTTCCTAAACCAACGTGTATCAACTCAATCATAACTCTCACCTTGCTGTGATAGGTTGTCAAAAATTTACGTTTCTTTTTTTAAAAACAACGTTAATATGCAATAGAGTCAAAACACTGTTTTAAACACTAGTTTCGTGAAGGAAATTTTCACCTTGTTATTAATAAACTTTATAATACACTTATAACTACTTAAAAGGTGACAAAAACATATAAAAATATTATTTAATGTAACCCGAGATCTGTCGAACACACACGCGTTCATTTTCAAAGGGATAAAAGATGATTGACTGAATAGAAATACATTTTAAAAACAAAAACAAAAATAGTACGCATGCGCAAGCGGAGTTCAGTCCATTTCTCTGCAGAGGGGTGAAAAGATCAGTTCATATTATCAGGAAGTCGTGAAATATTTAGGATATTGTACCAAATTGCGGTAATATTATAGGAAAGGACGTCGTTACAAACATTATCACTTCTAAGTAAAATATCAATGGATTCACGGATTATTGATGAGTAGTGGTTAGACGTTGAAATGATAATTTTAGCTTTTTCGAAGTTTATCTTAATATTTTCTGTTTGATGCAATCTGGATAAAGCTGTATTAGGTCTGTTAAACTTGATATCAGAATGTGCTCTTTTAATCTTTCCTTAAATTTTCGACATGTCATACCAATATAAAATAAATTCTTATACTGATCTGAATAAATTCTTATGCTGAATGGGATGATGTAGACTCCAGCTTTTTCATAATCGGGAATGGGATCAATTTTGCTGTGAATCAATTCTTTCAATTTTGTTGGAGGTTTATCTAATAAATTAATATTATATTTTAGTAATGCATACCTTAATCTCTCATAAAGTTGTGGGATATAATCAAATGTGCATTAAATAATTTGAGTCCATATTTTACAAGTCTATTTATTGCACATTTGATTATATCCCACAACTTTATGAGAGATTAAGATATGCATTACTAAAATATAATATTAATTTAATAGCTAAACCCAGGGCTGCGGAGTCGGTAGAAAAAAGGACCAACTCCGACTCCGACTCCTGGATTTCTGAAACAATCGACTCCGACTCCGACATACAAACAGGGTTTCTCAAAAAGATTGAAATGCGCTTTAATTTTTTACCTGTTGGAGATGTATAGATAATGCAAATTGAAAAAGTGTTCAAAATTAAATAGTAATTAAGATTAAGGATCGACCGAAACCGAATTTCGGTAATATTTCTATTTTCGTTGTGGACCAGTCAGATAATTATTATTGCGGGCTCGGTTCGGATTGACCGGATTTTTCAAAAGAAAGTCCAATAAAATCGTTTAACTTATAAGTCGAATAAGTAAATATATATTCCTTTTCCTACACAAAATATAAATGTGCTGTTAGCGATGACTATGTTTCATAATTCCAATAAAATTTTGATTTTATTTCATTTCGGATCGGGTTCATGGTTTAGGTTTCTTTCCGGCTCGCTTTGAACTGACTTAAAATATAAATTTCAGGACCCGACCCGAACACGGATGGACAGAGGTTAAATTGATAAATCTGTTTTTGTCTGAGATAGATTCCTTCATTGGGCTGGGTAGTCGGACCGACACAGGATTCGGGTTGAGTTGGACTTGATTTACAAAAAAACAAAACAAAACAAAAAACTGTCAAAACTCACTTTAATTTAATTATTGTACAATTGTGTCGTCTATGAGCTGAAAAAGCAGTAAGTAAATGAATCAATTTAATGACCGATGTAGGCAAAAAAATAATATCCGACCTTTTGCCTTATATTTACTTATTAACATGTCAATAAACTGAAAAATAACTAAATATTTATTAAAGTATAGAGTCAAAAAAAATAAAATAATAATTCAGTTCATAAATTTAAAATTAAGCGTGATTGGTTTTATTTTTTATTTCACTTCAAACTGTTCAACAAAAAGTTTGCAGTCGGAGTCGGAGTCGGCATATTTTTAGCGACTCCGACTCCGACTCTTTTCACCGAAAAATCACTCCGACTCCAACTCCGATTCCACGACTCCGACTCGCACTCCGCAGCCCTGGCTAAACCTCCAACAAAATTTAAAGAATTGATGCACAGCAAAATTGATCCTATCCCAATTATGAAAAAGCTGGAGTCTACATCATCTCATTCAGCACAGAACAGCATAAGAATTTATTTTACATTGGTATGACATGTCGAAAATTTAAGGAAAGATTAAAAGAACACATTTCTGATATCAAGTTTAACAAACCTAATACAGCTTTATCCAGATTGCATCAAACAGAAAATATTAAGATAAATTTCGAAAAAGCTAAAATTATCATTTCAACGTCTAACCACTACTCATCAATAATCCGTGAATCCATTGAAATTTTACTTAGAAGTGATAATGTTTGTAACGACGTCTTTTCGTATAATATTCCCGCAATTTAGTACAATATCCTAAATATTTCACTACCTCCTGATAATATGAACTGATCTTTTCACCCCTCTGCAGAGAAATGGATTGAACTCCGCTTGCGCATGCGTACTATTTTTGTTTTTGTTTTTAAAATGTATTTCTATTCAGTCAATCATCTTTTATCCCTTTGAAAATGAACGCGTGTGTGTTCGAAAGATCTCGGGTTACATTAAATAATATTTTTATATGTTTTTGTCACCTTTTAAGTAGTTATAAGTATATTATAAAGTTTATTAATAACAAGGTGAAAATTTCCTTCACGAAACTAGTGTTTAAAACAGTGCTTTGACTCTATTGCATTTAGTTTTTAAAAAAAGAAACGTAAATTTTTGACAACCTACAGTGTGTGTAAAAACTATAAAAACAGCAAAAAATTGTAAAAATTTTGATAAATTGAAAATGCGACAAGTGAAATGGTAATTTAATGTTGATCATAAAGTAGAAGTACTAATATAAAAGTCAACAGAATGCATCTGTGTCCTTTTTATTGCGAAAAAATCATAATTATGCAAAAAAACGCTGTTTTTGACTGTGTAAAAACTTTAAGGACACCTGTATTTTTTTTTTTATAGAAATGGTATATATAATTATTATTAAAGATCGACCGAAACATGTTTTTAATGCCGAAACAGAAATCGAAACCGAATTTCGGAGATCTTCCTATTTTCGGCCGAAAACGAATATGTCCAAAAACTTTTTTAAAGTAATTAAATTGTATGTATTATAGTAATTAATAAATATATAAATATATTATTAATTAATTACACGTACTTATTAAATATGCATAATAATTAATTAATTATGCGTATTTATGAAATATACATAGTTATTAATTAATTATACGTGTGCCCCAAGTCTCTGTGCCTTAGATTCAAAACACTTTTTTTCATATAAAATAAAACGTACTGAATTCATCAACTGCACAGAAAGATTTTCTAATTATACGAATTTCATTTAATAAAAAAAATAGTTTAGCTTTATGTATACACACCGCGATTTATCTTTTATAATGATTTCTGTTAATGATCATCTGTTATACTTGAACTTTCTCAAAGAGTATTCGAAACTCTTCTGCGGTTTCAAACTGAAAATTTTCTATTACTGTTATGTCTGCAGCTTCTAATGCGCACATGGAAAAGTTTAGTTATATATACATAGCTTGCTTTATAATTTGCATTCAAGTCTTGAGTCCGTCATGATGGATGATTCCAAACAACGAAGTTCGTAGCAATAAATAGTCTCATTTGAGCCGGCCGACAAAGTTTTCGATGAGAAATGTTAAAAATCGATGTTAAAAATGATAGACGATGTTATCAACAAATTGTCGATGTTATCGACAACGTTATTGTCGTTTATCAACATCAATAACGATGTTAGAATGTTAAAAATCGATGAGAAATGTTAAAAATTTCCTTTCGGTTGAGTTTCGGTCCAAAATCTGAGTTTCGTTTTCGGCGAAACACAGATTTTGGATCTAGGGCATAGAGAGACAATTTGGGCCACAAGTATAATTAATTAATAACCATGTATATTTCATAAATACGCATAATTCATTAATTATTATGCATATTTAATAAATACGTATAATTAGTTAATAATATATTTATGTATTTATTAATTACTAAGATACATACAATTTAATTACTTTAAAAAAGTTTTTGGACATATTCGTTTTCGTTTCGGCCGAAAATAGGCAGATCTCCAAAATTCGGTTTCGGGTTTGGTTTCGGCAATAAAAATCTGTTTCGGTCGATCCTTAATAATAATTATATATACCATCTCTATAAAAAAAAATACAGGTGTCCTTAAAGTTTTTACACAGTCAAAAATAGCGTTTTTTTTGCATAATTATGATTTTTTCGCAATAAAAAGGACAAAGAAACATTCTGTTGACTTTTATATTAGTATTTCTACTTTATGATCAACATTAAATTACTATTTCACTTGTCGTATTTTCAATTTATCAAAAGTTGTACAATTTTTTGCTATCCTTATAGTTTTTACACACACTGTATCACAGCAAAGTGAGAGTTATGAGTGAGTTGATACACGTTGTTTTATGAAGTAGAGATAAAGGGGCATTGCTCACAAAAGCTAAACCTTAAAAAACACCAACAGTTTTTTATAAAATAGCATATGGCCCAGTTACCTCGTGGTTCCAGTTACCCCAACAAACCTTAGATGATCTCTAAGAACATTTCTTTAAAAAAATCGAAATTTAAAAGGGCCTGATGATGCGCGAAAAACGTTCTAAAAAATGTTCTAAATAGTGATTTCTACACATTCTCAGGAAGTATCAAACCGATTTCAAAAGTAATAGTTTTTAAATCGATGGTGGCAAACCTTTCTCCAACATAGACTCTATTTTATGTCGGTGTCACTACCACCTAGTGTTTGATGGAGCAAAAAAAGTTCTAAATTGCTATTTTTGTGTTACTGAAGGGCCTAGAAGCATGAAATTCGGCATAGTAATTATGTATTAGATATAAATTATTTCTTAGAACATTTCTTAAACAATTCGAAATTTAAAAGGGTTGAAAATGCGCAAAAGCGTTCTAAAAAAAGTTCTAATTCTACGAAATATCATGAAGTACCAAACCAATTTCAAAATTAGTGTGGTTGGAAATTGATTATGACAGCTCTTGCTCTAACATAGGCTGTATTTCATATCGGTGTCACTACCACGGGGGGGTTGCAGGAGCAAAAAACATTCCAAATTGGGATTTTTGGAATACTTATGGGGCTAGCAGTTTAAAATTTGACATGGTAATTACTTATAAGATGTAAATGCTCTCTAAAAACAGTTTTTGAACAATTCAAAATAAAAAAGAGGTGAAAATGCGCGAAAAGCGTTCTAAAAACTTTCTGAATTCCGATTTCTAAGCAATCTCAAGAAATACCCAACCGATTTCAAAAGTAATGGTTGCAAATTGATGGAGACAGTCCCTGCTCCAACATAGGCAATATTTTAATTTGTTGTCAGTACCATCTGCGGGTTGCAGGGGCAAAAAAGTTCTGAACCCCGTTTTTTGTCATACTGACCTTTTAAAATTTAGCATAGTAATTACCTAAAAGATGCAAACGCTTTCTGAGAACAGTCGAAAGAAAATTCCAAATTTAAAAGGATGAAGTGAGCGAAAATCGTTCTAGAAACTTTCTAAATTGCAATTTCTTTCCAGTATCAGGAAATATTAAACCGATTACAAAAGTAATGGTTGTGAATCCATGGTGAAAGTTACTGATCCTACAAAGGCTATATTTTATGCCGGTCCCATTATCACTTGGGGTTGGCAGGAACAACAAACCTTCTAAAAAAGGCTTTAAAAACTTTCTAAATTACATTTTCTATGGAATATTAAGAAATACCAAACCGATATCAAAGTTAATGTTGTCAAATTAATGGTGACAGTCTCTGTGTCAACACAGGCATTTTATGTTAGTGCCGGTGGTAGACCGTTAGAAAAAAAGCGGGGAATTTGACTTACCAAGAACGGTTTCTAAAAAATTGAAAACTTCAAATGAATACAGAAATGAGCATAAAAGCTTCAAAATACTTTCTAATTTATCTTATTTAGAATTAGTTTTAATTCTTCTTATTAATTTAAGTCTCATTTCTGCCTAAGGCAGTCTAATAATGAAATATAATCAAACTGTGGCTTAATTAATAATTTTTGAATTATTCCTAAATGTCTAATTTTTTCTAATAAAAATTAGACATATAAATATCACTTGGCCTATTTCAACTATTACGTGAGCAAAGCCGCCGGTTTTTTTTAGTTATATGTATGTCAGTGGTGGTTAGTTATTCCCACTGCTTACACTTAGCAATAACGTGCTGTCAGCGAGTTCCCACGAGAATAGCTCTCACGTAAGATAACCAACCCAAAAAGAATGTGCTGATGTATTATAGTTTTGAGCGAATTTGCCTGGGAACGCAATGCTAAAATTCACACCAGAGTTCGATTTGACGTTGACCTAGACAGTCAGTCCAGCCAGATCCTCATACCTCCGACGTAGTAATGGCTGATAGACTTCGGCAAAAGTCCCTCTTCCTCCTAAAATTGTAAGTATTAATTGTATATGAATTGTACTGAAGTCTTATACCCATAATTTTTAATTGTATTTTTTCTTTGAGAACAGAGTTAATTTTTTATCAGGAGTAAGCCTGGTTAGAAGTACAGATGCCTACTTGTACTATCCTATCGTTTCCCTCGTCACGAGTTATGTTTCAGCAATTTCTTTCAATTATAACCCTACAACAAATTCGATCTCCACAGTGATCTTGTAGTGGATATCAATTTTGACTTTGTTTTGCAGGTCAATATTGTAGTACCCTATAGAACAATGCATAGAAAAGCATATAAAAATTATATATATATATATATATATATATAATACTCTAGATAACATTTATAAAAAGGTATACAGAGTAATCTACAGAATATTTCCTTAACAGATTATTGCTGACTTTTGACCTATTTATCAATTAAATTTTCTACCGAAATTCTATACAGCCCTGTACAATGTGCTATAGATTATGCAACATAATTTTTATAGAGCATCTTTCACAACTTCTGGTTCAACAGAAATACTGCCACAAACTTCAGTGCAACCACAAGAGATCAGAGCAACAGAAATTCTACAGGGTTCTGTCAGAACAGGCGATAGAAAAATCCTACATATTATTCATTGATCTTTCACAATTTATAATCCAACACAAACATTCTTAAATTTCAGTGCAATCACACCCAAAATAACTCCTCCAAAAGCTGGGATAGGTTCATGCTCGGGGCAGTATCCCGATTGACCAAGACATGGAAAATATTTACAAACAGTAAATGGCAGTAGCCAGGAAAATATTTCAGAAGTAGATTTGTGGTCTGAACATTTTTTTCTTAACTTTTTTTTTTATTAATTTAATAGATGCAAATGTGTTAATGACACATATATTTTGAATGAGCGGAGCTTCGCCAGCTTCGCTGGTCGGTTTTTCCTATCAATATTAGAATTAAACGTTAGAATTAGAGTCAGGGTATGGAACTTTCATTGCCTTAGGCAGCCTACACCCATGCTGGTTACGCCAGCTACGATCTAGAATCAAGCTAATCCTGAATTATTGTGATTTTTTTTTGACCGAGATTAAATTCAAATAGTTTCTAAATTTAAATATTTTTAATTCAAGCAAAAATAAAAAAAATCACTGATTATGTATTATATTCTTTGTTATTAGTTTTTTTAGGTATTAGTTATATTTAGTTATTATATTTTATGTCCTTTCAAAGATAACTTCAGATAATTGAGATTTATAGATATATATAGTAGATATTACAAATTGTTTGATCCTATAGTCTTAATGCGTTGATTTCAAAAGCTTTTGGATGTAGTGAACATATTATCTGAAGCAAAAGATTGAACTTTGAAACATTTTCATTTATGATTGAAAACTAATAAGCAATTTTCGGCTACTTGAAAAGGAAAAATAATTTAAATGAATTTATTATATGCATATTTGTTAATTTTATGTAATAATTATAATGATGTAATTATCTTAAATTTTATTTATGTCTGTTTTTGCAAAGAAAATAGATAAAACCTTTTTTTTTTACCAACAAGTCTAGTTAGAGGTGCAATTGCTTAATTTGTATTTCCACGTCATGAGTTTCATTTCTGTGTTTTCTATCCATTACATTCCAGATAAATTAATGCCTGGTCTGTTAGTGAATATCTGTTTAATTTTTTTTAATATCGTGTAGAATCCTACAGAAGATAATGCATAGAAAAATCAATTGAAAACCACATAGAGCATTTATACAATTTTCTAAAGAATCTTTATAGAAAAGTAAACAGAGTATTGTACATAAATTTTTTCTTTAAAATTCTACTAAAAATTTTCAGAATCATGTAGAATTATGACCCGTTTTTCTATTAATTCAGAAATTTTCTACGGAAATTCTATACAGTCCTGCAGAATGTACTATATTGAATATCTTATATAACTTTTATAGAGAATCTTGCAGAATTGTTGTTTTAGCAGAGTATTGCTTCAATTTCAATGGATCTACACCAGATCAGAACAATAGAAATCGTTTAGAGTCATCTTGAATGTGCTATAGAAAATCGAATATGATAAGAAAATCTTGCATAACTGGTGATTTAATAGAAATACTGCTTTAAATTTCAGTGCAACCAGCACAAGAAAGCGCATTCCAACATCAAAACAACAGACATTCTGTAAAGCCTCGTTGAGCGTGCTTCTGAATATACTATGCACTGCGGCGCTACGTGCACTAAATGAAGTCCAGGCAATAGGGGATTTTATCTGGCAAAATTAATGGTAGTACTGGAAATCGGCTTTCTAGATGTTTTTTGCGTCACTGAATTCGAATTTGTAACTTCCCACCAAAATTTAACCCGGCAACCACCCAAAAAATTGATTTTTTGAAAAAATTTGGTTTTTGAGAAAAGCGCGCGGGGAATGTTCCGAGGCAGCTCCCTCTCTCCCCGTTTATCCTACGTCATAATGTCATATATCCTATTTGTTGCAAATTTTGTCTAGTTTCTGAATTTTGTAATGCTTTTACCCTAAAACAATAAGAAATTTAAGTTAAAAACAACTATTTGTGGTGGTGGGGGGGGGGGGTTCGGGGGGGGGATTTTGGGGGTAAGTTAAAAATTCGGATTCAGCGACCCAAAAAACTTAAAGTAAACCTTATAGAGAAAGTTTGGAGGGAAGATGGGAAGGCGATTGTAAACGCGTGAGTGGTTAATGGAATTGCGCAACTTAGTTTACGCAGCAGGCAGCACTGCTGCGCATGTTCCGAGGCAGGTCCCCCCTTCCCCTTCATCCTAAGTCATAATGTCATATATCTAATTTGTTGCAAATTTTGTCTACTTTCTAAATTTCTAGCTACTTTTCCCCTAAAACAATAATTTTTTTTAAAAATAAAAACCTTTTTGGGGGGCTTTTTACCAAAATTTTGAGGGGGGGGGGGTTTCCGGGGAAAATTTTGGTGGGAAGTTACAAATTCGGCTTCAGCGACCCAAAAAACATCTAGAAAGCCGATTTCCAGTACTACCATTAATTTTGCTAGGTCGAGTCCGTATACGGTCTCTATTGCCTGGATTAAATAGTATTAATAAATTTTTCAGAATTGCTCCAATAGAAACCATGGTATTAAATTTCAGTGAAGTCACACCTCCACTTATTGGGAGAGCTTTATGCTTGGGTCGGTTTCCTGATAGATCAAAGCATTCCCCTGTGCCAGGTAAGTACTATAAATAAAATACAGGAGTGAATGGCGCAATTGCCGATCTCGAATCAAGCGGACCTTAAATTTTAGTGACTATTTATTTTGATTATGAATCGATTTGGAATCCTTCCAATTTGAATTTAATCATGGTAAAATTTTCCGTAAAACTCTTTCCGTTTCAGAAAAAAAGTAAAAAAATTGCCATGAAACGTGATACTACGTAATACTACGTACATACTACGTAAATATTCCAACAGAAAATGCTTTCGTGAGGGATTTGTGGGCTCAAATTATTAATACATTTAAAACTTCAAAATTATATAAATTAAATCCTTATTAATTTATTTAAAATTTGTTTCTTTGCCAATTAAATAGAAGCAAATACCTAGAGGTAAGTTATGTTAGATTTTAAAATAGCGGAGTCTAACTGCTTCACTCGTCGCATCCTTATAAACAAAATTACAATTAAACGAACTAGCGTTTGAAGCTTGCAATGTCTTAGGCAGCGTACATCCATATGGGTTACGCTCGATCCGATCTCGAATCAAGAGCACCTTAAATTATAGCGACTATTTATTTCGACCAAAATTAAATTTAAATTTGTAGCATTGTCGTTAACGTTGCTATATGTATCGATTCGGAATTCTTGTAATTTGTATTTAATCACGGCAATAGCAGAATTTTCCGCAAAACACTTCCCGTTTCAGAAAAAAATCGAAAATTGCCATGAAATGTGATAACCCCCCCGAAAATTCCTTAAAATTCGTTAAAATTAAAAAATCCACAGAGTATCAAATATACTATATTCGGCTAGAAGGTTAAAACCATATTTTTTTTTATTTATTTTATTTATTTTATTTATTTATTTTTATTTATTTATTTTATTTATTTTATTTATTTATTTTTATTTATTTATTTATTTTTATTTATTTATTTTTACGCATGTTGTAAAATTACTGCAGAACGCAGTAAAACATTAAACATTGCTAAAATTCAAAATTTGCTGAGTACGTAATTTCTATTTTAGGCAAAAAGATTGATACCAAATTCACTTTAGGAATGTCAAAAAAAATCCCCGCTGAGCATGAAAAAAGTCTTAAAATCGCATAAAAAATAGCTCAGAAAAGTTAAAAAATTACTTTATGTACTTCGAATTGCGTTTTCTGAAAACAGGAAGAAATTTGTAAAATTGGTTTAAAAATTTGAATTTAGGAATGTCAAAAAATAGTTGTAGAAAGCAAAAAACGCTAAATGCTTAAAAAATTTCTAAAAAAATTCTAAAAAAATTCAAAACTCTTTGTACAAATGCCAAATGAAATTTATTGAAGACAAAATTTACCATATTGGGTTAAAGGGTTAAAACCGGATTTGTTTTACGAATGTAGAAAGGTCGCAGCAAAATACCAAAAAAATCGTAACAATTGCATGAAAAATCGCTGGACAAAATTTGCTATATTGCTAAAAATTTTAAAAGTATAATTTCTATTTTGTATGTCTAAGAATTGTTGCAAAATTAAAAAAAAAAAAAAAAAAAAAAAAAAAGTGAAAATCTAATAGAAAATCGCTAAAAATCAAAATTTTCTATATTCGAATAAGATTGAAACCGAATTTCTTTTAAGAATGTCAAAAGATCACAACGGAACAAGAAAACACTTTATAAATCGCATAAAAAATTCGCCAAAAACACAAAAATCGCTGAATGAATTCTGAATAAAATTGATTGTAAAGAGAAAAAAAAAACACTATACAGTATTCCGCTAAAAACTGAAACTGGTTTCTTTTAGGAATATTAAAAAATAGTCGCAGAACGCGAAAAACTGTAAAAATCACATTAAAATATTAGGCAAAAATTGGAAAATCGCTGTAGAAAATCAGATTTTACATTTTTAGTTTTTATTGTAGGGCTACACAATATGTGACCCGCAAATGAAATGTTACCCACCATGGGTTAACTTGCGGCCACGAGGATCTTATATGCCGGCATCTCCGAAAATTCAAGAGTCATGAATTTCGGCAATGCGTCTCGGAAAATATAAACGAACTACGCCAATCGTGAATTTCGCCATCAGCCGCAGAAAAAAACCCCATGAATTTTATTTAATGGCCAGCGGAGACCGCAGATGCCAAGATCTCCAGAGTTTACCGAGTTTCCGAATTTCGCCAGTAGGTCTCTACAAAAAAATTGCGACTTTTGTCAATCAAATCCTGAAAAAAAAAATCGACTTTCGTCAATTGCTCGTGGGAAAAAATCGTTAATTTCTTTGATTGGGAGGGGAAAAGAAAGCGAATTTCGAGAAGTATAAAGGGAAAAAAACTTATATTTGAGAAACAAAAATGTAACATAAGTTTCTTTAAGTGTTTTACAATCCTTTAAAATCAGTTTGAAAAGGAATTTGATTGTTATAGATGGCATATAAAGGAGATAATTTCCATTAGGTTCTGTTGTTAAAATTTTATTAAAATTTTTCTACTGTGCTCTTTTAGTATCAGTCTCGACTTAAAAAACAAGAAAATCGAACTTGTCTCTAACTTATACAACTTATCGAAATTGTATAAATTTCAGTTAATTTTTTTAAATTTCTGCCATTTAAATGTTACAGAGTACTGCAACTTTTTTTCAGTTACAAAATTGAATTCCTGTAAATTTTGATACTCGATGAAAACCACGCCTATATTGTTAAAAGTAGAAACTCAGGTAAAGAGGTACTTTGCCAATAATTCCTTACATGATGTTATACATATGAGTATTTATTTCAAAACAGCAAACTTTGTTCTAAAAAAAAAAAAAAAATATTGCGGAAGTAGAATAAGGTATAGAATAGAGTAGTATTTTTATACAGATTTTATATATGGCAGTGCTAGAACTCGCTAACATATTTCAATTTTTTTAAATATTAAACATAAGTATCAGGAATTCTATTGCATTAATAATTATAAGAAAGTCATTTGTCTTAAATTTAATTAACTGTGAATTGATCAATTATTCCAAGCTACTATAATTCCCATTATGATCGACAGAGTTTCTCGCTAAGCAAAAGAAAACAACAATGCAATGAACCGTGCTCAACCACCTCCGTGCCACTACTTTTTACTGGTAGTAAGAAGGGCGATCTTTTATCATCATTACTAGATCGGGACATACCAAATTTGTCTCGATATGTAAAAAAAAAGCGAAATAAGTTCTTGGCAATTCCTAAAAAGTAAAATATACATTTTCATAGATGGAATATATGAGAAAATAAAATTCGAAGGGGCTGAAATATATTTTCCATTTTTGCGATTTACTGAAGATTCATTAAATTTTAAACAGGTTCTTCATTCTTTTCTATTCTTTATAACACAAACATCTGCAGCAGTAATATCGTCTGATTAATAATTTTAAATTATCTTTAAAGACCCGTCTTTAAATGATCTTATATTAAACTCTAACAAATTGGATGTGCCTATTCCAAAACTTTCATCTCTTTCATACATCTTAATATTTCAAAAAGTAGTTACTCATGATAATACCTTAATTATTAGTTCAATAATATACCAATTTCGATTTTCATCTTAAAATTCTGCTTCAGCCAATTAATCGGAGTAAAATCGAGTTATCTAGATCCTGATATTTATTAAAATCAATAGGTCTTCCTTATTCTGTTGTCATCAGCTCTTTGCGAATAGCCGGCATAGCAGAATGCGAGTTCCCGTCGCTGCACGAACCGGGGATAGACAATAGAACTACGAAAAATACAAGAAAATTATTCAAAAATTGCTACCACAGCGACCCCTTCCGGCGGAATATTTTCAAATTAAACAAGAAATGGCTATAGCCAAAATATACACAAAAAATTTGGTTGAATTGTATGCATAACTTCATACACTTTTCGATGGTACAATATTGGAAATGGCACAAAAAATGCTATTACATTGCTACCTTCCGTCGGAATATTTCTAAATTGAAGGAGGACCTGCTTACCACAGCCAAAACCAAACACCAAAAATTTAGTTCAGTTCTACGCATGCCTTCATACACTTTTCGAATGTACAATGGCAACACACGGACAAACAGACAGACATTTTGTATAAACATGTTTTGGGGGATCTCTGACCCCTAAAACGTGAAAATCCGTGGAAAACCGGAAGTCGAAAAAAACTTCGATTACAATACTTTCCTCTATTCAAGATAGAAGAAAGTAAAAATGTCCTATTTTATCACATATGAAACTGAAACTAATTATTTTCATCTTAGGTAAAGAAACCCATACCGAGTGAATCCAGCATTTTATTCATTAAAAATACTTTTTTCCCTCCAATATTATTAAAAAAATGTTTTATCGAGAATTAATTATGAGCTCATTAAAATCTCATTACTACTTCAGTAACTACAGTACTGAAGCTACTAAATTGTAAAAAGAAAACGTTATTTCAAGCTTAAACAATAACGGAAGAAAGTTTTTTAAAATTTCTTTTCACAAAGTGATAAAAGTAACTATTGCCTTTTGAAGTCACTTTTATGAATGAAAGACCAATACTTGGAGAAAAGATTTCTGAAATTGTTCTTTTTCTCTTTTTAAGAATATTATTATAGTCAGGTGTGAAAACAAGTTATTTAATGGTTTATTTTCCCTTCAAATAACATTATTGTATCTCTCTATATTCTAAAAAAAGTAACTTACGCTGTCACTGGCGCCGCCGCCGGCGGTTTTAAATTTTTTGTGACCGAAGGTCTTTCTCCGTTAATATTGAGAAAAATATTGCATACAAAAATATGAAAATCGGCGGTATTATAGAGACATGTTCGATATACACGCTGATGCAGACAGTTTTCAAATCGAAGAATTGTATTAAGAGATATTTAATGCTAAAGTTGGACAAAATCGTTCCATTAAAAAAGTTTTATAGGAACAAAAACTATGCATGGGAATTAATTCATTTTTAGACCATTTTATACGTTAGAATTTCTCGGTGTGCAGACTGCATTTATTCTTTAAATTTGACTCATTTTTTGAGGTTTTATTTCTATTTTAAATTCAAATTTTCAGCATTTCGAGAGATATTTTTTACTTATTTTAGAAAATGCTATTAATTTAAACTGTTGCCAACTGTATAAACAGCCCAAACAGTAAAGTTTGCTTCAAATCAAAAATTTATTTACTCGTGACTATTATAAATAGAAAAACTTTCAAATTAGAATTAAATAATTACGTATAAAAATCAGGAACTTATTGAAAATTACTTCATAAAAACTATATTTACACGTGAATTTTAAAAGAGAAAGGATATTGTAAAATAATAAATTCATTAAAAAGCGTTAGAAGTCTTAAGTAGTAGATATTACGTCACATTTACGTCACAGTACTTATTACGTAAAATAAACAAAAAATAATATTGCAAAATAGTTTAAATTAAAAATTGCGCGAGACATTTTTTTGATATTTTGAGAGGATCTTTTCAACTATTTGTGTAACTAACTATTTTCAACTATACAGCGCAAATAATATTTCATTTCTAACAAAAGTATTTTCACGTGAATATTAAAAAGAGAAAGAAAAGTTTGGTGAAAATGACGTAAGAATAAAAACGTTACATTTAAAATGTCTTATTTAAAAGAACCTTATTTTCGCTTTGTTAAAAAATACCGGGAGACAAAGACTCTGTTTACTTCATTCATTTTATATTAGCTTATTTTGAAATGTTTAACTGATTTTATTTAATCAATGACGAAAACAGCTATTGTATCTTTTAACAGCAGCTGATTTTTCCTTAAAATTCCCCAATCAAAGAGAAATGAATAGAAACCCGTTTATAGGGAAATCGCCACTGTTTTTAACACTTTCCAACAAAGTTGAAAAGTGTTTATGACTTCGGTTTGTCTGTCCGCCTGTCCGTCTGTACGCGCTCTAACTCCCGTAAATATACTCGGATCTTTCTGAAATTTTTGGATGTTAGTGACCTCTACCATAGCACGAACCCTATTGCAAATGAAGTTTGTAGCATGTTTAGTTCATTTACAGGGACAGTCAAAAGTTTTCCGTT
The DNA here is from genome assembly GCA_963932465.1 of Maratus speciosus. Classification (NCBI taxonomy): domain Eukaryota; kingdom Metazoa; phylum Arthropoda; class Arachnida; order Araneae; family Salticidae; genus Maratus; species Maratus speciosus. The sequence continues at coordinate 677,381,957 of OZ010786.1, forward strand.
GCATTACGGCCTATGGGAAAAAAATCGATTAAAATGATTTTTAATGATGTTACATGCTTTCAAACATAATAAATTGATATGCATTTATCAAGTTGACTAAAATATGCATTTTTTGTACAATATGCGGCCCAAAAAATAGTTATTATTCATTTACAGGACCGCACAAAAGAATTCCTTTGCATAATGATATAGAAGTGGAGGGAATTTTTTCCGGCGTATTTTAATTATGTTAAACTATTACATGTATAATGAAATATATATACGTCGCTAAGGTTTACTATAACTTATTTCATGGATAATACGAAATGCAGAGAATTTACAGGGACACACAAAAGATTTCAGATACTATATTGTACCCGAAGTACTGGAAAGTAGCGATGGTTGCTGGAAATGCATTTTTAATTATGTTATGTGCTTTTATGTTTAACTATATTTATGCATTGTATATGGTGTGTATAAATGCTGTAATTGATATACAGGGCTACTCAAAAGAATTCGTAATGGTTACTGGGTATGATTGCAAATTGCTTAAAGGTGATTTTTAAATGAGTTAGGCATTTTTACGCTGAACCGAATTTGGTTTACTAAGAAATGTTTGGAAAACATATATAAAATGACACGCAAAGAATTGGCCACAAATACATGCCCGTCTATAAATGATAATTTCTGGAAATGGGATTCCGGTAGTTTTAAGAGTGTTTTACTTTGAATTAAACTTTAGCTAAATAGTGGCGTGTAATAAAGGTATTAGGTTAACTGCAGAGTTTTACAAAAGTATACAAGTATGTTTAAATCTATTAGTATAAATTGCTGAAAGAGAAATTTCAACCTGTTATGTGTTTTCTTGCTAAACTAAATTTCTCCATAATATAGTTTATATATCAACCTACAGATCAAATACAGGGCTGTTCAAAAGAATTGGAATACATATTTGCTATGGACGGTAACTGCTGAAATCAGTTTTTCAAATGTTTTATGTGTTTTCTAAAATGTTTACTTAGTTCACTTATATACCTTATTTCCCTAAATAACGAAGTTTTGTTCAAGCATTCAGGAAGTGTTGGAAAGTGTTTCATAATCTATGCTTAACGCATGATTGTTCTTACTTGTTTTAATTGCAATCCAATTTTCCAAAATCTTTTTAAAGCTGATCAAGTTAGCATGCTTTTAGAGACTGCGGTGTCTGAACGGAGGTTAGCGAGCTTAGCTTGTAGGGTGCCGAGCCCCCTAGTATATTTTAAATAAATAAAAATTAGCTTAAAATTGGAAGATATTTCTTAATTTGGATGCATATATTGCATCATAAATTCTAAAATTATGCTTTTCAAAGTAAATATATAAAGGAAATATATAAAGGAAAATTAATTATTTTACCTTCACAATATCCATGACCTTTTCTAATTATCCCTAAGAACAATTTATGTAACGGGATTTACGATGGTGGATCAACTATAAAGAAGACTTTTTTTAAAAAATAACAATAGAAATGTTTTATATTTGTAGCCATGGCAATTATGATATGTTGATTGTGGTCTAAAAATCAGTTTTGCATTGTTTTAGTCTTCATGCATTCGTGTATCGAGTTGCTAACTTTATGAATAAACACAAAGTACCTAGTAGAGGTCTGCACGGGCCGCATATAAGCAACCTTTACATTTATAGGGGCATGGGAAAAAATCCTACGCTGTGATTGGCTAGTCGGTTCTTTCGTCTATTTAATCCGGTTTTAAAAGGCGTTTGTTTTGTTGATACTTGTCATAAAGAAGCGTAAATGTCCATTTTTATTTAAGACTGGTTATTATAACCACTGAACTAGCAAGTATACACTTAGAGACTGAAACGAACTATGCACTTTACAGCCCCCAATCACATTCCAGCTGGAATTTTTTATATTATTGTATTGAAATAAATTATGTCCCGTACAGTAATCATTCCGTATTTGTTGCAGCTACGTTGTAAACATGCATATAAAGCATTGTAAATATTAATCCAGGTAATGTTGAATTTCTGGAGTTTATTCGATTTTGAGTTGCTTTATCAGATACGATAAAAAAATTAGAAAACGGAATTAAAAAATCGTCCACAAATTAACATTTTTTCTTCGTGCATGTAAATAACCATGTTTATCAGCCATAAAGCCATGGAATTACTACTCTCTTTCAGTACATCGAAAAACCGTGGTCGTGACGTGTGACGTTGGCTCATACTATTAACCAATCAACTCACAAGATTCTTTCCCATGTCTCTATCCGTGTAAAGGTTGTTTATATGCGCACGGGCCGACATTTCTAGGCTCGGGCCCGGCCCGACTCATAGAGAAAAAAATTTGGCCCGGCCCGATAAAAAAAATTAAAAGTTCGACCCAAGACCGTCCCGGAAAAAAAGTTAAAATCTCGGCCCGAGCCCGGCCCGGAAAAAAGTTAAAATCTTGGCCCGAGTGAATTTCTACAAAACATTGATTTTTGGTTAAAAATTGGTTAAAAATTTGTCTCGTACGAGGAGTTCTGACCAAAAATATTTATCTTAACTTTTTTTTCATGTTTATAATCTCCATTTTTATAGAAGTGCCGCACGCTGCGATATTTATTTTTTCAATGAATTGCTATTTCTTGTATGCAAAAGTTTCAGTTATCATTAATATTGTTAATCCATATTCCATGCATCGAAGTGTTAAAAATCTGAAAAATGCTATACAGTAAAATCTTCTAAGACTCAATTACATAGAAAAGAAAAGAAAAAATGCATTATAGACAAGTTCCCTTCTTAGCAAGTGTAAATGTATTATATATTCTTTTCTTACTTATTAGTATATTAATTTTGCATGGATCAACACGTTTTTCAGTTTAAAACAGGTTCCGTCATAGGCAGGTTCTTTTTCACACATTTTACTATATTTTAATTTAGCTATATTTTAATACTCGTAGAAATCTACTGTTCTTTAAAAATAATAAATTTTAATGTTTAAGTGTAGAATGGCGATTCAAAAATGCATGCATTTTTTGCAAACATTTTTGGGTCAGGCCTCATTTAACTGACTTTTAAATGGACCAGGCACACTAAGACATTGATTTTCATACGGGCTGACTCAAAACTAGGACTGAAAATTTTGGGCCGTGAAGACTAGGAATGAAACCAGGCCGGCTCTATACAGAAAAATTAAGTTAGCCTTCAGAGCCTTCAGAAAAAAGTATGGCCCAGGCCCGGCCCGGCCCATGCAGATCTCTACTACCTAGTGTGATTTAACAAAATATTATTAACTAGATAACAGGAATTCTGCTTTTTCAGAATTTAATGCCGCCCCCGGTGAAAAAAATATATACGTATATAAATATAGGTTGTTAAGTTTTAAGACTCCAACCACGGGCTTTTATTTTATATAAAAGGACGTAATCCGCATACGCTAAAGAATTCCTCATTTACGATCCAGTCCTAAACAACATCTACCGTAAAATATGCATAGGACGTCACTATCGCTGAATAATACAGAAATCCAAAAAAAGAGATTTCGTTCTTCTAGAAATTGGAGAAAAAAAATTGGCTGTCTCATGATTAATATGCCTTCATTTGTGTGTAATATTACTATAGATACTTAAAATTAAATTTTGTTTATAATAGCTCCTTGTTTTATCGGAAATCGTTCATTTATATTTTTTCAAAATAGCACTATTTTAATTACATTTTTTTCTTCAGTTTTTATGAGAAAATGGCAACAAAAAGTTATAATTGCTATTTTTCAACGATTTTCCCTTTACTTGCTACAGAAATGGAGTACTTGAATTGCCAACATTAAACAAATGGTGCTAAAAACTACAAAAAAATTAATGTCTCAAAAATAAATGCAAATGGAGTTTTAAAACATTGCATTTAAAAGTACTTTTTTTCCCAATATGACGGTATAGAAATTGAGAATGTGCGATGCTTAGAAGTTTAAAAAATTGCAATGGAGATTATTCGTACAATGATACATCTATTTTGTTTTACGGCTGGCTTATACAACGTAACGTTATTTTTTGGAGACGACACATTAATAGGTGGGAGAAAGAAATAGCATACCGGGGGCTAATAAATAAACTTTCAGCAAATGAAAATGTCAAACCTATTTAAATTTGGCCTAATTTGAAAAGTTTAATTCGGAAATGACCTCCTATCGAGGTCACAAGTATGTAAATGGCACAAGTTGTTTAAACACCACCGATGAGAAAGTGAAACAAAGTCATAACAGTATGGATTGCAGGACAAAAAGTAAAATTGTTTCACTGAAGTAAAAACTGACAAAGTTCACACTGAAAATTTTTTTGATTTACGGATTATTTTGGACGTCAATTTTTTCCTGCCTGGCGTACATACAATGCAGTATAGCAATGTTAATTTTTGGAGAAGATTAAAGCTGTACATAGATCCTAAAAACGTTTCATTTCGATCCAAATATTCATCTTCTCTGAAACAGTGTAATACATTATACAACAAACGATGGCAGTCGGTGAGCAAATAAGAGAGGAGGTAGTAGAGGTCTACACGGACCGAAATTTCCAGGCCTGGGCCCGGCCCGACTATTAAAAAAAATCAGCTCGGCCCGGCCTGATGCAAAAATTAAAAGTTTGGCCCGAGCCCGGTCCGTCCCGTAGAATAAAAATATTGTCTCGGCCCGGCCCAGTACAAATCTTATACGTTCGGCCCGACCCCGACCAGCAAAAAAGCTAAAATCTTGGCGCGAGCCCGGCCTGACCCGAGTGAATTTTTACAAAACATTGATTTTTACGTCGACTTGGTTAAACATTTGTCTCGTACGAAGAGTTCTGATCAAAAATATTTATCTTAACTTTTTTTTTTATAATCTTCATTTTTATAGAAGTACCGCAGGCTGCGATATTTATTTTAATTTTTTTTTATTGAAACTCTATTTCTTGTATGTAGTATTTCAGTTATCCTTAATATTGTTAATCCATATACCATGTATTGAAGCATTAAAAATCTGAAAAATGCTGTACAGTAAAATTTTCTAAGACGGAATTGCACAGAAAAGTAAAAAAAAATGCGTTATGGACCAGTTCCCTTCTTAGTAAGTGTAAATGTAGTCTATGTTCTTTTCTTACGTATTAGTATATTAATTTTGCATGGATCAACACGTTCTTCAGCTTAAAACAGGGTTCCGTTATAGACAGGTTCTTTTTCACAAGTTTTACTATATTTTAATTTAGCTATATTTTAATAAGCCTGGAAATCTACTATTCTGTAAAAAGAATACATTTTAATGTTTAAGTGTAAAATAATGTCGATTTCAGGCCCGCTCCGAGCCTTTAGAAAAAAGTATGGCCCGAAAAAAGTGGAGACCGGGCCCGGCCCGTGCAGATCTCTAGGAGTTAGTAATTCACAGCTAAATAAAGAATTCGTGCATGGATCATTAATTTATCAGTGATTTGGAGGACAACATTCACAAAAAGTGGGACATAAGGGTTTAAAAAAAAAGCCAGGGTGTTACTTCTAAATCGGGGCATAAAATTGCTGTAAATCCTATGAAAACGAAACCTGTATATAACAGAATCGCAGTATAAATGTAAAAAATGCATAGTTCGTATGAAAGAAATACCCTAAAATTATACCTGCTCAGACGGAAACCTACATTTACAATGTCCTATACTCATGGCGGATATTGCAGCTAAAACCATAGAATTTAAATAAGATCTTTTTGTTGTTATGCCAAACTGTTTCATCAAATTGTATGTGAAACAAGACAGAAATTGAACGTTGAACGTGGCAAATGAGGTACGTTCGTACTATAACTAGATTTGTAAATATTCAAATCTTGGTGCAATAGCTGTTGCACGCTTATGAAAAAATGCATGAATACAAAATTTATTATGATTTTATAGATTAAATTCAGTAATACAGAAATAATAGGACTCCATCTTATTAACTCTGATGTAATCAAGATGGAAACCTAGAATAATTATCTATCATGGGATATCATTGTTTAATTACGCATGATCGGATTTATTAGAATCAAGAAAACTTTTATTAATATCTTTTTAAGTTTTGATTCCATTTTCATAAAATTTGAAATGACTCGACAAAATTCTGCAACGGTTTTATATATTAAATTTCAAACCATTCGTTTGGGTAGTTTTTGAGCTGTTATATGCTGACAGACAGACAGACCAATGGACCAGACGATGACTATAAGTGCTATTTTTTTTATGTAATTACGGACGCACCTACAAAATGGATCAAATAGCTGTCATTGTTACGGTAACTAACTTGCATTGTAAAACAATGTTGAAACGTTTACGAAAATTTGCTACATTTTTTAAAATTTCCGATATTTCTAATCTTAAGGTAAAAACTAAGCGAATCGTAAAAAAAAAAAAAAAAAAAAAAAAAAAATGCGCCCATTATTATGCCAAGAATTAGCTAGTTTTGGCACTCTACTGAGATAAATTGTAAGTTTTGTAAATAAAGTGTCTAAAACTATGTCTGTATCTTAAGGTAAATTGTAGGAAATGATGTACGACTAAATTGCCTCAAGCTTAACCCATTTATGCCTTGCATCCCATTTTTGGGACGTTTCAAATTTTAATGCATTTGTATAATTTTCTTCTTTTTTATAACATGAAAATTGCATGAAATCATTATTTATAAATGTCTTTATCTAAAACAGAGATGACAGCACTAGGTGGATATTTATTTGCTTAAATTAAGGCTTTTTTCGATGTTTATAGATTTTTAATTTTTCAAGAGGGCGAAATGTAAAAAGTAAGTTTATTTGTATTTTTTCTATCATGGACCGAAAATCGCAAGTTATAATCTTAGCTTGTGGACTTTTTAGAAATACATATTTTTTTAAATTGCGAAATTAGATGTTCAAGCTTATTTTTTATGCATTTTTGCAATGTACAAAATATAGAGTTCTAGGCACAAATGGGCACGCATTTTTGATAGAAATTTAGGAGACAGTTATTTATGCAATCTCCTTTCGAAGATATTTATGAAATAAATTGCTATTAAGTCTGCAATGCGATTATTCTTATTTTATTATTAATAATAGTCATAACGTTATTAGTCTCTGCAATGAAATAAATATATATATTTTTTTGTAGTTCATTAAAATACTAATTATAGTACATAATATACATTTAAAAACATTTTAAATATAAATATAGGCAAAATATATAATTATGCATATTATTCTACTAGAAATACTCATATTTAGTTCTTTTACATTTTATCAAATAAATACAAAAATAAATTAAGCTTAATTTTTTTTAGTATTTTTCCAGTTCATTTTGCAACATTTTAAAGTGATTTTACCAAAAAAATTGAGAAAACAAAAATTCAGGCACAAATGGGTTAAGTTAACAAAAATTGATGAATAAAATAGTTTGAGGTTTAGTAACTATTAAATAACATATTAGAATATGAATAGCTAAACAAAATTAGGAAAACAATAATAGGTCCCTCTTAACATTTTAGAAGCTTTAAGTTTTTATTTTAAGTTAAGTTTTTATTTTGATACCTAAATTAATTGAAAAAATATATTCGAACAAATAGGTTTCCGCTTAAAGACTGTTTAAATAGGCTTCCTATAATTATAGTCATTAATTGAAAATATGATGGCAAGTTACATTTTAAAAAGTCTCTAAATATCTAAAATCTTTCAAAGTATTGCGCAGCTTACGTTAACAAAAATTAATGAATAAAATATTATGAAGTTTAGTACTATTAAATTAGTTGGATGTGCCAATCCCAAAACTTTCTTGCATCTCATATATCTTCATATTTCAAAAGTCAATATTCCATTTTTATTAGTTCAATGCTATATCAACTTTGACTTTCATCTTAGAATATCAATAAAACAATAATAGGATCGTCCCTCTTAACATTTTAGAAGCTTTAAGTTTTTATTTTGATCCATATAGCTAAAGTAATTGAAAAAATTTGTTCGAACAAATAGGCTTCCTATAATTATAGTCATTAATTGAAAATATGATGGCAAGTTACATTTTAAAAAGTCTCCAAATATCTAAAATCTTTTAAAGTATTGCGCAGCTTACGTTAACAAAAATTAATGAATAAAATATTTTGATGTTTAGTACTATTAAATAACTAGTTGGATGTGCCAATCCCAAAACTTTCTTGTATCTCATATATCTTCATATTTCAAAAGTCAATATTACATTTTTATTATTTCAATGCTATATCAACTTTGACTTTCATCTTAGAATATGAATAGCTAAACAAAAATCGGAAAACAATAATAGGATCGTCCCTCTTAACATTTTAGAAGCTTTAAGTTTTTATTTTGATCCATATAGCTAAAGTAATTGAGAAAATATATTCGAACAAATAGGTTTCCGCTTAAAGACTGTTTAAATAGACTTCCTATAATTATAGTCATTAATTGAAAATATGATGGCAAGTTACATTTTAAAAAGTCTCCAAATATCTAAAATCTTTTAAAGTATTGCGCAGCTTACGTTAACAAAAATTGATGAATAAAATATTTTGATGTTTAGTACTATTAAATAACTAGTTGGATGTGCCAATCCCAAAACTTTCTTGTATCTCATATATCTTCATATTTCAAAAGTCAATATTCCATTTTTATTAGTTCAATGCTATATCAACTTTGACTTTCATCTTAGAATATGAATAGCTAAACAAAAATTGGAAAACAATAATAGGATCGTCTCTCTTAACATTTTAGAAGCTTTAAGTTTTTATTTTGATCCATATAGCTAAAGTAATTGAAAAAAATATGTTCGAACAAATAGGCTTCCTATAATTATAGTCATTAATTGAAAATATGATGGCAAGTTACATTTTAAAAAGTCTCTAAATATCTAAAATCTTTTTAAAGTATTGCGCAGCTTACGTTAACAAAATTGATGAATAAAATATTTTGAGGTTTAGTACTATTAAATAACTAGTTGGATGTGCCAATCCCAAAACTTTCTTGTATCACATATATCTTCATATTTCAAAAGTCAATATTCCATTTTTATTAGTTCAATGCTATATCAACTTTGACTTTCATCTTAGAATATGAATAGCTAAACAAAAATCGGAAAACAATAATAGGAACGTCCCTCTTAACATTTTAGAAGCTTTAAGTTTTTATTTTGATCCATATAGCTAAAGTAATTGAGAAAATATATTCGAACAAATAGGTTTCTGCTTAAAGACTGTTTAAATAGGCTTCCTATAATTATAGTCATTAATTGAAAATATGATGGCAAGTTACATTTTAAAAAGTCTCCAAATATCTAAAATCTTTTAAATTATTGCGCAGCTTACGTTAACAAAAATTGATGAATAAAATATTTTGATGTTTAGTACTATTAAATAACTACACTGCTCAAAACAATTAAAGGATATTGCAGTTTTAGGTGGATTTTGTATCTGGTAAAATGTTTAGATGATTGATACATGGTCGACAGACATAGTGGGTTATATGAGAATAAATTACACATGTTTGGCAGAAAAAAATGCATTTTATTGCGCATTTGTGTACTAAAGGAAAAAAACACAATTTGTGCATATGAGAAAAAAAGAATAAGAAAAGGTGTTTTCTTCAAAGAAAATCATTTTCAGTAGGGGATATGGTTTGCACGGGCGGCCAGCAACGTTGAACAGCTTTGAGGCATGGACTCAATGAGGCTATTAATGACGAGTTGGGGTATTCTGCCCCACTCTTCCAGAAGAGCTCTTTCCAGTTCTTGGAGAGTTTGTGGGGGTTGTTGGTGGCCAGAAACTCGTCTTCCTAGAGCGTCCCAAACGTGCTCGATTGGATTCATGTCTGGAGAACACGCTTGCCATTCCATTCGAACGATTCCTTCCTCGAAAAGGAAATCCTCCACCAGGTTTGCACGATGTGGCCTGCAGTTATCGTCCATTAAAATGAAGTTATCTCCGATTGCTGCAGCGTAAGGGACTACAATAGGTCTGAGGATCTCATCCCTATATCGGCGACCAGTCAGAGCTCCATCTCGAATGATGTAGAGTTCAGTGCGCCCGTCAATGGAGATGCCACCATACACCAACACTCCTCCACCGCCAAATCTGACACTTTCGTGCACGAACGCAGGATTATTCCTACTGCCACGGTCCCTCCAGATGAAAATACGCCTATTATCCGGATGCACAGAAAAACGGCACTCGTCAGAAAACAGAATATTGCTCCATTCATTTCTCCTCCAGTTGACATGCTCGGTTGCCCACTCCCTGCGGTCGCGACGATGCCTTGATGTTAATCTAACACATACCATCGGTCGGCGAGCATGCAGTCCTACAGCATGGAGCCGGTTTCGGACAGTCTGAGTAGAAATCGTGGTGCCTGTAGCCGAGCGAAGGTGTTGTTGGAGAAGAGTAGCGTTCATGGTTCGGTGTCTCCGAGCTGTTAACGCTAAATACCGATATTCATTGGGCGTTGTTGCCCGTCTACGACCTTGCCCTGGTCTTCGGCCTGCACATCCACTCTCCAAAAAACGGTTCCAGATCCTGGAAATGACACTTTGTGACACTCCAATGGCTTGCGCTACTTCGGCTTGAGTTTGGCCCCCTTCTAACCTACCAATATTTCTCAAAGCTTCTGAATCTGTCAAATGACTTCGCTGAGACATCGTACTCATCGAAACAAAGCAATCACTGAATGCCGATCATCCTTGTCTTCATTCTCTTTTATCCAGTTGAAAGTCAAATTTCATTCGCTGCCGCTGAAGCGACGTTTTTGACGTCGAACTCAAAATTTGCATACTCCACAGTTTGAAAACCAGAAAAATTTGCATTTGTGATTCTCTTCTTCTATTTTCGGCAAACAAAATTTCGTTTATATCTTTATTTTATATAAAACTTCAAATATCCTTTGTTTTGAGCAGTGTAGTTGGATGTGCCAATCCCAAAACTTTCTTGTATCTCATATATCTTCATATTTCAAAAGTCAATATTCCATTTTTATTAGTTCAATGCTATATCAACTTTGACTTTCATCTTAGAATATGAATAGCTAAACAAAAATCGGAAAACAATAATAGGATCGTCCCTCTTAACATTTTAGAAGCTTTAAGTTTTTATTTTGATCCATATAGCTAAAGTAATTGAAAAAATATGTTCGAACAAATAGGCTTCCTATAATTATAGTCATTAATTGAAAATATGATGGCAAGTTACATTTTAAAAAGTCTCTAAATATCTAAAATCTTTTAAAGTATTGCGCAGCTTACGTTAACAAAAATTGATGAATAAAATATTTTGAGGTTTAGTACTATTAAATAACTAGTTGGATGTGCCAATCCCAAAACTTTCTTGTATCTCATATATCTTCATATTTCAAAAGTCAATATTCCATTTTTATTAGTTCAATGCTATATCAACTTTGACTTTCATCTTAGAATATGAATAGCGAAACAAAAATCGGAAAACAATAATAGGATCGTCCCTCTTAACTTTTTAGAAGCTTTAAGTTTTTATTTTGATCCATATAGCTAAAGTAATTGAAAAAATATGTTCGAACAAATAGGCTTCCTATAATTATAGTCATTAATTGAAAATATGATGGCAAGTTACATTTTAAAAAGTCTCTAAATATCTAAAATCTTTTAAAGTATTGCGCAGCTTACGTTAACAAAAATTGATGAATAAAATATTATGAGGTTTAGTACTATTAAATAACTAGTTGGATGTGCCAATCCCAAAACTTTCTTGTATCTCATATATCTTCACATTTCAAAAGTCAATATTCCATTTTTATTAGTTCAATGCTATATCAACTTTGACTTTCATCTTAGAATATGAATAGCTAAACAAAAATCGGAAAAGAATAATAGGATCGTCCCTCTTAACATTTTAGAAGCTTTAAGTTTTTATTTTGATCCATATAGCTAAAGTAATTGAAAAAATATGTTCGAACAAATAGGCTTCCTATAATTATAGTCATTAATTGAAAATATGATGGCAAGTTACATTTTAAAAAGTCTCTAAATATCTAAAATTTCAAAAACTCGCAAAAACATGTTTCTTTCAATGTTTTTTTTTAAATTATCCTAACATACCAACGCAAATTCTAATAGAAGGCAATAGCTACATGAAAATATGAGAAATGTCTCGGTAGCTTTTTCAAGAAGGCTCACGTTTTGAGCACCTTATCGCCAGAGTAACGGTTGCGCGGGGATGAATTCAACGCTCCGCACCCTTTCCTGTTCGTTATGTCATGCGCGTAGGGAACAGCAACCCCATTCCTTTGCTAAGAACAAAGAGATAGTGCATTTCTTTCATTTGTTTTTCCGCAAATGTAAACAGTTACCAAGCAGAAAATAAAGTATTTCACCGTGGTTATTAAACCTTGCTTAAACAAAGAGCTTTTTGTGGATTAAAATGCTTTTAATTTCACAAACATAAGTTTTTTCTTCAGTTCAATAATATTAATTTATTTCATTAATTCGCTATGTTCGAAGAAATTGACAACGTATTTTATTTTTTAGGAAAAATAAAAACAAACGTAAAGATTTTCTTATAATAAATATAATTCTATTGACCATATTTTTATGACACAATTGAGCTTATTTTTATTAGCATTACTACTGAATTATTATTATTTTTTTTTAATTAAGCGGCATAATTGTGCGACGTGTTGATAGTATTAATGAAACATATTTTCACTGAAATAATTCATTAAAAATTAATTGTTCATAATTTAATTGCGCTTAGAAGTTAATAGGAAGTTGAAACTAAAATCAATTCGATTATAATTAGATTGAACGATAAATCATAAATTATTTAGCTGTATCCTGCAATTAAATCAATCAGCTAAAATAATTGCAAGTTGATGCATGCAATTAAATCAATTACTATAACATTTTAATGCTGTTAAATCTTTATCATTCTTTAATTTTTTATGAAAAAAACTTTTTCTACCCCTAGTGCACAAAATTAAAAACCTTTAAACCTTTTTATTTTAAAATTTTTGCCGTATTTTTAAATATTATTTCGTCCTAGTTGTTTTATGTGTTATTTTAAAATAATAATTCGTCATATTTGAATAAATCATCTAAATTCGTCTCTGGAATGACCCCCCTTCCCCCCCCCCCCCCACACACACACGCACACTCCATTTTTCGTCATCACATACTGTACTATTTACTAGTAAATCTGCAGATCAGGAGCCTCAACGTCATCTTTGTAAGTCATTGTTTTGTAACACTCATTGCATAATATTCAACTTCCTACAAATCGCTTTTTAAAGTTTTCAAATTACATAAATATTTATGAGCATACAAGATACTTCGTAAATTTTCAGAAATTAAAAGTGTTAAACAAGTGGTTGTACATTGATGTTCTGAAATTCTGATGAGCTACTTATTCTGGTTACTTTTTAAATCAAAAATTGCATTTCTTCAGGGGGGCTCTGCCCCCCTGAACCCCCCGTAGTCTATTTAAATTTACATTCGTAATTTTTTATTGATTGTGCGGATGGTTATAGTATATCTTAGATTTTTTTTTTTTTACGCTGGGATTTATAAGGATAAGCATATTTTTTTTTTTATAAATTAATAAAATTAAAATTTAAAATAAAATATTCATGTTAACCGTACACAGACAATACATCTTGAAGTGATGCCAAAAATGTAACCCTAAAATCGCTACATTCGGCACAACACAACAACGTCCTTAAAAAAAAAAAAAACGGATGAAGTCAAAGAATTTGGTCCCTGTTCCACGTGCTTGTTTTGTTTGGGCCGAATGAGATCATTTAAATATGAGCGATAACGCACATCGTATTGCAAGCTGCTTTTACGGCATACTGCATCTCCATCTATCTCTTTCCTCCGTGAATAATAGTTAATTTTATTTTACCCAAGATCTTTTTATTCCAGCATCTTTGTTTTCGATAAATGACGTCTAATTCACCTGCTATGCGTACTTACTCAAAACTTTTCATCTTGTTATATTAAGAAATACTCGAGAGTTTTCTTTTTATTTTTAATATGCCGCCATATTAATTTTTCTATTCTTAATTTTATTTTTCATTTTCCTGTTTCACGACAAAACATTTCAATTGAAAATTGTTTAAAAGAAAATATTATTCCGGGTTTTGATTTTCTTGGCAACAATTAAAGAAATATTGGTAAATGTTATGGGAAAATGTTACGTTATTCTCCATGAAAATAATGAACTTTTGTATTTTGAAGCAAAATATTTCAATAAAATAAATGAAATATTGCCTATTTTTATTTCTGGGCTAAAATCCTTCTATATGCAAAGATACAAATGCATTAATTCATCTGTTTTGACGTTGGCTTTACTCAAGCATTATACACGCAATTATACTAATATTATTAGGAACAAATACGTTGCTAGGCAACAGAGAATGAAAAGGAAAAAAATGAAATATGCATTATGTCAATTTGATAAAACAAAATACTTTATATTATTGCAAAACATGCATAAAATTCCCTCCAATATTATAAACCTAATTAAAAAAATCTCGCAAATATATTGACATAATTTATTGGAATAATTTAATAATGTTACTTAAAAATTTCAGCATCAAAAATTTACCATTTAAATACATTTTTCATATGAGCCATTTCCTTCAACAAATGAAAATCTGAAAATCGTCTGACTTGCCATTGAAAAGCATTATAGAGCAAAATAAAATGTTCCATATTTCCCGAACGAATGAACCAAATTTAACCAAAAACTATACAGCTAAGTCCGGGTACCTCATCAACATTCCCAGTGAATTTCAAGCCGATCGGATGCTTTTTGCGGCAGTTATCGCGGAACAGACAGACACACTAACAGACAGACAGACTAACAGAAACAAAAACTTTTCGTGTCTCCACAGTAAGCCTTCACTGACGTTTCGGCAATTAAGTTGAAGTGGCAATAAAATAATGATAAATCGTCTGAGGCAACCTCCCATTTCGAATTTACTCTTCTCACTCCCCCCCCCCCCTCCCACCCTCTCCTCCAGCACACTATTTTTTGACCATTTAAAATTCATTGTTGCCTTGCAGAAAGAATTAGTTAAAATTGTGTCTGAAATGTTAACTATCCCTTCGCTTATCCATAACAGTGCATAAAGTTTACTGTTTTGCTCTATCTGTTGATTTTTAAATAACAAATAAATAATTTACCATAAAAAAAGGAACGGAAAGAAATGGAATGAAAGATTTTTAAAAAATCAGGATTAACCTTTTGTGCACACGCTTTCATTTTTTTTAAAAATTCTTTACATTTTTTAAAATTTTCTGTCTTATTTATTACTTTTAAGCAATTATAAGTAAAGGACCAATTATTCAAATTCTGACCCACCCCCCGCAAAAAAAGAAAAGCTTGTTTTTGTCCCCCCCCCCCCCCCCGCAAAGTTAAATATTCCAAGTTTTAAATTTTTTGGTTTGTTTTTTTTATTTGTTAATTAATAAATTTAACTATTTAAATCTATAGCCCCTCACTATCATACACAGTTAAAAAATGGCCTATTTACACTGGACTTTGGGTATTGTTTCTGCAGAATGACTTGGTATTAAATTAATTATATAAGTTCATCGCAGAAAATATAGTAATTTTCTGCCACAGGTATTTTTTTAAATCTGTATTTATGTACATCAAAATGCACTGAAACTGCATTAATTCATCATCCCCATAAATCCATCTTTATATGTAATCAAATATCTAGATTTATGAAGGTAATGAGTTTTTGTTTAACAGGTATGGAATTAATAATACTCAATTGGATGAAAATGCAGATTTTTGAGGGGAGCAAATAACCAAAATTTTAATAAGTATGAGAATTTAATGTAATAAGTAATGAGTATAAGAGTTCGAATACAATTTTTTTCGAAGAAGATTTCTTTTCATCTAGAACACATAATTGAAAATATTTCTTTAATTTAGGTAGGACTGTTATTCTAAATTATGCTAGTTCGTCTTCCGCCATTTCGGTTCAAAACAAAACAAAAGACGACAATTGGTATTAGAGCTGGTTGAACGTTCTTGCTTTCGCCAACTCGCCAAGGCTGGTGCTGAAAACGTGAGCCTTCCTGAAAAAGCGTCCCGGTAAATGTTTATTATGGTGAAATCATATCTTTTATTGCCGCAAAGGGACAATATTTAAAAGAAAATTTCAATTTTTTCATTTCTTCTAAATTTTTTTAATTTTCTATAATATGTCCAGATGTAAATAAAGTTACTTTATATCTATTAATATGTCATAATTTTTTATAACTATTTGTAATAGACCGGAAAATAAAAAAGGTAATCATTCATTTTTCTTGACGATCGCTTCAGCTACTGCTGTTTTACTGCACATCAGAAGTTCATCCACCACAAATCACAATGAACAAAGTGAACAAAGTATTTTAGTATATTATTAATAAAGATACACAGATGTTTAATGAAAACAGGTTAAATAAACTTAAAATGAAGAAGTATTTAATGTAAATGAATTTTATAATATGACTTGCTTTTAAATGAAGCAATTATTCCTCTAGAGGCCAAAATTTATCAGATGTGATCTTCCATCTGTTCTTGTCCACAAACTTTATCAGGGCTTCAGAGACTAATTTCACGCATCTTTCTGCTGATTGAGTGGGGCAAGGAAAGTTATAATAGCTAATATATTTAATCAAATATTCTAAACTCACCAGCGTTGTTAAATCGTCAATCGATAAAGAAACCGTAACTTGTAGTTCCGTTAGTTTATAGTTTTGCCAGTCGACTACAATTTTAAGCTTCAAAGTATGGAATGATAAAGTGACGGATGTCAGTTTCGAGTCCACAGAACTTCGTGCATCGGCAATTTTCTTCATGGTTGGGGTCCTAATGTTCTCTCCTTCATATACTATCATTCCAATGAGGCTATTTTCATGATTTTCGAAATAGACATTTCGTGAAATTACAGGAACTATAATCTTTCATAGATGATCTGGCAAGTAACGGGAGTTACTAACTATAGTACACAGATTCTGGAAAACATGAATTGTGAACCAATTGATGCAGTATACTTTCAGGATGTACTCAGACGGTATGGCAAGTTACGAAGAGGATTTTTCTGTCCCAAAGTAGTCTTAAAATTCGATTAGCAGTGGTGATCCACCTTGCGTGAAATATTGGTCCAGGGACTCTGCTAAAAAAGCAAATTGAACACACGCCTGTTGAAAGAGCTTGCAATGTTTTAGACACAGACCTGTTCAGTTGACAAATTATCTTTACCAACAGATAGGTGATCCGATTAAATTGGCTAAAACTTTGATTCGAAAATCACAAGAGATCAACCAATTGGGCCACAATATTACAGAGGACTTGTCTTTTGTCATCAAGATGTTCAAATAGATGCCTCAGCGGAAGCTCATTGAAATGAGGGCAAGGAAGCCACATCAAAGAGATGTGTTCTTCCTTGACTTCGCGAAGATGAAACTTTGCCCCCTCTCTAACCTGGCAGATATTTCTATCTTTAAGGCCATCAAAGTATAAAGCAAAAAAAAAAAAAAAAAAAAAAAAAAAAAAAAAAAAAAAAAAGAACCAAGTGAAATATGGCCCTTTAGCCGCGAGAAAATAATTTTACGTGTAGGGAGCTGCAAATGTTTCAATGATTGGGTAGATTTTTTTTCAGAATTACAGTGATCATGGTTAACAATCTGTATGAAATTAACAATATAAAATGCCTTTCCCAGCCTATTAGAAGTGCAATAAATCTGAAAATATAATGAAATTTCTGAAAATTGAAAAAACGAAAAATTTAAATTTTTAATATTTTTTAGAAGTTTTGGACTTGTTGCGACGGTAAAAGCAATGATGTCACCAAAAGGAAATTTTACCGTTATATTACTAATATCTCGGTGTAGCAATGGCGTTCTATTAAAAATTGAATTTGTATGTTTGGATAGTTTAAAAAAAAAAAATTCCAAAAAGTATGTTTATTTTGAATTTTTCCGAACTTTGGCCTCCTTGCGGCGGTAAAAGATACAAACCAATCGGTGTAATATTTTACGTATTTATTCGCTTTTACAAAAGGCAACTTTCCCGCGCTATTATGTTTCGATTATAAATATTTAGGTTTTTTCGACCCACCCTAATAAGCATATAAACTGTCATGAACAAAATAAATCTTAACTTGTTAAATTGCAGTAGAGTTATCTGTATAAGTAAACAATAATGTAAAAATTTAAAATGGACTAAAAACAGAGTAACTATATTTAGATGATTTTTCCTCTATTATCATGATATTTCGTGTCATATTTTTCTTCTTTTTCCTTTTCATAAAATGTCTTAATATTCCAATTATTTAATATCCCATGCAAAAGTAAAATATTGTTCCAAAATTTCTTTACCGTACACCAGTTATAATTAAATAAACGAACATAAAATTCAAAATAGAAGAAATTAAAATTAAAACTACACACAATTTTCAAAATATTTAGTAATTTAAAGAAAAATGGTTACCATAAATAAAAATTTACAGCATTTACAGACTATTAATTCTGACTATCTGATATTAATGTATCCGGAATATTAATGCATACCCATTGTAAGAGATCTGCACGTGCTCGGGCTTGGAACGGGACCCTTACCTGGCCCGCCAAAATGAAAGGAAAACGGTCCAACGGTCCAGGCAGATGAAAACAAACGGGCCGGGATGGGCTGAGCTGATAAAAAAATTCGGCTCAATATAAAATTTTAAAAGTATCAAAATATGCCAATAAAATATGAAGAGTTCACAATCGATGTGACTGAGTCGAAGATGAAAATAAATATGCTACACGAGGCGATGGTATATTGACAACATCAGTATAGAAATGTAACAAGTCCAGCGTAGAGATCGGCATCGGCAGTCGCAACATGTCTGAACCAGGGCTTAATTATTTTAGCAAACTCGGAACAGGCCAGGAACATTTTCTTTTCTTTCTTACATTTTCTTTCTACATACTGGGCCTACATGGCGGCCGGTACTGTTACTATTCTGCATTATATGGCTTGCGAACATTCGTCGCCTCAGAGCTACAGTAATCTAGTCAACATTCTAGGACATCTAGTAATAATAGAAAATGAGATGTTTGACTCACTTCTATGAAAAACTGCTTCTGCATCTAGCGGAGCAGTAGGGAATTTTTATAAACCACATCTGAGATATAGCATAGATATAGAGAACATAACTTTGCGTTTCAGAAGATGTTCCATTAGATGCAAACACAGTTATTCAAAGTAGTAAGTCAGACATCTCATTTTTAACACTTTCCAACAAAGTTGAAAAATGTTTATGCATTCGGTTTGTCTGTCCGTCTGTCAACGCTCTAGCTCCCGTAAATAGACTCGAATTTTCATGAAATTGAAAAAGGTTATTGAGGTCCACCAAAGTATGTTTGGTTTTGATCTGAAGTATGAAGTATGTAGGGGTAATCGTTCATATTGACAGAGGCACTCAAAAGTATTCCATTACATCGGGAAAAATCGTTTGCAGGGTAATTTTAATGGCATTACGCTATTTCAAATGTATTGAAACGGATATAAATCACTGAATTTCACCACGGTCACGTTAGAATAGGCCATTCATAACATTTTTTATTTATTTACAGGAAAGAAAAAGAAAGACAAAAGAAATCGGTTACAGTACAGTCTTTGGGTAATAATTGCTGGAGTGTACGGTTTAAAATTCGGTATGCGCTTTTAAATTTAGTTAATTTTTTGCATCTTACTCGTTATATATAAATTCTATACCTAAAATATAGGGCTGCACAAAAGTATTCAAGTACCGTTCTCCTTATTAGAGGAAATTGCTGAAGATAAATTTTCAACTGAAGTATATGTATCTCTTAAGTGAACTAAATTTTAGCATGCATGTAGTTAATAGATTCAAATATATATACTCTATACAGGGCTGCTGAAAAAATTTGCATAATTTTGTGGATGGGAACAGCTGAAATTAGGTTTTGAAATGTATTATGCGTTTCCATAGGGTTGAATGAGACGTAATATTTTAATTTTTTAAACGGTGCAGTTTTTACATTATTCTGAATGTATTGGAAAGTGTTTCATAATCTATGCTTGAAGCATGATTTTTTCTTACTTGTTTATTATTAATAGATGTTCTACTGTTGCGCTCAAGTGACGAGTAACCTAAAACATATAGTAAACATGTTAAATTTTCGAATGCAATACTCTAGAAAAAGAAATCTTAATTGTATATTAAGAAAAATCGGTATTTACTGTTGAAATTTAATCGGGTCTATTTTTCCCGGGTTGGGGCTGATTTCGCTGATTTTGGTACGACCATGGCTGTAAATCGCTAAAATACAAACGGACCTGGAAATTTAGACTTCTGCCTCGTTGCATGTCTATATACAGTTTTAAAGATTTCAGAGTAATTGTAGATAACAAAAAATAGCACTCCTTTGCTAAAACTTATATAATTTAAATATTTAAGATATTTTAAAGTAAAATGACTTAATTTTTCGTGAAATTTATTTAAAAGCCTGTTTTCAATATTTTAATTAAATTCAGTTTCAAAGTTTTATTACAAAGATCAGGTGTAATAGAATTAAATCTCGGATTCTTTCGAATAAGTTCTGAAAAGACGATTCCGATGAATATGGGAATTAAAAGAGGTACTTGATTAAAAAGGAAATAATTCTTGAAGTGAATTATTTTATTGTTGAGAAGTAATAATTTATGTCGATAATGGAACGGAGAAAGCCTGCTGTTTCGTGGCTAATTGTTAGCAGATTTGTGTTTGGCATTGTGTTTTTATTCAATACTAGCTAATTTGCCCGGCCATGCTAGGGTATTTAAAAAAACAGCACAAATTGCGAAAAAGTTCTGAAAATCACAATATGATATCGCGAAAAAATTTTAAATCGCTGCACAAATTTCGAAAAGAGAAAAAAAATTATATATTGTGTTCGAAGATTGAAAGTTGATTCCTTTCACTAATGTCGAAAAATGGTAGGAAATCGCTAAAATACACTAAAAATCACATACAAAATTCGCGAAAAATTGGAAAATTGCTATACAAAATCCGAATAAACTTTATTGAATTGAGGGCAGAAATTAATTTAGTATTATGGGTCAAAAATGGAATGTAAAAAAATTGCAGCAGATTGCGAAGAAACGTAAAAATCGAATTAAAAATCACAAAAGTTCAAAAATCCCGAAAGTCAAAATTTACTATAATTGGATAAAAGTTTCCAATCTAATTCCTTTGACCTGCGGGCTCTCTTAAAATTTATGTTTGGGAAAGCATGCTAAGCATTAGATCATGTTACTTTTATTCATAATTTAATTTACTTGGATTCCCTAAAATATAATAATATAACCCCTTAAGTTAATATTAGTTTTTGTTGGATTAAAATATCTCTGTTTGTTGATTTTCTGTAAGAAAGTAATCCCTATTGGTTTACAGTGGAAGAATGTTAGAGATATCGCCAAGTTGGCGTCACTTCTGGCGACTCAAAACTTAAAAAAGCGCTAAAAATCGCATAAAAAATTAAATAAAAAAAATCTAATCGAAAATCGGCCTTCGAGGTTCAAAACTTCATATATAGACGTACCTTTCCCCCCAAATTTTGTAACGCTACGTGCAGCGGTCTCTTCAGAACACCGTCGACACACTCATAAACTCACACACTACGTCTTTCCTTATTATTATAGACAAGAACAATAATAATAAAAAATATTAGATTTATATATAACATATTCGGTAAAACATTAAATTGCATACTTAACCTGTTTCATTTAATTATTCATTTTTCTACTGCTCGAATTTTCTAATTACTATTCCAGTATATATAATCTATGCTGTATATTCTCCATTGTTCTTGCAAAAATTTAAAAGTTAGTAAATGACGATAAAACGAAATAGTTATTTTGACTACTTCTCAAAAGTTTTTTGGATTATATTTTGTTAAGTATTTTTTTAATTATCATAAATGCTATTGGTTTGCATTAATCTCTAATTAATACTCATTGAATTATGTCATTATCTCATCCTCAGCAAGTATTTTTAAATAAATCTATGAGAAATTTTATAGAGAACAAAACATTTGATTAACCGCTTTTAAAAAACTAGTATGTTATGGCCATAACAAAACGTTCTTCTATATAAATCACATCAGTTAAATCATTTAAATAGTATAAGAAATTACATCAATTTAGCACCAATTTGTATCAAAGTATATCTGAATTTGAAGTTTGACGAAAATTCGTGCATTGGTTATTGAGATAGAGCTATAGTGGAAATTCTGATAAATGCAGCATAGCAGTGTCACCTGTTGAGCGATTTGCACCAAAACATAAACAGCACTAATTCATATCCAGGTACACCTGAAACTGAAGTTTGTTGAAAATCCAAGCATTAGTTCTTGAGATAGAGCTATTGGGGAAATCGCAAAAAATCCAGCATAGCAGTGCCACCTGTTGAGCGATTTACACAAAAATGTATAAAACGTCAATTCATGTCAAGGACTAATTGAATCTGAAGTTTGAGGAAAATTCGTGCATTGGTTATTGAGATAGAGCTATAGTGGAAATTCTGATAAATGCAGCATAGCAGTGTCACCTGTTGAGCGATTTGCACCAAAACATAAACAGCACTAATTCATATCCAGGTACACCTGAAACTGAAGTTTGTTGAAAATCCAAGCATTAGTTCTTGAGATAGAGCTATTGGGGAAATCGCAAAAAATCCAGCATAGCAGTGCCACCTGTTGAGAGATTTACACAAAAATGTATAAAACGTCAATTCATGTCAAGGACTAATTGAATCTGAAGTTTCAGGAAAATTCGTGCATTAGTTATGGAGATTGTGCTATTGTGGAAATCGTGAAAAATGCTGCATAGCAGCGCCACCTGTTGAGAGATTTACACCAAAAGCTTATCAGCACCAACTTATGTCAAGGAATAACTGAATATAAATTTCTATTAAATTCTGTGCATCAGTTCTTGAGATAGAGCTCCCACAAAATTCGTATCACATACATACAGACAGACAGACAGAGCCACAGACTAACCGACAGACATTTTATAAAAACATGTTTTTCGGGATCTCTGACCTCTAAGACGTGTTAATCTGTCGAAAACCGAAAGTCAAAAATTTTCAGGAATCCAATACTTTCTTCTTGTAAAGATAGAAGAAAGTAAAAATTCATGGATTTCTGTGTGCGGATTACATAAATAAATTAGTAAGTAAATATGCTGTAAATGACAAATTTGTGAATACGTTACTTTCATTTGCATAACGACAAATTTAAATAATTTATTCTTTATGAAATGACACGTTCCCTCTCACATTTCATCTTTCTGCAGAATTTAATAACTCCTAATTGAAAATTTTTTATTTGATGGAAAAACTTCGAATTTCAGTCATATGGCGGCTGCGCTGGCGTTTCACGTAACAGTTATTATATATTGTGGCATAATTAGTTATTATCAAGACATTAGTTATTATTTATTTTTAGATTAAAAAAATAATAACTCATTTTTTGTATAAAGTATTCATTTTCATAAAAGTCATGTGTACACCTCATGTGTACCTCTTCAAAAATAAAATAAATTAAAATGATTACCGGTAATTTTTAGAGATATCCGATATCAAATGTGTTACAAAAATATTTTATGTTCTGAAAGTCTAATTTTAAAGAAAATGTTGATTAATTTACCGAAAATGATTGATCACACAAAAAATTTGGTTTATTTGTATTATTAATTTGGTTTATATTTGTTTATTTGGTTTATTTGCAGCAACGTTCTATCACGGTAAATTTCTGTTTTAGTGAAAATGGATTGGTAATTGGTTAAATATTTAAATGTTTATCTTTAAGTGCATACACTGATGTAAAGCAAACGTTTTCTATTTAAGAAGTTTAATATAATGTAGTAAAATGGATAGTTCCTGATTTTCAGAAATATCGACATGAAGCAAGAACTTCAGCAGTTCAAAACACTATTAATATAATAATGAAAAAAAAATCGAAAATTGTGCGTCAAACTTGGTGTTGTTCTATTGCATTCTTATATAAAAAGGCACGAATACAAAATTTATTACGATTCTATATATTGAATTCAGTAATACGGAAATAATAGAACTACATCTTAAATAGGACGTCATCATCACGGCAACCTAGAATCAGGACCTATCATACGATATCATTGAATTGATGACGCAGGATAGGATTTAATAGAATGAAGAAAACTTTTATTAATATCTTTTTAAATTTTGATTGGATTTTCATAAAATTCTAAATGACTCGACGAAATTCTGCAATGATTATAGCACCTGTTAGGTTAAGTTCTTGAAGTAAGGCTATTGCGGAAATCGGGCAAAGTGCTTCTAAGCAGCGCCACCTGTTGAATGATTTACACCAAAATCTATTTAGCACCAAGTTATGCCATGATCTTAGTGAATCGGAAATTTTATTAAATTCTGAGATAGAGTACCACAAAATTTGCTTCATTTACAGACAGACAGCCATATAAGCAGGGATACGCATGGGCAGATATCTTTTAAAAACGGTCAAATCGTGTTCAGGACATTGAAAAACCCATAAATCTGTTGAAAACCGGAAGTTGACATTTTTCAGGAATGCAATACTGCTTATCGACTTCTTAGCAACGATTAACAGATTTCTAGATTGATTTAAATTACACTACACTGTAGAATCGAATTGTATACGTATAACATAGAAATAAAATTAAGCAGTAAAAAAAAAAAAAAAATGTACTCATAAATTACTTGTAATCTTATTATTTTAAAACATAAAATACAAATAAAATATATACCTCATATTAATTCAATAATTTATCCACATTCCTCAAATGAGAAACCAAAATTAGAGTCAAACGAAAAATTTTAACATCCATTATTCTATATTACTTATTTCCAGAAGTTGAAATAAAAAATATTAGAAAACAAAAAGAAGTTTCGAAATAATTAATTATTTTCCTACTTTCTCAGAAATCAAACAAAGTTAAAAGAGATTAAAGCGAAATTTATATTTCGGGTGCAATCAATTAACCTATGTATAGGAAAAGGAATTGATTTATATTTTGGAATACATTTCGAATCTTTTTCAACATATGTCAAATTGCATCCTTTTGAACTCCGAATTCTTTACTGTAAATAGCAGAGATGCAGCTCCTGTCCAATGAAAAGAAAGAGCCAATTGAAAATCGTTTGGATGCACTATGATATAGAATATTCAAGACATGATATTAAATGTTTCGGCGAGGACGTTTCGTTTGAGAAAAATAATGGTTGATAGGTTCCTAAGAACTTTTTATTGAAGCCTTACATTACGGTTTTACTTACGAAAAGTAAGTATTCGCGAACAAGTAAAATGTGTTAGGGTCAGATTTAATACATACATGACGAAATCAATGCCGTCGACGAATATAAGATGATGCTCAGGCATCCCCCCGACTTATGTAAGTAATGCAGTCCGCAAACTTTTACGTAACTTGAATTTTACGTAAGTCGAATTTATAAATTGATTAGCTAAAATTTCGTAAAAAACTACAATATTTATTGTATATATATGAATATTCACGATAAGAACCACGATAATTTTTAACGACTTAGGGAATTTTGTATGAAAATAATATGAAAAATTTATGAAAATAATATATTATATATATATATATATATATATATATATATATAATCCTAATGAATCGAATTAAAACGAATTTATGTAACGATTCTATGAAACGACTGATTAAATAACTGATTACGTTTCACGGCGATTTCTCCTAAAATATAGAATACTTTGCGATGAAATTAACACCAAAAATCCGTATTGATCCACAGATCTCAAAACTGGTATTAGAATTTAAAAATTAGAATTAGTTTTCAAAATATTAAATTTTTTCTAATTTTAAATACATTTTTCTAATGACGGCAACTCAAATTTTAATCATAACAGATATTTTTTTTCATATTTTAGAAAAGATTATTTTAAATTAATTTGGCGACGAGTTTCGCCTCTCTTAAATGTATGCTAAGAAATGCATCATGTTACTTTTATTCAGAATCCAATTTTGTATTTCATTATCATTGATTTTAATACAAAACTTTCATTTAAAATTGAAACCTTTAAAATAAATGGCTTTTACTTCATTCTTTTTTTTAAGCGAAACGAAAAGAAAAATATTAGACACAGATGTCATATACGCAACGGTGTACCTAATTGGCGCCAAAATGGCTTTATTTGCCTGACATGGTAACCCGGCTATTGTTGCTTATTTATTAATAAATGTTTATTTGAATTTAATTTTCTTTTTATTTACAAAATATGTTATAAATTGTTTTGTTCTATAGTTATTAATTAATTTTTTTTATATTTATTGTTATTTCATTTTAAAAATAACAGAAAATAATTTAAAAATACATATGTAACAGGTATTTGAAAACGAGGCTTTCGCCAAATTGTCGTAAAAAAAAAAAATCATGCCAAACCCGGCGCGTATGTGACAATGCAACAAATCATGAGATTTAATTTTCACTTTAAAGCAACGTTTTAATATTATTACTTCTCCCGCCGATCAATTTCGCCAAATTATATAAATAGCCAAATTATACAAATTGACATATTTTTTTTTATTTTAAATAACAAAAGAACAAATAAATTAGTATAACATTAGTAAAAATACAAATAAAACGTCGAAATAAAAAATCACTTGATGGCGAGAACATGTGTAACTTCCTTAAAGTCAAGTGAATGTGACATTTACGATAAACCATTATTGGCATTTTATCTTATAGTTTGGCGACAGATTTTTGGTCGATGGGATAACCAAGTACCACCGTTTTATTTTACCACTCGAAAAATAAAGAAAGGCTAACTGGCGAGTTAAAAAAAAAAGCTATTGGCGAGATTTTCACCCGGCTAACATAAAAGTACCAGGAATTCTTTGTGATCTTGGCAACTTTTATGTAGCTTTATTCGAAAAAATAATTTTGATTCTTTAATAAAAATGGAAATCTTTCTTATGAAAAGCGAAGGAATCAGCCCGTTGTTTACGGCAGTTGCATGACTTGGACTATTATAATATAAACGAAATAATGGGGATAGAATAATATTCGGCGACTTATCACACCTGTGGCTGGCTAACATTAAAGTACCAAAATGGACGCCTGGAATATAAAAAGCGAAGGGATCCGCCTGGAGCTGTTGATGATAGTCACATGACTTAGGCTATTATTATAGAGATTGTTTTCAATTTTAAAAACAGCGCAAAGAATAATATTTCCTAACGATTAAAATTTTATTTTCACGTGACTATTAAAAACAGAAAAAAAAAAAAACTTTAAAATTACTATTAAATGAGTACGTGTTAAAGGCAGGAAAATATTGAAAATTATGTCCTGAAAATTGTATTTACACGTGAATATTAAAAGGGAAAGGAAACTTTAAAATAATAAATACATTAATATACGTTTAACCCTTTCACGGACAAGGCACTTCTATTCGTAAAATCTTGAAATCAGTGAATGGCACCAGAATTTACAAACAAATTTCGAAATACAAAAATGCTTTTCTTCACTTACTTTTTTTTTTTTTTTTTTGACACCCAGCCAGGACTCCAACCGTGAAATTTATGGAACTAATGTCCTGGCGGGAAAAACCCCTCCACCATCCAGCTCCGCGCACTACCAAAGGACCGGGCAAACCAACGGCATATATAATAACAAAATAAATAACAAAAGCATAAACTCTTATACAAAAATAAAACATAGCAACTCGCTATGATCAACAATGTACAAAAAGCATGTTTAGAGATTACCATGCAACTTTTACAAGAGTGTGGGTTTATGGGTAACTCCACAACCAACTGAAGAACAGAAACAATATCAATAGCTGAAGATAGTCCAATAAAATAAATAGTCCTTAAAATCAAAAATAATTAAAAACTTAAGTTCATAAAATGCAGGAAAAACTGATAGCCAATGATTAACAACCACTACGCAGCAAGATCAATAATCAGTCCGCCAGTACGTAGGATCCATCCACAGCACTACAGCTACCAGCAAGGGTTGCGTAATAGATAAAACGTTCAAGCACTCACAACGTGAAGAATAGGCGTGTCCACCAGAACAACTGTATATGAACAAGTTCAATAATATTAGAGAGTCCAGTAAAAATAAAAGTCTATACATAATGTTCATAAAATCTGAGTCTTTAAAATCGAAAGTTTTAAAATACAAGGGAGATTGATAATAGTTGTGGAACTTGGTAACTATAATATACTTGACAATTTTCATTAATAGACTGCTTTAGAACCGATATCTTATAAAAGAGTACTTTGCATTAAGTGCATTATATATCGCACATAACTTGCTGTACTTTTTCTTGTCAAATAGGACTCTTCTGAAATTATAACTGACACTTTGTGAATTATCAAAATGAAAGAAAAATGGTACCACAGCGCATCTGCCAAAAAGGTAATGATGTACATTACCCACGCTGCCACAATCACAGAGTGCATTACTTCTTTTTCCAATTTTAAACAAATATTCCGGGAAGCTTCCATGAGCAGAAACAAAATATTGAATAACTTGGCTCACACAAACAAAACTGTCATCTACTTTTTTAAAAACTTTGTAGGTGTCACTTCCTTTAACGCTGTGTCTCCAATCTTCTTGCCAATCACTACGTATATTTTCCAAACAAATCCTCTTCACCCATGAGATAGGAAATTTCACCTCTTCCACTACATCAGCAACCGCTGGATCTATAGCTGCTTTTGCCAATTCATCGGCCCTCTCATTTCCTGGATTACCAATGTGTACTCTTGTCCATCCTAGGGTAAGCTCCTTTTCTGAATGACTATTGAAATCATCATAGATGTTCTTTACAATGTTATTAATTGGAAAGTTTCTCTGAAGAACAAGTGTGGAAGCCTTGTTATCTGTAAACAAGTAAGCCATAGTAAAATGTGAGGACATAAACCAATCAATAGCATATCTAATAGCAGTTAATTCTGCTTGATAAATACTATTTCTTCCATTCAGAGAGATCTTGAAATCAAAGATAAAATTATTATTATATAGTACTGTGAACGCTGCTCCGACTCCCTCCACCATCTTAGATCCATCTGTATAAATGAATGGGTGTTTCTCGTTTATAAAATAATGATCACTTTTATCAGTTATTATCAGGTTTTTCAGACTCGTATAATCTGGATAATCACAGGTACCAAGGTCATGCATGATATTATCTTTCTTGATTTCTATGTCACCATCATAAATACTCATTTGTCCATTTAGGACCTTATGTTTTATCACACCATGTTTCAGCTTAATATAGATTGGGGCGACGCCTGCCAGAACACATAATGCCGCTGTGGAGACTGTTCTATACGCCGAGATGATAGAAAGCAGGCCCAATCGTTGACTAGAACTCAGTTTACTCTTGCCATGAATATTAAGATCCTGCAGCCACACTTCATATCCATAACTTATTTGTTTCTCTATAACAGCACAATACCAAATTTTTCTGTAGGTCGCCTGTAATCCCCTATCTCTAACCGCAGTCTTCTTGATGTTGGATGTCAAACTTCTCACTTTTTCTCTAGCTTTCTCTATATGCGCAATCCAGTTAAACTTGCTGTCAATCGTAACTCCAAGATAATCAATTTTTGTTCACTTACTTAATAAAAGGGAAATTTTTATCCCAATATTCTGATGCTAATGTGGCATTTAAGAATTAAAATTAAGTGGTCCAAAAATGAACCACCGCCCTTGAAGGGATTAAAGCAGCAAATTTTTGTAATTGAATTATGTCAATCGTTTTATAACGCTGTTAAAAAAATACCGAGAGACAAAGACTCTGTTTACTTAATTCATTTTATTTTAGCTTCTTTTCAAATGTTTAACAGATCTTCTTTAACCAAACACGAAAACAACCATTGGATGTCTTCACAGCAACTGATTCTACCTTAAATTTTTGCAATCAAAGGGAATTGAATGGAAACCCGTTTACAGGGAGATCGCTACAGGTTTTTTCAGTATAATTCAATCTTCTCTAATCTTTTTAAAACCGATCAGATTAGCGTGCTTTTAGATTCTACAGTGTCTGAACGGGGGTTGGCGAGCGTAGCTTGCAGGGAGCAGAGCCCCCTAGTATATATATATTATAGTAGTATATATATTAGTACCTAGTATATATATTATACCCCTAGTATATATATTATTTACACAGTATTATTTCATAAATAAAGCATCATGCAACAGTATTTACTCTGATATAAACTATAAAAGTATGAAAAAAATAAGCTGAAAGAACACATTAAAAAAAAAAAAAAAAAAAAAAAAAAAAAAAAAAAAAAACCTTGTGGAATGCGGGATTTATAAATCTAACTTTGATGAATTGATTCAAACAATTTTAATTTTCAATCTACATCGAAAGAAACAGATGAATCTAGAATACAAATACACTCGTTCTTCATCGAAACTTTAAAATTGGCTTTCGTTCTGGTTTGGATTTAGCTAACATAATTGTTACGGTTGAACCCCAGATTTTTTGTCTCGTTTCAATTAGATTTGAGTTTGTTTTGTTAAAGATTTGATTGTATATTCCAATAAAAATATTACTCTCACTAATATATAAAACTATATTATGGTTGTCGTTTTTATTTTCATGTTTTATTTACAAAATAATTTTCAAAAGTATGCAAATGCATATCAAACGTGGTAGCGTGTTCTTAAATGTAATTTTCGAGATTTATTACGTAACTGCGAATTTACGTAAGTCGCATAATCCTTTGACATCCTATATACAAGAAATTACATCAATTTAACACCAATTCATAATAAAGTATATCTGAATTTGAAGTTTGTTGAAAATTTGTGCATTAGTTCTTGAGATAGAGCTATAGCGGAAATTCTGAAAAATGTAGCATAGCAGCGCCACCTGTTGAGCGATTTACACCAAAGCATAAACAGCACTAATTGATATCAAAGTATACCTGAATCTGAAGTTTGATGAAAATTCGCGCATTAGTTGTTGAGATAGAGCTATAGTAGAAATTATGGAAAATGCAGCATAGCAGCGCCACCTGTTAAGCGATTTACACCAAAACATAAACAACACTAATTCATATCTAGTTATACCTGAATCTGAAGTTTGTTGAGAATTAGTTCCGGGGATAGAGCTGTTGCGGAAATCTCAAAAAATGCGGCATAGTAGCGCCACCTGTTGAGCGATTTAGACCAAAATATAGAAAAAGTAAATTCCTGTCAAGGACTAACTGAATCTAAAGTTTGATGAAAATCCGTGCATTAGTTCTGGAGATTGAGCTACTGCGGAAATCGTGAAAAATGCTGCATAGCAGAGTCACCTGTTGAGCCATTTACACCAAAAACGAATCAGCACCAATTTATATCAGGGACGAACTGGATATAAATTTTTATTCAATTCCGTGAATTAGTTCTTGAGATAGAGCGCCCACAAAATTTGTGTCACAGACAGGCAGACTCACAGACTCACAGACAGACATTTTGTAAAAACATGTTTTTCGGAATCTCTGACCTCTAAAACGTGTAAATCCGTCGAAAACAGAAAGTCTAAAATTTTCCCGGATCCAATACTTTATTCTTGCAAAAACAGAAGAAAGTAAAGATAGAATTTCTCCTCAGGAAACAATCATATTGGCCTTCTTCGAATGTTATATAAGAAAAAATAGTCAAAGCGTCGGATGGAAAATGTCTTCACTACGTCATTGCTACTTTAGATGGACTGAAAATACTGATATTTTCATACTTTAATATAAAAAAAATAAGTACAAAAGGCTAGCAAAGGAAAGTAGTAAAAAGGCACACTATAATCATTACTTATGACGTTAGATATTACAACTTTACTGAAGCGGCGTAAGTTTTTAAGGCAAACAGAAAAACCGAAAAAGTAAGTTCCTGGATGGTTGAACGCCGTTCTATTGGAGGTGCATAAAGGTACACAATTCTAGAAAGGTATTTTTATGTTTTTATTCTTTTTATGCTTTATCATACAATATTTGTTCAAAAAGTAACACTCTTTAAATTTAAAAAGCGAAACGTAAGTTTGCAACAAAACAGTAACCAATGGTGTATATAGATTAAGTAAACAATTATTGTCATTATATTATTATTACTAAATGCTGAAAGGTAAATCAAGTCTGTAAAAACATATACTGTAATGCAGATAATAATATAAATCTTTCTAAAGACAAGATATCTAAAATTCTGTGAAAAGATGACTCTTATTATTAAAACACAAGAGCCGATAGGGTTAATTACGAGGTTTACCGAATTCCAAGATACCGGATGTCCTAATAAGGACTGACTGATTTTAAAATTCAATAACTCGCAAACGGTGACAGATATTTAAAAATTTCTTGCAGGAGCGTTTTGCATGTTGTCAGGAGATTTTTTTACCGTGAAGCTCGAATTTAGTTCGAATTACAGACAATAGATGGCGCTGCAAGCAATAGGCGCTAAATTCAAGCTGGATTTTTTTGGTCTTTCTCTTCTCCCTTGCCAAGAAGGGAGATTAAAATGTATCGAGTGGGTCAAAAATCGCGCCTCGATTTAGCGCCTATTGCTCGCAGCTCCCTCTATTGTTCATAATTCGAACTAAATTCGAAAATCACAGTAAAAAAAAAACTCCTGACATCATGCAAAACTCTCCTGCAAGAAAGTTTTAAATATGTGTCACCATTTGCAAGTTATTGAATTTTAAAATCAGTCAGTCCTTTTTAGGACACCCGGTATCTATAATGAATTAACGCTATTAACATTAAAATAAACTCACCAGTTAGTGGGCCACTTAAGGACTATTATCTAATTATTATTAAAGTGTTAGTGAATTACAAAAGATATAGATATATTGTAGCTTAGTCGTAACCTTCGCGTATCAGAATAAACGTTCAAAGTTTCAAAATATATTATTCGCAAAAAATGGAAAATAAAAAGTATTATCCTCCTCTATGCTCCTGTAGTGGGCCTAATAGGCAACGTAATATCAACAGTAGTTTTATTTTAAATAGAACATAATATTAAAGAAATAATGCTTTAAATAAAAAATTATATTTTAATGAAATCTCTAAGAATCTGACAAAAATCTGATTTTGAAGATACTCTAGAAAACAAACAAATGTACCGGAAGAAGAAAAACAAATATTCCAAACAGTTTATGGAAAGTTAGCATTTAAGTGTATTAGCCAATCAGATTTTTGTCACTCGTTCTCAAGAAATGCATTTTGGGCTTGTAACTCAAAAAATTAGTGGCCCACTATTGGCAGGTAACTTTACTTTATTTACAGAAAATGAAAATTGAAAAATATAGCATTGAATACGGCTAACCGAATTTAATGAGAGATATCATGCAGGAATATATTGGAGTTATGTTTATTAGTTACACATTTAGTAATTTTATTTTTATATTATAGTCTTTTATATTTGTGTATACATTTTCCTAAATTGTACGCTGCTAGCAACTACTTATTTGTATGCTATTGACATCTTGTAGCAAAAGATTGAACTGATACAGTAACATAGCTAATATTGTCTATTGATAGAGAAAATGACAATTATCTGAAGAAATGTTATCGTAATTAAAATATAAAGTCATTATAGACAAAGTATTTTGATTTTAAGTTACATTTCAAGTATCGTGATACCATGCATATATTCATGTGTAAAGAGTTTAATGTGTTTTACCGTTAACTACAATTCTTAACTTAACTCACCAAGATTGGAAACTTCGGTAATACCATTATTAATTTTATATTATATTCGTAAAATGACACAAATATTCTTAAAATGAAAGTTACATATAAAATTGTGTTCTAATATAAAACAATTATTTTCTTTGTTGTCAGTGTGTCACTTGTCTTCCTGAATAAAAATACACTTTAAGGAAAAAATAAATTTTCTTAGCATTTACATTTTATTTAAACATACTTATATTTTTAGTAATGTAAAGAAATTTATTGACTTAAAAAAACAACAACATTATCCAGATATTGAATACAAAGAGTGGCACAGTAAAAACTTAATGGCTATGTAAAAAACAGAACAATTTTAATTTTTCTCTTAATATGATAATGGTTCTCTAGAAAGCGATATATATTTAGGCTTCCCATATTACGAATTTTTTAACACTCATTTAGCCTTTTAATAAACTATACTGAAACAAATGTCAAGACAAAAATATCACACTTAAATTACAATATCTTTGATGCTTTTCTGAAAAAAAAATAAATAAATAAACACTGTATTGTGAAAGAAGATTTTTTTTTTACACGCTCGATAAGTTATGAAGAATACCTGCTATAGATAATGACAGATTATAAATTTTATCCAAAGTGACATAAAACTTTTAGTGCTCAGAAAAGCCCCATTTAAAAGTCTGAGAGTAAGTAAATACTTACAAGGAAGGTCTCTATACTGGGCATACTCAGAATATTTTGAAAATAAATACCAATTAAACTACTTGTGTATGTAATAAAGGATCAGTAAAATTTAGCGGCGGAATTACAGTAGAAAGTCTGTAAAAAAATAAAATACCTTTAGTCCAGTCAAATTAGAGTTTGAAGTGGAAAATTCTGGTGTAATTGTTTTTAGTGTCTTACTTTATGTTTTCGGGAGTGCTGAACACGAATCTGAAGTTGTCCAACAAAATTTCTCTCGGTAAATATGAAAAATCGTGAAAAAACCACTAAAAATCGCAGATTTGTTTGGTTTTTGGCTTATAACTTGCAAAGTAAGCTTTTTACGCAAAAGGTGACCCTATATTAAAATACAGATGAGAAAATTACCTACAATTCATGTTCTTATCATTTGTATTGTATGTCATATGGCTTCCGTAGAGGCATTGAAAAATCGGCGAAAACTAGTAATTTTGGAAAATCGTAAAAAAATTATTCTTACCCTTTCCGTTCATAACACTAAAAGTAAGCATTTCACTGTAAACATTTGCTGACGTACTCACTTATTATTAGGTTATATATTATAATGATGTAGGTATGGAGTGTGACCTCGAAAATCCGGCATTCAGAGATCCGGCAACTTAAAAAATCCGGCATCCTTTTTTTCACTTCCAACTTACGGGAAAAGTAAAAATAGCAATTATTTTCGAATTAAAAACCGATATAGAAAACGATGCATTAGCTGACAGCGATATCGCTGACGCTGTGCCAAATAGAGCCCTCGATAACACCGGTAGCAGCTCAGAGACCGAGGACGAGCAGCTGGCAGAAGATAAGGTCTCACCGAAAAAATGTATACATTTGACCGAAATATTAACGTCATCTTCAAAGAAACAAGACTGTATTTCCGAAATTGATACAATTCTCTACAATTTATGTGCAAGTAATTTTTTTTAGACCTTGAATAGTTTTGAGAAAAACAATGATAAATGCACAGAGTAGTCAGCTGCCTCTTTATTGAAAACATACAAAATGCATCATTAGAGGTCTGCACAGATATGTGAAATGTTAATGTTAGGTTTTATAGATACAACAAAAAATTAAAAAGTGATTAATGATCGGTGAGTGTTTAATGTTATACAGTATAATAAAAAAGCTTTGTAAGTATATATATTTTTTATACAACACTTATTATTAAATGATTATTGACTTGAAATTACACTCATTAGTCAAACCGTACCCTCTTGGCCAAAGGTTGCATGATTGAAGGCATGCCTTCCAACTCTTCTACATCTAAAAAGAAAAATTTATTAAATATAATATTTATTTAAGCACCTGGGCGCGAAATAGCCGTTTTTGTGCCGAGGGAGTAGATTGCTGCCCCAGCCGTAGGCAAAGGCTGCAAACATCCAAGGGTCGAAGCTTAGGTTCCTGAGCAGCTCTGGTGCACATAGTATTTTAAAAAACAGTGTAACTAATTGTAATTAAGTAAGTAATGATTCATGCAACATTTTATCATAACATGATATTTGAATCTTTCTTTTGTTACTCCTCTTTTACAACTCAAGTCATGAATAGGTTACTTTTGGACCTCAATTTAGGAAACATATCAGCCTATTATATTACGAACAACAGTTTTAAAAAACAATTTATGATTTATTTCTAATTATTTGAGAATTGAGTAGTTATACCACTGTATTAAGATAAATATTTTGATCACAAAAATAAAAAGTTAGTGAAAAAGCAAAGGTGAAACAGAATTGTTTATGCATATTTATCCTCAAGTAGTACTTCAGGGAATTCCGGATCGTTCTTGTCATCCTCGATTTCGGTAAGAGGCATGTTATTACAACTGCTTACGCATTTCACACACATATTGGAGCATTTGAGGCCTGCTTCTTTGCATCCAAAGTTTTTCTGGTAGGTCTTCTTGCATTTGCAAGAAATAAGTTTCAAAACGGCATGAGGTGCTGATGGCTGTAGCGTGGTTACTGGCTCCAGACCATCTTTCCTTTTCTTTCAACCCCATTGTTCAGGATCTTTTTCATTCCCAA
Source organism: Maratus speciosus (assembly GCA_963932465.1). Lineage (NCBI taxonomy): Eukaryota > Metazoa > Arthropoda > Arachnida > Araneae > Salticidae > Maratus > Maratus speciosus. The sequence goes on from OZ010786.1 coordinate 677,418,400, forward strand.
GCCGTTATTGAACTTGAAAATGTATTCTAAAGGAATTTTGCTGAGCTGCAGACTCAGTAGGAGGTAAGGACGCCAAATGAATTGATGTCTTGTATGCAGACCCAAGGTAACAAATATACCTCAATTTGTTTAATGACGTGGCTTCCTTGTGAGCAAATTTATACAATGAGACCAAAAAATTATTGCCAGCATCAGTAACTGCATCAGCATCTGCAATAGGGTCTTTAAAAACCTCAATGGTATTAGTTAATGCAAGGTTTTTTCTTGAGAGTCTGAAGAAACCTCACCTTTCCTACTTTGAACAAGGCTGAACTAGTATCACAGCCTCCCATGACATGCAAAAATAATATGTTGTTAGCAATCGATTGATCAAGTTTGCAGTCAGAAGAAAAAATTAGTGGTGAAACTGTCCCTTTGCCTGGCTTTAGAAAGTATACATTTGAATGTACACCCCTACAGCGACAAATCCATGATAACTAGCAAATGTCTTCACCCATAATAACTACAGAGTTATGTTGTAGTGCAAGGTCCCTTGCTGCAGTAACAATAAGTGCATCCGCATCCTCTCGTGCCTGTTTTTTGTGAATGTCAGCTACTGTAAATTTGTAATTGATTTTTAAAAATTATAGATTTCTGAAAAAAATATCAAACATATGTACTTACGATTTTCTTGATAGTGACATTTATTCGTAATTTAATACATACCCAAATGATATTGACGTGAAAAAAAGAGAAAATTGAATGTTTAAAAAACTTACTTTAGTGATATTTTATATGTTTAAAAAAATCTGATAAGTAGTGATGGCATTTCTTCTCATGTAATTTCTCAAGCATCAATGTCAGCAACTATCTTTTTTCTTGGATTTTATACAAGTGACAAATATCGATTTCGTAAATACAATCTTGATTTTTTAAAGATGACGTTAAATTTCCGGTAAAATTTATGCATTTTTTCGGTGAGAACTTATCTTCTGCTAGGTCCTCGTCCTCGTTCCTCTGAGCTGCTATCAGTGTTATCGAGGATTCTATTTAGCACAGAGTACGCGATCTCGTTGTCCGCTAATGCATCGTTTTTACCTCGGTTTTTAATTTGAAAATAATTGCTATTTTTGCTCTTCCCGTAAGTTGGAAATAAAAAAAAAGGGGGGGGGGATTTTTTGAAGTTGCCGGATCTCTGAATACCGGATTTTCGAGGTCACCGTGCATACTTACATCATAATAATATATAACCTAATAATAAGTGAGTATGTCAGCAAATGTTTACAGTGAAATGCTTACTTTTAGTGTTATGAACGGAAAGGGTAATATTTTTTTTTGCGATTTTCCAAAATTACTGGTTTTCGCCGATTTTTCAATGCCTCTACGGAAGCCATATGTCGTACAATAAAAATGATAAGAACATGAATTATAGGGTATTTTCGCGTCTGTATTTTAATACAAGGTCACCTTTTGTCTAAAAAGCTTATTTTGCAAGTTATAAGCCAAAAACCAAAAAAAATTGCGATATTTAGTGATTTTTTTACGATTTTTCATATTTGCCGAGAGAAATTTTGTTGGACAACTTCAGATTCGTGTTCAGCACCCTCGAAAACATAAAGTAAGACACAAAAAACAATTACACCAGAATTTTCCACTTTAAGCCCTTTTTTAACCTAATTTGACTGGACTACTTCGAGTATTTGGCGCGAAAAGACGAAAGCGTCACGCGATTTGGCGAGCAGTACTTTTCCTCGCCAAAAGCAAACGATTTTAATGCATCTGAAAATTGTTTGTTAATTGATTTTTAGAATGCGCGTAAAAAGTATTTAATGAATTTAAACCTAAACAATGAGAGAGTTTAATAAATACATTTTTTCGTATTACATATTTATGTTGCTTGTTACTTAATTTTATTACTTTAAAAATAATTTCATATATAAAAAATACTTTCATATATTTAAGCGTATTCCAAAATAAAGGCAAGATTCATTTAGCAGTTATTCATTTCAAACCAAAGAATTCGTCGTTTCCATAGCAACAAAATTGAACCGACAGCGCTCAATTAGACTTAATTTTGAGATATTGAAACAATTTTAATTTTGTTTTAATTCATGAAATTTGATATTTAACTTTCATTATAAATACATATATGACAAAACTATAGCTAAATCAAACTAAAACTGATAAAACTACAGTTATTTAAGTTAAATTTATTTAAACAAGTTCAATATGAAATATTTTTATCTTAAAGAGTGTTCGACATGAAAAAGTATTTTTCGAATTACATTTCATCGCCAACCGATGATAAATCGCCAAATAAACGAAAATTTCATTATTTTTTTGCGAACGTTCTATCGGGGTTCCGCCAAAATTTTTTTATAAACATATATATCCACATGAGAAGAACACTCTGTAATTTTTTCAGATTTTTCTGAATATGCCCGTATGAAGACCTTCCTTGTTAGAAACATGAAATAAATCTGCACCATTAGTTTTTCTCTGGCATTATAATGAAGAAGGATTACCAATCATTTTAAAATGAAAGAGCTGCTGATTCTCTCATTTTTTCTTGATAAATTGATTTGTCAGTAATCATGTTTTTGTGCATAAATATGCACGGCGGGAAAGCAGACACAAGCTCTAAAAAAATCCTTCTTAATCTAGGAAAATATAGGGCTATGAATGGAAATACAGTGAAATATGTTTAACACGAAACTGAGGGGATCGAAAATTTTCTTCGTGTTAAAAGAATTTCGCCTTAAAAGATTCTTAAAAAAAGAACAAAACTTCAAATTTTCGACGTCATCAAATTTTATTTCGATTTCCTGTTAAACTACTAGTAAGTTGCAACCATTAGGTTAAAAAACAAGTAAACAAAATATTGTTTTTTGGGGGGAAAATCAGATACCTTTTTTTGAAGTGTCTTTTTTAACATTATGAGATCTAGCTTGCTTGAACCAAATAAGCTAAGCTGTCTCTAAATCTTTGTGCTTAGCAGTTCTCATACGTTTTCTCTCGCTCTTCATACTGCGCTCAACATTAACGTAATGGCATCCCCGTTTTTTATTGTTGTTGATAATGTAGAATTGGCAATGCAAAACTCTTTGCAGATTTCTGTTTTCGTTCTTCTTTTTCATCAACTGCATTAAGCAGCTTCATCTTCATTTGAAGCGAAATAGCAGTCTGTTTTTCGCCGATTTCTCAGCCATTGTGCTCATAAAATATAAGCTAATTTGCAAAGTACACGAAATTCTCTGATTTTCACCAAAAATTCAGTGGTTTTAACACAAAATTCACCCTGTTCAACTTAAACTAACTAGCTCGAAAGCGAATTTTTTTTCGTGTTAAACGATTTTTGTTTTGTGTTAAAAGAACAAAAATGTATTTAATTGCATCGTGTAATGTCCGGACCGCTATATCATTTCGTGTTAACCGATTTTTCGTGTTAAACGTATTTCACTGTATACAATAATCTCTTCTGCATTACTACCTATTCTGAAATACGAATATCTTAAAAAATTCCTACATGAACATCCTTTCAAGATAACAAAGTTCTATTTGCTACCACTGATTTTCGGACTTGTTTCCGAATAGTTTTATAGCGTATTATTCCGTTTTCTGAACTTTTCGAATGCTATTCATTAAGATTTAACAGGTTTTGACGCAGTATGTCTCAGGTTCTCAAAATATGTCTGGAATAAAATAGAAATTGATTTATATTTTTTATCCTTTTTTGTAAAATAAAACTGCATTTATTTGAAATATTAAATGACAATGCATAATCCCCCCCCTTTCCTAAAAAAATCAAAATTGGAAGTGTTTATGCTACCATTTTATATAACATTTTGAATGTAGCTGATTACATCTGTTGCAATACTTTCATAATGCAAGATTTAAGTATTAGATGAGAATGGGGAAAAAAATATTTTTAAATAGAGAAACAGAATACAAATAATTCATCATTCGAATCCATCACAGATGATAACGCACACAATTAAAGTTAATATAAATTTTGTATTTCAATGCAACTTACATTTGTCGTGATATTTGCTTTATAATTCAAAGCCTAGAGTTCCGTTAAATATCAAACTGTTTTTTCTTAAATTAACCGTATTCAATATAGTTCTTGGAAAGCGTAGTTTTAAAAGCTATCCCTCTCTGATAAATTAAGAATAAAAAATAAATTGAAGATCATTGATGATATTATACAATTTTTAAAAGATTACTTTCTATAGTAAAACTATAAATTTATAAAAAAGCACAGAAAAATGAATGAAATTTGTCTTTTTGCTCAAAATAAACTTTTTTCACAGCCATTCCGTTTTATAAATATGTTTACATAAATTTGAATAAAGTGGATGCTTCACATCGAAAATGAAAGAGCTATAAGAAATGCATTCTTTCATTTTTTCCTTTTTATTTTAATAGTTGTCACATATCTTTTTTTTTATTCTTAAATATTTTAAGGCGATTTCCCACACATCCCCTCAAAAATAGCATATTTATTGAATGAAAATTAAGAATTTAAACTAATTTGGATACATATATGTAATAATAAAATATTTCGCAATTTTTACCTTAATTATTTCAAATTCTTACAATCTCTACCTTTTTTCCATGTCTTTTAATAATATCTTAAATATCAATTATATTTCAATACCATGCCTTTGAGGGCACTTGGAAAATAAAATTGTTAAAATTTTTGAGTTTTGAATTGAGTTATAAATTTATAAAACAGAAAAAAAAGTTGATGATGAAATGTTAAATCAATATGATTATGATGATGGAATAGAGATCTGCACGGGCTGGAATTTCCAGGCCCGGGCTGGGCCCGAAAGAAATATATCTTGGCCCGGCCCGGCCCGGCCCGGCCCTGTGTAAAAATTAAAACTTCGGCCCGAGCCCGGCCCGTTTTTTTTTGTAGTTCTCGGCCCGGCCCGTACAAACATCAGTGAAAACAGGCCCGGCCTGGCCCTATGCAATTTCTACAAAAAATTCCGTTTTTCCTGGACATACAATTAAGATTCTTTTAATGAATACTACATATATAATTATGGGAACATTTTACTGTATATTTTAGATTACTATGTGTTCGCAAAACAGAAAACACATAATAGTAAATACATTAACGAATACTTACAGTGTTTTAGTCATCGTCTCTACAGATGTTTCAAAATTCGAATAAGGATTCATTAAAAAAATTAATGTAGTTTAGAATAAAGGGATAAAAACATGATAACTTTTGAAGCTGCATAATAAAAAGTAGATTTGTGAAAATATTTCTCTCATTATTTAAGGTTTTTCTCAAATCCAAAAGAGGTACATTTTGACACATTTATGAATTCATTTCTTTTCGAAAACGCGTAAGGTTGGCAGGTATTCTTATTCAGAAACTATGCAAATGCCGTTTTTTTTCTTAGATAAAAGCAATATGTCTTTCAGAAAATACTGCCAAAGTTAGCGTTTTGAATCGAATTTCCGGAAGCGATAGCACAGCAAAGGAGAAAAACACACAGTCACGTGACAAGAATCTCTTATCTCTGTAAGTAATTTATCAAAAATAGAAAAAGCTATTCGATTTCAAATGCCTTCAATAGTCAGGCCTGTAAATTGTATGCCTTTATAGTTAAAAATGAGTCTGAAAATGTGCCTGAAATTATCACATTGTTGACCAGTGAATATGAGAACCACCTTAAGGTATATTTCAAAGATACTGTTAACAGAAGTTCATTATCGTTATTAATATTTTCACAAAACATAATGCCTGCCCTGCACATCCTGAGAATGGTTAGGACCAGTTTCGTACAGACACGAGTCTGCCGAAAAAATTAAACCCGGGATCAGACATCATGTAACTGTACGCTGCCGATCTCTACGATGGACATGTTACATTTCTGTATTGATATTGTTAAACTCGCATCGGCTCGTGACGCACATTTATACTTCTCGAGAAAGTCATATTCATTGAAAATGGCTCGTATTTTATCTGTTTTGCTTAAATTCTTATAGGCCCGATTAATTTTTTTATCGGCCCGGCCCGGTCCTGCAGGCCCGTTCAATTTTTTGCCGTCCCGGCCGGTTTATTTTGTCTGTCGGCCCGGCCCGTTTGAAAATTCACCTTCATTTCGCCGGGCCGGGTACGGGCCTCGGGCGCACGGGCCCGTGCAGACCTCTATGCTGGAAGGTTTTAAAATAATATAGTTAAGCATTGTGCCGTATATCGTTTTTTTGCCTTTTCGAAAAAAGTTGTTTTTTGATGCTTCGGTACACTTTTCTAAAAATCTCTTTTAGGTAAACAGTTGAAAATTTCCAAAATTGTGTAACTATCTCTATTTGAGGATAATAACAAGCGATTTTCATTTTGGCTTAAAAGAAATAAAATTAAAAATATTTTACTAAAAAAATTTAAAAAGGATTTTGAAAGTTTTTTAGTACACTATTTTTAATAGATAATTATAGTCGGAGTGAAATATTTCACTCTTGACAATGGAGTGAAATATTTCACTCCTCTCTAGGCAGTGAAAAATTCCATTCTTTAAGGAGTGTATTTTTATAAAATTCACTACAAAAAAAGTGGAAATACCTATCACTTATTCAAATAGTGAACTTTTCACTCCTCCTAATTTTGGAGTGTAAGTGATAATTATTTTGAGCGATTTGAATTAGAATGATATAATATTAGCATATCGTACGCATAATATGTTCGCAACAGAGAAGTGTGATTTAAAAAATAAAATGTCTAAGTACGTATAAAATAATTTCCTTTTATAAAATATTTGGCATATTTGAAACGTTGTGTTTTTCAAAAGTATGGAGAAATCTAAAATTTAAGGGATATACCGGGAAATAACAGAATGTTTGAATTTCCTTCAAATCCACAAATGTTAAAATCAAAACCTACAAGGAACGGCTGGGATAAAAAGTTAAACCAAGTACTTTAGAGTGATATTTTTCCTCAGATATATTTGAAATAATTAGAATATTATCCATTGTTGCCTGCGCTGTAAAAAAGACAAATGTTTTTTAATGTACAAAAATATAATATAACCACGAACGAAAAAAACGATGACCTTAAAATACACAATATGAACTTTAAAAATATCACCGTTTTACTTGAAAGGCGACAAATATAATAATAATATAGATGTTACAAGTTAGAAATATACATCTTATTTCAAATTTCTTAGTACTTTCGGCCTGCATTTATCACAGACATTGTCAGAGAATATTTTTATAAATAATTGCTGTTCTATTCATACAAGTATGTCACTTCGTTTAAAATTGGAGAGTCAATAATTATTAGGATAGTTCATAGATAAACATGCAAGATAGGACACTTCCATAGAGCGTAATGGTAATGCGATTGCGATCGCAGCGCCTTTAGTGACAATGGGAAAGAAACTTCCAATTCTTGTAATATTTTTGTTATTGAGCATCTACCTTATTGTGATCTTTCAATAGATATTCTATTCTCTATTTAAGATATTTAAAAAAAATTTCTGGTATGAATGATAAATTTTGAAATATAAAAGGGCCAAATTGGCCCCCTGTTGTTTGTACCCCAATGCCTTACTTGCGTCCATACGTTCCTATAGAATAAATGATTGTTACAGTTTTCTGTACCATCCCTTAATGTTTGTACCATGAATTTAGAATCACACTGTATGAAAGGTGATATAAATGTGGGTAAGGGAAACAGAGTTACAGTACCCAGCTTTTTTTAAAGTACAAATAAATCCACGGCAATAGTATGAGTCACCCATGGAAGGACTGGTCAGCGGTGGCAAGGATAAAACCATAAACTCTAGAACGGCACAGAGGATCTACAGTGTCGAAACTTTTTTACAGTGAATATATGAAGAAAATGTATCCCGATGATGTTGAGATACAAATCTTTAAATCTTCCAAAATAATATCGAGTAATATTTCAATTGGACCTTTTTTTTATCGCCGATCTTTATTCGGAAGATTGCAGAAATAGTTTAGATTTATTGAAGAATTGTCAGAAGTAACAACCTATGCTCTGCCACAGAAATAGACTTTAAGATTGGCAAAGTGCCATTTTGAATAATATTAATTTCAATTTTAATAATTTAATATATTTTTTGGATATTTGAATTTAGTTAATTTTTAATATTTTATATGAAATGAATATTCCTTTTTGTAAATTATTATAACTGAGTAAAAGAAAATGCATTAAACATTTTAAAAACTTATTCTTGATAAGTTTTATATATTAGTACTTATTAAAATTCAGTCTTGCTGAATCATTACGGAAAATACGTGCGCAATTATTTGTAGCTTATAAGGCAATTTGTAAAAAAGAAATAAATGATTTACACTGTAAAAAAACTGACTAAACTACGGAAATTGTACTGGCAATGGAGAGCAGGAAAACAGAAATTTTCTGTAATTTAAGGGGGAAATTTTCCGTTAAAATACGAAAATAGTACTGGCGTCTCGATTGCCCGTACAATTTCCGTATTTTGGTCCGGTTTAGTGTAGACATTAAGCTTTCAACGAAATAGGGAGCCTAAAATATTTTCTTAATGAAACCTAGACATTTTTTTCTCAAAAAAAAAAAAAAAAAAAATTAGCTTATTTTTTAAATTCTATTATCTGATACTAAAATTATGGTACTTTCACGTTTGATAATTGTACAATAAATAATTTATTACTTCAGTTTAATTTCAACTACAGATAAAAACGTACATACACACGCATATCACACCTAACACTAATTTTTAAAGGAAATAAGGGTTAAGGATATATATTAACTGCACAACTCAATGCAATTTTAAAACTAAATATTTTAATAAACAGTTAGTTAATGCAATTTTAAAACTAAATATTTTAATAAACAGATTTTTACATAATACATTTTCATTTAACTTTAACGTAAAATGTATGTTATTTTCCGAATAAAACGAAAACATTATCATTTGTACCACATGAAGTAAAATTCCATTGCATTAAAAATTGAATGAATAGTATAAATAAATTTTCACGATACCTTGTAATTAAAATATAAAAGAAGAATATTTTTTAATACAAATCCATAATACATCTATTACACCAGTCTTTATAATAATAACTAAAACAATCGTACAATAAAATCGTATTAAAATACTACATTCCAAAAAATAATTATTCATGAAATTTCTTCATTTTCATTTCATATCCGTAAAACGTATTTGATTTCTTATTAACCTTAATGACTAATATTATTCTTCTTGAAAATATTATCGTGACTGTTTGACAATTTAAATTATAATCATTTTCAAAGTTTATTTTATAATTGAAGAGTATGGAAAAATATCAAATTCAACATATTAAAATTAATTTGTAGAAGAAAGAAGATCAGAAACAAGTGTTACAGTAAATTTTTATACGATAAAAATGGATTTTGTATTTCAAATAATTTCCTCATTTTTGAAATTGACAATTGTGTTTTGTGGAATATTTTATTTACTTATTTCTCTTAATTAGTTCTTTCTAACAGATTTTTCATTTGATAATTTTTGGTTCCTCTGGTAAATGGAAGTACGGACGAGAAAGCTTCATATAAGCCGTTTGAATAAAACATAAAGTTATTTTTTAATGCATTCCATTCAGACAAAACATTCTAATTATTCAGATTAATTATTAAATAAACCCTCGAAGTTCATTGTTTTTTATAAGTGGTTTACAATTATAATTTTTTAAACATAAATTCAAATAATTCTTTCTTTTTTTAACAAAGTTTAAGAACGAAATTTTAAAAATAGATAGCTATTTGCCTTACAGGTTTATATACGAGGATATATCAATAAGTTTTTGCCCTCGCATAGAAAGAATGGAGTGAAATTTTTGAAATTGCTACATTGTACTTTTCTACATAGTCACCGCGCACACTAACACAATTCTGCAAGGGGGAGGATGTATTTCAGGAAGTGCGAGAGTAGACCCAAAGGGAGGGGGGCTTTTTTATAACTTTTGCCGACCCCCACATGCGACATATAGTTGAAAAGGCCTGTGACCACTTATTCATCTTATGCACTCCCGAGTCCCACCACCCAAATTCCCCCCGGGGAATGAATGATGCCCGCAAAATTTAGAAAATTGCCCCCGGAAGGCAAATTTTTGGGGGAGTGGCTCGGGTGGAGCATAGCATGAATAAATGTTTACAGGCCTTTCCTAAAAGTTAGAAAAATGCCCCCTTTGGGTCTACTATCGCACCTCCCGGAATACACCATTCCCCCTCTCTTTGAAATACCGTTTGCAGAAATGTGTTACTATGCAAAGTGACTCTATATATAGAAAGGGGCTAATACACTGTAGCAATTTCATAAATTTCACTCAATTACTTCTATGTGAGGGAAAAACTCATTGATACACCCTGGTATTTTTTCATATTTCAGTGCAAAAGAAGATATCAGACATTTTAATAAAATGTATTTGTGAAGCCTGATAATATTATTAGGAATACTGGAATTTTTAATAATCTGGTTTCTGTCGATGGACTGCTCAAAAATGCCACAAATAAAACACATTTTTAGTATGGCATTTATCTCTTTGTAGAGACAATGCACTAGAACGTGTATATAATATTATTATAAAATTGTACATAAATTAACAAAATATGAAAATACAACGTAAAAAAACCCTGTATCTTACAACAAAAGGTGCTGACAGCGTTGATGTAAAATTGACAAGCTGCTGTAAAATTTATCAAGTCTGTGTAAAGTCGCGTTGCTATTGGCTGCGTGATGCACGTGACTGAAATAATTCGATTTTTTCTTCACTTGTTTCTTGATTTCGATTTCACACCATCTGTGCTTGGAAAATTAGAACATAAAGTGCAGAAAAAACCACATTTTTTTTTACTCTGTAAAAAATTTCGCGTGTGCTATAACACACGCGAATTTTTTTTTATATTTTGAAATATTCCTAGTATACGAAGCTATTCTTGGTATGAAAAATTGGAAGATACTTTTAAATTGAACTTTCATTACAATGAATTGTGAAATCAATAAAACCTCTTTCTTTTTAAGTCTAGAACGTTAAAAAAAAAATAATACTAATAACGCAGATATTGCCAAGCCATGCTATCATGTTTCTTGAGAATTACGTAAAAATTACGTACTATTTAAAAGAATGGAAGCTTTAGAAAAAGATCACTGTATATTTATTATGAAACTGTATTCTAAAAATTATATATTTTTTGCAAAGATTGCTGCTAAAAGGTTTTATTGCTGTATATGACGATTTAAACAGATAATTTCCCAATGTAGATACTTAATTTTTCATTTTTGTAAACTAAAAATATAAATTTATTAATAATATAAAAAATGTTAGAATTTCAATGAATATGAATTATGAAGTTAGATTTTTAAAAATTGTCTTTACGCATTTGGATAAGAAAATAAAAAGTTTTATTGTAAATGTATTGTAGCGGATGTAAATTGTAAAACCTTTTATGTGTTAAATTTCTGAATGCGTGCAATCATGTATTTCTCTAAATGAAAGAAATGATAAATTATTTATATCTGTAGTCATGCACTCTCTTCTGAAACCTGAAAAAGATTTATTGCAACCAGAACTTTTTGTTTGTATTTACGAACCTTCAGCCTGAAAAACAACCTTATTCCATAATTGCAATGCTGTGTTTTTTATGTAACTGGATAATTTAAAAATAATCAAATGAACCCATCAAATTTTAAAGCAATCGAAAGTGCCTTTGTTGGTGCATTTCTATATTGATTTTACAGTACACAAATTGTCATTGTAATTTACTACAATACGCTGCTTACATACACGTACATTTACTAAAATGATAAAGAATATTCTTCAAACAAAAAATAGATTTTACTATGCGATTTTATAAAATCCCCTTATTTCGTACAATTGCTAGGACCGACATGTCGGATTTTATGTATAGTCATAAAAGCCATTTCTGCAGATTCTTTTCATGAAGTGAACAGACCTTTACATTAATTTCGTTATTATAACAAAAGTATGAGTCATCAATGAACACGCTAGTTTAATTAAAGAACCGCGCAAACATAACTATAGATATAGATTATTTATAATTTATTTCATATGTAGAAATATATGGCTGCATACAGTCTGAAATTTAACACCTGAAAAGTTTTACAATTCACATGCGCGAAACTTTTTTCGGATCCGCAATAGAAATATTTAAATAATTTTAAAACACACTCTTAAATCCTGTTTTAAAAAGTCGTTGAGTTATAATATTTCTGAAACTAACATTTGAAATTGCTGCTATGAAGGAAAACTTTCGAGTCATTAAAACTAAGACTAAGAACATGCTTAAGTAACGTTTGAGAAGCATGTCTGTTCTCTCTTTATATTCTGTTTATACTTTACTCTTACAATAAATACTAAAATTTAAAATAGAAAAATATGCTAAGAAGATGATTATTTCGAGTTCAAATTAAATCTCACGAAATATCCTTCTATACTTTAATTTGAGAATGAAAAATACACCGCTGTTAATTATAAAACTTTTTCCTTTTATTCATAAAAATCTCTTAAATAACGGGATAATTTACATTTAAAATTACAAATCGACCATTATTCAGTTTTGGAAGTAAGAGAACAGCGTTAATTCTGCATAACATAAATTTAAGATCTTATAACTTGTGTGTGGCATAATAACTGCATTATCTTTAATTATTACTGACTCAAATAAATAAACGTATTCTCTCAGTTTCATTTAATAAGCATGAAACTGTTAACAACGGCGTCATGAATAAGAACATGATTATTTTGAAAGTTAGTTCTCCGTATTCACGAGGGTATAAAAAAAACTCAAAATTAAGTTTAACATATTTTTTCAATTATACTTTACACAGGGTGTCCATAAACTATTGGAACAAACAAAAAAGAGTACGCCTCGAGATCAGAAATATTTGCGATAAAACGTATATTCACAACCCACATATTCAATCAAAAATATACAGGGAGTCTGACTCCAAACCGATCTCGGATTTCCTTTCATAGTTTTTAGCAATAATGAGTATATTGCAGCGATGTTTTTAAAAGATTTTCTTTGCCTTGTGAAAAATGTTACAGCATCACGAGAAGACCTGAAAGTGATAGTTACTTACCTCATTTACATCATGTGTACTCTCAGCTACATTCGAAATAGCACCTCGCTGAGTGTTGTTCCGATGCAGATAATGGTCCCGGCAATTTTTAATGACGTTATCACATGTAGCACAAAACATAGAGTTATTTTCATTACTTGTTAAAATTAAGAATGTCCTTCCGGCCAGTGCCGGGAGGAAGAGGTAGCTTTCATATTCCTTATTTTAAAAAAGCCAACTTATATCATTCAAACACATGAAGCTCAATTTAGTGGAAACCGAATATAGGAGATTCAATACTAATTTTTATCAATATAATGAATGAGAATTTCGCGAAATTAGTCAGCTTTATCCAAGCTGCTTTTCTTTAAAGTAACTTATATTTGGATGCCAAATTCGGCAATTTCTTAAAGTGCCTGCCATTTTAAGACAACATGGTGGATGAGGCTAACCAGTGAACTTGGTCGAGACCTTAGTAATTGCTGTGCACATGCTCACTCACATTGGAATCCGTTGATATATACGAGTGCTGTCGCATGCAAAAAATCAGATTTTTCAAAATGTCACCCACAATAGAAATTTAAACTGCTATATCTGAGCCATTTTTTAAGGTAAAGACAAACAATAAAGGCTCCTGAATCCTTATATCAAGGTCAAATAATTAAGAAAGAAACCTTTTTCAATTTTTTTGCACCTCACTTTAAATATATATATATTTTTTATTTAATGGCTGCCATTTTGAAACAAGATGGCTGATGAATCTGGCCAGCGAACTTGGTCGAGGTATTGATGTATACTATCCAAATGCCTTCTTACATCGAAATAGGCGAATACGTGTGTTATCGCGTGACAAATACAAGTTCGTTTCAAAATGTTAGCTATGCTAGAATTTCAAAGTGCTATAATTCAACCATTTTTAAGATATAAACAAAAGAACAAATTTTTTAGAAACAAAAACTGCTCCGGAATCTTTGTATCAAGGCCAAACACATAAAAAAAAAACTTTTTCATTTTCCAATTTTTTAATACCCCATTTTAAATTTTAAATTTAATTTTTTTTAAATGGCAACCCTTTTGAAACAAGATGGTGAATGAAGCTGGCCAACGAACTCGGTCGAGACATTCGTACTATGTACAGACCAAGTTACATCCAAATCGGTTCATAAATACGCCTGTTATCGCGTGACAAAAATTCGGTCGTTTTAAAATGTCAGCCACAATGGAAATTCAAAATGCTATTACTCAGCCATTTTTTTAGATATAGACGAAACAAAAACTGTTCCGGAATCTTTGTATTAAGGTCAAACACATATGAAAAAAATCTTTTTCATTTTCCAATTTTTTGGTATCTCATTTTAATTTTTTTATTTTTTAAATGGCCGCCATTTTGAAACACGATGGCGGATGAATCTGGCCAACGAACTCGGTCGAGATATTTGTATGTACTATGTACACACCAAGGTACATCCAAATCGGTTCATAAATATGCCTGTTATTACGTGACAAAAATCAGGAAGTTTCAAAATGTCAGCCACGCTAGAAATTCAAAATGCTATAACTCAGCCATTTCTTAAGAGATAGACGAAACAAAAACTGCCCCCGAATCTTTTCTCAAGGTCAAACAGATAAGTAGAAAATATTTTTTTCAATTTTCAATTTTTTGGTACCACATTTCAAATTTAAATATTTCTTTAAAATTTAAATGGCCGCCATTTTTAAACAAGATGGCGGATGAAGCTGGCCAACGAACCCGGTCTAGACATTAGTACGTACTATGTATGAACGAAGTTACATCCAAATCGGTTCATAAATACGCCTTTTATCGCGTGACGAAATTCAGGACGTTTCAAAATGTCAGCCACGCTAGAAATTCAAAATGCTATAACTCAGCCATTTTTTAAGATATAGGCGAAACAAAAACTGCTCCGGAATATTTGTATAAAGGTCAAATACATAAGAAAAAATATTTTTCCATTTTTAATTTTTTGTAACCACATTTTAAATTTTAAATTTTTTAAAAAATTTTAAATGGCCGCCATTTAAAACAAAACGGCGGATGAATCTGGCCAACGAACTCAGTCGAGACATTGGTATGTACTATGTACATACCGAATTACATTGAATTCGGTTCATAATTACGAGAGTTAGAGTGTGACATAGATCAGATATATATATATATATATGTATATATATCAATTTTGAACGGAGGGTGGTTTCGGGGTCTGATTTTCATGATCGATGAAAATATACCAAAATTTTTTGAAATGGCTTTCCTCCGAACAGCTGCAATAGGTAGCTTTTTGTAATGAAAGCTACCTAAAACAAAAATCTGATTAGTATTAGTATGATGTGCACAATATTAATAACTGTTGAAGGCAATTTTAGTTCATTTTCTTGTTCTTCCTTCCCTTATTTGTTTCAACAGTTGGAGAGTATGCAGTAGACATGAACTGTGTTTTAACAAATGTTTTCGAACGATATAATCCATTTCACGAGAAATAATTATCTACAACAAAGTGTCCTTTCATTTTTCTATGCATATAAAACTTAAGGAGAAATTTTAATTTTGGAATTAATTTAACTATTAAAACTTACATTATTAGAATACTGCTTATTTGTAAGCATTAGTTTAGTATATATCTTAAGATTTATGATTTCTATTTAACAAATTTATATTTCATATTTTAAACAGAAATAATAAGGAAAACTGCACGCTGCTGTTTTGTTAGAAGATTAAAAATACTGCACAGCTTCAAAATCACTTTTAAAGGACTTTCCTAAAGTACTTATCATGGGAGTTTCATATATATTTTTTTCTAATATAGGGGAGACCGGGGCTAGTTGGCTACAGGGGTAAGTAGGCGCAGTCATCATAAATCGCCTGATTGTGGATAGATTGCGCAACCAGTCACAGAGTACCCTTCTTATTGCTTTTTACAATCCTCATTGTAGTTTTGCAGCGTTACCTACGTGCAGTGGACTTTTATTACGATTTTTCTATTTTTTGCACTCATAAGTAATTTTTTGTTGCTTCATTCTTTTTCTAATTTCTAATACTTATCTTAATAATTGCGATTTAACTCGGGCAGTTTTTCTTAGTGTATGATTAACTGTACCTACCCCATATGTGATTTACTTGGATTATTTATGCTTAGATGATTACGTGTCCCTTTTGTGAAGAAATGTATTATGGGGCTAGTAAGCGCATTGAACACGGGGCAAATTGGCTCGGTGTTTGGTGTGTGCTGGTAGACTGAAAAACAGCAAACAACGAGAAAAGTGGTTGCAATGCAAGATTTTGGGCACACGTGGCTTGCCCAAACGGGGACACTCGATTTTTTTTTTGTGACAACTATAACTCTGATGATGATATAGAGTAGGATAGAAGCTTCTCAATGTTAATGTTTTATTCATTATTTTTATGTCTGTGTAATTTAGAATTTACATTGTATGGCTATATCACGCCTTTGTTTAAACTTACTGGTAATAATGAAATTGATTTCGCTTAACTGTGTGTCTTATTTGAGCTTCATTTAAATATTTATAAAGCGTGTGCCAACTTACCCCATGGGTATAGGCTACTTGCCCCGTGACGGTGTAGGTTGGTGCACAATTTTCCTTCTACTTTAGGCTTCCGCTAAACATAAACTACAAAAGCTACAAACTCAAAACTCCGGGTATTTATAGCCCAATGCCTGTTCTTTAAAAGTACAGTTAAAGTTTCATAAAAAACTTAAACAAAAAACTAATAAAAATCAATAACTAAAAACTACGCCTACTAGCACCGGTCTCCCCTAATAACCACTAAACATTTCTATACTAGAAGGTCGCATCATAAAATGAAGCTGATTCCTTCGTTAAAAGGAATTATGATGTCAGAGGAACTTCTCTAAAAAGTCTAAATTCTTACGCTGAGCCAAAAAATAAAGCAAATTCAAAGTAGAAGGAAAGTTTGCTACAGATTGTTTTATGTAGTGATAAGAAATATGTATGAAAAGGGAAGAAAGATTTTATGAATATTACTTTTGGGTATAAAAAAAAAATTCTTTTTAATAAAGCTTGCCGAAGTCAATATTCGCTAAAAACATATGTTTCGTTAGATTTTATGCATTACATCTAAGTACTGGTTTAGCTCATAAGTTTGCAAAGTAATGAGCAGAAAAAATGTTTATTTCTTAAAAGAAAAACAGTCTTTAATAATTTGATACATTTTTTTCGCATTAAACAGTATCTTAAAAAAAGAATTGCCTTTAAATTCGCCCGAACCGAAAAATGAATATATTTCCATTTTTTTTAAATCTCTTTCAAATAATAATAAATATTTTTACTGAATTACATAAAGTAACACCCCAAAATTGGGGTCATCAAGTGCTTATTATAACCTCATTGTAAAACCAGAAAAGCTGGGTCGTACTTTTTGATTAAAAACAAATTAAGAATGTAGAACTTTTAAATGTAAAATATACTGAAAGCACTGAAGCTGAAAGTGAAAACACATAATGAATAATTATTTGGAACTAATTACTAACATAACAACAAATTAATATATATACACTAATGCATAAAGAAAATGAAAAAAGTGAGAAAAGCCAAACTTTTGAACGTAAAAATTTAAGTTTACATTATTTTAAACCCAGAAAAAAAAGATAAGATAAATAAATAATTTTCTTGATGATGAGATAATGGTTAAAAGTTATATCTAATACATTTTTTATTTTGCAGTGTAATATGTATTTACGCATTGTGAAATTTACTAGTATAAAACGAATATTTTCATATCAGTTGCTATAAAATTGTAAATATTAATTCTGAAAAAAATCAATTACGGAGAGTTTCTGCTTCTGGGAGTTAAATATTTCGTTTTTTCTTTTTGCATTCGTTAAGGGAGTAGATGATTCCCCTACAGCTGTTCCGTGATGTTCCAATTTCTTAAAATATATTTCGCTTGTTGAACGGAGACATCTCGAAACTACGTCCAAAAAACCCATCTCGAAATGTGTCTCTAAAACATATTGAAAACTAGAAAACTGGAATTCTGCTTTTTCAGAATTTAGTGTCGTCCCCGATGAAAAAAAAAATACATATGTATATATATATATAAGTAGAGATGGGAAATATAGTTATTTTTGGTTAACAGGTTACATCGTTCCACACTTGTACAGGTAACAGGTTCCAACAACCTGTTATTTTTATAACATATAACTAATCGCTGTGTATCCGGTCGACGGCTGATTTAATTAGAAGGTGTTTCAAAACAAATATCTGAAACAATTTTTTTGACGTAATTATAAATGCTATTTTATATTCTGATGAATCAAAATCGGTGACTGGTTAAAAAATGAATTTTTGTAAGGCAAAAACTTACCTAGTTATAAACTTTGAATTTCGTGCATTTTTGGCGTTTTCTGACACTAAAAACATGTTTTTCCATTTATAGTGATTAAAACATTGAAAATTCATAAAATTCTAAGTATCATAACTCGGTAAGTTTTGACCGTACAAGAATAAATTTTTGCTATTTTACATGTTAGAACATGGCAAAACTTCTTCTAAATAAAACTTATAGGATCCAGGCATTGTACAAAATTTGTAATTTCTTATCTATTTAAAAAGTAATTATTGTAATGTAAATCGATTTTTATGTGATGCGAAACAAAATTTGAAGCATTTTTGCAACTGGCTATACCTCTAAAACTAACGGCTTAGAAATTAGTTAATGGTTAACGATAAAAGATACGCACTGTATAATATTAAACACAGTTTTAACAACGAGATTTCTAAAAAAAAAAAAAAAAAAAAAAAAAAATTGCATACAGCATAGATTATGAAACACTTTTCAACACATTCAGAATACTATAACAAAACTTCACAATTTACAAAGGTGGAAGATGACATCTTAATGAACAATTTCGAAAATGCAGAATGCATTTGAAAACACGATTTCTGCTATTACCATAAATAGTAGTTAAAACATACGATTTTTTTGCAGCCCTGTATATGATCTACAGCAATACTACATAATACTCAAAAAGTTAGTTCAGTTAAACGCATAATACACTTTAAAATTTCCGTTCAGCAATTTTAACAATGTTGTTGAGAACTTTTGTTTGACCTTGTATGTGATCTAGAATTTATAAACACCAAGTAATATTTAAAAAATAGTTACATTTAAAAAAGCATACGACAAATGAAAACGCACTTTCAACAATTATTGTGCGTAGGCTTCAATAGTCCAATTATTGCTCATTTCCTTCTATATCCATATACTTTTGTTTGTTTCTGTAAATAAACGATAAGTTCTATGCACACCATATTCTATAGTAAGAACCTTGTAGTACACGTCAGTGATGTATATCAATTTCAATACATTTTAAATATTGTAATATCATTAAAATACACGGTGAACGATTTTCCCCCATATATCGTAATGTAACGGAATTCTTTTGAGTGGCCCTGTAAATGAACCAAAAATGCTACACACTTCCTTTTCAATACAGAACATGCCATACGCCCAATATGGATACATGCCCAAGAATAACATATATCCATTTCATGGCAATCAGACAATATTTACACGAGTTAGAGCAAGGACTGACAGGCGGATAAACAAACCGAATTATAAACACTTTTCAACTACGGCGGAAAATACTCAAAAAGAGAAATTCGATCCCCGATTTCGTAGCAGCTATATCTGTCAACACATATTCAAAGCTAATTTCACAAGAATAAAAAATATTATTTATATACTTTTAATTAAATTAAATTAATCCAAACAAATTTCATTCGTAGAAATATGTTTTTCAAATTAATAACAACTGTACTAAAATTAAGTTTTCTCACAAATTATAGGAGGCTATTTTCTTTCTTTTTATTTCAGCTAAATAAAATCACAGAAGTTAAATTCTTTCCGCCTCCCATTAAACGAAATGATAACACAAAAATATTGAAAACACTTGGCCAAAAAGCGAAATTTATAGTGCGAGAATCCCCCCCCCAAGAAAACCTCCATGAGTACGTAGTAATAACCCTTCCCTTTTAAATATTCAAGGAAACTGCCCATAAATATTTCTCATTCAAAATATCACCACAGTTCAAATGATTTCCTATTCCTCATAATAATTACTCGATGTGCAAAACACTCTTTCATTCAGCCCAAAAAACATGAAGAGTAAATAAGACAAAATTATCCTGCTAGATATATTTATTGCTCAGCGTAATTTTTCAATTTAAAATACTTTCGTAACAAATGTTTCAAAATAAGCAAATGTTATACTGACCGCAGAAAATTTTAACAGGTTCTATTATCTCTGTTTATTCAAATGCTTACCAAACGATAAAAAGAACATTTTATTTGTTAAGAACTAGATATACTGATGGCGTAATGAAAATGTATCCCAATGAATTAAGGAATTATCTGCGGTTGGTTTTCAATTGAAATCAATCTTAGTTAGAATGTACACGTTTTAAACGCGCTAATGAATTAAGAATTATAAATTCCTGCAGTTTATTTGGATGTGGTCAAATGATGTTTCATTATTTTTGAAAAATATTTCTATCCAAAATCGAGAATTGAAATTTTTAAGGCATAAATTTATCAATAAATGCATTTTACTTAAACGTTTCAAAAAAGTATTTTTTATAAATTTAATGATTTTAAACTCGAGTTTTGCTGCTTTTTTGGGGGAAGGAGGGTGGGGGGGGGGGGAGTAGAAATCGATGCTTTTAAATTATGTATAATTGTTCAATTTTAGTTTGGAATATTGAACAGGGGTGTTGTTGTGTTGTCTTTAAAAAAAAAAAAAAAAAAAAAAAAAAAAAAAAAAAAATCCCCGAATCTTTTCAACTCCATGTAAGAAATTCATTGTAATTTCTATTCCTAATTTCTAATGTGTAACTGAGCTATATGTTTGGCAATATAATTCATAGGTATATAAATTTTTAATTTACTCATTGAAAATTAGAAGCAAAACAAGAAAAAAAGCACGAAAATGTATTTTTAGTTGGAAAAAAACTGGTCAGATCAAACGTTAGACAAAACGTTACTGGGTTTTGGAAAGTCAAACTTGGCTTTTTGTTAAGTAAATGCTAAATGAAAACAATTAATATATATATTAATATATATATATATATATATATATATATATACGATTCTTGAGTACAAAACATGTCAAGCATGAGCTTTTTTCTTACAAATTTTCAGATGTTTTTCTGATCTACTATTTATTTCAGTGTTTCGTTTAGGCTCTAATTTGCACAATCAGAATCGGAGAAAGTATGTGATGGTGGTGACCTAGCACCAGGCACCAAGCCGAAAAAGCGTTTAATTAGTGCTGCAAGTTGTTAGTTATTCATGCATTAGGGGTTGATGAAGTGTAAAATAATTTTTTAGCACCACACACCTAACAGAGTTGCCAATAACTAGAGAGTGAAGATAGGGCCAAGTTAAGGGAGCACGTCTCAAAAGAAACGATTGAGGACGTTTTTAGTGAATGTTCTATTTTAGAGGCACGAAATTGAATCCTTGATTAAGGCAAATGAATCCATTTAAAACCATATGTTATTTAATTAACAGGGACTTTTCGGTAACATATTAATGGAATATTAGGTTCCAGCATAGTAACAGTGTTTTTTTTTATCCTAATACGTGAAATAATGCCCATCCCTAATATATAGTACAAAACATATTTCAGTTTTAAGACTTAAAACACACGCTATTATTTTATATAAAATGACGTCATAGGGTTCTGCTGAAGAATTCCTCATTTGCAATCCAGTATTAAACAACACCTACACTTCTACAGTAATGACGTCACTATCGCTGAATAATACACAAATCCAAAAAAAAAGATATCGTCATTCAAGAAACACACACACACACACACACACACACAAAAAAAAAAAAAAAAAAAAAAGGCTGTCTAATGATTCACATGCCTTCATTTGTTTGTAACATTAAATTAGATATTTAAAATTAAATTTAGTTTATAATAGCTCTATGTTTTATCATAAATCAATTCATTTTATATTTTTTCAAAATAGCACGTATTTTAGGTACATATTTTCCAGTTTTTATGGGAAAATAGCGACAGAAAGATATAATTGTTTTTTTACAACTATTTTTCCTTTACTTTCTACAGAAATGTCGTATTTGAGTTGTCAAAATTAAACAAATGATGCTAAAAACTACAAAAAAATTAATATCTCAAAAATAAATGGAGATGCAGATTTCAGACAAATTACATTTAAAAATACATTTTTCCCCAATACGACGGTATAAAAATTGAAAATGTGCGATGCTTAGAAGTTAAAAAAAATTGCAGTAGAGATTATTCCGTACGATACATCGGCTTTTGTTTTACGGCTGGCTTATACAACGGAACGTTATTTTTTGTAGACCACACTTTATTTGCTGGGAGAAAGAAATAGCATATCGGGGGCTAAAAAAATCTCGAAACCATGTTTAAACTGTCTCGAAAGCACGTTTAGCGAACTAGGCGACCATTTTCTCGAGAATTATTCCATCGATTTCCTTCAGTTTTTAAAAAGGAATGTAAGTGTTTTTGTTTGAAAGAAAAATAAGCCAAAAGATAAATTTTAATTGATTAATTATTTTTCGACCTCGAAAAAAGTAAAAGAGAAAAGACAAAAAATTACTTTTTTGTTCAAATGACAGGTATTTTGTCAAAAAAAAACTTATAAAACTAAATGTTGGTATAATCTCTAGAGAATTGATTGCTCTTTTATAATTCACAACAAAATTTGTTTCAGATGCTTGTGAAAACGTTCTCCCAACTGCAAAGTTCAATGCACGCTCCTACGGGTACTTCTTGTCGCATAAAATGTATTATTTATTCAAGATAATATTTTTTTCTTTGCCAACCCCCCCCCCCCCCCCCCCCCAAAGAAAAGTCTAAAAATCACGAAATTTTTCGACCAAAGAAATAGAACGGATAGATGTATAGCATTGCTTTTGAACTGGCTACGTGTACAAAACTAAGATTACACAGATTTTCTAATTAAAAAAAAAAAAAAAAAAAAGAGAGAGAGAATTATTTATTTTGTAGATATGCCTTTTCATTAAGCAATAAATGCATAAAACAGATAAACAGCTTTTGGACTTGTTAACTAGCAGGAAGATTTATGTTTTTTTCTGTGTATTTCCTAAACGTACTGGAAAACTAACATCGAGTTTTTTTTTTAATTCTCACATCGTAAATATTAACACCGTTGAAATGACTAAAATCCCAATTCCAAGCATATCATGCATTGATAAAGATAATTAAATGATCATTAAATTTCTGTATCAAATTAGAAACTTTTATTTATTTACAAACTACATTTATAATTTATTTCCTTAAACTAATGAAAAAATTCCTCTGAAGTTAAATATAACTGAAGTGAAATGCAGCGATTTCTCTCTTGAACTAAGTTTAATCAACACATCATCTTGATGTTGAGTGAAAAAAAAATCGATAAAAATAAAAATATTCATGATCTTCAACTAAAATAATCATAACGGTAGGAAAAGCCGAAATTTCGTCAGATATGAGTTTGAAAGAAATAGTATTTTTTCTCCTTACTCTCTCAGTTGTTTGCTATTCTTACACTAAAGCATGTCTGTAAAAATAAAATTTGGAAAAACGAATATCGTAGAATAATAAATAAGTGGAATTAAAAGGCTACATCAGAAAATACAATGAATATTTTAAACTGCCGTATATTATTTAAACATGTATTGAGAAAATGGAAGTTATGATCTTGTTGATGCATTATGTCCGTAGAAATGCATCGGCTGAAATAACAACGATAATGATACAAACGCTTAGATTTTATACCTAAAAATCATTCAAATACAGTGCCAAAAAATATTGTAAATTTACGCGTATTTTACCGTAAATTGCTCCCGTACATTTACAGAAAAAGCCACTTTTTCCAAATAAACGGTCAAATTCCGCAAATTTCATGTTTTACGGATAGAATCCATTTATCTGAAGGCAAAGTCCAGGAGCAAAGCTCGTTTTTTATGTGCCTTTCCCTGGAATCTCTGCTGCAGTAAAATCACTGCAGCAATTTTTTACAGTGTAGCTTAAAAATGAGAGAAATCGAATTGAAAAAGAGTGTGTGTGTGGGGAATGGGAGGGGGGGGGGATATTCTCTCTAGATCAGGGTTCGCACGGTACCTTGAATTTCCAGATTAAGGAATACTTCGGCACCAGTATTTTCTTACAGAAAATCTCTCCTTAAATGAGGCGAAATTTCGCGCGTTTACACTAAATTTATTTTTCTTAAAAAAAAAAATATATATATATATATATACATATATATATATATATATATTGCCTTGAAAATAGTGGTACCCGTACGAACCCCGCAGATGCATAAACCGACAAGGAACATTTGTAAAGTTTTTGTGTATCGGTCAACTATGGTTTGAAATCGTTAAAAAAAAAAAAAAAAAAAAAAATATATATATATATATATATATATATATATATATATATATATATATATATATATATATATATATATATGGTTTCATTTGTATGTCAATAATTGAAGAAAAGTATGGTGAATATAATTGTAAGAAAACGTATGTACAGTCGTGGGGGAAAAAAGTAAACACCCCTTATTAACTCTGCAAAAAAATATCGTAGAAGAAAGTTACTGGTACCACACGATTGATAATAGTCTATTTTTAAATGATGTATATAAAATTTGCTTAGGGGCTTCTTGCTTCTACATATTAAAACGAACCATAAATTTGTTTTTTTCAATAGCGGTATGCAATTTTGACAGTATAAATGAACTCTACACCCTTCAATTAGCTTAAAAACACATATTTATGCAATTCGTACGATAAGTTTTCAAGAAATTAATTATTTTAAAACGAACATTTTTTAGGGGTTGAATCCAAATTGAAGTTCCGTACTCGATTGTTGACCGAGTGAACCCCCTTCTTGATCAAGGTATCTTAAGTGCCACTCTAGCAGTCATTGTAGACTGCTAGATTACAGGATAGCATAAGAAATTTCAAAATATCTAAACACTTCTATCATAGATGGCCCATTAAACCATCATTTTGTCATTTTTTAAGCATAATTTGAAAATTATTTGGAAAAAAAATGTAAAATTTTGGATTTCCATAAAGCAGGATTTAATAAATCTAAATTCATCCAAAAAATTGTAGGTTAAAATTTGTAACTTTTTCGAACATTAATTTCGTAATTCATATCATAAAATTATAAAAATTGCAAATTCAACGCACTTATGTTTGGGTATTTTAGTATTATTGCTATACAAAAAATTAGCACATTAGGAGTATAATTTTATTTTTGTACTAAAAATATGAAAATGTAATTTAACATTAGAAGCACTAAATTTTGAATGTTTATACTTCAAAAACTTATCATTCAAATGACTTGAAATTTGGTGTGTAGGCAATTTTTGAACCGAAGATTTGAAATATCTTGTTAAAATTGGGTATTGACATTGAAATAAAATGAAGTTTGGGTTCGTTTCAATATGTAGAGGCCCCCCTAAGCAAATTTTATATACATTATTTAAAAGTAGACTTTATTTCCAATCGTTCGGTGCCAGTAACTTTCTTCTACGATAATTTATTGAGGAATTAGTATGGGGTGTTTACATTTTTTTCCACGACTGTAACTTAACAACAAGTAAAAATTAAATTTAAAAAATCAAAACCCCGATTGCGAACTAATTAATCATTTCTCATCAATGTAAAAGTATTTTTTATATTACTTAACTATTTTTTTTATTTATTTACTTGTATTGACGACTTTTAAGTTGTGTTTAATTGTTAGTTCCTATCTATAAACATTGTTTTGATGAGGCCTATACATGTCTATGAAGGTTAGAGTTGCAGTAAAGCTAGAGATCCTACCTGCACAACTTCCAGGTTGTGTAGTATTTAAACGGAGTTTCTGACTGTAAAATAGTCAATGAAACATCGTCTTCATTTTGAAAGACCTATCCAATGATATGCCACTCAATAGGGTGCGTAAAATTTTGTTTTCGTCTCTACCGCCATTTTGTATTTTAAGGCCGCCATATTTAATTTACAAAAACGAGACCTAGCTTATAACCATCGGACGATTAAGACGAATCGATAGAGAACTCATTCATTAAAATCCATTCAGCCGTTGGGACGTTTTGAGGGTATAAAGAAATCCATATACCCAGATACATGTGAAACACATAACCCTTCTCGGTAGTCGGGTAAAAAAGCAGCATCACAAAAAATACTCACTTGTTGCTAAGTGAAAGCAAGAAAACGAAAACTCGAAATGGATCTCATGTTTTGTTTAAAAACTATTTTAAAATTATGTATGAAAATGACTTAAAATCATCCAAACTAAGCTAGAAATTGCTAAAAGGGATAAACAAGTGGATAAGCGTGATCACAGATCGCACAGAGGGTTTCGTTTAATATTCCTTTCAAAGCACTTTATCCTTTTGCAAAATCTGTTAGTTCCAGATTTCATAACCAGGGGGCGCACTCTATTCTAAAGAAACGTCTATCCGAACGAAACTCCGTTTTACAACATATCCCTAGATATATTAGTCGAGGGGATCGGGCCTATAGTTAGACGCCCCCTGGCGGTAAAAAGGGGAACAAAAATATGTAAGGCTATGGAGCATAATATGAAAGAATGGTCAAAGGGGTGTCGGCAAATGTTAAAAAAGTCTCTCTCGGGCAAAAAGGGGGAAGGTTAGAAAAATTGCTTAAAATATAGTTAGAGACCAGAGGGATAAATGTACGACTTTTTGAAATTTTTATCATTTGTTGTGTGATCGCAAGTGTTCAGCTATAAGTATTCAAAATTTCAAGTCTTCAACTTAATTAGGGGCTCAGTTAGAAAAAAAAGAAGCTTAAAATACACAAGTTAGAGCCCAGACGGGTAAATGTAAGACTTTTTCAAAATTTTATGTTTTGTCGTTTGATGTGAGATGTTCAGCTATAAGTATCCAAAATTTCAAGTCTCCAACATGTATAGTTTCTAAGAACGGGCGCTGTGACAGATAGATAGAGGAGTGAGACAAATAGGGTTTCGTCAGATGAACGAAACCCTAAAAATAAATATAAGCATATAAATAGCTTTATTCAGATCGACGTATGTTTCTTCCTCAAATGGTGACATTCTCAAGATCTTTGCTGATACTAATATTTTTGCAAAAAATTTTAAAAACGAGAAATTGGTAAATAAAATCACGAGATCACATGTATAATGAAAAACCAGAGCAATCAATAAAATAAAATAAAAATGGATATTTGTGAACGTGAATTAACTTCTACTATTGTTTCTTATTCTGTAGAGCACCTCTTTTTAAATTTTAGACAACTCAATGGGGACTGAATTATTGCAAACTCAGTCTGAATATTTGAATCTTAAAAGTACATAATTTTTTTTTAATTACAAATAAAAATTTCGGCATGATTTCTCCTTCAGATAGAAATAACTTAAGAAAATTTGTTTGAAGAGATTTTAAAACCATTTTTAATTTCTAATTCTTGATATTATCTAGAATTACTTACTGTTATTTACATAATTTAAAACAATTAAGTATGACACTTGATAATAACTCTCAAATTTTATAATTATCTAAATGATATTTGTTCTTAGCACGCGATTAAAAAACAAGTTGGAAATTTATCGTCAAACGTGGCAAATGAGGGGCGTTCATACTATAACTAGTTTTATAAATATTTTTTGCACCGCATAGTGTACTGAATGTATATTTTAGTGCACTTTATCTTCATAACTGCATATCAATTTCATTCTGTTCGAAAGGCTGCAACGTCATTAAAGTGCACTTGAAATAATTTTTCCCATTGGCCGTAATGTAACGGAAAACTTTTGACTGTCCCTGTCATTAAACTATACATTCGATTTTCATAAAATTTGAAAAGACTCAACAAAATTTTGCAATAATTATATATTTTAAATTTCAGACCATTCGGTTGGGTAGTTTTTGCTCTGTTATATGCGGACGGACTGAACGACGACTATAGGTGCTGCGTATTTATATAATTACGAACGCACCAAAAAAGAGAAAAAAATAATTAAAATAAATAATAATACAAGAGAACAGGAATTCTGCTTTTTCAGAATTTAGTGTCGCCCCCCGCATTTCCATTACTTCATTTTCTTCTGGTGGACTGGTGGCTTCTATTATTATGAAACAGCCAATATAAATGAAGCGTTAGGTGAAGATGAAAGAACAGTCGTAAAAAGTTAGAACTCTGATTTTATGGTCAGAATGAAAAAAAAAATGGCCATAAATGGCCATAATTTGTTTTGAAAAAAAAATGGCCATTTTCCCCCCCTTTCTGACCAGAAAATCAGATTTCTAACTTTTTACGGCTGCTCTTTCATCTTCACCTAACACTTCATTTATAATGGCTGTTTCATAATAATAGAAGCCACCAGTCCATCAGAAGAAAATAACTCGGTTAAGCGGGACTCGGATAATCGGGACTCTACTGCAAAACATATTTCAATTTTAAGACTTTTTGCTTTAGCACACGCTTTTATTTTATGTAAAACGACGTCATTTGCATTAATATAGATACTTAAAATTAAATGTAGTTTATAATAGCTCCATGTTTTATCATAAATCCTTCATTTATATTTTTCTCAAAATAGCACGTATTTAAATTAATTTTTTTTTTCAATTTTTATGAGAAAATGGCAACAAAAAGATATAATTGCTATTTTTCAACAATTGTTTCTTTACTTTCTACAGAAATGGAGTACTTGAGTTGCCAAAATGAAACAAATGTCGCTAAAAACTACAAAAAAAATAATATTTCAAAAACAAATGGAGATGCAGTTTTCAAACAAATGGCATTAAAAAGTAATTTTTTCCCCCCAATACGACGGTATAAACACTGAAAATGTACGATGCTTAGAAGTTTTAAAAAATGCTGTAGAGTATTTAATCGCACAATGAAACATCGGCTTTTGTTTTACGGCTGGCGTGTACAAGGTAACGTTATTTATTGGAGTCAAAATAAGCTGGGAGAAAGAAATAGCATACCGGGGGCTAATATTTATTACTGTTATTGCATATTAAACAAAACCTGTAATTCAGATAAACTCTCACAATATTTCACACCCTCGTTCTCGAAATCTTTAATATCGGATTTATTACTTTTTGTGATTATTTCATGCCTTTGAAAGAAATACTGTAAAAGAAATTTTGACGCAATACAAAAGCAAAGAGATACTACTAATTATGCAAATAAAAAATCTCCCTATCAGGAAATGTTTAATGTTTAACTAATTTATTTTTAATAATGCAATATAAATGCAACTTATTACTTTTTAAAACTTGCTCGCATTCATAATTATGCTTGTATGTTTTTTAATTAATTAACTTTCTAAAAATAAATCTGTGTAATTGTTTTTCACATTCAGTAATTTATTATCCAAGATTTTACTAAAAGAAATGTTATGTCAACTATTTTAAAATTACATTCAAACAAAACCCACTCTAAGGTATCTCGAATTTCCATCTGAGGCTATTTTCTTAAGTTGCAATAATAACAATACTTATTATCTTTTAGAAATTGGCAAAAACTCACGCAGGCAAACTCGGCAAAAACTGCAAGCTCATAAAAGTCATTATACAAGGCGAAATGATTAGTGAAATAAATTCCCTGAAAAGTTCAGATCATAAAAGGAGTCACATTACATCGCTAATCGAAGTTTAATTGTCACGAAAATATAGTGGAAAAAGAGCTAATGATTTTACAAATATGGATATGACTTTTCATACGTAAAGTGCATAAAAACAGTAATTGATTATATTTGAATTCCTGAAATCTATTTTATATTGCTTAAATAATTGTTTCTTGGAAAAAAGTAAAATAAACAAATCTGTTTTAATCTGTGAAATAAGGAGCACATGAATGCAACCATAATGAGACATAAAGAAATAAAAATTTCAAGTTTTTAAAGGGATAATTTACATGGTAAAAGCATCGTATGACGTCGCTTCAAAACGTGACTATCGTCATTTGAATTAAAAATAAATACATAAAATATATCTTGCATAGATAATACTAATTAACAAAAACTGCGCGAAAAAAACGAATCGAAATTGAAATATCCCGGTTAACAATCACAGATAAACTACAAAATGAGAGACAAACCCGATTTCCCAACCACGTGATTACTTTACCTAACAAAATTCTGTAGGTATTGTGGGTTACGCGAAATAAGGGTAGTTTCCGGCTCTCAACATAATATATATAATAGTTAATTGTATATTAACTTTTATTCTAAAAAAACAAAAAATGCATTCCATGTCCTTGTTTTTAAATTTCGATCAATAACACAGAACCTTTAAAAATTCAAAAGCACATTTTTCTGTTTAAATATAAAAAATGCATCCAACTATGCCAGTTATCGCTTATTGAGTAGCGTAATACCAACTTGACATTTGTTTAGAATATTATATGATAGTGTTGTCGTTTTGTGTTATACTTAGGTTGATAAGTTTAAATGTATATTCTCTGTTAATTATTTTTTTCAACGAACTTCTTGGCAAATTCAGTCTTTTCATGCATGTTAAAAATGTTAATTAAATCAATAGGAGGCCAATTTTTATTTCAACACTTAATGGTTGAAACTAAAAATACTGCGTTTTAATATATCTTGCATATATAAGAGTATGTTACTAATATTTTTGTTAAAGTTTAGTTTTTTTTAAAGAAAATTCTTAAAATTTAAATTTTTATAATTTATTTTAAATTACGCATAAAAAGGGAAAAGAATTAAGAATTTATCGTGACAGTATTTTCTGAAAGATCTATTGTATTTACAAAAATCGGAAAACATATTTTGATTACATAATTTCTGGTTAACAAAACCTGTCAGTTTCATGAGTTTCCGAACAAAAAGGAACTAAAACTTAGGTCCTAAAGTTTCTCCTTTGGATTTGTTCTTTGAGCAGTGTATAAAATCGAAAATTAATTGCTTTTTTACTTGCACTGCAAATAGACCTACGGATAACTATTTAAAAATTACAGTCCTCATAATTTTTAATAATTTCTTCATAATTTGTAATTCTTTTTTTAGTTTTCATCTATATACTATTTAAAAGACAATGCTGTTTTTTTTAGTCATCAGCCCTGACATTTCTATTTAACCGATTTTGCCAATTATTTTTTTAAATAAAAACTGCTAATTTGTACATGTGCCAGCACTAGCCCTTTTTTAATATATTCGCCTTTTTGCATTTTAGTTTTAATTAAAATTTTTTTTTAATGAAAGTTCTTCAAATCGGTAGCAATGAGATTACTTCCATTGGTGCGGAGGAAAGAGAAATAACGAAAAATGCTGAAACACGTGTTTTTTTTTTTTTACATATTTTTATTTTTGCAATTTAAATTTGGGTAAAAAATCTTTAT
This sequence comes from Maratus speciosus, assembly GCA_963932465.1. Taxonomy (NCBI): domain Eukaryota; kingdom Metazoa; phylum Arthropoda; class Arachnida; order Araneae; family Salticidae; genus Maratus; species Maratus speciosus. Next base: position 677,449,912 of record OZ010786.1, read on the forward strand.
AAGAGAATAAAAATTCTTATTTCCTGTTGCGTCTCAAGAATATTGTCCACTGAGTTTACTTAATCTTTATGCATAAATTTTTTTGCCATTTTTTAGGTGCGTTCGTAATTATATAAACACGTAGCACCTATAGTCGTCGTTCAGTCCGTCTGTCTGTCCGTCCGCATATAACAGCGCAAAAACTACCCGACCGAATCGCTTGAAATTTAAAATATATAATTGTTGCATAATTTTGTCGAGTCATTTAAAATGTTATAAAAATCGGATGTACAGGGACATTCGAAAATTTTTCGTTACATTACGTCTAATGGGAAGAAATTATTTCAAGTGTATTCTAATGATGTTGCAGACTTTCGAACAGAATGAAATTGATATGCATTTATGAAATGCACTAAAACATACATTCATTACAATATGCGGTGCAAAAAATACTTATAAAATAAAACTAGTTATAGTACGAACGCACCTCATTTGCCACGTTTGACGAGCAATTTTCAACTTGTCTCCATTACAATAAAATAAAAAGTATATTTTTATTTTAATACGCGGTAGTTAAGCATAAAAATACGTATATGAAGAAGTATTTCATATGTAGTTTCACTAACATATAGGAAGTAATTTACTTTTATATAAATTTCTAATTATAATTATCATTAATATTGCATATGTAGTATTGTAAAGAAAGAGACGGCAAAGTGGGACAAGACAGAGATTTATTTGGTAGGTTGCCAAAGCCGTTTTTTTTTTTTTTCATTTGAAGTGTAAGTACAAAAGATAACGAAAGATAATAAAAAGGTGAAGGGTGTGAAAGTGGATGAAGATTTAAATAATAAAGAAGATAAGCCGCTTAATTTCACATAAAACTCCGTCTTGAACAGGGGCCGAAAGATACTATTGTCTCAGACATCATTCGTTGATATTATTCTATTTGTCTTGAGGAACAGCAACATATTTATCCCATTTCCCTCTAAACCAGTTCCTTTTCAAAATGTTTGTCTTCTTTTTTGTTGCTGGAACTATATCTGAGTAGTACACGGTAAAACAAAAATTCAAGTAATATTACAGGAGAAACGAGCTGAAGCAGAAATTTTAGTTAAAAATCTTGACAGATTCTGGTTTTTAAAAAAGCGCAGTTTAGTCATGAAAACATGCCAGAATTAATGTCTTTATGATGTAAATACGTAATATTTTATAGTTTGACTTGAATTAAGGCTGTTCTCAACTGCTCGGCCAAACAAGCGCAAAACGCTTTGACACATTCACAAATTCATTTTTTAACGGAAAGGTATAAAATTGGAAAGCCTGTCCATGGAAGCGATTTGGAATCGAACTGTTTTTTCCAATTTTTGATCAATAAATTACCTATTGAGTTATAAGCGATTTCGAACACGTGACAAGGCATTTTTCTCCCCTTACTGACTGGATTTTCTTCTTTCGTTCGGAAGCTCGGTTCAAAATGCCAACTTTGACAGTATTTTCGGAAAGATCTATTGCGTTTACAAGAAAACGGAAAAAAACAATTCAATGACATAATTTCTTAATAACAACACCTTCTAGTTTCATGCGTTTCCGAACAAAAATGAATTAAAACTTATGTCAGAAATTTGACCCTTTGGATTTGAGAACAGCCTTAAGAGCACATTGAACATCTGATACCCTCTGCTTTACATTATTCACTCGCGGTGTTAGTAAGTTTCTATAAAAGAAAAATATAAGAAGGAAAATGTTTATGATAGTCATTTTTTGATATAAATGTTTATAAACAAATTCTAAAACAATTTCTTTTCTTTTAATAAGAGGAATAGAAGAATATACACCCATGTTCAAAATTAAGGGAATTTTCAGATTGGATCGATTACCTCCAGAACTACTGGACAGATTTTAATGAAATTAGTTTGTAAATAGGTTGAATTAATGCGACAAAAATAAACCTTCAGCAGTTATAATGGTCGTGTGTAAGAATCATAAGCGTCGGAAGTTATAAAACCGAGTTTACAATATTGAATAAAAAAACGGGTTAATAGGGGGTATATTCCCCTCTTACAGTTATACAGATCTCGCGACGTGAATTTATATTGGAAATTAGCCAGTTTATAGGTCTCTGTTTCAGTTAATCTCACTCCTTCAGCAACACTGTTTTATTTAATTTTTTGTTTTAACATAAAATTTAAGGAAATCTCAGCATAATGCAGGCTGATTTAGAGAAATAAAGAAAAAATAAGGCGCGGCAAAACATACAAAAATAAATATACGAAAAGTTAAGTGGTTCAATATCAAGTGCTATATCACCATATTGGACGTTTTTATTGAGTAAAAATACTAAAATATAAAATAAATCTTTCTTTTGTATTTTATTTTTTCTTTCTTAGATATCTCGGCATGTTTTAGTAGATTAAAAACGTTTTTTCTGTTTACAATTGTGTATTGCAGGAAAAAAAATTGTTTTAATTACAAATGATGGAGGCCATTATAAAATTAAAATTCGTATTTAATATAAACCCATCCGTCCGGTAAAATAAGTGCCACATCGCAAATATCTACCCTATATCTACCCTATATATATAAAATCCTAATGAAACGAATTTATGAAACGAATATATGAAACGGCTGAAATGTGTATCGATTCTTTGAATCGACTGATTAATCAACTGATTATGTTTCAGGGCGATTTCTCCTAAAATATGGAATACTTTGCGTTGAAATTAACACCAAAAATCCGTATTGATCCACAGATCTCAAAACTGGTATTAGAATTTTTAAATTCGAATTAGTTTTCGAAATATTAACTTTTTTCTAATTTTAAATACATTTTTCTAATGATGGCAACTCAAATTTTAATCATAACAGATATTTTTTTTCATAATTCAGAAAGGGTTACTATTTTAAATTAATTTTTCGACCAGTTTGGCCTCCTTTAAATCTATGCTAAGAACAATGCTTTTTTGGTATTTCGTTATCATTTTATTTAATACAAAACTTTCATTTAAAAATGAAACATTTAAATTGATGGCTTTCACTTCTTTCTTTATTTTAAAAAACAAAACGAAAGGAAAAATATTAGGCACAGATGTCATATATGCACTGGGATACCTAATTGGCGCAAAAATGGCATTATTTTGGTTGACATGGTAACCCGGCTATTGTCGTTTATTTAATAATAAATGTTTATTTACTTTTATTTCTATTTTTAATTTATATAAATTATTTTGTTCTATAGTTATTAATTATTTTTTTACTATTTCCTATACAAGGTAGTTATTCCGTCAACCAATTTCGCAAATTATATAAATTGCCAAATTGTACAGATTGACAAAATTTTTATTTTAAATAACGAAAGAACAAATAAATTAGTATAACATTAATAAATATAAAAATAAAACGTCGAATAAAAATCCCTTCATGACGTAAACATGTGTAACTTGCTAAAAGTCAAGTGAATGTGACATTTTCGACCAACCGTTATTGGCATTTAATCTTATAGTTCGCGATAGATATTTGGTCGACGGGATAACTAAGTAGTACCAAAGATACATATGTAACTGGTATTCGAAAATGAGGTTTTCGATACATTTTCGTAAAAAAAAATCATTCTAAACATACGGTGCGTATATGACATCTGGCGAAATATTAAATTATGTAACAAACCATGACATTTAATTTCAACTTCAAATCTATGTTTTAATTTACCACTCGAAGAATAAAAAAATTCGAACTGGCGAGTTGCTAAAAAGATATTGGCGAGATTTGCACCCGGTTTTTTTTTCTTTCGGCATAGATGTCATATACGCAACGGGTACTTAACTGGCGCCAAAGTATCGTTATTTTGCTTGATATGGTAAGCCGGCTGTTGTTGTTTATGCTGTTGATGCGTTCCCCAAATTGGCGTTGGAAAAAAATCGCGCCAATAATCGTATATGACATTTGTGCCAAACCTTCATATGAAAGGCGAAGGGATCAGACCGTATTTGTTTATGGCATTTGATGACTTGAACTATTATAATATAGATGAAATGATGGGGATAGAATAATATATGGCGACTTATCACCTGTTCCTGGATAACATTAAAGTATCAAAATGACACCTAGAGTATAAAAAACGAAGTGTTCCACCGGGAACTGTTGATGATAGTCACGTGATTTAGGCTATTATTATAGAGATTGTTTTAAAATATCGGGAGACAAAGACTCTGAATACTTAATTCATTTTATTTTAGCTTCTTTTCAAATGTTTAACTGATCCCCTTTAATCAAAAACGAAAACAACCATTGGATGTCTTAACAGCAACTGATTCGCCCTTAAATTTTTGCAATCAAAGGGAATTGAATGGAAACCCGTTTACAGGGAGATTTGCACAGCTTTTTTCAGTATAATGTAATCTTCTCTAATATTTAAAAACCCATCGGATTAGCATGTTTTTTGATTTTTAGATTCTGCGGTGTCTGAACGGGGGTTGGCGAGCGTAGCTTGCAGGGGGCAGAGCCCCCTAGTCTATATATAAAATGTATTTTAATATTATTTAATAACTTTATATTTATTGAAAGAACATTAGAGTATAAATGAATTATAGAACAGATTTGCAGCATATATGAAAATTATGGACACGTATATCTTGATAACATTTCATCGAATACGTGTTAATATTATTTAGTAACGTACATAAATTTTGATTTCGATAAGATTCTTTAAATGTTATTATTTTGCGCAAGTTGCGTAAAGTGAAATTATATGTGTATACAATAAAGCACAGTTTAGATAATCAATTATAAAAATCCATCTCCACTGTTAAAAATTTCTTTCAAAAGACAGAAAAGAAATAGAACACTAGTTCTCGCTTAAAAACATTAGATTAAAATTCAATTACACAACTTTTATAAGATTGGCGGAAGAAACTGTAACTTGTCCTGTAATTTGTTTACACAGGAAGTATTATCAAATTCCTTTCAATTCATATTTCTGTAAAGGAAGATTTTATTTATTAAGTGTTTTTGCAACAACAATTTCCTGTTATACTTTTCGAAAAATGCTTTCGATTCTGTTATAATATGCCGTTATAAAACACCCATATACTACAATGTGCTATAATTCTCCCTCAGAAAGAACAAAAAATTGTAAACCGTCTTCAGTTTGTCTTTCAAGTAAAATTACAAAAATGATATGATGATAAATGACTAACATTGGATTATAAATTATTCAGCAGAAAATATTTTAACAATGCATACAATATCTAGTTACAAAAACTCCTGTGTACACTGTTAAAAATATCGTGAAAAATTACCTCTGTTTTTAAAGAGTATCTATTTTCTGGACAATGAGAACGCTTTATAGACGTTTATGGAGCGTTACCATTTATCAGAAAATAGATAGCCTTTAAAAACAGAAGTAGTATTTCACGATATTGTTAACAGTGTAGAACGTCGAGAACAGAGTTTTTTTCATGCATCCCGTTGATTGTCATTTCTTTCCTTTGCGATGCAGAAGAAAGTTTGTGGTACCAAACAATTGGAAATAAAGTCTACTTTTTTCCATAAAATTTCTCTTAGGAGGCCATCTACATGTTAAAACGAACCCAAACTTTTTTTTTCAATAGCAATACCCAATTTTGATTCCATAAATAGATTTTACATCGTTCAATTAGCCTAAATACAAATTTCCATGAAATTCTTATGATTAGTTTTCCAGAAATTAACTATTTTAAAATGAGCCTATTTTAGGGGCTGTATATCCACACTTAAGTTCGGTACTCGATAGTTGAAATACTACAGAATGACTATGTCACTTCTGTTAATGTATTATTTGTTGCCAATATTAGCATTTCATTCTCTTAGTATATTTCGACTATTACGAGCTCAAATGTTTCAATAAAATCAGTAAAATACATATTTTTCAAATGATGCTTTTCTGGACATCATAGACTCCTTAAACTAGGGATGCACAACCTGTGGCCCGCGTTGGGTTAACGTTTGGCCCGTGAATTTCGTCAATTTGTAACTGGAAAAAATTACAATTTCTGTCGATAGGTCGCAGAAAATCTTGAATTTCATCAATTCGCCGCGGAAAAAATGGAAAATATTATCATCAGCCAGTTAAAAATCGGGAATTTCGTTGATTGATTGCGGAAAAATCACGTGCTTCGTCTGTTTATCACAAGAAAGAAATGGTGAATTTCGTCAATTGGCCGCGGGAAAAATTGCGAATTTCGTCAGAGTAAGTTAAGAATCTCGAATTTCGTTGCTCAGACCCGGAAAAATCGCAAATTTCTTCGATCAGGGACGGAAAATCGCGAGTTTTGTCAATCGGGATCCGGAAAATCACAAATTTCGTTGGTCGGCACAAAAAAATGACGAATTTTGTTGACTAGGACCGGAAAAATCTCAAATTTCGTTGAAAGACTGCGGAAAAACCGCATGTGTCGTCTGCTTATCGCGAGAAACAATTGCGAATTTCGCCAGTTTTTCGCCAGAAGAAATTTCGAATTCGTCAGATGTTATGAATCGCAAATTTCGTGGATTGGGCGCGGAAAAATTGGAAATTTCGTTGGTCGGTCCCGGAAAAATCGCGACTTTTGTCGACCAGCCGCAAAAAAATGGCAAATTTCGTTTATTAAGCACAGAAAAATCGCAAATTCTGTTGGTCAGGTACGAAAAGAATCGTGAATTTTGTCGATCGGGCTAGGAAAAGTCCTAAATCTTGTTGATCAAGCACGGAAAAATTACGAATTTTGTCAACCATGCTTGGAAAAATCGCAAGTTTCATTGATCGGTTCCTCCCCCCCCCCCTTTCATTCATAAAGTTAATTTTTTTTTGGCACTAGCCACTTTCATGCCTATATTTGTTTTTTAGAACGTTTAATAAAACAAAATTTCTCCCCGAATAAAGTCAAGAAATATTATAACTCCTTGAAAAAAATTCTTGCGATATCTCTGTTCTATATAGAAACGTAAACTGTTTATATAGAGGAGAAGGTCCAAATACCGGCTACTAGGTGTTCTGAGAACTGAGCTCAGCGTTGATGGACTAGAGGTGATAGGCAGAATTTGGAACTTTATTTAAGAGAAGAAAGTTACGAGAAGTTCGTCGTTGAAGTCTGCCTCATTTACAAACAGCAAATGCAAAAGTGTTGAAACGACGTAATCTGGAACATCAAAGGTTTTTCAGATATGTGTTTCTCATTTTTTTTAAAATATACTGATCGTATACTAGCTTGAACTGATGATTAAGTCATTTTCTAGACATATTTAGCTCTCAATTGCCGCGCGCACGTTATTGGTATTTTATTATATGAATGAGTAATACCGGTTTTATCTTAACCATAGCAGTGGTCCGAATACCGGCTACCTTGAATGGTCTAAATACCGGTTAGCCGGTATTTGGACCTCTCTCGGTTGTTCTGGTTAAAGGGGAGGAAAACAAAGAAATTTAAACAGTTCCATAATTAATAAATTAATTTAAATGGCTCAGAAGAAGTCCCAGTCCCAATTTACAATATGAAAAAAACAACCGTGGCCGTAATTCTTCAGGAGCGATACTGGTTACCGGATCACTTCACAAAAAAGTGATGTTGGACACTCCAAAATTGCCTGCAATAAATGTGAAGAGAAAGCAGAAAAATGAAAGATCGAAACGGGTGAAAGGGGCATTGGATTTCAAAATTTTGGCAGAAGTTGGATTTTTAAAAAGTGATAAAGGAAGATATCTAACAGAGGAAGATGATGCACTTTGTGTCTTCTGCATGGGTGCTTTTTCTGCGGACAAGAATGGAGGAGGGGATTCTGGGCTAAATGTTAAGAATGCGATATGAGAGCCTATAGCGACTGCACCGACACAGAGAGTGATATTATGTTTGTGATTTTTTCAGATAAAATACTTCTCCTTTCAATCATTAAGAATTTTTTTTTTTTTTTTTTTTTTTTTTTTTTACACGTTAAAAAACAAAATTAAAAACATAATGGAAAGAAGACTGCGAGAGATAGTCGTTAAGAATTTTATAAATTTCACAAAAATGCTTGTTTATTATCTCATTCAAACCGGTTGGCAGGAAAACTTGCTATGTAAGGTGAACAAAACTTTTAAATTTGAATACCAGTATTTTAGTTCGGAAATTTTCACATTATCTAATCTCAAATTTTGAGCGATTAAATAATTCAAAATTACAATGTTTTAAAAACTGGTGTGGGAGAATTAAAAGAAATATAAAATAGGCTCGTCTTTAATGGGTTAATAATTGCGTATTTTTTCTGTGCATAAGAAATGTTATTGATAAACAAAATTTATATTTATAATATTTTAATTGCTTAATAATTGTCATTAGCTCTATTTGTGTGATCTTCTGGAAAGAAACTTAGGTAGCCGGTATTTAGACCCCCTTTTAAAAACTCAAAATTTGAAGACTTTTGGAATTTTGCTTTTTATAAGCAGAAAACGCTTTTTAAACTGATTTTTTTTTTCGATAAACAAGAGTAAAACATGTCAAGGTACCCTGCTGTCACTTTTTCTTTTACTAATTTTGAAAATTGTATGATCTAGATTGAAAACAAAAGTGGTAGCCGGTATTTGGACCTTTTCCTCTATCCTTGCCAACTGAATTGGATATGTTGACTGGGAAGTGGGATCTAGCGGGGAATTCCGCCCCCCTTCTGAAACCATATTTTTATCGAATTATAGGCCAGAGATTACCTCCCGGAAATAGATTCCTGACCGATGTGGCCCTCGACAACCCAGACATTTTTGTAAGTGGCCCTTCTCTTAAAAAGGTTGTGCACCCCTACCTTAAACCATCATTTTCATGTGTTTTACTCATAATTTGAAAAGTATACGGAAGAAAAATTTGTTATCGAAATTTCGCATCAAGCAGGACATAATAATATAAATTTCATAATTCATATTACAAAAATTTTAAAATTACAAATTCAATATATTTATGCTTGGATTTTTTAGTATTATAACGAGGCAAAAAGTATCACATTACGATTAATTATTTCAAGAGATATTAATAAAAATATGAAAATGTAATTCAACATTAGAAGCTCTCAATTTATAATTAAAATGTTTATAATTCAAAACTCATCATCCAAATGACTGGAAATTTCGTTTCTAGACATAGTTTGAGCCGAAGATTTAAAAGATATTGTCAAAATTGGATGTTGCCATTGAAAAAAAACAAAGTTTGGCCTCGTTTTGATTTGTATATCGTTCCCTGAGCAAACTTTATATGCATCATTAAAAACGAGACTTTATTTCCAAACGTTTGGTACCAGTAAAATTCTTCTGTTATAATTAGTTGTAGAGTTAGTAGGGGGTGTTTACTTTTTATTCAACGACTGTACATAGACCATTTTTTTTTCTAGTAAATTATTTGCATTCAATTTATTCTGAATGCTGGATGAATGCGATGATGAATGCGGCGATGACGCTGAATTATGTTTTGCGTATTAGATATTTTATATCATTCTATTAAATTTTACTATTTTATAATCCTTACTTAATTTATTTTAGTTCTGCAAAGGATGGTGTGTTCATTTCGTTCAATATTTTGTTGGTGGTTATTCGAAACTCGGAAATATTTCCGAAAACCAGTAGCAGCAAAGAGAAAATTTGTTTTTATTAAAACAAAAATCTTTAATAATTTGATGTAGCATTGTCATAATCTTTCAAATAGAAATCAGTAGTAAAACAGTCCGATTTAATCTAAATATAAATTAATCGGAGGCACCAGGCGAAAACTTTGTATAAAGGAGCCAAAAAGAAGTTTACCAATAAGTTTGGAAATTAGAAGAAACTTGTACGGTAATTTAATGCCTATTTTTAACCAGCCAAGATTTAGGAAATTATTCCTTTATATCCTCAAACGTTATAGAGAAAAAAAAAAGAAAATAAATCATGCGTCAAGCGTAGGTTATGAAACTTTTTCCACACATTTAAAATAATGCAACAAAATTTAACACGCATTGGGTTACATGGAAAATATTCGTTAAATTTAAAAATGAATGCCAAAATTTTGAACTTACTTCGAGCAATTATTACGCAAATATAATACTGTAAACGAATTATGTTGTACGCTGCTCTAAACAAGCAATAAATAAACCATTTTCTATAAAAATCATATTCTATAATATGCATCTTATCGTAAACCTTTATGATGTATATCAACTTCAATATATTTGGAATAATATAATATCATTAAAATACGGTACAAACAATTTTTCATTATTGAACCTAATGTGACGGAATTCATTTGAGTGACCCTCTAAACGAAATATTAAAGCTAAATACCACAGTTTTAATACCGAGCGTTCCATGTTCAACCTCAATTTAATATATAAAAATGAAAATTTGTCTGTCTGTCTGCAATGCTATACAAATCCACAGTTTGGAAGCCAGAATATTGGAATGTTATGCACATGTGTATTAAAACACGGTTGAGGCAACTAAAGCAATCCGGAATCGAAATAATTTATAGTTAACTTTAAGTTAATAAAAAACCACCAGTTTTTCCGCAATTTCCTATCAGATTTAAACATTTTTCGTTATAGCAGCTGCCCAAATTAAAAATTTACAACAAAAATTCTTACAACAACAATTATCTTTCTATTGCAAGACGCATTGCATATTACGTACGCCACGCTGCAATACTAAAAAGCTGTAGCGGGTATTAAGTTAACTTTTTTACCTCGCATGCAAATAATTATAGATTATTTAATTGCGCTTCATTATTACAAATTTTTAAAAATAAAGAAACATATTTTATCACGAACATCAACAAAACTTTTTATTCTATTTATTCCCTTATTCCAAACATATCGTTTTATCGTCTGCTGCCATAGTAACACGATAAATTAATTTTCATTAAAAAGGCACAGTAGTAGAACAATATTTTACTAAATAGAATAGTTATTTTTAATTTTGGTTTTAGAATTAAATTCATGAGCTCCCATGCATAGAACGGGTTAAACAGCTATTAACATATATAAATTACATGGCAATCCAAATATATTTACACGAGTTAGAGCGCGGACAGAAAGATGAACATACAAACCGAATTACTAAACACTTGAAACTTCGTTGAAAAGTTTAAAAAAAAACAATCATGAAATGTTTAGGAAAATAACTATTCGGAAACTGCAAAATTAATAGTTTCACGAAAAATCAAAAATTTTCTTGCCGATACTGACGGGCATCAAACGATATTTTACAAACAATTCTTCTGTTTCATAAAACAGACCTTCTTCCTTTAAACTGAATGTACCATTAAGATTGAAATCACATCTCTATTTAGACTAAGCGACAATCATTCCATTCCATTTGGCATCCCTGTAACAAAAGTGTAGCCGTTTAACTGGATTTTATGGACGACGATGATTCTGATTTATACTGAAAGTTTTATTAACGTAATGCAAATGTTTCAGAGCATTATATTAAACTATGCGTACTGACAATCTAATGCAATGAATAAATATATATTGCACAGTAAAACCATTATTGTTACTATAAAACAGTTTTTGTTATCATTAAATATTTCATTTTTCTGCATCGATGAAAATGCTTTTCAGAAATAAATACTGATTTTTAGCATTTAATTTTGACTGATTCAACCGTCCTTATTTATTATGTGATTTCTGCAAATTTATTGGATGTTGTATTTTTTTAAATCACTTTCCTTATAAAGAAAATTCAGATTAATGTTGCCAAGTCCACTCTTACATAAAGTGGGACAAGCAGACAATAAACGCGGGACAGTGGCATCTAAATCTAGATATAAATATGCAGTACGACAATAATAACTGTACCTCTCTATAACGGAAAATATTCATACAAATGTTATGCAAAAATAAACTATTACAAAGGAAAACTGTCTAAAACGGGATCTATTTTTGGTCATTGGAAATTTCATCGTAGTACGTTTTACTGTATTAAATAAACACAATAATCTTATATAATAAAGAGTGTTAAAGAAAAATCACTAAAGAACGAAACAAATTACGTTTTGGGGAGGTTTCCGATTGAGCATTTGAAATTTTATAGTATTGTTTACGCAGTTACTATAAAAGTTTTTCCTTTCAGGTACCAGGAGTCCTAAAAAGAACTGACTGATTTTAAAATTCAATAACTCGCAAACGGTGTCAGATATTTAAAAATTTCTTGGAGAAGGGTTATGTATGATGTAAGGAGTTTTTTTTTCCGTGATTCTCGAATTTAGTCCGAATTACAAATAATAGAGGGCGCTGCAAGCAATAGGCGCTAAATTCAAGCTGGATTTTTTGGCCTTTTTCTTCTACCGTGCCAAAAAGGGAGGTTAAAATGTATTGAGTGAATCAAACATAGGGTCCGAATTTAGCGCATATTGCTCGCGGCTCCATCTATTGTTTGTAATTCGAACTACATTCGAGAATCACAATAAAAAAACTCCTGACATCATACATAACGTTCTTGCAAGAATTTTCTAAATATATGTCACCGTTTGCATGTTATTGAATTTAAAAATCAGTCAGACCTTTTCAGGACACCCGGTAGAGTTCTGATATACACATGTACTATTTTCACAAGTTTTTTTTTAAAGAAAATACAAAGGCTACAAAATAACTTGGAACCGGAAAAAATTTCCTTTTTTGCAGGTAGATTTGTCGCTATTCCTTTCGTCGGAATCGTAAAAATGTTCCTTTATAAACAGGTTTTGTTATATTTTCACTCGATATAGACTCACAAAAAGCATGACAGTAAAACTAATTTAGAAGAATTTATGCAGTATGAAAAATCGGTACATTTGGTTCCCATGCAGGGGTTCCGCGAAACGGATTTTGGAGCATCTGAAAATCTGGACACTGGTCAACACTACTTTTTCTTTCTTTCTAACCAATGACCAGGCCCTTACCTGCCGGGTTGCTCCAGCTTAACGGGTTTAGTACCAGGTATCGGGCTGGGTAACCGCCTAATCGCCGCGAAGCGTCAATAAACCTGATATCATTGCCTCGATCGTCATCCTATTTGCAGTGCCTACTGCTCGTTTTGTGTATACTTTGTTATGTCTCTTACATAACGTTTATATCCTGTTGTTTGGCACCTGCACATTGCTATTCAAGTTGGTCTCGTAATTTAGAACCTTGGTCAGATGAGGAGACCTTCACCTGGCAAGGCACCGCCAGAGGTATAATTCACAGGCAACTTGGAAGACTTTGCACCCACGACGGATTTTACATGCGTCATTCGCCATTAGCGTACATGACGAAATTTTAGCCGGCAGTTAACCTGGGTCCTGCGACCAACGGCTACGAGTATAATGCTCTACCAGCTTGGCCACTAGCTTGGTGATCTAATTGGGAAAGCTTGGAATTTTTTAAGCCTAATTGTTGATGCATACTTGTCAAATGAAAATGCTTATTTTTGGTAGGGGGGGGGGGGTAGTGAAAACAAAGAATGGGGCTCCCCAGATAGACAAGTTGCACCGTGTGTTAATTTGGAGCCGAATTGTTAGGCAAATTTAACGTTGCAAGGGGGATGAGACTCCGCCTTTCTACCGTACGCCACCGGGTAAAAACTGGTTCCCTAGTTGTCAACACTACTTAAGATTTAGCTAGAAAATTACTCAGAAAGTTTTCAGCTTAGCAAAATGCATAGCAGTATCTAAATCTATGTTTATAATAATGATAAACATCGATAGTGAAACAGTAAAATGCCTCTCTCCGATGTACAATAGTGGGGAAAAAAGTAAACACCCCCACTCACTCTGCAACTAATTGTAATAGAAGAAAGCTACTGGTACTAATAGATTGGAAATAAAGTCTACTTTTAAATGATGTATGTAAAATTTGCTTAGAGAGCCATCTACAAATCAAAACCATGCCTAGCTCTGTTTTTTTCAATGGCATTACCCCATTTTGACATTATATTTTAATTTTCGGCTAAAACTATGCCTAGAAACGAAATTTCTAGCCATTTGAATTATACGTTTTTTAATTATAAACATTCAGAAAAGTACAATTTGAAAAAATATATTTTACTCATTTTATTGAAATATTTGGTCTGCCAGTAGTCGAAACATATCAAGTGAGTGAAAGGGTCGTATTGGCCAGAAATAATAAATCAACAGAAGTGTCACTCTGTGGCATTTTATCTATCGAGTACCAAACTTCAATGTGGATACAGCCCCTAAAATAGACTCATTTTAACATAATTAATTTCTCTGAAACTAATCGTACGAATTTCATGAAAATTTGGATCTAGGCTAATTGAAAGGTGTAGAATTTATTTATGGTGTCAATCTTGGTTATTGCTATTAAAAAAAACAAAAAACAAAGTTTGGGTTTGTTTTGATATGTATATGGCCCCCTAAGCATATTTTATATAAAACATTAATGTGTAGACTTTATTTTCAATCGATTGGTACCTATAACGTTCTTCTAGATTAATTTGTTGCAGAGTTAGCAGGGGGTGTTTACTTTTTTTTCCACGACTGTACGTTTATACGTTTATAATGCTTAAAAGATACTCGTAAACTATTCGTTTACACAAGTATCAGAAAAAAAACAGATACTCAAATGCAAATCAGTGGTGTTTTCAAATAATCCTTGTATCTTTGCAATTTTGCCGCTTCTATATACAGCTCGTTATATATTCATGTCTCATGCATTATATTATTTTAAAAGAATGTACTTTCTTCAACCTTCCATGAAATAAACGGTTAAAACGATGTAAAAAAAAAAAAAATCCCAAGCATCATCCTTCAATTTCATTGATGTTTTTTTTTTAAATTCCTTTCACGGTATAGAAAAAGAAAAACATTTTTTCAAAAAACTGGACAACCTATAAATAACATCTGTCTGTGACAATGAAGGATTATGCATTGTACGCCAAGTGACAAAAAGGCTTAAAGTGTTTACAAAAGTTTTTGAACAAGTAAATATTTAAAAACCTATAGAAATACATTTTATCCAATTTTATCTTCATGGGTTATAATCCAAACTGCTGATTAATCGATCCAAATTACTTCTGGCACATTTCTAAATACCTTTTTGTTCTTTAGTGCATGAAGTTACCAGACTCTTTTTGTTGGAAATTATGCAATCAAACAGTTTTTTTTTCGTTTTTCGATAGAGGTAGAAGAAAATGCTGTCAAAGTTGAACCGCATTTAAAAATTTTTGCAATCATATTTACATATTAATAAAATCCAGTCTTATTTTCATTTGAAATATTAAACAAATCTGATGCTATCATTATTAATTTGAAATTTCATATTAATAAATCGCACTGCAATATGAAATTAATTCAGTCATATTTTACACTTTAGATTTCAATTTATAATTAATCTTTTCATATCAAATATTAAAAACAGAATACTAAATTTAAGTAAATTAATTAAAGTCAGACGAGCAAATCGTTAAATGTTTAAAGCAAAAGCATATAGTATAAACTGAACTGAAAAAACAAACAAGCAGAAAAAAGAAATTCTGCTCTTTCAGACTTTAGTGTCGCCCCCAGTGAGGAAGAAATATTATTATTATTACTTGGTGGAAGCCGTGGAATTTCGACGAAAGAAAATCTTTAACTCTTTATGTCCTAAATTATGAATTCATAAAAATTTCATCTTCTAAAGCATTTTTCGTGAATTTTTTTAAACTAAATTAAGGAATTACACAATCATTTAATTAAAATTAATTAATTAAATTTTTATTTATATGAATTCTGTGCAATATTTATGACCCCACTCAATTCTTTTATTTAAAATCTTTTTCTTAGTATTTTATAGAATTAGAAAATGTACAAATTTAGTGCTCTTACAATGGAAATGTAGGAATATTTCCGAAGAAAGCTCAAGAAGTGCAAATGAAAAATAAATCATCCTTTTAAAAATATTTTTCTTTTGTGCAACCCATAATGCTTTCGGAATAAGATAAAGCAAAGTGTCTATAACACATTCTAAACTGTATTACTACTAATCGATGTAGTAACTGGATTTTATAACAAGTTATTTTAATGACACTTTACAGTACCCACGGGCCATAAACTGTTTAAAAGGAAAAGTTTCATTAATTTATAATAAACCTACAAAATTAATTAAAATAAAAATTGCATCTTATATTGGTTAGTCTAACCAGTCACCTCTTTTCTATAGGGACGCTCTAATTTTTTTTGTAAAACTGTGCATTTTATCAGTGTGGGATTTCAATTGCGTTTGTTTCAAAAGTGAAGCATTTCAACCTATGAAGCGTGTGAAAGTCCCTGGAGCGAAAATGTTGCATTTCTACCAAACTTATTTCCGTTTTAAGACTTAAAATACACGCTTCTATTTTATATAAAATGACGTCATTTGCATCTGCTGAAGAATTCCACATTTATGATCCAGTCTTAAACAGCATCTATAGAAAAGTATGCATAAGACGTTACTATCGTGGAATAATAAACAAACATAGCAAAAAGCGATGTTGTAATCTCGACAGAAAAAAAAATGGGCTATCTAATGATTCATATGCCTTCATTTGATTGTAATATATATATATATATATTATAATATCTCCATACAATATCAGAAATCATTCATTTATATATTTTTAAAAATAGCATGTATTTTAATTAAACCGTTTTTTCAGTTATAAGAAAATGGCAACAAAAAGATAGAGTGATCTACTATTTTCCATTTACTTTCTACAGAAATAGAGTACTTCGATTGCCAATATTACAGAAATGGCAATAAAACTACAAAAAAATTAATATCTCAAAAATAAATTGACATGCAGTTTTCAAACATATTGCAGTTAAGAGTACTGTTTTTTCCTATACGAAGGTGTAAAAATTGAAATTGTGCGATACTTAGTACATATTATTAGTATTTAACCGTACAACGATGCATCTGCTTCAATTTACGGCTGGCTTATGTAACGTAACGTTATCTTTCAGTAACTGTTGCCTAAAAGAAAGAGCATATCGGGAGCTAATAACATAAGTGTAATTTTGTTTTCTCGGACGCACATGATATATAGCTCTATATTCAAAAACTAGTAATCCTTCCTTTCATTTATTTATAACAATGCAAAGCTCTGGTGTCATAGATCCAATCTCAGTGGTCATTTTTGCTCTCAAACACATCCAACTGGCAAATTCTCTTATTTAGAAACTACGTAATGTGCCGTGCTCGTCAATGTTTTAATAAATGTAGATAATATTGCAAAAAATGCTGTCAATTTTGGCGTTTTGAATCGAATTTTCCGAAGAGGAAGATCTGGGAATGAAAAAAGGGGTCATACTTAGAAAATAATTGTTTAAAGATCAAATTCTAATGAATTGAGCAAAAAATGAAATCCTACGACCTCTTATACATCTCTTAAAAATCCACCTCAAAAAGTTTCATTTTTTTTACCTTTAAAAATGAGTCTGAAAATGTCTCGGAAAATTTTGAGCTCTTGAGGGTTGAAAAATATTTTTTTGGAATACACCCTTAACAGTACGTCATACCGGTCCCGAGACCCGCCCTGAAACGGTCACAGGATCGATTTTTATTCAAGTCTTTGAGCTTAGGCTCAAAGTTATTTTTTTTAATTCACAAATTTAAAAAGTGAAAAAAAAAAACTTGCTTTTACAGAAACAAGAATGTAGTCTAAGTTCTTTAAAGTCTTTTGCAATCCTTTGCAAATAACTTTATTAACTTATATTATTGAACTATTATTGATGACATATAAGAAAAAGTATTCTATTTGATTATGAAGGCTTTGCAAAAAATGTGATAGTGCCAAAAAATATAGTGCAAAAAATGTGATAAATAAGGCTTGGGATGCACCTTGTAGATCTTCGTTTTCTGTTTGAAGTCTAATAACCATGAATTAATTGCCTTCCAGTTCTCTGTCATAGCTGTATAATGATATTTTATTAAAATAAGAATGGTAAATGGTAACATTTGCATATTTCTGCAAATGGTTGGGTATAATAAAAAATGTTGCTCTTCTTGCAATGTCATCTCACCTGAATAGTATATAGCGAGTTACTAAAGGGATTGGCTTTTTGCTCGGCGCTCCGTTCCCCATTAAAAATAATCTTAAGATTATCTGAAGAAATCTCTAGTTTCTCCAGAAATTCTCCAGAAATCTGAAGAAATTTTGCAGGTTTAGCTTTACCTTCAAAATATCTGCAGAATATCTGCAGATACTCTTAGAAATATCTGCAGAAACGGGCCAATTACCTACAGATTTTCTGCAGATTTTTTTTATGGGGTTGCTCTCCTACTGTTCATAAGGTCCCTGGTTCAATCTTAGCCACCACCTATTCGACCTCTAAATAGGCAATCTGGATGAACATGTAACCTCAACAACCAACAACTAACAACAATCTTCTGTATATACCAACAGAGTTCAGCACCAAACAGAATCATACCCAGAATGCAAAGCCTATCACGCCGCGCATGATACATGCGCACGACAGTACAAAACCTGTCACGCCGCGCATCAAATCGAAAGCATCACTCTGGAGTGCACACCACGTGTACAAAGTCTACAAGACGTTATACTGAAAATTCTGCAAAATTTTACGGAAGAAGAATAGAGGTAGAATAAAAATGTTTGTTTAGTCAAATTTTATGTATCCAAGTTACTAGAACAATAATTACCATGTTTACGCAAAATTCGATCCTTTTAATACAAAATTAAACATCAGCAGCAAGAGTTTAATTATATTAATAATTATTATAGATCATTATTAATATTACTGCTATGTTTGTTTTTTATATATGATTTTAATTTACTAAGCCGGGAAAGAATTTCGAAATGATTAATTACATTATATTTCTCTCCCAAGCCCTAAGTGGATCTTGGTCAATATTAAGTGTTAAACTAAAAGCAATGATTTGCATCAGCTATTTAACTGCTTTACTCTGAAACAAATTATTATTAATGAATTGCAAGTGGGGCACATATTCTTTGTTTGAATTGATTTAAAGTTAGGATAAATAATTTTTCGTTGTTGTCACTAGACAGATGAAAAACAAATTTGAGCGAAATCAAGGGTTACATTATGAAGAAAATATTATTGTGAACAGTAGTATATATATATATATATATTAAGGAAGTTATGTTCACAAAGATAATGATATTTCATGTTTGAGATGAATTTTTCTAAAATTTGTATTTTATAACTGAATTTCTTAGTATATAAATATAAAATACAAGGTGTCCACTCTCAGCGGTGTCCAATGGCTAATTCCTAATTCGTTAGTCATAGACATATAGTTCAAATTACAAAATTCTTTTAAATGAGGTAAAGAAATATTTTAAAAGCAATTTGGGTCAATAAAAACATTTCTTAAAAAATTAAGAAATTTAAATTTTTATACGGTCCCCCGGTCCTATAAGTTATATTTAGTAAAATTTTCCTGTTACACTGACAAGTAAGACAAATAAAGTCCCGTTTTCCTACGATTGAAATTGACCAAGTAATAATTGTTTAAATTTGGAACATATTTTTTGCTGCAACTTAGGGGCCATTCACAAATTTAGTAGAGATAGAATTTCGTCAGCTATATTTAAAAAAATGGTGGAGAGTAAAATTAACGTTGCAATATAAATTTTTAAAAATCTTTAATTATTCTGACATATTAATGTAAAATATACAATTTGTAATAAACATATAAGAAGAAAAAAAAACAGAATTTTTGTTAAATATAATTAATGAAAGTTAACCGTTTTAGCTTTTGATAATTGGTTTTTATGTATTATGTACCGCTAAATTCGAAATTGGTATTCCTTTTTTACCATCACGTAAAGATTTTTGTAAATCGTAAATTTTAAAGTTAAAAAAAAAAAATAGCGAACATTTGATACTATAAAATAGATGTCATTGTTGTGTTTTTAACTTTTGATAATTGATTTTTTGTATATTTTACCGCTGAATCAGCAAATGACCTTCAGTTTTAACCATCAAGTCAGGATTTCCCGCAAATTGTAAAAATGTTTAGATACAATTAAAAAAAATTAATATACAGTAAAACCTCCCTAAAGTGACCACGCACCGTTCCAATAAAAATTGGTCGCTCCGAGAGGTGGTCTCTTAATGAAGGTCATGTTTAAATCTAGATTTTAATTGTTGAAAAATGGTAATAATGTTACTAAAATTTATTTTTCACATTAGGAAAATATATAAAAAATTAAGTATCAAAATAAAACTTAATTACATAAGTTAATTACTGCAGAGTTTTAAAAATGAATACATTGAGCTTTGCTTTAATTTTACAGTTTTATATTTTATAATTTTTATATTTTATAATTTTTATATTTTATAATTTTTATATTTTATATTTTATAATATAAGTCCTTTCGAAGTTCAGTAAATAAATGCATTTTTTGTGGACGGGAACAAATAATGACGATTAGATAAAGTAATCTATTTCTTTGAGAGTTTTCGACGGAACAGGGCAGAGATGTTTATTGATCGTCATCCTTAATTTGTAATCAGAATTAAAATAATTGCCTAAAAAGGCACAAATTGGTTTAAACACTTAAAAGGTTACCGGGATAAAAAAAAAAGAAAAAAAATCTAAACTTAGTTTAGAAGTTTGATGAATAATGCACTCTCTGAATTATTTTTCTAATAAAATCTTCTTCAAACGACCAGGAAAACACAGAATTTATTTCATTTTCTTCAAAGAAATCGGTCTCTCATGGAGGGAGTTCAACTGGGATGGTCTTTGACTGGAGGTAAAATTAGTATTGAGCCTATGGGAATAAATTTCGTTCCATGAAAAAAATAGTCGTTCAGGGAGGTGGTCGCCTAATGGAGTTGGTCGCACAGGGAGGTTTCACTGTACCAACGTTTTCGTAATATCATAAACATCAAATATCATATTTAACTCCGAAAGAATAATAAATATTCTTAACTGTATATAATTCGAAATCAGTAATAAACCAAAAAAAAAAAAAAAAAAAAAAAAAAAAAAAGAATCTCATACAATGGCAAATTAATGTTTTCGAATGTGTCTACTACGAATTGAGAGAAAATCCAGATATCTTCTCTTATGAGTCAATCACCCTTTCAAACGTAAGAGATAAAACTTTTTTGTTTTGCCGTTGGCAAAAGTAATATAATTTGCAACATAGCATTGAAAGGGAAGAATTAAATATTACACTCACTTTTTTTATTCACAGTTCCCGAACTAATGAAGTTTTGATTATTTTTTGATAAGCATTGTGTATATTAGAGGTCTGCATGGGCCGAAATTTCCAAGGGCTCGGTCCGACTCATAGAAAAAAAATTCGGCCCGGCCCGGTAAAAAATTATAAGTTCGGGCCGAGCCCGACCCGGAAAAAAGGTTAAAATATCGGCATGAGTGAATTTCAACAAAACATCGATTTTTTATTTTTTTAAAGTGTTAAAAATCTGGAAAATGCTATAGAGTAAGACGGAATTGCATAGAAAAGAAAAAAAAATGCGTTATAAACAAGTTCCCTTCTTAGCGAGTGTAAATGTGTTATATATTCTTTTTTTATGCATTAGTATATTAATTATGCATGGATCAACACGTTAGTGAGTTTAAAACTGGGTTCCGTCATACGCAGGTTCTTTTTCACACGTTTTACTATGTTTTAATTTAGCTATATTTTAATAAGCGCAGAAATCTAGTGTTCTTTAAAAAGAATAAATTTTAATGTTTAAATGTAAAATAATGGCGATTTAAAAATGTAAGTATTTTTTGCAAAAATATTTGGGCCAGACCTAACTTTACTGACCTTTGAATAGACCAGGCTACGCTGAGACAATGATTTTCATACGGGCTCGGTCAAAATTAGGACTAAAAAGTTTGGGCCGTGAAGACTTGGAATGAACCAGTCCCGGCTTTGTACAGAAAAAATAAGTTAGGCCCGGTCTGCCCCGAGACTTCAGAAAAAAGTGTGGCCCGAGCCGGCCCGTGCAGATCTCTAGTGTGTATTCAATTATTAAAAGAATTATATTTCAAACCGCTACATGAAGAAATATAACAGACAATCACTTTTGAACACTCTAAAGATCAATCTTTTTCCATGCAACATACAGCTATTTAGCTAATAATCTTAACATTCCACATATCTAAACGGATAAATGCTTAAAATTAAATAAGACTTCAGTAAGACTAATGGTTTAGGAATTAGTCATGGGGCACCCTGTATACTTCATGCATTTTACTCACATTTGCATAGTTTTAAATTTATCGTTATTGAGAAATCAGCTTTTGCATTGAAATTATTTATTGAAATAAACACCTCTTCAGTGGATCATGATTCATTGTCAAATTTAAACATTTTATGTATTCTTGAGGTTTATTTTAAAAGAAAAAATATTTAAAACTAGTCGGATGTACCAATCCCAAAACTTTCTTCTTTCTTCTATCTCATACATGTTAATACTTCAAAATTCGCTGTTACACAGCAAAATTAAATGGCAATCTATGCCCATCATGAGGATTCTAAAGATATGAAATTCCATGCATTAGTTCCTGAGGTATGACTATCGCTGAAATCGTCTAAATCCAGCAAAATGCAGCCTAGTAGCGCCGCCTATCGGGTGAAATCATTATCGGGAGAAACGTTACTGAAATTTGACCAGTTTTCTGGTGGAACAATATGGTCCAGGTTTGGCATTTTCAATAGAATTAACAACCACTTCAGTTGAAAATCCGCCAAGGGCGAAGCAGTTTTTTATCATTTTCAGTAAAACATTTTGCCAAGCCATCATTATGAAATTTATAAATAGCAAGTTTCCGTGGTCCAAACTGGCGATAGCTGTTTTCACCAAAAGTTTTGGATAAAGTTATTTTAGGGATTTTATGACTCCTAAATCCAATGGTTGCAATTTGCTGGTATAAGTTTCAGGGAAGAACTTGAAAGTTATATTTTTTAGAAAGTTCGTATCACATCTATGAGCTCGACACAAATTAATGAATAAAATGGTTCGCCGTTTCTATTGTATCATTTAATCTTTTTAACCAATCTGTAAAGAAAGATAGGGTCGTTCAGGATTTTTTATTGACCACGTATTTTGTTGGTTATGTTTTCCCATTATTTGAAGCAGTGGGACTTTTTTCATTTGCCAATAATCAATGGAGGTAATTTTTCAGATCCATCTGCATTAGCAGACAATAACACTGTCAATCGAACTTTGCTATTTTTTCCACCATGACTTGGATTGGATCGATTGCATCCGATAGGATTGCAACAGTTTTAGATGATTGAAGATTATAAACCAAACCTGTATCATATGCGTATTTTATTTATATTTCGTAATCGTGTGCACGTAGTAGAAATAGATTTTTTTTTAAATTATGCTTGAAAATTATATTAAAAAACATAAAAATGAATAGATTGTGAGATAGCTTTCAAATAATTTGCCTTTGAAAATAAATTTTTGCCTTATTGGATGGCGTAAAAATTGAAACCGTGAGATGTTTAGAAGTTTTAAAAAAATCCCAGTTAAAGGAAATTTAATTGTCTGGTGTTGCCAATGGCAAAATGAGATCAGCATTAAGCACGAACACATTTGTCCATTATAATATAGATAGGGAGCGTATTTTTTTTTTTTTATCAAGTTTGAAATATTTTTCTTCTTTAGTAACGTTTCTTTAATTCTGCTATCAAGTATTAAAATATTCTAGTTTCACGCTTGATAATTGTAAAATAAATAATTAGCCTTTGAATATCGATTTGTTACGGGATCGGCATTATTTATTTTTGTTCAAAATCACGCGATCAGAGATGAAAAATGTAAAGAAAAAACAATTGACTTGAAATGACATTTATTATTTTGTTTTTGCGCGTTCACATGTTATTGTCGCTGGTTAAAAAAGAAAAAGGGACAAGTTTTGATGTATTCTGTGGCAACTTCTTATATTTTTGTAGATTCAAGTAAGAAAGAAAATAAATGCTGGTAGCTTGTTTTTTATGAGTTATTATTACTAAGTTTTGAAGTTATCTCACCGTAGGAGTTGTTCCATAAATAGTACAACTATACGAGCACAAAGGTGCTAATGTGAGTATGGTTTAAGTTTAAAATATAAAGTTTATTAAAAGTCTTTCATTCGTAGAATTTAAAAGTAAACAAAAATCTGCTTTGCGTGGTACGTTTTGTGGATTTTTTAAATTAGTGGCGTCCGCCGGTACAGGACCTGGGTTTAAACAAGGTTATCTATCACACGTAGTTTAAAAGGTGTTAATAAAAAAAATTAAATGAAATAAAGATTTTCCATGATGTTTAAGTTGGTTAAAGGTTTTAAAAAGGAAGATTTGATCTTCGTAGCCGAGCAATTAGGTGAAATAGCAGCACCAACGGCTTCACTTGTGGCACTTAAAGATTTAATTTTGAGTTGTAAGGCATATAAAGATGATCCTGAATTTGTACAGAGCGTTTTAGAAAATGCCGTTTCAGAAAGAAAGGAAAGGGAAAAATTAGAGAGACAATCAAAGGAAAAAGCTGAAGCATTGAATATGGAAAAAGAAAAATTAGAAATACAAGCGAAGGAAAAAGCTGAAGCATTGAATATGGAATTACAAGCAAAGGTTGAAGGCGAAAAGTTAAAATTGGCGCACGAGTTAGAATTGGCGAAACTTCAGTCAGCAGTAAACAGCCAAGGTGGAGCTCTTAATCCAATTATCGATAGTTATGCAATGAGAAGAAAGTTTACGCTGCCCAAATTAGAATTCAGAAAGTTTGGCGGTGAAATAATAGACTGGTTACCGTTTTGGTGTCAATTTAGACAAATTGATGAAGATACAGAAATAGCACCAGAAGATAAATTTCAGTACTTGGTGCAAGCAACAGTTGCCGGCTCCCGAGCAAGAGAAGTGGTAGAGAGTTTCCCGCCAAGTGGCACTAATTACGCCAAGGCAATTGAGAGTTTAAAAACCCGTTTTGGTAGAGAAGATATATTGGTAGAAGTCTACGTGAGAGAACTACTCTAATTAATAATATCAGTACAAACGAAGGGAAAATTCTCGTTGACATCGTTATATGATAAATTGGAATTATATTTACGAGCCTTAGATACATTAGGTGTCACAACTGACAAATGTGCATCAATTTTATATCCATTAGTTGAGTCCTGTTTTCCAGCAGAATTTCTAAAAGCGTGGAATCGCACGAACATATCGTCTGAGAAAACTGAGGCACAGGACAGATTAAATAGTCTGATGCAGTTTTTGCGAACTGAAGTAGAAGGTGAAGAAAGGGTGTCACTCGCCGTAGCTGGTTTTGGATTAGCTAAAAGTGAAGACCGTAAATATGTCGCAAAAAGGAATCACCATAATTTTGAACATAAAACCGGTAAAACTTTGACAGCGGCAGGTCTGTTGACTACCTCTTCCGTAACAGAAAAAAAAGGAGTCTGCATTTTTTGCCAGGGAAGACATGTAAGTTCGGAATGCTTTTCTGCGAGAAAATTAAACTTAGCGGAAATACAAAAAATCGCCAAGGAGAAGAGATGCTGCTTCATATGTTTAGTACCAGAACATACCGCTAAAAGATGCCGAGCGATGGTGAAATGTATTATTTGTAATAAGCGGCATGTGCCATTACTATGCGATCAACGTAAGTCATCCGGTAAAGATACTCAAGAGGGAGCTGAGGAGAAGTCTAAAAGAGATGAAGTGAATATGACAAATATTAGTAAGAAGAGCGCCAAAGTGTTCTTGCAGACCTTGAAGGTGAAGCTAGTTTCTGAAAGTAAACAGAAGATTGTTCGTTTATTGTTAGATTCAGCATCACAGAAATCGTATATATTAAAAAGTGTGGCGGAAAAAATGAATTACAAGCCTATTCGGCAAGAAAAGATAATACATTCTCTGTTTGGCGACATTACTACTCAAGAATGCCAACACAACTGTTACAAAATAAGAGTTAGAGATTTGAGCGAAGAATTCATGTGTAATTTCGAAGTACGAGATCAAGTTAGCATATGCGGAGATATTCAACCCGTTACACAGGGGCCATGGTTACAAGAATTAAAGGAAAGTGGCATCATGTTAAGTGATGTGAGTCAATGTTGTGGTAGTATAGAAGTTTTAATTGGAGCTGATGTTATGGGGAAAATGTTAACTGGTAAAAGAAAAATATTGTCTTCTGGTTTAGTTGCAGTGGAAACATATCTTGGATGGACATTAATGGGAAAAGCACCATGTGAAAAGCCATATTCATCCGAAAACTTGGCGATGACAGTAACATCAATGTTTGTAAAAGAAGCGGATATCTCAAACCTATGGAGACTTGACTTAATCGGAATTACAGATCCCATAGAGAAGAAGTCAAGAGAAGAGATAGATCGCCAAACTAAGGAGCATTTCTTCGAAACAGTAAAAATAAACGATGAAAATCGGTATGAGATTTGTCTTCCTTGGGCTGATGACATAACAACACTGCCAAATAACTTTAAGTTGGCGATGAAACGTTTGGAAGGCATCACCTCAAA
Organism: Maratus speciosus; assembly: GCA_963932465.1. NCBI lineage: Eukaryota > Metazoa > Arthropoda > Arachnida > Araneae > Salticidae > Maratus > Maratus speciosus. Next base: position 677,476,312 of record OZ010786.1, read on the forward strand.
GTTAATCGCCAAGAACATGTTTCAACAATACGAGAATATTTTTAATGATTGGATTAACGAAGGTATTATAGAGGAAGTTCCTTCTTACGAAACGAAATCTTATGGCAATTACTTGCCGCATCATCCAGTCATAAAAGAGTAGTACTACAACCCCGATCCGTCCTGTATTTGATGCGTCAGCAAGATTAGCAAATTATCCATCTCTGAATCAATGCCTACAATGTGGACCCAACTTGATCGAGCTCATTCCAGATGTTCTTCTACGCTTTCGAGAAAGAAAACTTGGTGTAATTGCAGATATTAGGAAAGCTTTTTTACAGATCAGCATTTGTGAGAAAGATAGAAATTTCCTACGTTTTTTGTGGTGGAAGGACTTAAAGGAAAAGAAATTAATGACATTCAGGCATACCCGAGTAGTATTCGGTGTGAAATGCAGTCCATTTCTTCTTTCATCTGTCATTGAATATCACATCCGAAGGGCTCCAGATTTCTCTGAAAGTTTTAAAGATAGATTGTTGCACAGTTTTTATGTGGATAATGTCGTAACCAGTGTAAATAGCGAAGAAGAATTGAAACATTTCATCGAAGATGCGAGGATGCTCATGGCGAAAGGCAGTTTTGATCTAAGACAGTGGGAGTACACAGGTGATCGCCAAGAAACGCCAAACACGAATGAAACTAACGTCTTAGGACTTGTTTGGAATAAGGAATCCGACATGTTGAAAATCAACCTAAGTTGGCTACAAGATTTTGACACAGAAAAGATCACCAAACGCAGTATGTTGTCAGCTGTGCATAAAATATTTGATCCCTTTGGTTTTACGTCGCCAGTCATGATTTGTCCGAAAATAATGTTGCAAAAAGCCTGGAAATTAGGTTTTAAATGGGATGAAGAGATAACTGGTGAGTTACGTAAAGAATTTTTACTATGGTTTCAAGAGCTAACAGTTTTGAAGGATATAGAGATCCCAAGATACATGAAAATGACTCCAGGAAACATAGAAGCGTGTGCACTTCACACATTTGTAGATGGAAGTAAAGATGCTTACGCAACAGTTATATTCCTTAGAATAGAAATTGGAAGCCAAGTCGAGTTAGTTTTTATAGCAGCCAAATCAAGAGTTGCACCTTTGAAGAACGTCACAATACCAAGAATGGAATTATTGGCGGCAACTATGGGAACTCGTTTGGCGCAAACTATCGTAGATGCCCTCGGTTGGGAAAAGATGAAGAGATATTATTGGAGTGATTCATCTACAGTACTCGCTTGGATATCCAGAGATGTCAATTGGTCAGTATTTGTGCGAAATCGAGTTCTAGAGATCAGAAGATTAAGCAGTCCTTCATCATGGATCTATGTGCCAAGTGATAAAAATCCTGCAGATTTGCCAACTCGTGGATGTAAAGCGAAACAGCTAGCTGCCAGGAGATGGTGGGAGGGTCCAGCTTGGTTGAGAGATTCAGCAGAGTTTGAAAAATATACGAACTCTAGTGATCAAGACTATGACGAAGATGAAATTCGGAAGGAACGAATAAAGTCAGTTTCCATGATAACGAATTCTGATGTTAAACAAGATGGTTGGTATTACAGATATTTCTCGAGTTATGTAAAAATCATACGGATGGTCGCATGGATATTACGTTTTAGGCATAACTGCAGAAGTACCGAAGTGAAAAGAGGAGGAGACCTGACGTCATCTGAATTTAAAGAAGCTGAATTAAAGACTCTACGTATGATTCAGAAAGAAGCGTTTTTTCCCGAGAATGATAACAGATTGAGAACTTTACAAACATGGAAAGATGAACAAGATATAATTCGACTGGAGACTAAAATAACGTACAGGAAAGACAATGAAGATTTTCTGAAACCTATAGTCCTGCCAGCAAAACATGAAGTTGTAAAACGACTCATATATCATGTACATGTAAAACATTGTCACGCTGGATTACAGATTCTACTTAATTTATTGAGAGAAAAATACTGGATACTTAATGGTCGTAGAAATGTAAAACAAGTGTTAGCACAGTGTGTTGTCTGCAAACGCTTCAGTGGGAAGAGTTTATGGAGAGACAGTGCGCCTCTACCGGAAAATAGAATAAAGGATGCTAACGTATTTCAGATCACAGGTGTAGACATGGCGGGTCCGTTATACTTGAAGAAAATTGAGAAATCTTGGATATTGATATTTTCCTGCGCAATATACAGAGCAGTGCATTTAGAGCTAGTGACCGCTGCTTCGACTGAGGCATTTTGATGGGACTCAGACGATTCGTAGCACGGAGAGGAAGGTGCGCTGTCATTTATTCTGACAACGGCACAAACTTCACTGGATCAGCTAATTTATTGAAAAGCCTAGATTGGTCACGAATACAAAAATACAGTTCTGTTAATGCTATTGATTGGAAATTTAATCCACCAACCGCAGCGTGGTGGGTGGCTTTTGGGAAAGGCTTATCAGAATAATGAAAGATCTTCTCAAAAGAGTATTAGGTCATGCTTACCTCACTTATGAAGAAATGAACACAATTTTGACAGATGTGGAAAGTGTAATAAATGCAAGACCGCTAACATACCTTTCGGAAGACGCAACTGTGAAACCTATCTCCCCATCTATGTTTCTGCAGAGTATAGAAGAATGCAATCTTTCAGACCTGGATGTTGTGGAACAAAAATCATTAAGCAAGAGATTGAAGTATCGGCAGTCATTACAAAAAGAATTGAAGGATCGATTCAGGTCCGAATATTTAGGTGCATTAATTGAAAGAGCAAGGAACAAACACCAAGAGCAAATTATAGCTGTAGGTGATGTTGTATTGATCGGATCTGATAATAAAAAGAGAACTGATTGGCCTTTAGGTCGAATTACAGAACTTATACCTGGTAGAGACAAGAAAGTTCGACTCGTAAGAGTTCAAACATCACAACATGAGCTTTTACGACCTATACAAAGAATATATCCACTAGAGATAGCTTCGTCTACTGACTGTCCGAAACAAAAGATTTCTCACAATCCAGTGAAAATACTTAACAAAGCTACAATTTTGGATGTATCCTCAAGCAAGGAATCTCCTAGACACAGCAGGGCTGGAAGGATACTGAAAATTCCTGAAAGACTGAATTTATAGCAAGTGACTTTGTCAATTTCTCTACGTTTAAAATTAGTTCTGATTATACAAGGTAATCAGAAGGTGGGAGGATGTTACGGGATCGGCATTATTTATTTTTGTTCAAAATCACGCGATCAGAGATGAAAAATGTAAAGAAAAAACAATTGACTTGAAATGACATTTATTATTTTGTTTTTGCGCGTTCACATGTTATTGTCGCTGGTTAAAAAAGAAAAAGGGACAAGTTTTGATGTATTCTGTGGCAACTTCTTATATTTTTGTAGATTCAAGTAAGAAAGAAAATAAATGCTGGTAGCTTGTTTTTTATGAGTTATTATTACTAAGTTTTGAAGTTATCTCACCGTAGTAGTTGTTCCATAAATAGTACAACTATACGAGCACAAAGGTGCTAATGTGAGTATGGTTTAAGTTTAAAATATAAAGTTTATTAAAAGTCTTTCATTCGTAGAATTTAAAAGTAAACAAAAATCTGCTTTGCGTGGTACGTTTTGTGGATTTTTTAAATGATTTGAAAACACCTTTGAATATCGATATAAATGTGCATTCATACGCATATTGCACACAACTCAATTAATTAAATAAGGTTTAAAGGTAAATTAAAAGAAATGTCGCGCTTGTATACTCATGTAATTTTTCAACGAAATTGTTTGCAATAGATTTAAAAAACTGGCATCACATCTACCTTTATATATTAACCTACTTAACTTTAAAGCTTTTTATTGACTGCTATGTACTATTAAAACAAATATTTGTGTTTATTTTAATTATTAAAATTACCGAAGACTACTTTTTTTAATTTAAATATAATAAATACTGATTTTAATATATAATGCATTTTCATTAACTTTTACAGAAAAATGGAGTATAAAATCATTTTTTAAATAAAAAGAGAAAAAAAAGTATCAGCTGTACCACACGAATTAAAATTCTAATGCAATAAAAATTGAATATAAATATTATAATTGAAATTTACCGATTCTTGAAATTAAAATATAAAAGAAGAATACTTTTATATTACAAATTTATAATATATCTAATACTAATATGCTCATACAATACATTCTTTTTATAAAATTCAATTCTAAAAAGTAATTATTCATGAAATACATTTCATGTTTGTTTCATTTTCATTACTTTCATTTCATATCCCTAAAACGTATTTCATTTCTTGTTAACATTAATGATTAATAATTTTTCCTTTAAAATGGCTTTTTAATAATTTAAATCAAAATCATTTTCAAAGTTTTCTTGCAACTGAGAAGAATAAAAAAATATCTAAAATTCAGCTTATTAAAATTAATTTGTAGAATAAAAGGAATCAGAAAGAAGTGTCACAATAAATTTTTATACGATAAAAATGGGATTTTTCAAATAATTTCCTCATCACTGAAATTGATGACAGCTTTCTTGGGATTATTTTATTTAAGTTTTCCCTGATTAAGTCGGTCTGAACGAAATGAAAAGTGTTTTCTAACGGCAATTTTGCTGTCCCTGTTAAATTTTATTTCACTGAAAAGTGTTACTCTGTTAAATGGAAGGACCGACCAGAAAGTTTCTTACTACCGAGTGTGTAAAATAAAAATTTGTTTTAAAATATTCCATTCAAACCAAAACTTCCTAATCCTTTTGATCAATTAATATCTAGATTCTAAGAGTTCATTATCTTTAATTGTGGGGGGGGGGGGGGGGGGGTTCGCAACATTGAAATTTATTAATAAAAATTCGAATAATTCTTTTCCAAGAAAATCTTCCAGAAAAATCTAATGAGTGAAATTCTTAAAATAGGTGACTTATTAACCTAGATGCTTCTATTTCTTCGCATTTAAATGCAATCGGAAAGATCCGTCACTCAAATATTATGTGTTTACAAAGATTGATTTTGTTATTTGATTGCTGAACTTTAAAAAAAAAATCTTATTTTTGGCAATGCATTTTGCAAAATTTTTGCAATTAAAACGCATTTTCTTCTATATATTAAATATTATAAAAAGTATTTATGTTAATAATATGTATACATTTTTTTTATAATATACATGTGATGGAGGAATACGGCAATAAGTAATAAATAAAAGGAGTTTACTGGTTCTTGATTATTATTACACTTCAAAGTAATACAGACATTTACAAAGTTACGGGAGGTTAGGAGCTTTTGCGGCAATCCAACCGCGACATCGGAGAATTCTGCCGGACCCTTGTCCGGTTTCGTAGCGACTTCGGCTCTCGTCTAGAGCTTGTTAGATCCGTCCGATCTTGGTCACTTCGAAATGAAATCTGAAGTTAGACTGTTCATTTGCTCCCAAGCTCAGAGATAGCAAAAATGTGCATTAACAGTTTAATTCTATCTGCGGTTCTGCGGTCGCTACTTTCTCATGAGTACTTGCTGACGTATCTTGTTGCTAGAATGAGTGTGTTTTGAGAACTCAAAACTACAACTCACATACATTTACATTTTCGACCTCTGTTACTTCGCGGAAAACGCACGGTTCGACATTATATGAAAAGCATACAGAAATGAATGGGCAGTAGAATGTGTTCTTCTATTCTTAAATGGTAAAACAGTACTTTCTTTTCTTCACTGAGGTGATTTTATGAAAAGGTATGACTATATTGAAATGTACAGATTTTAATTCTAAAGAAATATTTATTACAATATTTATTACAAATAATAGAAATAAAATTTTATCAAAATAAATTTAAATTCGTTCACCTGTCTATAGATTGTTATGTACAAACAAACAATGTACTAGTATGTATGTATCGTAATATAAATTTATACATAATTTATCATATTATGAAAATAATATCAGAACGGATATTATATTGCTCATATCTAGAATATTTGGAATGTTTTATGTTTACCTTTATTATTAGAGATGTCCCTGATTTACAAAGCTGTTCCTGGTATGGAAGATTGATTGAACTTTCATATCAGTGATTTATAAAATTAATAAAATCACTTTTTTGTATCATTAGAAAGGCTTATTAAAAAATAATTGAACACAGATATTTCAAAGAACAGCAATAATGCTTTATCAGAATTGCATAAAAAATAACAAAAGCAGTTAATATGAATGTGAAAATTAAGGGTATTTGAAAGCATGGAAGCTTTGTCAAACGATCACTTATATTTATTACCAAATTAAATTACCATAAGAAATTTATTTATTGTAAAGATTGTAGGAAAAAATATTTTATTTATACAGATGGGATTTTTGTTGAATGCGATGATTTTAGTAGACTGTTTCTCATTGTAGAAACCCAGTTTTTCATTTCATAAATACATTTAGTGTAATGAACAAAACCATCCACATTTTCAGCAAAACATTAAATCAAAAAAATTATGACGTCTACTTAAGATTGTTTTTAAGCAGTTGGATAACAACACTCTGCTGTAGCCTGTCAAACCTTTACTCCAGATTAATTGCTCGCCGATATCTTTTTTTTTTCTTGTTTGTATTTACCGATTTTTCGAACATAAATTCCGATTTTAAATCAACAGAAGATGCTTTTCTTGGTGCATTGCTATGTTTGTTATAGATTACAAAAATTGTCCGTTAATTCCACACAATCCAGTACATTACGCTGTTTACACACACGTACTTTCATTAAAATGATAAAACATACAATTCAAATGCAAAAACAATTTTATTATGCCAATATTGTAAAATCACTCTACTTCTAACAAGTGCAACGGCCGATACGTCGTATTTGTATTTTATGTATAGCGATAAAAATCATTTCTGCAGTTTCCTAAAAGGAATAGACACTTAAATTAATTTTTATTATTATAACAAAAGTATCAGCCCTCCAAGAAAGCGCTTGTTTAATTAAAGAACAGGGGAAACAGAATTACAGATAATACTTATTTATAATTTCTTTCATATGAAGAAATGTATATTTTCAAAGATACTGTACATAGAAGTGTTAAAAAATGTATTACATCATATTAAAGAAAATGGCTTGTAAACCATGTCTCAAACTACACCACTAACAACCAAGAATGAACTGAACTAAAAAACACGTGTCCTGCGTTGGAGAAGTGGATTACTGCTTTATTCAGTGATGAAAAAAATGGAAGTTAGATGGCCCTGATGTGTGTAACATACTTGAATGATCTATGAAAGGAACCAAAGAGTTTTCAACAGATAACAAGGCGGTAAGCCTGTAATGGTTTGGGTGCATTCGGCTTCAACAGCCTGCCCCTCTGGAATTTCTCAAAAGAAGACTAAATTTCCCAAAATATCAAGAGACACTGGCCAACATTTCCGTCCATTCGGTGACATTTTGGGGAGTCCTGAATGGATCTTTGAACAAGGTAATGCCTCAATCTACATATCACATACTACATAACCGTGACTGTCACAGAAAATTTTTTAAATTCTTGACTCGTCTACTTTAATTCTTGACATAAACCCGATTGTAAATGTCTATGGTATTTTAACCTGTCAGGTTTACAGGAAATACAAAACAATATGACTCTCTTGAAAAATTCAAAGAGATCATAGAGAAAGCATGGTACTCTTTGCCACCAGAAACTCTACAAAAACTAATAATTTCAATAAACACTCGTTTATTTGAACAAACCCGAAATCACGGAAAAATAATTTGTATGGAACAGTTTTGTAAAAGTGATAAAAGTAGTTGTTTTAAACATTGGGCATAAACTTTTGAGACAGTTTTGCTTGAACATATTTTAAATTATATTTTTTACAATTATGTAATTTATTTTTTTTTTATAATTTTGATATCATTTATTTAAATTAAGTTGCGAAATGCACAAATGAAAAAAGTCTATTTATTATAACTTTTTATTATTCATTAAAAATCAATATTTTTTACTTATGCTTAAACTTTTGAGACAGACTATACTAGGATTAGCGGTTCAAGCGTTCTACTGTTTGTTAAGCTTGGCACTTAAGATACTTTTTCGTAAAACAAAAATTTTTGATTGTTTTGGTACTTTCAGCGTTTTCCATTCTTATTTTTCAATTTATACAGGGTGTCCATAAATTCTTGCAACAAATACAAAGAATCACACCTTACAATGGACAATATTTGTTACAGAAAGTATAGTACAGAATTACAGATGTGAATTATTTATCTTTTCTTTCTTATAAGGAAATATATATGATTGCACGCGTCTGAAAATCAACACTTGAAAGATTTTGCAATTCACTGGTGAAACTCCCTCAGAAATGCAATAGAAATACACCAAAAAATTCAAAATACACTATTAAATGTTATTTTAAAATACTTCTGGGTTTCATTGGTCCCGAAAGAAACTTTGTAAATTGCTTCTTTGAAGGATAACTTTTGAGTACTTAAAACTAAGACTTTTGAAAGAACATTCTTAAGTAACAATTGCGAAGTGTGCCGGTTCTCTTTTTATATGATCTTTACATTTGTATTTCTTAAATCTTACAAAACATAGTAAAATTTACAATACACGGGAAGAAAATGATTATTTCGAATTCAAATTAAATCTCACGAAATAACTTTTAATATTTTAATTTATGCATGCAAAATACACCGTTGTTCACTACAAAACTTGTCCCCTTTGATTTAAAGTAATCTCTTGAAGAGCGAGATTTAACTTTTTAAGTTTCAAGTTGGTCATTACTCAGTTTTAGAAAATAGAATATGGTCAATTCTTTATAACATAAATTTAAGATCTTATAATTTGTGTGTGGCAAAAGAGCAGAATTAGCTTAATTATTATTAATGACTCAAAAATATAAGCATTTCATAACAGTTTCCTTAAATAAGCAAGAAACTACAACTGTAAATAAGTGAGAGCAGTAAGTCAGAATTACGTCCACTACTAACCATATCACGATATTAAAATATTTATTTGCTTAAAAGACATTATAAGACACATTAAAAGTAAATTAAAAATCTATATTTACATGTTTCAACTCTTTTACTGAGTCGTCATCAGAATGTATAACAGAAAATTGCAAATGCATATGAAAAATGGAAAGAAATATCGAATATAAACAAGTAATCATATAACGCGCACTATATTTTCGCGATTAGAGATTGTTGGACCGAGACTAAGCCAGATTAAAAAAAATTCCGGATTTTTGAATGAATTATAAAACTTCCGATATTCTTAAGAGTGCCTTTATTCATTATTAAATTCATTGACAAGTGATATTTATGTTAGAAAAAGAGAAAATTAAATATTAATTTAAAAAATACCTTACTTTAATTGATATTTTCTATCTCTCACACACACAAGCATCTAATAAACAGTGAAGTAATTTCTTTTCGTGTAATTTCTAAAACATTGATGTGAATTTTATTTGCTTCAATTTTTAGGCCCTTTTTTAACAATTTTTCCTGGATTTTATACAGTTGTAGAATATGTAATTTAGAAATATATTCTTGTTTCTCTACACTGGTATTAATTTTCCAATGACATGTTTTCTAACGACGGCTCTTGGTCCTCGTTCCTCTGAGCTGCTACCAGCGTTATCGGCGATTCTGTTTAGTAGATCATCAGTGATCTCAATGTCCGCTAATCCATTGCTTTCGATCTCGACGTTTTTAAGGGTGTATTCCAATCCAAACTGCTTATATTCTGATTTATTTTTAAATTCATTTTTATTCTCAAATGCACCGAACTGGCAAATTCTCTTATTTAGAAATTACATAATGTGCCATGCTTCTCGATTTTTTGATAAATTCAGAAAATATTGTAAAAAATGCTGTCAAAATTGGCGTTTTGAGCCGAATTTGCCAAATCGGGAGATCTGGGAATGAAAAAAATGGTCATATTGAGAAAATAATGGTTTTAAAATCAAATTCTAATGAATTGAGCGAAAAATGAAATCACACGCCTCTTATACATCTCTTATACATCTCTCTAAAACCACTACAGCAAGTTTCATGTTTTTACTTTTAAAAATGAGTCTGAAAATGTCTCAGAAAATTTCGAGCTGTTGAGGGTGGAATTATATTTTTCCACATACACTCTTAATTCACAAAAAATTGCTATTTTACTTTCTCCCGTAACTTGGAAGTGTAAAAAAGCGGGAGGGGGGGCAGGCTGGGAGAGCTGTGATGGTGGATATTTGAAGTTGCCGGATTTTCAAGGTCATACTGTGTATTCATTTAAAATAGTAATTTTCAAAATTTCTAGTGTTTTTTACAAAAGTTCATAAATTTGTTTTGAATAAATGATGCATTACAAATTTTAAAGAAAAAGTGCATTTTAAATTATTTCAACAACATAAAACAATATTTATGAACATTACATTAGATTATTATCAGTTTGAAAACTTTCTACTTTTCGAAACGGTAATATTTTGTGTTAACATATTATTTAAGCGCATGTCCATGATTTATAGTTTATGGAATTTTTTTTTTCTGGAGAATGATGTACTTCTATCTTCCGAGGATATACAAATATTCAAACATTTCGTTTAAATAACAAGATTTTGAAAAAAAAATTGGAAAATTAATTACATGACATTTGTAATGTTCGTAAAATCAATTTATTTAAAAAGGTACTAGAAGTTTATGAGCATAGCCAAAGTATTCAAGTTTGTTGCTGAAAAATAATATTCAGTATACTACTTGCAGGTTATTTTGGAACTTCACTTAAAATGTACACAAAATGATTTGAAAAAATAAATTTGAAAAAAATAATTTTTCGTATTTAGAGTTATCCTATCTGCTGTTATGAAAGCGTAGTAAAACGTTAAAATGTGGACTTATTGGGTGCTAAATAAAACATATACTTCATAATGGATTTTTGAAGGTTCTCAAAATAATCTGTTTTATAAGTTTTTTAACTTTAAGGCAGAAAATTTTGAATATTGATAGTATTTTCTGTATTTAATCCTTTTAATTTGTACTTAGCAACGTTATATATTAGAAATGCAATTTAAAAAAATGTGATGACTTAGATGTGAAATATAAAGTTTCTAGCTCCTGTGTATCTACAGAATTATGATGCAACGCGATTTTAAATATGTTTTTTAATTGTTTTTTCAAACGTTTTATATATTGAATTTTCAACCATTTTATATATTACATTTTTTAATAATCCGTTCTTAGCTGTAAGCAAACAGCTAATTTTTATGATGTATTTAGAGTTTCTAACTGTTGTACCTTTGAAGAAATAGTTAACAAAAGTTTTTCTGGTTCATATTATATATATACTTATAAGCAAAATTGTTTGTATACATGTCTGTCACAGACAGCTACTTATTCTGATAAATAAAAGCTTCATAATTTAAGCAGAAATACTATAGGAAATTGTAAAGTATTGATTTGTTAGAAGGTTTAAAACAATGCACAGATTGAAAAATACTTTTTAAAATGTCTTTTTATGTTTTATTATACAAGTTTTACTTTCTCTTTTAAAACCGCTGATGATTTCTATAAAAAAAAATCACATCATAAAACACTGCTGATTCCTTCGTTAGAAGAACTTATGATGTCCGCTAAACTCTAGTAACAAACAAATTCTTGTACTGGTCCAAAAAATTGTTTTAACGTAGAATGAAAATTTTCTACAAATGTTTTCTGTAATGATGAGAAAATGATACGAAAAGAAACAAAGGATTTACTGCCTTTGCATTTAAAAAAAAGTTTATTTCTAACAAGTTTGTCTAAGCCACATTTATTAAAAACATTTCATCAGGTTTTATACACTACATGTAAGTACTGATTTTTTTATTTGTTATAAGTATTTGTTTTTGTTTTTACCGAGCTAAATAAAGTTGCACCCAAAACTTGGTCGATTTATGAATGTATTAAGCACTTATTATAGACTAAGTATATAACCGGTTAATTTCCGGTAAGATTCCGTTTTTGGAGTAAAAAATTTAAGATCTTCGGTATTGTAGAGATTTTTAGTGCAAAGTAGATTTTTTTTATAATAGTTATTTTACATTGCAAGTTTAACAAAAAATACTGAATGATTAATTATCTGGTAATGATGAATAACATAGCAACTGTTATATTTATACATTAATACATAAAGAAAATAAAAGAAGTGAGAATATATGTCAGAAAAGCTATACTTTTGAATTATTTATATACAAGGTGTATCAGGTTTGATCGTTCAAATTTGGTGGGGAGGTAGAAATAGCAAAAGAAGACGATCTCACATAGGAAATTATGGGCGCAAACGAACGCATGAAGTTGTAGAGGGCGCTGTATATCCACAACTTCTGATCACACGCAAAGCTCGCTGACAAGTCCAGCCGGTCACCATTTGACAAGGTGACTTTTAAGGAACAACGTGAATCATTATACGTTAAGGCTGTTCTCAACTGTTCTGCTCAACGAGCGCAAAACGTTTTGACACATTTACAAATTCATTTTTTAACGGAAGGATGTAAAATTGGAAAGCCTGACAATGGAAGCGATTTGGAATCGAATTGTGTTTTCCATTTTTGGATAAATAAATTACCTATTGAGTTATAAACAATTTTGATCGCGTGACAAACGTGTTTTTCGCTATTTCTTGAGTGGATAGTCTACTTTCGCGCGGAAATTCGGTTCAAAACGCCCACATTGACACTATTTTCTTTAAAATCTATTGCGTTTGCAAAAGAAACGGAAAAAAGAACTCGATGACATAGTTTCTGAACAATAACACCTGCTAGTTTCATGCTCTGGAACTACCGAACCGATTCCAAAAGTAATGGTCTCAAAATGAAGGTGTTGGTCCAACTTAGAACATAGGCTACATCTTATGTCCTTGCCACTGGCCAAAAGGGGGTGCAGGAGCAAAAAACGTTCTAAAAATACGATTTTTGTGTTACTGAAGGGCCTAGAAACATGAAATTTGGAATAGTAGTTACCTATAAGATACTAATAATCTCTAAGGACATTTCTTAAAAATTTTGAAATTTAAATGGGGTGAAAATGCGCGAAAAGCGTTCTAAAAAACGTTCTAAATGGCGATTTTTACGCAAACTCAAGAAGTACGAAACCTAATTGAAAAATAACGGTGTCAAAATGATGGTGACGACACTTGCTCCAACATAGGCTACATTTTATGTCGGTGCCACTACCCCTAAAGGGGGTGCAGGAGCAAGAAACGTTCGAAATTGCGATTTTTGTGCTATTGAAAGGCCCAGATACATGGAATTTGTCATGGTTGTTACTTATTAGACATAAATGATCGCTAAGAACATTTTTTTAAAAATTCGAAATTTAAAAGGCGTGAAAATGCGCAAAAAGGGTTCTAAAAAACGTTCTAAATGCCGATTTTTTCGCAATCTCAGGAAGTACCAAACCGATTAAAAAAGTAATGGTGTTAAAATGATGGTGACAATCCTTGTTCTAACATAGGCTACATTTTATGTCGGTGCCATAGCCTCCAAAGAGGGTGCAGGAGCAAAAAGGTTCAAAAATGCGATTTTTGTGTTAATGAAGGGCCCAGAAACATGAAATTTGGAATGGTAGTTACTGATAAGATGTAAATGATCTCTAAGAACATTTCTTAAAATATTCGAAATTTAAAAGGGGTGAAAATGTGCGAAAAGAGTTCTAAAAAACGTTCTAAATCGCGATTTCTACGCAATCTAAGGAAATATAAACTGATTTCAGAAGTAATGGTTTCAAATTGATGGTGACATTCCCCGCTCCAATATAGTCTATATTTTACGTTGATGTCACTACCACCAGGGGGTTACAGGATAAAAAAATGTTTTAAATTGCTTTTTTGTGTTAAAGAGGGGTAACATTTTAAATTTGGAATGGTAATTACTTCAAAGATGCAAATGCTTTCTAAGAATTGTCGAAAAAATATTCCAAATTTAAAAGGATGAAGTGGCGAAAGGCGTTATATAAGAGTTCTAAATTACGATTGTTATGCAATCGTATGAAATACGAAACTGATTTCAAACATAATGGTTGCAAATTGATGGTGATAAAACCTGCTCAAACATAAGCTATATTTTATGTCGGTGCCACAACCCCTTGAGAGTTGCGGGAGCTAAAAAATTTCTAAATTGCGATTTCTGCGGTAGTGAAGAGGCTTGAAACTTTAAATATAGCAGGGTAGTTACTTATAAAATATGAATGTCCTCTAAGAACAGTCGTATGTAAATTCGAAATTAAAAAGGGGTGAAGCGAAGGGAAGGAGCGAGAAGCACTCTAAAAGAGTCCTAAATTATGATTTCTATGGAATCTCAGGAAATAATAAACCGATTACAGAAGTTATTGATTGCGAATCAAGAGTGATAGTCCCTGATCCTATACGGCTATATTTTATGCCGGTGTCACTACCACCCGGTTGGCAGGAACAACAAGAAAGCCTTTAAAAACATCTAAATTCCGTTTTCTATTGAATATTAGGAAATACCAACCAATGCCAAGGTTAATGTTGGCAAATTAATAGTGACAGTCTCTGTTTCAACATTTTTAGAGACATTCTGTTTCAACCCTGTTTCGGCATTTTATGTTGGTGCCATTAACATCAGAGCCTTGGTAGACTGTTAGACAAGAAGCTTGGAATTTGACATGATGGTTAATTTTAAGATGTAAATGTGCTAAGATGGTTTCTAAAAAATTCAAAACTTCAAATGAATACTGAAATGAGCGTATGAAATGAGCATAAAAGTCTCAAAATACTTTCTAAATTATCATTTATTTTGAATTAATTTTGGCTATTCTTATTAATTAAAATCTCATTTCTGTCTGTTGCACATTTATAATGAAGTTCAGTCAAACTGTGGCTTAATTTGTAATTTTTGAATTATTCCAAAAAGCGTTCTTCTAACAAAAAATAGTTATACAAATAACACTTGGCATATTTCAAGTATTACGCGAGCAAAGCCGCGGGGTTTGCTAGTAATCTATACTCCTATTATAAAGAGGAAAAAATTGTTTATTTGTAGGAGGTAAGCTCTGGAACCACCGAACCGATTCCAAAAGTAATGGTATCAAAATGATGGTGTTCGCCCAACTTAGAACATAGGCTATATCTTATGTCGGTGCCACTACCCCAAAGGGGGAGCAGGAGTAAAAAACGTTCTAAAAATGCGATTTTTGCGTTACTGAAGGGCCTAGAAATATGAAATTTGGAATATTAGTTACTTATAAGATATAAATAGTGTCTAAGAAGAGTTCTTAAACAATTCGAAATTTAAAAGGGGTGAAAATGCACAAAAAGCGTTCTAAAAAACGTTCTAAATGGTAGTTTCTACAGAATCTCAGGAAATACCAAACCGATTTAAAAAATATTGGTGTCAAAATGATGGTGACAACGCTTGCTTCACGATAGGCTATGTTTTATGTCGGTGTCACTACCCCAAAGGGGGTGCAGGAGCAACAAACGTTCTAAAAATGCGATTTATGTGTTACTGAAGGGCCTAGAAATATGAAATTTGAAATATTAGCTACTTATTAGATATAAAGGATTTCTAAGACCACTTCTTAAGCAATTCGAAATTTGAAAGGGGTGAAAATGCGCCAAAAATCGTTCTAAAAAACGTTCTAAATGATAGTTTCTACACAATCTCAGGAAATACCAAACCGATTTAAAAAATATTGGTGTCAAAATGATGGTGACAACGCTTGCTTCACGATAGGCTATGTTTTATGTCGGTGTCACTACCCCAAAGGGGGTGCAGGAGAAACAAACGTTCTAAAAATGCGATTTATGTGTTACTGAAGGGCCTAGAAATATGAAATTTGAAATATTAGCTACTTATTAGATATAAAGGATTTCTAAGACCACTTCTTAAGCAATTCGAAATTTGAAAGGGGTGAAAATGCGCCAAAAATCGTTCTAAAAAACGTTCTAAATGATAGTTTCTACACAATCTCAGGAAATACCAAACCGATTTAAAAAATATTGGTGTCAAAATGATGGTGACAACGCTTGCTTCACGATAGGCTATGTTTTATGTCGGTGTCACTACCCCAAAGGGGGTGCAGGAGCAACAAACGTTCTAAAAATGCGATTTATGTGTTACTGAAGGGCCTAGAAATATGAAATTTGAAATATTAGCTACTTATTAGACATAAAGGATTTCTAAGACCACTTCTTAAGCAATTCGAAATTTGAAAGGGGTGAAAATGCGCCAAAAATCGTTCTAAAAAACGTTCTAAATGATAGTTTCTACACAATCTCAGGAAATACCAAACCGATTTAAAAAATATTGGTGTCAAAATGATGGTGACAACGCTTGCTTCACGATAGGCTATGTTTTATGTTGGTGTCACTACCCCAAAGGGGGTGCAGGAGCAACAAACGTTCTAAAAATGCGATTTATGTGTTACTGAAGGGCCTAGAAATATGAAATTTGAAATATTA
Source organism: Maratus speciosus (assembly GCA_963932465.1). NCBI lineage: Eukaryota > Metazoa > Arthropoda > Arachnida > Araneae > Salticidae > Maratus > Maratus speciosus. The sequence continues at coordinate 677,492,726 of OZ010786.1, forward strand.
GCTACTTATTAGATATAAAGGATTTCTAAGACCACTTCTTAAGCAATTCGAAATTTGAAAGGGGTGAAAATGCGCGAAAATCGTTCTAAAAAACGTTCTAAATGGTGGTTTCTACACAATCTCAGGAAATACCAAACCGATTTAAAAAATAATGGTGTCAAAATAAGGGTGTCACAATGACGGTGACAACCATTGCTCCAACATAGGCTATGTTTTATGTCGGTGCCACAACCTGAAAGGGGGTGCAGGAGCAAAAAACGTTCTAAAAATGCGATTTCTGCGTTACCAAAGGGCTTAGAAATATGAAATTTGAAATATTAGCTACTTATTAGATATAAAGGATTTATAAGAACAGTTCTTAAACAATTCGAAATTTAAAAGGGGTGAAAATGGGCGAAAAGCGTTCTAAAAAACGTTCTAATTGTGGTTTCTGCACAATCTCAGGAAATACCAAACCGATCTAAAAAATAATGTCGTCAAAATGATGGAGACAACCTTTGCTCCAACATAGGCGATGTTTTATGTCGGTGCCACTACCCCAAAGGGGGTGCAGGAGAAAAACGTTCTAAATTGCGGCTTTTGCGTTACGGAAGGGCCTAGAATCGTGAAATTTAGAATGGTAGTTAGTTATAAGATATCAATGATCTCTAAGGACATTTCGTAAAATATCGAAATTTAAAAGGGGGGGTCAAAATGCGCAAAAAGCGTTGTAAAAAACGTTCTAAATTGCAATTTCTATGCAATATCAGGAAATACTGAACCGATTTAGAATATAATGGTTTTAAAATGATGGTGACAGATCTTGCTCCAAGATAGTCTATATTTTATATATGTTTCCACTAACCCAGAGGAGATGCAGGAGCAAAATGAGTGAAAAGCGTTCTAAAAACGCTCTAAATGCCGATTTCTCACCAATATCTCAGGAAGAATCAAACTGATTTCAAAAGTAATGTTAAGAAATTTATGCTGACAGCCGCTACTCTAACATAGACGCTATTTTAAGTCGGTATCACTATCACCTAGGCGTTGCAGGAGCAAAAAAGCGTTCCAAATTTCGATTTTTGTGATCGGTAGGGTCTAGCAACTTAAAATTAGGCAAGGTACATATGTATTACATATAAATGATCTTTAAGAACAGTTTCGAAAAAATTGGAAATTTAAAAAGGGGTGAAAATGCGCGAAAAGCGTTCTAAAAACGTTCTAAATTGCGATTTCTACTCAATCTCAGGAAATTCCAAAGGTATTTCAAAAATAATGGTTGCAAATCAATGGTGACAGTCCCTGCTATAACATAGGTTATATTTTATGTGCTGCCACTACCATCTGAGGGTTGAAAAAGCAAAAGATGTTCTAATTTGCGTTTTTTGCATAACTGAAGGGTCTAACACTTTGAAGTATGGCATGTTATTTACTTACAAGATGCAACTGCTTTCTATGAACTGTTGAAAGAAAATTTCAAATTTAAAAAGATGAAGTGAGCGAAAAGCGTTATAAATTACAATTTTTATGTAATCTTTTCAAATACCAAACCGATTAAAAAAATAATGATGACAAATTGTTGGTGATAGAACCTGCTCAAACATAAGCTATATTTTATGTCTGTGCCACTACCACCAGAGGGTTGCAGTAGCTAAAAACTTTCTAAATTGCGATTTCTGTGATACTGAAAAGGCTAGAGACTTTAAATATGGCATGGTAGTTACTTATAAAATATAAATGCCCTCGAAGGACTGTCGAAAATAAATTCGAATTAAAAAGGGGTGAAGTGAAGGGGAGGTGCGAAAAGCATTCTAAAAAAGTCCTAAATTACGATTTCTACGCTATTTCAGGAAAAATAAGCCAAATATAAAAGTAATAGTTGCGAATCAATGGTAACAGTCTCTGATCCTACACAGGCTATATTTTATGCCGATGATTCTACCACCTGGGATTCACAGGAACAACAAACGCTCTAAAAAAGACCTTTAAAAGCTTTCTAAATTACGTTTCTGTGGAATATTAGGAAATAACAAACCAATTTCAAAATTAATGTTGGCAAATTAATGGTGACAGTTCCTATTTCAACATAGTCCTTTATGTTGAGAGAGGCGGTAGGAATTGGAATTTGTCATGATGGTTAATTTTAAGATGTAAGAAGATGGTTTCTAAAAAATTCAAATCTTCAAATGAATACTGAAATGAGCGTATTAATTGAGCATAAAAGTTTCAAAATATTTTCTAAATTATCATTTATTTAGTTTTATTTAGTTTTATTAATTTAAGTCTCATTTCTGCCTTATGCAGTATAACAATGATATTTAATCAAACTGTGTTTTAAATAGTAATTTTTTTTAATTATTCCTAAAAGTAATAAGTACCTTTTATTAAAATAAAATATTACTTTTTAATAAAATAAAAATTTAGTTAGTACCTTTTAATAAAAATTAGACATATAAATATCACTTGGCATATTTCAAATATTACGCGAGCAAAGCCGCAGGGTTTGCTAGTCTATACTTCCTATTATAAAGAGGAAAAATTGTTTATTTGTCGGAGGTAAGCTCTGGAACTACCGAACCGATTCCAAAAGTAATGGTATCAAAATGATGGTGTGAGTCCAACTTAGAACATAGGCTATATCTTATGTCGGTGCCGCTACCCCAAAGGGGGTGTAGGAGCAAAAAACGTTCTAAAAATGCAATTTTAGCGTTACTGAAGGGCCTAGAAATATGAAATTTTGAATATTAGTTACTTATAAGATATAAATGATGTCTAAGAACAGTTCTTAAACAATTCGATATTTAAAAAGGGTGAAAATGCACAAAAAGCGTTCTAAAAAACGTTCTAAATGGTAGTTTCTACACAATCTCAGGAAATACCAAACCGATTTAAAAAATATTGGTGTCAAAATGATGGTGACAACGCTTGCTCCAAGATAGGCTATGTTTTATGTCGGTGTCACTACCCCAAAGGGGGTGCAGGAGCAAAAAACGTTCTAAAAATGCGATTTATGTGTTACTGAAGGGCTTAGAAATATGAAACTTGAAATATTAGTTACTTATAAGACATAAATTATGTCTAAGAACAGTTCTTAAACAATTTGAAATTTAAAAGGGGTGAAAATGCACAAAAAGCGTTCTAAACAACGTTCTAAATGGTAGTTTATGCAGAATCTCAGGAAATACCAAACCGATTTAAAAAATATTAGTGTCTTAATGATAGTGACAACACTTGCTCCAAGATAGGCTATGTTTTATGTCGGTGTCACTACCCCAAAGGGGGTGCAGGAGCAAAAAACGTTCTAAAAATGCGATTTAAGTGTTACTGAAGGGCTTAGAAATATGAAATTTGAAATATTAGTTACTTATAAGATATAAAGGATTTCTAAGAACAGTTCTTAATTCGAAATTTGAAAGGGGTGAAAATGCGCGAAAATCGTTCTAAAAAACGTTCTAAATGGTGGTTTCTACACAATCTCAGGAAATACCAAACCGATTTAAAAAATAATGGTGTCAAAATAAGGGTGTCAAAATAAGGGTGTCAAAATGAAGGTGACAACCCTTGCTCCAACATATAGGCTATGTTTTATGTCGGTGCCACTACCCGAAAGGGGGTGCAGGAGCAAAAAATCGTTCTAAAAATGCGATTTTTGCGTTACCGAAGAGCCTAGAAATATGAAATTTGAAATATTAGCTACTTATTAGATATAAAGGATTTCTAAGAACAGTTCTTAAACAATTCGAAATTTAAAAGGGGTGAAAATGAGCGAAAAGCGTTCTAAAAAACGTTCTAATGGTGGTGTCTACACAATCTCAGGAAATACCAAACCGATCTAAAAAATAATGGCGCAAAATGATAGTGACAACCTTTGCTCCAACATAGGCGATGTTTTATGTCGGTGCCGCTACCCCAAATGGGGTGCAGGAGAAAAACGTTCTAAATTGCGGCTTTTGCGTTACGGAAGGGCCTAGAATCGTGAAATTTGGAATGGTAGTTAGTTATAAGATATCAATGATCTCTAAGGGCATTTCCTAAAAAAATCGAAATTTAAAAGGGGGTCAAAATGCGCAAAAAGCGTTGTAAAAAACTTTCTAAATTGCGATTTCTATGCAATCTCAGGAAGTACTGAACCGATTTCAAATATAATGGTGTAAAAATGATGGTGACAGATCTTGCTCCAAGATAGGCTATATTTTATATCTGTTTCCCCTACCCCAGAGGAGAAGCAGGAACAAAATGCGCGAAAAGCGTTCTAAAAACGTTCTAAATGCCGATTTGTCGGCAATATCTCAGGAAGAATGAATCTGATTTCAAACGTAATGGTAGGAAATTGATGCTGAGAGCCTCTGCTCTAACATAGACGCTATTTTATGTCGGTATCACTATCACTAAGACGTTGCAGGAGCAAAAAAACGTTCTAAATTTCGATTTTTGTGATCGGTAGGGGCTAGCAACTTAAAATTAGGCAAGGTACATATTTATTAGATATAAATGATCTTTAAGAACAGTTTCGAAAAAATTGGAAATTTAAAAAGGGGTGAAAATGCGCGAAAAGCGTCCTAAAAACGTTCTAAATTGCGATTTCTACTCAATCTAAGGAAATACCAAAGCTATTTCAAAAGTAATGGTTGCAAATCAATGGTGACAGTCCCTGCTATAACATAGGTTATATTTTATGTTGCTGTCACTACCATCTGAGGATTGCAAAAGCAAAACATGTTCTAATTTGCATTTTTTGCACAACTGAGGGGTCTAACACTTTGAAGTATGGCATGGTATTTACTTACAAGATGCAACTACTTTCTAAGAACAGTCGAAAGAAAATTCCAAATTAAAAAAAAATGAAGTGAGTGAAAAGCGTTATAAATTACAATTTTTAAGCAAACTTATAAATTACCAAACTTATAAATTACCAATTAAAAAAATAATGATGACAAATTTTGGTGATAGAACCTGCTCAAACATAAGCTATATTTTATGTCTGTTCCACTACCACCAGAGGGTTGCAGGAGCTAAAAACTTTCTAAATTGCGATTTCTGTGATACGGAAAAGGTTAGAAACTTTAAATATGACATGGTAGTTACTTATAAAATATAAATGCCCTCGAAGGAACGTCGAAAATAAATTCGAATTAAATGAATGGGTGAAGCGAAGGGGAGGTGCGAAAAGCATTCTAAAAAAGTTCTAAATTACGATTCTATGCAATTTCAGGGAATATAAACCGATTATAAAAGTAATAGTTGCGAATCAGTGGTAGCAGTCTCTGATCCTACACAGGCTATATTTTATGCCGGTGATTCTACCACCTGGGGTTCACAGGAACAACAAACGTTCTAAAAAAGGGCTTTAAAAGCTTTTTAAATTACGTTTCTGTGGAATATTAGGAAATAACAAACCGATTTCAAAATTAATGTTGGCAAATTAATGGGGACAGTTCCTGTTTCAACATATCCCTTTATGTTGAGAGAGGTGGTAGGACTTGGAATTCGACATGATGGTTAATTTTAAGATGTAAGAAGATGGTTTCTAAAAAATTCAAAACTTCAAATGAATACTGAAATGAGTGTATTAATTGAGCATAAAAGTTTCAAAATATTTTCTAAATTATCATTTATTTAGTTTTATTTCATTTTATTTATTTAAGTCTCATTTCTGCCTAATAGAGTGTGATAATGATGTTTAGTCAAACTGTGTTTTAAATAGTAATTTTTGAATTATTCCTAAAAGTAATAAGTACCTTTTAATAAAATAAAAATTTAGTTAGTGTCTTTTGATAAAAATTAGACATATAAATATCACTTGGCATATTTCAAATATTACGCGAGCAAAGCCGCGGGGTTTGCTAGTAATATTATAAAGAGGTAAAAATTGTTTATTTGTAGGAGGTAAGCTCTGGAACTACCGAACCGATTACAAAAGTAATGGTATCAAAATGACGGTGTTAGTCCAACTTAGAACATAGGCTATATATTATGTCCGTGCCACTTGCCAAAAGGGGGTGCGGGAGCGAAAAACGTTCTAAAAATTCGATTTTTGTGTTACTGAAGGATCTAGAAACATGAAATTTGGAATAGTAGTTAATTATAAGATATAAAAGATATCTAAGAACATTTCCTAAACAATTCGAAAGTTAAAAGGGATGAAAATGCGCAAAAGTGTTCTAATAAACGTTCTAAATGACACCATATCAAGAAGTACTAAACCGAATTCAAAAATAATGGTGTCAAAACGGTGGTGACAACCCTTGCTCCAACATAAGCTACATTTTATGTCGGTGCCACTACCCCTAAAGGTGGGTGGAGGAGCAAAAAAAAAAAAAAACCGTTCGAAATTGCGATTTTTGTGTTACTGAAGGACCAACATACATGGAATTTGTCATGGTAGTTACTTATTAGATATAAATGACCTCTAAGAACACTTCTTAAACAATTCCAAAATTAAAAGGGGTGAAAATACGCAAAAGGCGTTCTAAATGGCGATTTTTACTCAATCTCAAGAAGTACCAAACCGATTTAAAAATAATGGTGTCAAAATGATGGTGACAACCCTTGCTCCAACATAGGCTACATTTTATGTCGGTGTCACTACCTCTAAAGGGGGTATAGGAGCAAAAAAAAGTCCGAAATTGCGATTTTTGTGTTACTGAAGAGCCCAGATACATGGAATTTGGCATGGTAGTTACTTATTATGTATAAATGATCTCTAAGGACATTTCTTTGAAAATTCGAAATTAAAAAGGGGTGAAAATGCGCAAAAAGCGTTCTAAAAAACGTCCTAAATGGCGGTTTTTATGCAATCTCAAGAAGTACTAAACCGATTTAAAAAATAATGGTGTCAAAATAATGGTGACAACTCTTGCTCCAACATAGGCTATATTTTATGTCTGTGCCATTACCCCCAAAGGGGGTGCAGGAGCAAAAAAAGTCAGAAGATGGGATTTTTGTGTTACTGTAGGGCCTAGAAACATGAAATTTGGAATGGTTGTTACTTATAAGATATAAATGATCTCTAAGAACATTTCATAAAAAAATCGAAATTTAAAAGGGATGAAAATGCGCGAAAATAGTTCTAAAAAACATTCTAAATGGCGATTTCTTCGCAATTTCAGAAAGTACCCAACCGATTTCAAAAGTAATGATTGGAAATTGATGCCCTTGCTCCAATATAGAATCTACTTCATGTCGGCGTCACTACCACCTTGCGGTTGCATTTTAAAAGACGTTCTAAATTGGGATTTTTGTGATACTGAAGGGCCTAGCAACTTGAAATTTCGCATTGGAATTACTTATGAGATGTAAATGCCCTCTGAGATGAGTTCCTTAAAATTTGAATTTGAATGGGGGAAAATAAACGAAAAGCGTTTTAAAAACGTTCTAAATAGCGATTTCTGCGCAATCTCAGGAAATATAAATCTATTTCAGAAGTAATGGCTTCAAATTGATGGTGCCAGTCCCCGCTCTAACGTAGCCTATATTTTGCGTTGTTGTCACTACCACCTGGGGTTACAGGAGCAAAAAAATGTTCTAAATTGCTTTTTTGTGTTAAAGAGGGGGGTCTAACATTTTTAATTTAGAATTGCAATTACTTCAAAAATGTAAATGCTTTCTAAGAATTGTCGAAAGAAAATTCCAAATTTAAAAGGATGAAGTGAACGAAAAAAGTTCTATAAGCGTTCTAAATTACGATTTTTATGCAATCGTATGAAATACGAAACCGATTTCAAACATAATGGTTGCAAATTGATGGTTGTAGAACCTCCTCAAACATAAGCTATGTTTTATGTAGGTGCCACAGCCCCTAGAGCGTTGAAGGAGCAAAAAACTTTCTAAATTGCGATTTCTGTGATACTGAAGAGGATAAAAACTTTAAATATAGCACGGTAGTTACTTATAAAATATAAATGTCCTCTAAAAACAGTCGAAAATAAATTAGAAATAAAAAAGGGGTGAAGCGAATGGAAGGAGCGAAAAGCATTCTAAGAGAGTCCTAAATTACGATTTCTATGGAAACTAAGGAAATAATAAACCGATTACAGAAATTATTGGTTGCGAATCAAGGGTGATAGCCCCTGATCCCATACGGGCTATATTTTATGCCGGTGTCACTACCACCTGGTAGGCAGGAACAACAAGAAAGCCTTTAAAAACATCTAAATTCCGTTTTCTATAGAATGTTAGGAAATACTAGCCGCTTTCAAGGTTGACGTTGTTGGCAAACTAATGGTGACAGACTCTGTTTCAACCTTTTTCGAAACATTCTATTTCAACTCTGTTTCGGCATTTTATGTTGGTGCCACTAACAAAAGAGAGGTAGTAGACTATTATACAAGAAGCTTGAAATTTTACATGATGGTTAATTTTAAGATGTAAACGTGTTAAGATGATTTCTAAAAAATTCAAAACTTCAAAGGAATACTAAAATGAGCATAAAAGTCTCAAAATACTTTCTAAATTATCATTTATTTGGAATTAGTTTTCGTTCTTCTTATTAATTAAAATCTAATTTCTGTCTATTGCACTTTTATAATAAAGTTTAGTCAAACTGTGGCTTAATTTGTAATTTTTGAATTATTCCAAAAAGTGTTCATCTAATAAAAAGTAGTCATGCAAATATCATGTGGCATATTTCAACTATTACGCGAGCAAAGCCACGGGGTTTGCTAGTATATCTATATATATATATATATATATATATATTATAAATGTATTCTTGATTTTCCTTTAAAATAAATTTTTCCTTTCTTTTGGCACACGCACTTTACTTTAAATTAAATAAATACATTTTATTATGACTCTACATTTGAAATTTTGTTTTTATTTGAATATTGGTGAAGCCGTAAAAGTGATTTATTGAAAATAAGCCTATTCATTAGCTCCCCGCTTAATTGAAGTACACATTATCTGTTGTTTGCTCTCTAAAAAAGTTTACGCGTATATCTATTATAGAATCATTCTCCCTCGACCTGTAAGTAAATTAACAATTTTAAAGTAATCATTTAATAATAAACAATGTTTTGTCAACAATGCGATGAAGAATGGAATATCATTTCATTATTAAACAGTCTTTCATTTTTCAATAATAAATTTTACTTTCTTCTGCTGTACGAACGATGATTCTAAACAATGTTTTTAACAATGAAAAATCATTATAATGAGCAATCGGCTAAAATAATATTTTGAGTCTTTAACCGATTTTTTCGATGTATGTTGAATTTATACTGCATCAATTTTTTAATTGCAATTTAACTGCAAATATGGATGAAATGAGTAATTTTAGTGTTTATAGTGGCTATGGTCACGCGGTAGGATATTTTCCATCATTCTTATATAAATGTTCTTGCTTTCTTTTAATTGATTTCATCGTTTCGTATGTGAGATCTAGTTTGTTAAGTTTGCATAACTAAAATTCTTTACAGGTCAAATGAATTCAGATCTGAACATTTTTTTTTTCGTAAATTTAGGACTATTTCCCTTATTTCGGTTACTTTTTCAATCTTATTTTTAAAATTTACTATGATTTGTCTTTAGAGTTCATTCGCATTATAGTGACGATTGGGTCCAGCAGTCATGTATAAGTATGATTTAACAATGTGAAATTGTTAATTCAAAGAATGACCACAAACGAGGATTTTACATACATCGACGTTCAAGAGCAACTAAATATAATACAGTAAACTCTGTCTAAAGCGGAGACGATCGGGACCAAGAAAATTTGCCGCAGTAGACAATATTCCGCCTCAGACAAATTTTACTCTATGTCTATGGATTCGCAGGGACTTGAAAATCTTCTGGAGTTAGACAGATTACAGTCTTACACACAATCCGCCTTACAGAGAGTTTACTGTATAATGAATTGATAGGTTCTTTTGGGGCCGACGCGATTGATGTATAGTCTGCTTAAACCTATTGAAAAAAAGTTCACAGTGAGAATCAATAAAATTTTTTTAATATATGATCTGTTAAAAATAACGTCTTTTAAATTACAGATTTCTGCGGCCTGTCGGTTTCAGTCTGAAAAACTTCTTGCGGACCATCTCCAATATTTCTGTTTCCGTTTAAGTGATTGAGAATAAATTACTGAGTTACACCGAATTATTTCAAGATCGTCTTGAACTTTTTAAGTGTCACAGACAAAATGAAGAAAATCTGTTTTTAAAATGTGGTGCATTAAAATTAGCGTCTATTTAAAATACAACTACTATATATAGCTTTACGACAGTTGTTTGAGTATTTTAGATTAAATAAATCTGACGGTAGAAATTTGAGTATTCTTCAAAATAAATTTATTTAAAAAAATTAAGAATTCATTTTGCGTCTATCATAAAACAACATTATTTGATTGACGAAATGAAAATTTTATATGTAAATACAGGGTGTATCTGAAATGCTTCAACAAACTTAGAGGGATGATAGTACTAATGAAGACGAATAAAAAATGCAGTGATACATGGGGTCGCAAATGATGTTTAAAGGATGAAAATCGAGAAAATGCGTCTGTAAATGGACAAACGGAGACAAGAGAGAAACACTCCAGGAAATTATTTATTGCACAGAATAGGTACAACACAGCTTGTTATGTCCAGAAAAAAAAATGTTTTACAACAGTTGTTGAAAGTGTCGACCGCGGACATTATTACACAGAGTACATCTACAGATGAACGACTGGCGGACACGCTCGAAGACTACGTGACTTTGCATACGTGGATTCCTGCTCACAGATTTGTTTGGCTTTCTTCCAAGTTTTTGTTATCTCTTTCTGATCGGATATGCCCAAAGTGAAAGGAAAACCAGCTTCGTGCTACTAGCCAGTTCTGCAGATATTTCTCGATATTTTTATTAGTTTTGCGATTTTCACCCTTTAAACGTCATTTGCGACCCAATGTTTCATTGCATTTTTTTCCGTCTTGATGAGTACTGTCATCCCCCTAAGTTTGTTGAAGCATTTCAGATATACCCTGTTTATTTTAACATTTCCTACATTCACAATTTTAAAGATACTGTAACATTATTGAACAAAATTAAATACCCCATCCTAACTTCCCAGCCTAAATACGCAAGAAAATTTAAAGAGAACTTTAATTTCATATTTCAGTACGAGAAATATTTACTTTTCAAATAAATATTGCAGCTACTGAAACTATTAAAAAATTAGATTGTTTTCGTGAAGATTGACTTTATTCTTCATTCATTGTGTTCTACAACAAGAACAAGTTTTAGTCTTTCCTTAGTTTACGATTTAAATTAACAGAGAAGAAATGTACGTATTTTTGTGTCATTTGTTAAACCTATACACATATCGCTCACCCGCAATGAAAGTGCATAACTCGCGAAAATCCATTTTACGTTTAATTCCACTAATAGGTCTGACATTTGCTGCAGCAAAAGTTTCATAAGTGTAGTCATCCGGAAAGTCTCTTTATTATTGTATATGTCCTTTCGTGACCACAGAAGGAAGGACTAATTCAGTGGAAAGATAAAATTACTCAATCCTCCTAACCTCATCAATATGATCATTCTTAAGGATTTTGTGCTTTTATGCACGTTTTTCCGCTACATGCAGAGCTAAATGCTATAACTTCATGTTGCAGTAAAACATGCGAATCTTCTTCTGCGGTCATGTGAAACCTACTTTGGTCTAGGTGTGTCATTTTTCTTGCTAGTGAAATTCTAGAATTAGAATGTATGGTGCGAGAAATTGAACAAGAAGAAAATGACTTCTGTAACACAATAGATGATAAATGGATGAAGAATATATTTTAATGAATGATACACTTCATTCTGACATACTCTTCGATATGGGACGGGATGTTGCACAGGAACATCAAAATTTTTTGAGTCCGAAGGTAATTCCTGAATATCAATATACTGATCTCATTCGAAGTTTAACTATCAAGCAAAGGAAATACTTTATGGATATAATGTTTAAAATAAAAAAAAGGAAAAGTTCCATTTTATAAAATTGCTTTAGGTGGCGCAGGAGTTGGTAAAAGTATTTTTATTAATTCTAATGTTCAACCGCCGCGGCGAGCGGCCCATCTTCGTCCGCAACCCTTTATTCTTCTACTCTACTCCGACTCTTTTGCGGAAGCAAGATTCCCATGTGCCCAGCCACGTCCCGAATGAAAGACTCTCTAGCGAAAGCCAGAATGAAAAAAAAAATTGAAACCGGACAAATTTAAAAGGGAATTTACACAAATTAAAGACACCGAAAAGCGGGAAGGGAGGGCTCGGGGCGATGAAGCTACACGACGACCCCTTGCTTTTTCTAGCCCCATTTTTTCAATAATACTTTGGGGATGAATAGAGTAACTATCATTTCTTTGGTCTTCAACTTGGTCCGATTTTTTAAATAAATCTTCTCTTAAATACTAGGGATTTTTTTTACTTTTATTGACAATTTTTTAGAAAACTACACGAATGATAATTTCTATTTCAAATGTTGTAAAAACCTCCAACGAAATTTTTTTTTTTTGATTCACTGGTCTTGAATAAAAGGTCGAACCAGTTGGAGCCCTCAATTTATAAAAATTAGAACGGCACGTATCTGCTCACATAAATATTAAGCATTTACTTGAATTCATCAAGTAGGAATTCCAATAACATTTATAATTGAAAATTTTATAATTATTTTTATCAAAAATATTTTTTCCTTTTTGTAGCATTTTAAGTTTTTTCCATTTTCTTCTAAAAATTTTGCCACCAGAATTAGCATTTTTTGAATTATTGTTAACTGTGCTGTTACATCTATTCCGCGCTTAACTGAAATCTTTTGAATCGCAAAACAGATGGCAACTTTAACGAAGAAAATTTTGCAATGTTATAATTGTTAAGCCTAAACTTGAATAAATAGAAAATTCAAGTTTTCTTAAAATTGGATGTGATTGTGAAGGCTTTTTTTCATTTCTTGTCTTGTAATTTATATGAAAAATGTTTCTTTTGGCTTTGCATGTTAAAGTTTCCTTTTTCGTCAGTCATCCAAAGTCGTCAAAGTTCAGTTATATTATTTTTTAAGGTTTCACAGAGTTACTTGATTCAAAACATGATTCACAGAGTTACTTTTTTCAAGTCAAATGTAAAAAAAAAAAATAAAATAAAATAAAATAAATAAAAATTGTAATTTAATAGATTACAACAACCATTTGGAATTTTTGGTCCCGTTTCTAGAAGAAAAACAGTTTACAAATCGAAAGCAGTTCCACCGAATCATCCAGAGATTGCGACAAATTATCTACGTTGGGCTCAATTTTTTCCTGTTAGAATCGACCGGTTGTAAAATGCCGTGGCTAGTAGATTGGAGCCCCTCGAGACATGGCCTTTTACTATCAATCGATTAAACATTAGATTATTTCCTTTTTCGCGTTCGTCTTTTATTCTGTAATCGATTTTCATGGGCTACATAATCAGTTGAAGACCTCGATTTTCATGGCCTACATAATGAGTTGAAGACCTCGATTTTTGCTTCGCAAGACGATTTTCATTTCGGCATCGCTCTTTGGCTTTGGATTTTTCCATATCTGATAATTTGCGCCTACCCATTTTGTAACTTTTTCAATTTTTAACGAATTTATGCCTTTCGATTACCTATTCAAACAATTTTTAACGATTTTATGCGTTTCGATTACCTATTAAAATAAAAATTCTTCTAAAAGTAAAAAAAAAATCGTTGGCTTTCGTTAAAAAAAGTAAAATGCGAGCACCATTTGGCCCCATCCTGAACCAAAAAGTCCTTCCGGCCAGTGCCGGGAGGAAGAGGTCATATTCCTTATTTTAAAATTAAAATTATTATTTTAAAATTATTATTTTTCAAATTCCGTATTTTAAAAAAGCCAACTTATATTATTCAAACACACGAAGCTCAATTAAGTGGAAACCGAATGTAGGAGATTCAATACTAATTTTTATCAATACTAAATCAGTATGAATGAGAATTTCGCAAAATTAGTCAGCTTTATCCAAGCTGCTTTTATTTAAAGTAACTTATATTTCGCTGCCAAATTAGGCGATTTCTTAAAGTGCCTGCCATTTTAAGACAACATGGTGGATGAGGCTAACCAGTGAACTTGGTCGAGACCTTAGTAATTGCTGTGCACATGCTCACTCACATCGGAATCGGTTGATACATACGAGTGCTGTCGCAGGCAAAAAATCAGATTTTTCAAAATGTCACCCACGTTAGAAATTGAAACTGCTATATCTGAGTCATTTTTTAAGATAAAGACAAACAAAAAATGCTCCTGAATCCTTATATCAAGGTCAAATACTTAAGAAAGAAACCTTTTTCAATTTCTAATTTTTTTGCACCTCACTTTAAATATATATTTTTCTAATTTAATGGCCGCCATTTTGAAACAAGATGGCTGATGAAGCTTGTTACTTGGTTGAGATATTGATGTATACTATCCACATGCCTTCTTCCATCGAAATAGGCGAATACGTGTGGTATCACGAGACAAATACAAGATCGTTTCAAAGTGTTAGCCATGATAGAAATTCAAAGTGCTATAATTCAAACACTTTTTAAGATATAAACAAAAGAACAAATTTTCAGAAACAAAAACTGCTCCAGAATCTTTGTATCAAGGCCAAACACATAAAAAAAATCTTTTTCATTTTCCAATTTTTTAATACCTCATTTTAAATTTTAAATTAATTTTTTTTTTAAATGGCAACCCTTTTGAAACAAGATGGCGAATGAAGCTGGCCAACAAACTCGGTCGAAACATTAGTATGTACTATGTACAGACCAAGTTACATTCAAATCGGTTCATAAATACGCCTGTTATCGCGTGACAAAAATCAGGGCGTTTCAAAATGTCAGCCAAGCTAGAAATTCAAAATGCTATAACTCAGCCATTTTTTAAGATATAGACGAAACAAAAACTGCTCCAGAATCTTTTTATCGAGGTCAAACACATAAAAAAAAATATTTTTTCAATTTTGAATTTTTTGGTTCCACATTTCAAATTTTAAGTTTTTTTAAAATTTTTAAATGGTCGCCATTTTGAAACAAAATGGCGGATGAAGCTGGCCAACGAACTCGGTCGAGACATTGGTCTGTACTATGTATAAACGAAGTTACATCCAAATCGGTTCATAAATACGCCTTTTATAGCGTGACAAATTTCAGGACGTTTCAAAATGTCAGCTTCACTAAAAATTCAAAATGCTATAACTCAGCCATTTTTTAAGATATAGACAAAACGAAAACTGCTACGGAGTCTTTGTATAAAGGTCAAATACATAAGAAAAAAATATTTTTCCATTTTCAATTTTTTGGTACCACATTTTAAATTTTAAATTTTTTTAAAATTTTTAAATAGCCGCCATTTTGAAACAAAATGGCGGATGAAGCTGGCCAACGAACTCGGTCGAGACATTGGTCTGTACTATGTATAAACGAAGTTACATCCAAATCGGTTCATAAATACGCCTTTTATAGCGTGACAAATTTCAGGACGTTTCAAAATGTCAGCTTCACTAAAAATTCAAAATGCTATAACTCAGCCATTTTTTAAGATATAGACAAAACGAAAACTGCTACGGAGTCTTTGTATAAAGGTCAAATACATAAGAAAAAAATATTTTTCCATTTTCAATTTTTTGGTACCACATTTTAAATTTTAAATTTTTTTAAAATTTTTAAATAGCCGCCATTTTGAAACAAAATGGCGGTGGAAGCTGGCCAACGAACTCGGTCGAGACGTTGGTATGTACTATGTACACACAGAATTACATCCAAATCGGTTCATAAATACGAGAGTTACAGTGTGACATAGGTCATATATATATATATATATCAATTTTGAACGGAGGGTGGTTTCGGGGTCTGGGGGTCATGATCGATGAAATTATACCAAAATTTTTTGAAATCGCTTTCCTCCGAACGGCTGCAATAGGTATCTTTTTGTAAAGAAAGCTATCTAAAATAACAACCATTTCCAAATGGTTAAAAAAAAAAAAAAAAAAAAAAAAAAAAAAAAAAAAAAAAACACGAAATAAACAAATAGAAAGACGATCTCTTTAATCACAAAAGGATGGTCTCTTAATAGGGTTTCATGTGATTTTGAGTACATCTTTTGACGTCGACTAAAGAATTTAAAATTTTTAAGTCATAATAGCTGTTGCAGAGGCGGCACACTGGCGTTACATCACGGGTGGCACATTTGACAGCACCAATGCGCCACGCGATACATCATTGAGATCGCACCTATCAGACTATTAATCATTCTATCATTCTATTAAGACTATTAATCATCCCCTGAACAATTATTAAATTGTTTTGAAATTTATTTTTAAAGCTCTAGTGTTGATTATGAGTAATAAAATTTACCTTTCATCAAAATATTTGCTAAATCGGGATTACGTTCTGTATGAAGTATACATTTTTTCATTGAATATCAATGCTTTTCGAGTTATTAGGAAAATCCCTGTGTTTAAAATAATACGATATTTAAAAAATTGCAAATTTCAAGTGTACAATCTTGTGTTTATTGTATTCGAGAACTAATTTAAAAGTTTTTTTTAAGAGTAAATACTTTATTAATCCACAAATTACTTAATTTAACACATTACTAATCTATTAAGGATTTTATTTATTGGATGCTTTTTAAATGTCAACGGCTTTTCAACATTTTAATAGTGTTATTACTCCAAGTCTGTTTCCCTCTTTTAATTTTTTTAAATTTTAAAATCGAAAGTTACTGCGTGCGTTCAACAGATAACATTAAGGATGTGAGAATATTTTAATATAACTGAAGCTTTACTGTTGAGATGGTTAAAAATAATTTTCATTTTCTAAAATACTAAAGAGCAAGAGTTTTCTGAAGGAGCAATGATGAATT
This sequence comes from Maratus speciosus, assembly GCA_963932465.1. NCBI lineage: Eukaryota > Metazoa > Arthropoda > Arachnida > Araneae > Salticidae > Maratus > Maratus speciosus. Next base: position 677,509,546 of record OZ010786.1, read on the forward strand.
GTTTTTGAGTAAAATATCTTCGAGTGTTATTTGAGAGACCATAGTAGACCAAGTCCTTTTTGAAAGAAAATGAGATAGTCCATTTAGAATGTGCATAAAGTATGTTTTATCTACTTAGAAGATGCATAAATTAAGTTCTATCCACTCCCACAGTGAACCAAGTCTATTTTCACATACTTTCTCATATATGGCATCTGTTTACAGACTTGGTGCACTGTGAGACTTAATAAAGCAGATTTTATGCACCTTCTAAATAGACTATCTCATATTTCTTTGAAAATGGACTTGGACTACTATGGGTGTGAGCCCCTCATTTATAGGTAAGTTCTGTGGATTTTCCTATGTGTAAAGCGTTATCTATAGATATCCTCCATGAACGCAACTCAATTTTTCAAATTAGAAGATTTACCATTCTGCTTTGCTGGGTGAATTTCTTCCCATATAATTTCAACTTCCAAATATCACAATGACACCAAAATATTCGACCAAATTAATTTGAAAATAAATTAATGCATTTCTTCGTGTATATAATAAACTGAATTTTTGGTTTGCAAAATACTGGTGCGAATGGGACATTTGGGTATTTTTAAGCAATTCATCCACCAGAGCTCAAAGGGTTAAACGTGTAATTTTTTGGTTCGTAAATAGGAAATTATTTTAAATTAAAGACTGGGAAATGAATTCCAGTCCTTACAGAATTTTTTTTTTAAACAGACCAAATGAAAACAACTATTTACCACAATTTTCTTATGAAATGTTTTGTTTAGAGGTACAAGAGAAGGTTCGAATAACGAGCCGTTAATTCCCAAATTGGCTCAACCGAGCCAGCAAACTGATATTTATATGGTAGATAATTATATTTATTTTCTTATGAAGTAGTGTAATGTAAAATAGAATGCAATTATAATGACTTAAATTGATTTATTTTGTTAAATTTGACCAAAATCACAGCAAAGTAATCCAAAATATTAATATTAACAAAGGATCAGATTGCTGAGGTTGGATGAGGCAATTTGGGAATTAACGGCTCGTGTTCGAATACCGGCTAGGGTCCAAATACCGGCTACTAGGTGTTCTGAGAACTGAGCGCAGCACAGCCTAGCGGTGGTAGGCAGAGTTTGTAGCTTTAATTGAGAGAAGAAAGTCACGAAATGTACGTCACTGAAGTCTGTCTCATTTACAAATAGTAAATACAAAAGTGTCGAATCGACGAAATCTGGTACATCAAAAGTTTTTCACAAGTGTGTTTCTCATTTTTTTAACATATACTGATCGTATATTGGCTTGAATTGTTGATTAAGTTATTTTCTAGGCATTTTTAGCTCTAAATTGCAAATACCGGCTAGCCGGTATTTGGACCTCTCTCGGTTGCTCTGCTTGAAGGGGAGGAACATAAATAATTTAAATAGTTCCATAATTAATAAATTAATTTAAATGGTTCAAAAATAGTTCCAGTCCCATTTAGCAATATGAAAAAAGCAACTATGGCCATAATTCTTCAGGACCGACACTGGTTACCGGATTCCTTCCCAAAAAAGCGCTGTTGGATACTCCAAAATTGCCAGTAATAAATGTGAAGAGAAAGAAAAAAAATGACGGAGTAAACCAGGCGAAAGAGGCAGAAACTGTATTTTAACCCTCTCGCTGCACAACATGAGATTTCCTCGGGCAACGTAAAAGTATCAAAATTTGCGCAACCCGAGATTTCCTCGGGGATGCAATTTTTTTCCGTCTAATTAACTCTCCTTGTTTATTCTCACCAGTTATTTTTGTATTGTAAATTTTGCCTTTTTTAATGAAAGCATTTTCCCGATTAAATTAGAAAAAAAATTTTGTTTTTAAAAACAGGTGACAAAAGAATAAAAATTCTTAAAAGACGCTCGTCGTGAAGGGGTTAAATACGCAATTTTTAAAGCTATTTTGATAAAACAATTACGCAGCGAAAGGCTTAAAAAAGTAAAATATTGAACAGAGGAAGATGATACAAAAGGATGGTTGAGGGGATTCTGGGTTCAATGTTAAGAATGCGATATGTGGGCTGATAGGGACTGCACCGACGCAGAGAACGATATTAAGTTTGTAATTTTTTCGGATAAAATTATTCTCATTTCAATCAGCAAGCTTTTTTTTATTTTACACGTTAAAAAACAAAACTAGAACCATAATGGGAAGAAGACTGTGAGAGGTATTCGTAAAGAATTTTAGAAATTTGACAAAAATACTTGTTTATTAAAAATTGCATACTTTTTCTGTGCATAAGAAATGTTGTTAATCAATAAATTTTTTTAAAATAATAATCTTATTGCTTAATAATTGTCATTAGCTCTGTTTATGTGATCTTTTGGAAAAAAAACGTAGGTAGCCGGTATTTAGACCCCATTTTAAAAACTCAAAATTTGAAGACTTTCGGAATTTTGCTTTTTATAAACAGAAAACGCCTTTTAAACTGATTTTTTTCTCTAAACAGGTGTAAAACATGTCAAGGTACCCTGCTGTCCCTTTTTACTTTATTAATTTTGAAAATTGTATGATCTACATTGAAAACAAAAGTGGTAGCCGGTATTTAGACCTTTTCCTCTATCTTGCAAATGTCGTAGAAACCCGCTTTGCGATGATCTTTTTCTTGTACTTCTTATGGTAATCTCCGAGGAAAATAATTTTTAAAAATGAGTCATGTCTAAAAATATAATCACTCCAAAAGCAGCTATTCCAAAGAATTCTTTTAAAATGAATATTAATTTATATATATTTTTACTAGCTATATTTTTATTAGAAATGTGCAATAGTAGAATTAGTAGTTAGATCTTTGCAATTGATAATTTCTTTTCATTACTTCCTTTTAGGTTTATTGAGTTTACGAAGATCCCGTTAACAAGTAAGTTATTTTTGATCAAACATGTTTGTATGAGATAGACATATTATTACTCTATAATAAAACACTAATACTACAATATATATTAAAACACACATACACACATAAATAACACCTGCAATTGAACAGTTAAAGGTATATATAAATATTATACAGACATACATACAATAAATACAATAAACCCAACTGGAGTGAAAAATTAGCCAGAGCCAGGAATCGAACCCGGGACACAGTACACAAGACTGATGCTCTAACCACTGAGTTACTCCGGCCGATACCTCAGTCTGCAATTTCTCAATAATAAACCATGTTGGGGAAGTCACCAGCCATCTATACGACAGCCTTGGATGAAAGGACAACGATGAATAGATTTTTACTATTACATCGATCTACGATAATTATAATAAAACACTCACACTACAATAAATATTAAAACACATATACACACATAAATAACGTCTGCATTCAACAGTTAAAGGTGTATATAAATATTATACAGACATACCTACAATAAATGCAATAAATACTCCAGTTGGGTTTACTCCATATTGGGTTAAATCATATTCTATTATTCCACTTAATTCAATTCAAAACTAAATAACAGTACGCATGTACAAGTTTATATCCAAACTGTGTCAGTCCACATTAAAAATTTTGGTGTCTCATCTAATTAGAGAAGATTTATGCCAACAAGCACTAGCTTGACGACAATGACATGCCTTCTAAGATGTTTTGCGTTCAAAATCGTTTTGATACATATAATTTTCATATGGAGATTCATATCATTTCAATATCGACACTGTCGCAGTGAGGCACCTTATAGGGTACCAATGGTACCAGAGAAAAAAAAACTTTTAATACATAAAATGTCGGAAATTTTATACTCTTTGATGATTGCTGATTTTTACGTAAATTGCATAGTTTTGAAATTATTTTGAAAGAACAAAGAGAAGCCCGGATTTTTCACGTTTCTTACAAAAAAAGTGTTATCCCGGAAAAAAATGTGTTGGTAAACTTCAGATTCGTGTTCAGCGATCCAAAAAACATATAGACACGAAATATCAAAACTACACCGAAACTTCTTTTTAATTTTCTGCCAAATGACTGGACTGTTGTCCATTTCGGATTAAATTTTCATCTGAAAATACACATATTCTTTTAGTCTTTTATTCAACTCATCCTGTTTTTAGTACGTTAAGCTGGAACTTTGTGATCGATTTTTAACTCACTTCCTGATGTGACAGAATTATATAAAATATATACAAATGTGTGAACTGATAGCAACACATCCTTTTCATATTTTTACAATTTAATTATAAATTAATGCATTCATATTTAGATGTTTCAATAAACGCTCACCAGTATATGCCAAATCGAGTTCAAACCCCACCAAATTAATGTATTGTAACAGAAATTGTTTTGGGGAAAACATAAAATGCTGTCAAAAAATTAGGCATGATCTTCCATACTTCTAAAACTAGAGTCAAAAATAAGGTAAAAAAATTACTAAAATAAATAGGATCATAGTGAAAAAGAGAGAGCAAAATTTTTGTTTCACATTATCCTACTGTCAGGATGTCAGGCAACAAAGGGGAAATTTAAAAAGGCAAATTTATTAAAAGTTACTTAAAATAAATAATTTGGCGTTTTCTTTAACTTTTAATATTCACTTGTGCATTAAAATCTTTGAAAGAGTGTGGCAAATTAAACTGATCAGAATTCATAAAAAAAAAGAAAGAAGAAAAAATATAAACATTACATCACAGTCTCGTTAGAAAATGCTTATGGGTATTGTGAGCGATTCGTTATACATTCATTCTGAGTTTAGAAGCAATTCAAAGGGTAAAAAAAAGTGCTCAACGTTTATTATTATTCTTTCGCAATGGAAGTGGCACGCGATAGAGATAATTTTTAAAAAATCATGCTTGCATAGAAAAAAACATAATAAATCAGTGAACGCATATACAGTTTTCAAACAAAATGCATTTAAAAATACATTTTTCCCCTATACGACGGTGTAAAAACGGTAAAAGTTTCGATGTTTGGAGGTTTAAAAAACCGCAGTTGTAAAAATTTGAAAACCGAAATTTCATCGTCATCCGTTGTCATTCGCAAAATGACGTCAGCGTTACACACAGATACGTTTATCCTTTATAATATAGATAGATGCAATAGCTTCTGTACAACAAAAGTTATAAGTAAAAATCCAAACACGTTGAAGCAATATATCCTGTATTTTTAATGGATTTGCTACAATATTTACTGTAACAAAAAGGGTTCCTCTTGCCATATTTGCTAATACCCACTTTTTCACTCGCAAAACATATTGCAAACGTTTATTTACGTATTTCTCTTGTTACTATTTGAATTAAAATTACAACACTATGATAAACTGTAAAGTGATTAATAATTTTGATCCCGTTATCTGTAAGAAAAGTTTTTCATAAGCGACTGATTTTGAAAACAAGCCCATAAGCTTATGCCAAATAAATATTCTTTGAGTCCAATGATTTTTATAAAAAAATCTTTGGCTTTTTATTTTATTTTCTTCATTCTTCAGATATGCTGAGTTTTAATATTTAAAAAGCATATTTTTTTTATTTGTATATTTTAATCATTCTTTTTTCTTGTTTAAAGTAATTTGAATGCCTCTATGCTCCAAAAAGAAATATCCCATTTAAGTCTAGTGATAAAAATGATAAGAATTATAAATGATGAAATTAATTTTCGTTTATATGTATTCAGGGTATGTAATATGACTATTAAACACAAACTGACTTCGACACGGGAGAGGTGCTTACGTCTTCACTCACTGGTTCACTTAAGATGGAAAAAAATCTCCATTTTCTTTAGGTGATAAGACTGAAAGCAATTCAATCAATTAAGTTGCTGATGTGGATTCTTTTGCAACTTTTATTTGACAAACAATGGGTAACTATTAAAAAAAAAATGGTTCTTAATGCACATATCCCCATGAAAGTTGAATCCTTGTTTTTCTGGCATACAGTTATTTGTAGTAGAAATGGATGTCATTGAATTAGTATAAAAGCATAGCAGTAATACAATGCAGTCATTACTGCTAGAGCATGCAGTAATGCAGCATGGTGTTATCATGTAAAGAATATGATTTAACAACAATTCTGTAAAATTTCTTAATTTTATTAATTGACATACTCCTATAATACAAGCTTATAGAGTTGCTAATCAAAACTCGATATTTGACTTGACCCATGAAATCCATGTATTGATTAAGATGGCATACCGGAAAAATATCGTTAAAGTTTTTTTTACCCAAGTAAAAGTTAGTAAGCTAAGTGTGTCTGAGACGGTTTTAGTTAGCTGACTGTGATATTAACAACTTGCTTTATTAATAGGGTAGTAATTACTTTCTAAATGGAACGCGCCTCGTTATACGTAATAGTGTAATCACTGAAGACTAACAACTAAATTTGATTTATAAATTAAAGATTGTGAAGGCACAGCAACAATACCAAGTGTATGAAAGTTGATATTTATCGCCCCCCTCCCCCACAAGATGATTTTTAAATGTAATTAAAAAAATTTCTTATTGTGAAGACTGACTTTACTTAGCAAATTAGCAAATAAATTGCCACAGTCTTGTGGATAATTATAGTTAAACTTATTAAAGTTATTAATGTCTGTAAATTGTATTAAGTCGTGTTCCACGCATCTGATTCCATTTCAAATGAGTGTACTTTCTATTTTCAGCTTATCGGATCAGTACTACGTTCATTCTAATCCGCAATCTACATCGCGCAGCGGATATTATTTTTGTAACAGTGTTTACAGTGAATACAGTTACAGTGATGGATTTTACTATTATGAATATTATCCTGTATATTTCCTACGTCCAAAGTAAGTATAGTCAAAATAATGTAAATATCTACAATTTCTCTCAAATACGTTTTCAGAAAAAAATTAATAATGTTTGTACGTATTTAAAGAATATTTAAATGTTATAAGAATTTTCTACACAATCGAAAAATTACTTCAAAAGGGAAATCAATTAAAACGATTTTAAGTAACGCATGCATTTGCAAATTGTCATTCTACTTGATAAATTGTCATTCTACTTCTGATATTATCTAATGAAAAAGTTGCATTTTCAAAAAATAAAGTTTAAACCTCTTTCCCAAACTCTCTAACGCCTGCGGCCTATAAACTGGACAGTTTCATTTTTCTCCATGTATTCAGTTCATGCTTGTTACAGGTACTGTTATGCACTTGCTTATAATGTAGCATTTTTTTGATAGCTACCATTTCATTTCTCCATTTCGCTGGTAACTGCTATATATTAGATTTCTTTTCAAATATTGTATTTTGAATAGAGGCCTATTTTGCGATTGGGGTAGATTTTATGTCACCATAGCTTCTTTTAATGATGAATTAGGAAGTATGTTCCCATGGTTATATAAGATAAATCTTCAGAAATTCTTATTACTTTAAATTGGAAACGTGCTGCAAATAATATAAAATACAGAGTGAAGCTTTGGTATTCAAAGATGTGTAAAGAAGAGTCAGATTGTGATAAATTGAGCAGTGTTTTTGTCTGTGCTACAATTTGTCTTGATTAAAAAGCCACATCCTAAATTACACAAATATTTTTTATCAAAAATTAACACTCTCGCTGTACAATCCACGATCTCCACAGCAACGTAAAAGTAGGAAAATTTGCGCAGCCGACTATTTCCGTGATATTTTTTTACGATCTAATTCTATATTAAAAAAAGAACTCTTTTACAAAAACATTTTATATATTTTAACTCTAAAATAAATATAGATTTGAAATGTGTAAGAAAATTAATGCACCATTTTTTAACCTATTTTGATTTTTTTTTTAAGTATACGTAGCGAGAGGGTTAAAAGTGAATGCAAGAGGCTTTCTTAATTTACTATTTGCTGGCAATCATCCAAAAACAATAACTAATAATAAATTATTAAAACTAATAACAGCTATTATATTAATAATAAAGTATTCACGATACCCAATTTCTTATCAACTTATGTTTCCCCAGTTGACTTATTTTAGAGAACTTTCCGCTTTTTAATGTGTTTTGGCGCCTAACAGCTTTACCAATAAATTTTATAGTTATTTACGTTTTTAAAATATATTGTTGTCACTAAAGGGACTTCATAAAAAGAAGAGAGTGGCGACATGCGAACAGGAGGCATGCTGAAATTGGAAATTTTTCTTAAAACAATGGCAACCCACCTTCAACAACTTGGCAGTACTTGCCGGTACAAGTTGGTTTAGACCAGCGAGACAAGTCAACAAACTTTATTTCTGCGATGCTGTCCAGGTGAGCCCAATTTTAATGCAAAATTCTTTCCTCTAATCAAATTTTATAGGTCGTATGTCACTACTCTCTTTTTCAAAAAGCTAACGTAATCGACAGCATCGATTCGCAATGCATAAACCCGCGATATGCATAAACATGCGTTAAAACTTTTGACGTATCACTGTAAAAGTATGTCAGCGATTGGATAACTATTTTTTGCTTAAAACATTCCGTGGCATACTAGTATTAATCATTTTATTTCAAACATTGTAAGTTGTTGTGTCAGGTGATTCAATTTAAATGGAGATTATTTCAAAATAATTCAGATTGAGGTTTTTTTATTGGAATAACAAAACTTCTGCATCCAGAAGTTCAAGTAAAATTGATAATCAAACTGTCGGGATGTTTTCGTGTGGACCTTGTATATTTGAAATTGAAAAAAAAAATCAGCCATATTTAAACCTTTTAATTTACCAGTTATTTACAAAAAAAAAAAAAAAAAAAAAAAAGCACAGAAGCGTGATCAAGACAATTTCTTATTTTTTAATAAATAGATTTCTTAAATAGATTTTTTAAGTAACCGTGCTAGACGCATCATGACAATGTAATTAATATTAAAAGAGATTTGAAAAGGAGCAAATTATGCTAACTATTTGATAAATATGTGATATAACTGGCTTTTAACTTGTATAATATTCTAATATTTCTTCTCGAGAGAAAAAAATGTATACTTCCTATTTTACGAAAACTGTTTATAAATGGTTTGCTAAAATCTATAATTTTTATTACAAAGGCGTTTGTAAGTATTTTCAAATAAAATTTTTAAATGTACCACGAAATATGTATATTTTTTCTTTCTGTTTTCTTCTAGTTATATGATTTACTATCCTGAGTTTCAACTTCAAGATTACAGTTCTGACTATATGTACTACCCCTCTTACACTTATCTGCCAGTGAATTCATATTATTATGTGGAAAGTTTTAACTACGCTTTACCAGCTTATGCGTACAATGTCGCTCCCTGCATTGATACAGCTGCTTTATATCAAAGTCATGCGATGCCTTCTTCAATGGAAAATAACTTAGATACCTATTAAGTATCTGATTCCAGTTTATACAATACCGACATGGGGTAAGAAAACTTCATACTATTTCCCTTAAATATTACAGAGATTTATGGTTTAAAATGTAAGACATCGTAACTGGCGTTACTTCAAAATTTAATTTTTAAAATACATGAACTTAATTATTTTAATTTTGATAATTATTGTATTCTTAATTATTGATTTTAACCACGGTTTTGCGTTACTTAGGCTCCAGCAACCTTTTACATAAGATAAGCAAATTAAATAAAAAAGTCTCAAGCAGGATATAGGATCTGAAAATAAAATATTTAAAGACATTTGGATAAAAAAAACACAAAAATGTTTAAATTTTGAATTAAATGTGGAAATGAGTCATAAATGCATCAAAAATTGTGCGAAAACTGAATGAGGTACTACAGTTCCCTATAGTAGCTTTATGTTTTGCTAATTCGTCCTAATAACAGGTATGTTAATGCTTGAAAAGAAGACATACTTTTTTACAAAGTTTAAAAATGTACATGCCTGTTACTTGTCGTCCTGTTTTACTGCTGTCTAATTTTCTTCAATATATTTTGAGATACACAAAAATATATGTTATTAAGATAATACAAAACGTTAGAGATTCAAAATTGTATGTTGCCTCTTTACGAGGGCACAGAAAAGAATTCGTTTATGTTATAATCTATGACTTAAAAAATTTAAAAAAACAATTTAATAACATTATGCCACTTTCAACAAACTTTGTTTGTTGTCGTCATCGTAAAATTTTCTTGTCAATTCAATCGTCTGCAATGAAAGTTTATTGAGAATACATTCCTTTTTGAGACGTAGCTTTCTCGGAAGTAGTTAAAAAAAGAGCATATCAGAGTTATCTGTAGGGCGGTAACACCAAAATCAAATAAAAATATACGGATGTCAAGATCTAACAGGATGATCAGTTTTTCTAAATTCGGTGCATTAGTTCTTGATATATAAGCATTTTTGGAAATTAAGCATAGCAGCGCCAGCTTCTTGGAGATTTACACCAAAATCTGATCACCATTGACTTATGTCAAGGTCCAAGTGATATGGTCAAGGTCTGAAGTTTGATCAAATTCCGCGCATTAGTTTCAATACAGAGCGTCCACAAAAATGTGTCATATACTGACAGACAGATTGACATACAGACAGACATCCTTCTATATATAAAAAAAAGTAACGCTTTGGAAATGGACCAATGAAAATCTGCGTAGATACGGCGAAACACATTTGACTGGTCAGAGCTTTCTGACGCTATAAGGGGGATTACTAAGATGGGGGGAGACCCGACTCTGTGGCCAAGCGTCGCAAGTTTGACGCCAACTTGGCGATATATTCCCAAATTTGGCGACCAAAATTAGTCGCAAAAAGTGACGCCAACTTGGCGCTATTTCCAGTATTTCGCCAAATTTACATAGACTTCCATTGAAATCCAATAGGGTTTACTTGCTTGTAGAAAATCAACAAATTGTGATATTTCAATGCAACAAAAAGTAATATTAGCTTATGAATAGAGCTTAATTGAACTATTTACATTATTTTTAAGCGCAAACACCAACTATTTACAATATTCGTAACACTATATACATAATGTTTATTTAATTTGTAATTATTCAAATAAATTATAAATTTTACCTAATTTTTTATGATTAATAATTCTTTTAATTATGAAACTCTGTAAGCTCTAATGATTATGTGCTTGGTGACAAGGAAATAAAATCTTCAGGAGTTGGGGAGGAACGCGTCTTTACCAAGTGGTATCAAAAAATTGAATGCATAGAAAATGAGGAATCGCGAAGCGATCCAGAGTGGAAACGCGAAACAATTACGTCTGGGATTGGCTAGAAAATAGGGATTGCTTCGCGATTACGCGGGGGGTTGGTGAGCGTAGCGAGCAGGGGGGCGGAGCCCCCCTAGTTTTTAAAAAAATAATAAAATAATTCCAGGACCTTTTGAAACGTATAAATCCGTCAAAAACCGTGTCTAAATTATTCACTAATACAGTATTTTTTTTCTTGTAAAGATAGATTAAATGAATAGAAATTAGGTTAAAATATTCTTGAGTCTCACAAAAAAATTTCCTAGAATAAATAGGTGCATTTATCGTTTATAAGATCTTTAATAGGCTGCAGATAATAATTATCATACGTTATTGTGTGTAGATGCTCAATATTGACACTGCACTTTCATTTGTATTACGCATACCACCAAACTAAAATAAATTTTGGTTCACCTTGTGTTGTGCTTGAAATCTATTGCTACAATAAAAGGTCACATAAAGCAATTAATACATAAGTCTTTATGGAGATCTATTCTTGAGTTGTGTTTTATATGGAATTATGCATGTTCCAGCAGACCTAAATTTTATTATGCGGCACATATGTCATTCAGAGTCCAGATTTACAACAGCAGAAATTAATTTCTATACATTTTCAGGTATGGCTTAGTGCTACTTGATATGTTCTTTTAGTAATGCTATTCGTTTTCAAAGTACAAAATGACAAACACCCTTTTAAACATTAGCATTATTTATATTTCAAGAATTTTACAAGTGTTTGCGAATATAAAATACAGAGTTTCAGTCGGTGTCGAGAAAGAGTTTGGCGGCGAGCTTTGCATATCGGCTGCAAAAACCTATGTCAAAAAACATTTATTCATACATTTTTCACTTCTAATCTATAGGAGCCGAATTATCGAGAATTAATTATTACAGATTTTATCTATCAATTGCATAATTAGCAAAGATAATAAATGTTTTAAAATTAGCGTTATTAGGTATTTTGTTAGTTCCCGGATATTTTCAGTTTTTAATTCACTAAAAGAGTAGAAAGAAAGTTTTTCGTCTCTGCAATTTCTTTTTTTATAGTAATTGAACTGTCATTTTGTGATGTAAATTGCGATCAGCGCCAATTGGCAGAAAATGAATTGACGATATTTGAGCAAGTTCAACAAGTGTACGTACGATTTTACTTGCAGTACACCTAACGATGAAAATTTCTTAGAATATACTTATAAAGTGGAAAAGTATTTCATAATTTAATCGAAAATAGTCGTATAATTTCACTTTTTTATTTTTATTGTGGCAGTTACCCATTTACAGCAAAAATACATTGAACATTTTTAATATATAAAAGATTGTCGTTGGTGGAGTAAGGGTGTGTGTGTGTGGGGGGGGGGGGGGGTATTGAACGTACAATACAAATCGAGAGACCGAAAGTAACATTTGGTTATTGCACGGTTAAATATATTTATAAATCAGAATATTAAGGAATGAGACAAAAAGCCTTTGATAGTTTGAATGAGAGACAATAGATAAAAAAATTATGCATAAGAGAAAGTTAAATAGCTTGCAGTTGGTTGAATTTGAAATTCTAGTGTTATAATAGATTATATTTATTCCAATTGACCTTGCAAAACTATTTATTACTTTCAGATGCCACCAAAAAGGGTGAACTCCTTTTTATTTAAATCCTTTTCATTCCGGAAATTTTTTTTCAAAACAATAAAAATATTTTAATATAATTCTCATTTGATTTAGTACGTAATAATTAGCCATTAAGAATCTAGTCCTTTGTTGTGAATCGAATCTATCTCCTTAAAACCGTCATTTGCTTTAATATTATCTAAATATTTAATTTATAAGTGTTGCAAAAAGGATGAGAAAAGGGATGTAGATTGATTTTAAAGTATGAAAAATGTTGAGCGATACTCAAAAAGCGGTCATATACTTTGAGTGCCTTTGTGAATCATTTGTGTGTTTTAGAAATTACAATCTGTCATTCATTTTATATTAACATGTACAATTTCAGTTTCTTTAATGTGTCGCTTATTTTTTAGATCTTGTATTAATACCTATGATAGTTTTTCGGAAATAGTGGGAGAAGTAATGACCACTGGTCGTCTTTTTTATGAGGAATATCCTGCAATGTTAAATAATGCTGCAGTTGATGATGAAGATAAAAGGTAAGCAAGTTTCTTAAAATTAGTTTTAGTGTTTTTAACATAATAGAACAAGGCAAAATTTCCTTAGAAACACTTGTTAGTCAATAAAAGGAAAAAAAAAGATCCTTTATAACAAAATAATGTTTTGCATTATTATTTATAGATTATCGTTCAAACATTTTTTGCACAAAAGCATGCTGATATCAAGATATTTGCACAGAGTATATATCCCGACAACGTGTTTCTGTTATTTAAATACTGAATTTCCAATAAAATAAGGTATATCTGACAAAAAATATTTCACTGAAATTGTTCACGGAATGTTCGGTCGCAATAAATCTCGGCTGTTTTAGAAGAAGTCATCATAATGTTTTTTGGTTGTAGTTCTCTTTAAAAAACTTTAACATAGAATGTATCTTAACTTGTATTTTCTTCATATCCTTGTTTTAGACACAGTCACTTGAATTAGGAAGTTATTTTAATTCTATAATGACTCACTTTCGATTGTTTGAAATGGTATGATATCAAGAGAAGTGCACTGTTATGAGCAGGGGCGGCGCCAGAACTTGCCCGACGGGGGGGCATGGTATCCCCGACAGGGGGGCCGAAATAGTCCCTGCGCACCCGACCAGAATCCGAAAATTACATTTGAAGTCAACCGGCAACCCGATCCGAACCCGACATATTTCAATCTGCATCCGGCCCGAACCCAAAATACTTTAACCCGCAACCCGAACAGAATCCGAAATGAAAGGAAAGTAAATAAAGTTTTAATGCAAATGTGAAATATATAATTAAATCCCTAATACCAATTTTATGTTTTCCATAGAAAAATGGACAAATCTGTATTCTTTAATATAAGAATATAGTAAAATGAATAGCAGACACCTTGTTAGATGGAGTAGTGCATCGGCTTGGTGTCGGGCTGTACTTAATTTTCCTTTTCCGGGTCGGGATGACTCCATCTTTCTTACCCTTGGTCGGGTTCATCCTAGACTATTTCTTGCTGATCATATTTATGCTTTTTGCAAGTTGGGTTTTTAGGATTTTCAGAAAAAAGAAAAAAAAAAGTTTGAGCAGAACTGTGTTTTAAATGAAAATAAATATCTATATGAATATGGATGAATATATATTCAATTTACTGCATCAGATGTAAAATGTATATAAGAAATGTGATCATAGGTTATTCTCTCTTTAAGAACCATTTTTTTTTTTCGTGCTCCGGCATATAAAAAATATTACCATCATTTCTTTTCTGATAAACAGAAATATGTATGTATTGTATTTGTGATAGTTTTTGCACACATACACATGTTAAATATATGTAGATTGGGAGGTGACCACTATTCAAAAGTATAAGCGTACGAATATATAAGTGTAGGAATTGAAAAACTGTTCACTAAATAGACGTGTCCGCTTTTTCGGGAGTGTCCATTGTGGAAATCTTATTACATATAGATTTTTAACCAGAAAAAAATATTTCGGAGATTATTTTGAAAAATCGGATCAACCCGAACCCGACCCTCAGCAAAAAAGTAGAAGTCAACCCGACCTCGACCCACAACAAAAAAATATAGCTCCAACCCGGGGTCGGGTCGGGTCTGATGCGAGTAAAAGCGGGTTACCCGACCCGATGCAGAACTCTAGGCCGATTTCGTAATATATATTAAAAAAGTTTCCCCGAGCCCGGACCTGTCTCGAAGCCCGAGTTCAGTAAAATTTTCGTTCATTAAGCTCGGCCAGGGCTTAATTTTTATCTCAAGACTCGGGTCGGGCTGAGACAAAATTTTATTTTTTTAAATGTTGGGCCGGGTAGGAATTTCATTCTTCCAGGGACAAGTCTGGGTCTTGAATTTTTTCTGTAGATTCGGGCCAGACCGGGACTGTATTTTATTCTTTCGGGGCCGTATAGGATGATAATTTTTTTTCTCACGAGTAATGTCCCGGTAACGTTCCTCCGTTATTAGTAGAGAAAATGGACGATAAAACAGCATATCTTTGTTTGTTTCTTCTTCTTTCTTTTTTGTTTGCGTTTTTTTAAATAAAAGGTGGGGTATTTGGTTAATTTCTAGAGAAATTAATGAAATCCCAGCAATTTCTGAAGAAATTAATCAAACCCCCCTGCGCCAAAAATGCGAAAAAAGCAGACAGACCGTGCCGGCATGGTATGCTTGTAACAGGAAATGCGCAAGTGTTTAGCTTTTATAACGGGCCGGGCAAACAATAGTTCAGCTTGATACTATGTTAATTTAAGCAATAACATAAAAAACACTCTTTGTTTACCCATTCAATTTATAAAAATACTTGCCAAACACTTTTTGATAAAGGTTAAAGTGAGCAGATGTATTTTACCATGTCTTATCTCTTCTTGAACCTTATTTCGTATAGGCGCCTAAAGATTGCGGTCAATCAAATAAACATTAAACAGAAGAGCACATGAGTTCTAAGACAATATATAAGGTATTCGGTAACATCCGGCTGTTCTGAGGACTGTGGCTGACTTGTGATTGAATTCTCTCCTCTCAGACTAAAGAATAAAATTTTAATTTAGAATAAAGGCCGAAACTAGCCTTTTTTGCACCCGGGAAAAGCATGGATTTTGGCGCCCCCCCCCCCCCCCCCACTTCCGCAAAGTATATTTACAAAGAGAATTTTAGTAATTTCTAATAGCCGACTTATTTTAAAATTTGTAATCATAAAATATGTAATACTGAACTACGTAATCTACAATGGCGGATCCAAGAGGGAGATCACGAGGGTCATGACTCCCCTCTGAACACCAACAAAAATATTCTAAAGATCATTTTTAAAATGAAATATACAGTTAGAGTCCCGATTACTCGAGTCCTGCTTAACCAAGTTTCCGCTTTCACCGAGTTATTTTCTTCTGATGGACTGATGGCTTCTATTATTATGAAACAGCCATTATAAATGAAGTGTTAGGTGAAGATGAAAGAGCAGCTGTAAAAAGTTAGAACTCTGATTTTTCTGGTCAGAATGGAAAGAAAAAAAATGGCCATAAATTTTTTTGACAAAAAAAAAAAAAAAAAAAAAAAAAAAAAAGGCCATTATTTTTCTTTCCATTCTGACCAGAAAATCAGGGTTCTAACTTTTTACGACTGCTCTTTCATCTTCACCTAACACTTAATTTATAATGGCTGTTTCATAATAATAGAATCCATCAGAAGAAAATTATCCATTCCAAAGATATAATCCTTCATTTGGCGTCCCTTCGTTCTGGCGCCCGGGGCGCATGCCCCCTCTGCCCCCCCCCCTTAGTTTCGGCCCTGAGTAAACTCATAAAAATTTGATGTAATTTGGGCATGGTGAAATAGCGGAACATTTAACATCCGGCGTAGTTGTTCCGCGGGACGAATCCCGGGATCCCTGAAAATCGGGACATTCCGCTTAAATCTGAACATCTGGTAACATTAAGTTCACACTACAATAATTTATAAGGCTCATAAGCTTTTTGCAATTCGGGTTGCTGGGTCCCAAACAAGTTTGAACCCAAGTACGTATCAGATGAAAAGAAATACAAATTTGAATATGAATGAGAATGCAATCAGTTTACTGCATGAGAAATAAAATGGTAAGAAGTGTCATAATAGATATCATTTCTTTAAGAAACATTTTTTCCTCTTTCGAAATTTGGAAAATATTATCAACTGTTCGCTTTTCAGACATACAATAACATATGCATCATATTTGTGATAGTTCATGCACACCTACACGTTACATGTTTGTAGATTGGGAGGTATCCACTATTCAAAGAGGTATAAGCGTACAAATATTAAAGTGTTAGGAATTGAAAAAGTGTTCACTAAATAGAGATGTCCGTTTTTCGGGATTGCACATTTAGGAGGTCTTGCTGTATATAAATTTGTAACCTGAAAAATATTTTGGACATTCTTTTGAATAATCTGGTCAACCAGAACCGGACCTGCAAAAGTTAAGACCTCACCCGAACCCGAAACAATGAAAGTCAACACGACCCGTTGGGAAAAAGTAAATCATCCCAACTCGAACCCGACCCGCAACAAAAATATATTACCAACCCGACCCGAACCGATGGTCGAATCGGGTGCGGATAAAATGGGATAATCCTACCTGATGCAGGACTCTAGTAGATGTTTGCATAGGCCTCGATTTCCAGGCCCGAGAATGGCGGAATATCCCGGTGATTTGAAGAGCTTTTTCTCTTATTTTAAGAAATTTTTTTCTTTTCACTGAAAAATTTTAGAAAATCTTGTGCATCTTGTTCATGAATTTTACTTATTTTTAGATAAAAGGGATTTATAAATTCCGTTTCTAAAACGTAAAAATACTAGGCAGCAGAGCTGCCGGAACACCCATGTAAATTGACGATCATGCTGCTTTAAGTGTGAGTATTTCAGGTAGTTACTTTTTTTCTGTATTTTGAGGGGAAATGGGCAAATCAAAACGGAATTTTTCATGTTTAAATGAAATATAATCAAGGGAAAAAATTGTTCAATTCACAGATTATTTTAAGGATCAATTCACGGATTATTACTACAGAGTCCTGCGTGGTTTGGGTTATACCCGACCCGAACCCGGAAATTCTGTGTCCATTCAACATGAACCAGTTAAAAAAAAAAAAAAAAAAAAAGTCGACCCGATCCCGACAAACATCGACCTAAAACGACAGTATTCAACCCGAACCCAATACTAACACAAAATGAAAAACATATATACATATTGTAATGGAATAATGGAAAAGTAGTCTACAATTATATCTCTAGCATCAATTATATTGTTTATGTAGAAAAAACAATATATCTGTATATGTACTCGTTGATACTCAAATAATATAGTTTTTCCTTTTAAAATATATTGAGAAATCGGGTAGAATCGAACCCATCCGCCAGAAAAAAATTAAAGTGAATCCAACTCGAAAAGTAGAAGCCCTTCTCAATCGCCGCGGCGAGCGGCCCCTATTCGTCCGCAGCCTTTTATTCTTCCACTTATTCCGACTCTTTTGCGAAAGCAAGGTTCGTAGGTCCCCAGCCACGTCCCGAGTGAAAGACACTCTAGCAAAAGCCAATTTGAGAAAAAAAAGGAAAATCAAAAATTGAAACCGGACAAATTTAAAAGAGAAATTACACAAATTAAAGATACCGAAAAGCGGGAGGGTAGGGCCCGGGGCGATGAAGCTACCAAACGATTCCCAGCTACTTCAAGCTCTTTATTAGTCTCGGTCGGCGGTTGGGTAGAGATCTGCACGGGCCCGGGCTTGGCCCGAGGCCCGTACCCGGCCCGGCGGAATGAAGGCGAGTTTTCAAACGGGCCGGGCCGGCAGAATTAGGGCAATTTTTTCAACGGCCCTGGCCGGCAAAAAAATTAATCGGGCCTATCGGCCCGATATAAGGATTTAACCGAACCAGATAAAATACGAGCCATTTTCAATGAATATGATTTTTTCGAGAAGTATAAATGTGCGTCACGAGCCGATGAGAGTTTAACAACATCAATACAGAAATGCAACATGTCCATCGTAGATATCAGCATCGTACAGTTACAAGATGCCTGATTCCGAGTTTAATTTTTTTTCAGCAGACTCGTGCCGGGACGGAACTGGTCTTAATCGATATCAGGATGTGTAGATCAGTCATTGTGTTTTGTAGTATTAATAGTCATAATGAACTTCTATTACCAGTATCTTTGGAAATATACCTTAAGGTGGTTCTCATATTCACTGCTCAACAATGCGAAGCCTTCAGACACATTTTCTGACAAAAATTTTAACTATAAAGGCATAAAATTGACAGGCCTGCCTATTGAAGGCATTTGGAAACGAATAGCTTTTTCCATATTTGTTAAATTACTTAGAGAGATAACAGAGATTCCTGTCACGTGACTGTACGTTTTTCTCCTTTCCTGTGCTATCGCTTCCGGAAATTCGATTCAAAACGCTAACTTTGACAGTATTTTCAGAAAGATATATTGCTTTTATCTATGAAAAAAAACGACATTTACATAGCTTCTGAATAAGAATACCTGCCAATCTTACGCGTTTCCGAAAAGAAAAGAATTCATAAATGTGTCGAAATGTAGCTCCTTCGGATTTGAGAAAAGCCTTAAAATTGAGAGAAATATTTTCACAAATCTACTTCTTACTATACAGCTTCAAAAGTTATCATGTTTTTAATCCTTTATTCTGAACTACATTAATCTTTTAATGAATCCTTACTTCCATTTTGAAATGTCTGTAGACACGATGACTAAAACACTGTAAGTAATCGTTAATGTTTACTATTGTGTGTTTTGTGTTTTATGAATATCATAGTAATGTAAAATATACTGTAAAATGTTCCCATAAATATGTATGTAGTATTCATTAAAAGAATCTTAATTGTATGTTGAAAAAAAAAAGGGATTTCTTTTTCTTTTTCTTTTTTTTTTTTTGGTAGAAATTGTGTCGGGCCGGGCCTGTTTTCACTGATTTTTGTACGGGCCGGGCCGGGCCGAGAACTGTAAAAATGCAAACGGGCCGAGCCGGGCTCGGGCCGAACTTCCAATTTTTACACCGGGCCGGGCCGGGCCAAGATAGCTTTCGTTCGGGCCGGGCCGGGCCCGGGCCTGGAAATTCCGGCCCGTGCAGACCTCTACGGTTGGGTCAACTGCCGCGGCGAGCGGCCTCTCTTCATCCGCAGCCCTTTATTCTTCCACTTATTCCGACTCTTTTGCGGAAGCTAGGTTCTTAGGTCTCCGGCCACGTCCCGAGTAAAAGACACTCTAGCGAAAGCCAGGTTGAAAAAAGAGCCCATCAGAAAAAGTATTCTCTCCGTATCCGACTCAAACCACCAGCCGGGTTGAGTTTAGTTTGCCCAACACGATGCGGAACTCTACCCGAAACGCGATCTGAGCCAGACAAAAATTTTCATCCACCGCATTTCGACCTGAACCCGAAATACTCGAACCTCAATCAAACCCCAATTCTAAATGATGAAAAGAAAAAATACCTGCATATATATCCATATTGTAATGCAACTATGTAAAAAGTAGTCTACAATTATACTTCTAGTATCAATTTTAACTTTTAAGTGAAAAATTCAATATACATATATTCGTTAATATTCACATATATAAGTTTTTCTTCTTAAAATGAATTTTGTAAATATTTTTGACAGATCGATTCATCTCGAATCAAGAACCGTAAGTGTCATCACCCAACCCGAACCTGAAACAATTAAAGTTAACCAGACTCGAATACATTTGCCATCCAACTCGACTCCGACAAAATAATTTTCGCCCTCCGTATTCTTAACCGAGCCCGAAATACTTCGAACTTCAAACTAAGCCAACCGTAAATCCACAATGAGTAAAAATTGATCCACAATGTAATGTTATTTATAAAAAAATAGCATATGATCATAATTTCAGAATAAATTTTACGTTTTATATTGCAAAATAAACATGTAAAGAGTCAGCCATGTATCAAATATGTAGATTTTTATCTGAAGGAATTTGGACTTTTTTTCTTTTCGAAAAATTGTGTTCACCTGAATCCAACCTCCGAGAATCAGAATTCAATCTAGAAAACGACTCATACCCGGAAGAATTTGTTTAGTCAATCCGACTTACAAAGAAAAAAAATGAGCTCCAACTCGACCCAACCCGACCGGGCCGAAAATCAAGTCAAAATATTTTCCCCGACGACATTGAATTTTGACCCCGACGGGGGGGCCAGGTATGCCCGACGGGGGGGCATATGCCCCCCCTGTCCCCCCTCTGGCGCCGCCCTTGGTTATGAGGTAAGTAACACCTTATGTACTATAAGATGCTGTCTAAATGACAAAGTATCTATATCTGTGTAGTTGAAGCACATAGAGATAATTTCTAGCTACTCTTGGGAATTTATCTCATTTCATATTTTATACAAATCAATGTAAATCTGTTGAAAATATCGTTACAGCATTTTTATTATAAAAACCATGAAAATAAATCAGTGTTTGACTTAGGCATCTTACGGTCTCATGGCTTGCAGCATGCCTGATGACCTATGGGAGTAATATTTATGAAATAATTAAAACATGTCTCTACAATACTGCTGGTTTTTCCTAAAGGAAATAAAGTGAATATTTTACATGGGGAGGTCTTAAAGCCAATAATAATTTATAAAACTTTTAGCCCATTCTTCGTAAAGTGTAGCATAATGGTAATACAGGCTTCGAGCAAGTATATGTAGTTTATTTTACTGTGAATACATGTACTATTCTTAAAAAATTTACATTCACGGAATTTGTGGACGGAACAAGGATTCATAGTGATGATAGAATTATTAGAAGAATTAGTAGAATACAATTTGTATGCGATTGGTTTAAAGAGAAAAAATGCAGAACCATTGAAACTCTATTCTCGCTCAAAGCCATTACTGTGAAAATGAAATGTAAGCAATCTGTGAAAATGAATTAGTCAGAATATAGTCTCTGAAGATAACCAAAAATAAACACCAAAAATGAATTATTTTTGCAGCAATCCTTAGTAATATACTAAGAATAAAATGACGTATTTTTTATTTCTTTATTTATAGAACATATATGTATTAAGAGTTAGTTTAACATTAAACGCGAAAATTAAATACCTGAGACAATGAGAATGAAATGATTTAAGTATGATGAAAAAATGATTTATTCACTAGAAGATTAATTGAAACCGTAATGAAAAGTTGGGAAAGTTAAACTGAAAAAATCTAAGAGAATTTAAGTCTGTGAAAGGAATTATTCTAATTTACGAATAATTTTGATAAAAATAAAACACTAACTATTTTAATAATGTGCGGAAAAACTTCCATACAACTGCATGAAATGCATATAGTCATGGTTGTCAACTGCGACGATTTTTTGGCAGCACTTTTTCTAAACATAAAATTTTGCCTTGTTTAATCGAAATTTTTTTTTTATAAAAATTGGGGAAAATTTCTCTCGGGGGAAAAAGAAGTATCTGTCTAAACATCCTAGCAGTTCGCAGAAATAGTTAGATCGTTCTAGGTATGATACGATTAAATGTCCAATTTCTAGTCAAAGGCATAATTCAGGTAAATATATCGATAAATTTTATCTTAGATTAAATTGTTAAAAAGAAGTTAGCAAATGTTTATTGCTCTAATTATTATCAAACAGTATTGTATATAAGTATTTAACAAAGACATTGACAAAAGTGTGACATAAAATTAAAAAGAACACCATAAGAAAGCAAAATCGTTATAATGTGTTAAATACTAGGACTCAAACTGATAATAGTTTCAGTAAAATACTCATGCGTCTTCTCTATAGGTGTTACACTTACAGGACTCTATATGTAAAAATCAGTCAACAAAATGTTGCCAGACTATTTTTGGTAATATGGGTTTGCTCCTGGAGATACATCTTCTATAGTTTTATGAAGAGAATAGGGAATTTTGTAAGGTTCTTTCAAAATCAAATAGTCCTGAAATATTAACAAAGCAACTAACAGCTAAAGAGGGATTATATATATATATATATATATAATAGCAGCTAACAGCTAAAGAGGGATTATATATATATGAATTTATATATATATATATATATATATAAATTGATATTTATTGAGACATCACGGGAATACTGTCTATTAGTTTTATTTTATCTGTATGCATTCTGACTTTATTAGTTTATTTCATTACAACTAAATAGAAAATATATTTTTATTTGAATATACTGTGTTTAACCATAAAAGTACGTATATAAAGTATGTTTGGAAAGCTTGCGCCGGTAACATTATGTTTAGGTTGAAATGTATTTTTACATCAGTAAACGTAAGAAGGAAAATTTATATGATTTTGTCAATATGATGTAATATTCACTGATTTCTAACTTCTTAATCTCAGAAATTACAATCGAAGCCTTTATTGATCGGTGAACTATTTCAGAAATTGAAATTATCCTCATCATTTTTATTTCTAGAAATCATTTGTCATTTTTAAAATGTATTTTACTGCAATACGAACCTTTTAATAATAAAATCTTTATCAATACATGAAATTATTCCAGAAAGAAACATTCGTCTTGCATACAATATTTCAAATGAAAATCAAATTTCAAAGTAACTGCTTAAGAGGCGCAAAGGCCAACATAGTGAAATTTTTGTATGAAGTCTTATGAAAATGAAACGCAGATCAACATTCCGTCATTTTTGACGAGGGTTATATACTAGTACATATAGATAACTTTATGTTGAATAATCCGTGTTTACTATATTATCTTCATTCCTATCCGATTAACATAGGGTACATCCCTTTATTAAACTCAGATAAAATGTCGCGCAAACATATCCCTTGCATGAAGTGAATGTGATAAAACTTTATTAAAGAAAGGAGTGTAATAAGGAGTAATATGGAATATCCCATGCTCTTAATTAAGCTAAGTCTATCAGGTTAGCGTACATGTTATCCGCGTTTAAATTTTCTTTCAGGAACCAAGAATATATTCTCCTTCATAACACAACTTTAATGTCTATCCGTGATCGGGG
The DNA here is from genome assembly GCA_963932465.1 of Maratus speciosus. Taxonomy (NCBI): domain Eukaryota; kingdom Metazoa; phylum Arthropoda; class Arachnida; order Araneae; family Salticidae; genus Maratus; species Maratus speciosus. Next base: position 677,533,275 of record OZ010786.1, read on the forward strand.
TACCTTTATCTTGAATGGCGCAATTAGTTTTCTGCATTTAAAGATAATTAATAATTAATGTCGCCTATAAATTATATACTAATTTTTTCTTTTAAATAAATCTACTTTTAAGATGTTTTCTAATGCGAGATATTATAATATCAGAGTCAGTGATCTCAATTAGCTGAATCCAATCCAATATTGCTTTCTTTAGTATGTCTTCAAATGAACAGCTGGAGAATAACGTAGTTTCGAATGAGGCTGCGATGAATGAAAATATAACTATGTATGAAGAATCATATAGCATCGAGACGAGTCATTGTGAAGATGATGTTGATAGGAATTTGATGGTAAGTAAAATGGTATTATTCTGGATATCATAAATAAGAATTTTTGTAATGTATGTAATATATATGTAAATAAATATATATGTGTGTGTGTGTGTCTGTGCTTGAAGAAAACAAATAACGTGTTAAACAAAATTGTACGAAATAGACAATTTATTTATTTTTTACTTTTTAAATGCATACTAAATTATAGAAATGGGGTGTTTAGCTTTTAGAAATATCAGATCTACCAAACGAAAACTAGTTAATGAAAACTAAAAAATCAACAAGATTTGGAACGAATAATTATGAAACTTTCAACACTTATTAACACGTTAAGCGCCACCTCAGTCACCGGTGACTGACACTGAATTTTCCGTTTAAAACACGCCATTCACTGACTGCATATATTAGACTGACTGTCTAAAATATGATGTAAAGCTGGAAAAAAAATATTTTTTATGTAATTACTGAAAATTTACTTAACATTTACTTACCTTTTAGTTATTACAGGATTATACTTTCTTAAAAATTACTTAAAACATTGTAAATTTTTCAGCCACCGTTGCACTCAACGTGTTAAAGAGTGTCCCAATCAACAAAACTTTAAAAAGTGCTCAAAATAGTGGTAATTCGAAAACATGAAAAATTCATTTGCAAAATTGTTAACCTACTTTTAGCACATCTCAGAATTTAACATTACAATTTTTCACGTAAAATTTCCTCGTTATTATAAAATTTATATTGTTTTTTTTTTTTTTTACATGCAGTTACGCGTGTACATTAGAGATGTATAGGACTCAGTCCGAGCCAGTGGTCGAAACGTGTTGTGGATAATTTTTGTACCATCCATCGAGCTCGGGCAGACTCGGGCTCCTAGTGAAAATTTTATTTATTCACGTTTGATAAAAGGAAATTAATTTCTATTTCAGAGCTGCCAAGTCTCTGGCTTTTTGGATACCAGTATTTTAGAACAGAAAATGTTCTTTTAATTAATTGGGGGTATTTAAAAGAACAGCATTTTCTCTAAGATAATAGTCGTGGGCAAAAAAGCCGGACAGTCGAACTGTTTAAGAAACAATAATGTAGTCTAAGAGAAGTTTTAAGGTGTTTTACAATTCCTTTAAAATAAATTTTAAAGGGACACGAATTGTTTTTGATGGGATATAAGGGGAAATATATTATGTGATTCGAAATCCTTTGCATGGTTCCGTGTTATTAACATAAAAAGCCTTTGAACATACTTTGGCTATTACAGCTTTCTATTTTAAGTCCTTTTTCTAAAGTCCTGGTAAATTTATGTCCTTTAGCTATAGTTACACAATGATACTTTAAAAGAATAAGAATTGGATTTTTCAAGAGTTCTGCCAAAGTTTGGGTATCAGTAACTAATATGCTACCTTAAAAAGATATCCAGGGACATGAAAATCCGGAAATATTGTCATAACAGAGAATTTAATATACAGTAAAATCTCCCTAAAGCGACCACGTTCATTTCCAATAAAAATCGGTCGCTCCGAAAGGTGGTCTCTTAATGGAGGTCATGTTTAAATCTAGATTTTAATTGTTGAAAAAAGGTAACAATTCATGTTACTAAAATTTATTTTTCACATTAGGAGAAAATATGAAAATTTAAGTATATAAAAAAAGTTAATTACATAAGTTAATTACTGCATGATTACATTGACGTTTACTTGGATTTTACGGTTTTATCTTTTATAACATTTATTTCCAATTCCTTTCGAAGTTCAGTAAATAAATGATATTTTTTTTGAACGAGAACAAATAATGACGATTTTATTAATTTATCTATTTCTTTGAGAGTTTCCTGACAGAATAGGACATGGAAGTTTATCGACCGTCATCCTTAATTTGTCATGAACAGTTAAATTAATTGCCTAAAAAGGCAGAAAGGGGTTTAAATACTTAAAAGTTACCAGAATAAATAAAAATTCTAATCCTAGTTTAGAAGTTTGATAAATAATGCGCTCTCCGAAATTATTAACCTTCTTCCAGCGACCAGGTAAAAACGGAAATTATTTCATTTTCTTCAAAGAAATGGTTCTCTCATGGTGGGAGTTCCACTGGGGTGGTCTCTAAATAAAGGTAAAATTAGTATTGAGCCTATTGGAATAAATTTCGTTCCATGAAAATGTGGTCGTTCAGGGAGGTGGTCGCTTTTTCACTGTAATTACTTTTTTATGTAAGCAGAAGTTTTAAAGTGAAACGTTTTGGAAATTTGAAACAATTTAAAAATATTATTAGCAACTTTCTACTATGTGCTTTCGATACCTGGCTGTGGATCTTATACATGAAATTCTTTTTCCTAGGGCACATTCAGTTTCAGAAAGAACAGCCCGCACTCATCTGCAGTGTATGACGAGTGCACATTTTCGCTTAAATAAAAACTAAACTTAAATAAAAAAGATTACACTTAACCCTTAAATGCGACATTTTTATTTCGTTTCGAAAAAATTATATATGATACTCTGAAAGGTTTGTAATACAGGAAAAGTAATGAAAAAAAATCAGAGATATATTTTCCTTATAATACGTCAATCTTTTCTTCTGTTGCACACCTACAATATAAGTAAAAACTACTATCGTGTGGCTGTTTTACGCTACAATAATGCAAAGTAGTAAATATTTTAACAAGTATGTCTCCAAATACCTTATTTTATATAATTATTTATTTTATAAAGCTTAAACTTTAACCCTTTAATTCCCATAATAGAATAGGCTCTAGAAATTACGTAGTTCAGAGAATCTTACTTTACACCAGAAAGTTTCAATGGTTAATTTCGCTTTATTTAAATACGGAATGTCTGTTTTGAAATTAAAGTAAATATTGCTATTTTAATTTTCTGGTGTGAATTAGGTATATGCGAATTAAAAAAATCTATTAAATTCAAAACAGTGTCTTTGCATATATACAAAACTGCGCACTAAAGGGTTAAAAACTGATGTGGCAATCCCAACACTTTCATCTATCTCATGCATCTTAATACTACCTGAAAAATGTATCATAGCAGTGCCACCGGCTAGGTGATTTACACCAAAATCTAATCAGCAAGAACTTACGTCAACTTCTAACTGAATCGAAAGTTTGATGAAAATCCGTACATTAGTTCTTGAGATAGAGCTATTTGGGAAATTGTAAGAAATTCTGCATAACAGGGCCACCTGTTGGGCGATTTACACCAAAAACTAATCAGGTCCAGTTTATATCAGGGACTAACTGAATCTTAAGTTTGATGAAAATTTATGCATTAGTTCTTGAGATTCAGCTATTGCTGAAATAGTGAAAAATGCAGCTAGGGGGAACCACCTGTTCGAGATTTACACCAAAATTTAAAAGGCTCTAATTGATATCAGAAGCTAACTGAATCTGAAATTTGATGAAAATTCGTGCATTAGTTCCTGAGATAGAGCTTTTTCGATAATCATGAACACTGCAGCATATAAACGCCACTTGTTAGGACATTTATACCTAAAAGTAATCAGTTCCAAATTCTATTAAGGACCAACAGAATCTGAAGTTTTATGAAAATCAATGTATTAGTTCTCGAGATAAAGCTGTTGCGTAAATCGTGAAAAATAGTCTATTAGTGTCGCCTGTTGGGCGTTATACACCAAAAACTAATAAGCACCACATTATATTAAGGTCTAATTGAATCTAAAGTTTTATTAAATTCCATGCATTAGTTCTTGAGATAGAGCGCCCACAAAAATTTTGTCACATACAGACAGACAGACTCACTGACATACATTTTCTAAAAAATATCAAATCGTATTCAGGACCTTCTAAAACGTATAAATCCATCGAAAACCGGAAGTCGAAAATTTTCACGAATTCAATACTTTCTTCTTGTAAAGATAGAAGAAAGTAAAAGTTAAAATTTCATAGCCATAAATTTGACATTTGACGTACTTATGTCAAAAAATTGCTTTAAAAAATAATTTATTTTATCTAGTATTTCTTTGATTTAAATATAGAATCTTACTTTACTAAATGTTGCCCATTTTGAGAATTATCGATGTCAATCAAAGAACATAATTTTTTAGAGAGGTAGCTTCTGATTTTTAATCTGTAACTGTAATTATGCGTACAGGATGTGACTGTGTTTAATTCTTATTTATTTTATAGAAAAAGATTTCTTCAATGAGTATTGATGATGTCAAGGAAGATAAAGTCGAAAATTACGAAAATGCAAAAGCATTTGTGTACAACGAAGTTTTAAAAGGATACATTGAGATGTAAGTAAAAACACTTTTTTGCTACATGTTATAAATAAACAATAACATAAACAATTAGAGTAACTTGTAGAGTGAGACATTTTCATTTCTAAATTAAAGTAATATCATTGCTTTAGAAATTATTTTACGCCGTTAAGGGATTACATTGTATAGAGTGATGTCCATTTTAGAGGGAAAAGAAATAATTTCTTGATTACTTGTAATTTTCAAACTAAATCTGTCCTTATATACATGTAATTTACATTCACAATTTAAATGTAATTTTTTATAGATCATCAGATATTTTAAACTTATGTAGATACGTTGATTACTGATAAAGAACCAAGGGAAATGTTAAATAAGAGATTCTGGAGAGATTTTGTCGTTAAGTTTAAATTGATAGAAAAACAAAACAAAGAATATTTAAGAAAATGTGTTGTTAAATTGTCAGTACTTATTATCAAGAGTATTAAATCGTTCGATCATCTTTAAGCAACTGAATTATCTACATAATTTTAATCGCATGTTAAAAATAAGGTAAATAATTGAAATAATTAAAATATGTTTTTAGAAAATTCCGCACAGTATTTTTAAAATTTTACACTCATAACTCTCCCAAAAATGTTTTCTGCTAGAAAAATATCGTACTTGTGCATGCATAGTAACTAATAAAGAAACATGAGTTATGTTAATTCTTATCCTGACGAATGTAAATTAATTACTCAATGACTAGTTGACTTCTCGTAAAAAGTATTCTTAAATGTAAAAAAAAAAAAAGATTTTGTTATCTCAGTCGTGAGTACAAAAAATCTACACAAATAAATCTAAACTAATCAGCTCATCTTCAATGGGATGGATTAGTTGCATAATGTTAACAGTAGATTGCACATAATCGTCTTTTATGAAACATCAGGATTAAATATTATAGTTACATTCCCTAGCTTATGCATCTATTGCAACTGTTTAGTATGCTGCTACGAAAATAGAGAGTCACAACGAAGTCACAACCATTTCATACAGTTTCTTCAAACTCTCTTCACCCTTTTTCGAAAATGTTGTGTCATACATGCTTTATTAAATAGCACAATAATTTCTGTTTGGACATTTGGATTATTCGGATTCTGGTATTCCCAATCAATCAGAACAAACCTTTTGCTGTCATACTGCAAATTTTATATACTAATAGGTGCACAAATTAACCTATAAGATTTACAACGCTTTTTGGCTTCATGTATCTACCGAGTGCACCAAAAAAGACTGATGAATTTTAAAATTCAATAACTTGCAGACGGTGACAGATATTAAAATAATTTTTGCAGGAGGGTTATGTAAGATGTCAGATGTTTTATGCTGCGATTCCCAGTTTTAGTTACAAATAGCAGCGATAGATGGCGCTGCAAGCAATATCACTAAATCCAGGCTCAATTTTTCGGTCTCTCTCTTCTGTCATGCGAAAAAAGGAGATTAAGTCCCAGTTGTCGGTTCTGAAATTAGCACCTATTTCTCGCAGCGTACTACTGTTTGAAATTCGAACCAAAATCAAGAATCACTGTAAAAAAACTACTGACTTCATACATAACCCTCCTGCAAGAATTTTTAAAATATCTGTCACCTTTTGCAAGTTATTGAACTTTAAAATCATGCCTTAAGTATAACAGAAAATATTTCTTTTTTTTTTTTTTTTTTCAAATATGACGTGATATTTATTTTATTTTGAATACTTTGTATTTAAATTTTTCTCGTGGAAATTGTTCAGAAAATTAATTTTCGAGGAGAAAGTATTATTCCAGTTTTTTATTTTCTTGGCAACGTTAAAGAAATATGGTTAAATGTAAAACGAAAATTGCCAAATCATTGTGTATGAAAAATAATGAAATTTTGGACTATTAAGCAAAATATTTGAATAAAATAATACTCGGTATACTCAGTATAAACACCTTTTGTTTATACCGAGTAACTACACACATATTGTTTATACTCGGGACACAAGGTATAAACAGTAAAGAAAAAAAGAAAATTTTTTACATATTATTTTTAAGTGTTGTGTATTTTTACATTTTTTGATTGCTTAAGAATGAGTGTGTAATCTTCCACATAATTATGTTATTTTATCAATTTGACATAAATCTCTAATTAATGTCTTCATGTAATCTTTCAGTAAAAGTCAGTTAGAAGACCTAGAATGGGAATGCCATTCTTTAGATGATATTCCAGAAGAAGACGAAGAGGGCGAATCAGAATCAAGTGAAATGGAACTAAACGAAATTGCTTTAAAGGATTGCGAGTACGTATTTTAATAATATCTCGCTTAGTATTGAAATGCTTTACAATTATTAGCTGAAATTCAATTTTGTCACTTCTTTGAATTAAATTTATTGAGCGGTGCAAAAACTCTTGTTAGGAATAATGGTTAAAATTGAAAAAAAGAATAATGAATTTAAAAGAATTTTTACTAATCAAGAATTCATGCTTCTGCTATTTTTCTACGACATTATACATATTTCTATAGTAAAATAAACAAATAAAATATGCTCACGAGGATTTTCAAGCAACAACAGTTTTTAAGAAAGGTTTATAAGACTGTGCATAAGACTAGGTAAAGAATATTCATAAGAATTTGTCAAGATATCTCTGTCATCCCTTTAATTCAAAATATCCTGTAATGGCGGGAAAAAGATTTTCAATTTTATTCTAAAATAGTGACCGTATCGTCAGAGTCCTAATCGGCTTTCTAGGAGAAAACATGGCAACCACAGGTGAAAAGGAATCAAAATTTTTATAGCTAGTTTTCTTTTTAAATGCTCTTATTTATGGAAACGAAAATAAAGTATATATCTATAAAAATGTTCTAGTAATTTTCATAATAATACAATTCAAAGGAAATTTAATCTAACAGAATTCACATTGCAATATATTAATTATTTCCCAGAATACATTGATATTTTCTAAAAGGTATCTTATGAGAAATGTATTCGTTAAATATTTCTGTGCACTTGGCTAGAGTTCAATCGAAAAAATAAATAGTTAAGTATTAGGATTTTTAAATTTGACCTTTTACTCATTCATTTTATATATACGTAAAATCACCTCAAAAATGGGATTTCGTATTATAAATTTCCTACTTTCATGTTAAACTTTGTGATAAACTAATTATGAAACACTAGACAGACTTGAATACATTATAAAAAGAAATTAAATTAAAAAGTAAACATAAAAAAATTTAGGTAAATACAAAGTAGACGCTATGCATGGTATAGCCTCATCAGTACTAACATAAACAATAACACATTATCGAACACGCTCTGGACTCTGTCAAAGTTAAAGTTATTCTTTTAGAAACAAGAAATACTGAAAGGTATTTAAGTATTTTAGCTTTTAGCTTTTCTTTTTAGTTTTTCTACCTCCAATTAAGTGGATAATGATCATGTCTTAAGAAAACACATTTTTGTAACGGAAACAAGCTCACATTAAACACAATAATCTCTACAATGTGTACGTTTAAATATATTTCTTTTTCAAGATTTTTTTCATAAATATTAAACAGTGGACTCCTTTTTATCTGCAATTACTCATTCACTAAAATAGCAATTAAAGCCTTTGTGCAGGGATATTAAAAAGCAGTAATCCAACGTTTAAAATGCACAAATTATGCGTGAAAAAGCAGGAAACAGCTGGGCTCAGCCTCGCTTTTTCTAGTACGCTGTTCCTTTTTCCCTATCTTGCACTGAAGAAGAATCTCGCTGTAGATTTGAAACAGCTGTTTGCTGCTTTTTCACGCATTATTTGTGCATTTTAAACGTTGCTTTACTGCTTTTTAATACTCATTCACTAGTGTATAACGATCATGCCTTAAAAAAAAAAACATACATTTTGTAACGGAAATAAGATCACATTACACATCTTTACAATGTGTAATATTAAATATATTTCTTTATGAAGACTTTTTCGGCGAAATGAAGATATTTATATACTTTCTGAAATAAGAAAACTAGCATGTTAAAATACGAATTATTTTTTTTTTATGAAGTTATTTTATTTGGGTGAAAGCAATTAATAATGTTACTTGCAAATCAGGAAAAATGCAGATAACACAACCCAACTGGTGTTGAGTATACTATACACAGTATCTTACTATAGATAGTATCATATATTTTAATCAAATATTGGACGAGAGCAGTTTCGTGTTGCCAATTTATTGGATAGTTTTAATATGATAGCTTCAGAAAATTCCAATTAATGATATTCATCCTATTTAATGTCAGATTAAATAAGGCCAAAATTACTTTTCGGGTAGATATCCAAAAAAAGAAATCCACTAAATTTATAACACTGGATCTGTTGTGTATTTATTTATTTAAATTTACTTTTTTCGTGAGATTTGTGGTTGCTGGTTTGTCAATATCCAGTTAGAAACGAGCATAACTAACTTAAAATGCCGGCTCAATCACCCAAAATCATTACAAACTACTAAGTGATACACTATATTATATCCTACCTACTTCCGTATCTGGCTCGGCTCACATAAAATGCAACTTTTGTAATTAAGAATTCAAATATTACCTATAAGGTTTATCATTTTTTTATTTATAAATTATTTAACTAACGGCGATAGCCGCGCCAAAAACTGTTCATTAGAACTTTTTATACAGGCCAATCTTTCACGATCGGGTTCACCTGATTATATCAATTTCCCCCAGAATTCTATAACTAAGAAATGTAGAAAAATATGCAGTATACTAAAACCTTCCTTGATAAATTATCTAACTTATTTATTTTTATCTATTTGTTATTATTTATTTATTTTTATTTCAATAGATTTTGCAACATTGCAAAAAAAATGATTAGAATTTTCAACAATCGCGTACTATTATATAAAGAGGAAATCTTTCTTATATTTGTAGAGGAAAAAGAAATATGTAAATACTTATTAAATTAAGACAAAAAATATTGATTAACGGGTATTATTTATCATTATTTTTTTTCCAGAAATATTAATGTAAAGAAGATGAATTTGACTGTTGTAGAGGAAAAGTAATCATCTTTAAGTGAAGAATCACAAACGGCACTAAATGAGGAGACATTAGGCGAAGAGTCTCGATTATTAAGTGACGAGAGTCCCAAACAGCATCATATGAGGAGTCATTAGTTGAAGAGTTTGGATCATTAAGCGATGAGTCTCAAACAGCTGAAAATGAGGAGTCATTAGTTGAAGAGTGTGGATCATTAAGCGAAGAGTCTACAACAGCTGAAAATGAGGAAGCATTAGTTGACGAGTGTCTATCATTAAGTGAAGACTCTCAAACAGCTTCAAATGAGGGGACATTAGTTGAAAAGCGTCGATTATTAAGTGAAGAGTCTCGAACAGCTGAAAATCATGAGGCTATTGTTGAAGAAACCCAACACTGACGGAAGAGTTTAAACCATCTGATTCATCAGTTGTGGAAGAAAGTCAAAAAGCTGATTGCGGTCCAGACCTCATCTTAAGTAACAATGAAATAGATTCTGCTTATGAAGATCCTGATCAGAACGTGTCTTCCCAAGACCTGATGGAAGAAAGAGCAGCAGCACCAAAATCTGTAGGTGATTTATTTTTTGTAATCTTGGTTGGCCTGACATGAGTAAAAAATTCCCGATATTAAAACCTCACTGGTTTTATTAATAAACTATTCGTTGCTGTTTTTTATTACACAGGAATTCATTTTACACAATTTAAACATAAACTGTTATAAAGAGTTCATTTACAATTTAATATTCCTAAAACGTCCGTTTAACAAAAACATTTAGTCAAAGGATTAGCTAAAGAAATGTCATGGTATATCCGGCAATCAATATATTTAATTTTTAAATATTTATATATGTCTGACTTTTAAAATTAATAAAATTAAGATATTAAGAAGAAAATATTTATAAACCATTTAAGAGTTGTTTAATCTTTTATATCTGATTCTTCTTTGAACATACAACTAAACTTTTAATTTTTATGAGTAATAAGAGAAGGAAAAAGAAATAAAATTTTCTAATTTATTTAAAAAGAAAATATGCATCGGAAATAAATTGTAGCACATTTTATAGCAAATTGTAAGTAGCCGTTAATGTATTTATAATCATTTATGTAATTTATCTTTATTACATTTGAAAATTGAAAGCAGTATATCAGTTTGACACTTTTAGAGCTTAACTTTGACATTTTAAATTTTTATAAAGTTAAATTTTGGGCAAAACATACTCATCAGTGTGTTTCAAACACTCAAATCAGAGAACATAATTAAAAACAAGACCTCAATCATGATCTCTGAGAAAAGTGTTTATTATTAGTAGTATTTTTTCACTGTACAAAAGGTCAGTCTATACGAATTGGATGATGAAAACGGTACAATTAATTTCTGATACTTTTGTTTTAAATATTTAAACCTCTAATTCCCAGAGTAAATTGCATTCCCGAAATTGCGTCATTCAGTAGATCGGAATTCGTACCAGAAAATCTAAATAGCAAATTTTGGTTTATTTACTTATGAAATGTCTGCTATTAATTAAAGTAAAAATTTCTACTTTAAATTCCTATCTTAAATTTCTGCTGTGAATACGGAGTATGCGAATAAAAAAATCCACTTGATGTACTGATGGTAGCATAAATGCTACCACGGGCATTGGAGGGTTAATTTATCGCAATGTATAGCCATTCATGTTAATTGAAAAACAGCCAAACTAGAAAAGGTTAACAGATTTTTTAAACTAATACCTTTTTAAACTAATTCTGCCGCTGCACAGAGGAAGAGAATCGCTAGTTTAGCAGAGCGAAAAAAAGATACCTTATGTGTAAATAATCAGTACGGTACCTTACTTGTCCAATTGGAAAGCAATCACTTTACACATTACTTTGCACTGTAAAAAAATCCACCGTAAATTTACCAGCACAAACTCGATCACAGTTGAATGTACTGTATCTTTCTTTGGTTTCCTGACTATTTAAACATGAAAAATGCAGTAGTTGCGTAAAATTAACAGAACAATGTACTGGCAATTTGTACGCATTTGGACGACAGCACAAACTACTGGCGTCCAAATTGCCAGTACATTATGCTGTTAATTTTACGCAACTACTGTATTTTCCATGTTTAAATAGTCAGGAAACCAAATAAAGATACAGTACATTCAACTGTGATGGAGTTTGTGCGCGAGATGAACAGTACTTTTTACTGTAAAAATGTCGTTTATTTTACAGTGTGTTTTGTGTAACAGAACTTATTCTCTCTTCTAATAATAATCTTGTAGCAATTGCACAGGAAAATAAGAATGACAGACTGAAGTTACATGCTTTCCTCTACAATACAGATGAGGAGAGGCATTTAAGTAGAGGTGTGTTTAAAATTATGCAATGTTTATTGCTATTCCCATTTATAACCGAAATCTCAGTTCGTGTACCATAATTTCATTGCGAAGTAAATAAATAAAACCAAATAATCACCAAAACTTCCATCGATCCTATTTTATTAAACTGTTTTGGAACCGAAGAAAAATTTTGCAAGTAAAACCAAAAGTAAAACTAAGAATAATATTAAATATCTAGAAAACAACAATTGTGCTTTTTCAAAATTTAATATCGAATGAAAAAAAAATAGAAATATAGATAGTACAAACATAATTATGTTTTAAGACTTGAAACACAAGCTTTTATTGTATAGAAAATGGTGTCATTCGCAACCGCTGAAGAATTCCCCAAATGCGATCCAGTCTTAAAACAACATAAAAGTATGCATAGGATATCACTCTCACAGAATAAAACACAAATACAGCAAAAACTATGTCGTCATTCAAGAAAATCGACCAAAAAAATCGGCTATCCCATGATTAATAGGCCTTCATTTGTTTGTAACATTAATATAGATACTTAAAATTAAATATAGTTTATAATAGCTCCATGTTTTATCAGAAATCATTTATTTATAACTTTTCAAAATAGCACGCATATTAACTACATTTTTTGCAGTTGTTATGGGAAAATGACAACAATACGATATAATAATCTACAATTTTCCAACTATTTTTCGTTTACTTTCTACAGAAATGAAGTACTTCATTTGCCAACATTAAAGAAATAGTGTTAAAAACAAAAACTAAAAAAAAAAGTACAGTGCAACCTCGATTTTCCGAGCTGATTCGGACCGCTAGTACCTCGCATATCGGAAATCTCGGTTAATAGAAATTGTATATAAAAACTTGCCGTGCTCACGAATTTAATATCTTTTAGAATAAAAAACAATAGAATGTTTTTTAAATCAAATTGAAAATTTTTTAACTATACTAAGTTAAATATTGAAAGACGCATTTTTAAAAATAAAGCAAATTTCAAGAAAACATTTTTTAAAAATTAATTACGTTCATTTTTTAAATTTACATTTTTTACCTTTCGTTGAAAAAGTCCATGAAACAATTCGTTGAAAAGTCCAAAAGTTAAAGAAAGAAATGGGGGGGGGGAGTGTAACACATCGCACCTGGTGTTCAATAGGGCACAAAGCATTGTTCGCTGTTAACTCCTCAGGTGCGATGTTTCGATGTTGGAACTTGAGTGCTTTTGGGGGCAGAAGAGCCTGTAGCACGGACAGTGAACTAAAAGAGTGGTCTTTTTCAAGGCTCATTCACACTCACACACACACACAAAAAAAAATATCGGACTTTGTTATCGGCTCGGTTAACAGAAACCTCGATTAATCTGAGCTCGGTTAATCGAGGTTCTACTGTATCTGAAAAATAAATTGAGATGAAGTTTTAAAAATGATTTCATTCTATTTTTTTTATATATAAATTTCTGCGGAAATGAGAAAATGATAACGGTTGCTGAACATTATTAGTTTTATTTTAATTGTCAAAACCCCAATAACAGCAGCCAACGGTTACTTATATGTAATGCAGAAGTGCATATTGCAAAGAAATTATTTTTCTTTAATTTATTTACTTTGAAAGTACATCTGCAGAGAAATCTCGTGTATGAGTAAGCATTTAATAAAAGCGTTATCACAAATAATAAAAAAGAGACACATTGGGTAATTTGGGAATGGGGGGGGGGGGGGTAATGAAGTCAAAATAGAATTTTAAAAAATTAAATTGAATGCAATTTTTATACAAATGGCAAGGGTTTTGGAAATAAAAATTTATGGGAACTCCATTATAATAGTCATGGAGTAAGTCATAAGTTTATTTAAAAGAATTTACAAACATATTTAGGATTTTTTTATAACGTGCAGGGTTTTGATCAAATTTAATGCAGCTTTGAAGAATTTTTGAAAAATGCAATAGAAACAATATGCTGCAGTTAAAATAAAAAGTACATTAAATGTTTAGATTTGTATGAAATATTGAGCGAAAAATGAGAATTTGTTTTTTCCATGATTTATTAGTCTATTATTAAAACCCTCCGACTGTCTTGGAAAAGGGCAAAATTGTAATGTTGTTTTCTCTGCATTTTGTTTTAAATGTTAAAAAAAAATGATTCTTTGAACATTTTATAAAAAAAACTTAATAACGAATATGAATGCAATCCTTGGAAATATTAATCATTGGTCAATGTATTAAAAATACATTAAATCAATAGAATTATATTACTTTAAATATTGCTTGTATTGCAGTGAAACCTGGAGCTTAGTGAACGTATTAACACGGGCTTGTCAGTGAGGGGATTAAAAGCGGTCTTTGGAATATCGGTAAAATTCAGGAGAATGTCCTATATAAAATGAGCCAAATGTTAGTTGCTTTCTAAAAGTAGATAGGTAAATGATTTTCTACAATTAGTAATTTTTCATTTTTAACTATCTTTTTTTATTTATTCTTTAGTTCTCGTAAGAACATTAGAACAAGCCCATCTCGACAACAGAAAAATTGACCAAACTCGAGGCATCTGTACAAAAGCTACGCGTGTGCATACATTAAATACATATTCCTTTGTAGATGTCAGTTAATAGAAAATCCCAATTTAAGGTTAAAATCTAAACATCCATCTTATCTTAGGAAGTAACTGAAATTCATAGGCGATGATTCTCTGAATTTTTAAAATATTCGAGTGACCTTTTTTATGAGTTGCCTATAAAAGTGACTACTATACAAATAAAGATTTGCTATCTATTGAGCATTAGCGGTTTACATTATTACTTAAAATTATTGCGATAAAATATTTAATGTTTTAACTGTGGTAAGGTATATTCCTTTTAGTAGGTATAAGGTACCTTGCATATCTATCAAACTATTTATTTATACAAATTGCTATATCTAGTTAAACATTTATTCAATGTGTTCATTTTTTAACTGCAGTATAATGTGACCTTATGATGGTACATAAGTACTGACAACAGATATTTATTTGAAGACGCTAATAAATTAGTCCATTTAGCTCACTTTTCAGTGATTATTTTTTATAAATTGGATTCATTCATTTACCTCTTAGTATTTGACCAGTTTCCATTCACAAATAGCGTAACACTAATTTATCATGTCTTTTCTTTCCAGAAACAACGTAAGAAACGGTTCTCACGCCTGAGAAAGTTCTTTGGAAGAATCTGCTGCTGCATCACGAAGCCACCATGAAAAAAGATGGCATAATAAAATAGCCTCATCTATACCTGCAAATATGTATTTAGAAAATGCCACCTCAACTAAATGTAAAAAAAAGAAAATTCTAATGTTATTTTTTAAATGAAACATACTTAAAATAGGTATTAACTAACCACCAATCTGTTGTAAACAATAAAACCCCACAATAGAAAACATTTAGTGTGTCTTTCTTTGTGTTTTTATCCTTAACATGTCGTTCATCTTTAGAATATCCGTTATTCAAAGGGGTAAAACGCTTGCGAAATCCTTTGAGGAATCCGCTGAGTCACTTTTCTTTTGGTAGCTACTGAAGTGGTTTCGATACTTTTTTTAAGTAGTTTTGCAAGTAGCTAAACTATAATTAGACAATTTGAGAAAAACAAAAATTGAAAATGCAGTGTTTACGCGTCTGTAATTCTGAATTTCTATTGAATGAATGTTAAGGAAAATGAATTAATTTCTCAATATAAAAACAAAAGAAAACGATTCAAATAGAGTTCATTGTAATATAAAAATTATGTATTGCTGTCAGTTCAGTAGTTCCCGAGAAAGAGTACATGAAACGTTACCCCTCTAAGAGGATTCAAGAAAACTATACAATGCTGACCAGGTTTAAAATGTTTTATAAGTGGATGTGAAAAAGGACGGTATGTGGGTGTAACGGTTGATGTGAACTTCCGAAGGCGACGAATTCTGTAAGCGGGACGATGACACTAGTGCCATTTTTTGCATGTGTCAATCCTATATATACTACATATTTTGGAGTATAAAAGGCGGATTAAACGAACATACTTAAAGCCAGAATTTTGAGTAACAGTATATCTGAACTCGGAGAACGTTTTTGACAAATCCACGGAATGAAAGAACTTTTCAAAAATGACATAATTGTCTTTTCTTCTTTTGAACCCAAATCAGGGTTCGGTAACTCAGGTTCAGTTATTGCAGTGTTAAAAAAAAAGGATTGACAAAATATTTATTTTTCATGGCTTTCCCATTTTAGTATTTTGGATGGGCGTTTTGACGCTTGAAGTTATATATGGTAATAATCTTTCATAATCAACGTAACGGACAAAATGTAGAATATTTAATATATATATATATATATATATATATATATATATATATATATTTGTATATTTAGTTTACTTCCGATATTTCTTCGTAAGCTAAAATTTGGATTGGAACCTATATTTAGTATAACTTTCACGGTGAAAATGTCGTCTTAAAAATTCTGTGAATAGGAATGAACAATTTGACTGTTCTCGGAGTCTGTATCTAAGATAAATCTGGTTTAGAGAAAAAATAGAACTAGAAAACAGGAATTCTATTTTTTCAGAATTCAGTGTCGCTACCGATGAAAAAAAAATGTATATATAAATAGAGCAAAACATGCTTCAATTTTAAGGCTTAAAGCACATGCTTTTATTTTATGTAAAATGATGTCATTCGCATCCGCTTAAGAATTCCACATCACGATCCACTCTTATACATCTACAGTAAAGCAGGCATAAGACGTCACTATCGCGAAATAATACACAAATGCAGCAAAAGCGTGCCGTCATTCAAGAAACTCAACAAAAAAAGGCTACGTAATCATTCATATGCCTTCATTTGTTTGTAACTTTAATATAGATCCTAAAAATTAAATATAGTTTATAATAGTTCTGTGTTTTACTAGAAATCATTAGTTTATATTTTTTGAAAATAGCACGTATTTTCATTACATTTTTTTCGGTTGCTATGAGAAAATGGCAATAAAAGTATATAATTACTATTTTACAACTATTTTTCCTTTAATTTCTACACAAATGGAGTATTTCCGTTGCCAATATTAAGGAAATAGCTCTAAAAACTACAAAAAAAAATTAATATTTCAAAAATAAATTGCGATGCAGTTTCCAAACAAATTGCGTTTAAAAGTAGTTTTTTTCCCCAATACGACGGTATGAAAATTGAAAATGTGCGATGTTTAGAAGTTAAAAAAATTGCTGTAGAATATTTAATCGCACAATGATACATCTGCTTTTTTTTACGGCTGGCTTATACAACGCAAAGTTAATTTTTGGAGACGACACAAAATAAGCTGGGAGAAAGAAACAGCCTACTGGGGGATAAAAAGTTACCGATAGGAAAAATTTAGAATCTTCCTTATACATGAATTTCACGATTGAAAGGCATCTGATACATTCTCTTATACATTTTGTTTTCTAAATCTGTCACAAGCCACCCTACGCTGTAAAAAAAAAAATCTGTAAAGTTACTAAAGTTTTTCTAAGAAACTGGGATTCCTAGAACTTTTTATGTAACGGCAACAAGGAAAATTCTTGTAACAGCGTCTGTTACAGGGATTTTTCGACAACAAACTAGGGGGATGATAGTACTCATCAAGACGAACAAAAAATGCAATGGAATATGAGGTCGCAAATGACGTTTAAAGGGTGAAAATCGTAAAACTAATAAAAATATCGAAATATCGCATGCTGGTTTTCTTCCGAACTGGCGAGTAGTACGTAGCTGGCTTTCCTTTCGCTTTTTGCATATCCTGTCAGAAACAGATAACAAAAACTTGGAAAAAAGCCAAACAAATATGTGAGCAGAAATCCTCGTATGCAGGACTCCCGAAATCTTCGAGCGTGTTCGCCAGTCGTTCCTCCGTTATGTACTCTGTGTAACAATGCCCGCGGTCGACACTTCAAATAATTGTTATACAATATTTGTTTTCTCTGGACATCACGAGCTGTGTTGTACCTATTCTGTGCAATAAACAATATTCTGGCGCGTTTCTTTCTTGTCTCATTTTGTCCATTTCCAGACGCATTTTCTCGATTTTCCTCCTTTAAACGTCATTTGTGACCCCATGTTCCATTGCATTTTTTGTTCGGCTTCATGAGTACCATCATCCTTATAAGTTTGTTAAAGCATTTCAGATACACCCTGTATATTTGCTTTTCAATATGAAGTGTGTAGCTTTGAGCAATAACTGCTGGAAGACCATTTTCAATTTCGATATGCGCATTTAAATTTAACTAACATTTTACATGTTTAGTTGTGTATAAATTGTATACCTCGTATTCAGGGATGCACAAACTGCTAAAGGGGACCTTTAAACTCTGGTATGTATTACCTAACTGAACTCAATTTTTGCATGCATGTAGTTTATAGATACAAATCTACATATTATATACAGTGCAGCTCAAAGAATTCGGATAACTTTCGAACTGTAGATGGGAATTGTTGAAGTTAGGTTTTCAAATGAGTTAATGCGCTTACAAATCGTTTGTTAGACATCCTATTTCGACTTATTAAACGTTGAAGTTTTGTTACATTATTCTGAAAGTTTTGGAAGGTGCTTCATTTTCGATGCTAAACGCATGGTTTTTTCTTTCTTGTTGTTTTTTCTTTATCGCAAGATGTTTTCCTTAATATTTCAAAAATTTCCTCTGACTTTTGATGTACAATTTATAACTCGTTTCCAACAAATTAGTAACTTAGAAAATCGACCATACACTTGATCTAAAAAGTATGCATCGCATATAAAGACAAAGATATGACGCATGCGTATTAAAACAGCAGAAATGATTTTAAGTTCTTTAAATGCTCTTTAATTATGCTATAAATATTATTATTGTCTGACATTTGTGAACAACTAAAAATCTAGATTTCGTAGAGTTCCGTTTAATGCAGTTTTAAAATTATTAAATTTTTTTTATTTTTGCACATTGTACTCAGTTCATTATTTTTATTATTGTATCCTGAAACTAAAAAAAAAAAAAAAAACAAGTGGGTAAGTGTGATCACAGATCGCACAGAGGGTTTTGTTTAAGATTTCTTTCAAAACACTATCCATTTGCAAAATCTGTTAGCTCCACAATTCGCAACTAGGGAGTGCACTCTATTCTAAACAAACGTCTGCCCGACAAAACTCTGTTCCTATTCGCACTTATATTAGTTGAGGAAATTGGACCCATAAAACTTAAAATAGGAAAGCCCTCCTGGCCAAGTGGAAATCTATTATATATATAAAATCCAAACGGAAATTTCGTTCCGAACGCCGAGATTTCGAGTTCTACCGCATGGATTTTTACGAAACTTATACCGTTAAATAGGTATCGTTCCAGGGAAGGTTTTAAGCTATAACACATCATTCTACCTAGATTAGTTATAGAATTATTACGGAAAATTCTATTATTTTGGACTTTGTTACTTCATATTTCCTTAAATATCTGGGCTCCTATTGGTCGTAGAGCTTAGATCTCGCGCCAAAAGTAGCTCCGAAGTAACCAAGCAAACTTTTCCCCGCGATTATTTTGCCGTCTTCCGATTTCCTCTAACTCTATTAGGGGCCCGCGTAGAGCCCCTTTAAAATATTTTTCGTAGTAATTTCAGCAATTATCTTAAATTATTGGTTAAGACCGCCACCCTCCCGATTCATGTATCTACGGAAAGATTGCATGAAGGAGTTTCGTTCAGATACGCTTTCGTTAAGAATAGAATGCGCTCCCTGGTGGTGGAATGTGGAACTAACATAACGCGATATTGTTAAAATTAGGAAATCTAACAATGCGATCTGTTTTAAACTTTGAGATAGTTCATAACACATAATCTATTATCTATTCTATTATATATATATAAAATCTATTATCTATTCTATTATCTATTATATATATAAAATCCAAACGGAAATTTCGTTCCGAACGCCGAGATTTCGAGTTCTACTGCATGGATTTTTACGGAACCTATACCGTTAGATAGGTATTGTTTCAGGGAAGGTTTTAATCTATAACACATTATTCTACCTATATTAGTTTTAGAATTATGACGGAAAATTCTGTTATTTTGGGCGATAAGGTTACCATTTTATTTCTTGGCGAAATTCATCGTTGATAAAAAAAAATTGAAACGGCTGTTAAACCTCGAAAAATAAAAGAAAAACTGTTACTAATTTTATTTAAATGAAAAAAAAGAAAAAAAGAAGAAGAAAATCCATTTTAATGAGTGATAATATTAAAAAACGGAAACATTTAATCAAAACCTGAAAGAAATATTTGTAATGCTTAAAAATTAATTTAATAAGAAATATTACACTTGATACGCAATATTTGGCTCTTTATCGCTTGCGTTACATTTTCTTTCTGTTCTGTTCTTTTCTTTTTTTTATATCTAATTGTCCCATCACATGACTTATAGAAGAAACAAGCAGATGTAATTGTGAGTCACATGTGTAATTACTATTTGTTTCTTTACAATTTTTTATTTTTCTTTTGTCGCCAAACAATGTGATTTTAAGCCAAAAATACATAAGCGTGATATTAGCTTGAGGATGTTCTCATAAATGGTGTTTTTTTAGGTGAAAGAGATCATTTTTTGAGTACATTTTCATATTCAATTGTAACTTATATAGATATCAGTTAATATTTTAAAAATGGAATCGAATACTTAAATTTCAGTGTGAATTTCTGCCACACATACATATTGTAAAATAATTTCATACTTTTTAAAATGTATTTCGCCGTAATTCCGAAAGCATGTGATATTTATAAACTCGAACTCAGATCAACGAACATTACCCATTTTATTTAAGCAAATATTATCTATTTTCTCAAGTCATATCGCCAATTTCATTTATAGGAAAATTCACAGATTCGAAATTTAGGAAATAAGATAATTTTTAAGGAAATTTATGTTTTAATACGTTATTACTATGGAAAAATTCAACATTTTGAAAAAAAAAAATTACAAGTCTTTTGTAATTCGTCATTTCTTCTTCGTCTTTCTTCGTACTTTCTCCTCTGTTATGTAATATTTCAAATGATATTGGACTAATTTTCGATCATCGATTCACCGCAAAATCGCATATCTAATATAGTACATAAAATAAAGTCTGGATTAGGGGACTAATTAACGCACAGCGCAAACTACTGAACCTAAAATCTTGAAAATCGTGGTAAAAATACTTCTTATGACATAAACTTCTGCTAAGAAAGGATTTTCTAAAGTGTCACCCCTAATGGTTTTTGCACGGGGAGGGGAAAAAAATCGAATATCAAAATTATGCGTCAAATGATAGCATATTTTAATGTAGTTTTGTATGCTGAATCGAATGCTACCAAATAAATTTTTATAAGTCCAACAGTTCATGACACATTTCATATTTTTCTAATTTGGCGGTGTCTTTGGCATCTAAACCTCAAAATATCTATCATTACATCCGTTACTCTAGCAACGGAAAAAAATTCAAATCAACCCTTTTGGCTAAAAAATAAAAACGGCTCTATGAGTTTGAAAAAAAAAATGCAAGCATCTTAATTAAAAAATAAAAAAAATAGTGATTTTATGTAAAATAAAAGGGAAAAAATTACTGAGAATTTAGCGTTATAAAACAAAAATGGAAAAGGTACTACTTAGATATTCCGTCGACCAAAAATCTATCGTCAAACTATAAGATTAAATGCCAATAATGGTTGATCTTAAATATCAAATTCACTTGAATTTAAACAAACTACACGTGTTTACATCATCAAGTGATTTTAATTTCGACATTTTATTTGTATTTTTATTAATTTTATACTAATTTATTTGTTATTTCGTTATTTAAAATAAAGATTATGTCAATTTATATAATTTGGCGAATGGTTTGGCGATTTATATAATTTGGCGAAATTGGTCGACGGGATAACAAGTAGTACCAATGGAAATATTTAAGTATGAAAGCAATGTTTGTAACGACTTAAAAATTATTTTCATATAGATAAACTCGGTTTATGGCGTCAGATGCCTTCATTCGAAGAATCTACAAGAGTCTTCTTCCATTTTTTCCGGTCATAGGTTCCTCAATTAAAGAAATTGGAATTGGAATAATATTGTGCGATTTATAAATTGCTCCTCGATAAGAAGAAAAAATGGGTACATTTATAACAACCGTGCGCACATCTCGCTGATAGCATTTTTAAAATTCCCAGTAGCAGTAGTTACATTTTGCGTATATAAATTAAAAATATTTTTTTGCTTTTAATTATGGCATTATTTCCTGTTGTTTTTTATCTTTTCAGTTTTTTAAATGAAATTAGTATAAGGCATGCATTTTAAATTAAATGAGTGAAAGGTTTGTGTTTTAAATGAAAATAATAAAATAAGAATATGCTATGAAAACAATCTTTATTGATTTATTACCTGCGCTCGGCTGACATAAAAGTATCACAAAAGCCACATATTCACTTTTCTTTGAGTAGTTGCTCATGAGAATTCAAGTTAACCTTCCGTAATCGGATACTTCACATATTGGTGTATTACCTTTAATGTTGAAAGCATCGTTTTTGTTTGAAGCGAAAACTTTACTATGAATTCTGTTACACAAAATCGCATCATCGTCATCTACTATATATTTACAACGGAAATTTGTATTTCATTCCGATTGTTTATAATACTTTCGTAGGATATACCACAATTAGTTAGGTAATAATTTTGGAAAGGTTTTAGTGTATACATATTGTTCAAGGGTACTTAGTTATAGAGCAACAGTAACAGTTCAAAAATTAAGTGAACCTGATTATGAAAGTTTAGCCTTTTTAAAAAAATCTACAGAACATATTTTGTTACAAGTGGCCCTGTTGCATGACTTTTAGGAATGGTGTTAGTATATACGATTTCATTATATGTTGATTAGTTACAGAGGTATTAATTCCTGTTGTCATAACGGTCTCATTACCCGACCATAAGTGCGCTGTTTATAATCAACTAAAACAATTACTTCTTAATTGCTAAATTTTGTCCAACGCTTAAGATAACATTATATTTCAATGGCGTTCGCATCGTTTTCAGTAATGTGCAAAATCAAGCTGAAGATCCATATTGTTTAAAATAAAAGTTCAAATTCACCATTTAGTTTAATCCAAGGTTCATTTGGAAATATTGACCAGCGCAGCGGGCATAGCCTGCTAGTAAAATATGAAAGGCTATTGTGCATAAAATGAAAGAGGGCCAAAGGGTCGTCAAATGATGTATCAGATGAGACGTTTGGGGAAAAATTGACACCCCCTCCTTCCCAGAGCCTTCAAGTGAAACTAGCTCGCTGCAGCTTAATTAGCAGCTAAGTTAGAAAAATGCTTAAAAAACACAAGTTAGAGCCCAGAGGAGTCAATAATATAAGACTTTTTGAAAAATTTACATTTGTCGTGTGATCACAAGTGTTCAGCTATAAGTATGCAAAATTTCATATCCCCAGCTTAATTAGGGCTCAGTTAGAAATAATTGCTTATAATACAGAAGTTGAAGCCCAAAGGGTTAATTATAAGACTTTTTCAAAAATTCACATTTTGTCTTATGATCTGACGCGTTCAGCTATAAGTATGCAAAATTTCATGTCTCCAATTTAATTAGGGGCTCAGTTAGAAAGAATTGATTAAAAAACATAAGCTGGCGTCCAAAGGGTTAAAAATAAAACTTTTTCGAAAAAAATTATTTGTCGTGTGATCTCAGGTGTTCTGTTATAAGTATGCAAAATTTCATGTCTCCAACTTAATTATGAGGCTCATTTAGAAAGAATTACTTAAAATACATATGTGGGACCTCAAATTTTTAAATGTAAGACTTTTTCAAGATTTTATGATCAGTCGCCTGGCCTCAGGTGTTCTGCTATAAGTATGCAAAATTTCAAATCTCCAATTTAATCTTGAGCTCAGTTAAAAAGAATTGCTTAAAATATACAAGCTGGAGTCCAAAGGGTTAAATATGAAACTTTTTTCGAAATTTATTATCTTTCGTGTGATCTGAAGTTTTCAGCTATAAGTATGCAAAATTTCAAATCTCCAATACAATTAGGGCCTCTGTTAAAAAGGATTGATTAACATGTGTTATATATACATATTTACATACATACATATATCTAAATATACATATGTTGTACATAAAAACATATAGATATATGTAAATATATATGTATATATACATACATTTATATACACATATATATGTATATATGACACTGGCGCCCGGCTAACCGAAAAGTACCAAATATTGTACCACGATTAAAATAGACCGCAAATGATTTTTCTCCGTAGACCAGAATGCAACGGAATACTTTTAAGCGCCCCTGTAAATGAACTGTGAAGGGTACACACTTCACTTTCCATACCAACCATGCCATGGTGAACATGAATAACGTATATCAATCACATGACAATCTGAGTATATTTCCGTGAGTTAGAGCACAGGAAAACAGAAAGACAAACGATCAGACAGATGAACAGACTGACGGACAGGGAAACCAAAAAACGAATATAAAATTTTTAATCCATCATCCCGTCATGAAAAAAAATCTATCAAAATCCTCATCATGATCTAATGCACATCCATTAACTACCATCGCGGAACTGAGATACGCAACGTTCACCAACCATGCCACAGTTCAATCGAAGAACGTCAGCTTATTTCTGAGCAATCTATGACATTTAAGGTGATCACACAAACGATAGCATTTACGTACTCTAATTGGAAAAATGTTTTTGACCCCTGAAGGGTAGCGAAGGCGAATTTCAAATATCTTTTTTTACAGAATATCGTATTGTCACCGAAAATACGTCACACTGCCAAAAATTGGGTCAATTGTAGCACAGGAAGTGTTTTACAATTGGCTTTTTTTAAACTTTTACTGCCCGAGAGAGACTTCTCAGACTAGGAAGTGAGTCTGTAGAGCATAGATTGTCCCTCCCCTTGAGTTCAACGGACAGACAAGCTAAGTTAAATAAAAAGAGAAGGTTTGAGATAGAAAAAATTGAAGCTGGTAGTGTTGCATATTCTTCTTAAGATCCATGTCACACTTACATTGCTCTCATTTCGAAAATACAGGTGTTAAAAGGAAAGGATTGGGTAAAAATCTTTTGAGTAGGATCTGGTGTAGGATTCAAATAAAATTTACATTGCTTTGATTTTGAACATAAAGTCTCAACAAGAAGACTGAGCGAAACATTTTATCGCTTGATAAAGTTGTAAGGTTGCTACAATCTGTACGTTCTTCTGTAAGATCTCTATCACACTTACACTGACCTCCTTTTGAATATAGAAATATGATATGGAAAAATTGACAAAATTATATATATATGACACGATTTCACTCGTATCATATAAACATGTAGATCTTAAGCACCAACATACCCACATTATTCACTCAATGAAGAAATCATGGTTTTATGCAGTCGAACAATCGTGATGGAAAAGTGGAAGGTCAGGCTGTCGTCCATTGGAATGTTGCCCGAAGCATAAATAATCGAAGCCGATAGATGCATCAAAACGTTTATTAATCGATCATATAATGCACCAAATTCCACTAGTTATAGGTGATCCACGTGTTAGCAATCGCTACGTAATAAAATGTACCACTAGATGTTACGAATAGAACAAATGATGAAGATTCAGGAAAAACAAACACTCCAGATAGCGTGGTTTAATTAAGCAACTCAATAATTGTCAAATTCTACCTCTCCTAGCCTATTCAACGGGTTATATGCTTGCGAAAACTGCATGAATACAATACGTGATAAATGACAAATCATGTAAAAAGTAGCCGGAAGGACGCGATGAGAGCAGAATACGATAGGACCTAGCTCCGGGGGGAGGGGGGAAGCGCGGGTGACGAACTATATAGTTTCGGTGTCAGAATTATTGCGCAAACAATGGCTGGTGGGATTTGCAAGGAATGATGGGAATAGAACACCAAAGAACAAATGATATTAAAAACATTCGAAAGAAAAATAATTTATTTTTAGAATAAAATGAAAAAAGTAAATTAATGTGTTTTATGAGATGAGGCGAATGGATTAAGGCTTTTTAGACTAATAAAAGAATACGCAGTTTTAAATGCATGAAATAAAAGGCAAAATATATTATTAAAGATAGGTAAAAAAGGAAAAATTTTAAGAATTTGGAATAGTTTTACTAAGATAAAAGGGCAAAAATTTTTATTATTACATACCCCGCCTCTTAAAAAAAGAGTGGATGAACTGGTAAGTCTTTCGACCTGCAAGTTCATAGAAGGGAAATGTTACATGGACTTGGAATACAATTTTGTCACCTGGAGTAGGCTTAAAATAAACTTTCTAAAATATTAATAATGCCTGTTAAATTTAAATTTTGACGTTATAACGCGAACTAGTGGAATTGAAAATTGAAAATACGAGGACAAGAGGTTAATCTTGTTTACAATTTACAAAGATAGTTTTAGTAATATGAATATAGAATAAAGTAAGTATAAAACTTAAGAGTAATCATTCTTTAGATTATTACAGAAGAATGTTTTTATGGAACATTCATGGCTCATATTCATGAGCAAGCAATAGATCACGGACTGTAGTTCGTTCATAATAGTTCAGTAATAAAGTTTTTACTGCCTACCTCACTATGAGGAAGGAGTTGAATCGAGCTATATCAATATGAGTTGGCTAGTGAAATTACTTCTGACAAATGTCCCCAAAAGTAAATTTCAAATTGGGATTTAAAAAAATATAATGTTCGTCTAAAAACGTATCCCTACTAGCAACTCAATCTTTAAAAGTCCTTACAGTTACCTTTCAGTTTATATAAATAAATTAAATATATCACAATAATAATAAAAAATATTAATAATATCAAATTTAACAATAATAATAACAATAAAAATACAAAACAAATATTTAATCAAACCTATTTACAGCATACTTTATTGTAGGACCTTTAATGCCATGACATCTCTGTCTGAAATGCCAGAAAAATCTTTGATATGATATACCTAATGTGACTATATGATATATCTAATGTCATACAGTACTGTTGATATGGTATTATTCACCATATGGCCATCATAAGATTTCTAAAACTCTGAAAAATTCTGAAATTCAGAATTGTAACTCTTAATCTAGCAGTTACTAGTTATCATTTAATAAAGTTCTTAAAATTAATCTCTATAATCTACATTTCCATTCCTTCTCTCTCTCTCTCTCTCTTTTTTTTTGTCATGTTATGTTTGTAGGATTTAGCTACAGATCAGCTAGCTAAAGTAATTATCTTTCAATTACCTAATTATAGTCATACTCATATCGTCTTAAGTGAGTCTAGAAAACTCTACGCTGTATCATAACTTTATGTATGAGTTAACTCAAACAATGTTCAAGGTCAATTTTTGATGTATTGCATTTATCATAATAATCTATAATATTTAATTCTAAATTTCCACTAAATATCACATAATAATATTATAAATAATAATAATTATCAACAATAAATACAAAATCAACAATCTATAAATTTCAAAAATACCAAACAAATCATCTTAACATAATTCTTCGAGCATCTACTTAATATCTCATCTATATGACAAATAAGGTATAAATTTATGCTGAAATGTTAAATATGAAAGAAGATAATAAAATAAATAAAAGTAGAAAATGTTTGTGAAAGAACTATCATGACATCAACGTACTGCACAATTTCTCGCTTTCGATCGAACAAGAAACACAGTTTCTGAATGAAAAAGGAAAATCATTTTATTTCAGATAATTTTAGCTAGCTCCTTTTATGAATATTAATTGTGTTTTTATTTATTACCGAACTATTGAAATTTATTTTAAAAAATCTATAACATTTGCTGTGTTTCTTTTTTATGGTATAACAATAGAAATGAAGAAAAAAAGCACTATTTAAAATTTCTATTTATAATTTCTAAATTCTTTTCTCTACGAATAATCAAAATTTAATTAATATTAAACTATAAAAGAGTATTTAAAAAAGTAATACACACTATAATTTTACTTGAATTTTCTACTTTTCTGCGTTTGAAATATTTCATTGTTGGTGTTTCGCAGCTTCTTAACGAGCGTGATTTGACACATCATTAATTCCATTATTCTTGTAATTCGTACACAGTCCTGACAATTAATGTATTAATTTACAATTTAGTTTTGAAAATACTAAAATACTGTATTTACATCGGAAACACACATCTATGTAGCACATAACTTTTATAACTCTGAGCTAACAGAATGTGGTCGAAAATGGATTATAAAATTTTTATCTTTAAATACCAAGTAAAGTTAAATAAATAAAAGAGTGTAAATAACGTGAATCCTATTGACGAGGTTTGGGGCTATCTAACATAAAAGTACGATAATTTTTTTATTTATTAAAAAACATTTTTCTTTACATAAGTTGCATTATTTTTAATCAACTTGCAAAAAATGGCTTATAATAATCCTTATAATATTATAAATGTCAATGTGTGTCCGAATGTTTGAATGAAGTCAACATCTAAACGGATGAATTAACGCTTTTGTATTTTTGGATATAGATGGATTACAACCCGGAAATGAACATTGGCTATGTTTAATTTATTTTATTCAAATATTTTGCTTAATAATCCAAATTTTCATTATTTTTCATACACAATGAATTGACCTTTTTCCGATAAAATTTAACCATCTTCCTTTTTTCGTTGCCAAAAAATAAAAACCCAGAATAATAATTCAATTTCCAATTGAAAGATTAAAACGGAAATTATCAAGTATTTTTAATAATACAAGGTGCATGAATTTTGAGTAAGTGCGGAAAGAAGGCAAATGTGACGTCTTATATGGAAAATATAAAACGGATGTGCTTTTATGTTGAAATAAAATGAGATTGTATTATGGTATTAATTCTTATTATTTAAAGAAAATTGTTATCAATGCTTACGGTCTGTGCATGGTTAACACAAAGATTTAAATTTCAATTTAAAATTTACAAAAAAATCTTTTGAAGAGCAAATGGATAGCAAATGTCAATAATATACGCAGTAAAATTATCAATGTCGAAAATCACGTAATGATTAGCTGTAAATATGTATTTTCATTCTTAAAAAGTAAAAAATTAACTGGATAGAAAGGTAATGTTCTGTAATCGGGTTCGTAATCAATTTGCTTTTTTTAGAGAAAGAAATTTGGTGCAAAAGTAAATACATTGTTGTAAACAGGTTTTTTCGTGTGTGTGATAAAGACTTAATATATCTGATGATCATTTCTTAATTAATACATGGAAATTATTCCAGAGGGATCATTTCTTCTCCTACCTTTGATGCCAAGTATGATTGTAAAATATATAAAACAGTATCATCAGATAATTTTCTTAGCACAGATTCCATATACACACCTGGTTTGGCGCGATCTGTTTTTGACGCCAATTTGGCGAAAACATCGTTTCGAATACAAGTTACATGTATATTTTTAAATTATGTACTATTTCTTAAAAAAGGAAATAACAATAAATTAAAAAAAAAAGTTTCATTAAAAACTATAGAACAAAGCAATTTATATAATTTTAAAAGAAAATTAAAGTAAATAAACAATTTATTCATAAATAAACAACAACAGCTGGGTTACCATGTCAAGCAAAATAATCTATGTTGGCGACAACTAGGTACCACGGTGCGTATATGAAATCTTTGCCATTTTCTTATTACTTCATGATATAAACAGACATCCTGGTTCAGCATATAAACCTGAGTTATGCCAATGACCTTATAATAAAGAAATACTTTAAATTACTCATACTAGCCGCCCTTGGCGACCAGTTTGGTCTCCCTTAAAATTTATGTTTGTGAAAGCATGCTAAGCATTGTATCCTATTACTTTTATTCAAAATTTAATTTACTTGGACTCCCTTAACCCTCTTGCTGCGCAACCCGAGATTTCCTAGAGCAATGTAAAAGTAGCAAAATTTGCGCAATCCGAGATTTCCTCGGGGATTCATTTTTTCCACTGGCGACTATTTTTTATTTCAACTTGGACCACTTTTTAAATAAATAAATAAAAAAAAACAAAAAAAAAACAAAAAAAAAAACATATAGACTTTAACAACATCTACAAGAGAAATATACTGCAAAATTGATTTTCTTTCAATAGTGGTGCGAGACAATAAAAATAGGCTCCAGTGACAGCCCTGATTTCACCTAATTTCCAATATCATATCCCATCTAAGATATTGAACTCTTTTACAAAAAATGTTTACATGTTTAAACTCTAAGCTATATATAGATTTGAAATATGTAATAAAAAATGCGCAATTTTTCAACCTATTTTGATTTTTTTTAAAAATACACAGCGAGAGGGTTAAATATAATTAATATAATCCCTGAAGCTAATATAAGTTTTTGTTGCATTAAAATATCTCAATTTGTTGATTTTCTGTAAGCAAGTAAACCCTATTGGTTTACAGTGGAAGTCTTGGGAATTTGGTGAATTATTAGAGATATCGCCAAGTTGACGTCGCTTTCGGTGACAGAACAGGGTCCCCCACGGATACCCCCCTTATAGGTATAGAGATGCATTAAATGCTGTTCAATAACCAATGAGATGCGTTTCATTTGAGCGTTGCCATTAAACAATTAACAAATAATTGCTATTCCTGTGCCACGTACGTTAGCGTAATATACATACATACATACATACATATATATATATATAAATATAGAATGTCTCTTATAAAATGTGATAAACAATTGATTTATTATGTATGTTTTTAATTGTCGGAAGGGAAATGCTTTGCTTAATTAATTCATTTCTTCTTTTTATGTTACGTGAACGACGTCACGGGTAACAGCTAGTTTGTTATATATATATAACCATTATATAATATTACAATTCATAATTTTTTAAAAAAAATAAAATTAATAAAGTGTGTATCAATACATTATACACTGACATTATACATAATAAATAAATAAATAAATGAAAATATTAAACAATTAACATAATAGTAGTACAATAATCTGATTATTTTAAATGTGAAGTTTAATATAGACCAAGATAGATGTAAACTTGCAGCATTAAATGGAATTTCTTACAAAAAGACATCATGTAACTGCATAAGTAGAAATCAAAATGTTAATACACTAAGAAAATGCGCAGTTGCAGCAATAAATTTAGCGCATAAAAATTAAGCAGTTTGCTACGTTGCAAAACATTAGCTAACCGAAATTACACATTTATAAAAATATATAAGATACCTTAATAAGAATTGGCTGTTCAGAAAGGATTTTAGCAATTCAAAAGGAAATTATAGTAACTTTATAGCAAACATTCATAATGACTTGCGCATTCGCAGCATAGGAATTTGAATAATAATATATAATCATTATATAATATTACAATTTATCACCTTTAAAAAAAAAATTAATAAAGTGGGTATCAATACATTACACTGACATTATACATAATAAATAAATAAATAAAAATATTGGACAATTAACATAATAGTAGTACAGTAATATGATCATTTTAAATATGAATTTTAATATAGACCAAGAGAGATAATAAACTTGCAGCATCAAATGGAATTCCTAACAAAAAAGCATCAAGTAACTACATAAATAGAAATTAAAATGATAAACACTATGCCAATGCGCTTACTAAAATTCTTTTTGAACAGCCAATTCTTATTAAGGTATCTTATATATTTTTATCAATATATAATTTCGTTTAGCTAACGTTTTGCAACATTAGCAAACTGCTTAATTTTTATGCGCTAAGTTTATTGCTGCAAATGCGCATTTTCATAGTGTATTAACATTTTGATTTCTACTTATGTAGTTACATGATGCCTTTTTGTAAGAAATTCTATTTGATGCTGCAAGTTTATTATCTCTCTTGGTCTATATTAAACTACATAAGGTTAGTTGGGGTAACTGGAACCAAGAGGTAACTGGGCCATAGGCTATTTTATAAAAAACCGTTGATGTATTTTAAATTTTAGCTTTTATGAACAATGCCCCTTAACCTCTACTTCCTAAAACAACGTGTGTCAACTGAATCATAACACTCTCTTTTTCTGTAATAGGTTGTCGAAAATTTACGTTTCTTTTTTTTAAAAACAACGTCAATTTGGTTGAACTTCCTCGGCTTTTTATTAAAATACTGTAAGTAACTTTTATTAAGCAATCTTTTTTTTAAAGATTAGGTATATAATTTCGTTAATATCATTAGGTATCTATACATATTTACTTCATGTTTCAAATGTAAGCCCGGTGTCCCAGTTACCCCATAAATGTTTCAAGAATAGGGTAACTAGGGTAACTTGACCATGCTGGATTCAGTTACCCCAATAGTTATAAATACCCTTTTTTGAGTTTCTCTTACAATGGGAAGTAAATTTCACCATTGTTTTTTGCTCACAATAAAGAAAATTATAGAATACCTTATTAAAATTGTGTAATAAAATTAAAAAAAAGCATATTGGGTGAAATCAAACCAAATTTCTTGACCCCTTGAGAGGCGGTGATGCCGTTATGGCATCACATAATTTTAATTCCTAATTACCACATTGACACCGGAATTTCATAATGAAAATTTTAGCTTTATTAAGTACTCGAAAAGGTACTTTTACTTGTTTTCAAATAGATTATTTTGTAAATACTGGTGTCATTAAATTATTTCAACATTTTACGAATGCAAATACCTTGCCCCTGAAAGCCAGATAGCAAAAGCTTGAAATTGTACAATACAGGGGTCGCATTCTATAGGGAAACTTTTGTTGTTCCTATCACTATTTTGAAAATAATATCTTCATTGCACCTTTCTTTAGAATATGTTAAATAAAATGATCATGAAGGTAACTAATTAAGGGTTCTGGTAGGAACAATAAAATTTTCCCTATATAATGTGACCCCTGGATACACATAAAGTACTTAAGTACTTATGTTGCCGTTTGTTCATAGATTTACCTTGCTATTTTTTTCCGTAAAATACCCATGTGACTTTTATACTTATTACCTATACTAAAGTACATAAGTACTTACTTAATGTTTATGTTTTGGATATAAAAAAATCTAATATTTTCACTTTCAGTGCTTTTTTTAGACACATTGACAAAAAAAGTTTCCCTTAAACGCTCTTTATTGACACATAATTTACATGATCTGTCTGGTTTAAATTTTTTAAAGTTGTTTACACTTTTTCAAACAGGACCTAAAACCCCACATGAAAAAATAAATAAATAAATAAATGCGTGTGGAACTTAGACCCTCCTGGACCACTTACCCTATTTTTATGGGGCAACTGGATCCATGAGGAAAGAAAGATGAAATATGCATATTTTTATATTTTTAAATATTAAAATGTAATTTACATTTACAGAAATTCAGACTTGAATTCAAATGACCATTAGCTTTTTTAAGCTAAATTGTCAGAAGCTCCAGAGTCACATTGTAAAATCATGGCGCAGCTACCCCAACTAACCTTATTTAAAATGATCATATTACTGTAGTAATATTATATTAATTGTTTAATATTTTTATTTATTTATTTATTATGTATAATGTCAGTGTAATGTATTGATACAAACTTTATTAATTTTGAATTGAAAAAAAAGATGAGGAATTGTAATATTATATAATGGTTATACATTATCATTCAAATTTCTATGCTGCTAATGCGCAAGTTATTATGAATGATTGCTATAAAGTCATTATAATTTTATTTTTAATTGCTAAAATTCTTGTTGGACAGCCAATTCTTATTAAGGTATCTTATATATTTTTACAAAAATATAATTTCGGTTAGGTAACGTTTTGTAACGTGAGAAAACTGCTGAATTTTTATGCGCTAAGTTTATTGCTGCAAATACGCATTTTCATGGTGTATTATCATTTGTATTTCTACTTATGTAGTTACATGATGCCTTTTTTAAAGAAATTCCATTTGATGCTGCAAGTTTATCATCTCTCTTGGTCTGTAATAAACTTCATATTTAAAATGATCACATTACTGTACTACTATTATGTTAATTGTTTAATATTTTTATTTATTTATTTATTTATTATGTATGATGTCACTGTAGTGTATTAATACTCATTTTATTAATTTTTAATTTAAAAAAAAAGATGATGAACTGTAATATTACATAATTGTTATATATTATCATTCAAATTTATATGCTGCTAATGCTCAAGTCATTATGAATGTTTGCTATAAAGTTATTACAAATTCATTTTGAATTGCTAAAATTTTTTTTGAACAGTTAGTTCTTATTAAGGTATCTCATATATTTTTTATAAATGTATAATTTCGGTTAGCTAACGTTTTGCAACGTTAACAGACTGCTTAATTTTTATGAGCAAAGTTTATTGCTGCAACAGCGCATTTTCATAGTGTATTATAAGTTAGATTTCTACTTATGTAGTTACATGATGCCTTTTTGTAAGAAATTCCATTTGATGCCGCAGATTTATCATCTCTCTTGATCTATATTAAACTTCATATTTAAAATGATCATTAAATCATTTGACATTGAATCATTTGAACATTAAACGATCATCAAATATTACTGTACTACTATTACGCTAATTGTTTAATAT
Organism: Maratus speciosus; assembly: GCA_963932465.1. Lineage (NCBI taxonomy): Eukaryota > Metazoa > Arthropoda > Arachnida > Araneae > Salticidae > Maratus > Maratus speciosus. The sequence continues at coordinate 677,567,745 of OZ010786.1, forward strand.
TTTTATTTATTTATTTATTATGTATAATGTCAGTGTAATGTATTGATACTCAATTTATTAATTTTTATTTAAAAAAATGATGAATTGTAGTATTATTTAATGATTACATACTATCATTCAAATTTCTATGCTGCTAAAGTGCAAGTCATTATGAATGTTTGCTATAAAGTTATTATAATTTCATTTTGAATTGCTGAAATTCTTTTTGAACAGCTCATACTTATTAAGATATATTATATATATATATATATATATATATATATGGTGCATTTGTTTTTATATGCCTACGCATAACTACACTGCCTACTGATTTAAACTTTATGCAGATGTAAATATTTCTGTAATATACAGACTTTTGTCAGTAGACTCTTTTCACAATTTTGTCTGATAACACATTACTTTGAACTTAATACAATCAGGGGGCACAAAAGCTCTGCTTTTTGAAACCCAGTATTTTCTGAGAAAAAGAATCGGTGTTGGTTTCTACAGCATTTTGAAAGAAATTTTTCTTAGAAAATACTGCTTTTCTAAAATCGGACTATATGGGAGCCCAGTATAGCGTATACAAAAAAAAAAACAAAAAAAAAACAATTTATCATACACCTTACCTTTGAATTCTAATACATGTCTATAATAAAGAAACATTTAACATCTCCGTATAAAGAACTGAGGGAAAAGCTTTTCTGTATTGATGAGTGACTGAAAAAAATTGTTAGCTTTCCGTAAACAAAAAAATTTAGACCGGTCATTACTTCTTTTCTCACTGCATTATATACCGTATTTAAAAAAAATAATTAAAAAAAATTGTAGTTATATTCACAGAAAAATAAGCGTTAAATGTGTTATGTATTAATGTGTACTTTTTCTAAGATCATAAGTCTTCGTCACATTTTAGAAATTTTATTTACTTAATTTGTCGTTGTTTGAAATTCTTATTTTTACTGACAAAAATTAATTATTTTTAAAGGAATGGCTTCGCACATTAAGGAAATATGGACTTATAGTTATTGTTTTTCTTTATAATGCTGGCATTGGGGTGTGAGATATTCAGCGCACACATATACTTACACACATACACACACACAAATTTCCAGGTTATTCTTTTCTGTTTATGCCCAACATATATTTTTCCATACTTCGCTGTGTTGTTTGTAATCTTTTTACCATCCGTTTTGTTAGCGTCTATGTTTCTGCTCCATGAGTTATTTCAGGCAAAAAACATTCGTTAAAGAGCATTCATTCCTTTTAAGCAAAGAAGCATGATACACTTTAGAATAATTCTGTTCTTACCAAAAGTACTTCACTTATTTCTTATTCTTATAATGATTTCATTCATGATATCGTTATCCGATGCTATTTCATTCCTAAGGCTTTCGGCGAAATGGTGACTTGCATAAAACCTTTTCCAATCTTGATTTTTGCTTTTCCTCTGTCCAAACGAATGGTTGCTGTTGCTTTCTTGTAAATCATCTTTATAATGTTCATGTAGGGCTTGTCTACACTGTTGTTTTCCAGGGATTTTATTATTGCTGATGTGTCGACAGATCAATCTCCATAATTTTATAAATCCTCCATAGCTCTATAATATCGCTATTATTCGACGCTATCAATAAGTTCTTAGTACCACTTTAATGTTGTTAAACGCTATAATGACTTCATAATCAAACACAAACAAAAACGAAAAATACCTCCGAGTTCGTTGATGACTGCACGGAATACACTGAAAAGAAAAAAAAAAATACTACCAGTTTTCCTGTAGGAATCGGAAAAATAGTTGCCCTTATCGTACCTGAAAAATTTCCGACCCAGCTCAGAATAAAATCCGTAAAATACCGCTCTATTGACTATTTACTTTTTTTTTTACGGATTTTATTCCGAGCTGGGTCGGAAAAATTTCCGGAACGATAAGGGCAACTATTTTTCCGATTCCTACAGACAATGGAAAACATTGAAAATTCCCACTTTGAGGCGTGCATCAGCTTTTCTAATTGCATGGGCAAGAAAAATTATGCCACGGAATTTCGCACTGCGGAAGACGATGTCACCAGTCAGCGCACTTCCTGGAACTGTTTAATGGCATGTGGGGAAAATAAAATAACTAAGACTATAATGAAGTACCCGCAAAAAATCTGGGAACGCGTCTTTTACAAAGCTATAACGAGGCGTATAATATAAATAGAAAATTATAAAATAGAATGAATTTTTATATGGAAAAGCTTACATAAAAAGTATGAAAACAATTGGATTTTGAGTTAAGGAAATAAAAAAAAGGATTTTGTGGTGGAAATATGTAGATTAAATGGAAAAATATAGAAATTTAATATATAAATATATATATATAATTTCAATATTTCTCCATTTAATTTACGTATTACTAATTCATATACATATATATTTCCCCATTCAACAAGGCGAAAATTTTGACACATTTTCTGACACATTTGTAAACATAAAAGTACGACAATTGTAGGTATGACCATGGAAGTGATTTAAAATGGAACAGTTTGGTTTCATTTTCTGATAAATAAATTACATCTTGAGTTATAAGTGATTTCTGTCTCAGAACGGCAGATTTTTAATAGAATTTTCCGAAATATTTCCTGTGTTTACGAAAAACAGTTAGATTTCTTAGAGTCTTAATCAGAGTGTATGAATATTTGATACGTCTGCTTAAGGAAATATATATGTGTCAGAAAGTTGCCAGGTTGCATTTGAGAACAGCCTTAAAATGGAGATAATAATGTATGATTCATAATATGTGAGCTATGTTTTTTGATAAGACCGTTTTGCTATTTGCCTGAAAGAAAGCGCCTTTCACACTGTCACTTATATATTCCAGAAAAATATTTCATCAAGAAACTTGATCGCATTGATTACCATACTATATATAACATTGAAATTTTCGCCAAACTGTTAAGTTAGCCGGATATTTAACTTATTTTTGACAATATTTCATCTTTTCGCTAAGTTTGGTGTTAATTTAACGAATGTGCGTGCGTAAGTATATGTTTAAATGCAATTCGACATCACATCGGAATGCTACACATCTTCGAGGTTTCTGTTTTAGCATATGACATCATCGCCTAATGACGTAACATCAGGACGTCAGCACGGACACGTGTTTTTATAATACAGATTTGTAATTGTAAAAAAAAATTTTAAACAATGCAAATTTTTAAAATATTTTAATTCATTGTTAAATCATGTTTCTTACTTTTCATTATTAAATACATTGTACTTACTAAACATGCTGCATATACATTGTTGTTCCATTGTTAAAAATTTACTTTTCAATATTAAGCATCATTGTTGTGCACATTGTTGCTGTAAATATGACAAATGCTTTCAAAGAAGTTTTGTTCTGGTAAAAATCTTATTGCTTGAAGTTTGCTAAGAGCTAAAGATAAAATAATTTTTGCTTTAAAGCGTTTGTTATTTTATAAGATTTTTCTTTTTTGATATATGATATTGAGAAAGATGAGTTTCAAAGGTTTCTTCGAGAAATTTACGTAAGTATAGCATTTCTGAAATACATTACCTTTATCTTTAAACGGCGGTATACATTTGTTAACTGAATTGTATGTAAAATTACTTTTTACCCAGGACTTAAAAAATAACTTTAATTTTGGGCACAAGATGAACTGTATGTAACTAAGCAAAATGAACTCTGTAATAAATTGCTAAAACACTAAAACCAAACTTCTGTATTTAATTATACAAAACTATATTATTTCACGAAATGTAAAATTTCCTTTTAAATGGTAAAAAAAAAAATTATTTTAGCTATTGCAATGTTAAAGTGACAAAAAATTGTATTCTGAAAATTTTAGTCATATAATAAACTGTTATGTTAAAATCTGACTATGTGCTTGTGTTTTACATTTATTCCTACAATTCTTGTAAGAGGCATCTCGTATAGGATGAAATACGAGATGAAAGAAACACCAATTATTTGTAAGGATGTGACAATAACTCATGAAATTTGGAAATTTAAGTTAATTTCGGAACTATTATTACTTTTAAAGTTTTAGTGCAGTTTTGGTCATGGTGGCAATTAAATTATTATTTTTGTTTGTTTAAAAGAAAGGCAGAAAATGGGAAATGATGGGAAGATCAGGTTTTTAATGCCCTTTTAATTATTATTTAAAAGAAAATTACTTTCAATTTGAATATAAAGTGCAAAATATATTTATATGAAATTATATTTTCCAAGAATGTTTGATAAAAATAAAAATCCAATTTTAAATGTTCAAGTTTCGTGAATCCGTTTGTTATATTCTACAGAACAAAAAAGCCGTCTGTCGACAGATTCATATCTAGGAGTCATTACATCGTGCCTCTTTTTGAGCTTTTTTTTTCTCCTTAAGTTTCACAGTCTACAGGTACTCGTAAATTCATTATTACACAACATCCGACATGTCACTACATTTACTTGGCATAGGTTTTGAAACTTTGAAGACCAAAATAAATTATTTTTGCAATGCGCTCACTGACAGAATGACTTTTGATTCCCTCTAATTAAAAGACAAAAAAAATATGCTGAAGTAACTTTATCATTGTTATATATTAATTTTCATACACGTGTTTACGTAAGTTCTGGGATATAGAAATTTAAAAAACTTTTGGTTTTGTTAGTTCATGGATAACCATAAAATCAAATCATCGGAATCTATTTATTTCTTCAGTTATAATTAGCAATTTGAAAGAACACACAGACTACACAGTACACACACAGTACACTCTAAAAAAAGACGAATATTTTTAATCTATGAAAATATGTTATAACGATGAACAAAAATATACAATAAACTTTTGTATCTACAATTCCGATAAGCGTTCTTCGTCTCTAGAAATATCAGAAACCAATGTATTTTCGAAATTTAAAGGTATCATTTATAAACACAAACTCTCTTGACTTGCACAGTTTTTCAAAAATGTGTCTCAGTTGTTTTTATAGCACATTAATCAGTATTCTCAACTCGTAATGTAGATTTTGAGAATGGTATTCTCCGGTAATCATTTTATGTTTCAAAAAACATGGTGTAAAATCAAATGTGATAATAAACAAGATTTTCAAAAATGTGTTTCTAAGTCTTTTTAAGCGGGTATGATATCTTTGAAAACGTCGAAAAAGGAAAAAATACAACTATGTTCCAAGCTTCTAAATTTGTGTAATAAGACAAAATTAAAAAGAAATTTCATTTAAATATAAAGCTCTATATTTATATTTATATTTAAATATATATATATACTTGTAAATTCATAAATAAATATTGAAATGATAAATTTAAAAATATATGAAGAGAAGAAAATCTTGCGCGCATGATAAAATCTAAAAGTATGCATATAAAGAGGAAATATTGGTGAAATAAATACATAATACTGTTACCTTTATTCTAAAATCAGAATATTTTAAAAAAATACTGACTAAATTTAAAAATTAACAAAAAATTTAAAAAAATCACTTTTTAAAAAATATTTTCAAAATAAAAAACAAAAAATAAAATAAAATCTTACCTTTTTCTGGTTTTAAGTCGTAGATAATACAGTAATGAATATGAGGTGAAAAGTTTTTTGATTGCCATGCATAGTTTTTTAGAACACAGCGCGCAGTATCAAAATTCATCGTTTTGAATAAACGCGATCCAGAGTTTAATTATCCTATGTAGTCTTAATATGTAGTCTAATAAAACTTCCATAATTAGTAAACAAATGGGATTTTTTAATGCGGTTTTTTGCATATTGTTCAGGAATGATTATGGAATCAAAATATGTATTAAAAAATTTTCGAAAATTTTGTATGTTTAACGGTATCCTACCCCCTTAACACTTTCCAATAAAGTTGAAAAGTGTTTATGCATTCGGGTTGCCTGTGCGTCTGTCCATCGGTCCCCACGCTCTAACTCCTGTAAATATACACGGATTTTCAAGCAATTGATAAAGTTTTCAGGTATTCAGGTAACTGACTCATTACTTCGTATTTATTAAATTCAACATAATTCCTCTTATAATACCTCGTAGAAATAAAATTAAAACGGATTTGGAATCGTAAGAATTTGCTTTTTATAATAAAATAATAAAAAAATTTCAAAAATTTTTACCAAAACGGTCATTTTAATGTAAGCCGTAAGCAATTTTAGTTGTGTAACTGAATTCAAACGTGCAAGAATTACAAAATAATATTAATTTTAATATTGGTGTTAATTCCGTTCATTTATAATATATTTGTCTGCAAAAACATGATTGTTGAACATAAAAATGTTTACTTGCGAAAATCTAGTATACGTTAAAAGTGCTTTTTAGATTGAGAAAATGCATTAAAGCACTTAAAAACGACTGGGAAACAGTTACAGCAAAAGAAATGTTGTTTTGATAAATATTTCTTCAAATTTCCAAAATGTCTCGGTTTTTTAAGGTTTCTAAAGCTAAAGAACGCTTTTCTGAATCGTGGGTGACTCGAATGAGATAATTATATGTTTTCGTAATTGTGTTAATATTATATTTTCCTAGAAAAAGAAACATTTGTGTTTCTTTTTTTTTTACAGAGTATACATTAATGTGTTTTCGATTGTTTAATAATAGAATATTACATTGGCAAATCAGACCCACTCCATACGTTTGAACTCCTTCGTTGGCACCATGGCTGAGTGATTTTTGTTTCAGCCCTAATGAGAATTTTATTGCTTGTAGCGCCATCTATCACTGGCACTTGGAACTAAAACCATGATTAAAAGAAAAAAAAAAACTCCTGACATTTTACAAAACTTCCTTGAAGATATTTTTTAATAGTTTTCACCATTTGCAAGTTTTTGGAATTTAAAAACAGTCAATCAGTTTTAGGCAAAACATATTTCTCAAAAAAATATTTTTGAACAGCTCTAAACTTTCTGACACATTTATAGGCTCTTTTTTTAAATGCAAGACATTTCTCAAATTTAAACTGTCTATCTTCTGACCCGTTTTTGAATTCATTTTTGTTCGCTAATTCATGCAATTGGCAGGTGCTCTTATTCAAAAACCGTGTAATCAAAGTGTTTTTCTGTTTTTCTGTTGGTTGGTTGATTGAGGTTTGAGAGCACAAAGTCCCTTTAGGGACATGCTGAGTCCCGATTTTCGGTAACTGCCGAAGAATATTCAGAAAATGCTAAAACGTTTGGCATTTTTAAACGGGAGAGCGCATTGCACGCTAAAAAACTGATACCGCGAGAGAATAATCACTTATAATACCGAATTTGATTCATTTATCGGAAAAAAACTATTCTTTTTAAATAAGATCAACAATCATACCGGTAAGTATCATGGTTCCGCGGGAAAAAATGAGTCAAAAAGTATGTCAGAAAATTTCGTGTTCTTAAGAGAGGAAAAATGTTTTTTTTTTTTAGTTCTGCCGTAAATACACATCACATGCAGGCATGATTATTAAAATTATTTGAAATTGAACAGTCTTTCTTGTTTTTAAGTGTCAAAAACAAAAGCGTCAAAAACAAAAGTGTCAAAAAGAAAAGTGTCAAAAAAGCGCAAAGAAAAAGAGTCTGTTGTGTGTGTGCGAGGGGGGGGGGTTGGATTTTGAAGAAAGTTTGTGTGTTGGAATTACAATATTAGTTTGAGTATGATGACAGTTTGAGACAGTGCAGCCCTTTTATCGTTTAAATTTGGACCTACAACGAGAAAGCGTAGTAAAAAAAATTCCTAACAACCTGCAAGAATGGCTTCAATAGCTGCCATTGTTTACTTGTTATTCAGTTTTTAAAATCGCCAGTTCGATTTATAAGATACCCTGCACATAACTCAAGCATATATATATATATATATATATATATACTACATAAATTTCATTTAAAACATCCATGCAAAAGAAAGATCCGAGTTCTCTTTGAAATAACTCTCGCAATGATAAAATAATTGTTTTCTAAAATAATGGCAAGTTCTTTTCCTGAATAGAATTTGAAATCGAGTATTTCATAAATATAAAAATAGTGTGTTATACACAACTAGTTGGTTTTTTTATGTTTTTATTTTTTGTTTATTTTATACTTGATATCAAATTAAGCTGTGGTCGATATATATATAAATATAAATATATATATATATATATATATATATGATACGATTTCATTAGTATCATATAAACATGTAGATCTTAAGCAACAGCATACCCACATTATGTAACTCAATGAAGAAATCATGGTTTTTGCTGTCGTAAAATCGTGAATGAAGAGTTGAAGTTCAGGCTGCCGTCCATTGGAATGTTTTCCGAAGTATAAAAATCGAAGCCTTTAGATAGAAGTGCACAACCTGTGGCCCGCGGGCCACCAATTTTACCACTATTTGTATGCAGAAAAATTTTCCTAATTAATTGACAGAAACTTTGCTATTAAATAATTCAAATGTTACTTTTAAATTTTTGTAGTGGCAAACAATTTTCTGACAAAAAGGTTGTGCAACACTAGTATGCATCAAAACGTTTATTATTCGACCATATAATGCACCAAATTCCACTAATTATATGTGATCCATGTGTGGGCAGTTGCTACGTCGTAAAATGTACCACTAGATGTTACGTATTAGAACAAATGACGAAGATTCAGAAAAAAGCTCTCCAGGTGGCGTGGTTTAATTAAGCAACTCAATAATCGTAAAAAAATCTCTTTCTCCTAGCCCATGCAACGGGTTATATACTTGCAAAAACTGAATGCGTATGAATACAATACACGTTAACTGACAAATCCCGTACAAGTAGCCGGAAGGACGCAATAAGAGGAGAATATGATAGGACTAGTCTAGGGGGAAGGGAAAAAGGCACGCGTGACGACGATGGGATCTATTTAGCCTCGGCGTCAGAATTATTACGCAAACAAATGCTGGCGCGAAGGTTGCAAAGAATTGTGGAAAAAAGAACATCATCGAACAATGCTATTAAAAATATTCGAAAGAAAAAGAATTTAGTTTTAGAATAAAATGAAAAAAATAATTTAATGGGTTTTATAAGATGATTTTTAGACTAATAAAAGAATACGCAGGTTTAAATGCACGAAATAAAAGACAAAAGATAGGTTATTATAGATAAAGATAAAATAATAATAGATCAAAAGATAGATATTATTAAAGATAGGTAAAAAAGGAAAAATGTTAAGAATTTGGAATAATTTTACTGAGATAAAAGGGCAAAAATTTTTATTATTACACACACACACACACATATATATATATATATATATATATATATTCACTTAAAGGTTTATGAGCTTATTTCGACTTTTGGGGACGAGGGGAGATCCGTATAAAAATAAAATAGGTTTTCTGTTTTTCAAACATCGGGCCTGCACTAAAATCTTGTTTTGAAAAATGATGAAAATTATAATAAGTGATTATATGACAGCAGTGTAATTTATTTTTATGTGATGTGTTGTCTTGTTCTAAAACTCTGCGTTTAAGGAGCAGATAGAAGAATCTAGAGAATTTCTAAATGGATATTACTTGACATTATTAAATTTTAAAATGTGAGGATATCTTGAGTCATTATTTACCAATATTTTTGTTGAATTAACCGATTAACTAACAGGTGGCGGTTGTGACAAAATTTACAAGCATTGACATAGATTTTTGACATCTTTACTGAAAAATAAAAATAATTATCAATTTTGAATTATGCTTCTTGCAAAAGCTCCAATTTTTAATGATAAAGGGTTGATTAAATTGCAAAATGTAAGAACATTGAAAAAATTAAATAAAAGCATAGATATTTAAAAAAAAAATACGCTTCTATTGATGCACTTAAAAATACAAAATGTTTTTTTGAAGGAAAAGTCTCGACCTCAAAATAAAAAATAGTGAAATTCTGATAGAAATACCCCAAGTAAATTGGAATTTTAACCGCATTCAAAATATATTATAAGTTTATTTGCTCAATAGTTTCTATTGTTTCAATAAATTATTACGATATCTTTTATTAAAATTGACCGATTAATTCATAATTAACCCTTTTAAGGACTAGCGTTACCATATGGTCACAGCATAGCTGTCAATCCTTTTCTGTTTGAATACAAGTAATTAAGAACAAGAATTTTCATTTTCTTTAATGACAGAAAGTCTGCTATAAAATAACATAAAAATTGTTTTTTTGAAAAAGCGGTGCAAAATGTAATTTTTGTATTTTATTAAGAAAAAATATTTCCGTCTTTAATGGGTTAAGATTAATTCTAAGTTCTTGATTAATTCTAAGAATATTAAAGAATTGTATTATTATCGGAATAAAAAAAAAAAAAAAAACACATCAGGAAGTGAGCGGAAAATCGATTACAAAATTTTACATTTTTTAATAGTAAATCACAGCGTTTAAAAAATACTATAAAAAATGCTGAACTATAAACTTTTTAATGATAATGTAAAATATGTGAAATCAAACAACAATTAATTTATAACAAAATAAATTGAAAATAAATCTACATTGTTGAAAACGTTAAAATAGTGCCGAATCATTTTTAAAACTGTTACTTTCAATGCTATGTACCATTGTTGTGCACATTGTTGTTGTAACAATGATAGAAACTTTCAATTTCGTTTTGTTCTGGTAAAAATCTTCTAGCTTGATATTTGCTAAGAGCTAAGATTAAACTGTTTTCACTGTAAAACGTTTGATATTTTTAAACATTGCTCTGTTTTGATATATGAGTTTAAGAAAAATGAGTTTTAAAGGTTTCTTAGAGAAATTTACGTAAGTAACAACATTTTTCAAACACTTTTTTTGTAAAATGACATACATTAGCTAATTTGATACTTACCTTTCAGGTCATAGTCATTGCACCAAATAGTGACAAAAAGATTAATTACAGTTACACTATTTTTTGCTTTATTTTATTATTACTGCATAGTTAAACTTATATAGTGGCCATATTAAACGCTGTAGCTGAAGTATTTATATATGTATAACTGCATAATGTAATATAGCATAGATATAGATATAATATATTATATTACTTTATAAGTATATAGTTTATTGCTAAAAGTCGCCATATTGATATTATGTATTTATTGGTTTCAAATTAAATTACTGCTTTATATTATTTTAGTTTGCTTTTATCTTATTTATCCATCTAACACTAGCCCCAAAAGTATCAGAGAGGTTCTACTCTCGAAGCTGGTACATGGAAGGTGCTGGGCTCGATCCCAATCGCGCACGTCGTCTTAATCGTTCGGAGTTTTCGTGGTTTTCTACGAGCCTTGGTTTTCCGAGCGTAGATACGGGTTAGGTTACCTTAGAAAGACCCCTACGGAGGGCACTTCCCCCGCTTAGGACATATATCCCTCATGCTGATAATTGGCAGTCATAAACACAACCAATCAACCATTTAACGATAGCATGTATGTATTAAATGTACATTAAACTACAACTATCGTTTTGAAGTTGACGATTTAGATCTATTTTTTTTTATTGATCTATCTTCTGGCCACTGGTAATACGTAAGTGCAGCTTACTTCAATGTATTTAAAATAACATCGTCTCTCATATTGCACATAAAATCCGTTGTACATCTCTTTGATTTAAGAGTATATATAGGAAAGGAATGCAGTGAAGATATTCTAAGTAGCAGTGATAAATAAATAAATAAATAAATAAATATATATATATATATATACAAAACTTTATTCTTTACTCTAAAAAAAAAAACGTTAATTTTATTTATTAAAATAAAAATGCATTTTGTATTTTCTTAAATTACAACACTGTAAAAACATCCGTACTTTTACGGAAGTTGTATTATTAAAATGGCAGTTTAATTAGACTTTGATAGTGTTATCTGTCAAATAATCCAGATGGAATTCACGCACGCTACGTTTTGATGCATTAAAAAAAACAGAACAACAACAACAGCAACAACCACCGAATTGTTTGTATTAAAATCGATATTTTTATTGAACTTTTTCACAGTACACTGTAAAAAAAAATCAAATGTCGTTTCTGTGCAGTTGTTGTAGTATAATAATTTAATTTCTCAATCCTGAATGTATGATTCATTTATAGATTTTAGGATACTATTTATTCTTAAATAAAAAATTTATTAAACTATTAATGCAGAATAGAATTTATTAATGCAAGAGTAACAAAATTATATAAATGTTAAAACTGTTAATTATCACGCTTGTCCATAAAACATGTTTGATGAACTTGAAAATGTCTTACTTGAGAATGAATAACATTAAAAAAACCAGTATTTTGGATTGAGAAAACTAGTTAATAATTTATAAAAAATAGAAAGTTTTAATGAAATACAGTTCCTAAAATGAGTGGCAGAAAAAGAAACTTTGTCTTTATAAATGTGTCTTGAACGGTTAAAGTAAAAGAGAATAAAATTCGTTTAATACCTTTTAAAAGGATGGGGAAATGTAGAAGATATGTCTGGTAAATCACTCATCTGTACAGAATTATTTTGTCATAAAATATGCATAAAATATCATATATGCACGCAGTAAAGAGCACTTTTAAATATTTTTTGTATGCTTCCCTTAAATTTCCAAAATGAAAACAGAGATATTTTTTCCCTTAAATAATAATGGGCGAGAAGGCAAGATTTATTTCAAAATTAGTAATTAAAATAATTAATTAAAAATAGATTAATATGAATGAAAAAAAATCTTTTAACAGTGAGAATAAAAAACTTTGGATTGTACGAGAGGGGTTTAATCGTTTAACTCTGGTATGTTAAAGTGTTATAATATTCTTATTTAATAATGTAACACCTTATTAAAACTCTATAAGCTAGTTATTTTATATATAATATAAGCTAATTTATTTTATATCCTGTTACTTTTTATATATACTCTTGTGTGTTTCAAATAGTAATGCTGTATCTGTACAGATATATAAGTAATATGCTCTCGCTAATTTCATATTATATGGTTTTAAGAAACATTTTTTTTAATTTAAGTTTAACAACAAAATAAATGCAACTAATTAATAATAAAAATTCCACAGAAAGAATGTGTTCATAGGACCAGACGAATCGTGTCTGTGAACTATCACAGCTCTAATTTGTATTTGTGCTACTTTTAAATATTTTTTGTATGCTTCCCTTAAATTTACTAAATGAAAACAGACATATTTTTTTCCTTGAACAATAACAGGCGAGAGGGTAAAAAACAGCTCTAATTTGTACTTGTTCCACTTACTGGGTATATAAATTATATTTAAATCCTTTTTCACGACATATTGCTTATTTTCAATTTAGTGCATTTTAAAAATTAACTCAGTATCAATTTCGAAGGGTAATCTTATATTTTTAGAGTTTTATTTCATAAATAATTATTGCAGAAAAAATGGGTCATAACGTAGATAGAAAGTTAACAACTGCCTAAATAACTCAAAAAAAAAAATAATAATAAATACAAATTAATGTAGAAAAGAAGTCTGGTAGTCAATTCCAATGTAGCAATTCGTTGCCAGTGTTACCTGTGTAATATATGTATGTATATATATATATATGCAGATAGATAGATAAATAGATATAGATATATAGAGTCACCAAAAAATGTGTTCCTGATTTAGAAGTAAAATAACTAAGACCTTAATACAGGTAAATCCTTTATTTTTACACTGTTAAATTAGAAAAATATGTGAGGTTTTATACATTATTTTATTTTTTTATTATTAAACTTCAATATGAGCTCTCAATGTTGCCCAGCAAACATGTAACAGGTAGTCGATCTCCATCCATGTGCTCTTTAAACTGGTTAAATCAATAAAGACTAGTTTTGTTTGTTGGTGAATCTTCTCCATGCGTACGGCGAAAATGACTTTGTACCACAATAACAAACTTAAACTGGACGTATCACAACACGCACTGCGCTTTCTGCTGTACACTCACTGTGATTGCTGTGAACTGACTGAAGAGTGAAATAGCATCGAGTCACAAACTGGCTTCGACGGATGCGCACAGTCACACCAAGTTCGAATCTCCATCCAGGTGCGCTTTAAACTGGTTAAACCAAAGACCACTAGTTTTGTTTGTTGGTGAATCATCTCCATACGTACGGCGAAAATGACATTGCACCACAATAACAAACTTAAACTGGGCGTACCACAACACGCACTGCGCTTTCAGCTATGTGCACTCACCATGATGGTTGAGAACTGACGGAAGAGTGAAATGGCATCGAGTCACAAAGGGGCGTCGGCGGAAGCGAACAGTCACTGTAAGTTCAACGCCATCACCACTGCCAAAACTTCTTCAGATGTTCTACGATTTCACGTTGGTTTCGTACCGATTGATTACATTTTTGTCATGCTATTTATTTCTCAATCAGGGACACTTTTTTCGATAACCTTTTACATTAAATAGCAATTGTGGAAAAGTCACGAACAGGATGACACCATCAACCACGTGAGCTGGATAAAATCAGTCAAGTTTGTGAAATATTAAAATAAATAGAATAACATAGAGTATTAATTGCACTAATGTAAAACTTAATTGAACGGGATCATTCAATTCTGTTTGATATTTAACAATATATATGTATAAAAAACCACCATGTCTGTCGAAATCATGGTTACGAGCACAGCAGTTACGTAATCAAATATAATTTTAACAAAACAGTTCTCACAAACATTGAAAATTCTGGTATGATGATAGATCAGTTCAAATCTATTAAAAGTTTATTTTTACCCTTAATTTGAATTTATTTTTTAAAAACTTTATCGTTGCAAATGCAAATTTTTAGGAAAATAACCCATATCGAGTAATATTTTTTTAGATACTTCTGTCCGAGAAATTCGGTTTGTCTGTCCGCCTCTTTGTAAATCTGTTCGAGCTTTAACTGGCGTAAATATACTCGGATTGCCATGTAATTGATGTAGGTTATTGAGGTTCTTTATGGCATGATAAGTATTGAAATTGAATTATGTAGCATTTAAAGTTTTAGAGGACCGCTCAACAGAATTCCATTACTTTATGGTCTAAGGGCAAAAATGGTTGGCAGTGTATCTTAATGATGCTGATATGTTCAAAATTTATTGAAATTTATGTATATCGCTGAGGGGCGTTAATAGAAGCTTTCTGTGTGCATAAAATTTTATCGCTCATTTACAGAGACACAAAAAATAATTCGGTTGCAGAACTGTGCATGAGGAATAATTATTAAATTGCGTTTCAACTGTAGTATGCGTTTTTAGATTTCACTAATTTGTTGCATACTACTTTGTGTGTTTATATTCTATAAAGTCTGTGCATAAATTCTACAGGGCTGCGCATAAGAATTTGAGAGCATTTTCGTTTATTGACGGAAATTCTTGAAAGAGAAATTTCAGCTGTGATTTCCCAATGAACTAAATTTTAGCATACCATGTATTTTAAAATACAAATTTACGGACCATGTGCAGGTCTTACCAAAAGAACTTGAATAAGTTTCTATTTTATGGTTAATTATTGATATTAGAGCTTTAAATATCTTAAGGGTTTTTCAATATTTTTCAATTTTCTTTAACTTTTACACCTCATTAAACGGGGAAGATTTATTACCTTATAGTGAATATGTTAGGAAGTTTTCTTAATCTATCCTTGACGGAGGATTTTTCTTCCTCCTTTATATTTATTTATACGGCCCAATTGGTTTCAGATTCATGTTTGATTCTGCTGAATTTGATCACAAAGTTGAAGCGGCCTTCATGATAATGAAAAGGTCTAATGAGGTGCGCCAAGATGCCTTAAAATGGTTTGAAAGGGAACTGAAAGAAGAAAGAGAAAGGGTATGGAGAAAGCTGATGAGAGAAAAGAACGTAGACTTGTCAAGCGCCATGCCATATTTGATTAAGATAAACCAAGCCGATGCTGCCTGGCGGGCTATGGATGATTTATCTAGAGAATATGTTTACGAATGGCAGCGTAGAGTTAATTTCACCATCTTGGAAATGTTTATTCTTAGACATAAAGCGTAAGCATTATTATTATTATTATTATTATTATTATTATTATTAATATTTGCTAGTAATAGCATTAATCATTAACATTTAAAACAGGAATTTGAGCAATGCAATGGTAACTTTTTAAATAAAATACAAATAGATGCGTTAAAAAATCGTATTGTAATATAAAACATGCAACATGATAATAGATAATATAAGTGCACTTTTAAGATCAGATTATCGTTATAAATAATTTCACTGGGTGCGATGCTATTGTCGGGTTTAGTAAAATTAATATACTATTGATATGTTCCAAGTATTTTAGAGAATTGCTCAATTTTCTTATTTTTAATTTAAAATAAATGGTATGTCTAAAATTCTTACATTTTTTTAAAATTTTTAATCACAAAATCATTTTAATCAAATATAACTGCACAGATCAAATATTGATTATTTTTCTGTTCGTAATTTGAAATGAATAATTACTCCTTTCTTTATTTGCTAAATTCTAAATCTTTGCAGCCATTGAATAATAATAATAAAAAAAATTGTGTATTACATTAACCATCACGAAAAGCCTCCATTTTGACGTAAAAATGGAGCTCCAATTAAGCGTTTTCTCAAATTCAAAATAGCTTCTTTCTGACACAAACTTCTTTTTTCTTCACTTTAAGAATTTGTCTGCTTTTATTATTTAGAAAATAAGAAATATTATGTTGTTTTATATTTTTTCTAAAGGCAAGTGATATTTTAAAAAATGTTGCCAAAGTATATTTAAGATATTTTTTCGGACACAACAGACGCGGCAAGTTCGTCATGTGACAATAATCGAACGTAACTCAAGATGTGAGTAGTTGTTTTTGAATGTGGGACAAGTTGATTTAAAAAAAAATAGTTGTAGGTAAAAGTTATTGGAAATTAAGATATATATATATATTGTTTTCTTTCTTGTGTTTAAAAATTACCTTAGACGTGCCGTTTAAAGGAATGTATTTCTACTAAACTGTGAGTCTATAAAGCTGATTTTCAGCATTATTCATGTTGTATTTTTTATTTTCAATTTAGTGCATTGATCCGTGCATCCCTGACGAAAAAAAAGATAGAGACTTACTTTTAGACATTTAAAATTTCTTATTTGTGATATTTCTGCATATCATTTTGTGACTTTAGGCCCACCTACTTCAAACAAATGTTCCTCCCTAGATTCTGTTCAGCCGGTGTTGTTCGTGGTCCGGAGAAATAAGTAATCTGTGGTTTCGAGTTATTTAGCACAAAAAATATATGGATATGAAATACTCTGTTAAAAAAATTTTGTTTATTTTTTCGAAATAAAAAAAAAAACCTGTCAGTCAAGACCCCAGTTAAAACAATTTTACAGAAATAATCTGTATTGACTACGAACTTTCTGTTATTTTATTAGATTTTGGCTGCATGCTCGGAATAAATACAGACTATTTCCATTTAATAAAATATTTTTTACTGTCTGCTGGTTGACACATGTTTCTGTGACAGCAACATTTTTTTACAGTGTAGAAGCCAGTTTGCCATAAAATAAAAATTTGAAGTACTGCAGACTTTGGTAGTCTTGGTTTTGGCAAAAATTTTATGATAAAACAATAAGATAATGAGTAAGTAATATTATAAATCAACGATAAAGACGGTATTCGGCCTCATTTCAAGGCTATAGGTGAAAGATTTTGATGAAACGTTTTTTAAAATGTTTTTTGTTTAACATTTTTGTACATTAAGCGTTTCTCTTACATTTCCTCAGGATTGTACCAAAGAAAGCTGTTAATCTCTGAATTCATTTATGAAAAATAAGTCTCTTTAGTTGGAAACTTTCATAATAAAAATAGCAAAATTCAAAGCGAACCTCTTTACTGGCCTGAAGCTTGTGTTAAAATTATTCATTATTTGTACAAATTTTTGTTTTCAATATTTATCTTTTAGCTTTTGTATTAATGTTCTGTCATAGAAAATATTTAAGAAAAAAAAAACCCAGAAAAAAACATATTGTAACACTTTAAAGTTCAAATATTTAAAAAAAAATGAAAATAGGTGTATCATAATAAAGTTTTAGAAGAAAAAGTGTTCGACAACATACTTAAAAAGAATACAAATTTTTCTGAACCGGTGAAAATAGAATAGGTTAACTCTAGGACAGATGGCCATAGTTTTTAAAGATTGAAATAAAAATTCTTTGAATGCAAATACAAGAAATATTAATGCATATTTAAAATTCTTATACATATACTCATAATATTTTATGGAAAAAATAATTAAATATTGAAAACAAAATGTGTTAAGCAGAATTTAAATTTAAATTGCAGATGACCATCTATCCTTAAGGCCGAGGAGAGATGACCATCCAACACAAGAAAGAAAAAGTTAATTTAAATAGCAAAAAAAAAAAAAAAAAAAAAAAAAAAAAAAAAAAAAAAAAAAAAACACATTTTTTATAGTTAATCATAAAAAACGTATAGCAATTTGTAAAGATACAGTTATATGATGGAAAATGAGTGAAGAAAACTTGAATAAACAAAATTTGAAGTATAATTTCAATTTATATTTATGCATTAAATTATGCAATAATTTATGCATTGTATCCAGACATTGTTCTTCGATGTGATATTATTTCGATGTGATTTTGCACAATCAACACAGTGATCCTAATCCAATTCTGTTTACTCGGAATCTGTAGAATCTGATAATTTAAATGTATTTCTTTTTCTTCGCTACTGGAAATGTCGTTTTTTTTTCTCCCGTTAATTATAGGTTTATTACGTTAATTTAGTTTATTTATCAATTTTAACAGTTTTTGTTATGAATGTTGCTGACGTTTTTTAATATTTATTGAAAGAAATAAATCGTTAGATCTTATTATATTATTGCTATTATTAAACTATCTATATTAGTTAAAATTTAAATAATTATATCAATTAATATATTTATAGATGTAAAGGTTATATATTTATTTAAAATTTATTTATATTTAGTTAAAATCATCACTATATGAAATATTGATTAAAGGTGGCCATCTCTCCTCGATTTCATGTAGCCATCTGTCCTGAAATTGAAGGAGTGGTGATCGCCCAATTTAAAGCCTCTGTAGCCATTGTACGTCTTTGTTTTAGTTTTAGAAGTAAAGATTAGATTATATACGTGCTTTAAAAGTCCATATAGTCAAAACTATATGTAACGTACGTACTACAAAACACTCATACACCTAAGTCAAAAAAAATATTGCACCACCTATTTAATTTGCATTAAAATTACGCTTATTTTTATTATCGAAAAACACAACTGCATGTTGCAATAAATAAACACGTTGAACTATTTCATACGAACAATGTTTATATTGCAATCTATGATCAAGTTTCGGAGATATTTAGACTGGCCATCTCTCCTAGAGTCAACCTATAACTACGAATGTAAATAGAAAAACTTGTTTTTCGAGTTACCAATAATTTTGAAAACTGTTTTTTATTATTTGAAATCTCAGAAACCAATATACTTTTGAGATTTTAAAAAGCATTTATCAAAACAAACGTTTTTTTTTTTTTTTTTTTTTTTTTTTTTTTTTTTTTTTTTTTTTTGCTACCACTGTTTTTCGAAAGCGTGTTCGTGTCGCTTTTATAGCCTATTAATCCGTATTCACAAACCAGAATATTGGTTTCTAAGGTAATGCATATTCTCAAATATACATTTGCAGCTTCGTAATTTAATTTATGCATGCAGGATTCACCAAGGTACATTGATATTAATGTTAATGTCAACGGTGTTAATTTATTATGTTTGTATGTAAAACATGCGTGTTTAAAAAAAAAATTGCTTTTTTCAAAGATGCAATAGCATCCGAAAACCTGTATTTCGGGTTAAGGAAATGGATTAATGCACTCTAAAACCGACTATTTAACGTTTATGAAAATCAGTTGTAGTAAAATTAGCTTTGTGTTTATAAACGTCACATTAAATCTCAGAATTACATCGAGTTCTGAGCTTTATAAAGAAAAACAATGTACAGTCGAAAAAAAAAAAAGTAAACACCCCCTACTAACTCCTCAACAAATTATCGTAGAAGAAAGTTACTGGTAACGAATGACTGGAAATAAAGTCTACTTTTAAATGATATAGATAAAATTTGCTTAGGAGTCCATCTACATATTAAAACGAACCATAACTTTGTTTTTTTCAATAGCAGTACACCATTCTGACAGCATAAATGAACACTACACCCTTCAATTAGCCTAAAATCAAATTTTTATGCGATTCTTACCATAAGTTTCTGAGAAATTAGTTATTTTTAAACGAGCGTATTTTAAGTGCTGTATCCAAATTGAAGTTCCGAACTCGATTGTTAACCGAGAGAGCTTCCATCTTGATCAAGGCACCTTAAGAAGTCAATGAAGTCTGCTAAATTACAGTGATGTAGAAGAAATTTCAAAATATCTAGTCACTTCTATCGTACACGGCCCCTTAAACCATCATTTTGCCTATTTCTAAGCATAATTTGAAATCTACTTGGAAGAACAATGTGAAAATTTGGATTTCCATAAAGCAGGATTTAATAAATCTAAATCCATCAAAAAAATTGTAGGTTGCAATTCATAATTTTTTCGAATATTAATTTCATAATTCATAATTCATATCATAAAATTATAAAAATTGCAAATACAACGTATTTATGTTTGGATATATTAGTATTATTGCTACACAAAAAATTAGAAGGAGAATAATTTCTGGAGATATAAATAAAAATATGAAAATGTAATTTAACGTTAGAAGCACTCAATTTTGAATGTTTATAAATCAAACACTTATCATTCAAATGACTTGAAATTCGGTGTCCAGGCATAGTTTGAACAGAAGATTTGAAATATCTCGTTAAAATTTGGTATTGTCATTGAAAAAAATTAAGTTTGACTTCATTTTAATATGTAGATAGCCCCCTAAGCAAATTTTATATACATCATTTAAAAGTAGAATTTATTTCCAACCATTAGGTACCAGTAACTTTCTTCTACGATAATTTGTTGAGGAGTTAGTAGGGGGTGTTTACTTTTTTTTCCACGACTGTACTTTGGAATTATTAATAACTCGGAAGAGGTTATTGTAAATTTTCTTTCCTGGTTATATTTTACTTTCCAAGATTAAGAGACATTTGTCTTTTCTTTTGCAGTTAAAGTTTGATGTATTTTTTAATAATTTCCTTGAATGTTTCGTTAAATTTGTTGTAATTACTTTAAGATAGCTAAAGTAAGGTTTTTCAATAAGTTGTTTTTGATAATGTCTTAAAATATTGTTTTCAGGTTGCCTTTGTCTAAGAGAATCAAGAATACTCTTTTTAGAAAGAAGAAATAATGTCGCTTCAAGACGCTACTTCCTGATCGTGACTTTGATTTCCTGATTTGTGACTTTACCCGGATGTGACTAATACTTACCCGAATTGTGACTTTTCTTACCCGGACTTTGACTTTGTTGTGCTGTCGTTACTATTATTTTACATCTCTCGTATTTGCTCTTTCTTCCGTATTTAATTACTGCTATCTGTACCATTGCCTTCATCCTCTCCACCTTTCGATTCCCCACAATTTTAAATAAAATTTTTACGCACTGAATGAATCTGTATCTCTTACATATTTTAGTTAAACAATTATCCATTTTCTATTTTGAGTTATTTTTCTTTAATGTTTTTCAGATATTTACAGTATCATCCTCATGAAATAGGACACCGTCAGTTTAATACATAATCATTTATGTCTTATTTTGGGAATTTGTGCTAAAAAAGTTATTTGAAAAGTGTCCTTTTGAAATTTTAAATATAATTTCTCTGTCTATTTTTGGAGGCAATCCTTAATGTGCTTTTAATAAAACTAAGAATGGGATTTTCTGCTATAGAAATAGTGTGTTTTTTAAACATAAAAATCTTACGTTAATAGTCATTTTTACTGTATTTTGTACATATATCATGGCATTTTAATTGTTATTAAACTAATTAACATTTTAAAATGCTGATCCTTACAGGTATAGAACGCCTTTAATATATATATATGTGTGTGTGTGTGTATGTATATATATACACCAAAATATATTTAGAAAGGTTCAAACCTGTAAGAGAAGCGTAGTTTTAAAACGTTTTTAAGTTTTTAGATTAAAAATTTCAATTTTTTTTCATTTCTCCTCCATGAAATCACTTTTTTTATAAAACTATTCAATAGTAAGCCAATAAGACATTATAAAATGCACAAATAAAAAATAGTTTAAAGGGATCCCTTAAAAGAATGAAAAAACAGTTCCGAATTTAAATTTTTATAAACGACCGCAGACTTAAAATGATGGCGTGGAGTCTGTATTTTAGTGTATTTTGGTGTGGCTATTTTTTGAAAAAGAAAAAACTAAAGAATGTTCTGCCGCAAAAATAACGAAAAAAAAAAGCATAAGGAAAAAAAAAAAAAAAAAGCTATCTCAAAGAAATATATACATATTCAAAGGGAATCAAAATCAATTCAATACATTTTTTTTCTTTTAAAAAAAAATTCGCCAGTGAAAAAAAAAAATTATCATTTCCTTTCAAATACTTTCACTGTCATGCCTTTGAGTATAAAAAATATATAAAAATGATAAATTAGAAATAAAAAAACCTTTTGATAAGTATTTTTTTTTTAAATCCCTAAAAATTAAAACCGCTTGCTAAATATACATATTTTTTTATTTATTTAGATTTAATAAATAATGCAAAAGAATTTTTTTCTAGGGAGAGTTTTCTGATGAAGAACAGAGTATTAAAAAGATTTCGCGCGTTTTATAAATCGCAGGAATTTTAAAATTTATTTTATCACTTTTAATTCCATTTCTGTATATAAACAAGAACGTAAAAACATGCGTCCAGCATAGATAATAAAACACTTTCAAACACTTTCGGAATACCGAAACAAAACGTCATAGTTTATTAAAGAGAAAGATGATGTCGAAATAAACAATTTGAAAAACGCATAACGCATTCTAAAATCCAGCTTCTGCTATTCCCATGAATAGACGAAAATAATATCTGATTTTTTTTGTGCCGCCCTGTATAAGCTCTATAGATTTCTGTTTATACTACATAGTATGCTAAAATTTAGTTCAGTTAAACGAATATGACAGTTAAAAAATTCCATTGAGTAATGCCCGCAAATAAACGAAATGTACTTGAGAACTATTGTGCAGCCCTGTATGAACTTTATACGCACCAAGTATTATTAAAAAAAAAAATAGTTCCATTTAAAAATGCTTCACAGAACTGAAAACGCCCTTCTAGCAATTATTGGTCGTAGGCTTCAATAGATCAATTATTGTTCACATTTTTCTGTAGCTAAATTCTTTTGTGTGTCCCTGTATATGAACTATAAATTCTATGCTTACTCTACTCTATAGTAAGGGACATGTAATACACCCCAGTGACATACATAAATTTCAGTATGTTTAAAGTAGTATCATAGTATTAAAATACACCGCAAAGGATTTTGCCAGACCGTAATGTAATGGAATTCTTTTGAGTTTTCCTATAACTGAATCGTAAATGCTGCACACTCATTTTAAACACCGAACATGGCCTAGTGACACCTGGTAACATGACCCATTTTTATCGGGCAATAAGACCAGGCAGATATGTGTTTTACACACCCTTTTCTTTTTTATACGGGGTATGAGGTCCGGTTTGAAAAAGTGTAAATAACTTAAAAAAATTAAATCTGGTAGATCATGTAAATTATACAGTGTTTCCACGTATAACCTGACAGACCTTTATTTTCGCAACCGTTGGTCCTAGATGCATACTTCCAATTACAAAAGTGGTTAAAATTAGGTGCAGAGTTAAGATTAAAAAAAGTTCCAAGCGAAAAAGCAATTTAGCGAACGATTGCAGAATCTAAATTTTTATACGGTCCCCCGGTCCTATAAGTTATATTTAGAAAATTTTTTCTTCCACACTGACAAGTAAGGCAAAAAAAAAGTCCCGTTATTCTACGATTAAAATTGACCGAATAATAGCTGTTTAAAGTTGGAGCATATTTTTTGCTGCAAATTAGGGGTCATTCACCAATTTAGTAGAAATATAATTTCGTGAGATATATTAAAGAAATGATTGAGAGTAAAATTAGCATTTGAATATAAATTTGAAATCTTTAATCATTCTGACATATTACTGCAAAATATACAATTTGTTCTGAACATATAAGAGGATAAAATAACAGAGTTTTTATTAAGTAAAAGGATGAAAAACAATAGCCTCAATTCATTACAAAAATGATACATAATTTAAAATGCCGTTAAATTACACCGTCTTTTAAATTTTGGTTTGTGTCACGCTTTTTAGCTTTAAAAAATTTATTCACGTTTATTTTTTAGCGCTGAATCCGGAAATGACCTTCGTTTTAAACCATCACGCCAGGATTTTTCTCAAATCGCAAATTTCAAAGAAAAAAAGCTCAAAATTAAAATTGATCCACCCTCCCCTCCCAACCTCGTCGGATCCCTGAGCTGTTTAGCTGTAAGAGACCCACAAGATAAGCCACAAAATTGAATATATTATTGAATTAAATAAAATTAAACAGAATAAAAAAGTCTTACATGTATTTTAGAGTATAAGATCTTTCGCTACTTTTTAACCTTGAAATTTACTATTTGCGAAAAATCCTGACATGATGATTACAAATGAAGGTAATTTTTGTATTTAGCGTTACAAATACATAAAACGCAACTATAAAAGTTAAAAAACACAACCATCGCAGGTTTATGTTATCTAATCTAAAACTATTTCTTAAACTTGTTAACAGTAATCTATCCGAATTTTTTGGTGTTATCCTCTAATATAAATATGTATAAGTTGGTAAGCGTCGAAAATCATAATAATATTACATTGTAATCGGATTTAAGTCAGTATGTAAAATTTTAACTTCGATCGGACATTTGAAAGTCAGTTAAAGTTCTCGTACAAATTTTAAACAGGAAAGACGATCGTTGCAAGTTAAATAAAACCTTATGAAAGTAACATAATTTTTCTTAAAAGAAATCATAGCCTCAAATCCTTACAAAATACAACATATGTTAAAATACAATTATTTTAACTAATCTGAAACTTAACTAATAAAGTTAACTCAATCGGAATAGTTGTACGATTCCTTTCAAACCGCAGATACCTTGAAATAAGTTTAAGTGTTTTATATACGACCCATGAAAGCATGGTCGTTTTGATATGCAAAAAAGGAGTATAAGTCATGCATTTCAAAGTTTCATAACTCGATCAATTTAAATGTTAGATGAATGGGACTTTGTCTGTCTTACTTGTTAGTGTCACAGTAAATTTTTACTAACTATCACTTATAGGACCGGAGGACAGTATAAAAATTTAAATTTCATATTTTTTTAATAAATGTTTTTCTTGACCCAAATCGCTTTAAAAACAATTCTTTACCTTATTTAAACCATTTTTGTAATTGGAAGTAAGCATCGAGGACCAACGTTTGCGAAAATAAAGGTCGGTCAGGTTATACGTGGGCACACTGTATATCAATTAAAGAGTGTTGTAAAGGAAACCTTTGCAGTCAAAGTGTTAAAAAAAGCACCAAATGTGAAATTATTAGATTTATTTATACAAAAACATAAGAATTAAGTAAGTACTCATGTACTTTATTATAGGTAATAAATATAAAATTTACATGGTTATTTTAGGAAAAAACCCCAAGATAAATCTGTGAATAAACGGGTACGTAAGTAAAAGGTGGCCATAACTAAATTGACGGTACTCAGAATGTTTTATAGTGCGATCTAATTGCGAGAACGGCGGCAAATTTTGTATGAAGATTGAGAAAACGGGAAACGAAGGATTCCGCGGGAAAAAAATTTAGTTCCAAAAATCACCGCTAGGGGAATATGTGGCGCTGTGTATTTCAAAAAGAGAGTTTCACAAAATGAAGAATCAATACTAAAATAAAATTTACCGTTTATTTAACGAATTTAGCAATTTAATCCAAGCTCAAAATGGTAACAATTTATAAAAAGCTAAAAATTTACATAAACACTGCTAAAGTTTCTTTATCTGCAATTTTATTTACAGAGCCTCAAAGAAAGCAACAACAGAAGAAGAAGTTCTTTATTCAAATTTCACGTTTTATGTTTTGGCCCAGTGCTAGCTTGTTCGGCTTTAAAAAGTAATGTGCTACTGTTAGAAGCAATTTCATTGAAAGTTATCTTTCATAATGTCTCCTTCTTTAGTCGAGTGAGCTCTACTAGTCAAATTCTTTTACCTCAACCAGTGCAATGTTCCAGCCGCTCTTCGTGCTTTTAGAAACCACAAAAAATGCGTAAAGGTAACGGTTCTTTGTCAGTTAATGACTTAAAAGCAATGGTTGAGAAGTTTGAGAAAACAGGTTCTCTAAATGTTCAGTCAGGCAGAGGACGAAAACCCGTATCACAGGACACAATCGAAGAAGTGGCAACGGCGATTGTCGACAGAGCACCAGACAATATTGCTACCCCTTCCAGCGCTCGTGGGATAGCTCGGAATCTGGATATGCCTTATTGTACGGTATGGAAAATCCTACGAAAGATTATCCACTTCTATCCGTACTGAACTTTCTGGACTTACAGTATGTTCCAGCACACGCAGCATTGCCATAGTAACAACAACCTCTCTTTTTTCACCTGCTGCCTGTCGCGTGGGGGCTCCTTGCCCCAGCGGGTGACGCCTAAGTAATCGTATTCTCTCCCGCTCTCTGTCGCGAAGTGACAGTCTGTGCCCCAGCGGGCAGAGCTTTTTATGTAATTTTTTTTAAGATCTTAATAAAGGCGACCAGGAGGGACACTCTGCTTTACAGACTTGGATTCGTTGTCTGAGCAGTCCCTCTTAGGCAATCAAAAGATCAGCCGTGTACAAGAGTTACGTCACATCGACCATGATAAGCGATTGGCTGTTGCTCTCACGTTTCTTGCCAGAACGGAGTTGGATGATGCTTGGCCTTGGAAAATCTTATGGGGAGACGAGGCCCACTTTTACCTGAATGGAACTATAAATACCCAGAAGTGCCGAATTTGGGATAACAAGCCACCAAGAGTATTCAAAGAAATTCCTTTGCATTCACGAAAGATAACTGTTTGGTGTGATTTCACGGTAGATACGATCATATGGCCATTCTGCTACGAGAACATTACTCCGACAGGACCTGTAACTTGTTCTGTTACCGGAGACAAATACCGCCAAATGCTAAACAACTTTGTTATTCCGGCACTTCAGCAAAGACAGTGCCTGGAGTAAATCATTTTAATGCAAGATGGAGCCCCTCCACATATTGCTTTGCGGGTAAAGCAGCTGCTACGACAGAAATTCACAACAGGAAGAGTCATTAGCCGCTGTTTTCCAACTGCATAGCCACCTCGGTCCCCTGATCTTACATCCTGTGATTTTTGGCAGTGGGGTTACCTAAAGTCCAAGGACTATCACGGAGGTGTCAAGGACCTCGCTACGTTGAAGGATAACATATCGCAAACTGTACGGGAGATTCCTGCAGATATGTTATTCTCTGCTGTTGTAAATGCTGTGCACAGAATGGATATGTGGCCCACAAAAACGGCGGCCACATCGAACCTGAGTTGGATGTGCTAAATAAACGGTAATTTTATTTCAATATTGATTCTTCTTTTTTGAAACACTCTTTTTCAAATAGACAGCGCCGCATATTCCCCTGGCGATGATTTTTTGAACCTAATTTTTTTTTCGTAGAATCCTTCGTCCCCCGTCTTGTTTAATCTTCCTACAAAATTTGGCGCCATTCTCGAAATTAGATCGCGCTACAGAACACTCTGAGTACCGCCAGTTTAATTATGGCCACCTTGTACTTAAGTATCTCATTCTCTTTTTTATTTACCTCAATAAAAGTTTGACAAGTACAATAAATTAGTGGAGAATCTAACCATGTTTTTATATCGAAAAGAAACTATATTTTATTGAATTTCAACTTACACTATGTGCAAAAACTACTTAAAAGATGAGACAATATTCAAAAAGTTGTTAAATTATTTTAATACTTTAGTACTTTCAACTATAAAAACATAGTCTTCGTGAGAGAAATATAAGAAATACAATTGTTATTAACGTTCAAAACACGTAGATGGTGACAAAAGGAGTGAAAGTGGAAGTCAATTTTTAGATCCGGAAAACATTGGAAAAATAAAACATGGATATAGGGAATCGGATTATTACTCGTTTTATGATTCTTTATTCTATATTTCTTATATTTTATTGGTTTCGATAATTATCTAATAATGTCACTTTGTCTTAAGCCTCTTCACCTGTACCGTAAAATTTCGAGGTTTAGCTATCTCACTTAAGAAATTTGGTTTGTTACCCGCCAACATGCTTTTTTAAAATTTTATTATGTAATTTTAATAAGGTATTACATAATTTTCTTTATTGCAAGCAAAAAATGGAGAAATTAATTTCCCATAGTAAGAGAAACTCCAAAAAATTATTTATAAGTATTGGGGTACAGTTACCCCTGATGCATGTCTCAGTTATCCCATTCTTGAAACAATTATAAGGTAAATGGAACACCGGCCTTACACTTGAAACGTGAAGTAAATAGGTATAGATACCTAATAATATTAATGCATTCATATGCCTAATCTTAAAAATATGATTTTTTAATAAAAGCACTTGCCGTATTTTAATAAAACGCCGAGGAAGTTCAACCAAATCAACGCTGTTTGTAAAAAAAGAAACCTAAATTTTCGTCAACCTATCACAGCAAAGACAGAATTTCGAATGAGTTGACACACTATCTTTTAAGAAGTAGAGATGGGGTGGCAATGTTGACAAAAGATAAAATTTGAAAGACATTCAACGAGTTTTTATAAAATAGCCTATGGCCCAGTTACCTTGTGAGTCCAGTTATCGCAGTTTACTTTATATTATAGAATAGTATCGTCACAGCCTTAAAGTACTGTTTCATATATTATCCCCATGCACTGTCTTACATTACCTCCTGGGTTTGTTGCTTTAAAGCAGTATCATTCAACTGCCTTATTTATTTTTTTTTTCTGGTTACGGGGTACTTTTCAACTTACTTATTTTGAAGGATCATTCTGAGGGACGGAAATCTTTCCTTCAAATCCATCTCCGCCTCTTTCCATTGTTGAGTCTCTCCGCCCTTTTGCCAATAACCGCAAATGGTGGGAGAAGAAAAGGCGATAATTGCTCTTGAGGGAGAATATTTGAAGGAAGGGGTAAACCCAGCCTTAGCGTCGGTGATTTTGATATATACAGTCGAACCTCATTATCCCGACATTTTAAGGACTAGAAAAAAGTGTCTTCATAAGCGGAGCGTCGTGGTAACCGGAGTAGGAGAAAAATATGTTTATAAAAAGCTGTATTTTTAATTAATTTAAGACAATTTTAATTTCCTAACTGTTCTTGCAGTTTTAAGCAATAAAACATTATTATTAAAACAATAAACACAAAAACAAAGTTGAAAAGGATAAAAATCATATTGTATTGACTTGAATTTCTTTTTTTTATTGTTACACGAAATATTGATGAATTAAGGTTTTCTTTGTAAACAGAGTGTCGGGATAATGAAATCCGACTGTGCTGTGATAATTAAATGTTAAAGGTAACGAAACTGCCAGTTAGCTGGTGCACCAGCAGGGGTGTTACCATCGCAACAAGGCGGAGTCAGCTGCAATGTGAAATCAATGGCAGCCCGATTACGGAAGTTATTGCGACTCAGCCGGAACTCACTCAGTTGAACAGTCGGGTCACCATTCATTTTATACTGCAGTGGTTGTGAACAGCGATTTTGGCAAAGTTCACTACTGATGTGCCAGCTCGCCGCCTGCAGTTTCGTTATGTGGGTCATTTAGATTTAATCTTAGATTTAATCTATCCTAGCTACTAAAACAAGTGACGCTAAAATTGGTTGCAAAAATGTGACGCTGCCGCATGAACTAACAGCTTAAATATATGTGTAAATTACTTTATTATGCTTTTTAAAACTCGTGTATTATTTTAACATGAAGGAACAGTCCTTCATCTACAAATATTTATTACTTTTATTATTTTTCGAAAAAAAAGAATAATACATCCAATCAATACTCAAATAAACATTTCCAGCGACAAACAAACAATCTAATAAAATATATTTATTGTATAGTTTTTAGTATATCTTTTTTTAGTATTGTTCAAATTCGAATGTGGGAACAACAAAATAGATACAACAAATATATATATATTTTAAAATATTGCACTTTTCTTTACATTTCGGGCGTACTTCTTTATGCTGTCTTTCTTTGTAGTAATTGTCTTTCATTCTTGGATCTTTTCTTCGTTATAACCGCTGGATAACACTTCACACCTGTAAAAAAAAGAAAAAAAAAAAGAAAATGGTTTATGTTAATTTTTTATTAATTTTTCAACTACTTTTCAGCAGTGAAATTACGCTTGAAATTACTAAATATTAAAGACGTGAATTATTACATTGCTAACAAAGCGTAAACCAACTTAGTGAAAAATGTCCAAGCCGGGAATCGAACCCGGGCACCTGGAATAGATCTCCAGTGCTCTACCACTAAACCACAAGGACGATGCCCAGCTTGGCATCTCTCACTTAAGCTGGGCATCGTCCTTATGGTTTAGTGGTAGAGCACTGGAGATCTATTCCAGGGGCCGGGTTCGATTCCCGGCTTGGACATTTTTCACTAAGTTGGTTTACACTTTGTTAGCAATGTGATCCACGTCTTTAATATTTAAGGTTTATGTTTTTGGCTGTTTATGCTTAAATAAAGGTTTATGTTTAAATCTAGATTTTAACTGTTAAAAAGGGGTAACAATTAATGTTACTAAAATTTATTTTTTACATTAGGGAACTTTGAAATTTGAAGGGGGGGGGGAGGTGCATTAAGACCTATAGCGGCATGGCTGTCGTCTCAAATGATCCAACAAACCAGAAAACACCCATGAAAAGTCATCGTTAAAACCAAGTAGTACAATGCAAGAAAGCCATAGTTGAAATTCGAAAAAACTTGCGTTAATTAACAGATTGGTGAGGGGGGGTAGAACTCATTAAACAGTAAGGATGAAGACACGAAAGATCCAGAAAGACGAAGCACAGAGAGCAGAGTGACGAGAGTAATACTCTGTTCACACTAGAAACGCAAGACATCTCAGGCCGTCAGTTTTGAAGTGGTACCCTCCCGGAAATAGATGCCTGTTAACATCGGAAAACTTACCTAAGATATCTCAGTAGCGTCACTGTGTCTGTGATTCGAAGAAAAGTGAAGTATGCGCATGCGCTTACAATAAAAACGGGCGCAACAGCCAATCCGTAAAAGCGAAGCATCATAGCCAACGAGAGAGAGTGATCGTTCCTGTATCTAGCCGAAGTAAGTCGAAACTCATTGAGAGAGTTTGAACATTAGAGAAAAATATGAAAATTTAAGCATAAAAACAAAAGTTAATTACATAAGTTAATAACTGCAGAGTTTAAAAAATGAATACGTTGGCGTTTGCTTTGATTTTATGGTTTTATCATTCATAACTTTATTTCCAAGTCTTTTCAAAGTTCAGTGAATAAGTGCTTTTTTTTTCTTTTTTTGGGACGGGAACAAATGATGACGATTTCATTAATTTATCTATTTCTTTGAGAGTGATAGAGCAGGGGAGTTTATTGACCGTCATTCTTAATTTGTCATCAGAGTTAAATTTATTGCCTAAAAAGGCATAAAGGGGTTAAAACACTTAAAAGATGCCGAAATAAAATAAAATTCTAAACTTAGTTTAGAAATTTGATGAATAATGCGCTCTCTGGAATTACTTTTCTAATAAAACTTTCTTCAAGCGACCAGGAAAAAACGCAACTTATTTCATTTTCTTCAAAGAAATGGGTCGCTCATGGAGGGAGTTCAACTGGGATGGTCTCTGAATGGAGGTAAAATTAGTATTGAGCCTATGGGAATAAATGAATCCATGAAAAAATGGCCGTTCAGGGAGGTGGTAACTTAATGGAGGTGGTCGCGTTGGGAGGTTTCACTGTATTATCATTCTGCATCCCGTCTCCTCTATGTATCCATCTTTATTGGATAAATAACGTCAAATAAGTACCAATTGGAAATAAGTTACATTTTATTAAATAAAATTACTGGTAGGAAACAAAGTTATTTCAATCGCGGCTTATACGCCGGAACTTTCGGCATTACTAATCTTAGACAATCAGACGTGTTAATGAAATCTGTCAATAACAGTTTCCTTATACATTTTTATGATCATTTTTAATTCCGACTCCATTTTTTAAAAACCAAAAATCATAAACATTCACTACATTGGACTTATTGGAATAAACCTGGATGAAACTAGGCTGTTGGTACAAACATGTGGTCATCGGTGGTCATTTTGGTTCATTTTCTAATAAGCCTAAAACTGCATATGCTCATTCCAATAAGTATGAAAAAACATCAAGCTGATTGAGAAATGAAAGAGATAATTTCCAATTAGCCTAACTCTCCACAGGTTCTTTGGAATAAGCATAAAAATATATCAGGCTGATTGAGAAACAAAAGATTATTTTCCAATTAGTCTAAAGCTACTTAGACTCTTTGCAATAAGCCTGAAAAATATCAGGCCGATTGCGAAAAGGAAGATGATTCTCCAATTATCCGTCTTTTCACAAACAGCTCTTTGCAAAGAGCCAGATTTCACAATTAGCCTATGACATATGCACCCCCTCCCCCTCAAATGAATAATGTATAGCAACACACTTTCCCTAATAGTATCAGTTGGTAACTTGCTGTTGCTGAATGTTTTTTCTGTTTTTTTTTTCTATAACTAATATAATTTGTTCTGGTGAATTGCTTATTAAGGTAATCTGAAAAAGAATTTTTTAATTATTAAATTCGTAAGTAGATCTTCAGTGGTGGTTGAGGTCATCTATGTTTGGAATTATAAATTTAAATGTTTATATTAACCTATGGAAACTGCATGTATCTCCACATATTGTTATTTATATATGTTATACTTTAGAACAGAGGTTTTTAAACTGTGGTCTGCGGAATCTTGGGGATCCGCGAGTTTACAGCCGGGGTCTTCAAGCCCAGTGTTGAATTGAGACTTTTTCGGTAGCTTCTGTTATGTGTGCATGTGTCGGAGAGAGAAGGGCGGGTTGCGAAATAAGAACTTATAATTTGGATCATTAATAAGCACAAAACCATAAATTCCTCGGCGGTATCATTTCAATGCGAGGAGAAAAAACAACGCAGGATTTTAAATTTTACTTTATTATCTAATTATATTGTTCAGAACAGAATCACAGACTTGTATGAAAATGTTGAGAACTAATTTGATTGGATATGTAAAAATAACTGCCATGGATAAATAATTCCAATGGAAATTATTTCTTTCAACTTATGCTGTTAAATAAAAGTTTAGTTTCATCTTCATAATCAAATTGTACTAAAGAAATTGTCAGTATGATCATCTAATTTTGACATCATCTTTCACTGTTACGGTAAATTGTATCTTAGCACGCCAAATGGCAAGTTGTTCAATCAAGTAGTTTAAGAATTATAAAGGTTTAATACCCCTAATATTAAATTTATAATTCTTGGAAATCGGGATGCAACGCGGGTAGTTTTCAAGCATTACTCAAGAACTGCTTGGTGGAATTCGCTACAATTTAGGATTAGCAAGTGTTTGGCTTCTTGAAATCGATATCTGTTTAAAACTTTATAGGTAAAAAAAATTTTATTGCAATTTTTCATTAAAAATATTTTTAAAAATGTAATTCAAAAACATATGTATTTTAACTCCAAACTATAAATTTTTTATGAGAAATCGATTTCTAGAATCTCAAAAATTTAACAATGACTTCTAATGAATTTAGCATTAAGAGTTTTAAAATTTAAACCTTCATAACTCCTCAACTACTTGATCGAATGTCTTCCCGTTTGGCATGCTAAGTTACAATTTACCTTAAAACTTAAATATGATGTCAAAATTATGGTTTTCGGATAAAAATTTCAAAATTTCGTACAATTTCAGTATGAAGACGACAACACTATATTTTTTAAATAAATTTAAAGAAGATATTTTTTTTCTGGGACAGTTCAGGTGATAAAAATGTATGGAAAATTTCTTTCTTTCTGTGGCAGACTGTACATGTACATGTGCCGATTAGAAACTAATCTCTGAATTCTGCATATGCCTTCAAAAATGAAAAACTTAAGATCTCTGCAAATAGCTGACAGAACTTTTTTACATCGTTGAGTGAGTGAAGAAAAAACCCCCTTTGCCGAAAAAGGTAAAACATTACACATTTTTTAAAGTTCAAATAATTTTTAAGCCTTTCTTTTTCCAAAATAAAAACGCAGCCATCGATTTTTTCCGTTGTCATAGATAGTTTTAAAATATGTCTTTTCTGTTCTGTATATTTTCAAATAATGTTTTATTTTATTTGTTTATTTCCATTTAACTTTCTGTTAAGAAAAAACTGTATTTTACTTAATTTTTTTTTAATTTTTTCTTCTACTCTTTTAAGCTTTCTGTAAATAAATATACGTGAGATCGCCCATTAACTTGTTTCCTCCTTCATGTATAATTTAATTTTATCTTAACCGGGCACGTTTGATGAAACGCCAAACATTGTTCCCATCGCAATGATTCCTATGGCATCCATTTAATTTAAAATATAAACGTTTTACAACTTTTACTTAAAATGCATACCTTTTACCCATTTCATATAGCATGCAAAAATAAATAAATAATAATTCCGAAACGAAAACATTTTATTTCAACATCTATGCATTATTTCTAATTCACGCACGTAAAAATAGAACTTGCTTTCGGTGAGGGGAAAATCAAGAACAAATAGTTTTATTTAAAAACACTGTTTTATAAGCATTCAATGTTAATCTTAAAAATCACTTCTAACTTCATGGCTGCAATCCATGCAGTTAAAAAAAAATCCCATTAGAATACTTTAATTTGGCGTGGGTTCAAATTATTGAATATTCAACGCTTTTATTTACGTTTAACAGAAATCCCGAACTATTGAAATTTATTTAAAAAATATATAACATTTGCTGTGTTTCTTTTTTTAAACTATAAAAGAGTATTTAAAAAAGTAACACACCCTATACTTTTATTTGGATTTTCTACTTCTCTGCGTTTAAAATATTTCCTTGTTGGCGTTTCGCAGCTTGTTAGCGAGCGTGGTTTGATACATCATCAATTCCATTATTCTTGAAATTCGTACACAGTCGTGACAATTAATGTATTAATTTATAATTTGGTTTCGAAAATACTAAAATGCTATATTGACATCGGAAACACACATCTCTGTTGTACAAAGCTTTTGTAACTGTGGGCTATGAGGAAGTAGTTGAAAAATGTATTATAAAATTTTTATCTTTAAATACCCGAACCAAGTAAAGTTAAATAAATAAAAGAGTGTAAATACGCGAATTCTATTGGCGAGATTTGCGGCCATCTAACATAAAAATACGATATATTTTTTATTGATTCAAAACATTTTTCTTTACGTAAGTTGCATTATTTTTAATCAACTTGCAAAAAAGGGCTTATAATAATTCGTTTTATATATATATATATATATATATATAACCATTATCTAACATTACATTTCATCATCTTTTAAAAAAAATAAAAATTAATAAAGTGAGTATCAATACATTACAATGACATAATACATAATAAATAAATAAATAAATAGAAATATTAAACAATTAACATAATAGTAGTACAGTAATATGATCATTTTAAATGTGAAGTTTAATGTAGACCAAGAGCGATGATAAACTTGCAGCATCAAATGAAATTTCTTACAAAAAGTCATCATGTAACTACATAAGTAGAAATCAAAATTTTAATACACTAAGAAAATGCGCTGTTGAAGCAATAAACTTCGCTCATAAAAATTAAGTAGTTTGCTAAAGTTGCAAAACATTAGCTAACCGAAATTACACATTTATAAAAATATATAAGATACCTTAATAAGAATTGGCTGTTCAACAAGAATTTTAGCAATTCAAAAGGAAATTATAATAACTTTATAGCAACCATTCATAATGACTTGCACATTCGCAGCATAGAAATTTGAATGATAATATGTAATCATTATATAATATTACAATTCATCACCTTTTTTTTAAAAGAAAATTAATAAAGTGAGTATCAATACATTACACTGACATTATACATAATAAATAAATAAATAAAAATATTAGACAATTAACATAATAGTAGTACAGTAATATGATCATTTTAAATAGGAATTTTAATATAGACCAAGAGAGATAATAAACTTGCAGCATCAAATGGAATTGCTTACAAAAAGGCATCATGCTATGTAGAAATCAAAATGATAAACACTATGCGAATGCGCTTACTAAAATTCTTTTTTAACAGCCAATTCTTATTAAGGTATCTTATATATTTTTATAAATATGAAATTTCGGTTAGCTAATGTTTTGCAACATTAGCAAACTGCTTAATTTTTATGCGCTAAGTTTATTGCTGCAAATGCGCATTTTCATAGTGTATTATCATTTTGATTTCTACTTATGTAGTTACAGGATGCCTTTTTGTAAGAAATTCCATTTGATGCTGCAAGTTTATTATCTCTCTTGGTCTATATTAAACTACATAAGGTTAGTTGGGGTAACTGGAACCACGAGGTAACTGGGCCATATGCTATTTTATAAGAAACCGTTGATGTATTTTAAATTTTAGCTTTTATTAAAAATGCCCCTTAACCTCTACTTCCTAAAACAACGTGTGTCAACTGAATCATAACTCTCTCTTTTTCTGTGATAGGTTGTCGAAAATTATGTTTCTTTTTTTAAAAACAACGTCAATTTGGTTGAACTTCCTCGGCTTTTTATTAAAATACTGTAAGTACTTTTATTAAACAATCTTTTTTTTTTAAAGATTAGGCATATAACTACGTTAATATTATTAGGTATCATACATATTTACTTCATGTTTCAAATGTAAGCCCCGTGTCCCAGTTACCCCATAGATGTTTCAAGGATGGGGTAACTAGGACATGTATCCGGGGTAACTTGACCATGCTGGATTCAGTTACGCCAATAATTATAAATACTCTTTTTTTAGTTTCTCTTACAACGGGAAGTAAATTTCGCCATTGTTTTTTTTGCTCACAATACAGAAAATTATAGAATACCTTATTAAAATTAAGTAATAAAATTAAAAAAAGCATATTGGGTGAAATCAAACCAAATTTCTTGACCCCTTGAGAGGCGGTGAAGCCGTTATGGCATCACATAATTTTAATTCCTAATTGCCACATTGACACCGGAATTTCATAATGAAAATTTTACCTTTATTAAGTACGCGGAAATGTACTTTTACTTGTTTTCAAATAGATTATTTTGTAAATACTGGTGTCATTAAATTATTTCATTATTTTACGAATGCAAAAACTCTCCCCTGAAAGCGAGATAGCAAAACCTTGAAATTGTACAATACAGGGGTCGCATTCTATAGGGAAACTTTTATTGTTCCTACCACTATTTTGAAAATAATATCTTCATCGCACCTTTCTTTAGAATATGTTAAATAAAATGATCATGAAGGTAGCTAATTAAGGGTTCTGGTAGGAACAATAAAATTTTCCCTATATAATGCGACCCCTGGATACAGATAAAGTACTTAAGTACTTATGTTGCCGTTTGTACATAGATTTACCTTGCTATTTTTTCCTTAAAATACTCTTGTAACTTTTATACTTATTACCTATACTAAAGTAGATAAGTACTTACTTAATTTTTATGTTTTGGGTATAAAAAAATCTCTTTCACTTTTAGTGCTTTTTTTAGACACATTGACAGCAAAGGTTTCCCTTACAACGCTCTTTATTGACATATAATTTACATGATCTGCCTGGTTTAAATTTTTTTAAAGTTGTTTATACTTTTTCAAACAGGACTTGAAACCCAACATGAAAAAAAAAAATTAATAAACGCGTGTGGAACATAGACCCTCCTGGTCCACTTACCCCATTTTTATGGTGCAACTGGACCCACGAGGAAAGAAAGATGAAATATGCATATTTTTATATTTTTAAATATTAAAATGTAATTTACATTTACAGAAGTTCAGACTTGAATTCAAATGACCATTAGCTTTTTGAAGCTGAATTGTCGGAAGCTCCAGAGTCACAATGTAAAATTATGGCTTAGCTGCCCCAACTAACGTTATTTAAAATGAACATATTACTGTAGTAATATTATATTAATTGTTTAATATATTTATTTATTTATTTATTATGTATAATGTCAGTGTAATGTATTGATACCAACTTTATTAATTATGAATTGAAAAAAAAAGATGATGAATTGTAATATTATATAATGGTTATACATTATCATTCAAATTTCTATGCTGCTAATGAGCAAGTCATTATGAATGATTTCTATAAAGTCATTATAATTTTATTTTTAATTGCTAAAATTCTTGTTGAACAGCCAATTCTTATTAAGGTATCTTATATATTTTTATAAATATATAATTTCGGTTAGCTAACGTTTTGCAACGTGAGAAAACTGCTTAATTTTTATGCGCTAACTTTATTGCTGCAAACACGCATTTTCATGGTGTATTATCATTTTGATTTCTACTTATGTAGTTACATAATGCCTTTTTTGTAAGAAATTCCATTTGATGCTGCAAGTTTATCATCTCTCTTGGTCTATATTAAACTTCATATTTAAAATGATCACATTACTGTACTACTATTATGTTAATTGTTTAATATTTTTATTTATTTATTTATTTATTATGTATGATGTCATTGTAGTGTATTGATATTCATTTTATTAATTTTTAATTAAAAAATGATGATTTGTAATATTATATAATTGTTATATATTATCATTCAAATTTATATGCTGCTAATGCGCAAGTCATTATGAATGTTTGCTATAAAGTTAATACAAATTCATTTTGAATTGCTGAAATTATTTTTGAACAGTCAATTCTTATTAAGGTATCTTACATATTTTTATAAATGTATAATTTCGGTTATATAATGTTTTGCAACGTTAGCAAACTGCTTAATTTTTATGAGCGAAGTTTATTGCTGCAACAGCGCATTTTCATAGTGTATTATAATTATGATTTCTGCTTATGTAGTTATATAATGCCTTTTTGTAAGAAATTCCATTTGATGCCGCAGATTTATCACCTCTCTGGGTCTATATTAAACTTCATATTTAAAATGATCATTAAATCATTTGACATTGAATCATTTGAACATAAAACGATCCTCAAATATTACTGTACTACTACTACGTTAATTGTTTAATATTTTTATTTATGTATAGTGTCAATGTAATGAATTGATACTCACTTTATTCATTTTTATTTAAAAAAATGATGAATTGTAGCATTATATAATGGTTATATATTATCATTCAAATTCCGATGCTGCTAAAGTGCAAGTCATTATGAATGTTTGCTATAAAATTGTTATAATTTCATTTTGAATTGCTGAAATTCTTTTTGAACAGCTGATTCTTATTAAGGTATCTTATAAGGTATCATATATATATATATATATATATGCATTTGTTTTTTATATATGCCTACGCATAACTACACTGCCTACTGATTTCAACTTTATGCAGATGTAAATATTTATGTAATATACAGACTTTTGTCAATAGACTCTTTTCACAATTTTGTCTGATAACACATTACTTTGAACTTAAAACAATAAGGCGTCACAAAAGCTCTGCTTTTTGAAAGCCAGCATTTTCTGAGAAAAAAAAATCGGCGTTGGTTTCTACAGCATTTTCAATGAAATTTTTCTTAGAAAATACTGCTTTTCTAAAATCGGACCATATGGGAGCCCAGTATAGTGTATACAAAAAAAAATATATCATACACTTCGCCTCTGAATTCTAATACATATCTAGTAATAAAGAAACATTTAACATCTCTGTGTAAAGAGCTCAGGGAAGAGCTTTTCTGTATTGATGAGGGACTGAAAAAAATGGAAGAAAGAAAAATGCTCCGTTGAAAAAGTAAAACATCACGCATTTTTTCACTTTCAAATTATTTATATAACGATATTTTTCCAAATAATAGACGCAG
Source organism: Maratus speciosus (assembly GCA_963932465.1). Classification (NCBI taxonomy): domain Eukaryota; kingdom Metazoa; phylum Arthropoda; class Arachnida; order Araneae; family Salticidae; genus Maratus; species Maratus speciosus. The sequence continues at coordinate 677,607,797 of OZ010786.1, forward strand.
CCATCGATTTTTTCCGTCATTATAGATTATTCAAAAAAGTGCATAGTTGTGTCTTTCCGATACTTCTATATTTTCTTCAAATAATGTTTTATCATCTTGTGTATTTCGATTGAATTTTCTGTTACGCAAAAACTGGATTTTATTTTAATCAAGTGTTTTTATTTGAATTCTTAGCTTTCCGTAAACAAATATATTAGGCCGGTCATTACTTCTTTTTTCACTGCATTACATACCATATTTAAAAATAATAATAACAAAAAAATGTAATTATATTCACAGAAAAGTAAGCGTTAAATGTGTTATACATTAATGTGTACTTTTTCTAAGATCATAAGTCTTCGTGATATTTTGGAAATTTTATTTACTTAATTAACCATTGTTTTAAATTTTCATTTTTACTGACAAAATTTAATTATTTTTAAAAGAATGGCTTCGCACAATAAAGAAATAGGGACTTATAGGTACTCTTTTTCTTTGTAAGGCTGACATTGGGATGTGAGATATTCAGCGCACACATATACAAACAAACATTTCCAGGTTCTTCTCTTCTGTTTATGCCTAATATATATTTTTCCATACTTCGCTGTGTTGTTTGTAATCATTTTACCATCCGTTTTGTTAGCGTCTAATGTTTCTGCTCCATGAGTTATTTCAGGCAAAACACATTCGTTTTAAACAAAGAGGCATGATACACTTCAGAATAATTCTGTTCTTACCAGAAGTACTTCAACCATTTCCTATTCTTCTATTGATTTCATTCATGATATCGTTATCCGATGCCATTTCATTCCTAAGTAAAAGGCTTAGGCAAAATGGTGTCTTGCGTAACACCTCTTCCAATCTTGATCTTTGGTTTTCCTCTGTCCAAACGAATGGTTGCTGTTGCTTTCTTGTAAATCGTCTTTATAAGGTTGATGTTGGGCTTATCTACACTGTTGTCTTCCAGGGATTTTATTATTGCTGATGTGTCTCCACAATTTTATAAATCTTCCATACCTCTATAATATCGCTGTTACTCGACACTATCAATAAGTTCTCAGTACCACTTTAATGTCTATAAACGCTATAATGACTTCATAATCAAATACAAACAACAACAAAAAATACTTCAGGGTTCGTTGATGATTGCACGGAGTAGAATGACAATGGAAAACATTAAAAATTCTCTCTTTGAGGGCGTGCATCAGCTTTCCTAATTCCATGGGCAAGAAAAAATATGCCACGGAATTTCGCACTGCGGAACACGGAGTCGCCATTCAACGCACTTCCTGGAACTGTTTAATGGCATGTGGGGAAAAAAAAAAAAACTAAGACAATAATGAAGTACCCGCAAAAAATCTGGGAACGCGTCTTTTTCAAAGCTAAAACGAGGCATATAATAGAAATAGAAAATTATAAAATGGAATGAATTTTTATGTGGAAAAGCTTACATACGATTTTATACATAAGCTTACATACGCTTTTGTTATACGCTTTTTAGCGTAAAAACAATTGAATTTTGAGTTAAGGAAATAAAAGAAAAAGTATTTTATGGTGGAAATATGTAGATTAAATGGGAAAATATAGAAATTTAATATATATATATATAATTTGTATATTTTCACATTTAATTTACGTATTACTAATTTATATACATATATATTTCCCTATTCAACAAGGCGAAAATTTTGACACATTTTCTTGCACATTTGTAAACATAAAAGTACGACAATTGCAGGCATGACCATGGAAGTGATTTAAAATCGAACAGTTTGGTTTCATTTTCTGATAAATAAATAAATTGCTGTCTCAGAACGGCAGATTTTTAATAGAATTTCCCGAAATATTTTCTGTGTTTACGAAAAACAGTTAGATTTCTTAGAGTCTTAATCAGAGTGTATGAATATTTGATACGTCTGCGTAAGGAAATATATATGTGTCAGAAAGTTGCCAGGTTGCATTTGAGAACAGCCTTAAAATGAAGATAATAATGTATGATTCATAATATGTGAGCTATGTTTTTTGATAAGACTGTTTTGCTCTTTGCCTGAAAGATGGGCCTTTCACACTGTCACTTATATATTCCAGAAATTGTTTCATCACGAAACTTGATCGCATATATTACCATACTATATATAACATTGAAATTTTCGCCAAACTGTTGTTAGCCGGATATTTAACATATTTTTGACAATATTTCATCTTTTCGCTAAGTTTGGTGTTAATTTAACGAGTGTGTGTGCGTAAGTATACGTTTAAATGCAATTCGAAATCACATCGGATGCTACACATCTTCGAGGTTTCTGTTTTAGCATATGACATCAAACATCATCGTCTAATGACGTAACATCATGACCTCAGCACGGACACGTGTTTTTATAATACAGATTTGTATTTGTAACACAAAATTTTAAACAATGCAAATTGTTAAAATATTTTAATTCATTGTTAAATCATATTTGTTACTTTTCATTATTAAATACATTTTACTTACTAAACATGCTGCATATACATTGTTGTTGCATTGTTAAAATTTTACTTTTTAATATTAAGCATCATTGTTGTGCGCATTGTTGTTGTAAATATGACAAATGCTTTCAAAGACGTTTTGTTCTGGTAAAAATCTTATTATTAGAAGTTTGCTAAGAGCTAACGATAAAATAATTTTTGCTTTAAAGCGTTTGTTATTTTATTAGATTGTTCCTTTTTGATATATGATATTGAGAAAGATGAGTTTCAAAGGTTTCTTCGAGAAACTTACGTAAGTATAGATTTTCTGAAACACATTACCTTTATCTTTGAACTGCGGTATACATTTGTTAACAGAATTGTATCTAAAATTACTTTTTATCCAGGACTTAAAAAAATAACTCTAATTTTGGACACAAGATGAATCGTGTTTAACTAAGCAAAATGAACTCTTTAATAAATTGCTAAAACACTAAAACCAAATTTTTGTATTTAATTATACAAAACTATATAATTTCACGAAATGTAAAATTTCATTTTGAATTGTCAAAATAAATTTATTTTAGCTATTGAAATGTTAAAGTGACAAAAAACAATATTCTGAAAATTTTAGTCATATAATAAACTGTTTGTTATGTTAAAATATGACTATGTGCTTGTGTTTTATATTTATAGCTACAAGGATAGGATGAAAAACGAGATGAAAGAAACACCAATTATTTGTAGGATGTGACAATAACTCTTGAAATTCGGAAATTTAAGTTAATTTCCGAATTATTATTACTTTTAAAGTTTTAGTGCACTTTTGGTCATGGTGGCAATTAAATTATTATTTTTTCGTTTAAAAGAAAGGCAGAAAATCGGAAATGATGGGAAGATCAGGTTTTTAATGCCCTTTTAATTATTATTTAAAAGAAAATTACTTTCAATTTGAATATAAAGTGCAAAATATATTTATATGAAATTATATTTTCCAAGAATGTTTGATAAAAATAAAAATCCAATTTTAAATGTTCAAGTTTCGTGAATCCGTTTGTTATATTCTACAGAACAAAAAAGCCGTCTGTCGACAGATTCATATCTAGGAGTCATTACATCGTGCCTTTTTTTGAGCTTTTTTTTATCTCCTTAAGTTTCACAGTCTACAGGTACTCGTAAATTCATTATTACACAACATCAGACATGCCACTACATTTACTTGGCATAGGTTTTGAAACTTTGAAGACGAAAATAAATTATTTTTGCAATGCGCTCACTGACAGAATGACTTTTGATTCCCTCTAATTAAAAGACAAAAAAAATGTGCTGAAGTAACTTTATCATTGTTATATATTAATTTTCATACACGTGTTTACGTAAGTTCTGGGATATAGAAATTTAAAAAACTTTTGGTTTTGTTAGTTCATGGATAACCATAAAATCAAATCATCGGAATCTATTTATTTCTTCAGTTATAATTAGCAATTTGAAAGAACACACAGACTACACAGTACACACACAGTACACTCTAAAAAAAGACGAATATTTTTAATCTATAAAAATATGTTATAACGATGAACAAAAATATACAATAAACTCTTGTATCAACAATTCCGATAAGCGTTCTTTGTCTCTAGAAATATCAGAAACCAATGTATTTTCGAAATTTAAAGGTATCATTTATAAACACAAACTCTCTTGACTTGCACAGTTTTTCAAAAATGTGTCTCAGTTGTTTTTATAGCACATTAATCAGTATTCTCAACTCGGAATGTAGATTTTGAGAATGGTATTCTCCGGTAATCATTTTATGTTTCAAAAAACATGGTGTAAAATCAAATGTGATAATAAACAAGATTTTCAAAAATGTGTTTCTAAGTCTTTTTAAGCGGGTAGGATATCTTTGAAAACGTCGAAAAAGGAAAAAATACCACTATGTTCCAAGCTTCTAAATTTGTGTAATAAGACAAAATTAAAAAGAAACTTCATTTAAATATAAAGCTCTATATTTATATTTATATTTAAATATATATATATACTTGTAAATTCATAAATAAATATTGAAATGATAAGTTTAAAAATATATGAAGAGAAGAAAATCTTGCGCGCATGATAAAATCTAAAAGTATGCATATAAAGAGGAAATATTGGTGAAATAAATACATAATACTGTTACCTTTATACTAAAACCAGAATATTACAAAAAGAAAATACTGACTAAATTTAAAAATTAACAAAAAATTTAAAAAATTCACAATTTAAAAAATATTTTCAAAATTAAAAACAAAATTAAAATAAAATCTTATCTTTTTCTGGTTTTAAGTTGTAGATAATACAGTAATGAATATGAGGTGAAAAGTTTTTTGATTGCCATGCATAGTTTTTTAGTAACACGGCGCGCAGTATCAAAATTCATCGTTTTGAATAAACGCAATCCAGAGTTTAATTATCCTATGTAGTCTTAATATGTAGTCTAATAAAACTTCCATAATTAGTAAACAAATGGGAATTTTTAATGCGGTTTTTTGCATATTGTTCAGGAATGATTATGGAATCAAAATATGTATTAAAAATTTTTCGAAAATTTTGCATATTTAACGGTATTCTATCTCCTTAGCACTTTCCAATAAAGTTGAAAAGTGTTTATGCATTCGGTTTGTCTGTGCGTCTGTACATCTCTCCACGCTCTAACTCCTGTAAATATACTCGGATTTTCAAGCAATTGATGAAGGTTTCAGGTATTCAGGTATTTGACTCATTACTTCGTATTTATTAAATTCGCCACAATTCCTCTTATAATACCTCGAAGGAAAAAAATTATAACGGATTTGGAATCATAAGAAATTGCTTTTTAAAATAAAAAAAAATTCAAAAATTTTCACCAAAACGGTCATTTTAATGTAAGCCGTAAGCACTTTCAGTTGTGTAACTGAATTCATACGTGCAAGAATTACAAAATAATATTAATTTTAATATTGATGTTAATTCCGTTCATTTATAATATATTTGTCTGCAAAAACATGATTGTTGAACACAAAAATGTTTGCTTGCGAAAATCTAGTATACGATAAAAGTGCTTTTTAGATTGAGAAAACGCATTAATGTACTTGAAAACGACTGGGAAACAGTGACAGCAAAAGAAACGTTGTTTTAATAAATATTTCTTCAAATTTCCAAAATGTCTTTGTTTTTTAAGGTTTCTAAAGCTAAAGAACACTTTTTGGAATCGTGGGTGACTCGAATGAGATAATTATATGTTTTCGTATTTGTGTTAATATTATGTTTTCCTAGAAAAAGAAACATTTGTGTTTTTTTTTACAGAGTATACATTAATGTGTTTTCGATTGTTTAATAATATAATATTACATTGGCGAGTGAAACCTAATCCATACGTTTGACCTCCTTCGTTGGCACCACGGCTGAGCGATTTCTATTTCAGCTCTAATGAGACTTTTATCGCTTGTACCGCCATCTACCACTGGTACATGGAACTAAAACCATGAATAAAAGTAAAAAAAAAAAAAACTCCTGACATTTTACATAAAACTTCCTTGAAGATATTTTTTAATAGTTTTCACCATTTGCAAGTTTTTGGAATTTAAAAACAGTCAATCAGTTTTAGGCAAAACATATTTCTCAAAAAAATATTTTTGAACAGCTCTAAACTTTCTGACACATTTATAGGCTCTTTTTTTAAACGCAAGACATTTCTCAAATTTAAACTGTCTATCTTCTGACCCGTTTTTAAATTCATTTTTGTTCACTAATTCATGCAATTGGCAGGTGCTCTTATTCAAAAACTGTGTGATCAAACTGTTTTTCCGTTTTTCGGTCGGTTGGTTGATTGAGGTTTGACGGCACAAAGTCACTTTAGGGACATGCTGCGCCCCGATTTTCGGTAACGACCGAAGAATTTTCAGAAAATGCTGAAAAGTTTGGACGATGCCGTGAGAGAATAATCACTTATAATACCGAATTTGATTCAATTATTGCAAAATTTAAAAAAAAAAAAATATTCTATTTTAAGTAAGATCAATAATCATACCAGTAAGTATCATGGTTCCGCGGGAAAAAAATGAGTAAAAAAATATATCAGAAAATTTCGTGTTCTTAAGCGAGGAAAAGTGTTTTTTTGAGATCCGCCGTAAATATACATCACACGCAGGCATGATTGTTAAAATTATTTGAAATTGAACAGTCTTTTTTGTTTTTAAGTGTTAAAAACAAAAGCTCTAAAACAAAAGAGTCAAAAACAAAAGTGTCAAAAAAGCGCAAAGAAAGAGTATCTTGTGTGTGTGCGAGGGGGGGTGGGGGGGGTGGATTTTGAAGAAAGTTTGCGTGTTGGAATTACAATATTAGATTGAGTATGATGACAGTTTAAAACAGTGCAGCCCTTTTATCGTTCAAATTTGGCCTACAACGAGGAAGCGTAGAAAAGAAATTTCCTAACTTCCTGCAAGAATGGCTTCAATAGATGCTATTGTTTACTTGTTATTCAGTTTTTAAAATCGCCAGTTCGTTTTATAGGATACCAGGTACATAACTCAAGCATATATATATATACACATAAATTTCATTAAAAACATCCATGTAAAAGAAAGATCCGAGTTCTCTTTGAAATAACTCTCGTAATGACAAAATATTTGATTTCTAAAATGATGGCAAGTTCTTTTCCTATATAGAATACGAAATCGAGTATTTCATAAGCATAAAAATAGTGTGTTATACAGAACTAGTTAGTTTTTTTTTTTTTTTTTTTTGTTTGATTTTATACTTGATATCAAATTAAGCTGTGGTCGATATATATATATATATATATATATATATTCACGTAAATTTTTTTGAGCTTATTTCGACTTTTCGGGAAGAGGGGAGATCGATATAAAAATAAAATAGGTTTTCTGTTTTTCAAACATCGGGCCAGTACTAAAATCTTGTTTTGCAAAAATGATGACAATTATAATAAGTGACTATATGACAGAAGAGTTATTTATTTTTATATTATGTGTGGTCTAGTACTAAAACTCTGGTTTAAGGAACAGATAGAAGAACCTAGAGAATTTCTAAATGGATATTACTTGACATTATTCAATTTTAAAATGTGAGGACATCTCGTGTCATTATTTACCAATGTTTTTGTTGAATTAACCGATTAATTAACAGGTGGCGGTTGTGACAAGATTTACAAACATTGACATAGATATTTCACATTTTTACTGAAAAATAAATATAATTACAAAATTTGAATTATGCTTCTTACAGAAGTTCTAATTTTTAATGATAAAGGGTTGATTAAATTGCAAAATGTAAGAACTTAAATTAAATAAAAGTATAGATATTTAAAAAAAAAATACCCTTCTATTGATGCACTTAAAAATACGAAATATTTTTTTGAAGGAAAAGTCTCGACCTTAAAACAAAAAAAAAAAAAATAGTGAGGTGTTGATAGAAATTCCCCAAGTAAATTGGAATTTTAACCGAATTCAAAATATATTATAATTTTATTTGCACAATTTTTTCTATTGTTTCAATAAATTATTATCGACATCTTTTATTAAAATTGACCGATTAATTGATAATTAAGATTAATTCTAAGTTCTTGTTTAATTTCAAAAATATTAATGAATTGGTTTATTATCGGAATCATACAAAACTCATCAGGAAGTGAGTGAAAAAGCGATTACAAAATTTTACATTTTTGAATATTAAATCACAGCGTGTAAAAAATACTATAAACAATACCGAACTATAAACTTTTTAATGATAATGTAAACAATGTGAAATCAAACAACAATTACTTTATAACAAAGGAAATTGAAAACAAATCTACATTGTTGTAAAGGTTAAAATAGCGCCGAATCATTTTTAAAACTGTTACTTTCAATGATAAGTACCATTGTTGTGCACATTGTTGATATAACAATGATAGAAACTTTCAATTTCGTTTTGCTCTGGTAAAAATCTTCTTGCTTGATGTTTTCTAAGAGCTAAGATTAAACGATTTTTGCTTTAAAACGTTTGATATTTTTAAAGATTGTTCTATTTTGATATATGAGTTTGAGAAAAATGAATTTTAAAGGATTCTTAGAGAAATTTACGTAAGTAACAGCATTTGTTGTAAAACGACATACATTAGCTAACTTGATACTTACCATACAATCCCTTTCAATTCATAGTCCAAATGGTGAAAAAAAGATTAATTACAGTAACACTTTTTTTTTTTGCTTTATTTCATTGTTACTCCAAAGTTAAAGTTATATAGTTGCCATATTAAACGCTTTAGTTGAAGTATTTATACATGTATAACTGCATAATATAATATAGCATAGATACAGACATAATATATTATATTACTTGTTAAGTATATAGTTTATTACTAAAAGTCGCCATATTTGCCGAAACGTCAGTGAAGGCTTACTGTGGAGACACGAAATGTTTTGGTTTCCGTTTGTCTGTCTGTCTGTCTGTCCGTCTGTTCCGCGATAACTGCCGTAAAAAGCATCCGATTAGCTTAAAATTAAGTATGCATGTTGGTAAAATCCCCGGATTTAGCTGTATAGTTTTTGGTTAAATTTGGTTCATGCGTTCGGAATATATAGAACATTTATTTTGCGACTTAATGCTTTCCTATAGCAATTCAGACGATTTTTCCATTTTTATTTGTTGAAAGGAAATGGCTCATATGATTGAAGGATTTAAATAGTAAATTATGGATGATGTAATTTCTAATTAGAACCATACATTATTCATATTAGTTTGAAATTTTGTGTATACATTTGTCAGAGTTTTTAAATTCGGTGTTTAACTTATGGAGGTATTTTATATATGTGTTCCAATAATATATCTTTTTATAAATTTACTTTTTCTCAAAGCACATATTTCATTGTTTTATTTTCTTTTAACTGTTGCCTAGCGACGGAACTACACCTAAAAATATCGTAAATGTGAAAGTATTTGTAATTGTTTGAAGTCAATCAAAGTCAAAAGGGACGAATTAATGCCTCTGTGACTTTACATATAGATGAAATTTACCCCAGAAATAAAGAAAGACTATGTTCTGCTTATTTTGTTCAAATATTTTTTCTTTTAAATTAAGAAGTTCATTATTTTCATAAGGAATAAATTGACATTTTGCTATAAATTTAACAATCTTTTTTTTTTTTTTTTTTTTCCGTTGCCAAGAAAATTCTATCCCAGAATAATAATTTATCCTAAACAGTTAATTTTGATTTGAAAGATTTTCATGTGCAAGAGGAAAATGAAATAAAATATAGACATGAATACGTCTTCATATTGGAAATAAAACTAAAATACGAAAAGAAGGTGAATTTGATCTCATATATCAAAAATAAAACTAATATGCTTTGAGGTTGAAATAAAAAGGGCTTGTGTTATGATATTAATTCTTATTATTAAAAGAAATGTTACTAATATCTCATGGTTTATCGTCTGCACACAGCTAACAGAAATGTTAATTTTTAATCGAAAATTTCAATGAGAAAAAAAAAAAAAACTTTTGAAAATCAAATATATAGTAAATGTCAAAATTTTACACCGCAAAATTATCGCTGTCGAAAATGACGTCATTGTATTGGGAAATAAATATTCTCATTCTTAAAAACCAAGCATTAACTAGATTACCTAAAAAAATATTTTATGACGAGTGTTACTTCTTAATGCCGTCTCATTTCAGAAAATATGAATGAAAATTATTTTATTTTTAAAAGGAAATTATATTTTCATTCATAAAACCTAAACTTTTAATATAATTGCGTCAATGTGAATCATTTTCTGTCCACCAGTATTGAAAATTAAGGCTCGGAAGTATAAAAAGAAATTTAAGATTTGCGATAACCATTAGTGCAATAAATAAAAAGTTACATATGTAAATTAATGAAACCACGGGGAGTTCAGGAGGCGGAGCCCCCCCCCCCCCGCCCCTGAAGAAATCTGTTTTATTATTTAAAAAAATATCAGAATTAGTAGCTCATGAAAATTATTTCAAAATATCCTTCCATAACAACGTTTTTAATTTAATGCTTCTAATGTCTGAAAACTTCGTATTTTTTATTCTTATAAATAATTACATAATTTGAAAACTTTAAATTGCGGTTTGCATGAAATTAATATTACCAAAGTGTGTCTAAAAACAGTGACTTGCAGAGCTGACGTTGAGGCTCCTGATCTGCAGATTTACTAGTGATATTATGTATTTAATGGTTGCAAATTAAATTAAAGTTTTATATTATTTTAGTTTTATTTTATCTTATTTATCCATTTAACGATAGCCCCACCACTGCCCGAGAGGTTCTGCTCTCGAAGCTGGTAGACGGGAGGTGCTGTGTTCTATCCCAATCGCGCCCGTCGGCTTAATCGTTCGTAGTTTTCGTGGTTTTCTTCGAACCTTATTTTTCCAAGCGTAAATACGAGTTAGGTTTCCTTAGAAAGACCCCAACGGAGGGCACCCCCCCCCCTTAGGGCCTATATCCCTCGTGTTGAAAATTGGCCGTTATAAACACAACCAACCAACGACTTAACGATAGTATGTATGTATTAAATGTACATTAAACTACAACTACCATTTTAAAGTTGACGATTTAGATCAATTTTAACCGATCTATCTTCTGGCCACTGATAATAAATAAGTACAGCTTACTTCAATGTATTTAAAATAACATCATTTCTCCTATTGCACATAAAATCCGTTGTACATCTCTTTGATTTAAGACTATATATAGGAAAGGAATGCAGTGGAGATATTCTAAGTAACAGTGATAATATATATATATATATATATATATATATATAACTTTATTCTTTACCCTAAAAAAAATTTATTTTATTTTAAAAAAAAAATTGCATTTTGTATTTTCTCAAATTTCTACACTGTAAAAACATCCTACTTTTACGGAAGCTGTATTATTAAAATGGCAGTTTAATTAGACTTTGATAGTGTTATCTGTTAAATTATCCAGATGGAATTGACACACGCTACGTTTAGATGCATTAAAAAAAATACCCACCAAATTGTCTGTATTAACATTGACATTTTTATGGAACTTTTTCACAGTACACTGTAAAAAAAGTCAAATGTCGTACCTGTGTAGTTGTTGTAGTATATTAATTTCATTTCTCAATCCTGAATGTATGATTTATTTATAGATTTTAGGATACTATTTATTCTTTATTAAACGTTATATCAATTTATTAATGCATAATAGAGTTTATTAACGCAAGAGTAATAAAATAATATTATGTTAAAGCTGTTAATTATAAGGCTTGTCCATAAAACATGTTTGATGAACATGAAAATGTCTTACTTGAGAATGGATAACATTGCAAAAACCAGTATTCTGGTTTTGAGAAAACTGATTAATAAATTATAAAAAATAGTCGGAAAAGTATAATGAAATTAAGTTCCGAAAATGAGTGGCAGCAAAAGAAACTTTGTTTTTATAAATGTGTCTCAAACAATTAAAGTAAAAGAGAATAAAATTCGTTTAATACATATTAAAAGAATGGGGAAATGTAGAAGATACATATTCAATTATTTGATCTAAAAAGGCTTCAACAGTATTTAAGAAGCTCTATAATTTTATATAAGTAAAATGCAAATATATTTCTATGTATATATTCCGATTGTGTATGATGAATTATAATTGCTGTTTATCTTATACTTACATTTCTATGCCTATATTTGTCTAATATATATTTTCAGATTCCGATCTCGTAAAGATTTCGATGACGATCAGGATAGTAGAAAAGAAAAAAAGTATTGGAAAATTTTGAGAAGAGAAGTTGTAGTTGATAGGTATATAAATTTTTCATAATTTTCTTTTTTTATAAATTTCTATAGTATGTTTTGTTAATTGTCTGGTAAATCATTCATCGTACTGAGTTATTTTATCATAAAACTATGCACGCAGTAAAGAAAACTTTTAAACATTTTTTGTATGCTTCCCTTAAATTTCCAAAATGAAAACAGAGATATTTTTTTCCTTAAATAATATCGGGCGAGTGGGTAAGATTTTTTAAAAAATTAGTAATTAAAATAATTATTTAAGAAATAGATTCCTATGAATGAAAAAAAAATCTTTTAAGAGTTAGAATAAAAAACTTTGTATTGTAAGGGAGGTGTTTAATCATTTAACTCTTCTACGTATGTTAAAATGTTATGATATTCTTATTTAATAATGTAATACCTTATTGAAACTGTATTAGCTTGTTATTATATATATAATATAAGCTGTTTTATTTTATATTCTATTACTTTTTTATAAGTACACTTGTATGTCTCTAATAGTAATGCTGTATCACTACAGATATATAAGTAATATGCTTTAGCTTATTTCATATTACATGGTTTTGAGAAAAATGTTTTTTTATTTATGTTTAACAACAAAAATAAATGTAACTAATTAATAATAAAAAATTCCACAGAAAGAATGTGTCCACAGAACCGAACGAATCGTGTCTGTGAACTATCACAGCTCTAATTTGTATTTGTGCCACTTTTAAATATTTTTTGTATGCTTCCCTTAAATTTACTAAATGAAAACAGACATATTTTTTTCCTTGAACAATAACAGGCGAGAGGGTAAAAAACAGCTCTAATTTGTACTTGTTCCACTTACTGGGTATATAAATTATATTTAAATCCTTTTTCACGACATATTGCTTATTTTCAATTTAGTGCATTTTAAAAATTAACTCAGTATCAATTTCGAAGGGTAATCTTATATTTTTAGAGTTTTGTTTCATAAATAATTATTGCAGAAAAAATGAGTCATAACGTAGATAGAAAGTTAACAACTGCCCAAATAACTCAATAATAATAATAATAATAATAATAATAATAATAAATACAAATTAATGTAGAAAAGAAGTCTGGTAGTCAATTCCAATGTAGCAATTCGTTGCCAGTGTTACCTGTGTAATATATGTATGTATATATATATATATATGCAAATAGATAGATAAATAGATATAGATATATAGAGTCACCAAAAAATGTATTCCTGATTTAGAAGTAAAATAACTAAGACCTTAATACAGGTAAATCCTTTATTTTTACACTGTTAAATTAGAAAAATATGTGAGGTTTTTTACATTATTTTATTTTTTTATTATTAAACTTCAATATGAGCTCTCAGTGTTGCCCAGCAAACATGTAACAGGTAGTCGATCTCCATCCATGTGCTCTTTAAACTGGTTAAATCAATAAAGACTAGTTTTGTTTGTTGGTGAATCTTCTCCATGCGTACGGCGAAAATGACTTTGTACCACAATAACAAACTTAAACTGGACGTATCACAACACGCACTGCGCTTTCTGCTGTACACTCACTATGATTGCTGTGAACTGACTGAAGAGTGAAATAGCATCGAGTCACAAACTGGCTTCGACGGATGCGCGTAGTCACACCAAGCTCAACGCCATCACCACTGCAAAAACTTCTTCAGGTGTTCTATGATTTCACGTTGGTTTCGTACCGATTGATTACATATTTTTCGCGCAATTTATTTCTCAATCAGGGACACTTTTTCCGATAACCTTGTACATTAAACAGCAATTGCGGGAAAATCACGAACATGGTGAAACCATCAACTCCGTGGGCTAAATAAAATCAGTAAAGATTGTAAAATATTAAAATAAATAGAATAACATGTAATAATTATTGCACTAATATAAAACTTAATTGAACGGAATCCTTCAATTCCGTTAGATATTTAACGATAAAAAAAATAAAATAAGAATAAAAATAAAAAACATCATATCTGTCGAAATCATAGTTACGAGCACAGCAACTATGTAATAAAAAAAATACAAAATAGTTCTCACAATCTGTGAAAATACTGGTAGGATGATAGATAAGTTCAAATCTATTAAAAATATATTTGTACCCTTAATTTGAATTTATTTTTCAAAAACTTTATCGTTGAAAATGCACATATCTGGGAAAATTACTCATATCGAGTGATATTTTTTTAGATAGTTCTATCGTGTGAATTTGGTTTGTCTGTCCGTCTCTTTGTAAGTTTGTCCGAGCTATAACTCGCGAAAATAAACTCAGATTGCCATGAAATTGATATACGTCATTGGGGTTTTCTATGGCATGATAAGTATCGAAAATTAATAAAGTAGCATTTACAGTTTTAGAGGAACGCTCAACAGAATTTTATTACTTTAAGACATTACTTTAAGGTCTATGAGATAAAATGGTTTGTAGTGTATTTTAATGAAGGTATTCTGTTTCATATTTATCGAAACTGATACAGATCGCTGAGGGGCACTATAAAAATCTTGCTGTGTGCATAAAATTTTATTGCTCATATACAGGGACACAAAAAAGAATTCGGTTACAGAACTATGCATGAGGAGTAATTATTGAAGTGTGTTTCAACTGTCGTACGCGTTTTTAGATTTCAGTAATTTGTTGCATACTGCATGGTGTGTTTATATTCTATAAGGTGTGTACAAATTCTACAGGGCTGCACATAAGAATTCGAGAGCATTTTCATTTATTGACGGAATTTCAGCTGCGTTATGTGTTTCCCAATGAAATAAATTTTAACATACCATGCAGTTTAATATACAAATTTACGGATCATGCGCACAGCTTACCAAAAGAACTTGAGTAAGCTTCTTTTTTATGGGCATTAATTACTGCTATTTGAGCTTTAAATATTTTAAGGGTTTTACAATTATTTTTAGATTTTACATTTTATGAAACGGGGAAGTTTTATCACATTGTCCTGAATATGTTGGAAAGTATTTCTTAATCTTTCCATGACGCATAATTTTTCTTCCTTCTTTATATTTATTTATACGTCCCAAATTGGTTTCAGATTCATGTTTGATTCTGCTGAATTTGATCACAAAGTTGAAGCGGCCTTCATGATAATGAAAAGGTCTTCCGAAGTTCGTGAAGATGCCTTAAAATGGTTTGAAAGTGAACTGAAAGTAGAAAGAGAAAGGGTTTGGAGAAAGCTGATGAGAGAAAAGAATATAGACTTGTCAAGCGCCATGCCATACTTGATTAAGATAAACCAAGCCGATGCTGCCTGGCGGGCTATGGATGATTTATCTAGAGAATATGTTTACGAATGGCAGCGTAGAGTTAATTTCACCATCTTGGAAATGTTTATCTTTAGACACAAAGCGTAAGTATTATTATTATCTTACTATTATTATTATTACTTGCTAGTAATAGCACTAATCATTAATGTTTAAAACAGGAATTTTGAGTAAAGCAATGGCAACTGTTCTAATAAAATATAATAGATAAGTTTAAAAATCGTATTGTAATGTAAAACATGCAACGTTATAATGAATATTATAAATGCATTTTTAAGATCTGTTATTTTATCAGATATTGCCTGCAAGCTCGGAATAAAAACAGACTATTTCCATTTAATAAATATTTTTACTGGCTGCTGGTTGCCACATTTTCCTGTGAAAGAAACATTTTTTTTTTTTTTTTTTACACTGTAGAAGGTAAATTTGCCATAAAATAGAAATTTCAAGTATACTAAAGGCTTTTGTTGTCTAGGTTTTGGAAAAAATGTTATGATAAAACAATAAGATAATAAGTAAATAATATTATAAATCAACGATAAAGACGGTATCTGGCCTCAGTTCAAAACTATAGGTGAAAGACTTTGATGAAACGTTTTTTAAAATGTTTTTTGTTTAACATTTTTGTACATTAAGCGTTTCTCGTACGTTTCCTCAGGATTGTACCAAAGAAAGCTCTTAATCTCTGAATTCACATATCAAAAATAAGTCTCTTTAGTTGGAAACTTTCATAATAAAAATAGCATAATTCAAAGCGAACCTCTTTACTGGCCTGAAACTTGTGTTAAAATTATTCATTATTTGTAAAAATTTTTGTTTCTATATTTATCATTTATCTTTTGTGCTAATGTTCTGTCATAGAAAATATTAAAGAAAGACAAACAGAAAAAACATATTGTAACACGTTAAAATTCAAATGTTTTCTTAAAAAATGAAAATAGGTGTATCATAATAAAGTTTTAGAAAAAAGTGTTCGACAACACACTTTTAAAAAATACAAATGTTTCTTAACCGGTGAAACTATAACTATGAATGTAAACATAAAAATCTTGTTTTTCGAGCTAATCCGTATTCTCAAACCGGAATATCAGTTTTTAAGTTAATACATAGTCTCAAATATACATTTTTAGGTTCGTAATTTAATTAATACATGCAGGATTTACAGAGGAACATTGATTTTAATGTTAATGTCAACAGTGTTAATTTTTTATGTTTGTATGTAAAACATGCACATTAAAAAGAAAATTGCTTTTTTTCAAAAATGAATAGCATCCGAAAACCTGTATTTCGGGTTAATGAAATAGATTAATGCGAAAATCAGTGGTAGTAAAATTAGCTTTGTGTTTATAAACGGTCACATTAAATCTCAGAAATGCGTCGAGTTCTGAGCTTTTTAAAGAATAAGAATGCATTTTGGAATTATTAATAACTCGGAAAATGTTATTGTACATTCTCTTTCCTGGTTATATTATACTTTTCAAAATTAACAGACATTTGTCTTTTCTTTTGCATTTAAAGCTTTATGTATTTTTTTATAATCTCCTTGAATGTTTCATTAAATTTATTGTAATTTCTTTAAGACAGCTAAAGTAAGGTTTTTCAATAAGTTGTTTTTGATAATGTCTTGAAATATTGTTTTCAGGTTGCCGTTGTCTAAGAGAATCAAGAATGCTCTTTTTAGAAAGAAGAAATAATATCGCTTCAAGGCGCTACTTCCCGATCGTGACTTTGATTTCCTGATTTGTGACTTTACCCGGATGTGACTAATAATTCCCCGAATTGTGACTTTTCTTTCCCGGATTTTGACTTTGTTGTGTTGTCTTTACCATTATTTGACTCTTCTTGTATTTGCTCCTTCTTCCGTATTTGATTGCTGCCATCTGTACCATCGCCTTCATCCTCTCCAGCTTTTGATTCCCCACAATTTTAAATAAAATTTTTACGCACTGAATGAATCTGTATCTCTCACATATTTTAGTTAACAAAATTATCAATTTTCTATTTTGAGTTATTTTTCTTTAATGTTTTCAGATATTTACAGTATCTTCCTCATGAAATAAGACACCGTCAATTTAATACATAATCATTTATGTCTTATTTTGGGGGATTTTTGATAATAAAGTCATTTGAAAAGTGTCCTTTTGAAATTTTAAATATAATTTGCATAATAAATTTTTTTTTGTATAGGTTAGGAGATTGGACATGTTTATTAAAAACTTGTGTACCCAGTAAAACAAAAGCTTTGGGTGAAGGCAATTTTTACCCACAAGGCAAAATTATAAATCTCGATAATGCGAATGTATAAGAACAAAATATGCTTTTTTGTGAGTGTTATTTTTCTAAGGAAGCTTTGTACATTACTTGTACATTCATTTCTCATTTATTTTCCTTTAAATGAATCAGAGTTTTAATCTTTGCCTGCATTGTTCTCACTTTGTGTTTCATGACAACATCAACACGTGCTAAGTGACAAAGATCCAACAAATATTTTCCAATTCACTCTCTGTATTTTTGGAGGCGATCCTTAATGTGCTTCTAATAAAACTAAGAATAGGATTTTCTGTGATAAAAATAGTTTGTTTTTTTAACCATAAAAATTATACGTTAATAGTGATTTTTACTGTATTTGTACATATATCATGGCATTTTATTTGTTATTAAAGTAATTAACGTTTTAAAATGTTGATCCTTACAGTTATAGAACGCCTTTAATATATATACACCAAAATATATTTAGAAATGTTTGAAACTATAAGAGAAGTGCAGTTTTGAAATGTTTTAAGTTTTTAGATTAAATATTTCATTTTTTTTTCATTTCTCCTCGATGAAATCACTTTTTGTATAAAACCATTCAGTAATACGCCAATAAGACATTATAAAATGCACAAATAAAAAATAGTTTAAAGTGATCCCTTAAAAAAATGAAAAAAAAGTACCGAATTTAAATTTTTATAATCGTCCGAAGACTTAAAATGATGGCGTGGAATCTATGTTTTAGTGTATTTTGGTGTGGCTATTTTCTGAAAAAGAAAAACTAAAGAAGGTACTGCTGCAAAGATAAAGAAAAAAAAAACTAGCTCATATATACTACTCATATATACTAGCTTATATCACTAGAAATATATACATATTCGAAGAGAAGCAGAATCAATTCAAAATACATTTTGTACTTTTTTTAAAAAATTCGCCAATGAAAAAAATTATCATCCCCTTTCAAGTATTTTCACTGTCATACCTTTGAATATAAAAAATATCTAAAAATGATAAATTAGAAATAAAAAAACCTTTTAATAGTTATATTTTTTAAAAAATCCCTAAAAATTAAAAAGCCGCTTGCTAAAAATCTATATATTTTTATTTATTTAGGCTTAATAAATAAAGCAAAATTTTTTTTTTCTAGGGAGAGTTTTCGGATGACGAATAACAAATATTAAAAAGATTTCGCGTTTTATAACTAGCTGGATTTTTAAAATTCAGTTTAAAACTTTTAATTCAATTTCTATATATAAACAAGAACGTAAAAACATGCGTCTAGCATAGATAATAAAACACTTTCGGAATACCGCAATAAAACGTCATAGTTTATTAAAGTGAAAGATGATGTCTAAATAAACAATTTGGAAGACGCATAACGCATTCTAAAATCCAACTGCTGCTATTACCATGAATAGAAGAAAAAATTATCTGATTTTTTTGTGCCGCCCTCCTATACGATCTATAGATTTCCGTTTATACTACACAGTATGCTAAAAGTTAGTTCAGTTAAACGAACAGCACAGTTGAAAAATTCCATTCTGCACATTCTGAATAAACAAATGAGAACTATTGTGCAGCCCTGCATAACATTTATACACACCAAGTAATATATATATATATATAATAGTTCCATTTAAAAAAGCGTCACATAACTAAATACGCACTTCTAGCAATTATTTGTCATACACTGTAAAAAAAAGTTCCCTTACTTTACACCAAAAAGGGTGGCAACTAAGTTGCCACCCCAAGTGGTGTAATGAAATTCCATTTGTAAACTGGTGTAATGAGCAACCAGCTATCAAATGGTGTAAACAAACACCACTTTTAGTGGCAACTTAGTTGCCACCATTTTTGGTGTAAATTCACGCTACTGCTTATCTGGTGTAAATTTACACTACTGCTTATTTGGTTTGCACTTTAACAGTAAAATAAAAAACAGTTTTAAAAATTACATTTTAAATCTAATGCAACCATAATTTACAAAAAATAGTTTAACGCAAAGAGGCTGCTAAACATTATTTTAACTGCGATCATTTATTATCTCAATTAAACATTTATTTTAAATATTTTAGTTTTGGTAAACAACGCAGGCGCGGATCCACGGGGGGGGGGGGGGGGGATAGGTGCGATCGCCCCCCCCCCCAAAAAGTATAAATCCACCGCTTATCGCGAATTCCAAAAAATGGTCGCCAAAAAAAAATCAATTTCGTCATTCGTTCCCAGAAAAAAAATCACCAAATTTGTCAAAGCATCACGTAAAAAGCTTTCGTCAGAAAATCGAGCATTTCGTCAAAGGGCCGCGAAAAAAACGCAAATTTTGTTAAAGGATCGCAGAAAAAACGTAAATTTTCAAAAAATTGCGAATTTCGCCAAAGAGTTGCGGAAAAAACACAAATTTTGTCAAGATAACTCGGAAAAAATGCGAATTTCGTGAAAGGATCGCGAAAAAAATACGCGAATTTCGCCAACGAATCGCTGAAAAAAACACGAATTTTGTCAAAGAGCCACGAAAAAAATGCATATTTAGCGCCAGGAGGAGATTCCCCGAGGCACGAATCCAGAGGGGCGATCGGGGCGGTCTCCCACCCCCTCAAGATATAAATCCAACGCTTTTAACGGCAGTTTTCGTGGAACAGGTAGACAAGCAAACGAAAACCAAACACTTTTCGGGTATCAATGGTAAGCCTCCTGACTTTTCGCCAATTAATGAACAAAAAAGGATTATGTCCTACCAAAAGGCACATGGCGCCATCATTTTTGACACTATGGGTTGAGGTGTGGGTCGATGCCACTTTGTGTACCTTTTTTTGAATTTCTACAACAGAAAATTGACACCGTTATTCGGATCCCTTTAAAGTGTGGAAACTTTTTCATCTTTTCATAGAAGCTGCAGTTCTAATTTCTGTATAATATTTTTCCAGGGAGCTCTTTTGTTTGAGAAAAGAATGGGATTCGTCGCAATTTTCAAAGAAAGAAAGAAACAAGAAAAAGAAAGGACCTTTTAAAACTTCAAGCATCTTAATATTTTCTGAAAAAAGCCACTAATGTTTTTAAAAAATGTACTGTTATTGCCACCCACATTGGTGAATTTCAAGGGGCATTTGATGAATGAACAAAAAAGGATTATGTCTTAGTCAGTTAAAAGCTAAAATGCATATGGTGTGTTAATTTTTTTTAAAACCAACTTGGTAAACCAGTTCTTCCTTTATATATTTACTTAATGAAAGGCCTTCTAGGTGATTTGAATAGAAAATGCCACTCTACTGTTACCCACCATTCATTGTTTGGTTTACCCTTTTTCGCTGTCTTTCTACCTCTTGTAGAAAAGCTATGGAAACAGACCTAGGTCTCAGTAACACATGTTAACTTTGATGGACTAATAATGAGTAGATAATGAAGAAGTATACGCACCGCTTAGATGACACATTTTGACTTTTCAAGGATGTTAAGACCCCTTGAGATTTTTATTCAGTCCCTTTTTTGAATAAACCGATAAGATAAATATTTACCAGTGTAAGAATGAAAAGAATAAAAATAAGACATTTAATAAATAAATTCTATGGTAACATTTTTAATTTTTCGGCACAATTAGTAACAATAAGTCATATTTTGAGGAGAGGAGGCTTATATAATAGGGTGGGCCGAAAAAACTTTTTTTTTCTATTTTCGATGTTGGGTAGACTGGAAAAGTTGCCACTGGTGGCACTAAGTTCACACAAAACATTTGAGATTTTTCGGACAATTCCTTCATTTGCCGCAAATGGCTTGAATTTGGCTCAAATGCTGATTTTTGAACTTTTTTAGCAAAAGTTTAAAAAATGTTAAGTTTTTTTTCCTGAATTTACTTGAAATGTCATGTTTAGTGTATGAAATGTTTAAATAAGCTCTATATATGTATTATTTAATAGTTGTGTGCATTTTGAATTAGGTGACTTTTATAGCTTTTTTGCGTACAAGTTAGAAAAAAATTGTAGGAATTGTGACAACAGGGAATAAGGATCTCGTCATCGGTACCCACACAACACAGATTCGTCCAATTTTCGCCTAAAGTACGTAATTTGGATGAATGGACGTGTCCATTTGAAGTCTAAAAGTCCTCCGGACTTCACCTAAATTTCGTCAAATTACGTCCAAATGTCACCCCCCTTTACATCAGAAGTACGTCTTTTGGGCCATGAAATGAGCATAAAATGAACATAAAATGAACGAAATTTGGATCGGCCAAAATTTGTCCATATTACGTTCAAAAAATACCTCCATCCGGACGAAATACACACGAATTTTGGCTGTAATATAGACGTCCAAAATTTGTCCATATTACATCCGAAAACACCAACCACATTTGGACGAAATATAGACCCCTTTTAGCCTTAATATAAATGTGTTTATTGATCCAAAATACGTAGTTTGGACCAAAATGAGACGAATCTGTTATCTCCCTCCGGCAAGGATGACGTTATATTAAAAAACTGAAATAACAAAAACTTTTAATATAAATAATTTTGATAGAAATTTACTTGGAACTTTTTTTCCCAAAATCATATTAAATACTTAAATATTTTAAATTCCTTGCCAGGACTAATTCATATAAATCAGTAAAAGCATATATATTTTATACATATTGCTAATAAACTTTTTTTAATGATACTTTTAATTTTCTAAGATCTTTAAAGAAAATACATTAATTCCTAAAGTATATGTTATAGCTTGATTTGAAAAACAGAGGCTATACGAGACTTTAATCCGCTACATTCGGCCCAAACACAACTACGTTCTTTCACGAAAAAAGAAGAAAATTTTTAGTAATACAGTTTTTAATTCATAATACAATTAAATGCTACATCAGAATGCTTTAACATAAGCCGCAAATTTTTTAAACTTAAATGAAAATTTTGCACTACTGGAAAGAAATGAATATAATGGATAATGAATACAAGGACATTTAATCATTTGTTTTGACGTTAAGTACAGCCAAACATTTTCAAGCTTCCACATTTATAATATTAGGATTAGTATACTATGATTACTACATGGAGGTAATAACAAAACTAATCATTAAGATAACACTCTATGAATTCAACAACACTCAATGAAAAGAATAGCGTCCTATTAAAAGAATTATGTTTTGTGCATTACTAGATTCTAGAAATCTATGCATTTCTGCTATTCTTCACATTTTTATTTTATATACTTTTTCTCGTGGAAAAAAAAAATATATATATTTCTTGGTTTTCTTTTATATTATCATTGGTGATGATAATGCTTCTAAAAAGGTCTTATAGCTGCCAACTGCTACAATTTTTAGCTAGCACTAATTTTTAATGGAAATCTTCGCTTTACTTAATAACATATATCTATAATTAAATCAGATGAAGATTTTTAAAAGAAATTAGTGATGGCTAGAACTCGTAGAATTTTGCCGTTGTATTTTGAAATTTTATTATATTATTCATTAGCATACAATATCGTCAACTGCAAAGTTTTACATTTTGTGAACAATGGATTTTTTCTCTTAAATTCTTTGTAAAATCAGTGTTATTCAACTACTCCACTTTTTTTTTTTCACTTGAATTAAAATAGCTCTAACAGGGAATATGATTTTCCTTTTAAGGATCCACTTAAGAATGGAATGCATCAAAGAAATTGAAAATTTTGAGTTTTTCAAATGCTGCTAATTCATGGAAGAAAATGTGATATTCCCTAACAACTTTTATGTATTGTGAATAAAATTTTACACACTGAAATTTGCATTTGTTGCCAGGTGTGCAAAAAAAATATTTTACATTTTTAATAATAATAACAAACATTATTTTGAAATATCATTAAAGAAATTTAAAATGTAGTACGAGCGTGAACTTTGTTTTTCATAAGCAGACCTACTCCCTACTGCTCTCCATCATAATATGTAAAAAAAAAAATATCCCTAGACTGCAAGATTAACTTTCCATTACTCATGCATGGATTATTAAAAATAGTTCCATTTTATTTATTTTAGTAATTGACTTTTCACTGATTAATGTAAAAATACATACTGTATATTCTGGTATGTAACAATAATTTTTGATAGAAGAAAAATTATCAAAATTTATAGGTGCATATTATAAATCAATTTTAAAAATAAATTATAAAAAATATGATCATAAGAACTAAGATTTTTGATTTAATAAACATGCAATTTATGTTTAAAAAATGTTGCTATTAGAGTATATGAAAAATAATAGTATTGTACTTTAAAATAATTTAAAATAAAGTTTTTGCGAACAATCTGCACAACATATGGCAATTATAATAAAAAATACAAAAATTAAATCTAAAAGTATATGTATGTGTTACATGCCAGAATACAATATGAGTAAGAGTACAAAATTTAGTATATGATCAAAACTTATTCATTAAAATACTGATTTTTATTTAGGTTATCACCAAACTAAGTCTTAAAAAATTAATCTGTGCTCCTAATTAAATATCATTCAATTAAATATTGAATAATTATTTATAAATGAATTTACATTTTGTACAATTAAATATGTAAATTATCAAATATATTTCAGATTAACCTGATTATTTGTAGTACATTATAAAATAACAAAAACAATACATTCAGTGTATTTAAGTAATGTTTTGAAATCAAAGTTTATTTAAAACATTGCTTAAGCATAAAAAATGAAATTTATCAAATATTTTCATGCATAAAATATGGTTAAAAATTATGTACGAACTTTTAGTTTAAAATTATTCAAAATCTTTAGTGAACAGTGTACATATATTATCATTGTTATAAAGGAATATACAATAAAGATGCAAGAAATATTTTCAAAAATGAAGTTTTATTTATTTATTTTCCAATTTGGCTCTTGTTGACAACAATATTTTCTTTTTACAATTCATATATAAAATATATTTTTCACAGAAAGGCAAAAAGGGTGCTATATTTCATTACTATAAAGTAGGCAGGATGATCCTGCGGAAACTGTTTGGGGAAAACTCTGTTCTACGTTAATGCTTCTCAGACTTATTTTCAGTATATTTAACAGACAGCAGCTTCAAAGCCTATAAATAAAAAGAATAATAATTCATTAAATAGCACAAATCAATAATTCATAACGTTAGATGCAAATTAAAAATAATTTAATTTTAGTTTTAATTTTTGCTTACAGATAGATAGCATCATCAGACATCTTGTATTATTTCATAATAAAATGAAGTTTTTTCATCCAGCTTTGAATGATATAAAAAAAACCTTTATATATTTTTAAAAATTACTAACCGGTGTTTAATTTAATCTATTTATCAAATTTTTATTATTTTTTTTAAACAAACAACTACTGATGCAATGTTTACAAAATATATAAAAAAGTACTTTATAATGTTCAATTGTGTCCTTTATTTTGAGTATTTAAAGATCTATATTTATATAAAGTAAGGATAAGAAAAGAAAAATCAAAATTTGGTGCTTTCTTGTTATAGCAGCCTCCTCATTTACAATTATGTCAAGGTAGCAGTTTCAAATTTGCAAAAGATCAACACCAAGCTTATACAGTACAACCTCGATATCTCGAATCTGTGGGGAACTGAAAATAATTCGAGATAGAGGTTTTGGGTTATCAAGGTTTTGACAAAATTTAATCTCACAAACTGCTTTTTGCTGTAAAAAACAGGATTCATCAAAAACGACACATAATCTATTAATAATTAACAAATTACACTTCTCAAAGCCTTAATAATTTCAAAATTGTGTTACACACAAACTTGTTTCGATTAAATAATATCCAATTTGTCATTAAGAAACGCAAGCAGTTGTTTCGGAAGAAAAAGTTCTTAATTGAAGTCTGCCGTCTCGCAGAATCTTTTTGCAATCGCACAGTCTCCTGTCACATAGCAATGGTACCAAATACTGATGTTCTGATATTTTCATTTGATTCAAGAAATCTCCGCAGCAATTAAACTTCCGTCTCAGCTTCTTTCACTGTAATTTTTTCATGCTGTTGTTGATCATGTAAGTCTTTTAATTTCTTCATCAGAAATTTCTGCATTAATACTCGAAACAATCTCCTCATCCGTCATAGTGTCGCATGTTTCAAGCTCATTGTCTACATTCAAGAATTCTTCGAATGAAATCTCAGTGTGACACTCTTTTTTTATCGATTCCCACTGTTCTGGATTCAGTTCTCTTTCTTCAGTTGCTTGCTTAATGGAATCAACTTCCTCAGTTTCACTGAAAGTTACATATTCTAAAAATTCTGCTATTATGAAACAATTTCTTATTGTTGTTTCTGTAACATTTTTCCATGCATAGTGAGCCATTTGCATTGACTGTAAGATGGTGATAGGTGCGCTAGAAGGTTTACCTTCACCGATATTATTCAGAAGTTTCTCACAATTTGAGCTCGATAATCAACTTTGAAGCTAAGGATTATCTCCTGGTTGAATGGTTGTCCTGGTTGAAGCTTCGAAATCTTGTTTGGCAGCAAAAATTTAAGTGATATTTTTTAGCGTTGGAAGATTAGAGTGGTCTTTACAATTGTCTATGAATAGGAGAATGCATATTTTACTTTTAGCCATTGTTTTACGGATTCCTGTCAGCCAATCAGCATTAATTGCGTTTGCCATACAAGACGTTATATTTGATCTGTACAGCATTAGAAATTACTTAATTTTAGCAAAGCACCTTGGATTTTAGATCGTCCTATCATAAGAGAAGGAAGCTTTCCTTTACCACTTTGATTTGCTGCCAAAAGCACAGCTACACGAAGTTTACTGTTTTCCATGTCAGATTTCTTCACCTTTAAATGCAGCCGTTTTGTTGGGAAAACATTGGTACAATAATACACTTTCATCTGCGTTAAAAACACATCATCTGCTTTATAGTCCTTTAAAAGAGAAGGAAGTTCTGAAAGCCACTCTTCACAGGTAGCTAAAAAACCTGATGCACTTTCACAGCAAAGTTTCCAAAAAACGATGTTGTCCAGGCCTCTCACTGGTCCATTTTTTGAAAACTAATAATTTTTTAGAAAGAAATTCGTGGAGGGTTTCTGCAACAATTACAAGAAAAACGCACTTTCCGGTAGGTTGCTGCGAAATTTATAAAGAATACTTTTCTTTAAATAAAAGTGGTGTTCAAAAAACGGACTGAGTGGGAGCCCTGTGTTGTCCCTTTTTCAGTTTCAAACGCCTTCCATTCTTACACTTTAAGTTCTTTGTATCAACAAAGCGATAAAAGAATGTGAAACCAGCATCCAGATCAAATTCTACAGCTGACAATAGCCAAAAGTAAAAAGTCGAACTAATTTCTGTGGAAAAAATTTCGACATATCAAGGGTTTTGAAAAATATTTTTCGAGATAAATATGGAAAATACATAAGAATTTTGATGAAAATGCAGGGGAAATTTCTTTTTCCGAGATATTGAGGGTTTCGAGATAAGGAGGTTCGAGATATCGAGGTCTGACTGTATATACATCATACAAACATCATGCAGAATATGTATAAGCCAAATGCTCATATATGAGCCATATAAGTAATATTTATATCATATATCAGTCATATAGATCATTAAACAAAAACATAATTTACAGAACAAAAAAAAAAAATTATTTTACACATTGTTTATGCTCGAGAAGGGATAGATACAGCAGATTCGCTCAAATCCGCACAGCTTGGGACCAAAGGTTGTGTAGATTTTAGAATTTTGTGGATTTCTGGTTTGTTTACATTTTTTAGACAATAATTTGAATGTAATAATGCAATCAAATGTATAATGAATGTTTGCAATACAGCAAAATATTAAAATAATTAAGTAATAAACTAAAATAATAAAAAGTCAGATAACTTAAAAAATGATTAAATTATTAAAAGTAAAGGTCAAATAAATAGTAATTAATAATGTATAATTAAAATTGCATAATAAAAATGAGATACATTTTCCTTGAATCATTCAATGACACTTCCCTCATAAAGGTACCCTATTAATTAACATCAAAATCAAAAAGTAAGGAAGATTTATTTCAGGTTTGCCAGTGTTAATAACTATAGAAAAAAAATTGATTAATACATATATATATTTGGTAAAAAGGCTGATTAGCAGTGATATCAACAATATCCTTTTTTTTTCAGTGATAAATTTATATTTCCTTCATGAAAAACAACGAGTTTAGTCTCATCATATTATCGAGAATTACATATTAAAATACATACGAAATGATATAAAACTAAAAAATCCTGTTACTTTGCCTCTACAGCTTAACTGAAATTTTCATTGTTTACATCTGCGATGATGTGCAAATTTTAGGCGGTTGCAGATTTGAGGGAGTCCTGTATTATAATTTTTCTTCAGCTGCTTCTACAGTTAATGTTAAAGTCTTGCAAAAAATATGTTTAAACCAAATGAATTTTTAAAAATAAAATTCAAACAATAGGATACTTAAACTACCCTAAAAACTTAAATTACAAAGATACATGGAAAATGCAAACCTTTATAAAAGTTTCAGCTTTATTTCCATTTCATTCGAATGGAATGTAAGTTTTAGATTAGTTTAAGTATCATATTGTTCGAATTTTATTTTTATTTCTTTAAGATCAATTGGTTTAAACGTATTTGTTGCAAAACTTTAACATTTACTGTAGAAGCAGCTGAAGAAAAATTCTAATATCTATCACTTCTTGGGACTATGCAATGCATGAAATGAGGGTTTTTTTTTTTTTTTTTTTTTTGTTGTTGTTGTTTTGCAAATTATGTTTTTTTTAATATGTCAAGTTTTATAACTAGTGCAATTCAGAGGAACTCATTACAAAATTAATAGAGGATGTTATAATTAGGGTTGGATATATAGGGTATTGCATCACAATTTGTGATGTAACTAAAATCCATAATAAAAACAAAAAATTCAAATTTACTTAAATTTGGTTATCCAATTTTCCACTGGTAGTGGTCTCTATGAATGCAAAAGTAAATTGTGTTGCATGTTTGCTGGTTAT
The DNA here is from genome assembly GCA_963932465.1 of Maratus speciosus. Classification (NCBI taxonomy): domain Eukaryota; kingdom Metazoa; phylum Arthropoda; class Arachnida; order Araneae; family Salticidae; genus Maratus; species Maratus speciosus. Next base: position 677,636,530 of record OZ010786.1, read on the forward strand.
TTATGCTACTATGAACGGCAATTCTGCGGCATTGAAACATTTCACCTCTGAACTGGGAAGGCCGGTGAGTGAATTAATTTCTTTTCACCAGTCTCTGACAGAGGAGTTAATTAATGGTAATATTAAAGAAAGTTGAAATCTTTTTGAACTGCTTAAAAAAAATATATATAAATAAATAAATAAATAAATAAAATAAAATAAATAAATTTATCTTGTAATCAACACCATTACATTTTAAGTTGTCCTATCAGAGCCTAACACCATTTGTCAGTTTACTGGTTCATAAATGTCAGTTATTGAATACTTGCATTATTAATAATTTAAAACATGAAAAGAGAGACACATCTATAGTATTGTATCATATATAAATAAGGTTTAAGTAATTTGTTTTTATAATAAATATTTAAAGTATTTTTAAAGCATAATTTTTTTTTTTTTTTTCGTCGCAAGTAAAGTGTGAAACACTGGTTCATTTTGTGTCAGTTATTGGTTTTTCAAAATGGGGTTGTGTCAGTTACTGAAGTTATTCACCATATTTATGAAAAACATTTATTTTTAATAATACAATATATAATTTTTCAAAATTTTGTCAACAGTAATTTTTAAATGTATCTCTACCACCCATTCAAAAAAAAAAAAAAAAAAGTGTAGAATGGATTTAAAATTTTGTAATAGTGATTTGAACACTAATTTTTAATGTGTCAGTTACTAGGGGTTTCACCCTAAATCAAGTAATAAAGAAATTTAAACAGATTATTAAATAGAACAAATTTGTTTTTAATACTTTTTCCATTTTAAAATTTTAAACTATGTATGCATATATAATCGAAAGTTATTTTCTTTATTGGAAAAAAAACTTGGTATTCGATTGCCGAATATTTGGTATTTGGTTATTTGGCCAAATCACTATTTGTCCCATCCCTAATTACAAGTTCTTTGATTCATTACTGTTTATTGATTATTTTTAGATAAGGCAGGGAGGGGGGGGGGGGTTGGCACGTAACAGTTACATAAAATATATTTTTGGAAACCTTTGGCATGCGAATGTGAAAAGGTTTGCCATCCCTGAACTATTATTTATAATTGCATTACATTTAACTATTCACTCTCACAATTTTAAACAATTAATTTTAATATCAACATTTTTATTAGTTTGTGGGCTAAACCTTAAAATTCAGGCACGCTACACCTGCTGAAATCCCAACCCCGAGGCATGTAAAATTGTTTTATGTTTTTAAATTTACGTATCCAAGGACTACATAAAATATTGGCATTAAAATATTATTTAAAAATGGAAATGCTTCCATTTTTTTTTTTTTTAATATATATATATACTACCTTCCAATATATTTCAATTTAACCTTAAAAAAATATACTGTTTATTCTCCAAACAGAAATTTTTATGAGTTATAAATTATATATGTTTTCCGAAATTGAGATTATACACTGTGCTGTAAGCGGGTGATGCTGCCCGCCACAAAATTGAATAATTTGAATTTAAATAGCCCTTTCTTTAAGTATCTCAATCAAAAAATTTAAACATAATATCACATTAGAATTGATAGTAGATAGATAGACACATTCACACACATATGGTGTTATATAGTAACAGAATATAAGAAAAGAGATTAGAGATAGAAAAAAATAGTTGTAAATAGAGTTGTAAATAGTAAATAAAATAAAACAAAAGATTCTTTTTTCACTCATCATTACAGTTGAAGTAAAAAGATTTAATAAGAAACAATAACACAAACCAAAACATTTTATTTCAATTTCTAATCGTTGTTTCTAATATTTACTATGTGGAAAAAAAAGTTGCTACTGGCAAAGAAAAAAAAAATTCTGTTAACATAATTTGCACCTGACTAACATAAAAGTACCACATTATTCATTTTTTATGCAAGCTGACAATTGTAAAATCAAATACCCACAGACATATAAATTGAAAATTTTATTTAATAACAGCATTTATGGACTTTAACTAAAAATTTACCTTACTCAAAGTTAAATCATGCTTGAAAAGAGTTGAGTCCTGCTGAGTCCAACTTTTATTCAATCAATAATGATATCTATCTACAAAACAGTTGTTTTTCCAAAGACAAGAAGCTTGTATCTACTGGGAGAAAAAGGCGGAAAAAAAATGAGTGGATCCAGTATAATCTTATTTTAAAGCAATTTTAAAATGCATGAATTTTGCAAATATTGTGATTACTTTAACTCATGCACACACACATAAAAAAATAACAACATTAGATTAATTTGTCTAATTCACCATTTTTTCTTCTCTGATCGAGAATCAAGTATTGATCGATTCTCGATTGTCTTGTTCACAAAAGAAATTAGCAACGGATAAATGTGCTTTCCACAACCAATGTTTTATGTGCATTGTACTATAAAAGAACATAAAGCTACTCAGTAATGTAATGATTGTGTTGACTCTAGGCCAATTTGGCAGGGGTCGGCAGCCCTTTATGCACCTAGTGGCCCATTTTAATTATTTTATATCTATTGATTATAAGAAATATTAATTTAATTATTTGGTTGCAGGGAAGTAACGTGAAATATATCAGATGCATGAAACAAAAATCAAGATACTCATCCATAGATCTATCACATAAAAAAAAAAAAAAACCTTGATAGTTTTGCCAGTACTAAGTCAAAGGGAAAAATTCAGAAATTCACCAACTGTTCATGTAAAAGAAAATCATGAAATTTGCAGATTAGTCGCAAGAAAGATCTGCAAAATTCTGCAAAAATGAAAAAAAAACTGCGAATTTCACCAATCGGTCATGAGGAAATAAAAAAAAATGCAAAATTTGACAACTGGTAGAGATAAAATATTGTGAAATTCATCAATTGGTTGCAAAAAAAAAGCGAAAATTGTCATTTACTGGTCAGAAAAAATCACGGATTTGCCAGTCGATCCTCAGAAAAAAATTGAGAAATACTTCAGTTGGTTGCTTTAAAATATTGCAAAATTTGCCAATCTGTCACAGGAAAAAAATCATGAAATTCATCAGTCTATCGTTAGAAATATTGAAAAATCAGGGGGTCGATCCAGACAAAATTTGGGGGCCTATTTAGGGTCCCTTCACAAAAATAAATTTAATAAAATGGGCCCCTTCACAAAAATAAACTTAATAAAACAGGCCCCTTCACAAAATTCCTTTTAATAAAATAGACCCTCTATGTAACATTCTTTTTCATAAAAACTGTTTTAAAATGTGTAATTTGTAAATAAAACCACGTCACGAAAAACAAAAACTTTAGCAAAGGGATTTAAAGTATGTTTTTGTTCATAAATTCTGGGTTCGAATTTTAGAACTGGATTTCAACTTTCGTTACAAAATGTTATTTTTCACAAAAATAACTTCTACTTCACACAAAATAGGCCCCAAGAATAAAAGTCTGCATCGACCCCTGAAAATTCATCAGTTATTTGTAGAAAAAAAATGAGAGATTGCTCGATAGGTCGTGGGGAAAATCACAAAATTTGTCAGTTGATCAGGGGGTAAGGGGAGGGATCACAAAATTCAATCGGTCACTGAAAAATATCACAAAATTCTACTGATAAAAGGTAACTTTAAACCAGTTCAATTTTTTTTTTCTTTTTGACGAGCTATAAGAGTGCCTTTTTGAAAACAGTATGGCCTTTTTTAAAAATTACCACCTGATGACATTTTTTTACTAGAATCAACACCAACAGATGCCACCACTTACTCTTGTTATATAATAACAATCATATGTAACTTGATTCATGAATTTAATACTCTTTAGAATGGGGTTATGAAAATATTGAAATAAATTATCTGCAAAATGCATGAGTGACATAACTTTACTTAATTACTTGATTGCTTATTTAATTACTAATAATGATACCTAATAATGATAATGTTGTTTAAAAAAATATATATATTAAAATTTTCTTTTAATTGCATTAAAGGCTTATAATGCTTCATAACATAATGTTACATTATTACACAAAAATAGAAAATAACAAAATTATGTTATTCAAAAGTAAACATCTATTTTTCTTGATTTAATTTTTTTATACTTTTGGGTTAAACATAATGTCCCCCGAGAATGAATCACCACCCTGTGGCAGAATGTGTGCGACACTGCGACGAGCGTCGCAGACGTTTTAGGGCTTCTGCAGACTAAAAACATATAATACACAGCGGGAAAGAAAAAAAAGAGGGGAAAGCGATATTTTTATGAAAAGCCAAACAGAATTCGCTAAGTGAGAACGGGTCTATGGCAGGGACAGTTCGTCTCTGAATTTTCTGAAAATTAAAAAAAAATCGGTTATCGGCCCGAACATTCAGAAATAAAAAAGAAATCCCTGAAAAATATAGTGAATTATGACAACTGATTGCAAAATAAAGCCTTTCTCGTCAATCATTCGCAGAAAAAATCACCAATTTCGCCAAAGGATTGCTGGGAAAAAAGCAAATTTCGGCATATGACCGCGGAAAAACACAGAGTGCTGCAAACCACAGCGGGAAAACGTAGATTTTGGCAAAGGATCGCAGTAAAACGTGAATTTCAACAAAGAATCGCAGAAAAATAACAAATTTTGTCAAATGATTGCAAAAAAAAAAATGCAAATTTCTTCAAAAAATTGCGTAAAAAGGGGCAATTTAATGAAATGCAAATTTCGTTAAATTATCTCAGAAAAATGCAGATTTCATCAAATAATTGCAAAAAAACCACGGATTTTGTCAAATAATCTCGATTAATCGCTGAATTCGTCAAAGGATCACGTAAAAAATGCAGATTTCGTCAAAGGATCGCAGAAAAACACGAATTTTGAAAAGGATCTAGGAAAAGCACGAATTTCATCAAAGGATTGCGGTAAAACGCAAATTTCGTCAAAAGTTTGCAATGAAAATGCAAATTTCGTCATAAAATCGCAGTAAAAACACAAATTACTTCAAATGATCACAGAAAAAATGCACAGTTCGTCAAAGGATCACGGAAAAAGTGCGAATTTCCTAAAAGACTAATAAAAAATGCCAATTTCATCAAAGAATTGCATAAAAAATGCAATTTTCATGGAATGATCGCGGAAAGAACGTGAATTTCGTCTAAGGGTCATTAATGCAAATTTAGCTGAAGGATCGTGGGAAAAATGCAAATTTTGCAAAATGATCGCAGAAAAAATGCGAATTTCGTCACAGGATCGCAGAAATCACGCGAATATTGTAAAAAGATTGTGGTAAAAACACGAATTTCGTCAAATGATTGAAGAAAAAATGCGGTTTCGTCAAAATATCACAGAAAAAACATGAAGTTCGCAAAAGTCTCGCATAAAAAATGCCGTCAAAGAATTGCATATAAAACACATTTTGAGAAATGATCACAGAAAGAACGCAAATTTCGTCTAAGGGCCGTTGAAGAAAAGAAAGTTTTGTCGAAGGATCGCAAAAAAAAATGCAAATTTTGTAAAATGATCGTGGGAAAAAGCGAATTTTGTCTAAGGAACATTGAAATAATTTGAATTTCATCACAGGACCACGTAAATAAGGTGAATTTCGTCAAAGGATCGCAAAAAAAAAAAAAAAAAAAAAAAAAAAAAAAAACACGAATTTCTTCAAAGGATCACGAGAAAACGCAAATTTCTTTAAAAGATCGTGAAAAAAAAGTGAATTTCATAAAAGGATCACAGAAGAAACACAGCGGTCTCTTTAGAAAACAGCTTATACACAAACATCTAGTTTTATTATTATAGATATATTTAATCTGAAATAATACATACTGAACTAACTTTTGAAAAATCAAGTTACCCGAACCCAACCAAACACAGAATTAACCCGACCTGCAACAAAAGTAATTAGCGCTGGGGGAGAATTCCCCCCCCCCTTCCCTTCTGCTGAAACATTTCTGGAAATATATTATAGGTGAAAACTGGGAAATTGAGTTAGTAGCCAGTGGCCGGTAGACTCAGTTTCATTAGTAGCCACTTTTTAAAGTTAGTGGCCACTATAATGTTTCAAACTTTCTTGACATCTACATAAACTATAATTGTTGTATATATACATATTTTTCTATAAGTCAGAGTTTTATACACACCAATTATTCATGATAAGAATAGGGAAGCAGTCAAAATTCAAGAAAATTACTTTAAAACCACAGAATCTGTTATATTATTTTTTTTTAGTTTCTTTGTATTTCATATATATATACCATCAAAGCAGAATATGCTTATAAATGTGATGTACATCGCAAAATATTTTAAATCCTCATTTTCAAGAAAATTCACCATTCAGTCTTAGAAAAAATTGTGAAATTTGCACTCAATGGCTGGAAAAAAAAAAAAAAGCAAAATTCTTTAATTGTTTATTTAAAAAGATTGTGAAATGACAACTGGTCACATGCAAAACTCGTGCAATTCGTCAGTTCATCATGGAGAACAAATCATGAAATTCTTCAGCCTGTTGTGGGAAAACAAAAAATTCAACAAACAGTTGCAGGAAAAAAATCCATGATTTTCGCCAATCAGTTGCAGATAAAAAACCGTGAAATTTGTCAGTGCACCAAGGAAGAAAACTGTAAAAAAAAAACATGATTTTCTCTAATCGATCTCAAGAAAAAGCCTCAAAATTTGCCTATGATACAAGGAAAAAAAATCGTGAAATTTGCAAATCGGTCGCGGTTTAAAAAATCGCAAAAATTCGTCAATAGATCGCTGGAAGAAACTGCGAAATTCATAGATCAGTAGCAGAAAAAACTCATGATTTTCTCTAAGTGGTCTCAAGAAAAAGCCACAAAAATTTGCCTATTGGTTCAAGAAAAACATTGCGAAATTTAAAAATTGGTCACAGGTTAAAAAAAAAAAAAATTCATCAGCAGATTGTCAGGAAAAATCAGAAAGTCATTGATCAGTCGTGCACCTCCCCCCCCCCCTTCGAGATTTGGCCGATGAATCGCAAAAAAGCAACGAAGTTTTCCAATCGACTGAAAGAAAATGTTGCGGAATTCACTGATCTGTCGTGGGTAGAATGCAAAATTAGTCGATCAGTTGCACTCACAAAAAAAAAATAAAACGTGATTTTTACCAATCGTTCGCAAGAAAAAGCGGAAAAAATTGCTAATCAGTAGAAAGAAACTAGTGTGAAATTCATCAGTGTCTCGTCATAAAAGCTGCAAAATTCGTTGATCAGTAGCAGAGAAAATGTACGATTTTCTAAAATTGGTCGCAAGAAGCTGCTGCAAAATTTGCTTATCGGTACAAGGAAAATTTTTCAAAATTCCCCAATCTGTGATGAAAACGGCCTGTGAAAATCGTCAAAAATTGGAAATTCATCGACCAATCATGGAAAAATCCACAATTTTTGCCAATCGGTCGCAAAAAAACCGACAAAGTTTGCCAATAAGTAGAAAGTAAATATCGCAAAATTTGCCAATCAGTCGCGGCTAAAAAATTGCAAAATCCTTTTGTTGATCTTTTAAACAAATCAGAAAATCGTTGATTCAATCAGTCGCAAGAAAAAGAGAAAAAATTTGCCAATCGATAAAAAGAAAATATAATGAAATTTGAATCAGTCACGTGTAAAAAAAAATTGTCAGAAAAATCACAAAATTCTTTGATCAGTCACGAAAAAACAATGATTGTTTCCAATCTGTAGCAGGAAAAAGTTGAAACATTTGCCAATCAGTTGTTGGTAAAAAACATGAAATTCATGGATCAGTTATGTAAAAAAAAATACGATTTTCACCAAACGGTCAAAGAAAAATATCGCAAAATTCACCCACCAGTTGCAGTTAAAAAACGCGAAATTTGTCAGTGAATTGTAGAAAATATCTCGAAATTGTTCAACCAGTTGTGGGGAAAAAAATCCCACAATTCGATGATTGGGTCCGAGAAAAAAAATGTCAAATCCGCCAGTTGACAGAGGGAAAATTCTGAAATATTGCGAAAATCAATTGATTGTCGGAAAAAACAGTGAAATTCATCATTTGACCACAGTAAAATCACAAAATTTGCCAATATTCTTTCGGTTGAGTATGTCAGCATTTTACAAAATGTATTTTGCATTCCTATAAAAGATGCCATTGCACTTCTTCATGTATTAAGAAAATCTCCCTGCAACTTTCTTTTTTTAAATTCCCACAGAACATTTCTGTTCAGATGAAGTTCGTTGCAGAACATTGCAAAGTATTCTGCTTTGGGGATATATACATTTTTGTATGAAACGACAAACAAAATCTTCACTTTGTGCCCCCCTTCGCCTTTCATTCTGGCACCCGGAGCATATACCCCCTCTGCTTCTCTGTACCCCCCTAGTTTCAGCCCTATATAATAAAAATATGATATAAGATGTATAAATGGCATCCAGGAAGTAAATAATATGCATATAATGATACATATGAGACACATATATATGAGCATTAGTAGTACTGTTTCTTTTAGGCCATCATTTAAGGGCGCAGCACCCTGCTTATTCTAAAATTGACAAAATGCATCCTGTCCTTTTTAAAAATTGTGAAATGAACCTCCAGTTGTATCTAGAACATACTAGTAAAAATTTTCCTCATACATTTTTCATGCACACAATAATAAAACAATTCATATTGTTCAGCAAAATAGTTCAGACTTTTTTTAAAAATTATTAGTATTAAGTAAATAAGTTCACATTACAATATGATAATGAATGAATAACATTTGAGTAATGATCTTTCCTTAGAGCACTAGAAAATTTAAAATATAAAAAGTCTGGTGTCTTAGTAAGAACTGGATATTACATAAATTTAAATGTCAAAAAAAGAAGTTGCTATCAAATGGGAAGTTTTTAGAAATTACGTACTTGCAACACATAATATATTAATTGTCAAAGAATTGTTTTTTTTAATATGCCCCTAAATCAATGTAAAATTCGTTTCAACCCAATAAATTTTTATTTACTTTTTATAAAACTGCATTATGACCGAGAAAAATCATGTAAACAAAGCATTCTTATTTACGTAATCAAACGCTGATTTCTCCTATCAAAAAGTCCAGACTAAAGTCAAAACTATTGATAAATTAAATAAATAACAAAACACAGAATCGTGACAGAAATGTTTTATGTAAAGTATGCACACAAACACAATAAATCTAGAAAACAAAGTCAATTTGCTTACCAGCATTCACACTCATTTTCACTATTTCGGCATGGCTTTCATTTCCGCGATGAGATAAACAAATCTTCCACACGTTGATTGATTGATGTGGAGCGTAACTCCACAATGTGATATTCTGATAAAAATAAATGCATTAAATTCCTTACTTGTTGAAAACTGTATAAAAAATTAATAAAACAAACAAAAATAAATAATACAAGTTTCGGTCAATTAGGCCTAAGTCTGTATATGCCGCCATTTTAAGATGGCGGTTGATAGGTTAAGTTTTTGTCCAGATTATGTCCGTACATGGCGAGGTCAGGTTTTTGTCCCGGAATTAACGAAAATTAGATTAGTACTGTTTTCATCCAGTTTAAGTTATTAAAACAGAAAAGTGGACAAACAGGTGAAGGTTTAGTTTGGGAGTTGACGAAAATTGGATTAGTTGCGTTTTCATCCAATTTATGTTCTTAAACTGATGTCCATATTTTGTAGTTATTTCGTAGTTACGTCTATATCAAACATTCAACAAATTCTGAACGTATTTTAGCTCGCTGTATACGTCCAAATTACATATATAGACGTATTTCGGAAATGGTGGATGAAAACTGAATATAATCTGGACGTATGTGTTGTGTGGGTAAAGACTTGGTCAGGAGGCAGAAAAAGAAACTTGGAAAGAAGATACAGGAGGAGGAAGTTCTTAGAGGAATAAAAATTACAAGCATCTTTTTTTATAGTAGAAAAAATAAAACGATCTTCATAAAAAGGGGACTAGCAGCACTGTCTTCAGAAAGACGAAAGAAATATCACCATGTTGTCTGAACGTGGTTTGGAATATTTGGGTCACATGACACCTCCTTCTGACCACGACGGGGAAATAGCAAAATCATTATATAATTTTCTAAGCCAGAATAAAGCCTGATTTGGAAAAAATCAAGAAGAGAACTGCAACATTTGATATGTATTCTTCATACGAATGAGCTCCCACTCTGACAGCCACATCAATCGTCTAAACTAGATGATAGAGCCACTTGGCCTAAGAACTTTACCAACTGAAACGGAGCTAGATTAATAGAGTACTCAAATCTTCAGCCTTTTGCATTTTTGATGTCCATGAAACAGGAATAGGCTCGTAGAAATGATCAAGTACATTTTTGCACGCCATTAGGGATTATGTGCTGCGTATATATTCATATACTCGTAAAATTATAAATATAGCAGCTAGATATACATAGAAGGTATTAAAATGTTATAAAATGATTGGGAATTTTTCAAAAATATGAAGTTAAACATAAGTTTTAAGTCCTTACCCTATTCCGAAGAAATTAGCCAACGAAGACATTCAAAATGACGGACTATGTGTCGTTTAAAAACTTTACACCCGAACTGGTGTTCGGTTTCCACAATTTCTTTAAAAGATTAAACCGTTTTGAGTGTATCATGACACTTTATTCGGTGTTTACACCAAACTTAGAGTATATTTAATCCTCATTCGGCATTTCATAAACTCAAATTAAGTGTAACTATAGTCCCTTTTTTTACAGTGTAGGCTTCAATAGATCTATTATTGTTCATATTCTTCTGTAGCTAAATTCTTTTATGTGTTCCTGTAAATGAACTATAAATTCTATGCACACACTACTCTACAGTAAGGGCCATGTAATACACCTCAGTGACATACATAAATTTCAGTGTGTTTAAAATAGTGTCATATCATTAAAATACACCACAAATGATTTTCCCAGACTTTAATGTAACGGAATTATTTTGAGGGTCCCTGTAACTGAACCGTAAATACTACACACTTCATTTTCAGTACAGAACACGCCCTAGTGATGCCTAACTGATAGTAACATGTCTCACTTTTATGGGGCTACTGGACCAGATAGGCCTGTGCTCAACACGTTTTTTTTTTTTTTTTTTTTTTTTTTTTTTTTTTTTTTTTTTTTTTTTTTAATACAATGTATCAGGTCCTGTTTGAAAAAGTGTAAATAACTTAAAAAAATTAAACCATGTAAATTATATATCAATTAAAGAGTGCTGTAAAGGAAACCTTTGCTGTCAAAATGTCTAAAAAAAGCACCAAATGTTAAATTATTAGATTTATTTATACAAAAAACATAAGAATTAAGTAAGTACTTATGTACATTAGTATAGGTAATAAGTATAAAAGTTACAAATTTGTCTTAGGGGAAAAAAAACCAAGATAAATCTATTAATAAACGAGTACGTGAGTGTTTCAGTATCTCATTTTCTTTTTTATTTACTTCAATAAAATGTCGAAAAGTCCAATAAATCTGTGGATAATGTAACCATGTTTTATATCGAACAGAACTATATTTTATTGGTTTCGATAATTTTCTAATAATGTCACTTTGTCTTAAGCGTCTTCACCTGTATCGTAAAATTTCGAGGTTTGCGTATCTCACTGAAGAAATTTGGTTTGTTAGCCGCTAACATGCTTTTTAAAAATTTTATTATGTAATTTTAATAAGGTATTATATAATTTTCTTTGTTGCAAGCGAAAAATGGAGAAATTAATTTCCCATAGTAAGAAAAACTCCAAAAAATTATTTATAACTGTTGTGGTCCAGTTACCCAATTCTTGAAAAAATTGGGAGGTAAATGGAACACCGGCCTTACATTTGAAACGTGAAGAAAATATGTATAGATACCTAATAGTATTGATGCATTTATATGGCTAATATAAAAAAAAATGATTTTTTAATAAAAGTTCTTACCGTATTTTAATAAAACGCCGAGGAAGATCAACCAAATCAACGTTGTTTGTAAAAAAATTAACCTAAATTTTCGCAACCTACAACAGCAAAGACAGAGTTTCGAGAAGTTCATTGTTTTAAGAAGTAGGTATGGGGTTGCAATATAAACAAAAGCTAAAAATTAAAAGACATCAAAGGTTTTTTATAAAATAGCCTATGACCCAGTTACCTCGTGGGTCCAGTTACTTCAGCTTACCTTACATGATATAATAGTACCGTCAGAGCCTAAAGTACTCTTTTATATATTACACCACACGTCCCACATTTGTCCCATGCACTCCTTCACATTAGCCTCATACACTGTCTTACATTAGCCTCCTGGGTTTGTTGCTTTATAACAGAATCATTCAACTTTCGTTTTTTTTTTCTTCTGGTTACGGGGTACTTTTCATCTTACTTAATTTGAAGGATCATTGTGAAGAACGGAAATCTTTCCTTCAAATCTATCTCCGCCTCTTTCCTTTCTTAAGTGTCTCCATCCTTTTGTCAATAACCGCAAATGGTGGGAGAACAAAGGCCGATAATTGCTCTTGAGGGAAAATATTTGAAGGAAGGAGTAAACCCAGCCTTAGGGCCGGTGATTTTGATATATACTATGATAATTAAAAATTAAAGGTAACGAAACTGCCAGTTAGTTGGTGCACCAGCAGGGGTGTTGCCATCGCAACATGGTGGAGTCAGCTGCAATGTGAAAGCTATGGTAACCCGATTACGTAAGCTATTCCGACTCAGCCGGAACTCACTCAGTTGAATAGTCGAGTGGCCATTCATTTTACACTCAGCCAGTTGTGAACAGCTACTATGGCAAAGTGCCCTACTGATGTGTCAGCTGACCGGCAGTTTCGTTATGTGTGCCATTTAGATTTAATCTATAATATTTACAAAAACAACCGATCCTAAAAATGGTTTCAAAAATGCGACGCTGCCACCTGAACTAACAGTTCCAAAATATGTATAAATTACTTTATTATAGTTTTTAAAACTAGTGTATTATTTTAACATGACGGAACAGTCATTCATCTACAAATATTTATTATTTTTATTATTTGTCGATAAAAAGAAGAATACATCCAATCAATACTCATATAAACATTTCCAGCGACAAAGAAACAATCGAATAAAACATATTTATTGTATAGGTTTTAGCATATCTTTTTTAGCACTGTTCAAATTCGAATGTGGGAACAACAAATAGATACCGTCAACCTTTGGGCCACTTTTCCTGGTTCCACTAACATTTTCATCATTAAAAAATATTATATAATTTTTCAACATCGAAATTGAGTTGTAAATAATTAACATGAAACAATGAAGCAAGCTGTAGGTTTTAAAGAGGCAATTTTTTATTTTTTCTTATTTAACTATGTATTTTTAAAGTTTTGGAACAAAGTAGCCCCTGCTAGAGGCTTCTTTGGTCCATTCACTTAGTTTCATATAAATTGAATACATTTCATATGTTTGACTATTGAAACTCACTTGCAATAGGATCTGCTAATGAATTAATACTGCAAACTTGATAAAAAAATGTCTTTTTAACGTTTAAATACAATAAACCAATTGTTAATATTAAAGACACGAGAAACAAATTTCATCATGTTATCCTCAGAAACTGGAACAAAAATAATTAATGTAACATTTTTCTACAGTAACATTTGAAAAGAAATGTTACTTAATGCAGTTTTAAAGAGATTTGGTTGTATAAAAGGCCTTTCTAAGTAACTGGGGCTACTTCCGGACCAGAAAAGGGCTGGCACAAAGTAGCCCCAAAAAACTAGTTTTCATGGTAGCTTTATGAAAACGCTAACATTTTTTGAGAAAATAAAAAGGTTAAAGTAAAAACTATGATCACACATAAGTTACAGGTTACTAAAGGTAATATTTTAACACTTATCTTATTTGTATCTTTTATCCAGATTGTCTCACTATAGAAAGTTTGGCGAGTTAAAATCTACACACGAAAACAGTTGTTTACAAAACATCCGGCGTTGCCACAAACAAACATTTAAATTACTCCCAAACTATTCAAATACCCTATAGTTGGGTATAAAATATTTTTCAATGGCAAAAACTCCGAATTATCTTGTATTGTTTGTTCAATACAAAGAATATTTTCTTTTTTTTATGAGATGGACCAATGTAACCCCGCAAGGACCAAAGTAGCCCCAGTTGACGGTACAACAAATATATTTTTTTGTTTTAAATATGACATTTTTCTTTACATTTCGGGAGTAGTTCTTTTTGCTGTCCTTTTTTGTAGTAATTGTCTTTCATTCTTGAATCTTTTCTTCGATATATCCGATAGATAACACTTCCCATCTGTAAAAAAGAAAAAAATCTTTAATTTTCTGGTTGATTCTTTATGTCCCAAATTATGAATTCGTGAAAGATTCATCTTCTAAAGCATTTTACTTAATTTTTGAAACTACATTAGAAGCTTTACACAATCATTTAACAAATTTTAGAAGGATTTTGCCAATTAAATTAATTAATTAAATTTGTTTTTATAGGAACTTTGTCGTATATTTATAACTTCACTCAAATCTATTATTAAAAATATTTTTTTAGCATTTTACAGAGTTAGGAAATGTACAAATATAATGCTCTTACAATTGGATATGTAGGAATTTTTCCGAACGGAAACTTTTCACCCACAATCTTTCAACGTCAAGAAAGCTGAAGAGATGCAAATGGAAAATAAATCAGCCGTTTAAAAATACGAACGAAAGTATACAATAACCTCTTTCGAGTCACTGACAATTCAGAAAAGCGTTTTTTATCTTCAGAAACCTCAGAAACCTATATAGTTTCGATATTTAAATTAGCATTTATAAAAAATAAAGCTACTTTCATAATGTCACTGATTTTCAGAAACGTGTCCGAGTCATTTTTACAGTGCATTCATCAATTTTCTCAAAGCACTAACCTTAAAATTAAAATTAATAATAGACTGTTATTCTTGCATGTATGAATTTAATTACGCAGCTGAAAATCTTTAATTGAGAATGAAGAGCCTCCTAAAAAGAAATATTGCGGTTTTATAAAACTGATTAATATACTAGAAATACTCGGAAACGTTCCCTAAAATGAGTGTCAACCAAAGAAACTATATTTTAAAAATGCGTCTTTAAATCTTAAAAATAGGCTTGGCTCTGGAGCCTCCTAAAAGAAAGAATCTTTTCGTAATCATGAGTAACTTGGAAAAGGTTACTGTACTCGTATACAGTAAACTCTATCTAAGGCGGAAGCGATCAGGACCAAGAAAATTTTCCGCAGTAGATAATATTCCGCCTTAGATAAATTTTACTCTATGTCTATGGATTCACAGGGACTTGAAAATCTTTCCGAGTTCGACAGATTTCCGTCTTACACAGAGTCCACCTTACAGAGAGTTTACTGTATTTTAGTTCATAGTTATAATGTGTTTTCGAATATTAAAAAACATTTTTCTTTTTATAGTGTATTAAAGGCTTGCATCGGGTCGGGTTACCCACTTTCAACTGCACCCGACCCGACACACTGTTCGGGTTGGATTGGAGCTATATTTTTTCGTTGCGGTTCAGGTTAGGGTCGTGTTGACTTGTAACTTTTGCTGCGGGACGGGTTGACTTTCATTCTTTCGGATTTGGGTCGGTTTCGGGTTCAGTTTTGACTCTTTCGGCTCGACCCAATTTTTTTAAAGAATGTTCTAAATATATTTTTCAACTTGAAAATGTATATACAGTAAAACCTCCGTAATGGACATTCCAAAAATGCGGAGACCTCTATTTAGCGAATGCTTTTTCAATTCCTAACACTTATATATTTTTAGGCGTGTACCTTTCAATTGTGGGAACTTGTAGTCTACACACATTTAACATGTGTATGTGTGCATAAACAATCACAAATATATGAGTTTTTGTGTGCCTCTAAAACGAAATGTATGTAATATTTTTCATATTCCGAGAGAAGAAAAAATGGTTCTTAAAGAAAGAATAATCAGTGACCTCATTTGTTATATACATTTTATTTATCACACAGTAAATTGAATATATATTCATTCATATCCCAATACGTATTTATTTTCATCTGAAGCAGAGTTCCGCTCAAACGTTTTGTTAAAATTCCAAGAGTCTGACTTCTGAAAATCCTGAATAGGACCCGCAAGAATTACTTTAGTGTGAACCTGACCCACAGAAAGAAAATTAAGAGTCATCTCGACGCGTAAAAACAAAATTAAGGACAATCCTACTGAGTGCAGGTTTTCAGAGGTTTTACTAAATTTGAAAATTAAAGAATATAGATTTGGCCATTTTATATAAAAAATTTTATATAAAAGTATTAATTTTATATAAAAATATAAATTGTTATAATTTCTTTTATATTAAAAATAAAATTGGAACTAGAGATATAAGCGTAGCTTATTTTTCGCAATTGTATTGAAACACTATTTACTTTCTTTTCATTTCGGGTTCCGGTCGGGTTGCGGGTCGAAGTATTTCGGACAAAACTGCAGTCATGTTCTTTTAAAATATACTACCATCCCTCACCAAAATGCTTTGTGCAATTTATGATTTTACCTGGTAACTAACGAAGAATTCTAAACACCTGAAATTATGTTCTTTTGTGTCAGGAGTGTCTGCCCGGAGAATGTTACCATCCCCAAGAGAATCAATCGTGCCTGAACGCATAGGCCTTGGTTTGCGTTTACGAGTTCGTGACAGGTCGTCTGTTGCATCCATCTATAAAAAGGGATCTTCATCAAACAGATGTCGAGAAGTTTTAAGTAAACACCTCTGTGGTGTTTTCAAGCTTAAATAACAATAAAAATAAGATTATATGTGTCAGTTCCAAAATATGTTTACGAACTTTTGAAAATGTTATGCATTTTGTTTTACCTTAATTATTCTTTTATTAAAACAAGGGGATAAAACTGGTCTTCCCTGGTTACAAAATGTAAGTGAAAACCATTCAGTTTCTGATGTTAACATCCTTTTTTCTCTGCACATTCTAAAGGAACAGCGATGAACGAGGTATTTTTCGAAAGGTTCTGCAAGCGGCCTTTAAAGTAATATACGGATATATCGTTAAAACACGTTGCTTGATTTAAAAAAATTGCAATTAATCAAAAATTAATGAAAAAACGCATCAGCGAATAATCTTAAAGTTTTCCGTGAGAAAAGCTCGCAAGGGTCTAATTTTTTTTTCCTAAATTGATAGCTCTGATTGATTTTTTTATATTTAACATTTCCTTTAGAATGACCGTTAACAATATTCAAAATCATACTCATATTAAATATAGCAATAATGCGTTCAAATAAGGTTTTCAAACGTGTTAAAAGCAATATTTCCATATTGGCCTCGCGTCCGGAGTTAACAACCGAAGAAATCACTAAAGATCGCTATTTATAATTATCCTTTTTGATTCTGTTCATTTCAGTGATTTCAGCGCGAAATTCGATTACATATCTTAAATTTGTGTTTTTTTCATACTTATTGTTTTATTTATTGGTTGATGAATGATAAATTTTTATTGCGAAATATATACTGGAAAAAAATGATGAGCTATTTATATTAATTTAAATGCAAACGGATTTATCTTTCAGAGACATCTGCACGCGATATAGATTTGAAGAAAAAAAATCATGCTTGAAAATTATTTTAAAAAAAATAAAAAACACGAAATTTGCGAATCTGTTTTCAAACAAACTGCATTTGAAATTATATGTTTTTCTCTATTCGCCTGTGTCAAAATTGAAAATGTGCGATATTTAGAAATTTAAAAATTTGTAATAAAAATTAATAAAAGTCAAATTTACTTGTCTGCTGTTGCCACCGACAAAATGACGTCAGCGTTATGCACGGATACGTTTGTCCTTTATAATATAGATGTTATAAATGGTCATTTCTCTTCTTAATCCACGTTTCCATTCGAAAAAAAATATTATATTATAAAAAAATACGTGTATTTTTCGATATATGATATGATTATATATATATATATATTTATTCACATATGCATTCGATTGTAAATACATCTATCTATATACACTGGTCATCAAAATTAAAGGATAATGAGAAAAATATGCTCACTAATTAATGTTGCAACTAATGCCAAATGCTCCAATTATTTATGTTAATTAAATACTATTGAACTCAAAATTGCACTTCCGCGCTTACGTTAGCGTCGGAAACATGCAAATTAGATGATTGACAATGTGGTTCGCAAAGGACATATATTGGAACTCTGGTCTGTATTGTTGTTTAAAGTGAATGTGGTGTCTGAATGTACTCAGTATTTATTAATTATGGCTCAAAGGCATCATTTAAATTAAGGTCAAAAGTGGCGAATAATTGGTAGAATCGAGGAAGGTCAAATACAAATGAAGGTCGCCCAAGATTTGAATATCCCTCAAAATGTGATATCAAGAGCTTCGACCCGCTTTTTAAGCACTGGATTTGTTTATAGATAGCTTGGTTAAGGAAGACCAAAAGCAACAACTGCGTCAGAAGACTTTGTCATTTAGACACGAAGATACCGCGAAACGACTACAAGAGATGTGGTTTTCGACATTCAGGCTGCCATAGGAACTCGAATTAGCCGTTCTACTGCTGAACGAAGGCTTGAAAAAGGTAGACGTATGCGATAAAACCAATAGTTTGTGTCCCACTCACTCCAGCTTCCAAGGGGCCGTTTAAACTGTTGTCCTCGTCACGTTCAATGGAGGCAAGAAGACTGGTCTCCACTATTATTTACTGGCGAGTCCAGGTATAGTCTGAACATTGATTCTAGATGTGTTTTGATCTGGACAGATGAAGGAAGACGCAACTTGCCCTTCCCTTGTCCGTGAAGTATCCCGTTCGAGCCAGTCTTCTTGCTTTCTTGAACATGACGACAGCAACAGTTAAACGGTCCCCTTTGGAAGCTGGAGTGAGTGGGACACAAACTATTGATTTTCTCGAATACATTACATACTCGTTAAGCCTTCGTGCAGCAGAAGAACGGCTAATTCGAGTTCCTATGGTAGCCTGAGGTCTAGAACGAAATCTCTTGTAGTCGCTTCGCGGTTTCTTCGAGGAACAATGACAAAAAACGCCTTCTGATGCAGTTGTTTCTTTTGGTCTCTCTTGACCAGGCTATCTATCAACGGAACCAGTGCTTTAAAAGCGGCTCGAAGCTCTTGATATCACACTTTGAGAGATATTCAAATCTTGGGCGACCTCCATTTGTGTTTGACCTTTCTCGATTCTACCAATTATTCGCCACTTTTGACCTTAACTTAAATGATGCCTTTGAGCCATAACTAATAAATACTGATCGCATTCAGACACCACATTCACTTTAAACAACACTACAGACCAGAATTCCAACATACGTCCATTGCGCACCACACTGTCAATCATCTAATTTGCATATTTCCGACGCTAATATATGCGCTGAAGTGCAATTTTGAGTTCAATAGTATTTAATTAACATAAATAATTGCAGCATTGGACATTGATTGCAGCATTAACTTAGTGAGCATATTTTTTCTCATTATCCTTTAATTTTGATGACTAGTGTATATTCTTGAATTTAGTCAACTAGTCTTTAATTTATGTCGGATTAAAAAATACATGATGAATATCATGATCAGTACGTCAAATGTTATTTTTATTTTTCGCATTTACTTTAAGTAGATTTTTAAATTATTACCGTGACTGTTTTTTAGATATAAAAAAATATTTTCCTTCCAGAAACATCGCTTTTTAAAAGTTTATATATTTCTTTTATTAATCAATAATAAAAAAATATTTTTTTTCAAGTCAAATTTCAAAACATTTGGGGCCATCCATCTTGCTTTAACGTGACATAGCATTTCCCGAGTATTATTTCCCAAGAAAATTCTTCATAAATATGTAATATCTTTGATTTTCTGTTACAGAATATTGGTTACAGTTAATTTGACGTTCGAACGTGAACTCCGAATGAAGAAAAGAAAGAATTATAACGATTATGTTCTATTCTGTCAGTGAGAGGGTGCAAATCTATCTAGTCTATCTGTCTAGCAAATCTATTTTCCTTTATTTAACGTGTTTCACCATTTTTTATGTTTTATACTTAAATATTCATACATTATAAGTTATGCATATTTAAGTATAAAACACATAAAATAATCAATAAGTTCTAAGTTGTGAACATTCTGTTTTATTTATGAGATTAAATTTAAAATAATATTTTTCGTATTAAATATATTCGCATTCAGTTTTTTTTTTCGTTTTTAAATTGAATTGAGTTTTAAATTTGCTCCTAAATCTGAAACATTTTTAATACATAAAAAATGGTTTTTACACACTTTTATTCAACTCAACAGTGGGGGCGGGGATGATTAAGAAATTTAAACTCCCCCAAGTCACTGATAAAGCAAGAACAAACATTTTGCTGTGATGTATAAAAACCAAAATTCAGAAAAGCACAAAAATTAGAAAGAATTCAGCGTATAGCTATTTGAAGAATTTATTAAAAAATATAAGAAAAATAAACAATCTTCCTCAATTGCGGGTGGAGTTTTTGAAGTAGTAAAAGTTGTATGTTAAATTATTAGTAAGCGTTTGGGCTCTTCTTTTCGTTGGTTTTTCAATGTGATGTATTCAGTACTTAATATTTCTACACACAAAATTCTACTTTCTAGGGTTCTGTACTTAAAAAGTGAAAACGGAACCATTATAAGATCACTCCTGTATCTGTCTGTCCGTCTGTCACAGCCATTTTACTCGAACTATGGAACGTGAAAAATTCAAATTGGGGTCAAGTAATAAAGACTATTGACCCACCTATTTATAGATTATTAACCATTCACAAATATATTTAGGATAAATGTAGAAGGCTAATTAATCTACATAAAAAAAAATCTTTTCCTTGTATATCGTGTAAAAGCTTTCGTAACGCTGAACTCAAAAATACATTTATTTTAATTTTAGGTATTATAGTTGCAGAGATATCGTCGAAAATGTAGTGCAAAAATATGTCCCCCCCCCCTCTATTTACGAATCTACTCAAACTAAAATTATGAAAAAATTAGAGGTAGTAGACGTTAATTTAAACGTTGCAGGAAAATTAAGGCGGTTACCCTAGGTCACATAGTTTTTGAGAAAAGCGCATTTTTCCGTTACACACAAATTTCGATTTGCGGGCATTCAGCAAAAGTTTGAGGAACGCTGATGGTACCTTTCGTAGCAGAAGTACAAAAGAGTTGTTGATAATGATTTTCGAAAAAAAAATCGCAGGTAATTAGCCGAGATATTAACTCTTAAAGACACGAACGGGTTGGGCATACATAATGACAGGGGCGGCGTACTCTATGTACCATCGGCTTTTAAAGTGTAGATAACAACTTTTAATGATACATTTGTGTAATGCAGTGCTCAGTAGCAGTATACAAGCAATAAACGTGAATTTGTTAAAAATAGACTAATTCAGCGTTTCTTAAACTTTGGGATCTCGTGGACCCCTTTTGATATGATATGCATTTTGGGGACCCCCAACAAAATTTTTCTTAATGTAGATGAAAGAAAATTATTGTAAAGTTAGAAACCTTATTTGTGTTTCTTTACAGATATTCCGTGTTTAGTTGTTGAAAAAATAAGTTGCATTAATAAGAAAATGGCGCATATTTTAAGACATTTAAAGTATACTAATAATTCTCATGAGAAGGAGTCTGCTTTTTTTCATCTACGTGATGTGCAACGTCTGATTCAATATTCGAAACATGCATTCGCAAGTCTCATTCGACATCGATTTCTATATTTGTTTTTCATGTGCACAATGCTTAAAATATTCTTTTCACACAAATATGCTGCACAGAACAGAAGTAAATGCTTGATAGCTTTATCTGCTAGCTCTACACACATATTTCTCACGCACAACCAAAAATTAGGAAGACAAACTTTTAAAACTTTTTTTATGGGACCATCGTATGATAATTCCGCAAGTTGTTCCTGCTCTAATATTGTTAAGAATTCCATTTCACTAATGTCTTTGAAATGAAATGGATCCCTCATCCACTCATTTCCTGACTTTGGAGAAGGAAAAGGAAATCGGAAAGCTTCCTTCAAATTCTTCAAGTGCACAACAAAATTTTCAACAATATCAGGAGAAATTGTATCGCCAGAGGTTTGTAAGAAATCGAATAATGTTGGAGGTATTCAAAATTATTATTCTCAAGTCGATTTGCACCCAAATAATTTTTTATTGCTGCTTCTCTTTGTCTTGGACTTTGAAAATATGTACCAGTGTTCTTTGTAAGCTAAAATTCAGCTCATTCAGAAAACTAAAAATATCTGTCAAGCATGCCACCTTGATAAGACAGTAGAAATCATTGAAACATTCTTTCAAATGGCATATGGAATCCAATAAAAATAGCCTTACTGCACCAGGCAGTGCAAAATTGCTATTTAAAACTTTTCCTCATGACAGCTGCCTAATTTCTGTATGCAAAATTAACTGTTAGTGTTGACTCCCATTTTCTTAGCACAGAATTTTAAAAAGTCTATAATTCAATCAACGAACCTTGATATAATTTACTACTGAAACAACTTCGTTGAATGTGGACTTCAAACCTTCAGGAATTTTTGTCACAACTAGTGATTCACAGTGAATACAACAGTGTGTCCAAAATGCGTGTGTGTGTTTTATCTTTAACCAGGCTGATGAAACCATTAATAGGTCCACTCCTAACTCGAGCCCTATCTGCATTTATTCCGACACATTTTGACCAGTTTATATCTTTTTCTTGTATGAAACCGTCTAAACAGGTGAATAGCGTTGCACATGTTATGTGAGATGTAATGGATTTCGAAACGAAATATCTTCACGTACTTGCTACCAAAGTCATTACAAACAAAAGCCAACAAATTCACATTATTGGAAATGTCTAATCTAAACTCTCACCCACCTGTAATGCGAAATAAGGACTTATTTTTACACGTTCAATTAACTGGCTCTCAATATTTTCACATAAGTCGGTTGATTCTGTTCTTAACAGCATCATTATATAATGAAATTAAATTTAGATACTTCGCTGTTTTTTCTGGTATCATTGTTGTGACCATTGCTTTAGCAACAGGTAGAATCAAATTGTCTGCAATCGTATGAGGTTTTGCAGACTTTGTTACCAGGAAAGATACCTGATGTCAAAAACGGCCTTTTCGTTACTGGAACCAGTTGTGGCCTTTCAATTAACTTTTCATTCTCAATTGTCTTGAGTTTTTTTAACTTGCTTTTTAAAAAGCCAGTTGGTTTGTTTTAATACTTATTATGTTTAGTTTGTAAATATCTACAGAGTTTTGCTGGTTTCATGTATTCATTTTACAGTATATCATGACAAACAACAGAAACAGTCTGTTCTTCATCATTAATACATGTGCTCGTAAATCGCAATGTTAAATATTCTTCAGAATACTTACATATTTTCCTTTGTGGTAATTTCTTCTTTCTTAAATTTCGAGGTATTAAATCATCATCATCTTTATTTGAATCCATCTCATTTTTGGGTTTAATTTTACCAGTCTTTAACCACCCATTCATATATTGAAATTAAAAATGCAAGTGTGTAACAAGAGAGACTAAAATACAAGCAGTGCACTTAAAAATGATAATGGCTGGAATTAACTCACTACCGTTTTCACATTGCTTCCGCACTTTTTGATAAGATGGCTTATGGTCATGTGATTGCTACTATGAGAACGCGAAACAGTTACGTTAAGCGCTCTGACGAGGAAAACATACTATTTGGTAAAAATGTTTGGCTTGCCTCACAGATGAATCCAGAGGGGGTTGGGGTGCCCTTCCCTAGCATTGAATTGTCTTCCTTGAAGGATTTAGATGTAGGCGTTCATTTTATCCTTATAAATAGTCCTAGATTACATGTTTTAGTCCTGCATTTATCCACAACTACAACTACAGAAATTCCTGCCGAAAACAAACGGGGCTTGAGGACCCCCGACTGTAAGCTCACGGACCCCTAGGTGTCCGAGGACCACAGTTTAAGAAACGCTGGACTAATTTAATTAGAGTTAATCATATAAATAATATGGTATTCGCGATTAATTTGCATTGGGTGCATCTCTCGATACACCTACGGTGTCTTTAAAAGTTAATTAAAAAACTATCTTGAAAAATGCGGCACGGACCGAGGCGGCGTTGCAATTTTGCGACCTCCTTTGGAAGCGCGCTTAGCACAATGCTAAATTTAAACTTTGAACAAGGGTTTTGTTTTAGCTACACTGTAAAAAGAAAAGATTATTACTACGCTGAATTTAGTTTTATGAAATGCCAAATGAAGTTTAAATATGCACTACTTTTGTTGTCACGTCCGAATTAAGTTCATCATAAACAGATTAGGATAAGATTAAAAAGACAAGTTATACAGAATAGCAATATTTGATATTATTTAGGCCTCATATCGCTTTGAACTTTTATGGTATACCCATTCATACTTTTCTAGTATATACAGCTATACATAATCCTACGTTGTATACAAAGTCTTGTTATTCTTTTAGCAACGATTTTTTTAATAATACAGTTAATAATTCGCATATTTATTGTACGGAACGCTCGAGCGCGAGTACTACTCGCACTTTATTTATTTTTTTATTCATTGTTTATTTATTTATTTTTTTATTTTTTGCAATTTTTATGAATAACCATTCTTCAAAGTTTATAACTTCTTTCAGAATATATATATATATATATATATATATATATATATATATATATATATATAAAGTATGCCTCCATACTTTATAATGAATATCAGTCAAGCGAAAATAGAAAAGAAAAAAAAAGCAAATTTAATGCTACTTCGAAAATGCAATTTATTTGCATCACAAGACTAACATTACGCACTGAAACGTAGAATTTCAGCTAATGTGACATTAAAGTAGCAAAGACAATAATAAATAAATAATTAACAAACACAGAAGTTTTTTACAACTGCAGGGGATTGTTAGGGGGATATCCATCCAGCATAATCTTTTAGAAAGACTGAGAAAAACTCATCTATACACACTAAATTATTCCTCATTTTTTTAACAAATAATTTCCGTATTCCTGGAAAACATGTTTTATCCGTGAATCCTCCCCCAAAGTTTGAAAAAAAGGAGAATTTCCGTTCATTACTAGCACGGATGCGCATTGTCTCTATTAATAACAAATTCCGAATTAATTTTAAAAACGAAAAACCAAACATTTTATAAATTAAGCTTTTTAATTTAATAAAAAAAATAAATAAATAAACCAACAACAAAGAAAAGAAACGTTTTCGAATTTAAAAATAAATAACAATTAATTTTCTCATTTAGTTAAAAGTTTTCACTATTTATTTTTCAAAGTTATAAAAATATATTCGCATTTAAAACATATTTTAAATAAACACACTTAAAATAGATAATTTAATTGAAATATTAAATAAAAAAAAATCAATTTTACTTTTAAAAAATCTCGCATAAAATATATAATATTCCAATTTTATATCTGGTAAATCTACATAAAAATATTTATAATTCACATTTTTATCCTATTTTAATACTAAAGTATAGCTGTTTAACTCTAATACAAAACATAACCTCATTAAAGACGAAATCTTTCCAAAATTAACTTCAAAATTAAAAGCTTTTTAAAGAAATTAATCTAGCCATATCCATCTGAGGCAAACATATTTACTTCAAACTCTTTCATTATTGTACAACTGTAGACGCTAAGGTATCTGATTCGATCCCAAAGTCAGCAACTTTTATTTTATCCCCATTTTCTTCAAGTGACGTATATTTTACCTCCTGAAACGGAGAAAAAAAGAAACGGATATTCGTCTATTAACGGGAAAATCCTGGCACCATTGCTGCAGGAATTTTTCTGTGAATTGAAGAAAGCGTTCTGAGAGTGCGATCTTTCATAATCGTATTTATCAGATTATGGAACTTTCATCCATAATTCTAAAACTAAATAACGTACATAGAACGGTGTGTTATAAAATCTTCCCTGAAACTTGATCTAACTTACACTTCAAGTCCCATCAAAATCTATTCAGCAGAACTTAAGTTATAAGCGGCCGGAACAAAATTCCCATTTGCATTTTATATTAGTATAAGATAAGATTATGAATAGCATGCTCAGACAATTTTTAAACATTACACAGATTAACCGAAGATTTATAACTAATTTTCCGAAAATGGATTTTTCTTAACAATTTTTAATTTAGGTTAAGCCAAGCTTATAATTGTATCATTCTTATGCTTAGGAATGCATTTCACAGTCAGTTAATTTTCTCTGTGTTCCTTGTGACAGGGGTTCATTTAATTACTTCTTAAAAGTTTAAATAAGGTAAGAAATCCCACTCTTAAATTCGCTAATTAGAATCAGTATTAGTTTTCATAGAGAATAATTCCGTAAAATTAACGTAATATACTCTTTTAACGGTTTTAAGAAATTAGCATTTATTTATGTAAAATTTTCTAATGTATAGTTTAAATATCGGACGAATTTAGAGGTGGTTTTTTTTTTTTTTTCAGAAATATAGTTTAATTTTTTATAAGTAAATTCTAAGTAAGTATTTAAACATAAAGGCGATCTCCCAATTCCGTTTTTCTTACCTTTCTTTCTTCCCCCCCCCTTTTTTTCCAATTTCAGAAATCGGTTGTTTTTATGCCATTACGACAAATTAAATAAGTTGTTCTAGTAGTACTAAAAACTAGTAGTACTAGTTTCAAATGCCTAATTTGAAAACTTCACAATTTTTAAGATGTATTTTTATGGCGTTTTGTGATGGCAACAACATACTAGCAGTCACATACCACAAAAATTTCGTCTAGAACATTCTAAGATGTTAATTTGAATAGTTCTGTTACACACCAACAATTATGAATACCACATGGGAAGTATAAACAATTTATTTGAATTTAACTGACGGTTACACACTGCAGAAAAAAAAAATGTTGATCTTACCGTATAATACTGGCAGCCTAGCTGCTAGCATTATGCAGCAAAATCAACAGTAATAAACCGTAACTAAGCAGTAGTATACCGTCTAATCAATATACTTGCAGTAATGTTCCGTATATGACTGCTTATTTTAGCGTTTATTATTGCTGATCTTACGGTATAGTACAGGCAGCTGGGGTGTCAGTATTACACCATAAGATAAACAATATATATATATTTTTTTTTTACAGTGCAGTAATCAGTGAATGACAATAGCATAGCACACCTGTATCCCTGTTGGATATTGAAATTTAAAACTAAATCAGTAAGTATATTTTTAATAACATCAATTATAAAACTTGGAGCATTCCCCCCCAACAAAACCTGAGATACATCTATATAGCATTCATCGCAAAAAACATAGTATATAGCAGTGCCACTTGTTGTCTGATGAAAGTTTCAAAGTCAAAACTGAATCAGCTTAATTTTTTATAATAAGTATTTTATACATTAAATTATACATTTTAATAATTTAGATCTTAATTATAAGTTAATAAAGTAATTTTAAGACATTTTTCTGTTAGCTGGCCTCGAGTGATCAATCGTTCAGTATTCCTTAAGGATGACACTGTTTACGTGTTACAAAAACAATGGCTTCAATTATGCGCCAAACCAATCTCGCCCAAAAAGGGGAACTGGCTATGAAACTGCACCAATCAAATACTTTAAACACAAGAAATTATAAAAAAAAATAAAATAAAATACAGTCGAACCTCGTTAACACAAAATTGAAGGGACTGCGAAATTTTTTCGTGTTATCCGGGATTTCGTGTTAACCGTCAAAATAGTGGTGCCATCTATATTAGATAAAAAAAACTAAATAAATAAGCTTACAGATATATCCCTGCTAAAATCATAAATGAATAAGAAATAGAAATTTTAATTAAGAAACAGAAAATTTAATTAAGAAATAAAACAAATTGGTCATCATTTTAGGCAATAGTAAGTTTATTTACCTGCTAACCATTTTTTTTAAAAAGTCCGTTATTGACTTTTGTTTCAATTTTTTCAGACTGCTTTGCTTTAGAAACGTATGGGCCTCATCTAATTTGTCCAAAGCTCGGGAAGCATTCTCTTGTTCCATAAGGAAACGTTGTACAGTTTTTAATGTTGCGTTAGCTTTATTTAATGACACTGAACTTTTCAGTTCTGTGTCGAATTCTTCGTCCTCGTCTGAGATGTCGATGTTGTCATCTTTTTTTTCAGTTAATGAAGCAATTATTTCTTCGTCTGTCGTCACATCCGAAGTCAGCACATCTTCATCTATGTAAATATACTCGACAAACAATGTCTGCGAAATAATTCCCCGTTTTTCGGCTTCTTCTATTAAATCAGTCGTCATTTCAGATTCTGTTTCATTAGTTTCTTCATTTATCTCATGCGTAAATCCCGCGTGTCGGAAACAATTTTTCACAGTTGCAGTAGTGATACTGTTCCAGGCACTTCTTAGATAGGTTATAGCTTCCAGTAAATTCACAGAAAATTCCGTTTTATTATCAAAACATTGAATCATTTTATGAACAATTCTTTTTCTGTATTGCACTTTTAAGCATTACATAATTCCTTGGTCACAAGGCTGAAGTTTTGCTGTAGTTTTCGGAGGAAGAAAGACACATTAAAGTGCTTTTAATACTGGAACATCTTTATGAGCACTAAAATTGTCCAGCAATAAGCAGATTTTTCTTTTTTCTCGGTAGAATTTTAAGTCCAGATCAAGTAACCATTTCGTAAAAATAACATTGTTTATCCATGCATTTTTGCTGGAAGCGTAGCAAACTGGCAAAGTTTTAACGTTTTTGAAACAACGTGGTTTCGCCGACTTACCGATAACGAGCAATGGTAATTTTTCACTTATCGCCGACCATAATCGTAATTCTTTCTTCGCTGAATTTTCCTCCAATACATTTTTCTCCTTTTAAAGTAAGTGTTCGCAAGGGTTGTGCTTTGAAAAAAAGCCCCGTTTCATCGGCGTTAAAAATGTCATGGGGTGCATAATTTTTTTTAACGTCTAACCACTTTCCTAATAAAAAAGACTGTAGAGAATTCTCGTCAACGGCAGATTCTTCTCCACATATCTTTTGCAGACGCTCTTTTTTGCTATGACGCTCTTTAAATCTTGTCAGCCATCCGTTAGAACATGTGAAATCGTTGTAACCGAGAGCATCAGCAAAAGCCTTTGCTTTCTCTTACAAAACTGCACCAGTAAAAACAATGTTCTGGCTTCTTGCTTCTTTTATCCACCGTAAGAGAGCAATTTCAATTTCGTCATTTTTTCCTGTGCGCATCCGTTTTCTTGCTGGTTCGAATTGACTGACAGCATAAGCCGCTTCAATCTTTTCACGATTCTTTAAAATTGTAGAGAGTGTGGCTATTGGGTATTCCATACTTTGCCGCAATTTCTGATTTTGTCAGCACTTTATCGCTGACTTTATTTAAAATCTTTTACTTTGTTTCTAAAGATACAGCTTGCTGTTTTCGACTCATCCTTCAAAGAATTCTACAGAGTAACTGCGAACAGAATTTCAGTAGTCAGATATAGAAGTAAGGATTGTCACTTCTTTCACTCGAAATTATGGGATTTCGGAAATTCTGCTTATGGTTTATGTCACTATCAATAGAGCCAAACAATTAATGGAAAAATCACATTAAAAAAAGAAACTCCTTCACCCAAACATTCATTGTGGCCGATCTATAGCTCAGAGAGGGAATATCCCGTATAAAGTACCAAACAGATAGCTAACAGATACGACTTCTACAGATCAGAGGTCAGCCCTTGACAGTTCGGACACCACCCCTTTCTACTGATCACCTCCCCTTTCTTTTGTTCACCTCTCCTTTTCTCTCCCTTCTTTTGTCGATGGCCACAAAATGTAATTCGAAAAGAATAGGAATACATATGATTGAATCCCATCTCAGACATACTTGCTCAGGATGTGAATAAATGCAACTTAAGCGAAGGGGGGGGGGGATGCGGAATATCAGAGGATAAAGAAAAGTAGAGATTAGCCAAATATTTCACCATTTTTTGAAACCCTTTTCCTCTTTTTCATTTTCAAACAGTGAGAAAAATTCCATTTTTAGTAAATAAGATGTGACATGTAAGTTTGAAATATTGAAAACTTCGCTTAAGAAAGAATGCTTTGATTTTCGAGCAAAAAAAAAATTCGCCTAAAGCGGGATTTTGTGAAATTCCATTTCATGTTAAACGAATTAATTTACATTGGTTTTCAGACTTATCTGACGGGACCTCAGTATTATTTCGCGTTAAGCGATTTCGTGTTAACGAGGTTCGACTGTAGTATAATAAACACAATTTACATAACTACAGACATACACGTATTGAAATTTTATTAAAAACAATTAAAATATAATTAAAAATATATAGAAACGTTTCGGCTATTTTCATAGCCCTCATCAGTAAACGAACAGAGTCACAAAGCAGCAAGAGCCACAGCAAACGAAAAAATAGTTAAAATCACGGTTTAACTAGGCTAGAATAATTAGCTGGAATCTGGGTCGCTTCGTTAATTGGCGATTCAGCTAAAACAGTCACCCAACCCTTAAGGAAGACACGACTAATATATACGGGGCAATGGGCTTCCACAATTCGTGCATTCTCAAAATCGGGAACATGATCGAACTCAAGTGCAAGCACAAGCAATGTTGAATTCAGAGTTGCTTTATTAAAAGATTCTTTTTTATGTTCCTTGAGTCTAGCATTCAGAGAGCGTCTAGTCTCTCCAAAGTAAATCGAGCTGCAACCTTTACAAGGAATTTTATAAACGACATCATTCAGGTCAAATTTCGAATATTTATGTTTAACACTACTGAAAAAAATACCAATGCGATTTAAAGGAGCATGAGCTGTCCTAACATTAACATCCTTGATTACGGCTGAAATTTTCTCCGAAATATTATTGTAATAAGGCAAAGATATAGTTACTATAGGATTGACACACTGGTCAGGAGTGGGATACTGGTCAGATTTGCTCGTAAGTACCGAAATAACTCTTAGACACAAACGACGTGCATAGTCGTTGAGCCGTAAATCGTTCATTATCTTATTAATTTCATTATCAAAACTAACCCTGTCACTGCAAAATCTCAAGGCTCTGTTGTACAAGGATCTGGCAACTGCATTTTTTTGTGAAAGTGGGCCATTGGATTTAAAATTTAAATATTGCCCGGAAGAAGTACTTTTTCTGTAAACAGAAGTTTTCAAAATAGAAATATCATTAACAATTTCTCTCTGGAGCAAAACATCAAGGAAAGGGAGTGACTGTGTTATTTTCAAACTCTATCTTGAACTGGATTGAAGAGGAAAAGGAATTATCTTTGTTTAAAATCTCCACAAGTTTATCTTCTTCAGCAATTATAAAAACATTATCTACATACCGCCTCCAAAACTTAATCTTATTGACAAAACTGAAAATAATATCTTTCTCGAAATACTGCATAACAATCTCTGCTACTCACACGGACAGGGGGGGGGGGGGCATTGCAGTTTCTTTTAACTGTTTATAAAATATATCCTGAAAAACGAAACAGTTTGATGTCAGACAAATGGATAAATTATAATATATAGAAATGGACAATTTAGATATGGACGTTATTATTAAACTCATTGAATTTTGTCTGACATCAAATTGTTTCGTTTTTCAAGATACATTTCAGGTTTACATTTTTCGTTTTTCAGGATACATACCGATTTCATCAGAAATCGGAGAACGTGCCAAACTAACGTACAACTGTAATGGAACAACATGAATTACAGTCAAAGATTTAGGTGTGATTTTTAAGATAAACATCTAAAGTTTATGAAAAAATGTATTTACTTTTATTTATTGTTTTTAAAAGTCTTCGTTATACTAAAGCTCATTTCATACGAATGTGATTTTAGGAATTGAACACATATTTCTGTCACTTTTCTGCGATTTTTGGAAATACACTTTTGTGAATGAATTAAAAAAAAAAACTAAACTAAACCTGGGGCTGTACGCTCCAAGAAGTATCAGTGCATACAGTGCCCAACTTGTTTACTTGACCCTGAGCCCCGAGGTGCTATGCAGCATGAGCCCCGGCCGGACGGTTAGCCCAACGCGAGACCCTCGGTATTTAGTTCCCAAGATAGCTGGGTACTCATTTTAGCGACCCCGAAGGGGTGAAAGGCTGAATGAACTTTGCCCAGCCGGGAGCCGAACTCACGACCTGTAGCGTGGCAAACAGGCGTGCTGACCACTACGCCACTGGGCTTCGAATTGATCAAAAGATAGCGATAATTTACCACTCTGTAACCTCTTGATACCTGAAATTAAAATAGCCCTACAAATATTCATTCATTGCTTTTGAACAAACAAAATGACATCACAGATGACAGAAAAAAGCTCTTTTTGTCAAAATTGATAATTTAAGGGGCTGATAATTTAGGTTCTCAAATAGGCATCTAAAATTACTGGTCCCCTAAAAAATCAATTTAATTATCAATAACCTAAATTCAAGAAATACCAAATGGAAGGGCTTTAAACAAGTGAATGATCTTCAAATTGTTCAAATTTTTTTATTGTTAAGTATTTAAATTAAGTAACTATGGAAATAATTTATTTTCTTGGACATGCTGTCTCGAAGGCATATTGCAAACTCAGATGAAAATAACATTTAATTTATGAGGGAATCAGCATCGAAAGTACCATTTATTGGTTTGGTTTTAAAGCAAAAAATATTCAGCTATGTAGAAGTGAAGTCAAAATGTAAAGAAATCAAACAGTTTATTTCCTATGAGGTAAAGAATAGTGGTACACATTTGTACACATGGGGTCTCAAGAGCCTAAAAATATTCGTTTCACACTTTCAAAAAGTTATCAGGAATGAATCTTGGGATATCTATGTTAAAGAAGCTTGATATACTGCCGTTAATAGAACATTTTTTTTTTAATTTAAACGCGAATATATTTTTAATCTTTAGTATATTTTTTAGATGTCTCAGCAACTACATGAAAAACCATTTTTGGTATTTTCGTTTTAGCGACCAGTTAATTGCAAATATTTTCACTATATTGTACTTATTAATATGAGTAGCACATTTCGCCCGCTACGGTGCTGATTTCTCCACACAAATCTTGAATTAAAGGAAATATATCGGTGAATTTGATCTTCCATTTTAAAGCAATATGGATATTTATCTCAAATGTCCTTCCGTAAGGCGGAAAACAATACGAACGTCACTGCGGTATTATATTTTCGATTGAGTAAGACAAAATTTCGGCTGTTAAGGACCAAATTTTTTAGTTGATCATTTACAGTAGGATTTTTTAAATCATGATAGACCGATGTGCAATATACTAAAACTATCCCTATAAAATTAACTTTTTATAAAGGCTAATCATTCAGAATTAGTTTCACCTGATTGTAGAACTTTTCAGCTAATTCTATAGCAAAGCATGTAAAACAAAATGTTATGTACTAAAACCATTCCAGAAAAATTTATGCAAAATAACAGTGCAAATTCCATCAAAATTTGTCCAGTAGAACTTTAAAAAAGGGCTAATCTTTTATGATCGGGCTCACCTGAATATTGCACTTTTTTCCATAAATAACAAAGTGATGTAAAACAATATGGAATATTCTAAAACCATCCGAGTAAAATTATATAACAAACAATGCAAGTTCCAGTGAAATCTATCCCGCAGAATTTTTAAAAAGAGTAATCTTTCATAATAGAGTTCACATGATTATAGAACTTTCCCCTGTAATTCTATGACCAATCAGCGTAAAACAATATGTTACACACTAAAACCTTTACTTGAAAATTAATAATGCAAGTCGAATTGAAATTCTTTCAGAAGAACTCAAGTTACAAGCAGCCGGAATGAAATTCCCATTTGTATTTTATAAACAAAATAGATTATTTTACGTAGTTCGATTTGATATCTGTTAAATTTGTGTTTTACTTTACTTTATTTTATTTTATTTTTGACGTTTTAATTTCGTTTGCCAATTTAGTTATGGAATATTACATTAAAAAAATACTGAAATTTGCCAGTTTAGTTATGAAGTATTACACGAAAACAAACAAATACTGAATTATTTTCAATGTTTCTGAACAATTAAGTTAATCTTTTCTAACTAGGTTGCAGGCATATTTAAAAATATTCAAGTTTGAAAATTACTTTAAAATATATAAAAAATTTGTAAATTGAGATAAATTTTTCAAACAAATAATATCGAAAGTACTTTTTTGCATTCTATTAGAAGTTGAAACAATCGAATGTGCGATGTTTAGAGATCAAATTGTAGTAAAAGTGAAATTTATGATTCGGTTAGGTTGTTGCCACCAACAATATGAAGTTACTCATATACATGTCTTTTCTTTATACTATTGCATTAATAGCAAACGGATACATCTTTAGTAATTCGGTTGCACGCACATTTAAAAATATCCCTGCTTGAAAATTAATTTAGAATGAAAAGAAAATCTGTAAATTGAAATAAGCTTTTCAAACAAATATTACTGAAAATACTTTTTGAATTCTATTAGACGTTGGAACAATCAAATGTGCGATGGTTAGAGATCAAATTACAGTAAAAGTTAAATGAATGATTGAGTTGGGTTGTTGCCGCCAGCAACATGATGCTAGAGGTACTCATACACATGTCTTTTCTTTATATTGATTTAACCCATTACCCGCTGACGTTGCGCTGACGCAACAGACAAAATAATTGCTCGTGCAATCAATTAATTACATCGGCACCACTATTTTAGATTTTTAAAAAATGTGTTATTTATTTGCAGAAATTTTGCCTTTTTGGTAAAGCGAAACTTTCCTTACTGAATTTGTGGTGGGAAATGACTTTCAATAAGAAATCTGAAAATTTCTACTTTATAGTTTTGGCGGTTAATGGGTTAAGAGCAACCGGGTATATCTTTCGTAATTGGATTGCATGCACATTTAGAAATATCCATGCTTGAAATTTTCTTTAAATCCCTTAAAATGAGAAAATTGAAATATAATTTTCAAATAAGTTTCATCTGAAAGTCCTTTTTTTCTTTTCGACAGTGTAAAAAACGAAATTGTGTGAATTTCAGAAGCTAAGAAAAATTTCACTAATTCCACAATTTATGGGTTAAGTCTTTGCCATCATCAGTATGATGTCAGCGTTACTCACTGACATATTTTTATTTTATATAATGTAGATAGATGCCATACAAACCAGAATATCACTAAGTGCTACGTCCTTTGGTGGATTTGTTTTCGTATTGTCAAGGAAATGGTATATTTTTTTGTGACACCGACCAAATAAAACGAGCATTCTGATATGAAAGCTCGGGGATTTTATTATGGTTGCGAGACAATAATATGATGTTTTCTGATTGTCAATTTAGCAATTTCTGAACGAAGATGCTCAAATCTCAGTTAGTGTGATTGCCGTAGTATTTCACTTTAATTTACTTTACCTGGGATAGGTCCCTTATAATTGTCACGGGCGGAGCCGGGTAGTTCTGCTAGTAAATAAATATAAGGCTTCACTAAAATATGCAAAACTATGAGTGAAATTCTCAGGGTTATCGCAACTGGCGAATTATAATAACTCGTACTTCTCGAAACTCATATTTCTGGCTACTTTACGACCACGTTTTTAGGTGCGTTCGTAATTATATAAATACGTTGCACCTATAGTCATTGTCTGGTCCGCCCATCTGTCTGTCTGTCAATATTACAGCGCAAAAACTGCTCAAGCGAATGGTTTGAAATTTAATATATATGTAATCGATGCAGACTTTTTTCGCGTCATTTCAAATTTTATGTTATTATCCCAATTATTATCCGAATCAAAATTTAAAAGATATTAATAAACGTTATGTCCATTCAATTAAATCCTATCATACGTAATTAATTCATTGATATCCTATGATAGGTAATGATTCTGGGTTGCCATGGTGATCATGTTCCATTTAAGATGGAGTCCTATTATTTCCGTATTACTGAATTTAGTATCGTAATAAATTTTGTATTCATGCATTTTTGCATAAGAGTGCAAGAGCTATTGCACGAAGATCTGAATATTTGTAAATCTGGTTATAGTACGAACGCACCTCATTTTCCACGTTTCACAAACAACTTCCGACTTGTTCATTTAGTCGCCACGTGCAACCGCTCTCCATTGTAATTGAAAGATGACTTGATAATAGTTTAATCTTTTTGTATTATTTTAATAACATGAACGGAGATGTTCTAGTAATTTTTTAAAAAAAGCATTATTTTTAATAAAGCCTTCATAAAATCTCTCTTTTTTTTTTTTTTTTAAACTTTTAAGCATTTGTAGGTGCCTTTCTCTTCTCAAAGCTGCATTGCAGATCGCTTAGTTAACCACTTCGGTCCCTGAATCCCCAAACGGGGACCTCTGTTCCTTTCCTTATAAAAATTTAAATGTCCGATTTTTTACATTTTTACATCATTTCGTAATAGCTTAATGTTTTTTGCGTTCAAAGGAAACGAATAAATGGCAGCATCTAAGCTGATTCCCACATAAAATAAAAGTTATTTTCATCTGAGTTTGCAAAATGCCTAAAAATGCCCAAAAGACATTATGACCAAGAAAGTGAGAAATTTTCATATTTAACTTAAATCTTTTTCAACAAAAAAAAAATGACGATTTGTAGATTATTTACTTGTGTAAAGCTCTTAAATTTGCGATTGCGTTAATTTAGGTTAATGGTTATTAAATTGATGTTTTAAAGGGGTTTGTAGTTTTAGATGCATATTTTTGAACATAAATTACTAAGCGCCTAAAGTATCAGTTTCAGAAAATATATTTTTTTTTGTCATTTACGACTTATTTTGTTTGGAAAAAAAACCAATGAATAAGCATTTGTATTATTATTTTAGCTTCGGAACTGAAGAGGTTAAAATAAATAAACAAATAAAGCGCACATCTTTATGCATTTTGTTTTTGTCGCCTGCAGAAACACCAATATCTCTTCCACAACACTTAAATGTGGTTTTCTCATAAATGGTGTTTTTTGAAGTGATGGCATTGAATGAAAGTTAGTAATAAAGTAAGAAACTTGATACATGGAGTGAAGCGACTTGAGACAGGAACTTAACTGAAAAGCCGTTAAATTTGTCTAATTCCTTTTCTATTTTTTTAATATCAACAGTGAAGATGTTATAGTAATTTTAGAAATTAATTTTATTTTGTAATTGATTTATTCAATTCTAAATGTGCCATGAAATTTTGCTTTAATTTTAAAGTGCAAATGCTCGCACATGAAGATCAAATCACCTATAAACAACCACATATCAATTAATGTACAAAGTAAAATAATTCAACTGAAAAACACACAAAGCAAAATAATTAACTTAAAGAAGCCGATTCTTATTTAACATGCAATCACTTTTAAATAAGTCTTGTTAATTATTCCCTCTTAAAATAATCTATTATGACTCAAGTTACATTTAAACGATATTCTGAATCATATTTCAAGCACGCTCATGTTTTCATAATTTAATGGATATCAATTAGTTCTGCCTAAAATATTGAGAAATTTGTAAACAAAATTATGTCGCATAAACTCGAATGGAGAACGTTCGCTTCAACAGACTATCCTTCCGGGTTGTTGTCATCCGCTTTTGTGTAATGTAATTTTAAAACCTAATGAAAGTTGTTGCACAGATTCTCTTCCAGCTGATAAAATCTTAATTCTTGACAGATTCTGTAATAATAGATAGCTTATTTAGATTGCAAAATTTTCCTCATAAATATTCAAGAACTCTGAATGAAAAATGGAATGACAATTTGAGTGTGTGGTGGAGTGGGCTTAATGCACAGCGATTATAGAACTATGGTCAATAATCTTTATATTTTGGTCCGTTTATTTATTTTTTACGAGAAATAAAATGTGTTTTAATGATAAAATATGGTTAAAAATTGCTGTGTAGTTTTAATGGCTTTATTGATTATTTATTCAATATCATTTACATGGTTTTCACTTTTATGTTTTGTCTTGAACAATCAGCAGCAGTCAGATGTTTTTAATCACGGTAAATATGAAATGCTAAGTGAACAAAACATTTAAATAAGCGAAATTTATTCTCTGAGGTTTTGAAAAAAGATAATTTATCTCGCATGACACAATTTGTTCTGCATATGTTTAGGATAATTGTTTATTAGTGTTTTGAGATTACAAATATAGAACAGTGAAAGTTTACATTCTTTTAAAAAAATCTGGTCAATCCGACACGAAAGCATCAAAACCCGACCCGAACTCAGAAATTTTAAAGTGAACCGCAACGAATAAAATTAACATCACACGATCCGATGCACTCCACCCATTACATTAACTACTGTTTTTAATTAGCAAAGAGATAGTTCCATGAAAGATAATTAATTCTATCAAAGTCGTTGTTATAATTTTAGCATAAAATATAAAAATCAACATGCCGAAAATTAATGTGTTTTGATCCTATGCTTAAATCTGCATCTAACTTATCTATAAAAATTAGCTTTTATTTTTCAACTATCCGGCTTTTTAAAAATCTATTTCAATGATAATTATAAATGTAATCTCTTTATATATTTTTTCACCCGAAGAAGTCAGAAGTATTGTTTTTCGAATTATTCACACGCAAGTGGCAATTAAATAAAGCGCATTTTAAACAAGATGAATGCGATTTTTTTTTTCGGGGGACTCAAGAATTGTATATTTATGACAGCGACATTTTTTAAAGTTAATTGTAATTTATCAGACTAGACATGAAATTAGAGAAGAAATTTGCTATATTTTTTTTAGTATGAATTCATACTTTTTGTATTTTTATATTTTTTGTAATTTTTTTTTGTTGTTGTTTAAGATTTTTTGCATAATATCTAGACAAAAAAGTTTGACTTTTTTTTACCTTTTCTTATCTTCGTACCTATTTAAATATCAACAGTTAAACTTTTAACATTAAATATTCATTTTCATACGAATAGGAATAATAATAGTGCTGAATACAACTGATGCACGTAAGTTATTTCATTAATAAGGTGTATCCATCACAAAACATCTTTTTATATTGTTCCAATAGTGGTCGTTTTTTTCTGCAGGAGGCCGGAACGCAGGGATACACATACCTTTAAACTCTTGAGGGGCGGTGAGCTATATTATATCCCACCTAAGTTTAATTAAGATTTGCACCAGAAACTTTTAATTAAATTTTACTTTTATAACTTTGGGGGGGAGGGGGAAGAGTTGGAAAAATAGCCTTTCCTTATTTTGAAATAATTTTTTTCAAAATTTCCGGTGGGGATTCAACACTAAACAAACGCAGTTGCTTGCACATCAAAGGGTTAAAAAATTTTAAAACGCGTGAAAAACAAAATTCGCATTTAGTACTGAACAAAGGTGTAATTTATAGAATTTCCAGATTTCTTTTTGATAAACAATTAATTTAAATAGTTTTCTATTAATTGATAAAATAATTATAAAAGTAAAAATAGCTTCTTTAAAAACGCTCTTTTATAAGTATTTAATGTTCATCTTGAAAATCCTGTCAAGTTCTTTGACTGCCGATTCATGTTTTTTTCCAAAAAATTAATTTCATTCCATAAATTCATAATTAATAAATTCCATTCATTTGCCGTGGGATTCTGTTTCTGTTTCTTTTTTCACACAAGGAAACGGGAAAGAAAATAAATGAAGCATTATTTAAACTCTCTTTTTGGAATTTCTAAATTGATATCTGGACGTATAATCGTAAATTAATTAATATTAAACGATTAACTGATAAAAGCTCATTTTTTAATGTTATATATTTCATTTTTTATTTATAATTTATTTTTCACTTTTCAGTCTTTAAAATGTTTCATTGTTGCAAATTCACAGCCGTTTGGCCTGTTTTGGCGAGCGTTTACATTGAAATCATTTAATCCATCGTTCTTTCAACTGGCATGCAATTAATTTTACGAGTTAGAGAGAATATTTGTCGACTAATCACCTGTCGCGGGCGAACGGAAAAATGCCTTAAAATTAACGTATAAATTTATAATTAAGTTGTAAAAATATTAAAATATTGTATTGCCGAAAGAAACACACCTTTGAACGTAATTTTTATAATTCTAGCTTATCAGCAAGTGGGGTAAAAATCGATTACAAAATTCTATAAATAAAAGAGAACTTTAATTATAAGAGTGTAAAAATTTTAGCCATAGCTTAAATATTAAAAGAGAAATAGTCTTAATTTGCGGAAATAAATTTTATCCTGTTTTATCCTCGACTCCGGACTCTAAAAGAACTTGCCATATGTTTAATGAGACATATGTATTATACGTAAATGTTTCCTAATTGGTCGAATTCAAGGGTTACATCAACACTCTTATGAAGTCAATGAACAAATATCTTACTTTAAAAATGAATGTCGTTTTCCAATTTTGTAAAACTTACTAAAAAATAATTGACCGAGGTCTTTGTTACCGTGTCATACTTTTAACGAGAGTTAATTTGGAAGAATTTTATTAATTTTAACAGAAATAAATGAATAAGTTAACATTGATATTTTTTTACACAAAACGCGTCCTATGACATAAATATCAAATGCAATAACATGACAAAATGTATAATCTGACATAGCCCATTAGTCTCCATACTATTTTGAATTACATTTATGATTAACGTAAATTAAATAAATATCACTAACACAAAACGAAGATTATAAATGAATATCATAGATATAAACAGAATTAATACTTTATCAAAACTTAATGAGAACTAAGTACACGAAAAAGAAAAAAAAAATTGAAAATAATTTTGACGCAATGGTCTTGAAATGTAAATTTAAAAAAGAAATTCATTTTTTTCTTAAACATAACATTTTCATTGGAAAAAAAAATCGCACCGCATGAAAACGTACTTCAGCTTCGCGGAAATTGAATCCTGTCTTTACAAATTGGAATTCAAAAGCGAGTTATTTTTAATAATTACAATGTTTGTGTGAAAAATCTCGCGTCAGCTGGACATAATTTGAAATTGATATATGTTGAATTACTAGTTTAGATATTCAGTAGTCTTTTTCGTAACCGCTGATACAAAGCCTTTCTCTCCCTCTCTCTCTCATTCTTTTGTACCTTTTTTCTTAATGGAAAAACTTATTCTTTTAATATATTAAATTGAATAAAGCAATTGTACACTGAAAGTTATGAATTTGACATATAGTGTATTTCTGTGAACTTAACATGGAGTTAGCCCAATGCAGGTATAATGTTTAAAGTAAAAATGAAATTTTAATAAAACATTTTATTTTTTTATCATCATTCTACAATAGGATGAAAAACAGAAAGAAGGAAAAAGCATGCATCTCAATCATAAATTAAATCGAATAAATTAATAAATTGATTAATAAATGTAAATAATTAATAAATAAATTTAACAGTAAATAAATTAATTAATTAAGAAATAGCAATAATAATAATTAAAAATTAATTATTTAAAAACAATTAATTAAATTATCAATTAATAATAATAATAATAATAATAAATAATTTAATTAATTTAATTTAATTTAATTAATTAAATTAAATTTAATTAATTTAATTTAATTTAATTTAATTAATTAATTAATTAAATAGATCAATCAAAAATTAAATTGATTACGCTTATACTTGCAACCGAGTTTTAACAATACATTCATTAATGTAACGTTAGTGTAAACCTTCATTAAAGTGCATTATGAAACACTTTTCATAACATTGCGGATAGTATAACAAAACTTTACTGTTTAATAAGGTGTAAAATTATGCCTATGTAAACGATTTAGAAAATGGATAACACATTTGAAATCCCCATTTCATCCCTTACAATTTACAATTGGGAGACTATCCGAATTTTTTTGTGCAGTCGTTATATGATCTATAGGTGTGTATATATGTTGCAGTCAAAGCCCTAAGCTTGGTCAGTTCAAGAATTGGCCAGTCAATTCGCGCCTCATAGCTTGCTATAGCACTCGGTCTTTCACCTTATAGAATCCTGGCCAAAATCCGATGAACAGCGTATTTCCGGTTTTGGTCGGCTATTTCCGGAAGTGGCCGGATACCTCCGACTAAGGCTACTAAATAGATATGTATTTAGATGTAATAGATATGTATTTAGAAGTTCTACCCCCGACCAATATCCGAAGGGGTGATCCAAGGCTGTTCAGTAGGTACCACTGACGTCCACAAAGGTAGAA
This sequence comes from Maratus speciosus, assembly GCA_963932465.1. Lineage (NCBI taxonomy): Eukaryota > Metazoa > Arthropoda > Arachnida > Araneae > Salticidae > Maratus > Maratus speciosus. The sequence continues at coordinate 677,678,607 of OZ010786.1, forward strand.
GAAAACATTCCATGCTTAGCGATGAATTTATGTTTTTTATTAGTTTATATGAATATTGTGCGTAACAATTCTGTCATTTCTGTTTATTCTAAAAATAGTAACTAATACTACTGCCGCCGCCGTAATTGAATTTATTGTAAAATTTTACTTTCTAGGTCCGTACATGATTCTACCTATACCTATAGCTATATCCATACCTACAGGATTTATACATCCCAAGCAATATGCAAAACATTACTTAAATAAAAAAAACGCATACTACAACTGAAAACGACGCCCAGAAATTATTGCTGATAGACATTACTGTAACCGGATTTTTTTTAAATTTCCCTGCAAATGAAAAACTAGTCGGATGTGCGAATCCCAAAACTTTCTTCTATCTCATACATGTTATTACTTCCTGGAAAATGCAGCATATCAGCGTTATCGGTTAGATGATTTACACCAAATTCTAGTCATCAACAACTTATGTTAAATTCTAAATAGATCTGAAGTTTGATGAAATTCCGTGCATCAGTTTTTGAGATAGATCTATTGCGGAAATCGTAAAAATTTTGAATAACAGCGCCATCTGTTGGGTGGTTTACACCAAAAACTAAACATCATTAATTTATATCAGGGACTAACTTAATCCGAAGTTTGAAGAAAATTCGTGCATCAGTTCTTGAGATAGAGCTATTGCAATAATCATGAATAATGCGGCATAGCAACGCCACCTGTTGGGAGATTTTCACCAAAAAGTAATCAGCACCAAATTATATCAAGGACAAACTGAATCTGAGGTTTTATGGAAATCCGTGTATTAGTTATTGAGATATATCTATTGCGGAAATCGTGAAAAATGCAGCATAGCAGCGATACCTGTCGGACGATTTACACCAAAAAGTAATCAGCACCAGCTTATATCACGGTATAACTAATCTAAATTTTTGTGAAATTCGATGTATTAGTTCTTGAGATAGAGCGCCCACACAATTTCTGTCGCATACAGACTCACAGAGTGACAGACAGACATTTTCTAAAAACCACCAAATCGTGTTTAGGACCTTCTAAAACGTATAAATCCATTGAAAACCGAAAGTCGAATTTTTTCACGAATCGAATACTTTCTTCTCGTAAAGATAGAAGAAAGTAATAAATGCTATGCATACTCCGTATGCTACAGCGAGCATCTTGTACCGAACCTGAGTGATATATACCGATTTCAATATATTTGGAACAGTGTAACAGCATTAAAATGTACTGCAAACGATTTAGACCATAATACTTTGAGTGTCGCATTAAATAAATAATAAATGCAATACACTAGATTTTTAACTAACTAATTATACTATATATAACTAAATAATATATATAACTATAATATAACTAAACTAGAAATTAACTTAACACTTCCTTTTCAATAACGAACATGCCATGGTAAACCTCAAACACATATATCAACAACATGTCAATTCGAGTATATTTAAGTGGGTTAGAGCGCGGACAGAAGAACAAACAAAAAGACGGACACAGAGACAAACAGAATTCATAAACATTTTTCAACTATGTTGGACATTTTTAAAACTTTAACTAATAAAAAAAGTTTTTCTAACATTAACTAATAAGTAAGCGTATTTTTCCATTTTGTGTTTATCAGCAAACATTTCTTTTACAAGTAAGTAGGCATTGTGTCAAGCATTCCCCTTTTCCCCTATATCTGCAAATGAATTACATAACCTGCTTTGTTAAATGTCAGTTAGCTACAGATAAATGAAAATGATTTCACTTCAAAGCCTATACAATAACTTCTCAATATGCCGCTGTTTAATTAATAACTTCATTTCATGTATTCTAAATTAAATGCTGCTGGCATTACAATGGAATGCACTCATAATGTGAATTTAAAATGTTTATTATTCGGTCTCAAACCATAATTTAAAGAGTTCTATTAATCACAACACTATATAGCCACAAATACAGGTTATTTACTTTAGCGTTTAATGAAAACTACTCTATTTTACTAGAACAATTAAAAATACAAGCAGTTCATAATTATCGTGAAAATAAATGTTTTTGCACGCTTATATTTAACTCAACTGGGCTTTTGTATATACAGATGGAATCTTGCAATTGATCTTCAACTCCCTTTCTCATATGCCAGAATTATAGGAAATAAAGTCGTACCCGGTTAAGACACTCGCAACTAAACCTTTGATGCATGATTTTTTATTTTGTTCGCAAAAAATTATATTTGAGTGTATTTTTGGTAAATTATCCACTAGAAAAATTTTGAAAATATTTACTTATGTTTATGTTGGATATAATGCCATCATGGCACTCCTGAGTTACACAACAAACATTGCTCAAAAAATGATCATTTTAAATTAAAGACTTACCTTAAAGTGTTTACACTACACACTAGCAACTATTCGACATTATATTAATTTTTATAATGCTTTTAATATTTTACAGAATTAATAATGTCTACCTACTGGGAGACCTTATAATATACCTTATAGAGAAAAAAGCCAGTCGAGTCCATTTGAAGCAGTATCAGCAAAACATATTATATCCTCCACGTGATAACACATCACAACAAAAACAGACTTGAAGACCTTAAATACATATTATCACACGTAAGTAACACATAATAGTTCACCAAAAAACAAAAGGCAAATAAAGATCATATAACACCTATTAAGTTACACTATGCATTTAAGGTTTAATATGCAATACGTCTTAATACACGGACTTTTTTCAGTACTTTGAATATAATCATTAGACTAATTTAAAAATATCACGTTTAATACGCGAACGGTTATTAGGCGATCCCGCTTAATACGCGATACAATTTCTGTCCCATGGGGCAAAAAAATTCCTGCTAATCAGTTAATTTCCGAATTCTTCTCGATTATGCCTAGTCTATGGGCGTAGAATTCATTGGTTTATTTAAAATATCCTCAGGAGATTAGTATTTTTAACTTATATTTCCTTTGAAATCTTCTCCAAAGATGTTTTTTTTTTCTTAGTTCTCAAAATATTTCTAAAATCTATTCTTAATTTAATATTTTACGAGTTCAAAGCTGACAAACTGTGGATAAGATTTTAACACTTCACATAAAATTAAGAATATATTTTAGGAATATTTTGACAACTAAGAAATAAAAAGAAAAGTGCCCAGTTAAACTGATGGTATTGAACTCTCAAGCTATTGTATATTATGAAAAATAAATTAATGGAGGAATCACCCCCCCCCCCCCTCTGTTTCACATCTTCATAATTAACCAATGAGACTCCAAATCTCATCAGCGAAGCGCCTTATCAGACTAAACCGGTATGTCAAATTTGAAGCAAATCGGATAGAAAACCTATTTATCTAAATTAAGGGGGATAAGCACCCCGTTCTTCCCTTTATATTTAACCCATGAACCTCCAAATGTAATGAAGGAAACGCCTTATGAGAATTAACCGGTATACTAAATTTGAAACAAATTTGACCAAATCGGATAACAAAACCCATTTATCTAAATTAAGGGCGGAATTAGCCCCCGCTCCTCCTCCCAAAACTAATCAGGGAAGCGCCTTATCAGAATAAACCAATATACCAAATTTGAAGTAAATCTGATAATTTTGCATGAAAAACTCATTTATCTAAGTTAAGGGGTGATTTTCCCACCGTACCTACTCCCCACCACCCTTATATTTAACCAATGAACCCCCAAAACTAATCAGGAAAGCGCTTTATCAGAATTAACCGGTATACCAAATTCGAAGCAAATCTGATAATTCTGCATGGAAAACCCATTTATCTAAATTAAGGGCGGAATTAGCCCCCCGCTCCCCCTCCCAAAACTAATCAGGGAAGCGCCTTATCAGAATAAACCAATATACCAAATTTGAAGTAAATCTGATAATTTTGCATGAAAAACCCATTTATCTAAGTTAAGGGGTGATTTGCCCACCGTACCTACTCCCCACCACCCTTATATTTAACCAATGAACCCCCAAAACTAATCAGGAAAGCGCTTTATCAGAATTAACCGGTATACCAAATTCGAAGCAAATCTGATAATTCTGCATGGAAAACCCATTTATCTAAATTAAGGGCGGAATTAGCCCCCCGCTCCTCCTCCCAAAACTAATCAGGGAAGCGCCTTATCAGAATAAACCAATATACCAAATTTGAAGTAAATCTGATAATTTTGCATGAAAAACCCATTTATCTAAGTTAAGGGATGATTTGCCCACCGTACCTACTCCCCACCACCCTTATATTTAACCAATGAACCCCCAAAACTAATCAGGAAAGCGCTTTATCAGAATTAACCGGTATACCAAATTCGAAGCAAATCTGATAATTCTGCATGGAAAACCCATTTATCTAATTTAAAGGGTGATTAACTCCCCGTACCCCGTTTATACTTAACTAATGAACCCCCAAAACTAATCAGGGATGCGCCTATGAAACCTAAAAAAAAATTGAAGCAAATCGAATACATCTATCGAGAGTTATGGCGTTACGTGCGTACATACGTACACACGTTCGTACATACAGAACCGGCGGGCACATTAGCCCACAGGCTTTGATGGCCTGTGCGCTAAAAATGAGACATTCTTTAATTGGCAGTCCCTATACCTACCTTGTTAAATTAATGTACCTTTCCTCGGAAACTACCACAGATATTCACACGACATTTTTATATACATATTGTGAAAAATTCCTATTAAACTTAGGTCAACTTTATAAACAGATATTTGTTTAAAAATTCTGGAATAAAACTACTTTTAAATAACAAAAAACTGGCATTTTTCCAAGAAAAAACATTTTTATAAAAATTTTGTACAAATGTTTGTAAGAAAAGTGTACTTCAAGTTGATCAGGAATTGAGTTTAAAGTTTCCGTATGTAATGTTTATGTATGTTGTAAACAAACTGAATTACTTTAAAAAGTTCGTAGAAACAAAAGTAATATACTATTCGAAAAGGGGAAAATAAAGAATTTAAAAAAAAAAAAACTACTTTTTTCACGAATTTGACTTCCAACTGCCCTTAAGGAGAGTACATAGAAAAAGGAGGTCAGAAATATCGATTTCCTGAGGAGATATTTTAATTATACGAATGCACCAAGCGTCCATAGACTTAATATTAGCAAGGGGAATTCGGAAGTTGAGTGAATAGCAGCCTTAAGACGCGAATTCATGAGACTGCAGACTTTTGTGTTATCTGTGTTTGCTTACTTATTGATATTCTAAAAATATTTTTTTGTACAAAGATTAATAAGGATAGTTTCTAGGTAGATTTCGTAAGAAATACTACCTAATCATTCTCCCCAATGTTGGAATTACTGAAAATCTTTTGCAGATCTACGCCGATCATGACCCCTAGAACCCAAAACCAGCCCCAGTTCCAAACTTTATCTATCTATCTTTCTATCTATTTATATACTTCACTTTTTTATGGACACGATAACTTCCATAATTCTGCACAAATCTCTTCGAAACTGACATATAAAATCAAGGGGCAGAAAATCTCGATCAAGTTAATGAGCAAAATCGGACGAAGGGGGTCGAAATAGGGAGGGGTTTTGTGAAAGCCAAAAAAACCTCATAACTTCTTAATTATAATAGATAGTAGATCAGTTTAAAGTTATTATTACTTCTAGGAAAAGGGCCAAAAATTTATGTATCATAGATTTTTGATAAAATTTAAAATAGGCTCAAGTGGTGAAAAAATAAAGGTTTTAGGGAGAAAAAAGATCATAACTTCGTCAATTCTCAAGACATCAATTTCATTTAAACTTATTCTAATTCCTCTTAATACAATCTACAACTTTTATATTGACAAGTTTTTGATAAAATCAGCTCTTACCGCAAAAAAAGGAGGCAGGTTGGGTTGAAGAAAAAAAAAATCCAAAACTTCCCCAATGCACAAGATATCCAATCTGGTAAAATTTATTTTGCATCTTCTTAATATTATCTACAACTTTTATACTGACAAGTTTTTCATAGGAACTTACAGCAAAAAACAAACAAACAAAAACAGGGGTTGACGAAATAAAAATATCGTATTAAGGGTGCACTCAAATCCAAACTGCTTATTTTCTGACTCATTTTCAAGTTCATTTTTGCTTTCAAACTCATCCAATTGTTAGGTTCTCTTATTCAGAAACTATATCATGTGCCGTATTGGCCTATTTTTTGATAAAAGCAGAATATATATTTTTCAAAAAATGCTATCGAAGTGGGCATTTTGAACCTAATTTCCGGATGCGATAAAGCTGGAAACGAAAAAAAAAATGCCCATACTGAGAAAATAATTGATTATAAATCAAGTTCTAATTAATCGAACGTAAAATAAGAACACAAAGCGCTTATAAATCTCTTCAAAAAATCTAGTCAAGAAGTTTTACTTTTAGAAATTAGTGTGAAAATGTGTCAGAAAATTTTGAGTTGTTGAGCGTAGAAAAATATGTTTTCTTAATACCTCCTTAACATGATTCTGATAAAACCAGCTCTTATATTCAAAAGCGGCCACATAAAATTGTTAAAGTGGGTTTATCTCCAATCATGATTTAGTTTTTGTTGTTGAAATTAGTACTTAACTTCGAGATCTACCTGCGCCTGTAGGTCGAGCAGGCAGGGAATTTTTTTATATACGGGCAATTTCCCTTTTGGAATCAGTTGAAACTGGTTCTTAAAGTGAAACTAGTCAGTCAGTTACAGAAGAAAATTAAATTAAATTTCTTACAGAAAAATGAAATTAAAAACTCGTCAGAAACGGCCAAGATAAAATTGTTAAACTGGGTTTATCTCTAATCTTGATTTAGTTTTTGTTGGTGAAATTAGTACTTAACTTCGAAATCTACCTCCGCCTGTAGGCCAAGCTGGCAGGGATTTTTTTCTTATTATATTAAAAAATAAGGACTTATTATAAGGGTAGTCATTACCACAAGTACTAAATATGATTTTAATAACTGGAGTATGCTTCAAAGAATTATTATTTTTCGTTTGCGTTAAAAAAATTAGGCTATCAGGAAAATTATATTCGTTTGTAATTTATAGTCCAAGAGCTGTTAAACATTTTAGGGAAGGTATTTGAGGCACCCTGAAAATTTGTGCAACGCTTCTTTTGTAATGACTGAATACAAAATCGAATGTCTCGCTGAAGGATCGTGGCCCAAAAACTGTGCCAGACACGTGTCAAGTGCCATTTTTTGACTACCCAAAAAAGGTATTTGAGGCACGCTGAGATTGAGCAGAATAATATTTATGCTTAGAAAAAAATATTTTGAAAAGAACAGACACTTTAGTCGGCACAAAAATTGTGCCAGACATGTGTCAAGTGCCATTTTGGGCCGACTAAAGTGTCTGTCATTTTCAAAATATTTTTTTCTAAGTATAAATATTATTCTGTCTCAATCTCAGCGTGCCTCAAATACCTTTTTTGGGTAGTCAAAAAATGGCACTTGACACGTGTCTGGCACAGTTTTTGGGCCACGATCCTTCAGCCAGACATTCGATTTTGTATTCAGGCATTACAAAAGAAGTGTTGCACAAATTTTCAGGATGCCTCAAATAACTACTCAAAAATGTTCAACAGCTCTCCTACTATTATTCCTTTATTTTTAGTTACAACTTATTAATGGACAATTTTATAACGCCGCTCTCTTATTATAACTAATTACTCTCAACTAAGGAAGAAAGCATAACTATAATATTACTTATAGTTTATTATATACATTATATACAGCAGCTGCTCAACACAGCTTTCAGAACAAGTCACATTTTACAACTGCGCGGAATATTCTGGTAACATGCGATACCTTACAATTCCAGACTGTCCGTGTATGGTGCTGCCATCTATTAATACAGATCGCTACTATTATTGAGATATGACACCCCTCCCCTCATAGTTCAAACGAACTACAGGCAATCTTGTTCTATGACTTCTTCGAACTGGAGCACTTTTCTGACAGTCCTCGTCATTGTTTTTAGTCAAATTATCTTTTACAGTTTTATCTGTCGTAACATCATTTTTATTACTTACAACTGTACCTGCCACAATATCACGCAAAAGTTGAGATTGGCTTAGTTCTATAGTATTATCATTATTAAACTGTTCTTTTATTTTTCCATTAATTTCCGAAAAACGATTTTGGTTAACCCTTTCATACCTATAATAATCACTGTAATTTTTAACACTATGTCCCATATTTTCAACTTTGTCTGACATTAGTTTATCATTTCGATTCATTTCTATAACTCTCTCTGGTATTTCATAACTTATCTCTTTATTTCGTCTCAACTGATCAACGTGACGTTTACACATTACTCCGTCACATCTATTTACTAAAACCCATCTACTCCCCAATAATTTCATAATTTATCCTTTTACCCATTTCTCCCCTTTTCCAAAATTTTTAACAAAAACTAAATCATGAAGCTTATATTTGTGAAGGGGTTCCTGTATTTTAGGTTTTGATGGTAATACCAAGTGAAGGGCTATTCGTACTGGCCTTCCAAACATTAATTCAGCAGGAGTTTTACCAGTCACCGAATGAGGAGTGGAATGATTTTCTAACAAAAATCGTGAAATTGACAATGTTATGTCACTTTTATCTAGCTTTTTAAGGCAATTTTTCACAGTTTGCACATATCTTTCGGCTTGTCCGTTCGAAAACGGATGATAAGGTGGAACAGAGGTATGCTTAATTCCATTATTTTAAAGAAATTCCTCAAATTCATCACTTGTGAACGCGGGACCATTAACACTGACCAATTCAACAGGTAATCCAAATGTGGCAAAAATTCTTCTTAATACCTTAATTGTAGTTTTACTATCAGACCTGGGTACCTCCAACCATTTAGTATAAGAATCGACTACTATTAAAAAGATTTTACCTTCACAAGGATCGGCATGATCTATATGGATCCTTTCACAGGGCAGTTCAGATTTCCATTGCAAGGGTTCCATTTTGGGACAATCCCTCGCAAACATCTGACATCTATTACAAGAATTTACCATTTGTTCAATTTCTTTATCCATATTTGGCCACCAAACTACCCCCCTAGCTTTCGCTTTCATGCTCGATATACCCTGATGAACGGAATGCAGTAATTTTAATATATATTCACGACCTTCCTCTTTTATGATCACTCTATGTCCCCACAATAGACAATTTTCTAGACAGGAAATTTCCTCCCTTCTACGAAAATATGGTTGATATTCTTCTTGTTTAACCTTTTTCGGCCACCCATGTAACACCCACTCTAAAATTTGTTTAGTTACAGGGTTTTCAGTTGTCCACTTTGCAATAGTTTTAGAAGTAACAGGCCAATTATCATTATTTGAAACAAACATTATTTCCGCAGGATTACTCACTATATTTACAGTTTCTGGGAGAGGTAATCTACTTAATGCGTCAGCATTTTTATTATTTTTACCCTCGCGATACTCAATTGTATAATCATAACCAGCTAACATTAACGACCATCTCAGCATTCTAGGTGATAATGTATCAGGTACCTTTTTAACAGGATCAAATAATCTAATTAAAGGTTTATGATCTGTTATAATTTTAAATTTTTTTCCAGCTAAATATTGGTGAAATTTAGTGACACCAAACATTACAGATAAAGCTTCTTTATCAATCATAGCATAATTCCTTTCAGTTTTATTTAAAGTTATCGAAGCATAAGCAATAGGTTTCTCTTTACCCTCAACCATGTGGCTTAAAACTGACCCTATGCCATATTCAGAAGCATCACAGTTTAAAACTATCTCTTTGTTAACATCATATAATTCTAAAACAGGAGATGTACATAATAATTGTTTAACTTTTTGAAACGCTTTTTCATGCTTTTCTGACCATGTCCAGTTTACATTATTATCTAATAATCTATGTAAAGGTTCTAAAACATCTGAAATATTAGGCAGGAAGTTTCTATAATAAGAAATTAAGCCTAAAAATGAACGCAATTGTGACACATTATTTGGAATAAGAGCATTCAAAATAGCATTAACTTTTTCTGCAATCGGTCTAATTCCTTCCTGAGATATTTTATGACCTAAATACGAAACTTCCGAAACCATAAATTTTAATTTTTCCTTATTTAATCTTATACCATGCTCAGAAAAGCATTTCAGAACATTTTCGACTTTTTCAGAATGTTCTGATTCCTTACTAGCACTAATGATTACATCATCTAAAAATACACCAACATATTCAATTTTTTTTTAAATATGTTCAATTTTTCTTTGAAACATACCAGGAGCACATTTTACCCCAAATGCTAATCGTAACACATTAAACAAACCTTTATGAGTATTTATAGTCAAAATCTTACTACTTTCGATATCTACAGGTTGTTGTAAATATGCATCTTTTAAATCAAAAACAGTAAAAAAATTACCACCTGATAATTTAGAAAATAATTCTTCCATTCTCGGAAGGGGATAATTATCACTTTCAGTATTAGAATTAACTGTTGCTCTATAATCACCACATATTCTAACAGAACCGTTAGGCTTAGGAACAATTACTATAGGACTAGCCCATTCTGAATGATCAACAGGTTTTAAAATACCCTCATTAGTTAATCGTTCCAATTCAACATCAGTAGCTTTTCTTAAAGCAAAAGGAACAGGTCGAGACTTAAGAAAAACTGGTTTTGCATCTTTTTTCAATTTTATTGACGCGGGAGGACCCTTGATTGTTCCGATCCCGTCAGCAAAAACATTAGGAAATTTTCTAATTAAATCGTCTTTCGAAATGCTTTTAATCACATTTATATTAGGCCAAAATAATTTTGATGCTTTTAACCAAGTTTTTCCGATTAGACTCGGACCCTCCTCTTTAATTACTAACATTTTTAAATCAGGTATAGAATATTCATCAACAACAGCATTTACTTTTAATTCCCTCAAAACAGTAAAAGAATCTTTAGTATAAGTTTGTAATTTAATATTAGATTTAATTAAAGGCAGCTTACCTGAGAACAATTTATGAGCAACACTTTTACTTACGATCGTATGAGCCGCACCGCTATCAATTTCAAATTGTATATTTACACCATTTATTTTAACAGATTTTACCCACGACAGATTATTGGAATTGTCGTTCATAAAATTTAAACAGCATTCTTCCTGAACAGTTTTAAATTTTCTGTTCTTAAAAGGTTTCTCACTTTTCATTCCAAATTTTCGATTTCTGCAACAAACTTTAAGATGACCTAATCGATGGCAAAAATGACATTCTGCCGATTTAAAAGGGCAGAATTTTGCATTATGATTTTAAGAACATCTATAACACGGTTTCTCAGGCGCGAATCTATCTTCTTTAGGCTTAGGTGCATGAGTATACTTATCCACTTTCAATTTCTCTCCTTTAGAAACACACACTTGATTGACAGTCGTATTATCTCCAATGTGTAGGGAATTTACTCCAGCCTCAGCAGACTCGAAAGACTCAGCTATTTCTATCGCTGTTTGGAACGTTAAATCTCTGGAATCCAGTAATTTTTGCTGTATCTTTTCATCTTGAATCCCAAACACCAACTGATCACGGAGGCGGTTATTCAGCGTATTTCCGAAATTACAATGTTCGGATAAACGACGTAAATCTCGTACGAACTCGGCTATATTTTCTCCTTGCTTCCTTAGTCGTTTCTGGAACTTAAATCGTTCGACAATTTCACTAGGGCGTGGTGAAAAATGATCCTTAGCTTTCTTTAAAAGATCCTCGTAACTGATTTCTTTCAGCGTATTCGGGACAATTATATCACGTAAAATAGCAAACGTTGTTGTTCCCACAGAACTTAATAATATGTTCTTTTTCATTTCATCATTTTTGATGCTATTTGCTGAGAAATAAAAATCAATTTTCTCGACGTAAATAGTCCAAGAAACATTTGCATTATATTCTTCCAGGCGTCCCAGAGAAATTATTTCTTTATCTGCCATTTTCCTTGCCACTTTTTCTTTTTCTCTTTCGAAAAAAAATTTTTTTTTTTCACAACATTTCACTTTGGGTTAAATTCCCATTTCCGTCGCCACTTTTATAACGCCGCTCTCTTATTATAAATAATTACTCTTAACTAAGGAAGAAAGCATAACTATAATATCCCGTTAATAGTCGCGCGTTGGTCTTTTCCCCGCCCGAAATTCGTTATCTTCCTGCAACTCATTTCCCATTAAAGTTATGATAGCCAAATTCCGGGTAGCTGACCTTGAGTGTTCACACTCTTGTGTAGTAAAATTGCAAGTCATTCCTGCTATTTCTTAGCATTTTATCACATTCTTAAGTTTCAATCGGTCTAAATGACCGCGTTGCGACCACTTGCGTTAGTTGAATTTTCCCCCCTCGTGTTCATCCTTTCCCATTTCCGTGAAATCTGTGGGGGAAAGTTTCTTCGAAGTCCGGACTGTCTGCCTGTTGTTATTTCGTCTTTCTTTCTATCTGCTATTTTACCCGTTCATAGAATACTTTTTTTACTTTTGGAATGTGACTTAAAATTGTTTGATTATATTAGTTGTGAAGTCAGTTCGCACAAAAAACTGATGGATGGTCACTTATATTTTTTTTTTCATTGTGAAATATTGCGGGAATAAATTCTCAAATTGACAATCGTTTAAATATGGAAAAAAAGGGAAATTTATCATCATTATTTCAAAGAACTTGCTTTCCATTTATTACCGGAACATATAAATGAAAGAAAACAGACAATAACACTGCCAAACCATTAAAAAAAAGAGAAGAGAATTTTGTGGGAATCAGTAAAAAAAAATTGCCGTATCTCCAAAATCTGAAAAGTATCGTTTTTGTACAATAAAACAAATTCGAAAGACAAAACAATTTTCTCAGAAATGTAGTATGGGTCATTCCATGTCAGTTCAGGCAGGCATGTAACCCACCATCACAGATTTTGATGAAACTGCGTGTGTTTGTTCCTCTTATTAAGATATGATTCCCAGTATTTTTTTTTACTCCTTGGTCAAATAGTTTCTGAGGAAAAAATTGTCAAAATTTTGAAAACTGCCATCAGTTGGCATTCTTGACTGCTCGATTTTCAAATGTAGCATGACATAAATATGATCATATTTCAATATCTATTCCACAAATCATCTTCAAATAATTTATGCATAATATATAGGATACGTATTTTATGAAAAAAAATACTATTACGCTTATATAACATTTTAAGTGTGTCTAAAAAAATGTTTAATCTTTGAAGTCGTGATTTTTTTATGAAATATAATGCATTACCTAAAATAGCATTATTAACAAAAGGCGGTATTTTTATTAAATTTATTTTTTGTGGGGGATATACTTAAAGGTGTCCTTTACCTGATTCTGAAATAAAAGTAGTGGGATTTTGGGTGTTTTTAGTAGTATTTCATATTTAAAAATAATTTGAGGCGTATTTCAAATCAAATCAAGCAGAGTCATTCCATGTCAGTTCGCCTAAGATATTTAATTCACTGTCACAAATTTAAATGAAACTGGGTATGTTTATAGCTCATTTTAAGGCAGGGTCAAGGAAATTAAAGGTGATTACAAGTAAAATATTTTTAAGATAAAAAAAATATCTAAATTTTGAAATGTTTTTAAAAATGTTTTTAATGGCAGATCTATATTCAAAGACCTCATAACAAAAAAAGTCATTTCAATATAAAATCACTAAATAAGTTTCAAATAATGTATATGTGACAAATAATGTAGGCAGATTATTATTTATTGTTGTTTGTCATGTTTAAATGCTAAGAGTGTGTTTAATCTTGTGAATTCTTAAAATCAAGAATTTTGTGAAAAATAATGTGTTAATCAAAAATTTATTATTAACCGAAGCCAGGCTGTTATTACTTTTTTTAATTGTACGTAAAAATATTTTTTCAATAGTTATAAAATAAAAATAGTGAAAATATGAGCAATTTTAACAAAATTTTCATAAAATGTGAATGTTTAATGATAAATATTGAAGCTTTTCATGATAAGATGTACTAAAATGACTACGATATCGTGTATTTCTACTCTTGCTTAAATATAATACATACAATAATAAAATAACAAATATTATTTACAGCAATAAAAATTAAATTAAATAGTACCAGTTCCTTTACCAACACTACATTGCTCAACAGCCGACTTAAAATCAACAGCCCGCACTCTTATTGAAAAATACTTTCAACTGTTCAAATAATAAATAAACTGCATTTAAAAATTTTAATATCAACTTATTATCTTAAGACGATAATAATAACTAAACAACATGATGAATTTATAAATCAGCTTTTAATTGAAAAGTCATGAAATGGTCCCTTTAAATATTGTTGTTCATCGAGTCAGTCAAAACAAATTATATAAAAAAAAATAGTGAGCCTAATATGCTGACTGCAATGACACTTCTAACAAAACTAATTAATTCATTACCATCTGAAATCAAAACCGAAAGATCAAAAAGAAAAAAAAAAATCATCTGTAGTGTGAATGTGACATACTCAGTGGTTGTTGAGGTATGTCTTTGTGACATTTTCACCTGTACTTCAATAAAATATAAACATGTAAGCTTTTTTCATTCATCCAAATTAAGTAAAACAATTATAAAATTTTGTTGTCATTACACCAGATGTTAAATTTTTCGTTACATACTATTAGATAAGTTCTTTACTTTTAGACATTATTGACATAATATCATAAAATTTGCTATATGTATTTTCTGTAAGTGTATAAACAATATACCGGGTGTCCCAAAAAGGACTGACTGATTTTAAAATTCAATAACTTGCAAACGGTGACAGATATTAAAAAAATTCTTGCAGGAGGGTTATGAATAAGGTCAAAAGTTTTATTACAGTGATTTTCAATTTTAGTTCGATTTACAAACAATAGATGGCGCTGTAAGCAATAGTCGCTAAATACAGGCTCGATTTTCGCTCCTTTATCTTGTTCCATGCAGAAAAAGGAGATGGAAATGTATTATCCGGGCCACGAAGTACCAAAAATCGAGCCTGTATTTAGCGACTATTGCTTTCAGCGCCATCTATTGTTTGTAAATCGAACTAAAATTGAAAATCACTGTAATAAAACTTTTGACCTTATGCATAACCCTCATGCAAGAATTTTTTTAATATCTGTCACCGTTTGCAAGTTATTGAATTTTAAAATCAGTCAGTCCTTTTTGGGACACCCGGTATATATGCTTTATTAAACATAAATGAATAATTTTTAAATAATTTGTTTGAGAACAGGGATATATATACACACATATATATGTTGAAAATCCATCTTTCAGCAATATTGTGATGAAATAAATCAAATTACCGTAATTTCCGGTGTATAGCCCGCGGATCATACAATCGTGTTTCGACCCAGAAATTTTTAAAAATAAAATGGAACTTTTTAGATCACAGTAAATATTGTTCTTCAAATACTGAATAAAATTTCTGGGTCCAAACTGAATTGTTTGATCTGCGGGCTATACACCCGAAATTACGGTACATATCATTATAAACTGAATAAAGTTACAAAAGTGCAACTCATTAAGTTTAAAATATTTTTTTAGATATAGTTATTTGAAAGATATAAATATAATGGATTATGCATTTTTTGCATATATTTAAAGCACAATACGTCAAAATTTTCTTCAACAGAGTGAAATTTGTTTTTTTTTTTCAATATTAGCAGCTCAATACTAAATTTTCAATATTAACAGCCAAATATGAGTTTAAAGATTAGGACTGTCATTTTGAAAATTTCTATTGGGCGGTGAGGAGCTAGTGATTTTTCTCTTTTTTGGAAAGGGATAATTGCTCTTCGCCCTAGAAGTTTTACTAAAAAACATTATTGTTTATTTTTTTCCTTAAGAAACGAACATAAAAGATAATTTGAGAAATAAAATAAATGTATAAATAAAAATATTTCCAGGGATGATACATTGGATAGGTTTTACATTTGAAAATATTGATAATTTTAAATATGATTTAAATACTACTAAAACCAACCAAAATCCCACTATTTTTATTTCAGATTCAGTTATAATGTAGTATTATGTACAATTTAAAATTAAAAAATTAGTCATAGAAACTCCGCCTCTGATTGATAAAGATTTTTTAATAATTTCATTATTTTTTGTAAAATATTTTTGATTTAAAAGATTATACAATTTTTTAGACACATTTAAATATTTTTTAACATTACAGCAATATTTTTTTCATAATCTACATACTTTATTTACCTTGCTTAAATTATTCGAAGAAGATTTCTTTATTAGTTATTGAAATATGATTTTATATATAAAATGAGGCCTTTGAAAATTGAACAATCATTAATGGCAACTCGTGGCATTTTTCCAAAATTTTGATAATTTTTTCTCATATGTTCACTATTTTTATTTTATAACCATTTAAAAGATATTTTTACGTACAATTAAAAAAAAGCAATAACACCCTGCCTTCGGTTAATAATAAATTTTTGATTAACACATTATTTTTGACAAAATTCTTGATTTTAAAAATTCATAAGATAAAAGACACCCAGTGTTTAAACATGATAAAAAACAAGAAATAATAATCAGCCTACATTATTTGTCACATATACATTATTTGAAACCTATTTAGTGATTTTATATTGAAATGACTTTTTTTTTATGTAGTCTTTGAATATCGAACTGCCATTAAAAAAATTTAAAACAATTTTTCAAAATTTTGATATTTTTTATCTTAAAAAATATTTTACTTAGGATGAAGAAAATTAAAGGTGATTACGTCTTAAAATAAGCTATAAACAAACCCAATTTCATTGAAATTTGTGACAGTGATTAAATGGCTTAGGGGAACTGACATAGAATGACTCTGCTTGATTTGATATGAAATGCACCTCAAAATATTTTTAAATAGGAAATACTACCAAAAACACCCAAAATCCCACTATTTTTATTTCAGAATCAGGTAAAGGACACCTTTAAGTATATCTCCCATAAAAAATAAATTTAATAAAAATACCGCCTTTTGTTGATAATGCTTTTTTTGTTAATGCATTATTTTTCATAAAAAATTCACGACTTCAAAGTTTAAATATTTTTTTAGACACACTTAAAATGTTATAAGCGTAACAATATATTTTTTTCATAAGCTGCGTACCCTAAATATTGTGCATAAATTATTTGAAGATGATTTGTAGAGTAGATATTGAAATATGATTATATATATATGACATGCTACATTTGAAAACCGAGCTATCAAGAATGCCAACTGACGGCAGTTTTTCAAAATTTTGACAATTTTTTTCTCAGAAACTATTTCACCAAGGAGCAAAAAAAATTACTGGTGATCATATCTTAATAGTAAGAACAAACACACGCAGTTTCATTAAAATCTGTGATGGTGGGTTACATATTGATATTTTACTGCCTGATTTGACGTGGAATGCCCCGTATGTATATCTGTGAAGAACATACATATAATTTATTTGTACAATAAGAAAAATAATGAGAATTTTATAATGTAGGTTAGAAATTACGAAATAAAAATCTCTTTTGGATAATTCAGTGAACGTTTATACTATGATTTTAAAAAATATTTTAAGTATTTTTCTAAAATTTACCTATTTTTAAATTTTTATACTGTAAGTAAAAACACATTTTTTTTTTAAAACAATGCCGCAGAAAATGTTTATTATTATTATTATTATTATTATTATTGAAATCCAACAGAGGCTTGGGGGCGGTATCTAACAAATTTAAATTTGTTGTCCTTCATCAATTGTTCAAACTATTTTTCAGAATAATGTTTTCCAGAATATGAGAGAAAATTCATTTAAATTAAATTATTGCTGCATATTTATAATTTCGGAGAAAATTTTCTTATTGTTTTTATTATTTTAATGAATGTTATTATAAAACAATAAATTATAATATTAATACCTTATTATGAAATGTACAATTGAATACTTATTTTAATTAAATAGTTGCTGTAAAATACATCCCTATTAAGATGAACCTTTCAATGGTTCTATTAATTAAAATAATTTATCCATCTTAGGATTTAAATCTACAATTGCAAATGTATTTAAATTAAATATATAATTTCAATAACTTATTTATTATTTACTTTATATAAGCGAAGTTCGTATCCAGAGTTTTTATTCAAGGGCGCTGCTCCCACCCTGAAATAAGTACAAAAACTACAAATCGTGCATTTTCATTTGAAAAATGGATTTAATCACAAAATCTCGAGAGACCCCCCCTCATACACACACAGACATCCCACAAAATAAATAAATAAAACGTAGTTACAACATTTACATTTATAATTTCGAAGTTAAGTATTTTTTACCTTTTTCTTTATTATATATATATATATCATGGAAGACGGTAGTATTTCGAGTGACGCAGCCTTAAGCCTAAAATCGTATCGTATCGTATCGTTAAAATCGTATCGTATCGTATCATAGAATTCGTAGATGGCGGAACTCATATATACAGCTAACTCGACATCAAAGAAAATGCGAAAAGCCGCCTTTTAATAACTCAGCAGATATACGTCTTATTGTTCTGAATTTTCTAGAACAGTCTTATATCTGCAGTCTAATCGTATACTGAAATTTTTACATTTCTACGTGCAGTATATTTTGAGATCTAAATAGTCATTTTTAAAGTGAAAATGTTGGTATAATATCGAGGAAGTTCCTAATTTGAAAATCTCGAAAACGGTTGTAACGATTATTTTTAAATTGATACATAATATAAATGTGATTAAGGCGAGGTGAATAACACTTTTCTTTTTTCTGGGAAAACTCTCGTTCGTTAAATAATTCGATTTTTTTTTCTCTCGAAAATGACACGAGCGATTTTTTAAAAATCAAATAAATATGTTTCAGATGAACCAAATAACAATTTACTTTTTCCAGCAAGACTCTTGTTCGTTTTATAATGCGCATGAAAAATCGGACTATATTTCTTCGCCATTCTATGGAAATTTCACCGAAAATGCATGACACTGTATTCATACACATGCTTTCTTTTTAACCACTTTTGGGGAGAAAAATTTTGTCTTCCCACGGCTGAGTGGTTGAGGGCCATCGTCTACTGATCTTAACATAGGCAGTTCGATACTCGCTGATGCGTGTGAAGTTTTTCTTTTTTTTTTAAAGTCTGTTAGTTGACCATTATTCTCAGTTCCTTTGTAATTTTTTAATTGCTATTAAGTTAAATAAAATTACAATTATAATGACGCCAATTTGATGATGATTATTTCTTGGCAATTTTTCAACAATAAAAATATTACCATAAATTTTTATAAATATATTTAATTTCAATCACTTTACAAAAAATATACATTAATACAGTAAACTCTGTGTAAGGCGGAATCGATCGGGACCAAGAAAATTTTCCGCAATAGACAATATTCCGCCTTAGACAAATTTTACTCTATGTCTATGGATTCGTAGGGACTTGAAATTCTTTCCGAGTTAGACAGATTTCCGTCTTACACAGAGTCCGCCTTACAGAGAGTTTACTGTAATTATTATTTGAATATAAATCACACGATCAGAAACGTAAAAAAATAATTCATTTCAGCTCTTCTTTTTATAATATCATTTTTTATTATTATGACGGTCAATCAATATATAATCACTGACATCCATAATATTATTATTATTATAATTATTATTTTCCTTGCATAAAAACTATTGTTATGTAATAATTATTTTATAATAAATAATTTAGTTGAAATGTTTTATTTATAAATAACAATGAAGTTTTACATAATAAGCATATCAGAATTCTGGTGTCGCCATCTTTTGACGCAATTGCGTACCACATTTCAGGGTCGTACTGGCATAACTGAGAGGGCGGTGACAAAATGGATAAAAAGGGCGCCGATTGCCTTACAAAAGGGCGCAAATGCTTATATATACATACATACACATACTATATAAATTATGTATAAAAAATCACTTTAAAAATATATTCGAGTATATTGCTATAGCGAAAACTTTATTCCTAAAATAATTATGTCACCCAAATTAATATTTTACACTATAGAAATGTAATATGCACAAAAATAGTTCCCCGCAAGGCATTGCAGTTAAAAAAAAAATCTGATGTTAGACCAGTGTTGCCAATTTAGAGGTATTTTTTTCCTCCACACTTTTCTAAGAAAGCTATCTCTGTTTTCGAATTTCGCTCACCTTATCTAATGAGTTAATTCAAACTTTACCCCGAATATTTGAATAAAAATCTCCATACGATTATCTCCAAATGGAAAATAAAATATTAAAATAAAACAA
This sequence comes from Maratus speciosus, assembly GCA_963932465.1. Taxonomy (NCBI): domain Eukaryota; kingdom Metazoa; phylum Arthropoda; class Arachnida; order Araneae; family Salticidae; genus Maratus; species Maratus speciosus. The sequence continues at coordinate 677,698,876 of OZ010786.1, forward strand.
ACAAAAACAATTTCGTTGGGTCAAAACTCAAAAGTGCAAAACATTATTTAATACAATTCAATAATATTTTATATAATACAATCTCTAGAATACAAATACTAATTATGGTGTATAAAATTTCAGGAAAGTTATTTTTGTTTAGTTCAAGAGTGACGTCTATTTTACGTGAATTATTTTTAAAATATGTTTTATTTCTTTATTTTTTCAACATTCAAAAGATATCATAGATTTTTTTTTTTAAATTATGGCCATTTTTTTTTCCATTCTGATCAGAAACAAAATTATGGCCATTTTTTTTTTCATTCTGACCAGAAAAAAAAAAAATTATGACCATTTTTTTTTCCTTTTCTGACCAGAAAATCAGAGTTCTAACTTTTTACGACAGCTCTTTCATCTTCACCTAACACTTCATTTATAACGGTTGTTTCAAAATAATGGATGGCACCAGTCCATCAGTTCAGAAGAAAATGATCCATTCCAAAGGTATAAGTTCGATTGAAAAAAACTATTTAATACTTTGAGCAGAAAGAAGAGGCTATACCTGCAATTTTTATGACACTAATAGAATCCCTAAGCTGCCAATGTGTACGGTTTAGTTACCTCTAAAATTTAACACAAATTTTTGCCATATTTAATCGTTGACAATTGTTAGACTTTTTAAACTGAAATTCCAGAAGTGACAGCCGATTGTTCCCTTGCGACGACATTCCTCTGGCTTCAACTCGTAAAACTTGGCTAAAAGTGCTATCTTTGACAACATTTTCTGAATGAATCTTTGCCTTTATAAGAAAATGGGAAACTAATTTCCTGGTATCTGAACAAAATGGGCAAATTTTATATTTTTACGAATATTAATGCAAATTTTTTGTATTTACGAATGAAAATGACTTCGCGAAAGTATCAGAAAAGTAGTTAGTTTGGATTTGGGAATAGCTTTCAATATAAAAAATTCTCATAACGAGGATGTGATCGCCCCCCACCCCAAAAAAGGAAATCCATGACCCCCTCTAAATGATGAGCTGAATCCGTCCTTGGCTTTGTCGAATATTGATTGATTAAAATCTCGGAAACGGAATCGAAAAAAAATCCGCTTTATACAGGATCCTTATGCCATATCATCTTTAGATTCTTCTATGTTTTGTCATACGCCAGACAGAATGATTTTAACAATACCGTGCAAAACACAGATGCGAGAAAAATCGACAAACAAAATCTTCATTTGGCGCCCGGGGCACATGCCCCCACTGCCCCCCTTAATTTCGGCCCTGCTTTCAAATCAGCAAACTTACAAAGGCTGTGCCCAATAATGGAGTTGTTTCTGTTTTTCAAAGATCTTGTTCTTTTTTACCGCGATTCATGTGTGTACGCAGGGTAGGGGGGGGGGCAGAAAATCTTTGGAAAAGTAATACATTCTTTAAAAGTATTACGCTGAATGTAATTATTTTGAAAAGTAGTATTACTTGAATTTTATTGCATGATAGTTTTGTTTTAAAGGTTTTCATTAAATTTCATTGTAGCTGCTGGCTGCTGGCTGAAAATACCAATTATTTTTTATTGCCCACCAGAAACTTTTTAATCGAACTGTCTTTTATATTTTTTGAGAAAAACAAAAGATCTTTCAGAAAAGGCTGCCGAATGTGGCGTTTTGAACCGAATTTCCGGACGCGACAGTGGAGGAAGAGAAAGAAAACTGTTGTCATGAGACAACAATCAATTTTAACTCAAGATGTAATTAATTTAAAGAACAGAATCTATTGTATTGCAAATCACTTCAATAACCAAGCCTCTCATTGTCTCATTCTTGAAATTAGAAGGGTTAAATTAAACATGATGTTATGCAACTATATTCTGAAATTCTGATGAACTATTTATTCTGGTATTTTTTTAGGCTAAAAAGTACATTTCACTCTATCCGCCTCTCATTAAATTTAAATTAGTAATTCCCCATCAATTGTCCGAATCATTATAGGATATCTAGGATTTCGTTTTACACTGGGATTTTATTAGGAGAAGCAACAGAGATTTACAGGACAATGATTTTATGTTATCCTCATATTCAAATAGCAGTATAATATAGATATAATATTAATTATAATAAATATAATATTATAATTCCAACGTCAATTTTGCAAGACATTTTAATTTTCATCTTACCTCGCACAATATCTAACATATTCAAATACATATTCACATATTCAATTTCTAAGCATATTTCTGAGTGTATAAGATTTATCAAAGATTTAGAAAATCTGACTTTTAAGACCTGTTATATTACGCGATTTTATTCAACTCATAATAGATGAAGCCTCTCATTCATAATAGATTTACTAGTTATTACTTTTAGAATAGAGAAATGACATTTTTATTACAAATAAATAATAAAATTGTGTCTTCACTTAAATACAATATGAACGTAGAATAAATTATAATTATAAATTATAATAATCATAAATCATTAAATTAATGCTAATAATCATAATATAAATATTATCATATATCATCACATAAATTAATTTTGATATTCATAGATTGTACGTATATTTCTAAGCATATAAGAATTTTCAAAGATTCAGATAATCTGACTTTTAAGAACGGTTATTAAACCACGAGCTCCTTAATACTAAGTATTAAGAGGATAGTGATTAAACGCTATTTTATTCAATTCATAATAGATAAGACTCTTCATTAATAATAGGTTTACAAGTTATTATTTCTTTTAGAAACTAGAAATGACATTGTTAATGTACAAATAAATAGTAAAATTGTGTCTACACTTAAATAGAATATGAGCGCAGAATAAATTACCGTGATATGACTGGTTTCCAGGTACTATCTATTAAGGAACAAATCCTGCAAAATTCACAATAAATATTCATATAAAATAATAATATATTAAATAATGAAGAAAGAAAATTGCGCACAAAAATTTAAAAAATATTTTTGTAAACGGGATGAAATATTCCTGTTTTTTTTTTTATCTCAATTACGTCATTTTGCTGATCTTTTTTAAAAATTAAAAACATACTGATACTGTGCTATTTCAGACATTTATTTTATCAGTAACCTCCATTTAGGTACAAAAGTGTCACTTGACCTTTTTCGGTAAAAATAAATGTTTACAAAAGGGTAGTTAAAAATAGCTTTAAAAGAAGCTAGGAATTTCTACCATCTTTTAGTTACACTCGACGATTCCTTATATAGTCATATGTATATTATTATTTTTGTATTATTATTATCATCAACAGTATCTGGGAGCACGGCAGTGCGTCCGCCAAGTTCGCACAAGCCGTAAGCTACCTTTTCCTGAACCATTTCGGCATACTTTTTACCCCCTCATAACGTCGTTTTAGGGAGAGATACAGAATTTTTTCTTTTATACACATGTTTGTATGATCAAACTGAACTAAGGTTCCGCGATTTCATGTTTCTGTATTTAGTAGTTTTTGAAATATTAAATTCCGAAAAAGCGCTTTTTTGCCACTGACTCACTTCGCATCATCAAATAACTAAGGTACTTCTAAAAGTCGTAGAATCATGAAATTTCACGAGTAAGTCGGGTTTGTAGCACAATTAACCAGAAAAATCTGAAAACACAGAATTTCCGCCTCTAAACCCTTCAAACAGGGGGTTTTGATTTGGTCGTAAACAGTTCCTTCACATTCAATTGCGCCAATGTTGGTCGCCAATACTCGATTACAGAGTTTTGAAGGGGTCACGTAATTTCAAGCAGAATAAAACTTTATATATATGCTTTTCCAAAGATGTTTGTTAAATAGAAAAAAATGAATATACCTAAAAATTTATATCAGTATAGGTTATGATATATTCACGATATTAAAACAATAAAACATTTAACAAAATATAACCGCAATTTGGTATGTTTCCGATATAGTAGCCTTGCCGAAATAGAGAAAATAGCCTTGACGAGAAAAGAAATTTGATAATAACGTATTTTCCGGCAACCTATCAACTGTGTCATATACACAAGCAATTTTTTCCATATGTATACAATTTATTTAATGTAAGGAACCCGTTCATTTATTTTTATATACCAACATAAATAATTTGTATATAAAAAACAATATTTTATACGTGTATAAATAAAATGTTTATATGCATATAAATACATATATGAATAACATATAGATTCATCAGGTTTGTTTTCATAGTTGTTTATATCATTCGGCAACATATATCAGTTTCTGAAGTCCGAATTGCGCCAAGATTAAAAAAAAACGGCCAAGGTCCCTATAGTGGAAAAATATCCTAATTCTCATATGAAAGTTTAAAAATCTGCTTTTAATTAAATGAAATGTGTAACTAATAAAGCTGTCTTTAACGATGTGCGACAGATGCGGTGTCCGAAGTCCGCTGCTAATGTTATTATATTGTATTATTAGCCTACTTACTGTTAATTTATTGTTAATTTTAAATCTGTAAAAGAAAGATTATAGTTATAGATCAGATATGTTGGTTGCCAAAACTCGATTACAGAAAATTAGCCTGAGTTATAAAGGTGTTACATGATTTCAAGCTGAATGAATGTTAATATGCTTTTACAAAAATCTTAATAAGGCAAATCGGTACTTGTTAGTTATCCCGTCGACCAAATTACTGTCGCCAAATTGTAAGATAAAATGTCAATAATGGTTGAGCGTAAATATCACATTCACTTGACAACACGTGTTTACGTCATCAAGTGATTTTTATTTCGACGTTTTATTTGTATTTTTATTAATGTTATACTAATTTATTTGTTCTTTCGTTATTTAAAATAAAAATTATGTCAATTTGTATAATTTGGCGATTTATATAATTTGGCGTAATAGGTCGACGGGATAACTAACAAGTACCGGCAAATCTTTCAGTTTATCTGTCCATCTTTCTATCTTTTACTTCCTTAAAACAAATTTTATTAAAGACCGGGAGGTGTCTGCACAGATCATCACCTCATCGAGTTGACGGCTGAAATTTTAGGACTAGTTAAAAATCGATTAGCGTATTAAAATGTAACTGGTCTACCAAGTTATATATTTGTGGAAATATCCCTACAGACCCGATTTTATCGGTTAATTGGTGGATTTTCCATTGTGTTTTCCTGCACCCATTCCTCCATGTTTCCATACTTTTGGATGCAGGGAAATACAATAGTAAATCTATCAGTCACCCACTAAAATTAGGTCTTCAGGTTGTTTCTACCAAGATATGACTTAACAGACCAGTTGCATTTTAATGTACTAATCTAGTTTTAACTAAGCCTAATATTTCAGCTGTAAACTCGATGAGGTGACGGTGTGTGCAGACGCCTCCCGGCCCATTATAAATGTCGGAATTCTAATCTCAATAGCACTCTGGTCAATCTGGCAAATATCCCTACTATTTATGGAACACTATTCCTTTAAGTGTGTTTTAGTGATGTTAAAGAACTTTATACATATGCATCATACATATTATACATATGCATATAATACGTAATACATTTGCACCATACATATTATAGGTATGTGTATAATAAATAATACATATGCATCATTATGACGTCAGAACAAACAAAACATTTTTTGTCGCCAAATTTGAGAATTGACATGATATATTACCAATTTTGGTGACACTTCGCTAAATGTCGCCAAGCTTGGCGAGTATTTGACGTTTGTGGCTATTTTTCAATGAGTTAATTATTAATGCGAGCCATCTATTTATATTTTTCCGCATATCATCTGAATAGTTAAATAGTATAACGTACGAATATTTCCAAAGTGCCAGTAGTTTCGTCACTGCACAAAAACTCTGCTATTGTAAATATATTGTACTGTTATTATACTTACTGTGACTATGTTGTTAATCTTTATTCTGCTGAAACTTCTGTATTATATAAATAGAATTTACGGAAACTATTAAAGCAATGAAACTGACAATTCTCCTTATGATTATTATAATTTGTAACCTGTTAATCGATATGTACCGTTAGAAGGAATCTTCTATAATCCGGTTCCTCGCATTTTACTTTTCAGGTTTCGAATAAAATTAGTTAAAAACTTAAAACCATGGCAAATTGGCTAGTTCTTCAACATGATTAGATGAGAAGAATGAGAGATTTTTAAATGGATCACAGCAGTGAGCCCGTAGACCTTCTATTCTCCCGTAATCGAGTCTATTGAAAAGGTTAGCATGAGACAAAAAGATATTAGCATCAATATGGTTTAATGTAAATGCAGATATTATCAAAGGATTTAATAAGAATAATTTCACTTGTACCCAATCGTATCAGTTAAAATACAATAATAAAATACAATTAGAAAAGATTACTTAATAGGATTAAAAAATTCCGTATTAGAGAACGAATCGTAACTGATAAGGAAACATGCATAAGGGAGTTAAGAGATATTTGTCATGAAAGAATGTAATACATAGCAACACAAAATATATGATGTGCTTCCATGATCGTAAAGAGTTCTTGATTTCTCTGTCAAAAGCTTCCGACTTGGCGAAAGAATGGGCAAGTAAATTAAATTATGAATAACAGTAACATGATGCAACGTTTAACATGCAATTAATAGAGTATATACTGCTTGCTAGAGGCGGCTACTACTTTAATATAAAAAGAAATAAAGTATGAATTTGTAAAGCTCAATAAAATAAATTTAGGAATTTTTATGCTAGCCGGTTGCGAGTGGCAAATCGCCAAATATTGTCCCCAACTCTATTGTTCATATTCATTTCATTTAAAAATATAAACTTTTCAGTCATGTAATTTAAAATAGATGCATTTCCCTCATTTTATTTAATAGAATATTTAACATAGAAACAAATAAATAAATAAATAAATAACAAATAATAACAAACCAAAATGTTTTATTTGAAAATCAAAGCATTGTTTCTAATTTACACATGTGAAAAGTGAAAACTATTATTGGCGAAAAAACAAAATGCTAATTAAGGGATTTGCTCCCGTCTAACATAAAAGTACTGAAATTTAAGTTTTTTAAAATTAATATAGCTTAGAAAAAAACTAGAAAAAATATACAAAAAGTAGTGATATCCTAACAAAAAGTTTTCGGTAAAAAAAAAAAAAAGCGCCAAGTTCTCCTTAATGTTTCGGCCAGAAAAAGTAGTGATATCTGAAGTTCGCACAAGGGCACAAGTTAAAAGCCAAACATCCCAAATCTTTCATTGAAAATGGCTTCCTGCGACTTGGCCGTTAATGCCTTCGAGAGGGTTTTTCAAATTTAAAATTATGTACAAATGAACTACATGACAACTACATTTTTTGATTATTTTAGGCATTTTGAGGTACAAAGTACAGAAATAAAATACACATTTAAAAAAAGCATTTAAACCACTCCAGTCTATTTAAATACTTAGAAGTTAAATATAACAGAATACTTGTATTCAGAAGGTAATATCCCTAATTGCTAAAACATAATTAGTATCAGCTTTTAACAGTTTATAAATCGAATACCTCTTAATGTATGCAAACAAACTATAATAAATGTTCAAACGAAAAAAATCTCTTTCGTCAATGCACAAGATTTCAATATTATACAATAAAATATATGTAACATATTGTGAGATTTGAAGAAAGTAAATTTTGTTTTATTTCTTAGGTTTTACGTTAATGACTTTAGCTTTAGACGGTACGAAATGTCTATTAAACCACATGTGGACTAAATGATCTGTAATCAAAACTATTGTTTGTTGAAATTGAATGGTATTTATCAGAAATCTTTTACTTATAATGTCTTTATGTGAATTTGCCTCTTTACATACTAACATTAATTTTAATATTTAAATAATTCATAAATGCGAAATTTCCAATCATTAATTTTGAAATGCTGTAGAAGGCATTAACGGCCAAGTCGCAGGAAGCCATTTTCAATGAAAGATTTGGGATGTTTGGCTTTTAACTTGTGCCCTTGTGCGAACTTCAGATATCACTACTTTTTCTGGCCGAAACATTAAGGAGAACTTGGCGCTTTTTTTTTTTTTTACCGAAAACTTTTTGTTAGGTACTCTATTCAAACTAAGCATCATACGGGTCTTTTTATAATATATACTTAATAGCTTTTATTCCAATATTCAAGCACATGCAATGCACAGAATTATTTAGGAAATATTATTATTATTATTAGTGTTAGTAGTAGTAGTAATAGTAGTTGCAGTTGTAGTATGCACCAAAATGAGCATTTTGAAATCCTCGGACACATACAATAATATGTATTTACTTCTTTACATATTATATATTTACACTTTTAGTTTTTATTATCATATTTATTGTACAGTCGTGGAAAAAAAAAAGTAAACACCCCCCACTAACTTCTCAACAAATCATCGTAGAAGAAAGTTACTGGTACCGAACGATTGTAAATAAAGTCTACTTTTAACTGATGTATATAAAATTTTCTTAGGGGGAAATCTACATATTAAAACGTATCCAAACTTCATTTTTTTCTATGGCAATACCCAATTTTAACGAGATATTTCAAATCTTCGGTTCAAACTATGCCTAGACACCAAATTTCAAGTCATTTGAATGATAAGTTTTTGAATTATAAATATTCAAAATTGAGTGCTTCTAATGTTAAATTACATTTTCATATTTTTATTTATATCTCCCGAAATTATGCTCCTAATGTGCTAATTTTTTTTGTAGTAATAATAATAATATACCCAAACATAAATAAGCTGAATTTGCAATTTTTATAATTTTATGATATGAATTATGATTTATGAAATTAATATTCGAAAAAATTATGAATTGCAACCTACAATTTTATTGATGGACTTTGATTTATTAAGTTCTGCTTTATAAAAATTCTAAAATTTCACATTTTTCTTCCAAGTAGTTTTCAAATTATGCTTAAAAAACGGCAAAATGATAGTTTAAGGGGCCGTCTATGATGGAAGTGAGTAAACATTTTGAAATTTATTCTGCTGTACTGTAATCTAACACGCTTCATTGACTCCTTGAATGGCGCTTAAGGTGCCTTGATCAAGAAAGGGGCTCTCTCGGTTAACAATCGTGTACGGAACTTCAATTTGGATACAGCCCTTAAAATACGCTCGTTTTAAAATAATTAATTTCTCGGAAACTTATGATACGAATTGCATAAAAATTCGTTTTTAGGCTAATTGAAGGGTGTAGAGTTCATTTATGCTGTCAGAATTGTGTACTGCTATTGAAAAAAAACAAAGTTATGGTTCGTTTTAATATGTAGATGCCCCCTTCAGCAAATTTTATATACATTATTTAAAAGTAGACTTTATTTCCAATCGTTCGGTACCAGTAACTTTCTTCTACGATAATTTGTTGAGGAGTTAGTAGGGGGTGTTTACTTTTTTTTTTCCACGACTGTACATTAAGAAAAGATTTTTTTTTTAAAAGCTAAAATTGTTTATCTTATCAAACAAAAACTATTTTATTGCGACATCAAATCCTTTGGCTATTAAAAATATCAATCACTTTGTAATGGTAGAAAAAATTATATTTTTAGATTTCGACAAATCGGTTTTACGAACTATTGATTTAAGGAGACGGTGGAGTTTAAAGATTATTGTTCATTTTGACATTTTTTGTCTATATCTACGAATAACTTTTGAATGGATAATCCGATTTCTAATTCGTTTTTTTTGTTTGAAAAGTATTGTATTTAGAGGTGCTTCCATTATAAATTTCACTGGATAGTATATAGACCTTTCTGTTTGTTTTCCCGTATATATTTTTAACATTAAGCTCTATAGCTCTAACTTTCTTAAAAACTGACCTGTTGTCTTGAAATTTTATATAGGGCGTTAAGCCGTAGCTGCCAAATTTTATGCTTTATCTTTACCGCTCATTTTCAAAAGATTTTTTTTTTCATTACTTAATCGCTGAATTCTACGAGTGAACAGGGAAAAAAATCTCCATAAAAATTAGTAGTAACAGAAAAGCGTGAAATTTGGCAGCTATGTGTTAAGCTATATAGTAGTATTTTATGTTTTTAAATGAAATGCCATATGATTTATAGTTTTCTTTTACAGGTACATATAAAAACGTTAAATATAGGATCACTATAAATAAAAAAATGAGCTACATGGGCAGCAATGAGATTTAAAATGGATCTGGATAACATTGAAGGGGTGCCAGAAAACAATCTTAGACAAAATCATATGTACTATATGTGTAAACTGTAATTAGGAATTTCGTTTAGGCTGCTTATAACTTCAGCTCTGCTGAATGCATTTTGATGTTACTTGCATTATTATTTAGATTATTTTTCAGGGAAGCTTTTAGTATATTCCATATCGTTCTACGTTGCCTTATTAAATACTTATAGGCGAAAGTTCAATATTCAATTGAGCACGATTAGGAAAGATTGAGGTATTTTTCAAAGAGTTATACTGGACGGATTTTGATGAGACTTTCATTATAAGTTAGATAATTCTTCAGAGATGATTTAAGTATATTTCATATCATTATACTATTGTTTTGTTTTAGAATTATGGGAGAAATTTCGATGATCAGGTTAACCTGGTAATGAAATAGCCGTTTTAAAAAGCTCCACTGCAGGAATTTTGGCGAAACTTACATTGTTAGTTAGACAATTTTTCAGGGATGATTTAGGTAGCTTTCTTTACAAAAAAGCTACCTATTGCAGCCGTTCGGAGGAAAGCGATTTCAAAAAATTTTGGTATATTTTCATCGATCATGACCCCCAGACCCCGAAACCACCCTCCGTTCAAAATTGATATATATATATATATATATATATATATATATATATCTGACCTATGTCACACTGTAACTCCCGTAATTATGAACCGATTTCGATGTAATTCGGTGTGTACATAGTACATACCAATGTCTCGACCGAGTTCGTTGGCCAGCTTCATCCGCCGTTTTGTTTCAAAATGGCGGCCATTTAAAATTTTTAAAAAAATTTAAAACTTGAAATGTGGTACCAAAAAATTGAAAATGGAAAAATATTTTTTTCTTATGTATTTGACCTTTATACAAAGATTTCGGAGCAGTTTTTGTTTCGTCTATATCTTAAAAAATGGCTGAGTTATGGCATTTTGAATTTCTAGCGTGGCTGACATTTTGAAACGTCCTGAATTTTGTCACGCGATAAAAGGCGTATTTATGAACCGATTTGGATGTAACTTCGTTTATACATAGTACATACCAATGTCTCGACTGGGTTCGTTGGCCAGCTTCACCCGCCATCTTGTTTAAAAATGGCGGCCATTTAAATTTTTAAGAAAAATTTAAATTTGAAATGTGGTACCAAAAATTGAAAATTGAAAAAATATTTTCTTCTTATGTGTTTGACCTTGATAAAAAGATTCGGGAGCAGTTTTTGTTTCGTCTATATCTTAAGAAATGGCTGAGTTATAGCATTTTGAATTTCTAGCATGGCTGACATTTTGAAACGTCCTGATTTTTCTCAAATAATTGCAGGCGTATTTATGAAGCGACTTGGATGTACCTTGGTGTGTACATAGTACATACAAATATCTCGACCGAGTTCGTTGGCCAGCTTCATCCGCCATCTTGTTTCGAAATGGCGGCCATTTAAAAAAATTAAAAAATAAAAAAAATTAAATGAGATACCAAAAAATTGGAAAATGAAAAAGATTTTTTTTGTATGTGTTTGACCTTAATACAAAGATTCCGGAACAGTTTTTCTTTCGTCTATATCTAAAAAAAAATGGCTGAGTAATAGCATTTTGAATTTCTCTTGTGACTGACATTTTAAAACAACCTGATTTTTGTCACGCGATAACAGGCGTATTTATGAACCTATTTGAATGCAACTTGGTCTGTACATAGTACATACCAATGTCTCGACCGAGTTCGTTGGCCAGCTTCATACGCCATCTTGTTTCAAAAGGGTTACCATTAAAAAAAATTAAATTTAAAATTCAAAATGAGGTATTAAAAAATTGGAAAATGAAAAAGATTTTATTTATGTGTCTGGCCTTGATACAAAGATTTCGGAGCAGTTTTTGTTTCTGAAAATTTGTTCTTTTGTTGCTATCTTAAAAAATGGTTGATTTATAGCACTTTGAATTTCTAGAATGGCTAACATTTTGAAACGATCTTGTATTTGTCACGCGATAACACACGTATTCGCCTATTTCGATGTAAGAAGGCATGTGGATAGTATACATCAACACCTCGACCAAGTTCGCTGGCCAGATTCATCAGCCATCTTGTTTCAAAATGGCGGCCATTAAATTAAAAAATATATATATATTTAAAGTGAGGTGCAAAAAAATTAGAAATTGAAAAAGGTTTCTTTCTTAAATATTTGATCTTGATATAAGGATTCAGGAGCATCTTTTGTTTGTCTTTACCTTAAAAATTGGCACAGATATAGCAGTTTCATTTTCTATTGTGGGTAACATTTTGAAAAATCTGATTTTTTGCATGCGACAGCACTCCTATATATTAACCGATTCCGATGTGAGTGAGCATGTGCACAGCAATTACTAAGGTCTCGACCAAGTTCACTGCTTAGCCTCATCCACCATGTTGTCTTAAAATGACAGGCACCTTAAGAAATTGCCGAATTTGGCAGCCAAATATAAGTTACTTTAAAGAAAAGCAGCTTGGATAAAGCTGACTAATTTCGCGAAATTCTCATTCATTATATTGATAAAAATTATTATTGAATCTCCTATATTCGGCTTCCACTAAATTGAGCTTCGTGTGTTTGCATGATATAAGTTGGCTTTTTTTAAATAAGGATTATGAAAGCTACCTCTTCCTTCCGGCACTGGCCGGAAGGACTTTTTAGTATTCTGCATATTGTTCTATCGTTTTTTACAAAATTTGCTCTAAGTGATCAATTAAAAGAGTTGGTCCGTAACAGCCAAAATTTTGTCTGATATATTAAAAAATATAATAGCCTAATGGTTTCGTATATTTTTCAGCATTGCGGAAGGAAATGTCAGGTAAAAAGCCCATATTACGCATTCAAACACACAGTCAAAGTCACCGATATATTTCGTTTCATTCAATGTTCGTTTAAACACACTGAACAGCGTAATGGGCAAGCGTGCTTTTTCTTAATAAAATACGTTAACAGGTACTGGAGTGAAATAAGCAAATGCCAATGCCATAGGTCAGAAACCGATTTGGATGTGATTGAGCACGTATACAAGACTTATCAATGTCCCAATCAAGTTCACTGGCCAGCTTCATCCGTCATAGTCCCGAATTTGACTAATTGAACTGTACTGTTTATCAAATGTATTCAGAGAGGGCAGCACAATGTAGAGATGTATTTGATTAAATGAAAAATATCCCCCACCCCCTTATTACTCTCGCCCTGCCAGTCTGTAGTAGTGTTTTGAGCAGGATTAAAAACTTTGTCGAATTGCTTTTCGAATAAAATTTGAAAAGAAGTAAACTTTGTTGAATTTTACTAAAATGATTTTCTTTTATTTTGAGAAAGATATTATGTATATACGCGCTTTATTTTAACGACGAATGTTTGATTCGGTTAAATTTTTCCAATTCAAAAGTCGTTACTGGATTGCGACAATAATCTTGTTTCAAAATGGCGGATAATGATGTAAAGATTTCAAATTCAAAAAGATGTACAGGAAAATTAGAAATCTAGATTTTGCTGAATTCTGAAGAAGCAAAAAATCCTTATATGATAGTAACTGTGAAATATGATGAAAGAATACGCAAAGACGTGGTTAAAAGAAAAAAAAAAAGAAAAAGACGTAGAAAAATAAATAAGACGAAAAAGACGTAAAGAAAAAAAATAAAGAAGAAGAAGAAATAATTATTATGATGTTTTATGACGTGAGAAGTATTTATGACGAATCTGTTTCGTCAAGATGAACTTTTAGAATTTTTAATCGTTAGTTGTCCAAAGAACTTTATTCTGCCAAACGTTGCTTTTTAGAAGATGATGTGCTTAACTTTAGACGCCTCACAATAAACTAAAGATATTTTCTTTTTTTTAAGAACTTTGGGTCCTGCTCTTTCTTTTTGCCTTTTCAGGTGCTCCTGTTGCTCCTACCAGCGGATCTACAGTGTCACTGAGGGCTGTCGACCGGTCAGTCTGGCCGATCTGTGGGAAAGCCTTTTTAGTATCCCAAGTGCCTTAATTAGCTTCCAGAGCAAGCTGCGTGCCTACAGCGCCTAGCAGGAACGATTGGTTATCGTAACTCTCATCATCCAGGCTCTCTAGAAATCGGCGGAATAGAGAAGGCGTGGCTTGGAGCCAGCTGCATAAGAGAAGCGGAGCGAGCTGTTGGAGAACTGAAAGGAAGCGGAAAACGAACAGAACATTGAATGGGGTGTTTTCCGCGTTAGAAAAAGGAGGGTAGACAATAAGTAATGACACTGATGTGCGATAGTTTAAGACGGCCACAAATGTAAAGATTGACATGATGCATTAATCCGTGTATATAGTTTGTATATAGTTTCAATTTGTAAATATAATTTACTTTAAAAATTACCAGTGTCAGGATTAAGTTTGTGTTAGTCTCATTCAATATGATATTTCAAGCCCTGATATTCGACATATATATATATATATATAGTTTCTATATTTCTCCATTTAATTTACGTATTACTAATTCATATACATATATATTTCCCCATTCAAGAAGGCGAAAATTTTGATACATTTTCTGACACATTTGTAAACATAAAAGTACGACAATTGCAGGTATGACTATGGAATTGATTTAAAATCGATCAGTTTGGTTTCATTTTCTGATAAATAAATTACATTTTGAGTTATAAGTGATTGCTGTCTCAGAACGGCAGATTTTTAATAGAATTTTCCGAAATATTTCCTGTGTTTACGAAAAACAGTTAGATTTCTTAGAGTCTTAATCAGAGTGTATGAATATTTGATACGTCTGCGTAAGGAAATATATATGTGTCAGAAAGTTGCCAGGTTGCATTTGAGAACAGCCTTAAAATGAAGATAATAATGTATGATTCATAATATGTGAGCTATGTTTTTTGATAAGACCGTTTTGCTCTTTGCCTGAAAGAAAGCGCCTTTCACACTGTCACTTATATATTCCAGAAAAATGTTTCATCACGAAACTTGATCGCATATATTACCATACTATACATAACATTGAAATTTTCGCCAAACTGTTAAGTTAGCCAGATATTTAACTTATTTTTGACAATATTTCATCTTTTCGCTAAGTTTGGTGTTAATTTAACGAATGTGTGTGCGTAAGTATAGGTTTAAATGCAATTTGACATCACATCGGAATGCTACACATCTTCGAGGTTTCTGTTTTAGCATATGACATCATCGTTTAATGACATAACATCATGACCTCAGCACGGACACGTGTTTTTATAATACAGATTTGTATTTCTAACAAAAAATTTTAAACAATGCAAATTTTTAAAATATTTTAATTCATTGTTAAATCATATTTGTTACTTTTCATTATTAAATACATTTTACTTACTAAACGATGCTGCATATACATTGTTATTGCATTGTTAAAATTTTAAGTTTCAATATTAAGCATCATTGTTGTGCACATTGTTGTTGTAAATATGACAAATGTTTTCAAAGAAGTTTTGTTCTGGTAAAAATCTTATTGCTTGAAGTTTGCTAAGAGCTAACGATAAAATAATTTTTGTTATTTTATAAGATTGTTCCTGTTTGATATATGATATTGAGAAAGATGAGTTTCAAAGGTTTCTTCGAGAAACTTACGTAAGTATAGCTTTTCTGAAATACATTACCTTTATCTTTGAACGGCGGTATAAATTTGTTAACTGAATTGTATCTAAAATTACTTTTATTCGGGACTTAAAAAAATAACTCTAATTTTGGGCACAAGATGAATTGTGTTTAACTAAGCAAAATGAACTCTGTAATATATTGCTAAAACACTAAAACCTAATTTCTATATTTAATTATACAAAACTATATTATTTCACGAAATGTAAAATTTCATTTTGAATCGTCAAAAAAAAAAAAAAAAATTATTTTAGCTCTTGAAATGTTAAAGTGACAAAAAATAATATTCTGAAAATTTAGTCATATAATAAACTGTTATGTTAAAATCGGACTATCTGCTTGTGTTTTACATTTATTCCTACAAGAATAGGATAAAATACTAGATGAAAGAAACACCAATTACTTGTCAGGATGTGACAATAACTTTTGAAATTTGGAAATTTAAATTAATTTTCGAACTATTATTATTTTAAAGTTTTAGTGCAGTTTTGGCCATGGTGGCAATTAAATTATTATTTTTTTTTTGTTTAAAAAAGGGCAGAAAATGGGAAATAATGGGAAGATCAGGTTATTAATGCCATTTTAATTAATATTTAAAAGAAAATTACTTTCAATTTATTTATAAAGTGGAAAATACATTTATATGAAATTATATTTTCCAAGAATGTTTGATAAAAATAAAAATCCAATTTTAAATGTTCAAGTTTCGTGAATCAGTTTGTTGTATTCTACAGAACAAAAAAGTCGTCTGTCGACAGATTTATATCAAGAAGTCATTACACCGTACCTTTTTTTGTGCTTTTTTTCTCCTTAAGTTTTACATTCTACAAGAAACTTCTAAATTCATTATTACACAACATCAGACAACATTTACTTGGCATAGGTCTTTAAACTTTGAAGACCAAAATCAATTATTTTTCCAGAGCGCTTACTGACAGAGTGACTTTTGATTCCCCTCTAATAAAAAGAAGAAAAAAATTTGTGCTGAAGTAACATTATCACTGTTATATATTAATTTTCATACACATGTTTTACGTAAGTTCTGGGATATAGAAATTTAAAAAACTGTTGGTTTTTTTAGTTCATGGATAACTATAAAATCAAATCATCGGAATCTATTTATTTCATGAGTTGTAATTAGTAATTTGAAAGAACAGGGTTACACGCTAAAAAATGCGAATATTTTTTAATCTATGAAAATCTATTATAACGATGAACAAATATTTACAATAAACTCTTGTATCCACAATTCCGATAAGCATTCTTTGTCTTTAGAAATATCAGAAACCAATGTATTTTCGAAATTTAAAGGTATCATTTATAAACACAAACTCTCTTGACTTGCACAGGTTTTCAAAAATGTGTCTCAGTTGTTTTTAAAGCATATTAATCAGTATTCTCAACCCGGAATACTGTTTCAAAAAACATGCTTTAAAAACAAATGTGATAAATAAACAAGATTTTCAAAAATGTGTTTCTAAGTCTTTTTAACGCTTTCCAACAAAGCTGAAAAGTGTTTATGCATTCGGTTTGTCTGTGCGTCTGTGTATCTCTCCATGCTCTAACTCCTATAAATATACTCGGATTTTCAAGCAATTGATAAAGGATTTAGGTATTCAGGTACTTGACTCATTACTTCGTATTTATTAAACTCGCCATAATTCCTCTTATAATACCTTGTAGAAATAAAATTAAAACGGATTTGGAATCGTAAGAAATTCATTTTTAAAATAAAATAATAAAAAATTTTCAAAAATTTTCACAAAAACGGTCATTTTATAATGTAAGCCATAAGCACTTTCAGTTATGTAACTGAATTCATACGTGCAAGAATAACAAAATAATATTAATTTTAATATTGATGTTAATTCCGTTCATTTATAATATATTTGTCTGCAAAAACATGATTGTTGAACACAAAAATGCTTACTTGCGAAAATCTAGTATACGATAAAAGTGCTTTTTAGATTGAGAAAACGCATTAAAGCACTTAAAAACGACTGAGAAACAGTGACAGCAAAAGAAACGTTGTTTTGAAAAATATTTCTTCAAATTTCCATAATGTTTTGGTTTTTTAAGGTTTCTAAAGCTAAATAACACTTTTCGGAATCGTGGGTGAATCGAATGAGATAATTATATGTTTTCGTATTTGTGTTAATATGATATTTTCCTAGAAAAAGAAACATTTGTGTTAGGTAGCTTTCTTTCCAAAAACCTACCTACTGCAGTCGTTCGGAGGAAAGCGATTTCAAAAAATTTTGGTATATTTTCATCGATCATGACCCCCAGACCCAGAAACCACCCTCCGTTCAAAATTGATATATATATATATATATATATATATATATATATATGACCTATGTCACACTGTAACTCCCGTAATTATGAACCGATTGCGATGTAATTCGGTGTGTACATAGTACATACCAATGTCTCGACCGACTTCGTTGGCCAGCTTCATCCGCCGTTTTGTTTCAAAATGGCGGCCATTTAAAATTTTTAAAAAAATTTAAAACTTGAAATGTGGTACAAAAAAATTAAAAATGGGAAAATATTTTTTTCTTATGTATTTGACCTTTATACAAAGATTCCGGAGCAGTTTTTGTTTCGTCTATATCTTAAAAAATGGCTGAGTTATAGCATTTTGAATTTCTAGCGAGGCTGACATTTTGAAACGTCCTGAATTTTGTCACGCGATAAAAGGCGTATTTATGAACCAATTTGGATGTAATTCGGTGTGTACATAGTACATACCAATCTCTCGACCGAGTTCGTTGGCCAGCTTCATCCGCCATTTTGTTTCAAAATGGCAGCCATTTAAAATTTTTATAAAAATTTAAAATTTGAAATGTGGTACCAAAAAATTGAAAATGGAAAAATATTTTTTTCTTATGTATTTGACCTTTATAAAAAGATTTCGGAGCTGTTTTTTTTTTCGTCTATATCTTAAAAAATGGCTGAGTTATAGCATTTTGAATTTCTAGCGTGGCTGACATTTTGAAACGTCCTGAATTTTGTCACGCGATAAAAGGCGTATTTATGAACCGATTTGGATGTAACTTCGTTTATACATAGTACATACCAATGTCTCGACCGGGTTCGTTGGCCAGCTTCACCCGCCATCTTGTTTAAAAATGGCGGCCATTTAAATTTTTAAGAAAAATTTAAATTTGAAATGTGGTACCAAAAATTGAAAATTGAAAAAATATTTTCTTCTTATGTGTTTGATTCGGGAGCAGTTTTTGTTTCGTCTATATCTTAAGAAATGGCTGAGTTATAGCATTTTGAATTTCTAGCGTGGCTGACATTTTGAAACGTCCTGATTTTTCTCACGTAATAACAGGCGTATTTATGAACCGACTTGGATGTACCTTGGTGTGTACATAGTACATACAAATATGTCGACCGAGTTCGTTGGCCAGCTTCATCCGCCATCTTGTTTCAAAATGGCGGCCATTTAAAAAAATTAAAAAATAAAAAAATTTAAATGAGATACCAAAAAATTGGAAAATGAAAAAGATTTTTTTGTATGTGTTTGACCTTAATACAAAGATTCCGGAACAGTTTTTCTTTCGTCTATATCTAAAAAAAATGGCTGAGTAATAGCATTTTGAATTTCTCTTGTGGCTGACATTTTAAAACGACCTGATTTTTGTCACGCGATAACAGGCTTATTTATGAACCTATTTGGATGTAACTTGGTCTGTACATAGTACACACCAATGTCTCGACCGAGTTCGTTGGCCAGCTTCATTCGCTATCTTGTTTCAAAAGGGTTGCCATTTAAAAAAAATTAAATTTAAAATTCAAAATGACGTATTCAAAAATTGGAAAATGAAAAAGATTTTTTTATGCGTTTGGCCTTCATACAAAGATTCCGGAGCAGTTTTTGTTTCTGAAAATTTGTTCTTTTGTTGATATCTTAAAAAATGGTTGATTTATAGCACTTTGAATTTCTAGCATGGCTAACAATTTGAAACGATCTTGTATTTGTCACGCGATAACACACGTATTCGCCTATTTCGATGTAAGAAGGCATGTGGATAGTATACATCAACACCTCGACCAAGTTCGCTGGCCAGATTCATCAGCCATCTTGTTTCAAAATGGCGGCCATTAAATTAAAAAATATATATATATTTAAAGTGAGGTGCAAATAAATTTGAAATTGAAAAAAGTTTCTTTCTTAAGTATTTGATCTTGATATAAGGATTCGCGACCATTTTTTGTTTGTCTTTACCTTAAAAAAAGGGCTCAGATATAGCAGTTTCAATTTCTATTGTGGGTGACATTTTGAAAAATCTGATTTTTTGAATGCGACAGCACTCCTATATATTAACCGATTCCGATGTGAGTGAGCATGTGCACAGCAATTACTAAGATCTCGACCAAGTTCACTGCTTAGCCTCATCCACCATGTTGTCTTAAAATGACAGGCACTTTAAGAAATTGCCGAATTTGGCAGCCAAATATAAGTTACTTTAAAGAAAAGCAGCTTGGATAAAGCTGACTAATTTCGCGAAATTCTCATTCATTATATTGATAAAAATTAGTATTGAATCTCCTATATTCGGTTTCCACTAAATTGAGCTTCGTGTGTTTGCATGATATAAGTTGGCTTTTTTAAAATAAGGATTATGAAAGCTACCTCTTCCTCCCGGCACTGGCCGGAAGGACTTTTTTTTTACAGAGTATACATTAATGTATTTTCGATTGTTTAATAATATAATATTACATTGGCAAATGAGACCCACTCCATACGTTTGATCTCTTTCGTTGGCACCACGGCTGAGCGATTTCTGTTTCAGCCCTAATGAGACTTTTATTGCTCGTAGCGCCATCTATCACTGGTACATGGAACTAAATCCATGAATAAAAGTTAAAAAAAGAAAAAACTCCTGTCATTTTACATAAAACTTCCTAGAAGATTTTTTTTAATAGTTTTCATCATTTGCAGGTTATTGGAATTTAAAAACAGTCAATCAATTTTAGACAAAACATATTTCTCGAAAAAATATTTTTGAACAACGCTAAACTTTCTGACACATTTACAGTCTCTTGTTTTAAACGCAAGACTTTTCTCAAATCCAAACTGTCTATCTTCTGACCCATTTTTGAATTCATTTTTGTTTGCTAAATCAGACAATTGGCAGGTGCTCTTTTCAAATACTGTGCAATCAAACTGGTTTTCCGTTTTTTGGTTGGTTGGTTGATTGAGGTTTGAAGACACAAAGTCCCTTTAGGGATATGCTTCGCCTCGATTTTCGGTAATGGCCGAAGAATTTTCAGAAAATGCTGAAAAGTTTGGCCTTTTTAGAGGCGAGAGCACGTTACACGCTAAAAAACTGATGCCGTGAGAGAATAATCACTTATAATACCGAATTTATTCATTTATCGCAAAATTAAAAAAAAATCACTATTCTATTTTAAGTAAGATCAATAATCATACCCGTAAGTATCATGGTTCCGCGGGAAAAAATGAGTCAAAAAATATGTCAGAAAATTTCGTGTTCTTAAGTAAGAAAAAATGTTTTTTTTTTTTTTTTTGAGATCCGTCGTAAATATACATCACATGCAGGCATGATTATTAAAATTATTTGAAATCGAACAGTCTTTTTTGTTTTTAAGTGTCAAAAACAAAAGCTCTAAAACAAAAGCATCAAAAACAAAAATGTCAAAAAAAATGCAAAGAAAGTGTCTGTTGTGTGTGTGCGAGGGGGGTGGGGGGTGGGATGGATTTTGAATTACAATATTAGTTTGAGTATGATGACAGTTTGAGACAGTGCAGTCCTTTTATCATTCAAATTTGGTTCAAAGTTGACAAAATTTACAAACATTGATATTGATATTTGACATTTTTACTGAAAAATAAAAATAATTATCTATTTCAATTATGCAACTTGCAGAAGTTCCAATTTTTAATGACAAAGAGTTGATTAAATTGCAAAATGTAAGAAAATTGAAAAAATAAAATAGAAGTATAGATATTTAAAAAAATACCCTTCTATTAAAGCACTTAAAAATACAAAATTTTTTTTGAAGGAAAAGTCTCGAGCTCAAAACAAAAAATAATGATGTGCTGATAGAAATACCCCAAGTAAATTGGATTTTTAACCGCAATCAAAATATATTATAATTTTATTTGTTCAATTTTTTCTCGTGTTTCAATAAATTATTATCGGTGTCTTTTATTATAATTGACCGATTAATTCATAATTAAGATTAATTCTAAATTCTTGATTAATTCTAAAAATATTAAAGATTTGTATTATAATCGGAATCATACAAAACACATCAAGAAGTGAGTGAAAAATCGATTAAAAAATTTTACATTTTTGAATATTAAATCATAGCATGTAAAAAATACTGTAAACAATTCCGAACTCTAAACTTTTTAATGATAATGTAAACAATCTGAAATCAAATAACAATTACTTTATAACAAAGGAAATTGAAAAGAAATCTACATTGTTGAAAAGGTTAAAATAGCACCGAAACATTTTTAAAACTGTTACTTTCAATGCTAAGTCACATTGTTGTTATAACAATGATAGAAACTTTCAATTTCTTTTTGTTCTGGTAAAAACCTTCTTGCTTGATGTTTGCTAAGAGCTAAGATTAAACGATTTTTGCTTTAAAACGTTTGATATTCTTAAAGATTGTTCTATTTTGATATATGAGTTTAAGAAAAATGAATTTTAAAGGTTTCTTAGAGAAATTTACGTAAGTAACAGCATTTTTCAAAAACAGTTTTTGTAAGACGACATACATTAGCTAACTTGATACTTACCATACAATCCCTTTCAGGTCATAGTCATTGCACCAAATGGTGACAAAAAGATTAATTATAGTAACACTTTTTTTGCTTTATTTCATTGTTACTGCATAGTTAAAGTTATATAGTGGCCATATTAAACGCCGTAGCTGAAGTATTTACATATGTATAACTGCATAATATAATATGGCATAGATACAGATATAATATATTATATTACTTGATAAGTATATAGTTTATTGCTAAAGTCGCCATATTGATATTATGTATTTAATGGATGCAAATTATATTAATGCTTTATATTATTTTAGTTTGCTACTATCTTATTTATCCATTAAACGATAGCCCCACCAGTGGCCAAGAGGTTCTGCTCTCGAATCTGGTAGACGGGAGGTGCTGGGTTCCATCCCAATCGCGCGGGTCGTCTTAATCGTTCGGAGTTTTCGTGGTTTACTTCGAACCTTGGTTTTCCAAGCGTAAATACGGGTTAGGTTCCCTTAGAAAGACCCCCACGGAGGGCACCCACCCCCTTAGGGCCTATATCTCTCGTGTTGATAATTGGCCGTCATAAAAACAACCAACCAACCATTTAACGATAGTATGTATGTATTAAATGTACATTAAATTACAACTACCGTTTTGAAATTGACGTTTTAGATTCTCTTTTTACCGATCTATCTTCTGGCCACGTATAATATGTAAGTACAGCTTACTTCAATGTATTTAAAATAACATCATCTCTCATATTGCACATAAAATCCGTTGTGCATCTCTTTGATTTAAGAGTATACATAGAAAAAAAATGCAGTGAAGATATTTTAAGTAACAATGATAAAAAAAAATTACAAAACTTTATTTTTTACACTGAAAAAAAAACGTTAATTTTATTTATTTAAATAAAATTTCATTTTGTATATTCTTAAATTACTACACTGTAAAAACATCCGTACTTTTACGGAAACTATTATTAGAATGGTAGTTTAACTAGACTTTTAACAGTGTTATCTCTCAAAGAATCCAGATGGAATTCATACACGCTACGGTTTGATGCATTAAAAAGAAAACAAAAAACCCCACCAAATTGTCTGTATTAAAATTTATATTTTTATGGCAATTTTTCATAGTACACTGTAAAAATAATCAAAATTTCGTTTCTGTGCAGTTGTTGCAGTATATTCATTTCATTTCTCAATCCTGAATGTATTATTTATTTATAGATTTTAGGATACTATATATTCTTAATTAAACGTTTTATTAACTTATTAATGCAAGAGTAACAAAATAATATTAATGTTAAAGCTGTTAATTATCACGCTTGTCCATAAAACATGTTTCATGAACATGAAAATATCGTACTTGAGGATGGATAATATTCAAAAAAGTCCTTCCGGCCAGTGCCGGGAGGAAGAGGTAGCTTTCATATTCCTTATTTTTAAAAAGCTAGCCTATGTTATTCAAACACACGAAGCTCAATTTGGTGGAAATCGATTATAGAAGATTCAATACTAATTTTTATCAATACTAAGTCCTCATGAATGAGAATTTCACGAAATTAGTCAGCTTTATCCAAGATGCTTTTATTTAAAGTAACTTATATTTGGTTGCCAAATTCGGTGATATCTTGAAGTGCCTGACATTTTAAGACAACATGGTGGATGAGGCCGACCCGTGAACTTGGTCGAGACCTCAGAAATTCCTGTACACATGCTCACTCATATCGGAATCGGTTGATATATACGAGTGCTGCACAGCAAAAAATCAAATTTTTCAAAATTTCACCCGCATAAAGAAATTCAAACTGCTACATCTGAGCCATTTTTTAGATAAAGACAAAACAAAAAAAGCTCTGGAATCCTTATATCAAGTTCATATACTTAAGAAAGAAATCTTTTTCAATTTCTAATTTTTTGCACTTAACTTTAAATGTAATTTTTTTTAATTTAATGGCCGCCATTTTTACACAAGATGGCCGATGAAGCTGGCCAACGAACTTGGTCGAGACATTGCTATATACTATCCAAATTCCTTCTTACATCCAAATAGGTTAATAAATACGTGTGTTATAGCGTGACAAATATCAGATCGTTTCAAAATGTCAGCCATGCTAGAAATTCAAAGTGCTATAACTCAGCCATTTTTTAACATATAGACGAAACAAAAAGTGCTCCGGTATCTTTGTATTAAGATCAAACACATAAGAAAAAATCTTTTTTATTTTCCAATTTTTTTATACCTCATTTTAAATTAAATTTTCTTTTAATTTTTTTAAATGACCGCCATTTTGAAACAAGATGGCGGATGAAGCTGGCCAACGAACTCGGTCGAGGCATTGTATGTACTATGTTCACACCAAGTTACATTCAAATCGGTTCATAAATACGCCTGTTATCGCATGACAAAAATCAGGTCGTTTGAAAATGACAGCCACAATAGAAATTCAAAATGCTATAACTCAGCCATTTTTTTAGATATAGACGAAACAAAAACTGTTCCGGAATCTTTGTTTTAAGGCCAAACACATAAGAAAAAATCTTTTTCTTTTTCCAATTTTTTGGTACCTTATTTTAAATTTTAAATTAAAAAAAAATTTAAAGGCCGCCATTTTGAAACAAGATGGCGGATGAAGCTGGCCAACGAACTCGGTCGAGACATTGGTATGTACTATGTACACACGAAGGTACATCCATATCGGTTCATAAATACGCCTGTTATCGCGTGACAAAAATCAGGACGTTTCAAAATGTCAGCCACGCTAGAAATTCAAAGTGCTATAACTCAGCAATTTTTTAAGATATATACAAAACAAAAACTGCTCCAGAATCTTTGTATAAAGGTCAAATACATAAGAAAAAAATATTTTTCCATTTTCAATTTTTGGTACCACATTTCAAATTTCAAATTTTTTAAAAATTTTTAAATGGCCGCCATTTTGAAACAAAATGTCGGATGGAGCTGGCCAACGATCTCGGTCGAGACATTGGTATGTACTATGTTCACACCAAGTTACATTCAAATCGGTTCATAAATACACCTGTTATCGCATGACAAAAATCAGGTCGTTTCAAAATGACAGCCACGCTAGAAATTGAAAGTGCTATAACTCAGCCATTTTTTAAGATATAAACAAAACAAAAACTGCTCCGTAATCTTTGTATCAAGGTCAAATACATAAGAAAAAAATATTTTTCAATTTTTAATTTTTTGGTACCACATTTCAAATTTTAAATTAAAAAAAAAAATTTAAATGGCCGCCATTTTGAAACAAGATGGCGGATGAAGCTGGCCAACGAACTCGGTCGAGACATTGGTACTATGTACTATGTACACACCGAGTTTCATCCAAATCGGTTCATAAATACGAGAGTTACAGTATGACAAATATCAGATATATATATATATATATATATATATCAACTTTTGAACGGAGGGTGGTTTCGGGGTCTGGGGGTCATGATCGATGAAAATATACCAAAATTTTTTTGAAATCGCTTTCCTCCGAACGGCTTCAATAGGTAGCTTTTTGTAATGAAAGCTACCTAAAACCACTATTCTGGATTGAGAAAACTGATTAATAAATTATAAAAAAATAGTTGGAAAAGTTTAATGAAATTAAGTTCCGAAAATGAGTGGCAGCAAAAGAAACTTTGTTTTTATAAATGTGTCTTGAAAAATTAAATTAAAAAAAAATAAAATTCGTTTAATACATATTAAAAGGATGGGGAAATGTAGAAGATACATATTCAATTACTTTGATCTAAAAAGGCTTCAATAATATTTAAGAAGGTCTATATTTTTATATAAGTAAAATGCAAATATATTTCTATGAGTATATTCCGATTGTGTATGATGAATTATAATTGCTGTTTATCTTATACTTACATTTCTATGCCTATATTTCTCTAATATATATTTTCAGATATCGATCTCGTAAAGATTTCGATGACGATCAGGATAGTAGAAAAGAAAAAAAGTATTGGAAAATTTTGAAAAGAGAAGTTGTAGTTGATAGGTATTGAAATTTTTGATAATTTTCTTTTTTTTTTTCATAAATTTCTATAGCATGTTTTGTTAATTGTCTGGTAAATCTTTCATCTGTGCTGAATTATTTTATCATAAAACTATGCACGCAGTAAAGAACACTTTTAAATATTTTTTGTATGCTTCCCTTAAATTTCCAAAATGAAAACAGAGATATTTTTTCCCTTAAATAATAACGGGCGAGAGGGTAAGATTAAAACAAAAATTAGTAATTAAAATAATTAATTAAAAAATAGATTCCTATGAATGAAAAAATATCTTTTAAGAGTTAGAATAAAACACTTTGTTTTGTAAGTGTGGTGTTTAATCATTTAACTCTGGTCTGTTAAAGTGTTGTGATATTCTTATTTAATAATGTAATACCTTATTTAAACTCTATTAGCTAGTTATTTTATATATAATATAAGCTAATTAATTTTATACTCTATTACTTTTCTATATGTAAACTTCTGTCTCTAATAGTGATGCTGTATCTCTACAGATATATAAGTAATATGCTCTAGCTTATTTCATATTACATTGTTTTGAGAAAAATGTTTTTTATTTGTGTTTAACAACAAAAATAAATCTAACTAATTAATGATAAAAAATTCCACAGAAAGTATGTGTTCACAGGACCGGACGAATCGTGTCTAACTGTCACAGCTCTAATTTGTAATTGTGCCACTTACTGTGTCTATAAATTTTATTTGAAACATTTTTAACGATATATTGTTTATTTTCAATTTAGTGCATTTTTAAAATTAAATCCGAATCAATTTTGAAGGGTAATCTTATATTTTTAGAGTTTTATTTGATATATAATTATTGACTGAAAAAATGGGTCGTGCCGTAGATAGAAAGTTAACAACTTCCTAAATAGCTCAAAAAATTAAGCAAAAAATACAAATTAGAGTAGAAAAGAAGTCAGTCATTTGCAATGTAACAATCCGTTGCCAGTATTACCTGTGTATAATATATATATATGTATATATATAGAGAGAGATTTATATATATAGATATATAGAGTCACCGAGAAAGGTGTTCCTGATTTCCAATTAAAATAACTAAAGCTTTAATACAGGTAAATGATTTATTTTTACACTGTTAGATTAAAAAAATCTGTGAAGTTTTTTACATTACTTTATTTTTTTATTATTAAATTTCAATATGAGCTCTTCCTTTTCCCCAGCAAGCATCTAACAGGTAGTCGATCTCCATCCAGGTGCGCTTTAAACTGGTTAAACCAATGAACACTGGTATTATTTGTTGGTGAATCTTCTCCATACGTACGGCGAAAAGGACATTGTACCACAATAACAAACTTAAACTGGTTGTACCACAACACGCACTTCGCTTTCTGCTGTACACTCACCATGATTGCTGTGAACTGACTGAAGAGTGAAATGGCATCGAGTCAAAAACTGGCGTCGACGGATGCGCGCAATCACGTCAAGTTCAACGCTATCACAACTGCCAAAACTTCATCAGATGTTCTAAGATTTCACGTTGGTTTCTTACCGATTGATTACATATTTGTCGTGCAATTTATTTCTCAATCAGGAACACATTTTCGATTATCTTGTACATAAAATAGCAATAGTGGAAAAAAACACGAACATGATGAAACCATCAACTCCGTGGGCTGGATAAAATTTGTAAAGATTGTAAAATATTAAAATAACTAGAATAACATGTAACATTAATTGCACTAATATAAAACTTAATTGAACGGGATCACTCAATTCCATTTGATATTTAACGATATATATATATATATATATAAATATATCATGTCTGTCGAAATCATAGTTACGAGCACAGCAACTACGTAGGGTAATTCCGGGATTTATGCTGCACATTTTTTTGAATTTGTGTATAGTGTTCCATGGTGGACATAAAAAAAAAAATCATGCTGTGCTATTTAATGTTAAATATACAACGAGTGCAGTGCGAAAAAAAAAATTATATATATATATATATATATATATATATATTTTTAACAATTTTTTTCTAAAACATTACACTGCGGCGCGTCACCCGTACATTCAGGCTGAGACGCCGCACTTGTGCGGTAGTTATGCCGCGCTTGTAATAAGAAGAAAATGAAATTCTAAATAAAAATGTTTAAAAAAAATTATATCTGGGCTGTAATTAACGATGTAATAACGAAATGAAACTAAATGAGTACAATGAAACGTATTAGTAGATTCAAATTAATAATTGTTCTCTACTTTCACTATTAAAATTATCGACTTATCTTTTTTTACATTAAATTTTAATTGTTATTTCAGCGACAACGTAACATCAATGTATTAGAAAGAAAAAAGAGAAATTGTGTTTACATAATTTATTTGTTAACCCTTTCGGGACCGGTGGCTTTTACACAAATTTTATTCGGCTGATACCACTTTTTTTTAAAAAAAAGCATCCTTTACTTAAATAATCATGAAAATGCTATAATAAAACAAAGCAAATGTTACTTTTCTTTTTTATTGGTGTAAAAAACAAATCTTGTAAGCTCTTTATGAAGGTGCTTATATGCACCCATGGTCCCGAATAGGTTAAGAGACCTGTTTTTGCGACTACAATCTACAGAAAAAACGTCGAAAAAGTACAGTCTTTATGTAACTAAATTTAAACACATGATGCAACGAAGCCAATTACACTTGCTCTTTTTGGAGTAGTTTGCAAAGAACGTCTGCGATACGCGTAATCCAATTTTTCATTATTATCATCTTGACTTCCATCTTTCATGTCCCTCTTAGTTTTAATTTCCCCCTTTTTCTCCTTTGGTTTTAGTAAACTTGATAACATGCCTAACATTGTTAGTCTGTGCAAAAAGAAAAGTTAATAACACTTAATCATCCCGTACGAAAGAAACTGCGGCATGTATACCGGAATAGCATTGTAGCATGTATCCCATTTTGCATAGTGCAGACGTCGGCCATCACAGTTACCTGCCATTGCTAAGAGGAGTGGCGTAACCAAACACACAGTACTCTATACAAACGCTACACTTAGTTTTGACTTCGAAATATTGCATGCATTTAGTAATTAGTGTGTGAAAAGTATTTAAACATAACGTGTTTAAAAGTTTAGACAGCGAAATTTTGCACTTACGTCAAATTAAGGATTGTACTTCTACAAGTAAACATCGAAATGGGATTCAAGCTATACACTGGTTAAAATAATCTCATTGCACACCTATATTGTGCGTTTGACGATCATCTATCGATAATTACAAGAAATACAAGGGTAGCGGCATCTATCCCGTATGCGGCGACTCTCCCGGAGTTACCCTAATAAAAAAAATGTAATTTTAACAAAATAGTTCTCACAATCTGTGAAAATACTGGCATAATGATATATAAGTTCAAATCTATTAAAAATATATTTTTACCCTTAATTTGAATTTATTTTTCAAAAACTTTATCATTGTAAATGCACATTTTTGGGAAAATAACGCATATCGAGTAATATTTTTTTAGATACTTCTGTCCCAGGAATTCGGTTTGTTTGTCCGCCTCTTTGTAAGACTGTCTGAGTTCTAACTGGCGTAAATATACTCGGATTGCCATGTAATTGATGTATGTTATTGAGGTTTTGTATAGCATGATCAGTATTGAAATTGAATTATGTAGCATTTATATTTTTAGAGAAACGCTCAACAGAATTCCACTACTTTTTGGTCTATGGGAAAAAATGGTTTGCAGTGTATTTTAATGATGCTATTACTTTTCAAATTTATTGAAATTGATACACATCACTGAGGGACCCTATAAGAAGCTTGCTGTGTGCATAAAATTTTATAGCTCATTTACAGGAAGACAAAAAATAATTCGGTTACAGTACTGTGCTTGAGGAATAATTATTGATGTGCGTTTCAACTGTAGTATGCGTTTTTAAATTTCACTAATACTTCTTGGTGTGTTTATATTCTACAAAGTCTGTGCATAAATTCTACAGGGCTGCACATAAGAATTTGAGCACATTTTCGTTTATTGACGGAAATTCTTGAAAGAGAAATTTCAGCTGCGTTATGTGTTTCCCAATGAACTAAATTTTAGCACACCATGCAGTTTAATAAACAAATTTACGGATCATGTGCACGGCTTACCAAAAGAACTTGATTAAACTTCTATTTTTATGGACGTTAATTACTGCTATTAGAGCTTTAAATATTTTAAGGGTTTTTCATTTTTTTTTAGATTTTACACCTTATTAAACGGGGAGATTTTATTACATTATCCTGAATATGTTGGAAAATATTTCTTAATCTTTCCATGACGCATAATTTTTCTTCATTCTTTATATTTATTTATACGTCCCAAATTGGTTTCAGATTCATGTTTGATTCTGCTGAATTTGATTACAAAGTTGAAGCGGCCTTCAAGATAATGAAAAGGTCTTCTGAAGTTTGTGAAGATGCCTTAAAATGGTTTGAAAGTGACATGAAAGTAGAAAGAGAAAAGGTATGGAGAAAGCTGATGAGAGAAAAGAACATAGATTTGTAAAGCGCCATGCCATACTTGATTAAGATAAACCAAGCCGACGCTGCCTGGCGGGCTATGGATGATTTATCTAGAGAATATGTTTACGAATGGCAGCGTAGAGTTAATTTCACCATCTTGGAAATGTTTATTCTTAGACATAAAGCGTAAGCATTATTATTGTTATTATTATTATTATTATTATTATTATTATTATTATTATTATTATTATTATTATTATTATTATTATTGCTAGTAATAGCATTAATCATTAACGTTTAAAACAGGAATTTCGAGTAATGCAATGGTAATTTTTCTAATAAGATACAAATAGATGCGTTCAAAAATCGTATTGTAATATAAAACATGCAACGTGATAATAGATAATATAAGTGCACTTTTAAGATCAGATTATCTCTAGAACTAATTTCACTGGGTTCGATGCTATTGACGAGTCTAGTAAAATTAAAATACTCTTGATATTTTCTAAGTATTTTAGAAAATTCTCAATTTTCTTATTTTTAATTTAAAATAAATGGTATGTCTAAAATTCTTACATTTTTTTTTTTAAATTTTCAATCACAAAATCATTTTAATCAAATATAACTGCACAGATCAAATATTGATTATTTTACAGCTTGTAATTTAAATGAATAATTATTCCTTTCTTGATTTACTAAATTCTAAATCTTTGCAGACATTGAATAATAATAATTAAGAAAAAATTGCTTATAACATTAACCATCACGAAAAGCCTCCGTTTAGAAGTAAAAATACAGCTTCAATTAAGCTTTTTCTCAAATTCAAAATAGCTTCTTTCTGACAGAATTTTTTTTTTTTTAAATATAAGAATTTATCTGCTGTTATTATTTAGAAAATAAGAAATCTTATGGTGTTTTATATTTTTTCTAAAGGCAAGTGATATTTTTAAAAATGTTGTCAAAGTACATTTAACATATTTTTTTTTCGGACACAACAGCTTCAGCAAGTCCGTCATGTGACAATAATCGAACGTAACTCAATATGTGAGCATTTGTTTTTAAAAGTGGGGCAAGTTGATTTAAAAAAAAAAATAGTTGGAGGTTGGTAAAAGTTATTGCAAATTAACATATAGATATTGTTTTTTTTTCTTGTGTTTAAAAATTACCTTAGACATGCCGTTCAAAGGAATGTATTTCTATCACACTCTAAGTCTGTAAAGTTGACTTTTAGCAATATTCATGTTGTATTCTTTATTTTCAATTTAGTGCATTGATCCGCGCATCCCTGACGAAAAAAAAAAAAAAAAGATAGAAACTTACTTTTAGACATTTAAAATTTCTTATTTGTGATATTTCTGTATAGCAATTTGTGACTTTACGCCTATCTACTTCAAACAAATGTTCCTCCCTAGATTCTATTCAGCCGGTATTGTCCGTTATCCGGAGAAATAACTAATCAGTGGTTTCGAGTTATTTAGCACTAAAAATATATGGAAATGACATACACAGATACAAAAAAGCTGTTTATTTTTTTCGCAAAAAAAAAAACCTGTCTGTCAAGACCCCAGTTAAAAACTATTATATAGAAATAATCTGTATTGACTACGAATTTTCTCTTATTTTATCAGATTTTGGCTTCAAACTCGGAATAAATACAGACTATTTCCATTTAATAAAATATTTTTTACTGTCTGCTGGTTGACACATTTTTGTGTGATAGCAACAATTTTTTTTTACAGTGCAGATGGCAAATTTGCCATAAAATAAAAATTTCAAGTACTGAAGACTTTAGTTGTCTAGATTTTGGCAAAAATGTTATGATAAAACAATAAGATAATAAGTAAGTAATATTATAAATCAACGATAAAAACGATATTCGGCCTCATTTCAAGTCTATAGGTGAATGATTTTGATGAAACGTTTTTAAAAATGTTTTTTGTTTAACATTTTTGTACATCAAGCGTTTCTCGTACATCAAGCGTTGCTCGTACATTTCCTCAGGATTGAACCAAAGAAAGTTGTTAATCTCTGAATTCATTTATCAAAACAAAGTCTCTTTTGTTCTAAACTTTCATAAAAAAATAGCAAAATTCAAAGCGAACCTCTTTACTTGCTTGAAACTTGTGTTAAAATTATTTATTATTTGTACAAATTTTGTTTCCATATTTATCATTTAGCTTTTGTATTAACGTTCTGACATAGAAAATATTACAGAAAAAAACAGAAAAAACATATTGTAACACTTAAAGTTCAAATGTTTTCTTAAAAAATGAAAATAGGTGTATCATAATAAAGTTTTGGAATAAAAGTGTTCGACAACTCACTGCAAAAAAAGACAAATGTTTCTTAACCGGTGACGAATGTAAATAGAAAAACTTGTTTTTCGAGTTACCAATAATTCTTAAAACTGTTTTTTATTATTAGAAATCTCAGAAACCAATATACTTTTGAGACTTTAAAAAGCTATCACGGATTTTCGAAAACGTGTTCGAGTAGCTTTTATAGCCTATTAATCCGTATTCTCAAACTAGAAAATCGGTTTTTAAGATAATGCATAATCTCAAATATGCACTTTCAGCTTCGTAATTTAATTTATGCATCCAGGATTTACAAAGGAACATTGTTTTTAATATTAATGTCAACGCTGTTAATTTATTATGGTTGTATGTAAAACATGTGTGTTGAAAAGAAAATTGTTTTTTTTTTTGTTTTTTTTTTTTTTTTTTTTAATAGCATCAGAAAACCTGTATTTTGGGTTAAGGAAATGGATTAATGCACTCTAAAACCGACTATTTAACGTTTATGAAAATCAGTGGTAGTAAAATTAGCTTTGTGTTTATAAACGTCACATTAAATCTCAGAAATACATCGAGTTCTGAGCTTTATAACGAAAAAGAATGCATTTTGGAATTATTAATAACTCGGAAGATGTTATTGTAAACTTTCTTTCCTGGTTATATTATACTTTTCAAGATTAAGAGACATTTGTCTTTTCTTTTGCAATTAAAGTTTTAAGACTTTTTTTATAATCTCCTTGAATGTTTCGTTAAAATTGTTGTAATATCTTTAAGATAGCTAAAGTAAGGTTTTTCAATAAGTTGTTTTTGATAATATCTTAAAATATTTTTTTCAGGTTACCTTTGTCTAAGAGAATCAAGAATACTCTTTTTAGAAAGAAGAAATAATGTCGTTTCAAGGCACTACTTCCTGATCGTGACTTTGATTTCCTGATTTGTGACTTTACCCGGATGTGACAAATAATTACCCGAATTGTGACTTTTCTTACACGGATTTTGACTTTGTTGTGTTGTCTTTACCATTATTTGACATCTCTTGTATTTGCTCCTTCTTCCGTATTTGATTGCTGCCATCTGCACCATCGCCTTCATCCTGTCCACGTTCTGATTCCCTGCAATTTTAAATAAAATTTTTACGCACTGAATGAATCTGTATCTCTTACATATTTTAGTTAACAAAGTTATCAATTTTCTATTCTGAGTTATTTTCTTTCATGTTTTCAGATATTTAATGTTTCTTCCTCAGGAAATATGACAACGTCAATTTAATATATAACCATTTAAGTCTTATTTTTGGGGATTTGTGACAAAAAGTCATTTTAAAAGTCTCTTTTTGAATTTTAAATATAATTTTCATAATAAAAATATTTCGTATAGTTTAGGAGATTGAACCTGTTTACTAAAAACCTGTGCACCCATTAAAAAAAAATCTATGGGTGAAAACGATTTTTACCCACAAAGCAAAAGAATAAATTTCGTTAATGCGAATGTTTAAAAACAAAATCTGCTTTTTTTGCGAGTGTTTTTTTTTCTAAGGAAGCTTTCTACATTCTGATGCATATAACTAGACATATTTTATTTTAGATTTTTTTTCAATATAAACAAAATGTATTACTCTAGAATTTGAAACTATCTTATTACAATTTTTTGGAACAAAATACTTCAACTTTCGCTATTAAAAAATGACGGCGAAGTTGAGCCTCGCCCCGCATACAGTTGTAATGTCCCACGCTTTTCTGTAGATCTATAATTCAGAAATAGAATTTATGATTAGTTTTATAATCAGTAGGTGTATAGTTACGATTGAAGCCGAGAAAAAAATGTCATTTTTTGTCAAAACGGAAAAAAAAATTCTGAAAAATTTCATTGAGATCAACCGAGTAGTATTTTCGGAAACAGGGTTAAAAAAAAAAGTCGTTTAAAAAAAAAGCGTGTAAAGATTTTTTTTTTTAATTTTTTTTTACTGAAAAACATTAAATTTTTTAAATTTTTGATTAATCAGCGATTACGAGGACAGAAAGGTTTACCTTCATGTTCCTCCAGTAAGAGTCCGTGAGTGTTCGCCCGAGAATGTATCTCTGCTAGTGTCATAGGAAACTCCTAATGTGTAAATACTCGTATGCGCAAATACCAACTGCGACGCTTTTTTTAAAGTCAAACAAACATATTTTAAAGAGAATATACATTTTTATTGATTTGTATATCTGTATCTTTGTAGGTCAAACTTGAATGATCAATTTTGCTATTTTGAGAGACATGTCTTTTATTGTACTAGTATTTTTTTTTTCTTTTTGCTTTAGATCACTACTAAAACTTTAATATAATTGCGGAGTGATGATTTCTAACAAAAACATAACTGTGAAAAAAGTTAGCCAAGTACCTTAAACAACAACAAAACTGCCAGAAAAGAAGTGATATGTAAGTGGGTGCCATGTTCAAATGAAATTCATTCAAACTTATCTACTGATGTGTTGTATCATTGTTTTAATTATTTAAAAATAAAAATTATTGATAGCATATTAATAATAAAGCTAGAACTTGGCAAATTTTTACCTACGAGTCATTTATTTTTATTAATGGTATTATTATATCAAAACTTGATATTTCATGTTCGGATGCCTTATTTTGAGTGTATAGAGGCTCCTGAAAGGGGTTGTATTTCTAGAGTGATAAACAAGGACAAGCGTATATGTATCTGTCTATTTGTCAGGCAGTAGTCTGTTTGTAATGATGTTTCCGTGGGGGGGGGGGGGGGGGGGATCGCTAATGTGATAATCAAAGACGAGCGGAAGTGTATCTGTGTGTGTGTTTGTTTATCAGTTCTTTAGCATGACTCATTTTTTATTATAATAACAATATTGCAAATTTTAAATGTAAATTTCCAACTGGGCGAAAAATGTCTGGGCCAGGATTCGAACCAGGGATCTCCTGGCTGAAGCCGCCAATGCGCTGCCATCTGAGCTATCCCGGACGAATCTGGTAGAACTTTCTCACCCAGCTAACCTTAATGATTATAGCATCTGGTCTGAAACCTGGTTCAGCTCAACAGAATAAATCTCCAGTAATGGAACTCCAGAAAACGCTGGATACGAAATTACACTATATTAATTTTAACACAATTAATCGAATTGGTAAATAAATCATATTAGAATATTAGAAATAAATCATATTAGAATCCTATTAGAATCTAATATGATTTATTTACCAATTAGAATAATTGTGTTAAAATTAATCTAGTGAATATTGGAAATTGTTATAATAACATTGTTATTAAAACTATCATCACCATTTTATTAAAACATGAAAATGACAGGCATATGACATTTATAAGTACTCGTAGGTAAAAATTTGCCAAGTTCTAGATTTATTATTAATATGCTATCAATAATTTTTATTTTTAAACAATTAAAACAATGATACAATACTTAAGTAGATAAGTTTGAGTGAATTTTATTTGAACTTGGCACCCACTTACATATCCCTTCTTTTATGGCAGTTTTTTTTGTTTTTTTTTTTTAAATGGAACTGAGCTCGCTTTTCTCACAGTTATGTTTTTGTTAGATATCTTTACTTTTTGTAAAGTTACAATATATGTAGACACTTTACTTAATGCTTTTTAATGTGTTTACATGTGTCTATTTCATTCACCAAGCAACATTCAATTTAAAATTGTTTCCCACAACAGAGTATGTGGTTGTCAATTTGCGGCAGAAATCTATATTTTAATACTGCTGTATTGAATAAATGTTTTGAAACGAAATGTATTGATTCGAAATTTTTATTTTTTCTGAAACAACAATAATCATATTGCTAATAAAATAAAATTATAAATTAATAGAAAATTTAAAATAAAAAAAATATTGTAAAATTTAAAAATAAGTTAAATTTAAAAAGTAATAAATTTGTTAAAATTATTTGGAATTTCTCTTGCTTTTCTTTTTAATGAAGTCGCTAATTTGTAGTTATAGTAAATAATCTTATTATATAAATCGTCTCTTCTCTGAAATTTTCACTTCGCCACCTTTCTCCGCCAACATATAATGTGTAAAATTATATATATATATATATATATATATATATATTAAATATTTTCTTCTGTTTTTTATAGTAATAATAATTAAAAAATCTAGATACCCTACCTCATGATTTTTTAAACAAGAAAGAAAAATCATGCGTTAAGCATACATTAATATAAATTTTCCTATACTTCCTGAATGCTTTAACGAAACTTCATTATTTAGGAAAACAAGGTAAATAAGATAACTAAGTAAGCATTTTCGAAAACGCATAAAACATTTAAAAATCTTATTTCAGCAGTTATAGTCCATAGCCAAATATGTATTCCAATTCTTTTGAACAGCCTTGTATTTGATTTGTAGGTTGATATATATACTATATACTGGGAAAATATAGTTTAGCAAGAAAACGCATAACAAGTTGAAATTTCTCTTTCAGCAATTTATACCAATTGGTGGAAACGTATGAATGACGTTTTCTGTATACCGGTAAGCAATTGTTTGTACTAGTACCATATGTCATATGTATGTAGCTATATAATTACGTACTTTTGTATTACTTGTTAATACTCTTAAGAAAATTTGTATATTTCATATGTATGTAGTTATACAATTAAGAATTTTTTGTATTACTTGCTAATATCTTAATAAAGTTTTTATCTTTTTAAGTGAATAAGACAAATTTTCTTTCGGTCCAGATTATGTGAAATTTCGGACTAACGGGGTTCGGACTGCCAAGGTTTAGTTTAAATGTATAACACGGATGGGATTGAATAAAATATTTTTGAGCATGCCAGTGTTGTAAAACCCTTACACAATACAAGGTCTTTTGTATGATCTTATACAGCGCCGATTTTTTTCTTATTTCGAACACACCGATATAACAGGAAAATAATCATTATTTTTACTTTCATTAAAAAGAAAAGAAACAATAGAATCTGTTACGCTAACAATAAAGACTAAAGATGTTTTTAAACTAATTGATTTTTAATTAAACTTAACAAGCTATAAGAAAATAAGTACTAGAAAATAACAGGATTCAGGCTAAGAAGCTTGAAAGCTTTCAAACAGAAGCTGCCTATCAACCAATGTAAAGAAAATTACGGAAGAGATTTTTATAAATTACTGCAAATTTGAATCTAGAACCAACATAAAAATAATTATTTCGCTTTCAAATGTAAATCGAAGGATTAAAAAGTACAGACGAGCAAATCCATTTTTAATAAGGAAGTTATAAATAATTTCGGTTAGAAATTATTAAATTAAATACAAATTAGGCTTAAAAAAAGTATTTAAAAGCTTAATCTATAGGGGAAAATTCATTTTATAAACAAACAGGAACAAACAGAAATGCGATTGGATCTCGTTGAATCCTTTGTTAATTTGCTCTAAGACAGTCACATATTCATATAATCCTTTGAAATTGCGTTTACTTTTTGAAATATGCAATCCAATTACGAACGTTTCGTTCGGATGTTTTAATTTAGCAAAAGCTTTAAATTTTATTTCAGTTAAAAAAAGTTCTCGATTTATGCAATTAGTAGGATAGTGTTTTAGTGATACTGGGTCAAGAGATGATTATAAAAGAGCTCTTTCCAAATAAACGATTTTAAGTGTTTTTAGTAGAAACATATTTATCAATTTGGAACGGTGTAAAGTAAATTAGGTT
This sequence comes from Maratus speciosus, assembly GCA_963932465.1. NCBI lineage: Eukaryota > Metazoa > Arthropoda > Arachnida > Araneae > Salticidae > Maratus > Maratus speciosus. The sequence continues at coordinate 677,737,849 of OZ010786.1, forward strand.
GCTACGATATTTTATTTAACACATTCGATTTATACCGGGAAAGCAAGTGTAAAAAATTCTACGTCTGTTGTTTTTTGATGTTTTTTGTAATGAATTTTCGTTTACAACTTTAGCAAAAATGAGGATATTTTAGCGAGATTTAGATCATGTTAATTTGTTTCAATAAAATGTAATGATATCCTGAATGATTCTGTCTAATTATTCTTAATATCTTTATTAATTGACAGTTAAAGTTGAAGTTGTGAAAAGGTTTAACAAATATTTTAAAGAGGTATTTTAAGTATTCAGTTCAATATTCGGCCAAACCGAAGGTCGAATAGTTTGATATTCGGTCTAAACGAATATTCGGTAATATGGCCGAATAGGCCGAATACAGAAAGCATACCGAATATTCGGTGCATCCCTAATATTAACATATAGAAATTGCACGTATTTCCATAAACTGATATTTATATATGTTACACTTTACAGCAGCGATTTTTAACCTGTGGTTCGCGGATCATCGGGGGTCCGCGAGCTTACAACTGTGGTCCAGTTTTTAATTCAGACCTTTTCCTCCGAGAGAAATTGCTGTATCTTCGGGACTACATTGGGATTACATTACATTGCGATTACGACTAGATTATGATTATAATCGGAGTAAAATCTCTTGATTATGATTATATTGCGATTATTTCGAAAATAAAATTAATGATTACGATTACAGTGCGATTACACTGTATTTGTAATCGATTATAATCGACTACGATTACACGATTACGATTATTCGAAGTCAGCTGTCAACCGGGGTCCAGTTTAGAATTCAGACTTTTTCCTCCGAGATAAATTGCTGTAGCTTCGGGACTAAGTGCACGGAGGGGGATGAGAAGTATTTGGAGAACAAGAACTTCTAATCTAGTATATCATTAATAAGCATAAAACCCCAAATCTCTCGGCGGAGACATTTCAACGCTAGGAGAAAAAAACAGCAAAGATATTAAATTTAATTTCATTATCTAATAATATTGTTCAGAACACAATCACATACTTGTGTGAAAATATTGAGAACCGATTGATTGAAAAATTAAAATTCATCCTGTGTTCTTACTGCTACTAGATAAAAGTTTAGATGTTTCGAAAAATGTTAATTTGATTGTTTTCTTTCGTTATGAATTTGGTGTCAAGATATGTGAACATTTTTTCTTTTGCAAATTTTTTTTGGCTCGCCAACAAATGCAGCACTATTCACATTGTACATGTATGTTATCTCCTCAAGAAGAAATCTGTAATTCCAATACATGCCTAGAAACAAAGAAAAACTTAACATCTCTGCAAAAAGCTGACAGGAGAACTTTTTTCATTGATGAGTGAGTAGAATAAAAAATAAAATTAATAATAATAAAACCTCTTTGGAAAAAGCAAAGCATTGTGCATTTTTTCACGTTCAAACTATTTTTAAACCTTTTCTTTTCCAAACAACAAACTTAGCCATCGATTTTTTCTGTTGTTATAGATACTTATAGCTGTATCAGTACTATTCTATATTTTCTTTAAATATTCTGTTCTTTTATCTTGTTTATTTCCATATATTTTTCTGTTGGACAAAAACTATTTCTATTCTGTTTTCTGTTTTGTTATTACTACTCTACTTTTGTTTTTCTGTAATTAAATATAAGATAACTCCGGGAGAGTCGCCGCATCCGGGATAGATGCCGCACGCCTTGTATTTCTTGTAATTATCGATAAATGGTCGTCAAACGCACAGTATAGGTGCGCAATGAGATTATTTTAGCCAGTGTATAGCGTGAATCCTTATTTTGACGTAAGTGCATGATTTCACTGTCCAAACTTTTAAACACGTTATGTTTAAATACTTTTCATACACTAATTACTAAATGCATGCTTGATTTTGAAGGCAAAACTAAGTGTAGAGTTTGTATAGTGTACTGTGTGTATGGTTACGCCATTCACCTTAGCGATGGCAGGTAACTGTGATGGCCGACGTCTGAACCATGCAAAATGGGATACATGCCGCACTGCAATTCATGTATACATGCCGCAGTTTTGTTTGTTTTTTTTGTACGGAATAATTAAGTGTTATTAACTTTTCCTTTTCTTTTTGCACAGACTAACCATGTTAGGCAAGTTATCAAATTTACTAAAACCAAAGACGAAAAAGGGAAAAATAAAAAGTAAGAAGGGCAAGAAAGATGAAAGCCAAGATGATAATAATGAAAAATTTGATTACGAGTAACGCACACGTTCTTTGCAATTAATGTTTAGAAAAGTACTCCAAAAAAGAGGAAGTGTAATTGGCTTCATTGCATCATGTGTCAAATGTAGTTATATAAAGACTGTACTTTTTCGACATTTTCCTGTAGATTATAGTCGAAAAAACAGGTCTCTTAACCCATTCGGGACCATAGGTGCATATAAGCACCTTCATAAAGAGCAAACAAAATTTGTTTCTGGCACCAGTAAAAAAGAAAAGTAATATTTGCTTTCTTTAATTAGAGCCTTTTCACGATTATGTAAATAAAGATAACTTATATTAAAAAAGTGGTGCCAAGCGAATAAAATTTGTGTAAAAGCCACCGGTCCCGAAAGGGGTAACACATAAATTATGAAATATAATTTTACTTTTTCTCTTTTCCCTCTCAAATACTTTGATGTAACGTTGTTGCTGAAATAACAATTAAAATTTAATGTAAAAAAATAAGCCGATAATTTTAATAGTGAAAATAGGCAAACAATTAATAATTTGAATCTACTAATACGTTTAATTGTACTCGTTTAGTTTCATTTTGTTATTACATCGTTCATTATAGTCCTGATAAGAATATTTTTTTTTATTTTTTTATTTATAATTTCATTCTGTTCTCATTACAAGCGCTGCATAACTACCGCACAAGTGCGGCGTCTCAGCCTGAATGTACGGGTGAAGTGCCGCAGTGTAAAGTTTTAGAAAAAAATTGTTAAAAAATATTAATTATTTGTTTTGAATTTTTTTTTTCGCAGTACAAGCGTTGTATGTTTAACATTAATTAGCACAGCATGATTTTTTTTTTTTTTTTATGTCCACCATGGGACTTTATACACAAACTAGGGGGCTCGGCCCCCTACGAGCTACGCTCGCCAACCCCCGTCCAGACACCGTACACTCTAAATGCACGCTAATTTGATCGGCTTTAAAAAGATTTCGAAAGATTGAATTATAATTTTAAAAACAGTGGCGATCTCTCTATAAGCGTATTTCTATTCATTTCTCTTTGATTGGGGAATTTTAACGCCAAATCCGTTGCGGTACTACTTGATTATCCCGTCGACCAATTTCGCCAAATTATATAAATCGCCAAACCCCTCGCCAAATTATACAAATTGACATAATTTTTATTTTAAATAACGAAAAAACAAATAAATTAGTACAACATTAATAAAAATACAAATAAAACGTCGAAATAAAAATAACTTGATGACGTAGACACGTGTAACAACATTTCAAAATAAGCTAATATAAAAGGAATTAAGTAAACAGAGTCTTTGTCTCCTGGTATTTTTTAACAAAGTGAAAAGAAAGTTCTTTTAAGGGTCTCAGGACTCTTAAAGCTTTAAAATTTTCGAAATTTTAATTTTTTTAGATATTAAACTCCCATCTTTTCTGAACATTTTGATGTAATTGTTTCCTCGAAATTCCTATTAGAACTGAAGTTATGGCTTTTACATTTATACACGTTCAATAGCTGAAGCGTCGTTTCGGAAACTTTGAAGCCATTTTTCTCCAAATGACGTTTTTGGGCATAACGCGCACGATAGCTCAAAAACTTATGAATATTTCTTCATGAAATTTTCAAAACATATGTTTCATGTTAGTCTGTATAAACTGAACCTAAAATTTCCTTTTTATTGTTCAAAACAATATTTTTTTAAGTGATTATACGGTTGAAATTTTCTTAATTTTGCATTAGCTAAATACAACTTTGTATTAAAAATATAAAAAAGCTTTAAATACAAATTTATTTATGTTCAGGGTAATTATTACAATCTGAAGTATAAGTAGGCGCCAAAATTTTCATTCTAGTTGCAATACTTATTTTGTAATCGTGCACGTAAGCTGTTATAGCAATTTTCTGCACGTCAGATGTCTGACATTTTGGAGCATCCTGTAAATACTAATTGTGCATCTTGCAATTATTTAGGTTCGTGAAATGAATGAACATAATTTGTTTGCTAATTTGTTTGCTCATCAAATGTCTAACAGTTTGGAACCCCCTATAAATGCTAATTCTGCATCTTATAATTTTTTAAATACATGAAATGAAAGAATATACTTATATATTTTATTTCAATTAAAATTGTGTCTTAAAATCAAATACATTTTTAGATATTAAATGTAGAAAATGGTCTTTATTTTTTCATTTTTTCCAATTTTAAGAGTCCTGAGACCCCTTAAATGAGACATTTTAAATTAATCGTTTTTAATCTGACGTAATTTTGACCAAACTATTCTTTCTCTTTTTAATATTCACGTGAAAATTCTTGTGTTAGAAATGAAATATTATTTGCGCTTTCCTAAAAAAAATAGTTGAAAAGTATCCTCTTAAAATATCAAATAAATGTCTAGCGCAATTTCTAAATTTAAACCGTTTTGCAATATTATTTTGTGTTCCTTTTATGTAATAACTGTAATGTGACTTAAATATGACGTAATTTCTCCTATTTAAGACTTCTAACGCATGTTAATAAATTTATTGTTTTACAAATTCCTTTCTCTCTTAAAATTCACGTGTAATTATAGTTTTTATGACGTCATTTATAATAAGTTCCTGCTTTTTGTACATAATTATTTAATTCTAATTCCAAATGTTCTTTTCTGTTTATAATAGTCACGTGTAAATAAATTTTTAATTTATTTACACGTATAAATATTTTTTTTTAAGCAAATATTATTGTTTCCGCTGTTTATACAGTTGGCAACAGTTTAAATTAATATCACTTTCTAAAATCTGTTAAAAATATCTCTAGAAATGCTGAAAATCTGAATTTAAAACAGAAATAAAACCTCAAAAAATTAGTCAAAATAAAAAAATTAATGCAATCTGCACTCCGGCAAATTCTAACGCATAAAATGATCTAAAAATTATTAAATTCCTATGAACAGTTTTTGCTCCTATAAAACTTTTTTAGTGGAACGATTTTCTCCAACTTTAGCATTAAATATCGCTTAAAATAATTCTTCGATTTGAAAACTGTCTGCATCAGCGTGTTTATCAAACATTTCTGTATAATACTACCGATTTTCATATTTTTGTATGCATTATTTTTCTTAATATTAACGAAGAATGATCTCCGGTCACAAAAAATTCAAAACCGGCGGCGGCGGCGGCGGCGGTGACAGCGGTAGTTACTTTTTTTTAGAATAGAGAGATTCAAAAAAATGTGCGGCATAAATCCCGGAATTACCCTATATGAAATCGCCCATTATTTGTTTCTTCATTTACCTGTAATGAATTTTGCTACTTTTATGTTAGCGTTTCACAGTTGATAAACTGTTAAACATTGTTTCCGTCGCCATCATTTGTACGGCATTCATTTGATTTAACATATAAACATTTTACTCGTTTCACTTCAATTGCATACCTTTTACCCATGTCATTTAGCATACAAAAATGCATAAAAAAATAAATAATAATGACAAAGCCAAAATATTTTATTTCAACACCCACGCTTTATTTCTAATTGACGCACGCGGAAAATAGAACCTGCTATGGGTTGAGGGAAAATAAAAATAAAAATAACTTTATTAACCCGGAAGGAGTCGCGCGGTGTATGACATATCCAGGATGCGTACAGTTTTTACAATTGTCACCACTATTTTTTAAAAAGTAATTTTCAACTTACTTTAGCGCATAATTCGTAACAATTGTCTCCCAGTAAATAAGGTGACGTTTATTATTTGCATTTATCGATGACAAACTGAAATCCGTTCATACTCTGTTTATACGTGACTTCTCCCGGGTTAAACCCATTCTTTTATAAGATTCAATGTTTATCTTAAAAATAACTCCTAATTTCATGGCTGGAATCCATGTAGTTTCAAAAAAATTTCATTATAATACGTTAATTTGACGTGGGCCCAAATTATTGAAAATTCGGCGCTTTCATTTATGTTTAACAGAAATCCCGAACTTTTTGAATCTTATTAAAAATATATAACTTTTGCTGTGTTTCTTTTTATGATAGGGTAACAGAAAAGAACAAAAAAGCATTATTTAACTACCTATTCATAATTTCTAAATTGTTTTTTCAACGAATTATCATAATTTAATTGATATTAAACTATTAAACGGTAAAAGAGTATTTAAAAAAGTATTACAGTATTTACATTTTATTTGCATTTTCTGCTCTTCAGTGTTTAAATATTCGTTGTTGTAGTTTCGCAGCCAGTTTGCATATTTTGACAAGCCTAGTTTGAAACATCATTAATTCCATTGTTCTTCTAACTCGTACACAGTTGTAACAATTAATATATTAATTTAAAATTTAGTTTTGAAAATACAGTAGAACCTCGATTATCTGAAGTAATTGGGACCGCCCATCTTTCGATAAATCGAAATTCTCGGATAATCGAGAATGTTTCAATTTAAGATTAAGCACAGATACATGCGGTATTTCGTATTATGGTAACAATTGCCTAATAAAAATAAAGCAATAGCAAAATAGAAACAAGAATAAAATACCTGAATTTTAATTTTGAAATTAAGTACCTTTTACATATTTCACAAGGGTTTGAAACAAAGTTTTGTTTACCGCAGATTCGATTGCCTTTGCTTTGCAACTCTATCACGAAGTTTTTATTAATACTGTTAGTTCACCATTATCACAGTCTTTCTGCTGCTCCAGCCATGCCAAAACTTTTACAAAACATTCAAAAGCTTCAGAATTGCTGATTTGTTCATTTTCTTTGCCTGATAGACCACATTCACAAATTCCGGTTCTCGCTCCTCTTACTCTGTTCTAGTTCACCTCACAGCATACGGGAGCTCAAGTTGAATTAAAAAAATTGCAAGAAAGAGGATCTAAAATATTTATTTTTACTTGTGGTTCGAAAAGGACCACATGCACACAAGGAATGTGATAGTAAAAAAAAAAGCTTTAAAAATGGATTTCGGTTAACCGAGAGTTTCGGTTAAAAGAGTTTCGGATAAAAGAGGTTCTACTGTACTAAAATGCTGTCTTGTCATAGGACACACACATGTGTGTACATAATTTGTATAATTCTGGGCTATCAGGAAGCGGTCGAAAAAAGGATTATGAAATTCCATCTCAACACACGTGAACAAATGAAGTTAAATAAATAAAAGAGTGTAAAAATATCTATTCTATTGGCGAGATTTGCGCCCGGCTATCATAAAAGTACTATCATTTTTTAATTTAATCGAAATATTTTGCTTTACAGAAGCTGCCATTATTTTTAACACGTTCATGCCGGCGCGTGGGTCACACTCCACTGTCTTAGAGCTGATAAGTCTACAGCTTTTTGGATAACAGTATTTTTATACAGAAAATGTTGATTTATTTAATTAGAAAAAATGCGCGAATTAAAGGAACAACATTTTCTCTAAAATAATAGTGGTGTCAAAAAGCCGGAGACTTGACAACTCGGAGACAGTAGAGTGTGACCCACCGCGCCGGCGTGAACGTGTTAACCTACTTCCAAAGAGGTTTTATATAGTTCGTTATGTATACATTTTGTCCGTAAAGTCATTTTGCACTTTTGACCGATTACAGGAAATGAGCGAAACAAGAAGGAAATGTGAAATCTTCACCGAATAAAAGAAAAACTCTCCAAATTTCACACCACCAATGCAGTTCGATGTAGCCACCGTTTGTTGCCTTACACACATCTAAACGATATTCAGGTTCTTCCCACATTCAGTTAAGAACGTCTGGTGTAACAGGGTGAATAACATCTGTGATTCTCTGTTTTAAATGGAGGCCACATCGAACTGCACTGAACGACATGACATTTTGCTAGATCACATGTTCGAGAAATTTCGAATAATGTGTCATTTTTGGGTCACTATGGGTCAAGATAAATTTATCTAAAAAACATTTCTAATGTCAGCTCTGAATTTTATATTCTAACGTTTTCAGACTTGCGCAGACCACTGATTTGATCACGTGTTCAAGAAAATTAGGTTAGTGGGTCATTTTTGGGTCACTGGATCAAGCTAGTTTTTTCTAGAAAACGATTTAAACGATTTCGACTAAATTTTGTATCCTACCGTTTTTGATTACCAGAAGATAAGTAAGCTAAGTCACATGTTCGAGAACATATGAAGAGTGGGCCATTTTGGATCACAATGGATCAGGGTCAAATTAATTGTGTCTAAAAAACGTCTCAAATGGTTTTGACAAAATTTTGTATTATACCGTTTTCAGACACGAGAAGATCATTGTTCTACGTCACATATTCGAGAAATTTCGATTAGTGGGTCATTTTTTGGTCCCTACTGGTGAAGCTAACCTTATCTAGAAAACCGCTTTAACGATTTTGATTCTATTCTATCGTTTTCGGAACGAGAAATTAGGTCGCATGTTCAAGAAATTCAATTAGTGAGTCATTTTGGGTCACTATATGTTCGGGTCAAGCTAATTGTATTTAAAAAAAGGCTCAAATGATATTTTCAAAATTTTGTATTACACCGTTTTCGGGTAAGAGGAGATCATTGAGCTAAGTCCCATGTTCGAAAAATTTCGATTAGTTGGCCTTTTTTGCGTCACTGCGGGTCTAGCTAATTTTATCTAAAAAACGACTCTAACGATTTTGACTGAATTTTGTATTCTTCCGTTTTGGGGCTTGAGAAGATCACTGGGCTGGATCACATGTTCGGGGAAAATAGATTAGTGGGTCATTTTGGGTTCGCTGCGGGTCAAGGTAATTTTATCTACAAAACGGCGTAAATTATTTTGACTAAATTTTGTATACTACTGTGTTTGATTACCAGAAGTCCGTCAACCTAAGTCACATGTTCGAGCAGATTTGAATAGTGTTTCATTTTGGATCATTCTGGGTCAGGGTCACGAAGCCGCAAAGTTGGCGATATTTGCATTCACAACATTTCGCAACATTCGCAACATTTGGCCTAAAAATTGACTTTCAAAATTACGAATGCCAAAACACATACTTGGCGCCAAATGAAACAATGTCACTGAATTTGTCTATATTTGGCGAAAAAAGTAGTATTTCATAAAGTGAAGGAATTTTTTAGAAATTCTTAAAAGGACTCGAGATACGTGGTTAATCCAATCTGAGTCGAGCTCAAAATGTAATTTGGATTGATGTTCTTTCGTTGTAAATGAGTAAATAATGTAAAATTTAGAAACATGTACGTAAAAAAAGTAAACACCCCCTACTAACTCCTCAACAAACTATCGTAGAAGATATTTACTGGTACCGAACTATTGGAAATAAGGTGTACTTTTAAATGATGTACATAAAATTTGCTTAGGGGGCCATCTACATATTAAAACGAACCATAGCTTTGTTTTTTTTTCAATAGCAGTACACAATTCTGACAGCAATTAGTCTAAAAACAAATTTTTATGCAATTCGTGCCATAAGTTTCCGAGAAATTAATTATTTTAAAACGAGCGTATTTTAAGGACTGTATCCAAATTTAAGTTCGATACTCGATTGTTAACCAAGAGAGCTCTCTTCTTGATCAAGGCACCTTAAGCAGTCAATTAAGCCTGTTAGATTACAGGATAGCATGAGAAATTTCAAAATATTTAGTCACTTCTATCGTAGACTTAAACCATCATTTTGCCGTTTTTTAAGCATAATTTGAAAACTACTTGGAAGAAAAATGTGAAGTTTTGGATTTCCATAAAGCAGGACTTAATAAATCTGAATCCATCAAAAAAATTATGGGTTGCAATTCATAATTTTTTTTAATATTAATTTCATAATTCATAATTCATATCAGAAAATTATAAAAATTGCAAATTCAACGTATTTATGTTTGGGTATATTAGTATTACTGCTACACAAAAAATTAGAACATTAGGATCATAATTTCAAAAAGTTATAAATAAAAATATGAAAATGTAATTTAACATTAGAAGCACTCAATTTTGAATGTTTATAATTCAAAAACTTATCGTTCAAATGACTTGACATTTGGTGTCTAGGCATAGTTTAGACTAAAGATTTGAAATATCTCGTTAAAATTGTGTATTGCCATTGAAAAAAATAAAGTTTGTATTCGTCTTATATGTGGATGGACCCCTAAGCAAATTTTATATGCGTCATTTAAAAGTAGACTTTATTTCCAATCGTTTGCTACCAGTAACTTTTGTCTACGATAATTTGTTGAGAAGTTAATAGGGGGTGTTTACTTTTTTCCCAAGACTGTACATAGATTTCCTACTGATTGTTTAAATACTGTTATAAAATAACATGCTTTATAGCGATAATACAGAGAGAATGATACAATGATAATATTATATCGTGTTGAACACAAAGCTAATTTTGACCGAGCGTAGTTCGGTGGTCCCCGCTTGTTTATATTATATACTTTTGTCAGTTATTATAGACTCATTTCCTAATTTCGTCTTATAACGCATAATTTTAGCATAAACGCATAATTTTTAACGCAGTCAGGGTACCAAATTCGCCGCTTTTCTAAACCAATATTTTGTAAGAGAAAATTTCGGGGTTGGTTTCTACAACATTTTTTAAGAAAAATTTTCTTAGAAAATACTGGTTTTGAAAATGCGGATCATTTAAGATTTCATACAAAAATACAATTTAGCTCTTCCTCTCTAAATTCCGATAGATGTCTAGTAATAAAGAAAAATTTAACACATTCGAGCAAAGAGTTGGGAGAAGAGCTTTCAGGAATTGATAAGTGATTGTAAAAAATAAAAAATAAAAATGCTCCGTTGAAAAAGTAAAACATCGCGCATTTTTTCACGTTCAAATTATTTATAAACCTGCATTTTCCCAAATAACAGACGCAGCCATCGATTTTTTTCTGTTGTTATAGATTGTAAAAAAAGGTACATAGTTGTATCTTTCCTATACATCTACATTTTCGTCAAATAATGTTTTATCGTCTTGTGTATTTTGATTAAATTTTGTGTTACGCAAAAACTGGATTTTATTTTAATTTTGTGTTTTTATTCGAATTCTTAGCTTTCCGCAAACAAATATATTAGACTGGTCATTACTCCTTTTCTCATTCTATTACATGCAGTATTTAAAAAATAATAATAACAAAAATTCTGGTATATTATACATTAATATATACTTTTTCTAAAATCATACTCTTTGTGACATGTTGGAAATTTTATTTATTTATTTGATCTTTGCTTAAATTTTTGTTTTTACTGGCAAAATTTAATTATTTTTAAAGGAGCGGATTCGCACATTAAAAAATATGGACTTACAGTTACTTTTTTTCTTTATTATTGCTGGCATTGGGATGTGATATATTTAGCACACACGTATACTAGGGTGGGTCGAAAAAAGCAATTTCTTTCAAATGAATTTCTAATAGAGCAGAAAAGTTGCCTTTTGTAATTAGAAGAATAACGTAAAAAATATTTTTGAAATCGGTTAATATCTTTAGGTCGCGCATTGCACTTGAATTTTTGAAAATATGATGAAAAGTGACGATTTTTGAAATTAATGTTGAAAATTAAAAAATATTCAGAGCTACTTCTGATAATGCATAAATGCCACCTTTTGATATTAGAACAATAACACAAAAAAATATTTAAAATCAGTTAATATCTTTAGGTCGCGCATTGCACTTGTATGTTGGAAAATATGACCAAATTTGACATTTTTTGAAATTACATGATGAAAATAAATATATATATATTCAGACCTAGAAAATATGCAAACCGAAAGAGTTTTAAATTTTAGTGCTCATAATTACTCATAACTTAATGACTGGTCTACCTGCAAGGTTACTTCACCTCCCATATTGCACAGAACAAGCTCAGAGAGCATTTTGTCTCCCATTCATTCAAAAAATCTCTCAGATAATCACAAATTCCATTGCTTTCCAAATCCGCCTGAGTCCTAATTCCCTTATTGTTCCCTTTCATCTGTGATCATTGATATAATCATAAGTTTTGGGGATGATCAAAGACTTCGTTACGCTCAGTAACAGAATGTATCACCTCCTCCAATTAGTTTTGGCAATTGCCGCGATATTGTTATTGTCTTGAACAGATGCATTTCCCCTAGAATAGTAGAATGATTCCCATTCATTTAAAGCAATATAGACGCACATGTCTACATGGCGTATAAAACTAACTGTTTCAATTCATTGATAGGATTTTCAATGGATCCATACAGTCCGAGAGTTCTGTTTGCGGTCGTTAGTGAGAAATCACCCCTCGATTACGGACAGCAAGACTCCCAGTACAGAAGCCTGTCGTACAGCGTTGAATATTTACAGAAGATATATATTTTAAATCTTAATTGAAGTCATTTTGTTTATTAACAGTCATTGTTGGGATATTGGAATTGATTAATTGAAATTTGACAACAAATAGTGTTACAAAAGCAGGTAGTAGCTTACACTGTTAAAAATCGGCAGCAAACTGTTTAATCATTTGACCAGTTTTGTAAATAACGGTTACTTGACCATATTGTTAACGTGTTATGACCATATTATGGTCACGATCATAAAGAAATACTGTTAATAACTATTATTTGTAAAAACGGACTGGACAGTTTGCTGCAATTTCTTACTTGTGTACCTATAGGACCAGAAAATAATGCCGGCCCTGTGCTTTTTCCATCAATATGTTGAAACAAGAGCCTAAAAGGTAATTCAATGAAAGGCAAAAGGCAAATAAACTAATGAAAGTGCCTACCTATCGGTATTTCTAAATTTCAAATAGCCCCTTATTTCCTATCCCGTATTGGTAGAAGTGCCGTCACATCCAACTACAACAACTTCATCTAAGGAGATGTTCTATTCAGATAGATATAAAACAACATTTCTAAAACTATCTCTACCGGTTCCAGCTATAGTAGTTATATGACAAAAGTATTTTGAACCCGACTCCTGTATTGCAGAAATGTGCTATTTTCACAATGTTTTCCAAATTTCAAGTGCGATGAAGCAACCTAAAGGTATTAAACGACTTTAAAAAGTTTTTATGTTATTCTTCTAATTTCAAAATGTGATTTTTACGCACTATTAGAATTAGGTCTGAATATGTTTTTAAATTTTCATCATGTAATTTCAAAAATTCTCAATTTTGGTCATATTTTTAAAATACAAGTGCAGTGCGAGACATAAAGATATTAACCGATTTTAAATAATTTTTTGTGTTATTCTTCTAATACCAAAAGGTGACATTTACGCTCTATTAGAAGTAGCTCTGAATATTTTTTTAATTTTCATCATTAATTACAAAAGTCGTCACTTTTCAGCAAATTTTCAAAAATTTAAGTACAATGCGCGACCTAAAGATATTAACCGATTTCAAAAATATTTTTTACATTATTCTTCTAATTACAAAAGTCAACTTTGCAACGCTATTAGAAATTGATCCGAAAATTTTCGCTTTTTTCGACCCACTCTAACGTATACACATACACATTCCCAGTCTATTCTCTTCTGTCCAAAATACATTTTTCCATAATTCGCTGTATTGTTTGTAAACTTTTTACCATCCGTATTGTTAGCGTCTAAGTATTTGCTCCATAAGTTTGTAAAGGCAAACCACATTCGTCAAACAACATTCTTTTCAAGCAAAGAGGCATGTTGCTCTTCAAACTGTTCTTACCAAAAGTACTTCATCCATTTCTCAATCTTCTATTGATTTCATTCATGATATCGTTGCCCGATGTCATTTCATTCCTAAGTAAAAGGCGAAATGGTACCTAATTGCCTCTTCCAATCTTGATCTTTGCTTTTCCTGTGTCCAAACACGAATGGTTGCTGTTGTTATCTTGTAAATCGTCTTTATAAGGTTGATGTTGGGCTTGTCTACACTGTTGTCTTCCAGAAATTTTATTATGGCTGATGTGTCGACAGATCAATTTCCACAATTTTATAAATTATCCATAGCTCTATAGTATCGCTATTACCCGATACTATCCATAAGATCTTGGTATCACTTTAAGGGGCTGCTTCAGTCACCTGAAAAGACTCGCTCGCTAATGCTAATCCTATGGAAGAATTTTTTAAAGATATCTCGTTTGCATTTTAATAGTTTTAAATGATTTTTTTTTTTTTTTTTTTTTTTTGCATTGAATAGCTGAGATGGATCTCTACATCTGCTTTTTTTTTACTTTTTCGATTTTGTTTGCAGAATTTTTTCAAGATGATGCTTTCCGGTTCCGAAAGTGAAAGTTTCCTCATTAAACATATCTGTAAACAAAATCGAAAAAGTGAAAAACGCCCTTTGTACAGTTTGATCTCAGCTAACCATTGCAAAAAGAATCGTTTAAAAATATTGAAATACAAACGAGATATCTTTAAAAATTTCTTCCATAGGATTAGCATTCGTGAGCGGATCTTTTCAGGTGACTAAAGTAGCCTCTTAACCCATTAATGCCGAGTTTCTTTTACACATTTTTAATACCTAAGTACCAGTCGACACCAGTTTTCCCATATTATAATTTTAACTTATTTGATCTGTCAAAGTTTGAGATTAAATAACATGAAAATTTATTTCTAAAATACTGGTTTTCAGATTTAATATTTTCGTATTACTTAAATGGCAGATTTTCGTACCAACCGGCATTAATGGGTTAATGTTGATAATGGCTATAATGACTTCATAATCAAACACAAACAACTTCAAAAAGTATTTCAAGGATCGCTGATCACGGGGATAAATGACAGTGGATAACTTAAAAAATTCTCTCATTGAGGGCGAGCATTAGCTTTCATAGATCCATGCGCAAGAGAGAGAAAAAAAAGGCCACGGAATCCCTCACTGTGGTAGACTGTGTCGGTAAACCAAAGCACTTGCAGCAATTCTGTAATGGCATATGAAAAATAATGATGTAAGACGGAAATAGCCGCGAAAAATCTGGGAACCAGTTATTTTCAAAGTTAAAAAGAGGCATATAACAAAAATAGAATATTCTAAAATGGAAAAAATTTTGATACAGAAAAGCTGTGATAAAAAGCGTAAAAACTATTGAATTTTGAGTTACGGAAATAAAAGAAAAAGTATTTTATGGTTGTAAATATGTAGTTTGAATGGGAAATATATAAAAATTTAATGTATACATATATATATATAAAATTTCTATATTTCCCCAGTTAATTTACTTATCACTAATTCATATACGTATATATTTCCCCATTCAACAAGGCGAAAATTTTGATACATTTTCTGACGCGTTTGTACACATAAAAGTACGACAATTGCAGTTATGATTATGGAAGTGATTTAAAATCGAACAGTTTGGTTTCATTTTCGGATAAATAAATTACATCTTGAGTTCTAAGCGATTGCTGTCTCAGAACGGCAGATTTTTAATAGAATTTCCCGAAATATTTTCTGTGTTTACGGGAAAACAGTTAGGTTTCTTAGTCTTAATAAAAGTACCTGACAATTTGATACGTCTGCGTAAAAATATATATATATATATATATATATATATATATATATGTGTGTGTCAGAAAGTTTCCAGATTGTATTTGAGAACAGCCTTAAAATGGAGATAACAATGTATGATTCATAACGTGTGACCTACACTGTAAAAAAAATTTCCGTTAAAAAACGCAAATAGTACTGGCAATCCAGACGCCAGTACTATTTTCGTTTTTTAACGGGAAAAAATTTCCGTAAATTCCAGAAATTTTTCCGTTTTTACACAATTTTTTTCCGTTTTCATTTTATTTTATATTATTTTATTTTTATTTCCATATTTAAAATTTTTTGTTTCAAAGACAAAAAAAAAAAAAAAAAAAAATATATATAACTTTTCGAGAAACTTACATTTTTATGAATTTCAAATTTTACGAGCTCTTTTATCAAGGTCAATTTATCTCTATTTAATTTAAATAACAGTAATGAAACAACACTTACCTAAGGCTGGGTTTGAACTAGGGACCACTCCTCTTCCAGATTAGCGCTCCTAAACACTATGCCACGGGTACACGAGTTGCGTTTTCAAATATCGTTACTTATTTCAGATGCTTTTTATGAAGTAAGGACAAGATGTTAAACAAGGAACGTATTTTCGCGGAGATAATATTTTTCCATTGAGTGTACAATTCTGAATATTTTCATAATTTTGAATATTTAGCTTTTTAATTTCATGCTTTATAAAAGAAAAATTTTAGTCTTTAAGATATTATATGCATGAAAGAATGCATTATAAGTAATAATTGCTTCTTTTTCGCAAGATTTTAAAAATTTTATTGTAATATTGTATTTATTTATTTATTTATTCATTTATTTTTGCAAGAATACCAATATATTTTTTCAAACATTTCACAAATTAATTTTGCACCATTATACACTTTTTCAAATTATTTGTGTGATGATCAAATAGGGGGAATTACTACATGGTATTAAAATAAATTTCCTTTAGTGCTTATTATAACTTAGATAAATGTCAATTTTATAATAATTTCGTTATTATATTTCAGATATATTTTAAGTTTTATGTGTGAATCTGTTACAGTGAATAGATTAAAAAATATTAAAATTAAAAATATTTTTTTTTAAATAATAATAATAGCTTGCTATAAATATGTGAAACATTATTTTAAAATCATTATGAAAAATAAACTGTAACATTTCCTATTCAATTATCTCAAAGTTAAAAAGAATTAATAAGATTTTATTTTCTTTAATATTGTAAAGAATTCTAAAACACAATTTTAAAGCTTTTTATTAAAATAAAAAGAAAAAAAGAAAAATAGTATATAGTTTAAATGTACATGCATAGATGGAGCCATAACTTTTATCGGTTTTACTTGAAAACCCACATAAAACCAACACCATTGGGAAATCATTGGATATATTTTCAACATAGAGCCACATTTAGTCAATATTGAAGTTTCATTGAAAATAATATCACTGTAATACAAGTACATACAACAATTATTTACTTCGCTTTCCAAACATGTCAATTATTTCTGAACATAATTTACGAAATTTGTACTGCTTTGAAAGCAATACAGAAATATTCCGTAAAATTTACGGAAAACTTACTGGATTTATAGGAATTATAATCTCATAATGTCACTTACGGAAATTGTACTGTTTTTTTTAGAAAAATGAAAGTGTTCCGTAAAATATTACGGAAAAATTTGTGCATATTGACAGATTTTTTTTTTTACAGTGTATGTTTTTTGAAAGACCGTTTTGCTCTTTGTCTAAAAGAAATAGCCTTCACTCTGTTACTTATATATAGCAGAAAAATGTTTCATCATGAAACTTGATCGCATATATTATCATACTATATATAACATTGAAACTTTAGCCAAACTGTTAAGTTAGCCAGATATTTAACTTATTTTTGACAATATTTCATCTTATCGCTAAGTTTTGTGTTAATTTGGCAAATATGTGTGCGTAAGTATACGTTTAAATGCATGCAAGCATTACTATGCAATTCGACATCACATCGGAATACTGCACATCTTTGATGTTTCTGTTTTAGCATCGTGACACAATCGTCTAATGACGTAACATCATGACATCAGCACGGACACGTGTTTTTATAATATAGATTTGTATTTGTAGCAAAAAATTTTAAACAATGCAGATTGTTAAAATAATTTAATTAATTGTTAAAAAATATTTGTTACTTTTCATTATTATATACATTTTATTTACTAAACAGGCTGCATATACATTGTTGTTGCATTGTTAAAATTTTACTTTTCAATATTAAGCCTCATTGTTGTGCACATTGTTGTTGCAAATATGACAAATGCTTTCAAAGAAGTTTTGTTCTGGTAAAAATCTTATTGCTTGAAGTTTGCTAAGAGCTAACGATAAAATAATTTTTGCTTGAAGGCGTTTGTTATTTTACAAGGTTATTCCTTTTTGATATATCATATTGAGAAAGATGAGTTTCAAAGGTTTCTTTGAGAAATTTACGTAAGTATAGCTTTTTTTAAACAGATTATCTTTGAACGGCGATATACATTTGTTAATTTAAATGTATCAAAAATAACTTTTTATCCACGACGTAAAAAAAACTAACTCTAATTTCGCGCACAGTATGAAATGTATTTAACTTAGCAAAATGAACTCTGTAATAAATTGCTAAAACACTAAAACAAAATTTCTATATTTAATTATAGAAAACTATATTGTTTCACCAAATGTAAAATTTCATTTTGAATTGTGAAAAAAAATTATTTTAGATCTTGAAAAGTTAAAGTGATAAAAAATAAATTTCTGAATATTTTAGTCGTAAAATTGACTATGTGGTTGTGTTTTACATTTATTCCTACTACGAATAGGATGAAATACGAGTTGAAAGTAACATAAATATAAAGATGTCGTAATAACTCTTGAAATTTAGAAATTTAAGTTAATATCCGAGCTATTATCATAGCTGCCAACTTGTACGGATTTTTCCTACCACTAAAATGTAATAGAAATCTTTGACTTATTTAAACGTTAAATCTGCTTGAACTTCGGGGATTCAGTTAGCTAAACTTTACTATAAAATTTTAGCGGTATGAAAAATCCGTACAAGTTGGCAGTTATGTATTATTATTTTTAAATTTTTTTAAATTTTGGTAATGATGGCTATTAGATTATTATTTTTTTGGGGGGACAAAAAAGGGGAAATAATAGAAAAATCAGATTTTTTATGCCATTTTAATTAAAATTTAAAAAAAAACTATTTTCGATTTGAATTTAAAGAGCGAAAAATATTTTTATTAAATTATATTATTCAAGAATATGTGATGAAGATAAAAACCCAATTTTAAATGTTCAAGCTTCGTGAATCAGTTTATTGTGTTCTAAAACACAAAAATTCGTCTGTCGAAAAATTCATATCTAGAAGTCATTACACCGTACCCCCCTTTTTTTTAAGTCTTACATTCTGCCGAGGAATTTTTTAATTTATTATTACACAACATCATAAAGTCATCACATGTACTTGGCATAGGTTTTTACGCTTTGAATACCATAAGAAATTATTTGTGTAATGCTCTCAATGACACAGTGACTTTTGATTCCCCTCTCATTAAAAAATTAAAAGAGATTTTAAACTGAAGTTTCATTATCATTGTTATACAGCATATTAATTTCCATACATGTATTTTGTGTAGATTCTGGGATAAAGATTTTTTTAAAACTGTTAGTTTTGGGATAATTACAAAATCAAATCATTGGAACTTATTTATTTCTTCAATTATACTCAGTAATTTGAAATAACAAAGGTACACTGTGAAAAAGATGAATATTTCTTAACCCCTTAAGCGTCACACCCGATAACTGTAGGCAACTTTTTTTTTAAATTCAGATTGTTTGATTGCCACCACTTTTTTGAAGCAGAAATATTCACCTTATTTGATGGCAGATAAAATGACGCGAGAATAAAGCCACCAAATTTTAAATACACCATTTAAAAAAACTGGTGGGAATCAAACAATCTGAATAAAAATAAATATAGCCTACACACTGGCCGTGAAAGACACGGGCGCAAGAATTAAGGGATTAATCTACGAAAATATGATATAACTATGAACAAAAATTTACAATAACTTCTTGTATCCACAATTTCGAAAAGCGTTCTTTTACTTAATAAACCTCAGAGCCCAATACATTTCCAAGAGTTAAAGAAGCATTTTTAAAAACAACGTTTTTTTTCCTGTCACTGATTTTCGGAAGTATTTCAGAGTGAATTTTAAAGTGCATTAATAAGTTTACTCCAACCAGATTTTCGATTTTTGACGTGCTATTTATTCTCAATTAAACAATTTCAGCCGCGTAACTGATTTTATTCAATTTAATAGAAAAGTAATATTAATTTTGTTTTTATGTTAATTCTTTTAATTTATTATATTTGAATCTAAATCATGTTCGTTGAACACGAAAATCTTTATTTGAGGGTTGTTAGCATCCTAAAAAACGACATTCCAGTTTGTGAAGATTGATGAATGCACTTTAAAAACTAATTATATTTCCATAATTACTAAACATTCGTCCTTTTTACAGTACAGATTCGCTATTTTCGATGATTCATTTCATAAAAAGAAGAAGTTCTCATTAAAATTATTTCTTTATAGTTGACCATATGACCTTAATATTGGTATAAGTTTTAAGTCTGAAGAACAACAGTAAGTCGTATAAAAAGCCTTTCAAAGTGAATGAGTTGCATCTTTTGACAATTTCCTAAAACTTATTATACTTATCATAACTTTAATATATCCTTGTTAAAATTTCTCCGTGAACCAAAACAACATACACAGGAAAAAAAGACAACTCTTTGCTAATTTACGAAAATATAATATAACCGTGAATTAAAATATACCGATAACCTCCGCCGAGTTTTCACAGCGTTTTTTATCTTTAAAAACTCAGAAACTAATCTCTTTTCGAAATTTAAAGGCGCATTTACATAAACAAACTTTCTTTTGCTTTCACAGTTTTTCGAAAACGTGTCCGAGAAGTTTTCATGGCATTTTAATCAGTTTTCTCAACACGGAATGTATGTTTTAGGAAGTTACCCACTCTCAAGTAAACATATTCATGTTCGTCAAACATGTTTTAGAACAAAATATGATAAATTTTCATGAATTTCAGAAATGTCTTTCAGAGTATTTTTTATAGTGTCTTAAGCACTTTTCTCAAACTGGATATTCGGTTTTTGGCTGCATTCTCAGTTACGGTATCTGCCGACGTTCGGAACGCTTTTTATTTTAAATGTACATTGTTAAATAAAAACACATATTTTTGGTTCCGTTGTAATATATAAGAATGATGAAGAAAACATAAAATCCTAGCAAATACTTCATAAAATTAAGGAAAAATTGGAGAGATTTTGTCTTTTTTAAGCAAAATTTCATGCTTACGCTAGAAAGAGTATGCTCAATTCAACTAAATATATTTCAATTTCTTCTCTACTACATAATACTGATGCACTTTCCTGTGCAATGAGAAATTCAAAAGGTTTTTCTTGAAGTATTCGGTCTTTATACAAGGATTCCCGCTTATTGTTTGTTTCGTCTCTATTTTAAAAAATGTCTGAGATACCGTAGTTTGAAACTCCAGGATGGTTGATTTTTTCACAATTAGGTTTTATTTGTGAGCTTTAGAAAAAAGGTTTCGCACAAATTTGTTTTAATTGTCGTAACCATTTTTGCTACTCTAATATGCTTAAATCTACCTAGTCGTTCCCGTTAGCATCAAATTCTCGCCAAATTTGGCAATAAAAATAGATCGCCATAAATGAAGTAAACTTGGCGATAGCTGACTAATTTTTCGAAATTCTCATTCAAATTCAGAAAACGATTTCTCGTAAATTTACATTCATTCTTGTAAGCATTGTTGCTTATGACTCATACACGTAAAACTACATAGCCAATCATTCGCCAGTGTCAAATTCTCGCGTCAGATTGACGAATTACTGCCAAATTTGGCGACTCAAAATAAATCACCTTAAGTGAAACCACTTTCGAAAAAGCTGACTATTTCGCGAAATTATCATTCAAATTCAGTATTGGATCTTCTTTAATCGGGTTCCACGCATTTTGGCATTGTGGTTTTACGTATAATTAGCTGAAATTTAAAAAACAAGGAATAAGGAAGTAATCTTTTGCTCCAGATATAAGCCGAAAAGACTATTTTAATGAACAAAATGATTGGAACTGATTTATTGCAAAATGGTGCCAGTGTAAAGTCAGCGAGAAATTTATTGGATGTTGCGCGTATGTTGTCTTCGAATAGCAATATCTATCTCTAGGATTTTTTTTTTTTAACCATTTGGAAAAATGGTTATTGTCCTCGTCAGGGTAGGAAATCAAAAGCATATCTGAAGCTTTTTATCGGTTGAATCCGCATTTTATTCGTTTTCTGATGGGTCTATACAGTAATCTGTATTTCCCTTTACTTTCAACAGAGATGGATTACTTCTGTTACCACTATGACAAAAAAGTAATAAAATCTACAAAAACATTAATAACTCAGAACAAATTGCGATACAGCTTTCAAACAAATTGCATTTAAAAAAACATTTTTTCTCTATACGACGGTGTAAAAAGTAATATTGCGGGATGTTTAGAAGTTTAAGAATGAAATTTCATTTAAAATGGGTCGTCAGATTTCTACAGCCAATGAAATGCTTGGATAATACGCAAGTTTCAGGAAATCTTGCAATTTTTACGTGTAATAACACTATTAATGTTTAATTCATGGCGTACGAAATGTATGATCAACTCCGTGCGATTTTTTATGTCTTAAATTTTAGTCTTTGAATAAATCATTTTCCAAATGGTCGATGTAATTTGTTAAATTGCTTTTTTTTTTTTTTTTTAATTTGGCAGCGTGGACTTTGATACGGCAGCTAATCTTTATGTTTTAACTCGGTAAACTATGAATATCTATGTAAATGAAGAAAACATATAAATCGTATTCCAGTATTAAATAAATACAAATAAAGAGTTGTAGACGATTCTTCATATTTTAATTAGGTATTGCTTTTGTACTGATATTAAATTGGAAAATTTCAAACATTGTTCAACTTAGTAGTTACTCTTTGACATATTAACAAAACTTTTTTAATCCTATGGATATATTCAGAAATATGAGTTTCAGCACATATATATTTATATGTAAATGAAGAGAAAAAAGAATCAAATACTTTTTGCTACAAGGTGCAACCAAAATAGGGATAATAATAACAATAATAATCATAATGGAAGAAAATACCGAGCATTCTAAAATAAAGTGACAAATTTTTAAATTCAGTAACAAGTAAATCGGAACAACTATTGGGGTGTTTGCTTGCAGGAAAGTACTGTGTGAAGTCGAGTATTTCTTTGCTAAGATTCTTTGTTTTAGTTAAAAGTATTAGCTATAGAGGTCGCTACACTTTATCAAACTGTTAGAATATTTAAAATAGTGTTTAAAAATTAATCAGCGTTCACTCTGTCTTTAACCATTCATCCTGCTTAGCTGTTTAAGCGTAAAAAAGGGGAAGGAGGGTGAAGAAAGTTTGCGTGTTGGAATTACAGTATTATTTTGAGCATGAGGACAATTTGAGCTTTCTACCGCTCAAATGTAGACTTACAAGAGAAACGCGGTAAAGAAACTTCCTAATTTCCTGCAAGAATGACTTCAATAGCTGCCACTGCTTACTTGTTATAGAGTTTTTAAAACTTCCAGTTCGTTTTTTAGGATACCCTGTACATAACAAATGAATATTTATTTAATTAAACTTCATTAAAAACATTTATGTAGAAGAACGAAGTATCTTTCAAGCTCTTTGAAATTCTCTCGTAATAATAAAATATTTGATTTCTAAAAGGATGTCAAATTCATTTCCTGTATAGAATTCGGAATAAAGTATTTTATAAGCATAAAAAAAATGTGTTGTACACAACTAGGCATTTTTTTAATACATGGTATGAAATGTAATCGTTTTATAGATATACTTTTTTCTCATATAAAGATTTTTGAGCTTATTTCGACTTTACGGAACGAGCGGAGATCCGTATCAAAATAAAATGAGTTTTCTGTTTTTCAAACATCAGGTCAGTTCTAAAATCTTGTATTGCACAAATTATGAAAATTGTAATAAGTGATTATGACAGTAGAGTACTTGATTTTTACGTTATGTGTGGTCTAGTATTAAAACTCTGCGTTTAAAGAACAGGTAAAAGAGTCTAGAGCAGCGGTTCCCAACCTTTATTGGTACGCCAGTTACCTTTAAGTAAAGAAAAAAAATCGCGACCCACTTAATATAAGGGTATGTCTAATATCAGTATTCAAGTTTTGTATGACCTCTATAAGCTATCGAATACACTATCCTACGAAAAAGGAAAATTTTCTTACGAAGAATGCATTTTCAACAAAAACAAGAATTGTTAATCCCTATGTATCTAATATGAATAATAATTAAACAACAAATATAATAAAAAAATACGTTTAATCATTATTTAAACACAACTTTACAGACTGTGAGATTTCTGGCACTGGTGTTTACAGGTAAGGGCATCTATATCAGAGTTAAAACTGGCTACTTTTAACCTTAAGTCACATTCTACACGCATTTTCTTTCTGTACTTAATTTTCAAATACAGAAAAGTAGAAAGAGCACGTTCACACAGGCCTGTCGAGTTCAATCCCACCAAGCAAGTCAAAGCTGATTTAGATATTTCTGAATATTCTACTCTTATATTCATCCATAAGGAAATTAAGGATTTTTCCAGTGTTGCCATAACGAATGCGCGACAACTGACATATCTCACAATGAGTTTATAAAATAATACCGACTGACTGTTTAAGAAAGTACTATCTTCTCACGAAGTTTTAGTTTAAACTAATAACTTTCATAATTATTGCTGTTGTAAAATATTGTATTTGTTATATATTTTTTAAACAGATGAAATTAAAGATATATTTTTGGGGCAAACCTCGATTGTTGCGTGACCCACCAAAACACCCGCTGCTACCCACCAAAACATCCGCCACGACCCACAGATTGCGAACCGCTGGTCTAGAGTATTTCTAAGTGGATATTAGTTGAAATTATTAAATTTTCAAATGTAAAGACTACTTGAGTCATTATTTACTAATATTTTTGTTGAATTAAGCCGAATAGCTAACAGATGACGGTTGGGAAATTGGCCGGATTTTTTTTCCAGAAAAATAAATATATGTATTGTATATATATAAATTTGAACTATGCTGTAAAGATCTAAATTTTTTATTATAAAGGGTTGATTAAATTGAAAAATGAAAGAACATTAATGAAATAAAATAAAATTGAGAATATAAAAAAGTACGCTTCTATTAATTCACTTAAAAATCGAAACTAAGATTTTAAATAAATATCTACAGTTCAAATCGAAAAACGATGAGGCACTAGTAGACAAACTCCAAGTAAATTGGAATTTTAACGCATTCAAAATAGATTTTAATTTATTTGCTTAATTTTTTCCATTGTTTAAGTAAATTATTATCGACAGTTTTTATTAAAATTATCCGATTAATTCATAGTTAAGTTCTAAAAATGTTAATAAATTGTATTAGTATCGCAGTAATACAAAACTCATCAAGAAGTGAGTAAAAAATCGAAAACAAAATTCCACTTTTACAATTAGGGATATTAAATAACGGCGTGTAAAAAATGTAATAAACAATACTGAACTCTGAACTTTTAATAAGAATGTAAACAAAGTGAAATCAAACAACAATTACTTTATAACAAAGGAAATAAAAAACAAATGTATATTGATGAAAAGGTTAAAATTGGCGCCGAATCATTTTTAAAACTGTTACTTTCAATGCTAAGTACCATTGTTGTACATATTGTTGTTATAACAATGATAAAAGCTTTCAATTTCGTTTTATTCTGGTAAAAATCTTCTTGCTTGAAATTTGCTAAGAGCTAAGATTAAACGATTTTTGCTTTAAAACGTTAGATATTTTTTAAAGATTGTTATTTTTTTATATATGAGTTTAAGAAAAATGAGATTTAAAGGTTTCTTAGAGAAATTTATGTAAGTAACAGCATTTTTAAAACATATATATATATTTTTAAATACTATATACATTTGCTTACTTGGTACTTACGTATTATACATATCAGGTCATATTCACTGTGCCGCCAAATGATGACAAAAACATTAATTACAAAAACCCTTTTTTTGCTTTATTTCATTGTTACTGCATAGTTAATGTTATATAGTGGTCATATTAAACGCCATAGTACAATTATTTATACACATATAACTGTATAATATGATATAGCATAAATAAAGATATAATACATTGTATTAATTGATAAGTATATTTATATTAATTATTAAAGGTACAGTATATTAAGACAGACTTGAACACAATTAATACAATAACCCAACAGGAGTGAAAAACTAGCCGGGGCCAGGATTTGAACCTGGGTCCACACACAGACTTCTAATATATTAGAAGTCTGTGGGTCCACAGCGTACCGTGCTGTTGCTCTACTACTGAGCTACCCCTGGCCGATATCGTAACCCGGGAATTTCTTACTATTAAACCATGTTGGAGAACGTCATCGACCGGCAACCGCGCGGCTAACGACAACGGAAAAAACAAACAATACAATTTATTATTCCATCCATTCCGGCCGCGCGGTTGCCGGTCGATGACGTTCCCCAACATGGTTTAATAGTAAGAAATTCCCGGGCTACGATATCGGCCAGGGGTAGCTCAGTAGTAGAGCAACAGCACGGTACGCTGTGGACCCAGGTTCGAATCCTGGCGCCGGCTAGTTTTTCACTCCTGTTGGGTAATTGTATTAATTGTGTTCAAGTCTGTCTTAATATACTGTACCTTTAATAATTAAAATAAATACATTCAGACGTTAATTTATGCGTGCTTTAAGTATATTTATATTACATAATATTAATGCTATATTGATTTTGGTGAGCAGAACAATCCGGCGGATATAAGAACTACAATCGTTAATATCTTTTACTGCTAAAAGTCGCCATATTTATGTTATGTACTTAACGATTGCATATTAACTTACTTTTTATATTATTTTAGTTTGCCTTTATCTTATGTATCCTTTTTAACGATAGTATGTATTTATTAAACGTACATTCAACTACCGTTTTCAATACAGCTGGCCATTTACATGTATTTTTTGCGATCCATCTTCTAGCCACTGATAATATTTAAGTACGGCTTACGCCAATGTAGTTAAAATTACATCATGTCTAATGTTATACATAAAATTCATTATACATCTCTTTGATTTAATAGTACAAGTACTACTATATAGGAAAGGAATGCAGTGAAGATATTCTAAGTAACACTGATATATAAAAAAAAAAAAAAAAAAAAAAAAAACAGAATTATACAAAACAATATTCTTTACCCCTCACACACACAAAAGAAAACGTTAATTTTATTTATAACAATAAAATTGAATTTTGCATTTTCTTAAGTTATTACACTGTAAAAAATCCGTACTGTTGCGGAAACTGTAATTTAAAAATGGCAGTTTAACTAGATTTTAATAGTGTTATCTGTACAAGAATCCAGGTGGAATCTATACAATTTTTGATTTGATGCATTCACAAAGAAACCACCCAATTGTCTGTAATAAATTTCATAATTTGATTTATTCTTTTCTCAGTACACTGTAAAAAAGTCAAATGTATCATAATCTACGAAAATGTAATGTAATAATGCAAGGAAATGTACAACAACCTCTTCCGAGTTACTCATGATTCTGAAAAGCGTTTTTTTGTCACTAGAAACTTCAGAAACCAGTGTATTTTTCGGTTTTAAAGAACCATTTATAAAAACAATTTTTATTTGCTCCACTGATTTTCGGAAGTTTTTGCCCAGTAGTTGTTGCAGTATATTAATTTGATTTCTCAATCCAGAATGTATGACTTATTTATAGATTTTAGGATACTATTTATTCTTAAATAAACGTTTTATTAATGTGTTAATGCATAATATAATTCATTAATGGAACAGTAAGAAAATAATATTAATGTTGAAGCTGTTAATTATCACGCTTGTCCATAAAACGTGTGTGATGAACATGAAAATGTCTTACTTGAGAGTGGATAGCATCCAAAAACCCAGTATTCTGAACTGAGAAAACTGATTAATAAATTATAAAAATAAATGGAAACGTTTCCGAAAATGTGTGATAGCAAAATAAACTTTATTTTTATAAATGCGTCTTGAAGAATTAAAGTAAATGAAAATAAAATATATTTAATACATATTAAAAGAATGGGAAAATGTAGAAGATACATATTCAATTACTTTGATCTAATAAGTCTTCAATAGTATTTAAGAAGCTGTATAATTTTATATAAGTAAAATGCAAATATATTTCTACGTATATATTCCGACTGTGTATGATGAATTATAATTGCTGTTTATCTTATACTTACATTTCTATGTCTATATTTCTCTAATATATATTTTCAGATTTCGATCTCGTAAAAATTTGGATGACGATCAGGATAAAAGAGAAGTAGAAAAGTATTGGAAAATTTTGAAAAGAGAAGTTGTTGTTGATAGGTATAGAAATTTTTAATAATTTTCTTTTTTTATAAATTTCTATAGAATGTTTTGTTAATTGTCTGGTAAATCATTCATTTGTACTGAATTATATTTCATAAAACTATGCACGCAGTAAAGAAAATGTTAACTATTTTTTGTATGCTGCCTTAAGTTTCCAAATAGAAAACAGAGATTTTTTTTCCTTTGAATAATAACGGGTGAGAGGGTAAGATTTTTTTCAATTTCTGTTTTATTACTAATTACTTAAAAAATATATTCCTATGAATGAATAAAAATCTTTTAACAGTTAGAATAAAAAACATTAGTTTGCAAGGAAGGTGTTTAATCGTTTAACTCTGGAATGATAAAGTGTTATGAAATTCTTATTTAATAATGTAATACCTTATTGAAACGCGATTAGCTATTTATTTTATACACCTTATAAATTAATTTATAATATATTATCTTACTTTTTTTTTATTCATACTTTTATGTCTCAAATATTAATGCTGTATCTCTACAGATATATAAGTAATGTGCTCTAGCTTATTTCATATTATCTGGTTTGAGAAAAAAGTATATTTTATTTATGTTTAACAACTACAATAGATGTAACTAATTAGCAATAAAAAATTTCACAGAAAGAATGTGTTCACAGGACCGGAATTATCGTGTCCGTGAATTGTCACGATGAACTCTAATTTTCATTTGTACCACTTACTGGGTCTATAAATTTTATTTAAAACATTTTTTACGATATATTGTTTATTTTCAATTTAGTGCATTTTAAAACTTAACTCAGATTTAATTTCGAAGGGTAGTCTCGTTTATTTAGATTTTCTTTGATAAATAATTACTGTCAGAAAAAAATGGGTCATGCCGTAGATAGAAAATTAACAGCTGCCTAAATAGCTCAATAAATGAAACAAAAACAAACAAACAAACAAACAAATTACTGTAGAAAAGAAGCCTGGTAGTCATTTTCAATGTTATACGTACTGATTGATTGCAAATTTGTCGTGCAATTTATTTCTCAATCGGGGACACCTTCTTTGATGAAGATGTACATTAAATAGCAAATGTAGGAAAATAACGAACATGATGAAACCATCAACTCCGTGGGCTGGATAAAATCAGTGAAGATTGTAAAATAGTAAAATAAATAGAATAACATGTAATATTAATTACACTAATATTAAACTTAATTAAACAGGATCATACCATTCTGGTTGATATTTAACGATTAAAAAAAACCCCATCATGTTTGTCGAAATCATGGTTACGAACACAGCAATCACGTAATCAAAAAAAAAAGTAATTTTAACAAAATAGTTCTCACAATCTGTGAAAATTCTGATACGATGATAGATAAGTTCAAATCTAAAAAAAAATTCTTTTACAATTAATTTGCATTTTTAAAAAATTTTATCATTGAAAATGCACATTTCTGGGAAAATTATCCATATCGAGTAATGTAATATTTTTAGATGCTTCTGTTCTATGAATTTGGTTTGTCTGTCCCTCTCTGTAAGACTGTCTGAGTACTATCTCGCGTAAATATACTCGGATTGCCACGTAATTTAGATATAGTATTGAAGTTTAGTATGCCATGACCGGTATTGAAAATGAAGAGTGCAGCATTTATAGTTCTAGAGGAACATTCAACAGAATTCCATTACTTTATGGTCTTTGAGAAAAAATGCTTTGTATTTTAATGGTGCTATTCTATTTCAAATTTATTGAAATTTATATACATCGCTGAGGGGCACTATAAGAAGCCTGCTGTGTGCATAAAATTTTATCGTTCATTTACAGGCACACAAAAAATAATTCGGTGACAGTACTGCGCACGAGCAATAATTATTAAAGTGCGTTTCAATTGTAGTATGCGTTTTTAAATTTCCCAAATTTGTTGCACACTACTTGGTGTGTACACATTCCATAAAGCCTGTGTATAAATTCTGCAAGGTTGCACATAAGAATTTGAGAGCATTTTTGTTTATTGACGGAAATTCTTGAAAGGGAATTTCAGCTATGTTATGCGTTTCCCAATGAACTAAACTTTAACATACCATGCAGTATATATAAATTTACGGATCATATACAGGGCTTCACAAAAGAATCTGACTCCGCTGATCATATACAGAACTTGACAAAAGAATCTGACTCCGCTGATCATATTCAGGGCTTCACAAAAGAATCTGACTCCGCTTCTATTTTATGGACGTTAATTACTGTTATTAGAGCTTTAAATCTTTTAAGTTTTTTTTTCATTTTTTTCTTATATTTCTTTTTTACACCTTATTAAACAGGGAAGTTTTATTACATTATGCTGAATATTTCGGAAAGTATTTCTTAATCTATCCATGACGCATGATTCTTTCTTTCTTTTTTATGTTTATTTATACATCCCAAATTATTTTCAGATTCATGTTTGATTCTGCTGAGTTTGATCACAAAGTTGAAGCGGCCTTCATGATAATGAAAAGGTCTTCTGAAGCTCGTGAAGATGCCTTAAAATGGTTTGAAAGTGTATTGAAAGTAGAAAGAGAAAGGGTATGGAGAAAGCTGATGAGAGAAAAGAAAATAGACTTGTCAAGCGCCATGCCATACTTGATTAAGATAAACCAAGCCGATGCTGCCTGGCGGGCTATGGATGATATGTCTAGAGAATATGTATATGAATGGCAGCGTAGAGTTAATTTCACCATTTTGGAAATGTTTATCCTTAGACACAAAGCGTAAGTATTATTATTATTTTATAATTATTATTATTACTTGCTAGTAATAGCATTAATCATTAATGTTTAAAACAGGAATTTTGAGTAATGCAATGGGAACTTTTCTAATAAAATACAATAGATACGTTTAAAAATCGTATTGTAATATAAAACATGCAGCGTGATAATAGGTATTATAAGTGCACTTTTAAGTTCAGTTTAATTCTAAATCTAATTTATGCAATTGACGGGTCTAATAAAATTAAGATACTATTGATATTTTCTGAGTATTTTAGAAAATTGCTCAATTTTCTTAGATTTAATTTAAAATGAATGGCATTTCTAAAATTCTTACAACTTTTTTTTCTTTTTATCAGAAAATCAATTTAATCAAATATAATTGCACAGATCAAATATTGATTATTTTTCTGCTCGTAATTTGAAATGAATTATTAATCTTTTATTAATTTTCTAAATGCTTAATCTTTGAAGACACTGGATAATAATAATTATGAAGAAATTGTGTTTTACATTAATTCTCACGAAAATCCTCCGTTTTGAAGTAAAAATACAGCTTCAATTAAGAGTTTTCTCAAGTTCAAAATAGCTTCTTTCTGATACAAGTTTCTTTCTTCATAAATACAAGAATTTATGAGCTGTTGTTATTTAGAAAATAAGAAATCTTGTAGAGTTTTACATTCTTTTCTAAAGGCAAGTGTTATTTTTCAAAATGTTGTGAAAGTAGATTTAAGGTAATTTTTTCGGACATAACAGCCGCTGGAAGTTCGTCATGAGACAATAATCGATCGTAACTCAAGATATGAGCATTTGTTTTTGAAAGTGGGACAAGTTGATTTAAAAAAAAATTAGAGCTAATTATTATTGCAAAGTAACATATATATGTTTTTTACTTTCATGTTCTTAAAAATTACCTTAAACGTGCCGTTTAAAGGGATGTATTTGTACCACTCACTGAGTCTACAAAGTTGATTTTAAGCATTATTCATGATGTTTTGTTTATTTTTAATTTAGTGCATTGATCCGCGCGTCCTTGACGTAAAAGAATAAATTATTTCATTTCTCTGTTTTGAAAAAAAAAATGAAAAAAGAAAAAACTGAGATTTACTTTTAGACATTTAAAATTTCTTATTTGTGATATTTCTGTATAGCATTTTGTGACCTTAGGCCCACCTAATTCAAACAAAAGTTAGTGTTCCGGAGAAATAACTAATCTGTGGTTTTGAGTTATTTAGCACTAAAAATATATAGATATGACATCCACTGTTTAAAAAAAAAAAAAAAAAAAAAAAAAAAATCGTTTATTTTTCCTGAAAAAAAAAATGTCACTCAAGATACCAGTTAAAAACTGTCTATTTTACAAAAATAATCTGTACTGTCTGCGAACTTTCTGTTATTTTAACAGATTTTGGCTGCAAGTTCGGAATAAATACAGATTATTTCCATGAAACAAAAAGTTTTTTACTGGCATTAACGCATGGTTAACGCATTTTTTCTGTGATAGCAACAATTTCATTTTTTACTGTTTAGAAGGCAAATTGTCATAAAATAAAAATTTCAAGTACTATAGACTTTAGCTGTCTAGGTTTTGGTAAAAATGTTATGATAAAACAATAAGATAATAAGTAAATAACATTATAAATCAATGATTAAGACTGCATTCGACCTCATTTCAAAGCTACAGGTGAAAGACTTTGATGAAACGTTTTTAAAAATGTTTTTGCTTAATGTTTTCGTACATTACGGGTACCTCGTACATTTCCTCAGGATTGTGCCAAAGAAAGCTGTTAATATCTGAATCAAAAATAAGTCTCTTTAGCTGAAAACTTTCATAATAAAAATAGCAAAATTTAAAGCGAACTTACGTGCCTGAAACTTGTATTAAAATTATTAATTCTACAAATTTTTGTTTCCTTATTTATCATTTAGCTTTAGTATTAACATTCTGTACTAGAAAATATTAAAGGGAAAAAACAGAAGAAAACATATTGTGTTATATTAAAGGTCAAATGTCTTCTTAAAAAAGGAAAATAAGTGTATCATATCAAAGTTTTAGAAAAAAGTGTTCGACAACATGCTTTAAAAATATTTCTTAACTTGCGAAAATATAACTACGAATGTACATAGAAAAACTTGTTTTTCGAGTTACCAATAATTCTGAATATTGTTCTTTATTACTAGAAATCTCAGAAGCCAAAATATTTTTGAGATTTTAAAAAATATTTATAAAAAGAAACGTTCTTTTGATACCACTGATTTTCGGAAACTTGTTCGAATAGCTTTTATAGCCTATTAATACGTATGCTCAAACCGCAATATCGGTTTTTAAGATAATACTTATTCTCCAGTATGCATTTTCATCTTCGTAATTCAATTTATACATCCAGGATTTACAAAGTAACATTGATTTTAATGTTAATTTTAACGCTTTTAATTTATAATGATTGTCTTTAAAACATGCATGTTGAAAAGAAGATTGCTTTTTTCAAAAATGAATAGCATCCGAAAACCTGGATTTTGGGTTAAGGAAATGGATTAATGCACTCAAAAACCTACTATTTACCGTTTACGAAAATCAGTTGTAGTAAAATTAACTTTTTGTTTATAAACGTCTCATTAAATCTCAGAAATATATCGAGTTCAGAGCTTTCTAAACAAAAAGGACGAATTTCGGAATTTTTAATAACACAGAAGATGTTGATATAAATTTTCATTTCTGGTTATATTATAAACATTTAAGAGACATTTGTCGATTCTTTTGCAGTTAAACTTTTATGTATTTTTTTAATAATTTCTTAGAACGTTTCATTAAATTTGTTGTAATTTCTTTAGGATAACTAAAGTGAGGTTTTTCAATAAGCTGTTTTTGACAATGTCTTAAATATTGTTTCCAGGTTGCCTTTGTCTAAGAGAATCAAGAATACTCTTTTCAGAAAGAAGAAATAATGTCGATTCAAGACGCTACATCCTGATCGTGACTTTGATTTCCTGATTTGTGACTTTTTTTACCCAGATGTGACATATAATTACCCGAATTGTGACTTTTCTTACCCAAATTTTGACTTTGTTGTGTTGTCTTTACCATTATTTGACAACTCTTGTATTTGCTCCTTCTTCCGTATTTCATTGCTGCCATCTGTACCATCGCCATAATCGACTCCACATTTAGATTCCTCACAATTTTAAATAAAATTTTTACTACACTGAATGAATCTGTATCTCTTATATATTTTAGTTAACAAAATTATCAATTTTCTATCTTGAGGTATTTTTCTTTAATGTTTTCAGATATTTAAATTTTCCTCCTCATGAAATATGACAACGTCAATTCAATATATAACCATTTAAGTCTTTTTTGGGGGAATATGTGAAAAAAGAATCATTTGAAAAGTCTCTTTTTGAAATTTTAAATATAATTTGTATAATAACAATATTTTCTATAATTTAGGAGATTGGACTTATTTATTAAAAACTTCTGCACCCAGTAAAAAAAGGAATAAATCTCGGTAATGCGAATGTATAAGAACAAAATCTGCATCTTGTGAGTGTTATTTTTCTAAGGAAGCTTTGCACATTATCCTGCATATACCTAGACATATTTCAGATTTTTTTTCAATATAAACGAAATGTATTACTGTAGAATTTGAAACTATCTTTTAAAAATTTTTGGAGCAAAATAGTCCAACTTTCGCTATTACAAAATGGCGGCGAAGTTAAGTCTACGCCCCGCATATAGTTGTAATGTCCCACCCTTTTCAGCAGATCTATAATTCAGAAATAGAATTTATTATTAGTTTTATAATCAGTAGGCTTACAGTTACGATTGGAACTGAGAAGAAAAAAATTGTTATATTTTGGAAAACCGGGATTTATCTGAAAAACAAAATGGGAGGCAAATTCTACACCTTTTTCATTTTTATGAGAGCTGAAAAAGTAGATTACATTTAAAAGTTTTACGTATTGTCGGTTCCAACCGTATCAATACAGAACAATGTCTGCAAATTTCATCGAGATCAACCGAGTAGTGTTTTCGTTAATAGTGGGACAATGTTAAAAAAAAAAAAAAAAAAAAAAAAAAAAAAACGTTGTTTCAAGAAAAACACGTTTAAAGATTTTTTTTTTTAAATTTCTTCACTTGAAAACATTAAACTTTTTAAACTTTCGATTAATCACAGATTACTAGGAGAGAAAGGGCACCTTTTTGTTCCTCCAGTCAAGAGTTCGTCAGTGTTCGCCCAAGAATGTAGGTCTACTAGTGCCATAGGAAAATCCGAATGTGTAAATACTCGTATACTTAAATACCGACCATGACGCTATTTTTTTAACGGAAATAAACATGTTTTAAAGAGAATCTACATTTTTATAGATTTATATATCTGTATCTTGGAGAAAAGGCTTGAATGGTCAGTTTTGCAATTTGAGAGACAGGTCCTTTATTGTACTAGCATTTTTTTTCTTTGGATCACTACTAAAAATTTTAATATAACTGTGGAGTATATTAGAGATTGGACATATTTCAAATGAAAATCAAATTTCAAATTATTTTTGCTTAAAAGGCGCAAAGACCAACTTAGTGAAAAAATATTCCATGCCGGGAATCGAACCCGGGTCATCAGTATAGCGCACTGACGTTCTACGGCTAAACCACATGGAACGATACCCAGCCTGGAACTTCTCACTATTACAAGTTGGCAAGGCTACAAACACAGACACTTAATTAAATCCAGCATCGATGAATCTATATTAATATTTGGAATCCAAATATTAATATTCCAAATATTAATATAGATTCATCGATGCTGGATTTAATTAAGTGTCTGTGTTTGCCCCATGTTGGTGGCTCACGGAAAATATTCCATCTTGTGCTGCGTTTGTAGCCTTGCCAACTTGTAATAGTGAGAAGTTCCAGGCTGGGCATCGTTCCATGTGGTTTAGCGGTAGAACGTCAGTGCGCTATACTGATGACCCGGGTTCGATTCCCGGCATGGAATATTTTTTCACTAAGTTGGTCTTTGCGCCTTTTAAGCAAAAATAATTTGAAATTTGATTTTCATTTGAAATATTGTATTCAAGGCGAATGTTTCTCTCTGGAAAAATTTCCAAATATTAATAATAGAGATTGGACATTTTTTTTTCTCATTAGATCTTTGACTACTGCAAAGTGACCAAACGTGGTGAATTTAAATATCAATTATTCTACCAAAATATATATTTAAACGCAGATTTATACATTAGGGAAGTTTAAAATTTAAAATTAAACAAACTTTTATAAAACTTAATTATAAATTTTATAAAACTCCAAGCCATAGAATGCGGATTAACGATATTAATGATTTTATTGTAAACTATATTGATTTTTATATGAATCTCTATTTGTATGTAAATATCTGAATAATTACTAATACCATTAATTTTTTTACACGGCTTGGAGGCTTGAAAATCTGAAAACATTTATATAAAAAAAACCTTCTAAGACGGAATCACATAGGAGAGGACAAAAACTTTGTTATAGTTCAGTTCATTTTCTAGTAAATCCGTCGTCTCTAGCAATTGTATTATGTTTTTTTCAAACGGATTATTATACCTAATTTTCACCGATTAAAAAAAAAATTCCGTTTAAAACAGTATTTCGTCATACACAGATTCTTCTAACAGGTTTTACAGTACTGTATCCCCATCTATATAAGTGTATATGTACTATTCTTTAAAGAGAATTTTAATTGTGGAATAATAGTAGCTTAAAAATATATGCATTTTAGGCCACATTGGAACAGAGACTTCGCCAGATTTTTGATAATTCCATATTTCTGAAAGAATATAAAATGTACTTCTGATATTCTTAATGGTGCATTTATTCATAATTAATTCAAAGCCAAGTGATATTTATGTGAGGGAAAAAAAAATCAATATTAAAAAAATCAATGTTTTTTCTTAATATCTATTTTTTTTCTCAGATAAATATCACTTCGCTTTAAATTAATTATGAATAAATGCACCATTAAGAATATCAGAAATACAATTGATATTCTCTCAGAAATCTGGAATTTTCAAAAAAACGGCAAAGTCCCGATCTCGACAATGCCGGATTTTAGACGTTATATTTATTCTTCCTTTCCTAAATTTTATGATATCCTCTCATCCCATTCTTTGGTCCTCCAGCACACAATATGTAATATGGAACATATTTTGTAACTAACGGCGGCGGTGAAATGTGGAAGATAGGGGGACAGTATAACACTCCCTATCGTATAGAATATATTATACAGGGATAACGGCATTTCTACCTTGCACAAGGTTGGCCCAACTCTGCTGCAAAAAATAATTGACTGTGTTAAACTAATAGAACACAGTCAATACGTATTTCAAAATAACGTGCCACCGTTGGATCTTGCAGACTAACGGTATATATATTTTTAAATATTGTTCCAAGCCATTGATCTTATCGTTTTAATATAAAAAAACATTATTACCACTGACATCATGTACATAGTCACCCTGCCAACATGCACGGTCAAGATAAAAACTTTGCTATTGTTAATATCCATATTAATACTTTAATTAACATAATTGTTATATCTTGTCTATTTCTAGCACGTAATCTTTTAACAATTACCATTTATGTTTCTTTTTTTTTCCTAAGTTTTTTTGCATAATTGATTAAAATCCTATGTTGTTTTGTAAATATTCTCTGTTTTATAGTTAATGGTTTTATGTTCCTTAAAATATTCATAACCAGCAGTTATTATGTAAATATATCCTGTTAGAGGTAGTGTTGTAAAAATTCATATGGATGCGTGGTATGTGCAATTTTCTAATAACTAGCGTTTCATTTCATTTTTTTTCTTAGTTCTTATGTAATTCATACCTCATATTATATAGTAGTACGCTCAGACAACTGGGTTGCTATCTGAAATTAATATTGTAACACCTTTTTCAAATCTTTCAATAAACGGGGTTCTTAGAAATCATAATTAGCCAGGCAGGGCTTGTTGTGCTCAAACCATTAGATAGGTTTCCCTGCCTGGTCAGAACTTGAACTTGCACAAGATTGGGGCCGGAGCGGTAGTTGGAATCAATAAAAGCACGTCAGATTGAAAATATTTGAATTTGAGCATGATATTGACTCATTTTTGAGAAAATGAATTTGAGTTTAATTAGTTCGTCTTTTTTTTTTCTGTGAGCGTGCTCAACACTAGTTGGCATCAATCAAAGCACGTCAAATTGAATTGTCCTAGGATAAACTAGAAGGTTGGCGCCGAAGCGGTCTTTGGGATTTATAAAAGCACGCCAAATTGAATTGGCCTAGGATAAACTAGATCGGCCTAGGATAAACTAGTTCAGACCAATGAATAGCAGGATAAACTAGTTTATCCTATGAGCGTCAGGATAAACTAGTTTGGCCTAGGAAAAACTAGTTTATCCTATGTGTGTTAAGATAAACTAGTTTATCCTATGTGTGTTAAGATAAACTAGTTTGGCCTAGGAAAAACTAGTTTATCCTATGCGCGTTAGGATAAACTAGTTTGGCCTAGGCCAATCTAGTTTGGCCTAAAATCGATTTTGGCCGGTAACATATATATGGTTATATATATATATATATAACCATTAATTAAACATTACTGACCACCAACAAAAATTGTGATAGTATGAATGAATTTACATCAATACAGTGTCCCCAACACACTGATTGGATACCAAAAACATAATATACATGCTGCAATGTAAAAAATAAAGTCCCTTGAACATAACAAGAATTAATAAAGAAGATAAAAAAGAAAAATATGGATTTCTATAAAAATAATTGAAAAGCTTATATATTGAATTACGTTATCAAGAGTACAGAATTCAATTAT
Organism: Maratus speciosus; assembly: GCA_963932465.1. Taxonomy (NCBI): domain Eukaryota; kingdom Metazoa; phylum Arthropoda; class Arachnida; order Araneae; family Salticidae; genus Maratus; species Maratus speciosus. Next base: position 677,776,628 of record OZ010786.1, read on the forward strand.
ATAAGATACGAGATCCTGTCGACTTGTGTGAAGTTTGTTTGAAACAGCTAATATCAGGTAGAATATTTTAATTGTGAAATCGTGCCTCGGATGCTGATTTATTCGACCGATGAGAAGAATACGTCGATGTCTTAAAGTATAGCTCCTAGTGATAAGGCATGGTGGTAATTTGCAGTCGTATTATAAATACTTATGGTCGTTTGCAGTCGTGTTATCAATTCATACGGTTGTTTGTAGTCGTATTATTTATTCATACGGTCATCGCGTAAGTGTAAACAAGGCAACAAATTAAGGAATCCGGTGATTTCTCCATAAAGAAAAACGAAGTCAGCTTGTCGTTCAAATATGTTTATTCATCAGGCATAAAAATTTAAACAAATCCCATATTGTAATGAAGTTCCATGAAGCCTTCAGGTTTTGACATGAGGCTCTGTGCCATGCTGCAAGATCTTAAAGAGCAATTTAGAATAGTGTGAGATTGAAGAGACACCAGATAACATTTTCTTAAGCACTTGAAAAACAAACAGAATCTTTGTACCGAGTTAAGTGCATCGGCTTTTTGTTAAACTTTTGGAGGAAAACAAATACTGACGTAGCACGCAAACAAACCAATCAGTGAAACGCGCATTCCGGGAGGTAAGTAACTAAGCTAATGATGCGAGAGGGGAGTGGCCTAAAGCGAAAGAATCCCTTACCTAGTAATGTTTTTGAAGTAAATAGTCTAGCATCGAGATGCGCGGGAAACCAGACTCGTGGAATAAAGATTGGAAATAAAAATAACAAAATGGCTGTTTAAAACATTCGAAAATAAAAAACTATATTATCTCAGAATATTATAGATAGGATTCCTGATAAAATTTATGAAGGGATTAAAAGTTTTAGATTAAGATTTTGAATAAGATAATAAAAAACTTGCGAATATTAATATTATAGGGAAATTAAATAGGAATAAATAATAGATATTATTAAGAAGTAGGGAACTAGTGAATATTTCGGAAAATTAGAATAATTTAAAGGAATATCGCGATTAATTTTTTTTATATAACACACACACACAGAGACAGACACACACACACACACAATTTTTGCTCGTATTATAGTATAAGATAAAACGTGTGAAAAAGATCCTGCCTATGACGGAATCCTGTTTTAAACTGAAAAATGTGTTAATCCATGAAAAATTATTATAATAATATGTGAGAAAAGAATATATAATACAAATACACCTATTAAGAAGGGAACTTGTCTAATAATAATGCATTTTTTTACTTTACTGTGCTATTCCGTCTTAGAAGATTTTACTGCATAGCATTTTTTAGATTTTGAAGTCTCCAATACATGGAATATGGATTAAAAAAATTAATGATAATCGAAACATTTGCATACAACAAATAGAGATTTATTAAAAAAAAAAAAAAAAATATGGAAGCATACGGTATTTCTATAAATTCTATATATAATGTGAAGATTACAAAAAAAAAAAAGAAAAGAAAAGAAAGAAAGAAAAAACTAAGTATTTTTGGTCAGAATTCCTCGTACAGACAAATTTTTAACGAAATCGACGTAAAAATCAATGTTTTGTAGAAATTTACTCGGCCGTGGCAGGCTCGGGTCGAGATTTTAATTTTTTTCCGATCCAGGATGGTCTCAGGCTGAACTTTTAGCTGTTATAACGCTTGCCCAGGCAAATAATTTTTTTCGACAGGCCTGGGCGAGTTCAGGCCTACTTTTTATTATGGGCCGGGTCGGAACTTTTTTCTATGGGTCGGCCTGGCCCGGGCGTGAAAATTTCGACCCGTACAAACTTCTAACTTAAAATTTAAAAAGTATTGCAAATTTCAAACTTTGAGTTTTATATAAAAGAATTTTTTTTTTCTGTTGAATTTATCTTTACTGTAATAATAAATAATCAATCTAAATCTGTCTTTTACACCTCACTCCAAACTACTGCTTTTACCTTTGCCCCCTCCCCTCTCACTGGAGTATCGAGCACGAAAAGCTTAAACCTTAAGTGGTGAGGTGATTTTATATATATATATATATATATATAACGTGGTGTGTATGCAACCCCAAAATTTGATTTCTTGTCTTGTGCACTCCACAAAATTTAGCGAATTAAAATAAGAAAATCCCCTGTGAATTTTGCATTATTTACTTGAATAAAAACAACTGAAAAAGTACTGTAAGTGTACATGCATATAACATATAAATACACATATCTAAATACCACAAAAAAATTTTCTTCATAATTGAAATTTCTCTAGGGTGGAAAACATCTCACCTGACCAGTTAAGGGTTAAAGCCTTTAAATTTACTTTTTCCCTCTGCTTTATTCGTAATTGTGCAATACTACAAATAAATCAGCAGTTATCACTTCATTCCATCCATTCATAATTTCTACTACCCTCGCTCTCCCCAGTTTGTAAAATTTTAAATGGTTGAAATTATTTAGTTTTTTGTTAAAATTTTTTGGTCTGTTTATATATCTAATGCTGAAATAATAAATAACTGTCTAATTCGCCCCCCTCCCGCTCAAAAGAAAATAATGCGAAAAAATACAAAATAAAAATAAATAAAAAAAAATAAATAAATAAAATATAAAAAAAAATACAAAATTTACTATGACCATTCGGTAAATTCGATCTCCACACCACCCCAAACGAAATGCTCTAGCTACGCCACTGGTTAATATATAAAGGTAGATGTGATGTCAGTTTTTTAAATCTGTTGCAAACAATTCCGTTGAAAAATTACATGAGTATACAAGCGCGACATTTCTTTTAATCAACCTTTAACCCTTATTTAATTAATTGAGTTGTGTGCAATATGCGTATGAATGCACATTTATATCGATGTTCAAAGGTGTTTTCAAATCGATATTCAAAGGCTAATTATTTATTTTACAATTACCAAGCGTGAAACTAGAATATTTTAATACTTGATAGCAGAATTAAAGAAACGTTACTAAAGAAAAAAAATATTTCAAACTTGATAAAAAAAAAATTTACGCTCCCTATCTATATTATAATGGACAAATGTGTTCGTGCTTAATGCTGCTGTCATTTTGCCATTGGCAACACCAGACAATTAAATTTCCTTTAACTGGGATTTTTTTTAAACTTCTGAACATCTCACGGTTTCAATTTTTACGCCATCCAATAAGGCAAAAATTTATTTTCAAAGCCAAATTGTTTGAAAAATATATCACAATCTATTCATTTTGTATGTTTTTAATATAATTTTCAAACATAATTTTAAAAAAAAATCTATTTCTACTACGTGCACACGATTACGGAATATAAATACGCATATGATACAGGTTTGGTTTATAGTCTTCAGTCATCTAAAACTGTTGCAATCCTATCGGATGCAATCGATCCAATCCAAGTCATGGTGGGAAAAATAGCAAAGTTCGATTGACAGTGTTATTGTCTGCTAATGCAGATGGATCTGAAAAATTACCTCCTTTAATTATTGGCAAATGAAAAAAGTCCCACTGCTTCAAATAATGTGAAAACATAACCAACAAAATACGTGGTCAATAAAAAATCCTGAACGAACCTATCTTTCTTTACAGATTGGTTAAAAAGATTAAATGATACAATAGAAACGGCAAACCACTTTATTCATTAATTAGTGTCGCGCTCATAGATCTGATACGAACTTTCTAAAAAATATAACTGTCAAGTTCTTCCCTGAAACTTATACCAGCAAATTGAAGCCATTGGATTTAGGAGTCATAAAATCCCTAAAATAACTTTATCCAAAACGTTTGGTGAAAACAGCTATCGCCAGTTTGGACCACGGAAACTTGCCATTTATAAATTTCATAATGATGGCTTGGCAAAATGTTTTACTGAAAATGATAAAAAACTGCTTCGGCCTTGGCGGATTTTCAACTAAAATGGTTGTTAATCCTATTGAAAATGCCAAACCTGACCATTTTGTTCCACCAGAACACTGGTCAAATTTCAGTAATGTTTCTCCCGATAATGTTTTCACTCTATAGGCGGCACTACTAGGCTGCATTTTGCTGGATTTAGAAGATTTCAGCGATAGTCATACCTCAGGAACTAATGCATGGAATTTCATATCTTTAGAATCCTCATGATGGGCATAGATTGTCATTTAATTTTGCAGTTTGATAGCGAATTTTGAAGTATTAACATGTATGAGATAGAAGAAAGTTCTGGGATTGGTACATCCGACTAGTTTTTTAATTATTTTTCTTTTAAAATAAACCTCAAGAATACATTAAATGTTTAAATTTGACAATGAATCATGATCCACTGAAGAGGTGTTTATTTCGATAAATAATGTCAATGCAAAAGCTGATTTCTGAATAACGATAAATTTAAAACTATGCAACTGTGAGTAAAATGCATGAAGTATACAGGGTGCCCAATGACTAATTCCTAAATCATTAGTCTTACTGAAGTCTTATTTAATTTTAAGCATTTATCCGTGTAGATATGTGGAATGTTAAGATTATTAGCTAAATAGCTGTATGTTGCATGGAAAAAGATTGATCTTTAGAGGGTTCAAAAGTGATTGTCTGTTATATTTCTTCATGTAGCGGTTTGAAATATAATTCTTTTAATAATTGAATACACACTAGAGATCTGCACGGGCCGGCTCGGGCCACACTTTTTTCTGAAGTCTCGGGGCAGACCGGGCCTAACTTATTTTTTCTGTACAAAGCCGGGACTGGTTCATTCCGAGTCTTCACGGCCCAAACTTTTCAGTCCTAATTTTGACCCAGCCCGTATGAAAATCATTGTCTCAGCGTGGCCTGTTCTATTCAAAGGTCAGTAAAATTAGGTCTGGCCCAAATAGTTTTGCAAAGAATGTTTACATTTTTAAATCGCCATTATTTTACATTTAAACATTAAAATTTATTCTTTTTAAAGAACACTAGATTTCTGCGCTTATTAAAATATAGCTAAATTAAAACATAGTAAAACGTGTGAAAAAGAACCTGCGTATGACGGAACCCAGCTTTAAACTCACTAACGTGTTGATCCATGCATAATTAATATACTAATGCATAAAAAAAGAATATATAACACATTTACACTCGCTAAGAAGGGAACTTGTCTATAACGTATTTTTTTTCTTTTCTATGCAATTCCGTCTTACTCTATAGCATTTTCCAGATTTTTAACACTTCAAAAAAATAAAAAATCTATGTTTTGTTGAAATTCACTCAGGCCGAGATTTTAACTTTTTTTCCGGGTCGGGCTCGGGCCGAACTTTTAATTTTTTACCGGGCCGGGCAGAATTTTTTTTTCTATGAGTCGGGCCGAGCCCTTGGAAATTTCGGTCCGTGCAGACCTCTAATACACACAATGCTTAGCAAAAAAATAATCAAAACTTCATTAGTTTGGGAAATGTGAATTAAAAAAATGAGTGTAAATATTTAATTCTTCCCTTTCAGTGCTATGTTGCAAATTATATTACTTTTGCCAACGGCAAAACAAAAGAGTTTTATCTCTTTCGTTTGAAAGGGTGATTTACTCATAAGAGAAGATATCTGGATTTTCTCTCAATTCGTAGCAGACACATTCGAAAACATTAATTTGCCATTGTATGAGATTTTTTTTTTTTGGTTTATTACTGATTTCGAATTATATACAGTTAGAATATTTATTATTCTTTCGGAGTTAAATATGATATTTGATGTTTATGATATTACGAAAACGTTGGTACAGTGAAACCTCCCTGTGCGACCATCTTCATTAGGCGACCACCTCCCTGAACGACCATTTTTTCATGGAACGAAATTTATTCCCATAGGGTCAATACTAATTTTACCTCCATTCAGAGACCATCCCAGTTGAACTCCCTCCATGAGAGACCGATTTCTTTGAAGAAAATGAAATAAATTCCGTGTTTTCCTTGTCGTTTGAAGAAGATTTTATTAGAAAAATAATTCCGGAGAATGCGTTATTCATCAAACTTCTAAACTAAGTTTAGATTTTTTTTCTTTTTTTTTTATCCCGGTAACTTTTAAGTGTTTAAACCAATCTGCGCCTTTTTAGGCAATGAATTTAATTCTGATTACAAATTAAGAATGACGATCAATAAACATCTCTGCCCTGTTCTGTCGAAAACTCTCAAAGAAATAGATTACTTTATCTAATCGTCATTATTTGTTCCCGTCCACAAAAAAATTTATTTATTTACTGAACTTCGAAAGGACTTATATTATAAAATATAAAATATAAAAATTATAAAATATAAAACTGTAAAATTAAAGCAAAGCTCAATGTATTCATTCTTAAAACTCTGCAGTAATTAACTTATGTAATTAACTTTTATTTTGATACTTAATTTTTTATATTTTTTCCTAATGTGAAAAATAAATTTTAGTAACATTGTTACCATTTTTCAACAATTAAAATCTAGATTTAAACATGACCTTCATTAAGAGACCACCTTTCGGAGCGACCAATTTTTATTGGAACGGTACGTGGTCACTTTAGGGAGGTTTTACTGTATATTAATTTTATTTTAAATTGTATCTAAACATTTTTCTGCGGGTTATCATTTTAAAATTTCGAGACTGAGTAATATAAAAAAAATTAATTATAGATATTATGCATCAGTTATTAAATTTCCTTCTATTATAAAAACATTTTCTACGTTTTTGATACATGTAACTTTTGGCGCTAAACAATAAAACATGATATTTAAGCATTGGAATAAAATGTTTTTTTATGCCTGTTTTGAAGTTTATGGATAAGACTTCTTTAGTATATTTTTAAAAATGTTAATATTTACACAATACAGGACTGAAAATTTTTTTAAAGAGATTAATAACTACTTTTTTACATTAAAATGTTTTTCAAACTATAAGAATATTTCTAATGCAGTCATTTACTTTATTTTTAAGTTTGCTTTTTTATATTTTCGAGGTCAATCTTTTCCTATAAAACATATAAAATCTATTTTGCTCATAGTCACAAAATACAATATCTACGCGAATAAAAAATTTAAATTAAATATGGCTTATCGTGTCTTTTCAATAATAAATATTGTATTAATTCCATTTTTCAGCAATAACGGACGAAAATTAGAAATCATGATTAAGTTAAGGAATATGTTTAAAAGAAAAATATATACATATTCCAGAGAACTCAAAATTTAGACTCCATGTTCATATTAAATAAAACAAAAGCAAATCACAGCGGATAAAAAAAAATACACATTCTTAACATTTAAATCATGCTTAGAACTTATTTAAAAAAGAAGTGACTTTATAAGCATTGCTTTTAAATGGAAAATTTAAAAATATTTTAGAGAAATAGGACTTTGCAAAAATAGCAATAATTTCAGGAAAAAGTTGCGGTTTTATATTTAAAACAAAAATTAAAATCAAATCAAACATTGTTAAACATATAACATCCACCTATTAAAAAGTTATTAATAAAACTAAAAGTAATATCTTTATAGGGCATGCAGTAAAAGTAAACACGAAGGATAAGATTGGAATAAAATATTTTAGATTTTTCTGTCAGTAATCTAATTTAAATTCGTATGTAACTTTAACCGAATTTTTCCTTAAAAGTTCAATTAGTGTTACAAACTATGAATTCAATAAATATTGCTAATAAAATATTTTATTCCAATCTTTACCACGCTTGTATCTATTTTCATTGCATACCGTAAACGATGTGATTCTTTTAAAATCACCATAAAAGCAAAAGCAAAAAGAACCGGCTACATAAAAAATGAACATTCACTCCTGTGAAAGAGTGACTGTTTTCTCCTACCAGGAGTGAAAAACCGCACTCCTTTAGCAAGAGTGAACAGTCACTCCTCCGAAAGAGTGATTATCCACCCCTGTTTAGAGTGAATATTCACTTTCCAGGAGTGTCTATTCACTCTTTCAGAGAGTCAAAAATTTCACTTTTGCTCAGAGTGACTATTCACTCTAAAGAGTTTGGGCATATTTTGACTCTGCGATAGAGTGACTATTCACTCTCCGGAGTGCATATTCACTCTTTTTTATTTAGAGTGTATTTATATTGTATTTCTTGGGAACAGAAATAGTTTGGATTGAAATTGCTTTGACATTCTAACCTATAATTTCGCATATTGATAAATTACCTTGCGTACATGATCCAAATATGCCTGGACTAAATCTTATATTACTTATTTCGAAAAAACTTTAACAATAACAAATTTTTCTTTATAAATGCAGAATTAAAGAAATAATGTCTGACATATAATCCTCTACAGGGTAACAGTATTTCTACAACGTAGACTGTAGGCACATCTTGGTTTCAAAGTTCATTGTTTACATCTGAGAATTAGTGCAATTTGTATTGCACTACTTGCATTGTACTGTATAAATTCCGTTATAAGGACCTTCCACTATAGTTTTCTCAGAATTGTGCGGAATTTCGTAGGACTTTGTACCCTACAATACAAAGTGAATTCTTCCAGTACCGTCAACTGGAGTAACTTTGGCCCAAATTTCTCTGTTTCATGGCACGTTAAGCATCTCCATTCTTTTATTTTATTTAAAAAATGGGTGTTAATTCTGTTGTTTAAGAACATATGGAACCACACCTTTATTATAAATTTGTCTAAATTGATTTTTTTTTTAAATACCAAAAAGTGTTTTTGAATATTTTGGACAAATGTTACCTTGAATTGGGGTAACATTGGCCCATGCGTTAAAATGAATGTTTAAGAGTCTAAAACATGATGTAGACCAATATTACCCCGCTGAAAAAGACGGGGTAGAAAGGATAAGAAGTGTAAGCAAATAAAAATACATTAAATTAGCATATATTTTAATTAAAAAAATTTATTACAAAACTCATAAATATTTCTGAACGTGGATTGTCCGGGTCAGGGACTGAATAATGGTTTCTCTTAGACAGAAGTTTAGGTGGACTAACTTTTGCAAATATATCGTTCCATTCATACACCATCGAGTCTGGTCGCTGTGGACAACGCCAGCACTTTAACTTTTTTTCACATGCAGTCAACAACACAATCCTTCTTTATTTCAAATTAATCCTTCCAGGATAAATATTGCCATTAAACAACACAAGTGAAAATTTTCTTACGTTACAGTCATCTTTGTCAATAGCTTTCTTGTTTGGTTTATTGGTTGGGCCAATGTTACACCAAATATTGGGCCAAAGTTCCCCCAACATAGAAAGACGCTTTTTTTTATCTGAGGAAAGACAACGCATAATCCTACATTAGGCCTTCATCTACACTACTGAGGTTATAATAACACGTACTTACCAAGGTCCAAATGTATTAATGTCTTGGCGGACAAAAGTTGTAGGAGCTAAATTCTCACCGTCTTCACACGTTTTCATTTGATTGGTGCTGCCACGGTGGAAACTTCGCGAATTACTTACAATAAGCTGTCAACCTCAAGCTAATGATACCACCTGTATTTTGAGACCAAAACTTTGTCGATAACTCAAGCGATGTTGAAAATATAGCAGATTTAATCTTTTTCTCTCTTTTGGGCCAAAGTTACACTTAATGGTCCAAAGTTACCCCAGTTAACGATAATATCTCAAAACTTCTTTAATTTTTATTTGTATCACCACTTCATACAAATGCGATTTCACTTTCGAGAGAAGCTTTAGGATTTTCTCCGGCGCTAATGAGGCCGAGCAATTTGAGAAATGGATCTCAGGGGATACTTCAATTTTCGATTAATTCTACTTAAGTCTGGAGACTATTAATTTTAATAGACTTGCAGTTCATTTGTTTAAAATCCAAATGAGATGTTAACTGATCGTAATCATGCATAATATATTGAATGCCAATGAAGTTCAATTTGTTATTCACTGATTGCACATAATTTATTTAAAAAAAGCATTTACAATAATAAATCCTAGTATCATGGTCTACTACTGTTTTGCATAATTTAATTATTATTATATATAATATAGCTAAGTGTATAACATTTCCGGAGAGATCTCATACGGATCCCGATAAATCATTTGTTCAAAACAGCCATTTTATTTTAATTTTCAGAGATTTAATTTTTTCAATAAAGATTAATCTTCAATATTCAAAATTCAATATTCAATAAGATTAACCTTTATAGAAAGATTGTGAAAAACAAAAACAACTTGAGTGATAAGCTACACCGAAATAGGCATGTTTTTCGATATATCTTGCGTTGAAAATCGTATCACACAATAATCAATAATGGTAAACAATATGCGATTCACTCCTTTGATATTCATTAAAATATAACAATAGATTCAATAATTTTGCTCAATGGCAATATAAAACATACAAAACTAAAGATATTTTACTGCTTTTTGCAATCATTTCACGATTTCAAATATAATGTTTAATTAAGAATATTTCCGATTCATTTGATATTCATTAAAATATAGACCATTTAGCTCATTGGCAATATAGCGATATCAACGAATTCTGTGCATTAAAACTTCCTTTAAAAATGACAATTTAAGGCAAGCGAAGGCATGTATTAAATGCAATATTTTTAGAATTTTTATATTTGGGCTGTTTCAATTTTTTGTTCCCAGCCGTGAATGGCTATTGAGAATGTCACCACTGTTATTCCTAAAAAATATATTCTTTCAAGTGGCATCACGAGTGAAAATTTTCTGTTTAGATTTAATTTGAACTTTTGTTCGATTAATCTTTAATTAGTATCTGAATTTCAGATACAGTAAGCTTTAACTAAGTTTACTTATTTTACCCCATACCATTGGGTAAATAGCATCAATAAACATGGGCATAAATAGCATGGGGTAAATAGTAAAATAGCATTATTAGTTGCAAAATGCATATTTTATGTGAAATAGTTCTTTAAACTTTGTGAGTGAAGTTCATTTTCATATTCTGTCATTATTTTACCAATTCAATTAATACTTTTCTTGCAAATTATGTTTGAATGAAAAATTGACTGTTTTTATAACTATTTTACTCCACTTGATCCTGCTATTAGTCAGATAAGATAAAATTTATTACTTCATAATTCTTTTTACAACGCAATTCTATATGATTCTTTTAAAAATGCAGACACATCATTCTGACATGCTATCTTCTAGATTTTTAATAAATTTATGTAATTTTTTAAATAATAATAAACAAAATGGTATAAAATATGATTATTTATTATTCCTTATCTCATTCTTCTAAAATTTTTAAAATACTTTTTGCAATGAAACGTAGTAAGAGTTTTTTTTGCTTCCCAATAATTGTCCACTTTCTTTTCTTGCCTACAGGCAAGACTCGTTTTCAGTATGTCAAATTATTTAAAGGATAATCAACCTGTTGATTATCCTTTAAATAATTTGGCATACTGAAAACAAATCTTTTTTTACTGCATATTTCGGTAAAAGTTGAATAATATATATTTATTAATATATTGATCAAAAACCACTTAACCAAAGTTTAGAAAGTTTTAGTTTAATCAGTTTTGATATATTATTTCATTTTGTTATCATAGCAAAACAGTTAATTTAATTATATTATTATGTAATATGTGCCTATTTAATGAACCAAAAATCCTCATTACTAAAGTATCTCTCTTTTGCTGATTTAATTTTTATTTTTAGAGCGATTAATTCGATTTATATATGACTCATACGAGGAAGTATATATATATACCCAGATAGCATGTAAGGTTTCCGAAAAGGGTCGTTTTTGCTTTACTTTCTAACTATCCTGCAAAGGTTTTCGTGATAATCGTGTAGCCAACCCATGTTCGGAAATCATTATGATCCGTACGATTTTTGCGCATGCGCAACTTATTTCTTTTCACGGCCAGCGTAGGCGTAGCGTCTCCCAATGGCGTCTGTTTTGAAATCTTGTCAAGTTTATTCTACGTTTCTAACATTTACAGAAAATGCGGTAAGTTTGCCATTACTTTTACTTATTAGTATATATCATTATTATTTAAATCGTTCTTACTGTAGTCTTTTTTTCTTCTGTACTGTCTTATATTTAAGATTTCTGTGTAAGTTACCCATGGGGAAAAGATGATATTTGATTCAACGCTATTTTGTTTAATTATGTTATACAGCATGCTACATCTTTAAATTAAACTAACTTCTATAAACATGATTTACTTAAAACATGTTATAACGTATCGTTTCACGTTTCGTAACCATCGCGAATTTTCAAATGTATTTTGATAACATAACTGCAGTTCCGTTATATATACTTTTAACACATAGGATTGATGTAATGGTAATGTAAATGAACCATAAAATACGAAATCGAGAAAGTGTAAGGAGTTTTTTGTAGGAATAAGTGTTTAGGAACATATTTTATTATAATAAAACATTTTTAATTATGATCGAGTCTATACTAGTGTTTTTATAATTAAAAACACTTAAAAGTCTTAAGCACAATTTTGTTTTTATGTTTAATTATTTTAAGCTTGTAAAAATAAATTTTATCTTTTTTTCTTAAAGTCTTCAAAAAATAAGGAATGTATACTTAAAGTTTTAAAATCACCACCACCCCCTTGCTGTGGACTGATTTACAAATCAAAACAGACTTTGACCTTCAACAAATTACATTCATTTGAAAATATATATGCTGTGCGTAGCGTATAAAACATGTAGATCATGTCATTAAAATGTATTTATCAAAATGTAGGTATATTGTTTGTTATCCCTTTTAGCGTCTATATATATATTTACAGATGATTTTCTGTTGTAATTTTAAAATAACATTCAAACAGAAATCTTTTTTTTTTTTTTCAATTATATTAGAATTGTTAAAAGTCTATTTAAAAAAGCTTTATATTCAAAAGGTGTCACTTTAATATATTCCTAAAAAATTGCATTTTAAGTAAGAAAAAAAAAAAAATGCATTCAATCTTCGCTCTTATTTTAAGGAGAAAAAAATGTTTTATCATATGTTAAATAATATTCATATTTAAACAATAATAATTGGGCACAGATGTCATATTCGCCTTGTATTGGCGCGATTTTTTTCTGACGCCAATGTCATATACGCAACGGGTACTTAACTGGCGCCAAAGTGCCGTTATTTTGCTTGATGTGGTAACCCAGATTATGTTGTTTATGCTGTTGATGTTTTCGCCAAATTGGCAACCGAAAAAAATTGCACCAATATGGGTTATACTTTTAGTTATTAATAGTAAAATGAATATTTTGGTTGGATCAAAAATGGTAACAATATCGAAAATGAATCTTCTTCCTCTCCCTAGAGATATCTTAAGATATCAAGTGCCAAACTCCACCTCCCTGAAGTGATACCGTTATATTAAGCACAGCCTATAAAATCATGAGCCTTAAATGCTTATCAGTTAGCTTGTTAATTTTAAAATTGCCCATCAATACTTTTAGTTATTAATAGTAAATTGGAAATAATGAAATCAAAATAAGAATTATTTAAAAATTAAATGTTTTGTAAATTCATACAAATTAAAACTTGGTTTATTATTATTGTTGTTTAATTAATAAATATGAAATTACCTTACCCTTCTTGTCCCTTCCCCCCATAATTTTATCTGTACTGGCAGTGTGATCAGTGTGAAAATTGACAGGGCATGAAATTCATACTACTACTTCTTTTGGTACTACCTGATTATCCCGACAACCAATTTCCCCAAATAAAGTTAGTACATACTTTTAATAAGTGTACTTTTAGTAGTTGACCCAATAGCAGAAAATCCTCCAAGTGTCTTACTTCAGAGGCAGAAAATAATCTGCAGGTAAAACAGGTTTGACGGGTTGCAAGTTTTACAATCGAAGTGTTAATCAAACGATCACTTTTTTAAAAAATGTTATTATGCATTTTATTAATTTTACTAATAATAATCTTAAGTTTTTGTATTAAGTAAGAAAGAGCCAAACATAATATAAAGCGAAATAAGGGTTCAATAGAAAAATAACCTGCAAACGAAAAAAGAAAATCTGCGACTCCCATCTCTAACTTTCTGCTACCGGTGTAGTTGATAATAAATATAAATTGGTACAAAAATACATTACAAAATGTATTGTAATGTTAAGCCCTTCATGACAACATATGTGTGATATAAAGTGTGTACACAGTCCTTGTAACTATTACTATGTCAGAATGGTAATTTTTACGGTACTTTTCGGTTAGCCGGGCGCCACTGTTATATATACATACATATATATGTATATATACTTGTATACATAACACTGGCGACCGGCTAACTAAAAAGTACCATTTTTACCTTATTTAATATAAATTTATTAAATAAGGAAAAAGTCACTATTTGAAAATAGTGGTACAAGGGAGGCTTGTCATGAAGGGTTTAAAAGTTTTTTCTTCATTGTTATTATTTTATGTTTTATTTTTTAGTTTCAAGAACTAATGACATCATCTGGTAAAGATGCTGAAGTCATGGTTGCTAGCATGTTGAGAAAATTACAGATGATGTTGGAACAATGTCCTAACAGAGGGTACAAAATCTAAAATTGCCCAGCAAGAAGTGGGACAGTTTCTAATTTAACAGGTAGGTTATTATATATTTTAACAAAATTTGTTTTTGTGAGTTCATGCTCAATGGTACGAATAATGTTTTCTTTTTCCTGTGAAAGTTTGTACTTTTCTGTAACTGTACGCCAATATTAAATATATACATATATTTACACACACACACATATATATAGTGAAACCTCCCTGTGCGACCACCTCCTTGACCGATCATTTTTTCATGGAACGGAATTTATTCCCATAGGCTCAATGCTAATTTTACCTCCATTCAGAGACCATCCCATTTGAACTCCCTCCATGAGCAACCCATTTTTTTTAAAACTTTTTACTTTAAGATACTTTAAGTAAAACTTTTTTACTTTATGATTTTGATTTGAATCAATAGGTTACCTTTATGAGTAAAATTTTATTGAATAATTCAAGGAAAATGTATCTTACCTTTATTATGCATATTTAATTATACATTATTGATCATTTACTTGACCTTTACTTTCAATATTTTAATCATTTTCAAAATTATCTTACTTTTTATCATTGTAGTTTATTACTTTACTTAATTATTTTAATATTTTACCATATTGCAAGCATTATGTATAATTTTGAATGCATTATTACATTCAAATTACTGTTTAAAAAATGTAAACAAAGTAATGATCAGAAATGTGCAAAATTCTAAATTCCGCATAACCACTGGTCCCAAGCTGTGCAGATTTGAAGGAGTCTACTGTATATAATTCTCGATATATGACTGAACTCATTGTTTTTTCGTGAAGAAAGTATAAATTTATTTCTGAAAAAAATCAAGATATTGCTGATAATTGGTAATCACAATCTTTTTATCAAATATATTTATGTATTAATCAAGCTTTTATTATTATTAAGACTGGCTAAACCTGAAATAAAACTTCCTTACTTTACGACTTTGATGTGAATTAATATGATACCTTTATGAGGAAAGTTCCATTGAATAATTCCTGGAAAATGTATCTCATCTTTATTATGCATATTTAATTATACATTAATTATTATTTACTTGACTTTGAGGGGAGAGTGGGGAGGAATGTGATGCTTTTTACAAAAATAAGAAAATCAACTTTATTTGACACATAAACAAAATTTTGATATATAGAATACAAAATGAAACACTCTCTAATGTCCTTGAACAATATAGAAACATAATTTGCAGAAACAATTTTATAAAGAAATTATAAATTTCAAAATGTGTCCCATACCTTCCCACTAACAGGGAGGTATGGGACAGCTATAAAACAATGTATGATAAGGGGCAAATAGTCTATTGTTGGCTATATATACAGTCTAACAAAGATTGTAGGTTGATGTCTGTGCTACAATATCAAATTTCAGTAACTTCATCACTGGAAGGAAAATTCAGGATTGTCAATCAGAGATAGCATTAAAAAAATCATCAGTTCAATTTATTTATGTTTTGAAGTAAATGAATATATTTATAATGTTATAATTAATATATTACCTTCTAAAAATATTTGCATATTAGCAGTTTACATTCATCTTATTAAAAAGAAAGAATTAAACATGTCCCATTCCTCCTTCTACCTTCTTTTGTTAAACTTCTTGTATAAACAAAAGTTCTACTTTTAGGCTAGTTTAAATTATGAATAATGTATAGTATGATGTTCAATAAATAGAAAAACTATTACATCTACGCATAAACAAGCCTATACTACTATATTTTACTAATATACAGAAAGCATAAAAAGTATATGAAGCAAATTTATTTCTGATTCTTGAAATAATGCTTTGCTTAAGTCTTTAAAGTAAATCGGCTTGTCAAACGATGATTAAAAATTAGTTTAATTAACAAGGTATGCAACTGATATAAAAGGTTTGATAATTCTAACTTTTATTTTTTATCTTGGCTTTTCTAGACAGATATCACAAAATTATTTTTATTGCCTCAGTATTGGAGCCATCAAGTTTGAAGACAAATTTTAAATGGCTCCGCTCCGGAGTCCGCGAGTGCAAAGGGCTAACTTTTTTTCAATATATAATGTATTTAAAACAATCAAAAATGGTATCAAAATTCAATTTGTGCGATTGCAGCATTGTATTTCTACAGTCAAAGATTTTGCACCTTAGCCGACTAAAATTTCCATTATATGCTTTTCTCAGTTATGCATCGTTTTAGAAAGATTTCCTGAAAGACGTATAATTTGTACTTTACTGGGTTTTTTTTTTTTTTTTGGGGGGGGGGGGGCTAAAATTGTCATATTGCCAGAGCAAAAGTTCTTTATCTACAGAATGACAAAGTCGAAAAATCCATTTACTCTTGCTCGACTGAAAATATACACAATATTTTAAAAATAAATATCAAACTTCATGATATTTTGAAAATAAATATCGGATATGTATCCATTTATATATATCACTGAACCATGCTGTTTGTAGCTATAGTGTTTACTCTTTAGTGTATACCCTCTGCTGATAGATTATAATCTTTCTTTTTTTTTTTTTTTCACCTATTTCACTAATTATTACTCTTTCTCACTCTTCTTTTTTTTTTTCCATCATCTGAAGATATAAGAAAATGCTCTTTTATGAAACCTTTAAACACATAAAGGCTAGATTTATTATGGTTATTTGTGCTTTTCATTATGTAGGGATTTTTTTTTTTTTTTTTTTTTTTTTTTTTGTGTCACAAAATCAAAACGTTCATTTTATGAGTAACAATCCCAGATGAAGATTCTGTCTGTGTCACTCTCTATCAGGGTTGTAGTGGGTAGCTGCCCGCCTGGGCTGGGTTTTTTATAAAAAAAACCAGGCTTTTTTAAATATATTTCTGGAAAGAAACAAATGATATATTTGTTAACAGTTTATGGTTATTTTGTTTTATTTATTCACTTCTTTGAATCTTAGAAAATATATTTGTACTAATTTACTTGCACTTTTAGATTGGGAACCCTATAACTTTAAAACGTTTTAGCTTTAAATTTAAAATGTAAATTTAAGCTTTTCAGTTAGCTTCAAAAGTATTATATTTATTAAATTATTTTATGTATTTTTTGCCGATTAATCTGAAAATGACCTTCATTTTTAACCATCATGTCAGGAAAATTATATAAAAAAAGTTTTACATCTGTTTTATAGTACCAGATTTTTGCTATATTTTAACTTTGGCATTTACGATTTGCAAAAAAATTATAACGTGATGGTTAAAAATGAAGGTCATTTTCAGATTCAGTGCTAAAAAGTAGATAAAAATCAATTATCAAAGGTTAAAAAACTCAGCCATCTCCTCTATTTTATAGTATCTGATTTTTGTTATTTTTTAACTTTGACAATTTATGATTTGCAAAACATCCTGAGATGATGGTAAAAAATTGAGGTAATTCTCAAATTCAGTGCTAAAAATTACATAAAAGTTAAAAAACACAACCATAACAGTCTTGTGTTATCTAATCTAAAAAAATTTTTTTTAACTTCTTGTCGGTAATCTATTTGAAATTTTGTGTGTTATCCTGTAAAATAAGTATGAATGGTAACCACCAAAAATCATATTAGATTATCATCGGATTTACATCAGTGTATATGTAAAATTTAATCTCGATCAGATATTTGAAAGTGAGTGAAATTTCGAGTACAAATTTTGAACTGGGAAAACATATATACGATCGTTGAAGTTAAATAAAATAACATAATATTTGTTAAAAGAAATAGTCTCAAATCCTTACAAAATAAAACATATGTTAAAATACAATAATTTTAGCCAATCTGAAACTTAATAAAAGTTAACTCAATTGTAACACTCATACTATTTTTTTTAAAGCGCAGATACACATGAAAATTTCTTTGAAATTTTAAGCACTTAGTATATGACCTCTCAAAGCATGGCCAAACTCATTTGTATTCAGATGCAGAAAAGTGGTATAAGTCATTCATTTTTAAAGTTTCATAACTCAGTCAATTTTAGTTTTATATGAACAGGTCTCTTTTTGTCTTACTTGTCAGTGTAATAGGAAAATTTTACTAAATATAACTTATAGGACCGGGGGGGGGGGGGTATAAAAACTTAAATTTTGTAATTTTTTAAGAAATGTTTTTATTGACCCAAATTGCTTTTAAAATATTTCTTTGCCTCAATTTTAAACATTTTTTGTAATCTGAACTATATGTCTATGACTAACGATTTAGAAATTAGCCATTGGACACCGTTGAGAGTGGACACCCTGTATATACATATAACATATAAGAAAATTTTTTTGTTGTAAGATATTTTTTTTATCAACATTTACTATCTCATGTTAATTTCAAAGGAGCAAGTTTTTTTTAAGTTATATTTTATTAAATAACACACAAATGATAGCTTTGCAATTTTAAAAATTTGTTTGTTATAGGGATCATATATGTGTGTATTTTAAGAACAGAGAAAAATATTGAGATCCTTATTAAGACTATGAAGTCATTCCCATCTATAAGACTATGAAGCGTTCACAAAGATTGTATTTTAGATCAGGATTGCCACTTATTTCGACAATCAAATTCCTTGTGCTTTCCTAAGCAAAAAATTAAATTTTCCCCGAGTAATTCCTTTGGGAATTTTAAAAATTTCAACGGATAAATTTTGAAAAGTAACAAAATTTAGTAAAATTTCTTGTTTTTAATACTCATTTCTAAATTCCCTCAGTTTTTCCAGTTTTCCCTATACAGTGGCAACCCTGAAAATTATTTGTGAGAAAGGTGGAATCATAGTCCCCATTTTGGCATTTTAACCCAATTTACCTGGGGAAAATTGCCCATTTAACCCGGGTTTTTTAATAAAACCCGCCCGGGCTGGGTTTTTAACAAAAAACCCGGGTTTTCTACAACCCTGCTCTCTATTGTGTACAGTATAACCTCGAAAATCCGGCATTGTCAGGACCATGACGATGCCGAATTTCTGACTTCAAAAATACTTTTAATAGTCTTAATGGTGCCGTTATTCGTAATTTAATTCATACCCAAGTAATAGTTATGTGAGAAAAATAGAAAATTAAATATTTTAAAAAATATTAAAATTAAAAGTTTCTATTCATATTTTCTACGTTACAAAAAAAAAAATCTAATATATATCATTTCTTCTCATGTAATTTCCTAAACATCGATGTCAATTTTATTTGCTTCAATTATTTGAACAGTTTTTTAACTAGTTTTAATTTTACACAAATGTAGAATATTGATTTTGAAAATATAGTCTTATTTATCTAAAGCAGATGTTAGTTTTCCAGTCAAATTTAAGCATTTTTCCACTGATACCTTTTCTTCTGTAGTCAGAAGGGATTCAATTTAGCATAGCATCTGCGATCTCACTGTCAGCCAATCCATTACTTTCAATCTCGAAATTTTTAATTGTTTAACAATTTATTATTATTCTTTCTCCTATAAGGTGGAAGTGTAAAAAAAAAAAAAAAAAGCGGCAAGATGACTTTGATGCTGGATTTTCGAGGTCACACTGTACTTTATTTGCTTTTACTATACGTATGTAATTTGTGTGTTTATAATTTTATTTATTATTTTTTTTCTAGAGAGAAAAGAATGAATCAAGAAGAAAAATTTAATGAAGTTTCTGTTAATTATATCAATTCTTTATATGTAAATAAATTACTATATTAATTCTTTATATGTAAATAAATAGAATTTTATAAACTGAATGATGTTTCATTTGTTTTCGAGACTATTTCCTTGATACTGAGAAATATTTTTCATTGCTTCAGTCTTAAGTTATTAAAAATAATTACAATCAGAAAAAGAACAATTTAAGTGAGTTAAATTATACTTTAAAAAACTAAAAAAAAATAATGTTAGTTTAGTATTTGCTCTGTTGTGCATAGGATAATATTTCTCTGGTAAAAGAAAAACATTGGAGAAGGGAGGAAGGCAGATGATTTTTAAAATTTGTGTTATTCTAATATGTAATTCACATTGTTAAACAAGCAAGAAATTACTATTTTTATGTAAAAATGCTGGAAAGATCATTGAATTTGTAAAAAAAATTCTTTTGCATTTTGCATCATTAAACAATTTTCAGAGAAAAGACTAAATATATTCCTGTGGTCATCAATCAGAATCCTATGGAGGATTTATTTTATAAATCTGACAATATTCTCTAAATAATAATTGAAAATTCTAAGAAATAAGTTTAATAAATGAAAGAATTAAAAAATTAATGAAGTAGTAATATAAAAAATATACAATCTTCTACAGTCATTAAATGTACACTATATTGGAATTCCACATATTTGATGTGCTATTTATTGTAGGTAAACACAAGATTTCATTATATATGTATACAATAAAAAATTATCTGATCCTGAATAGTGAACTGGATTCAAAAGGTAAGTAACTGAAAGTATAATTAAATTTACTATGTATAAGCATAGACATAGAGTTGTATGTTCTCAAGTCCCTGTAACATTTTAAATACTTTTTCTTACCCTCTAATATAAAAAAGCTTTTAGTTTTTTTATTTTATTGAATTTCTCCTTTTTCTTTTGTTAAAGGATAAATGACAAAAAAAAATCCCTTTGCTTTTTTTAATTTTAAGTTACCAATAATTTTCAAGACTCTATGCCTATGTGTATAAGAATGATTTTTTAATATTAAATACATGAAATTTTTCAAGTTGCTAACTAAGCGTAAATAAACAGAGTGAAAAATGTCGAACCCGGATCCTTGAAATAGTGCTCCAATGCACTGTTGATTTGCGCCGAGTTAGCAATGTAAAAAATTTCACGTATTTAATCTTCAATAATTTCACTGCTGATAATTAATTAAAATTTTACTTGGAATGGTTTTTATTCAAATGAAAGTGTTTTTCCTTAAGAAATTTTTTTAATGGGATTACACATCCCTCATGCGTAGACACTTGCATGCTAATGTTAATCCTATGGGAGAATTTTTCTAAATATCTCGTTTGCATTTCAATATTGTAAATTTTATTATTTGTTACTTGTGCTCAATCTGTACAAACACCTTTTTTTTAAGTTTTCAGTTTTGTTTGCAATGTGTGTTTTTTTTTTTTTTTTTTACTAGAGTATTTTCGCTTTTGAAAGCAGTTCTGAATATATCCTAATAAGCAAAAAAACCTTGTAAAACAAAGTCGAAAAATGGTCTTTGTATCAAAACTGCAGGTATGCAATGCAAAAAAAAAAAAAAAAAAAAAAAAACGTAAGCGAGATATTAAAAAAAAAAATCTCCCAACGGATTAACATTAGCAATCAGGTGTTTCTGTGCGAGTGAAATACCCTCTTAACATTATTAAGCTTTTTTTATTATTAAAATAGGATCTAATAATGTAGCGAATTGATAAAAATTAAACATATATTTTATACATACATAGTAAAAGACAGGGATGTAAGAATTTCTTTCAAGGTAAAAAATGAACATATTAATTAAAATAAGCAATTTGATAAACATGTGGATTAATAAAAACCAGTATTTTTCAATGTATAGATAATATTTGACTAAAATTTAATTTTCCACAGGAACAAACAAACAACAACAAAAAAAAAATATGCTCAGCTCAGAAAAATTCTAAGTTGAGTTATTTATCTCATTTTTCTATCAAATAAGATTTTATGATTTATAAAAACCTCATTTTCATTTTTTTATGCACGCTTGTAATAAAAGCCTTTCATCAATCTTTGATTGTAACTCCTGTAACTACCCTTTCGTTTCTTCCTTTTCACATGCTTATCATGAAACGCTTACAAACTACCTCAGATAGCGTCAACTAGGAACCTTTTTCAATCCTTTACAAAACATTTACAAACTTTTCATGCGAAGCCTTTAAAAAGCATTCAAACATTTACGTAGCATGGTTGAAAAAAGGCTTTAAAAAGCAAAAAATGCTATCTGGGATATATATACATGCAGCTTTAGTAATGTACCAAAAAGGGACTCGGCTCGAAAGCGGTAGTACTGATATCTACGGGGAGGACGTGGAAGTTTTATGAGAGATTTTCTCTACACATACTTACTGTATATTATTAATTATTTCAATAATTAAAGCATAAAAATGTATATTATTTTCCTATTTAGAGAGTTGATAGTTTAAATAATTATTAATTTTAATCAATGTTAACAATTTAATGGTTATGAATAATTTTAATAAATGTAAATATAAGTAGTATTTAATATGGTTTTATATAATCACTATAAAATATTAATGTAATATAGCATTATTATATACTACTAACTAACACAAATGAGTGCAGTTTTCATAATTACTGCAATTACTAATTGTAATTAATTAAAGCTTGAAAACATAGATTATGATAGCAATTTAGAAATTTAATTATTTTGGAAACCTAAAACTATTGGTATCTATTCAGTTTTTTAACTCAGGGAAAAAAAAATCATAAAAATCCGATTTAAATAAAAAAAAATTCGAATTTTTTATAATACCCTTTTTCAGTTAACTTCAGGAAAGAGGATAAAAGAGATATTTTGTAATATCAGCAGACAACAGCTGTAGCTAGATTTTTTTTTAGCAATCCTGATAGACGCACAGATTTTGAAAGTGGCAAGATAAAAATTCCCTGTATAATAATGCTATTGAGCATTTACAGAAATAATCCATTGAAATTATGATTAAAAACAAAAAGTATGTATGACAATTTTTCATATGCAATCCCTAAACTTTGGATGTGCATTTTAAAATAATGATACTACTTAGTTATCCCGTCGACCAATTTCGCCAAATTATATAAATTGCCAAATTATACAAATTGACTAATTTTTATTTTTAATAATGAAAGAAAAAATAAATTAGTATACCATTAATAAAAATACAAATAAAATGTCGAAATAAAAATCACTTGATGGCGTAAACACACGTAACTTGCTTAAAGTCAAGTGAATGTGATATTTACGATCAACCATTATTGGCATTTAATCTTATAGTTTGTCGATAGATTTTTGGTCGACAGGATAACTAAGTAGTACCAAAATAATCACATGTTACTGCATTTATATTCATCTTACAATTTAAACATTAGGCAATGTACAACTATCTAAGTATTTCTGGCAAAGTTCATTTCTTTTTATTCTATTTTTAATTAATTTGTCTTCATCATTTATTTTCATGCTACATTGTTTATTCAATTTTGTTTGTATTCTGTTCTCCTCTGATAAATGCCACCACTGCATACTCTATCAGTAATTCGTTTAAACTTTTATTCAGTTTTTGTCAGATAGATAGCAGTACTGCATACTCTGAAGTTATGATGGATTGAGGTGATAATTAAACAGCAACCTAACACACTTTTCAAATTTAAGGCGGCTAGACTCTGTTCATTTAAACTTTAAAAGGACTGTAACAACTTTTTCCTGAAGATGGTCAAAAAAGTTGACCAAAACATCGATTATTATAGTTTAAATTTAATGTTTGTTTAGTTTTTAACATTACAACATTTTGCATACACCATTTAGTAAACTTGTGATTTATGTTATTTTTATGTTAAAATCTAAGTTTTTCATTCTGTAATTGTCCAGCTTATTTATTAATATCTCAAAAACTCTTTTTAAATAAAAAATTACAGCTGTATACGCAAACATAATTCAGGCACTCAACAATAATTGTGCATAAAAGAAAGGAGGAAAAAACCCCACTAATCTTGCTGCTAGGGATGCACCGAATAGTTATTTTGGCCGAATAATGAATATTCGGCCTACAGGCAAACCGAATACCGAATATTCAGCCAGCCGAATAATAACTATTCGGCCAAATACCGAATATTCGTTAAAAAAAATCTGCTTTGAGTTATTTAAGAAGAGTATGGTTATGAAACTTTTTTTATTAATAAAATTTTTAATTTCATGGCTTCTTCTGTGAATTGAAACAAATGAATAAAATTTTCTTAAATTCTAAAACAAACATTTTAAAATCAAACAGAAATTGTGAAAAAATTGAAGAAAAACTGTACAGGACCATATATTATTTGTTTGTCAGGAGGAGACTAAAATAAAAGTAAATAAATAAAACAAACTATTCAAATTTTATATGGTGGCAACTCAGCAAGAATAACTGTTCTACTACTCGCTTTCATTAAGCAAGGAAGTTTTTATAGTCCAGGCAATAGAGACCGTATAGGGACTCTACCTAGCAAAATTAATGGTAGTACTGGAAATCGGCTTTCTAGATGTTTTTTGGGTCGCTGAATCCGAATTTGTAACTTCCCACCAAAATTTCCCTGGCAACCCCCCCCCCCCCCCAAATTTTGGTAAAAAAACACCCACAAAAAGTTTTTATTAAAAAAATCCATTTTTTTATTGTTTTAGGGGAAAAGTAGCAAGAAATTCAGAAAGTAGATGAAATTTGCAACAAATTAGATATATGACATTATGACTTAGGATGAAGGGGAAGGGGGGATCTGCCTCGGAACATGCGCCGCGGTGCTGCGTGGACTAAGTAGCGCAATTCCACTTAACAACTCACACGTTTACACTAGCCCACCCATCTTCCCTCCGAACTTTCTCTATAAGGTTTACTTTAAGTTTTTTGGGTCGCTGAATCCGAATTTTTAACTTACCCCCAAAATTTTCTGCCCCGAAACCCCCCCCCCCAAAATAGTTGTTTTAACTTAAATTTCTTATTGTTTTAGGGGAAAAGCATTACAAAATTCAGAAACTAGACAAAATTTGCAACAAGTAGGATATATGACATTATGACGTAGGATAAACGGAGAGAGAGGGGTCTGCCTCGGAACATTCCCCGCGCGCTTTTCTCAAAAACCAATTTTTTTCAAAAAATTAATTTTTTGGGGGTTGCCGGGTGAAATTTTGGTGGGAAGTTATAAATTCGGATTCAGCAACCCAAAAAATATCTAAAAAGCCGATTTCCAGTACTACCATTAATTTTGCCAGATAAAATCCCCTATTGTCTGGACTTCATCATTTAGTGCACGTAGCGCCGCAGTGCATGTTCCGAGGCAGCCCTCACCCTCCCCGTTCATCCTAATTCATAATGTCATATATCCTATTTGTTGCAAATTTTGTCTAGTTTCTGAATTTCGTAATGCTTTTCCCCTAAAACAATAAGAAATTTCAGTTAAAAACAACTATTTGGAGGGGGACATTTTTGGGGGAAAGTTAAAAATTCGGATTCAGCGACCCAAAAATCTTAAAGTAAACCTTATAGAGAAAGTTTGGAGGGCAGATGGGAGGGCTAATGTAAACGTGTGAGTGGTTAAGTGGAATTGCGCAACTTAGTTTATGCAGCACCGCGCGCATGTTCCGAGGCAGATCTCCCCTTCCCCTTCATCCTAAGTCATAATGTCATATATCTAATTTGTTGGAAATTTTGTCTACTTTCTGAATTTCTATATACTTTTTCTCTAAAACAATAAAAAAATTGATTTTTTTAATAAAAACCTTTTTTGGGGGTTTTTTTACCAAAATTTGGGGAGGTTGCCGGGGGAAATTTTGGTGGGAAGTTACAAATTCGGATTCAGCGACCCAAAAAACATCTATAGTTGGGGCACGCTTAACTAGTCAATGGGTACTATGCTACGCCAGCCTTTTTACTAACTTTGGCGTTGTAGGATCGCCGGATTTGGCTGTTTATCGTTGTTTGGGGGAATAAATTTGAGCGAGTTCATGTTACCAATTCTTTTGTTTTTTCATGTTCCACGCAGATTGTTCCGTATTCCTAAAAGAATTTTGGTTCCATTGTTTTAGCCTAATGTACTAAATTTAGTCATCTGTGATTTCTGAATTTTTAGCGATTCTTATGCGATTTTATCTTTTCTGTTTTTGTTTTTCGAGGCGATTTTCTACATTATTAAAAATACATCCAATTATTAACTTTTAGTCCAATACAATAAATTTTATCCTTATTTCAATGAAGTTTATTTGGAATTCACGTACAGCAATTTTTGTGGGGTTTTTTTGGGTTTGCGCGACGATTTCTCAACATTCGCAAAGTGAATCTAGGGGTCGATCCAGGCAAAATTTGGGGCCAATTTAGGGCCCTTTCACAAAAATCTATTCAATAAAATGGGCCCCTTCACAAAAATAAATTTAATATGGGCCCCTTCACAAAATAAATTTAATAAACTGGGCCTCTTCACAAAAATGAACTTAATAAAACAGGCCTCTTCACAAAAATGAATTTAATAAATCAGGCCCCTTCACAAAATTCCTTTTAATGATATAGGCCAGGCCCCTTTCGTAACAATCTTTTTCATAAAAACTGATTTAAAATATGTAATTTGTAAATAAAACCAGGTCACGAAAAGCAAAAACTTTAGCAAGGGGATTTAAAGACGTTTTTGTTAATAAATTCTTGGTTCGAATTTGAGTAACTGGATTTCAACTTTCATTACAAAATGGTATTTTTCACAATAAGAGAAAAATTGTGTTTTAGTTCAGACACCCTCCCACCGAACCAGAAAAAAAAAGGACAGGAAATTTTATTTTAAAAGTGCGCGAACAAAAATCATACCATATAAAATTAGCTAGCAAGAAGCTATATCATATTAAATTAAAAAGTTTTTTTTAATACATTCAATATAGAATTTATCGTAAATCACATGAAACGTGCATAAAATAAAAATTGTTTTCCCCCTTATTTTTATAATAAAAATAAATGGTCTTCGCCGATTTGTTTGTAATAGAAATCTTCTTCGGAAAATCATAAAAGAAAACAGGAATTAATATTTTTAGCTTTTCTTTTCTAAATCAATTATTATTTAGTCCTAGATTTGAAAGCTTTCATTACAATAATAACAATAAATAAATCTACCGGTGTAATAAACTCATAGTAATGAATGCTAAAATTCAAAAGCTGTGCAGTGTTTTATTATGAAGCCGAATAAAAATGTTATTGATATATATGTTAACTTTTTAAATAAAGATAAAATTCTTATTATTTAGCATTCAATTTTTATGTTTAAAACAAAAGAAAAATTTGAAAATAATCTAATTATATCCTTACAAATTTTATTCCAATTTCATATTCAATATAAATTTCATCCTAAAAATTATTATAATATCACTTTTTTCAAACTTATCTATTAAAATAGAAGGAAACACACATACACACCCTCTCACAATGTTCGTACAACACTTTACGTACAATTTTTTTTTTCTCACAATGTTTTAAACAAATGCACATTTTTAGTAGCATTGAAGAAGTTGTTTTAAACTGATCCAATATATTTAGATATTTTGCAATTTCGTTTCCAGTTAATTGATTTATGTCAAATTAAATTATAATTTAACTTATTGAATCAAATTAACTTACATTTATGTATAAAAATATAGTATGCATTATGAATAACTGGTGAATTTTTTCTTGTTTTTGTGTCTAAAATACTGTTAAAATATTGAATTTATATCATTGTTTAAAAGACAAATTAATTTAACTTCTGATCAATTCTTTCTAAGTAAAATAAGAATAGTTTAAACTTCTGTATGCGGAGGGTTTATATCGTGAATGTACTTAAGAAAAGCCGCATTAAAAAAAAAAAAAAAAAAAAAAAAAAAAAAAAAAAAAAAAGAGAGGTTTGTTTTGATTCACACAAAAGGAAAATTCTTGTTATTTTACATATTCTTTCCATATGCTTCATATTTATTTGAGGTGAAATTGTCTAATCCGCCAAAATTTTCTATCCAACGCGATTGTCCAGTAAATTTGATAAATAAATAAAAATCCATTCTTAGACAACAATTGCTTGTAATTAATTTACCGGAAACTAAGTAAAGCTGTTCGATTTCAAATCCCTTCAAATATCATGCCTGCAAGTATCCTGTTTTTACATTTAAAAAAGAGCCTTAAAATATAAAGTTTCCGGTTCTTGACCGGGGAAAGATATTTTTTTTTAGAACAGCCTTACAATAAAGAGCTTCTTTTATTCGTTTTAATTTGCAAAAGAAAATTTTCTTTGTTATTTTAAATGTTTCATCCATATGTTGGGTATGTACTTGGGGTGAAATTTTCTGAAAAATTCGAATCCACCGAAATTTTTTCTCTATATGTAATAGCTTAAAAAAAGAAACTTTTGATTGGACATCAAAAATCTACAATCTCTGATAATAAAAAGAGGCAATATCTATTGACCATCACCCCGCACAGCTCTGTTGGGGGTCTAAGGTTGCTAGTTATTTGCGAGCACCGCGCCAAGTACTCGCCAAAAAACTTCCTTGCGAATAAATACATATCCTTGATTATTATTAGATATTTATCATAAAAATGAATATATGCTATGCTCAATCGATTTCGATTAATGAGTCAATCATTTTTCCTGTGAAAATGAAGGAAAAAAAAAGAGATTTAATATGCCATTTCTTTCATATTCAGCACAGAACTATTTATTGTCGCAGACTTACACTCCTCTCTAGTATAATCACCATTGACAACTTAGGTCTTCCTTAGGTATAGAAAGCCGATTTCCAGTACTACCATTAATTTTGCTAAGTAAAATTCCCTATTGCCTGGACTATTAAATGCATCCTAGATCGGTGTCTGGAGTGGGCAATCATTTTCAGAAATCGTAAATGTTGTTCTTAATATCTTAGCAAGAAAAAGACTATTTGCTGGACAATGTTCGGGAACTAGCATTTGTACATAATTAATTCCTATGAAAATCCTCGTGATTGGTTAATTTTCTTAAATAATACTTAACAAACAGCAAATAAATAATGTAAAAACATTCTCTTTTATTTAAATATGATTCTGTTTCTAATTATTCTGAATATCTTTATAAGTTAAACATAGAAGTTGTATAAGGTTTTTAAAATTATGTTTAAAATGTTTATTTAAGCATTCGGTTTGGCCGAATATTTCGATATTTGGCAGGCTGAATAGATTGCTATTCGGCCAAGATGGATATTCGGCATACCAAATAGTTTCATATTCGGCCAAACTGAATATTCGGTAACATGGCCGAATAGCGAAATAGATACCGGATATTCGATACATTCCTACTTACTGCAAAAAACTAATAGCACCTATCTTTTCTTTTCAGTCTTTATCAATATTAAATTCTAATTAATGTGTTTCATGTGGAATTATCCATACAAAATTAAACAAACAAATGAATTCCATGTGAAAACAAGCTGTTTTCACAATTTGCTTTTCCCAATTTTAAAGATAATAATCATAGAAAAACAGAATAAGTAGCCCACACTTTGTAATCGATACGGAGACCAGTGTGGTCAAGTGCCTTACATGTGTTCTGCTTCTCTTCTCCACATTTTTATATCGACTGACGCAAGGGTTTCAGAAGTTTTGAAATAAAACTATGATTGTTGGCAATTAGTATATTACACTAAAAAGTTTTTTATATTTAATTTTTCACCATATCTTTGAAACTCAGTCAACTGCTGAGATTTAAACATGATACTAATTATACTTTTTTATATTAACCATTCCTCTGTTGTACATATTTCTTAATTTTATAAATATAATAAATATCATACATTTTGCCAATAAAAATTTTTAACTATACATAGCATCTTTGTGGCTATTAAGATTTTCTGAAAATTTACCACAACTGCTTTTGGTTATTCCAAAGCCTTCAACAGAAAGACAGGGGTGATTGTGAGTTCATGAAAAAATACCTAAAATTTTAGCAAGAAAAAGATTTTGCATAGAGAGAGAACATGTAATTTATTGCAGAGAGGTCCATTATGAAAAATATTACCTTTAATTATGTTTAGAAATCATATGAAATTGATATTTTAGTCTTATTTTATTAATTTAACTTTCAGAAAACTTGGAATTCCGGTATGGAAAATGAAATAAATACCTGAATTCAGGTATATTACCTGAACACAATCACCCCTGAGAAAGAGTAAAAAAAGAACAGCTGAACCAGGACATATCGATACGATACTGAGAACTCCTTGAGAAGGTTTAGAGTTGAATATGTGTTTATATTTAGTATGTGGTGTGTACATGGCAGGGTTGGCTTTTTCCCATCCAAAACTTGTTTTTCCCATCCCACCGGGAAAAACTTCCAAATGACAATATGTAAGAAATATTCTGGCTTTCTGAATCTGATGTGTAAAATTAAAGATAGAAATACATATTTATTACAAATTTCCCT
The DNA here is from genome assembly GCA_963932465.1 of Maratus speciosus. NCBI lineage: Eukaryota > Metazoa > Arthropoda > Arachnida > Araneae > Salticidae > Maratus > Maratus speciosus. The sequence goes on from OZ010786.1 coordinate 677,807,158, forward strand.
TAGTTTTAAAATTATTTTGTAGGAAAGGAATATAAATAAATAAGAATTATTGCATGAAGCAGAAATTCAAGAATCTGCTGTAAAGAAAATAGCTGGGAGAACTGTCACTCTCATTAATGGAAAAAGTATGTTTCTTTCTGCAAAAGATTTCGGGAAAAATAAGATGTACAAACCTTGCTCGTGGGACAAAAATTGCAGCAAAAGCTACATATGGATGCACTGTAAAAAGTTTTGTTTCGGATAATGAACAGAAAATGCTTCAATGTGGCAGAATCGTGAAATGAAAGATATACAAGTTACACATGGATCCGCATCACATTATTTAAATATTCTTGGTAAGAATGTACTACTGATTTTGTTGTGGCTAATGTTGTCAAAATTCAGAATTTTTTTAGAAATCACCATATCCCTGGGAGTTTATTGAAAGAGTATGCCAATTCAATTAAACCACAAATTCTAGGCAAAACAAGGTGGAATTCACAAATAGCTTGTTTAAAAACTTTTACTACTGACAGGCCTTTTTATCTTCAAATTGTGGATAATCACGAAGATGAAATTGATAACAACATTAAGTGTTTAGTAAATAATCTTCATCTGTATAAAGAATGAAAAAATATGTACAACCAAATGGAGCAAGTTCCAAAAGCCCTTACGAAGTTATAACACAATAATAATGCCAATATTGCTGATGCTTGTGAAATTTACTTAGAACTTCTTCAAAATAAAGAACTCAATCCACATTTCAGCAAAGTGAAACCTAGCTTGATAAAGCAATGACCCCTGTCCATTTTTTGGCACACCTGTTGAATCTGAAATACAGTAGACTCCCTCAAATCCGTACAGCTTGGGACCAGAGGTTGTGCGGATTTTAGAATTTTGCGGATTTCTGGTCATTGATTTGTTTACATTTTTGAAACATTAATTTGATTGGTAGTTAAGCAAGGGAAATTATAATGAATGCTTACAATAAAGTGAAACATTGAAATAAGTAAAATAATAAAATGATTTATTAGTTTAATAGTAAGTAATTAATAAAAATTTAGAACATTTGACATTTGACATTTGACGTCCACCGAGGTGGAGAATGCTTTGAGGCCTATAGCTACTATGGCTGTCGCCTCGAATGATCCTTATTATAACATAGAAACAACAACAAATCACAACATTTTTTTTATTTTTCCATTACATATATTATACAACTACAATGGGACATTCACAATTACATCCATGTCTTACCCAGGGACTCGAACCCGGGCCCTCGGGGTGACAGAAGCCTCCGCTTACTGACCACGCCAACGGGCGACAAAAAAAAAAAAATTAGAAAAATATTAAATTATTACGAATGAATCGATTAAATTCGATTCCAAAAGTCCTATGCTGCCATCTAGTGATAGCAAGGAGAACAGTGTTAATGCTATTATCAGTATATATAGCTTATTGCACTCACTGTAACTTTTTTCATTGTTATTTAGAGTCTTGAATGCTTTTCTTATACTGCTTTGTATGTTTAGAAATCTATTTGTCTATAATTTAAAAAAAAAAAATTCCGCAAAAAATAATTTTAAAATAGCGTTCCGGTTCGTGGATTTTTTCATTTCGAACCCTGGAAGTTTTGATATAGATATGCTAATTTATATCAAAATCAAAAGTAATGTAAATTTATTTAGTAATAAACAAGCTGTAATAGCCAAAAGAGAATGATTAACAAAAAATGTAGTAAAAAAAACACTGCTGTAGCATAGGCGTAACCAGGGGGGGTGCCCTGGGTGCCCGGGCACCCCCCCGCTCGCGGAGACTCGAGCACAATTACTTTAAAAAAATCGAAATTTACAAAAGAAAAAAGAAGTGAAAGCAGAGATCAATTAGTTGAGCAAATTAGTTTAGTTCAGAAAACTTACAGCCTAAGTTTTGAAATGTAATAAAAAAGAAACCTACGTTCTTTTTTTTCTTCTTTCTTTTTTTAAGAAAATTATGTTGTTTATCTTTTTTAAAACTAAAATATTTACAAGAATCTGTATTAGTCATAGTAAGTCAAAAAGCTAGCTTTATAATCTCACTTTGACATCTTTTGTTTGGGAGAGATTTTTTTTTTTTTTTTTTTTTTTTTTTTTTTTTTTTTTTTTTTTTTAACGGCGTTCTTTCATGTTCCTGCAATTTCATGAGAAATTAACGCAAGTTCTTGACGAGGATAGAAACTATTTGTCTCTTTGCTTTCGTAGTTTAAAATCTAGAAAGAAGCAAAAAAATTTGAAAGGGAATGCAGATGTGAAACGGTAATTCAAAAATGCGATTAGCCAAGGGACAGAGTAGTGGGTGCACAGACACCCTGCCTCCTTTGAAAATGAAAAGTAATAGCACAGAAAATTCAAATTAATCTGGAGGTTGGTTGGTTGGTTGAATTTCGTGTTTCGTGATAATTTTTTGACATCCGTAAAGGGAATATGGTTGCAGTCTTTCAAGTCAATACAGTAATTTTTTTCCTCTGAAAATTTTTATACGATTTTTAAAGTTTCTTCTCGTTTCGCGGCGTTCTTTTGAAAGTAGGAAAATGAACCGGTTTCAATCTTTTAGCCCAGTGCAGTAAATTTTGACCAAATTCGCCATTTTATTCTGCGATCCTTTTATGATATTTACAATTTTTTCCAAAATCGTTTGACGAAATTCACGTCTTTCTACGCGATTTTTTGTCGAAATCCGCACTTTTCACCTCTAACCTTTGACAAAATTCGTGTTTTTTACCGCGATCTTTTGACGAAATTAGCATTTTTTACCGTGATATTTTGATGAAATTGGCATTTCTTTAGCACGATCCTTCGATGAAATTAGCATTTTCTTTCTACGATCTTTTGACGGAATTCGCTTTTTCATTCTGCGATCATTTGACGAAATTCTCGTTTTTACTGCGATACTTTGGTGAAATTTATTTTCTGTTGCGGCCGATTGACGAAACTGATTTTTTTACAGGGGTAATTTGTCGAAATTCGCGATAGTTTTGCGCGACCGATCGGGAAATTTCTCGATATCTTTCCGTACCAATTAACAAAATTCTCTACTTTTTTCCGCGACATTTTGATGAAATTTGGAAAAAATTTTCGTCAATCCTTTATCGAAATTCGTAATTTTTTGCGCAATCTTTTGACGAAATTCGCGATTATTTTCTGCATTCTTATCGAAATTTCCGATATTTTTCTACAATCGTTTGAAGAAATTCTCAAATTTTCCCGAGAGCGCTTCACGAATTGACTTTGAAAAATTCCAAAAAAGAAATAAAAATCGTGGACTTAAATAAAAAAATAAAATAAAATAAAATAGTCACTGAAGAATCACAGTTCTGTGAAAGAATTTGGAGGGGGGAAATACTGCACAGTATTTTTTATTATGCGGGACTTTCTTTTTCTGTGGGCAAATCGTGCGATCCCGCAAGTTATTTCTAAACCTGTCCCTCAAAGAAAACTTCATTACTAGTGGAGTTTCGTTGGTTGGGCTTTTTTTTAACGAACGTAGAATTAAACAATTCTAGGATTGAGGTGGGGACTGCCTTCGGAAAAGTACTCCTGAACAAGCTACGACCTATTTTGTTTCGAAAGAAGCGAATCTTGAATTATTGCGTTTTTTATTTCGAGCAAAATTAAATTTTCAGCTTCCTTATAAGAACTGATTTGACATTCTTCCAATTCGAATTTAATCAAGGCAATTGCAAAAATTACCGGAGAGTTTTTTCTGTGTCAAAAAATCGCCTCAAAGCACGAAAACCACCGCTAAAAATTGCATTAAAATTTCGGAAAAGATTAAAAAACCACAGGGAACGAAATTAACTAATTGGGTAAAAGATTTAAACCGTATTCCTTTTAGGAATATAGAAAAAATTACTACGAAATGAGGGAAAAAAACCCTCTAAAAATAATATTAAAAAATTGTTAAAAATTAAAAAATCGCTGTAAGAATCTCGAAAACACTTTATTGAAAATAAGACAAAGTTTATACTGGATAAAATATTGAAATCTGATTCTTTTTTACTAAGCTGAAAAAAAAAGCCGCTAAATGCGAAAAAATTCGCATAAAACATTAATTGAAAAATTCCAGAAATTGTCTTCGATATGCATGACTTCAGGCCTACAAGTCCTGTCAAATCTTACGGCTGTGCGGGCTGCATTGCTTTTACAGAGTTTAGCGCGCTCGCGTACACACACAGAGAGACAGACAAGCACCTATCTTTATTATTACAGTCACATCATGATAGTATAATTTTTATCATCTTGATAAAATTTAGTGTATATTATCATGACTTGCTTTACTTAATATATTCTGCACATTCTGAGGAAAAAACATGAATTACCGTAATTTCCGGCCTATAATTCGCGGATCAAACAACTATGTTCGGACCCAGAAATCTTGTTTCATAAAATGTAACTTGTTAAATCGCGATAAATATTTAACTTCAATAATGAAATAAAATTTCTGGATCGAAACATGATTGTTTGATCCGCGGATTATAGGCAGGAAATTATGGTATTAATGAATATTATAATTATTTATAATATTAAAATAATTGTTTATATAGACTTTCCTCCAAAATTTCTTGGGTTCCTCCGGTGATCCCTAAGAAGTCATGGAGTCACATTCTGAAAAACTTCCGTACGTATGTACTGGTGTAGACCACATGCATTATCTGAAATTTATGATCCCGCAAAATTTCATCTACGAGACCTTTAGACCGGTAGTCGGCAGCACAGACAACCACCTCATCGAATTGGAGGCTGAAATTCTAGAATTAGCTAAAACTCGATTTCCATATTAAAACGCATTCGGTCTGCCAAATCATAACTTGGTAGAAAACACCTAAAAACCCGATTTTAGCGGTCGACTCGTAGGTTTACCATTGCGTTTTCCTGCACCCAAAGGTATGAAAACATGGCAGACTGGGAGCAGGAAAACAACGGTTAACCTACGAGTCAACCGGTAAAATCGGTTTTTAGATGTTTTCCACCAAGATATGACTTGGCAGACCGATTGCGTTTTAATATGGGAATCGAGTTTTAGCTAATTCTGTAATTTTAGCCTGGAACTCGATGACGTGGTTGTCTCATGGTTCGTACGCCTCCTTGAATTTTGCAGACTAGAAAATTTTTCAGCACCAATATTATCTTATAGAAATTCTCTTCTTAAAAGAAGGCGAAATTTTGCGCGTTTAACCTAGATTTCCTTTTCTATAAAAAGATACTGATAGTTTTCCTGGAGAAATAACGGTATCAGTACGAACCATGTGTCTGTGCTGTCGGCTCCCGGTCGATTTGATTGAGATAATTTTAGAACTTATGCAGTGTTCCCCTGTGCCTATAGAAGTTTCCAGCATAATTAAAGGCCTTTTTTAATCTGTATAAGAAGTTAGGGTGCCAAAAGATTTCACACTTACACACCACTCTTACTCACTGTCTTATGTCACTGCTGCAAGGAGATTTACATATATATATATATATATTTTTTTTTTACTATTAGATTTAGTTTTGATGTTTGAGCCCTTTTTAAAAGAAATATCACACAACTATACCTTCTAGGATAAAAACCTGTCTAAAGCGGAAATTCGACCGGTTTTATGAGATTTCGTTTTAGCAGGTTTTACCATATAAGATATTGCTTGTATACAACATGTTCAGGTTAAGAAGTCTGGGCACCCCCTCGTTCAAAAGGCTGGTTACGCCTATGTGTAGTCGCTGATTTCGGCGCCATCTTGAATTTTGTTCCTGCAAATTAACTGTAAATTTCATTGTTTACATCTGAAAAAATACGTGGATTTTAGGGTCGCGGATTTAAGGGAGTCTACTGTATAAACATGAAACGTTATCACAGGATCAGGAGGAATCTGCTCATGAATATTTGCAGACTTTAAATCCAAAGTACTTACAATACACAATACAGTTCAAGTCAGAAGATGCACTTTTTCCGAAGACATTACGGACACTATTTCACCTGCACTATGGTGGAAGAATTTAAGTAAAACTGGAATAGATGCAGAATTTCTCCAATTAATAGAACATCTTCAGGGATGTCCTGCACCATCAGAATCTCTGGAGCGTATTTTTTTAATTTTTTCTTTCATCCAAAACAAGATTAGAAATAGACTGGGTTTACAAAAAGCCTCTAAATTACTATTTTGTTATATGATGCTAAAATTCAATGTGGAAGTGGAAGACAAAGAATATGAATATGATTATGATTGGTAAATGTTTGGGAATCTCTGTGGTATGTAAATATTTAAATAAATGCATTCAATTGTCTGTTTTTGTAGATCCTTTTTTTTTTAACCTTTCAAGCTATTTACTTAGAACTCACATTCTTAAAGGTTGTTTTGAATTTTACTTATGTTTTTAATAATCAGTTTTTCCCATGTGAGAAAAACATAGTATTTCCCAGGATGGTAAATACCGGTTTTTACCATGGTATTTACTGAGGGTGAGAAAAACCTTGTCAACCCTGGTACGTGGGTATATTCTGCTCAATTCTTGTATACTGTTGAACCAGATTTGGCGAAATCAGACAGGTGATCAAATCTGTCTTTTGACGAAGACTTTTTTACGAATGCGACGATCATGCCTACAACAAGGAATAGGGTAGTGTGGTAGGTTGGGGGTATTTGTAGATTAATTCCGATTGTACAGTTTTTTGAGAGGTAGAGCATGCAGGTGTTTTTATATCTTTGTGAACAGGCTTTATTATTCGTTGACTTGAGATTGCTTGGAGCATGAGAACAAATAAAAAATTGACTAATTCTTTGCACAAATTTGAGGGTAAGTTTAATTTTTGACCTTTTGTTGAACTGATGAGTGAAAGAAATGGAAACACAGACGGAGAATGAAACATAGCATAAAGACACCTACATAAAACAAAAATATATAGAAAATTATATTTTACAAAATTCAGTAGTTTTTGTTTACAAAAACTGAAAAAATATTGGAAAAAATTCATAACTATCTTTACAAATAAAAAATACTTGCAAGATACCTAATAAAAATATTCAAACTCAATATAAATATAATTGTTAAACATAAGCCCTTTTATTTTTAAATTAACTTTTCGAATATTTTTTGTGTGTTATATGCTTCTTTTAAGTTAATTTATGAGTTTGAAAAAAGAAAAACTTGGCAGTTATTCAATATATTGAATGAGAAATAAGAGTCACTGCAGAAAGTATAAGGGTCATTGTCACCCGATGAAACATTTTTCTTTTTTTTTTTTATGTTTGTTAAAAAGAAACGTAAGTGATAAAATAATATAAAAACTCGATTTTATTTGGAGCAATTTTCCATTTTATACGCAAATTACCTTACATTTGGTTGGTTGGTTTAGATAAATGCTTTCTTTAGAATATAAATGGGAGATGGCTGAGTGAAAATTAATCCTTTCTCCTAAAATTAGTAAGATATTCAAAGCTAAAGTATCTTTGAATTATATTTACTAAATCTATTAAGATTTATTAATTTAAAAAAATTATGTTCATTCTCCCGTTATCCAGTAAAAAGAATTCGCAAATCGCAAAACGTCTCCTATGCTCGCTAGCGCAATCTGTAAACACATACAAAAAATTAAGATATTTCTTAAATTTCACTGCCATTCCGTTATTAACTTATTATTATATTAACTTTTAAACATTTGTACAAATTACGTCTCAAGAAGTTTTTTTTTGTAAGCCTTTTTCAATCCTTTTGCAATTATGACTTTGGTCGGAAAAGTATGCTCCAATTAAATTTGTTGTATTTGTTATAAAAATTTTGTATGTGATGAATTTATGAATAAACTGTAAATTACTGTAGTAATCTATTGTATAAATGCTGATTATTGTTCAACGTTACTGAGAGTATGTTTTTTTTTTTTTCGTGAGAAAAGTTTAAACGTTCAAACATATAAAAGTTTCACATTAAAAAAAAAAAAAAAAAAAAAAAAAAAAATGTTGCTTTAATTTATTTGTGAAAGGAATGTACTTTTTTTGTATTTAAAATTGCCAGTATTAAAGTATTGAAACAATGTTTCATTAAAAACATAAAAATGAGATAGGGCAGAGTAAGGGTGGAATGGGATAGTGGGAGGGGGGGGGGGAGAATGGAACAGTAGGTTTTTCTCTTTATGTATCATTCTAAACATTTCATCAGTCACACATTAGATGGAGCAATGGTAGCCCAATCTTTAGTTATAAAAAGTTACTGATATTCATAAGCTTTCAATTGTATAAAGAAAAAGATTATTTCAAGAATCAAAAGTAAATTTGTTTCGTATACTTTTTATACTTTCTCGTGAATGTAATAGTTTCCCTATTTATGGAACATTATACTGTATATTATCCATAATTTAAACTAAGCCTATAAGAAGCATTGTTGATTATATAGGAAGTTTAACATAAAAGAAGGTAGTGCAGTGGGGGTGGGGGGGGGGAATGTGACATTCCACCAAAAGAGGGAATGAGACAAGTCTAATTCCTTCTTTTTAATAAGATGAATGTAAATTGTTCATATGGCTAATATCTAAATATTTTTAAGAGGGTAATATATTAATTATAACATTGATAATATATTCATTTGCTTCAAAATGTAAATAAATTGAACTGATGATTTTTTAATCTCATCTGTGAAAGACAATCCTGAATTTTCCTTCCAGTGATGAAGATACTGGAATTTGATATTGTAGGACAGACATTATCAACCTACAAACTTTGTTAGACTGTGTGTGTAGACGATATCAGATTATTTGAGCCTTGTCATACTTTGTTTTATAGCTGTCCCATACATCCCTGTTAGTAGGGAGGTATGGGAAAGATTTTGAAGCTTACAATTTCTTTAATTATAAAATTGTTTTGCATATTATGTTTCTGTATTGTTCAAGGATGTTGTTTCATTTTATATTCTATAAATTGAAATTTTTGTTTTTGTGTCAAAGTTGATTTTCTTATTTTTGTAAAAAGTGTCCCATTCCTCCCCACTCTCTGCTACTAATTACTAATCACAAATCAGCTATTTGTAATCTAAAGTTGCATCCTTTTTTTTTTATTTCTATTGATAATTTTTATATTTTTTAATTTATACTTCTTAAAATTCTTGAAAGCACCATTAAAAAATGCTGGTATTAATTTACACAGTGACTTAAAAATGTTTTATTTTACTTCTTATAAAGGAACAATATGCTTAAAGTAAGGCATGTTTTTTTATTATTATTATTTTGAATGTCAAGTTAATAACCCATTTAAGCTCACCCTCCCCCCCCCCCCACACACACACACACACATTAAAAGGAACTTGCAACCCGCGATTCTTAGTATCATGCATCTTCAGTACAACATGTCAATGATTTGAAAAAAAAACTAAATCTGTGACTGTACTATCCATGAAGCCTACTGTGCCCAATTCTGTTTATTTGGCCCCGAGATGTTATGCCGCATGTGCCCCGGCAAGGTAGTCAACCCAACACGAGGCCCTCAGCGTTTAGTTTCCAAACAAGCTTTTTTAGTCATTTTATTGACTCCGAAGGAATGAAAGGTTGAGTGAACCTTGCCCAGCTGGAAGCAGAACTTACGACCTGTAGCATAGAAGTCAGGCGTGCTGACCACTACACTACTTGTCTTCCAATGATTTGAAACAGACGTTAAATATTAGTAATTGTATAAACCATGATTTTAATCAGGTGATTGGAAAAGTTACTTATTAAGAAAGTGATCTTTTTCCAGAAAAATCTGAATTCCCCCCCCCCCCCTTGTCACTTCAAAATTTCCAGAAACTTTACATTTGTAAGTGAGATTGATTGATATTGCCACCAATTGGCTACACAAAAATAATAGCGGTCAAAAAATAAGAATTATCATTTATGCATTTCAGATTTAAGATGTTTGTACTTTAGCAATTGTACTGTGTGATACTCTAACATTTTTTATGTTTTAAAATTGTTCACTTTTTATTAGTATTTATTTATTTTTCAGGGTTTAGCATATGTTTGTAGGAACACTTATTTCTTGACCGACTGTACTTTGATTTATCAAGAAAAACTCATTTCAGCACATAATTTAAGTTGCATAAATTCATCCAAGAAGACATCAAAAGTATCTGTTATTTTCATATAGGTATTTTTACTTCTTCTGAAGTTTGGCAAATTGCTTATTGTATTTCTAATACAATTAAGATGGCAAAAACAGCTCAAAATTCAAAATGAAATAATCCATTCTGACTTATCCTTTTCTTGGGGACTACTAAGGTGATTTCAAATCATTTTTGTTTTTTTCTGTTATATTATAATTAGCTATATTTTGATCAATTTGTTTTTCTAGAAAAAGAATTCTTCTTTAGTAAAGCCTATTTAACAAAAATATAGTTTTCTTTTTTTTGTTCTTAATCGCATAACCATGGAATTTTTTTATTTCTTGCACAATGATAAATCTATAATTTAGGTCTGTGTTACTACTTGGACATTTTTTTAAATTCAGATTGTATGATTGTTATTGCTTACTCAGAATTGTAATATTCAGCTTATTTAATCTGTTATTGTATGGTTAATGTATTTCCAAAGCTATTTTAATGAAAATATTGAAATCGCTTCAGTATATATATATTTCCTATAAAGAAAGTACTTCATTATGATCTATTTTTCATGGTACAGTAGACTCCCTCAAATCTGCACAGCTTGGGACCAGAGGTTGTGCGGATTTTAGAATTTTGCAGATTTCTGGTCATCGATTTGTTTACATTTTTGAAACAATTTCATTGGTAGTTAAGCAAGGGAAATTATAATGAATGCTTACAATCAAGTGAAACATTCAAATAAGTAAAATAATAAAATAATTTATTAGTTTAAAAGTAAGTAATTAATAAAAATTTAGAAAAATATTAAATTATTACGAATGAAATCGATTAAATTCGATTCCAAAAGTCTTATGCTGCCATGTAGTGATAGCAAGGAGAACAGTGTTAATGCTATTATCAGTATTTGTAGCTTATTGCACTCACTGTAACTTTTTTCATTGTTATTTAGAGTCTTGAATGCTTTTCTTATACTGCTTTGTATGTTTAGAAATCAATTTGTCTATAATTAAAAAAAAAAAAAAAAAAAAATCTGCGAAAAATAATTTTAAAATAGCGTTCCGGTTCGTGGATTTTTCCATTTCGAACCCTGGAAGTTTTGATATAGATATGCTAGTTTATATCAAAATCAAAAGTAATGTAAATTTATTTAGTAATAAACAAGCTGTAATAGCCAAAAGAGAATGATTAACAAAAAATGTAGTAAAAAAAAAACACTGCGGTAGTCGCTGATTTCGGCCCCATCTTGAATTTTGTTCCTGCAACTTAACTGTAAATTTCATTATTTACATCTGAAAAAAATACGCGGATTTTAGGGTCGCGGATTTAAGGGAGTCTACTGTATTTTGCAACTGTTGTTACTCACTTAAATGGCATAAATATATATTTATTTAGTTAGTTTTAATATGTGGTTCTAAATTAAAGTCAATAATATAATTTGTAGATTGCAATAAGCTAATGACTTTTTTATATAATTGAACCATTCTCTAGTTTGTGAACAATTATTTGTATTTATGAATTTTATACTATTGCATATTCGCCACATCTCTCTATTTTCTCAGGAAGTGACCGTTATTTTCACACTGTCTTTCTTTCTCCCTAAAATTTAAATATGTCTTTTGAGTATTTAAAAAAATTATATAATATTTTATAAATCTACATAACAAAACCATCAATTTGTTCAGCATTTCTATAAGTGTTATTTATGCAAAAGATATATCTTTTGTTACAGTACATAATCACATGTAAATTTATTTTTCAATAAGGTAAACATCAGTTAGTAATGACCATTTTAATTCAGGGTTGAGTTTTTGACGTCAAAAAGTGATTTTTGACATGACATGTCAAAAACCTTGTACACATTTTTTTAGCAATCATTAGTGAAATTATATGTTAAATCAAGCTAAAAACTGATTAAGCAATAATTTATGTGTTATACAGTAGACTCCCTCAAATCCGCACAGCTTGGGACCAGAGGTTGTGCAGATTTTAAAATTTTGCAGATTTCTGGTCATTGATTTGTTTACATTTTTGAAATATTAATTTGATTGGTAGTTAAGCAAGGGAAATTATAATGAATGCTTGCACTAAAGTGAAACACTAAAATAAGTAAAGTATTAAAATAATTTATGAGTTTAAAAGTAAGTAATTATTAAAAAATGTATGTAAAATTAAAATTTAGAAAAATATTAAATTATTACAAATTAAATCGATTCAATTCGATTCCAAAAGTCATATGCTGCCATCTAGTGATAGCAAGGAGAACAGTGTTAATGCTATTATCAGTATACATAGCTTATTGCACTCATTGTAACTTTTTTCATTGTTATTTAGAGTCTTGAATGCTTTTCTTATACTGCTTTGTATGTTTAGAAATAAATTTGTCTATAATTTAATAAAAAAAATTCCACGAACAATAATTTTAAAATGGCGTTCCGGTTCGTGGATTTTTCCATTTCAAACCCTAAAATTTTTGATATAGATATGCTAATTTATATCAAAGTCAAAAGTAATGTAAATTTATTTAGTAATAAATCAGCTATAATCGTTAAAAGAGAATGATTAACAAAAAATTTAGTAAAAAAAACATTGCGGTAGTCGCTGATTTCGGCGCTATCTTGAATTTTGTTCCTGCAACTTAGCTGTAAATTTCATTGTTTACATCTGAAAAAATACGTGGATTTTAGGCGTTCATGGATTTTAGGGTCGCGGATTTAAGGGAGTCTACTGTATATATAATTTTTATTTAGTTATATATTATAGTAATTAAGTTGTAATAAAATTATAAACCGTAATTCAAATTATTTGTCAATGTCATGCTCGGAAAAGTGGCTAAAAATATTGAAACTACCTATTAATTTTAAAATGTATTATTTATAACTTTATTACTATTAAGTGTTCAGTTTATTATAAAAAAAAAAAATGAGCATCTAATTTATGCTTTAAAAAAAAAAAACTTGTGTAAAGCCAAATTGTCCACCACTCAATGACTGATCAAAAGTTACCTAGATTTTTAATGATTCTAAATGTTTGTTTTTGTACATAAACATTAGATATAAACCACAATTGCAACACAAATGGTCTCTGAATAAATGATTTATAGTATGAAATCAATATAATTAAACATTCTTTAAATCAATAACTTTAAAGAAGATGGTTTGTTATTTTCAATATACACACATAAATAATATATCTTCGTTTTATTATGTTAGTTTCAGTTTATTTATAAATAATTATTTAAATAAACAATTTGTTTATGTTAAATTTTAATTTTATGCTTTGTAAAATAGTCCCCCCCCCCCCTATTTATTATTATTATTATTTTTAGCACATTATTTCAAGTTTGTAAATGATGAACAGAGAGATAACAGCTCGAACATGGCAGCTAGAAATAAAAGCAAAATTTTATAACTTTTTCATTGCTTTTGAAGCTGAATTTCCACCATACTCTAAAAGTTTCTTCTCAGCTCAGAATGTTCCAGAAACAGTATAGTGGAAAGTGGAAAGTCTCAGAAAAATAACCAAGTGTATACATACAGCTCATAGTATGTTTGCATTCCAGTCCATGCAGTTCAACATCAATTGAGCAGATATTTTAAAATTTTGGATTTATCCACTCCAAATTATGAAACAAACTTGGAATACAAAAGGCATCAAATGTAATTTTTTGCTACTGCAAGTTGCATGGAAGAAAAAAACAGCTTAGAATAAGACTTAACATTAAAACTATATAAAAATTAAAATACATATGTATATATTATTTATATGTAATTTCATGCATTTAACTGTACAAGTATTTTCACCATGTACTTTCATTTTTAAAAATGAAAGTATTTAATAGTTTGATTAGTTTATATTTTCAATGTAATGATACTTTTAATTATTTTTTATTCCATATTTATAGCTTACAATTATTTTCTGTTTTCTAAGCAACTTGTTGAACCAATATCATGTTTTGAGTTTTATACAAAATATGTGGTTATTAATGTCTAAACTGTCAAAAAGTTTATTCAAATGTCTAAAACTAAAAATTATGAAAGATTGTAAATTTAACGTTGTTGTAAAAATAATTTTAAACAGTTTTTGGACTCAATTTTAGATTTTTGACATTTGTCGTCAAAAACTATGTCAAAAAGGGGTTTTTGACATGACAGATAAAACCGTGGTTTAAACCGGATAAAACCGCCAAACTGTCAAAAACTTGCCAACCCTGTTTTAATTAGCTTAGAATTAAGCAATTAAAGTGAATACTTTTTTATCCTAAAATATCTCTGAAAAATGTTTTTCTGTTTTGAAAGTTTCTAGATATCCATTTATACCTTTCTCTCTCTTTGCAATGTTTCTGCTTATCAACATTTAAACTGCCCAGGCAATATCTCAAGAAGAATCTTCCTTGTTTCTTTCTTCCATAATTGGCAGATATGCCATTATTAATTTTATGAGATCTACGCTTACCAAAAACACATAGAAAAGTGAAATTAAATGAACCAATCCTAAAAGCTGAAAAACAAAAATAAATAAAATTTAAATGCTTTGAGAATTTATCTCACAGAGTTATAAAGGCATGACACTATCTTATGCTTTCTTGCCTATGGTCAAATGCAGAACATAATTCAATGGTGGATAAAATTTTGGATCAGGTGTGTCTGTGTTCTGCAGACTAAGAGATGTTTTTTTTTTTTTTTAATGGAGGATATCAACATAAAAAAGATAAACTGAAAAATGATTGTCAGATAACCTTGTACAAGACAATTTTTTAAGCATATAAATATATTTGTACTCCACAAACATCTATTTTTATACCAAATATACATAGTTCAGTTGCAAAATGCATAATACAATTAAAAAGCACCTTTAAGCAATTCACACATAGACTGTAGTATTTACAAACCGTTTTGTGCAGTCCTGTATAAGATTTATGTAATTTATACATGCTACATAATATGCAAAAAATTAGTTAAACTTAGAAACGCATACCAGAACTGAAAATACACTTCCAATGATTATCACTCAGTCAGTACTGTAACAGAAATCTTTTGTGTGCTCTTGTAAATTGGTGATAATGAATTCATTGCATAAATAATTTTTTCATTGAATAAATAAAGCATACTAGTATACTATACTAGCATAATTTAAAAATGCCTGTGAATTTAACTATATCTTCATAAAATTTATGCAAAATTCAGCTGAATTATACGTAAGGGCATCCACAAACACATGCATAAGTTGGTTTTATTAACATGAATCTGTTCATTGTATAAATTTTTAGGAAACATTTATAATGCATTAAAAACGTCCGTGTTAAAATAAATAAATAAAAATAAATCTATATTTATAAGACAGAAAATAATTACAACTATTTTTAAAAATTAAATTTGTTTTTAGTCAAAAATTATTATATTTCTATTATTGCAACAATACGGATTTTGATCAAATAAATAATACTACTTTGAAAATATCCTATTCCGACATACATTAAGATCTTTTGAGAAAAAAAATGAAATAAGATATTGCATTTTTTTTTTTTTTGCGCCATCTGTTGTGACTTAAGATAAGATAATGTTAAAAATTTACTATTAATTCTAAATTTATACAATTTAATACTAAAAAAAAAAGACATCAATAGTAATTGCATATGTAACTCAGAAAGTTCTTACAATGTTAAGATGAAAAAAAAAAGTAGTAAATTAAGTAATTTACCTAGCAAATTAGCTAATTAAAAAATTTTTAAATCATTTTATAAATTTATTCATATATGTTTTGTTGCATCATTTGTGATCCTTAATTGAAAACAAAAACAAATAAATGTCCAGATTACAGAAGTTTCCAGATTAAAGATGTTGTGCAGTATAACATCTTTAATCTGAACATCTGCAATCTGGACATTTCGATATGTTTATTTGTTTTTATTTCCAATGAAATATCATAGATGGTAAGGGGATTTTTCTTTTTCTTTGAAAGAGAGGGGGGTGGGGTTATAATTCAAGTTCTTAATTACTTGATCTCTTCTTTTTATTATTAGTCTCACATTATATTTACTGCTACAACTTATCAAATTATGAATCAATGGTTTTCTTTCTTGTTAAAATATGTGTGAAAACAAATCTCTATCAATTGCTTCTCAGTTTTATACAACTTTATCAAAAAAAAAAAAAAACTTCTTCTTTTAGTCAAAAATTTAAGGGATATTTTTCTTTGAGAGAGAGGGGGGGGGGGGGGGAGGTTATAATTAAAATTATTATTTATTTGATCATTTTTTTCCATTATTAGTATCACATTATATTTACTGCAATCATTACAACTTATCAAATCATTTGCTTGAATAAATCATATTATATAAGCCTACACTCTCAGAAATCTCCACAGTCTGGGACTGGAGTGATGTGTAAACCCAATCAAAAATTTTTGTTAACATGAAACCTGACAAAATTCAACCAGGACCAAAATACTCAGACCTGAATCTCAAGTAATAAAAATTAATTCATATTTTAATACATTTATTAAAAAGTTGTTTACAATTTTATCATTTATGTAAAAAAAACGAACACACATATACAATATACACCCATTAATATTCAAATACAGTATAACATCTCTAATCCAGACATTTCGATATGTTTATTCTTTTTTGTTCTCAATTACAGATCATAGATGGCATCATCACACTTATGTGGAAGAATTTCAGAAAATGATTAGGAAAAATGAAAAGACTAATTACCGAATATAGTACTTTTTTCGGTTTTAAAATTGTAAGAACTTTCTGAATTGCATATGTAATTAATATACAGTAGAGAGCCTGATATCCGCACTGTTTGGGAGAAGGTGTTGTGCGAATTTCGGGATTTTGCGGTTTTAGGTCATAAAAAGAATAATAATTAATAAAGGTTTAAAAAAACAAATAGGACAAATAAAATAAAACAACATTAATAGCAACGCACTTTTATATTAGATTATTAAATTAATCAACTATAAATGAAAATTTTAATAAACAGAAAAAAAAGAATAGCTGAAAACAATATAAACAAAACAATTTATTTTTTAACTTTGAAAACATTTGTTCAGTTGTGGCCTGTTTCAAAACTTTAGTTTTAGTCCAGGCAATAGAGACCGTATAGGGACTCTACCTAGCAAAATTAATGGAAGTTCTGGAAATATACTTACTTTTTTTTTTTTGGGGGGGGGGGGGGGTCGCTGAATCCGAATTTGTAACTTCCTACCAAAATTCCCCCCCCCGGCAACCCCCCCATATTTTGGTAAAATGCCCACCAAAAAAGGTTTTTATTAAAAAAAATCAATTTTTTATTGTTTTAGGGAAAAAGTATCTATAAATTCAGAAAGTAGACAAAATTTGCAACAAATTTCATGACATTATGACTTAGGATGAAGGGGAAGGGGGGTCTGCCTCGGAACATGCGTGCGGTGCTGCGTGGACTAAGTTGTGCAATTCCACTTAACCACTCACACGTTTACATTCGCCCTCCCATCTCCCCTCCGAACTTTCTCTATAAGGTTTACTTTAAGTTTTTTGTGTCGCTGAATCCGAATTTTTAACTTACCCCCCGAAACCCCCCCCCCCCTAAAATAATTGTTATTAAGTTAAATTTCTTATTGTTTTAGGGGAAAAGCATTACGAAATTCAGAAACTAGACAAAATTTGCAACAAACAGGATGTATGACATTATAACGTAGGATAAACGGGGAGAGATGAGGCTGCCTCTGAACATTCCATGCATTTGGTGATTTTAAAATACAAATATTTCATCCAGTTAGTTCCAAAAGTTTGAACTAAAGTCTTATATTGCGGCACCAAGAGCAAAAAAAAAAAAAAAAAAAAAAAAAAATATATATATATATATATATGGAGATTCTATAAGAATGATAATGACTTTTGTGTTCCATTGGCCAGAGCTTTGTTGTATGAAGGTGTGAAATGGGGAATAATTTGCTAAGTATTTTTTCCCTTTCTTATGTGTGTTTAAGAACTGCTTTTAGGTGTGTTCGTAACTATATGAATAAGTAGCACCTATAGTCATCATCTGGTCCGTCTGTCTGTCCGTCTATCCGCATATAGCAGCACAAAAACTGCCCAACTGAATGGGTTGAAACTGAATATAATATATAATTGTTGCAGAATTTTGTCGAATCATTTCAAATTTTATGGAAATCTAATCAAAATTTCAAAAGATATCAATAAAAGTTTTCTGCATTCTGTTAAATCCTATCGTACGTAATGAATTCAATGGTATCCCACAGGGACCCGGAGCTGGAGCTGGAGCCCGGAGCCGGAGCGCTCCGGAGCTGTGTTTTCCCTGGAGCCGGAGCTGGAGCTCTAAATTTTCCCCTGCTCCAGGGCTCCTTTAGTTTTTAATATTCTTTTAAATTAATTTTTTTTTCAGTCTTTTAAATTTCCATGCTTAACATATTTTTATTACATCATTATTCAGTATTTTAATTATATCATTTTTTAGGTTTTTTTTAAATTAGAGATAGAAAACTTCTCAAAACATGGTATCACTACTTTGCTTCTACTTTCTACTTGAGTTAGGTGACAACACTATTTGAAAAATATGGCGCCTGTGGCCTACATGTGTAGTTGTACAATTTTCGTTGTTTGAAAAGTGTAGAAGAAATTTAAGATTCTTGTGTTTAAAATTCCACCAAACTTTCTATTTTAAAAGCAAAAGCTAAAAGATGTCATATTTTCTGAACAAGCATTTCAAGTTTGATGAGAAGAAAAATGTATTTTGTCAGATCTTTTATGAAGGTAAAGGAAGAAAGAATTTGTGAACAAAAATTAAATGTGTAAATTAAAATCTGCAACTCAAAGTACGGAGCCGAGTTGGAGCCGGAGCTGGAGCCATGGTATTTTATCTTGGAGCGGAGCTGGAGCTGGAGCATCAAAAATTGTTCGGCTCCGGGTCACTGGTATCCCATGGTAGGTCATGACTCTAGGTTGCCATGGTGATTATGCTATTAAACCCTGTCACATGTAATTAATTCAATGATATCCCATGATTGGTAATGATTCTAGGTTGCCATAATAGTTACATTATGTTTAAGATGGAGTCCTATTATTTCCGTATTACTGAATTTAATATATAGAATAATAAATTCATGTTGTATTCATGCATTTTTGCGTAAGAGTGCAGCAGCTATTGCACCAAGATCTGAATATTTATAAAACTAATTATAGTATGAACGCACCTCATTTGCCACGTTTGACGTACAATTTCCGACTTGTTTTATTCTAAGTTCTAAGTTGATAAAGTCATTTTAGTTGAATTTCCTTGTCCTTGTTTCTCCATTTCTCTTGGGAAACTTTTTTTTTTATAATTCTTTAATTAATTTCTCTGATTGAATCATTGAGAGCCCTGCCACACATTTCTAATTTCTTTTATCTCTCTGATAATCCCGAAAAATGATTTTCAATCATAGCTAATACTTTTTTAAAATTTTTATTGCCTTACAAAATATCTTCAGCTATAAAAATTGCACAAGAATCTGAAAACTTCCTGATGTTTTAATCTCATTCTGTATAGCATTCCAGTTTTTCCATAAAATAATGAATCGTTACCTCATTAATACTGGTTCTGGTGGTATAGTGTATGGGTAGGATATATTTTCTTATAAATTTTTACTCATACAGAGAGATTTTAAGGTAGATTTGTTATTGCAAGAAATAATTTTATTTTCATGTTTACAGCTGTCTCCTATTTGTTGGATGGCACAATGAAAAGCATGAGTTAACCTGTCATTTTAAATAATTTTTATTAAATACTTTTAACAATATTTCATCTTTGAACGTATAGAAAACAGCATCACTTATAACAAAAAAAAAAAAAAAAAAAAAAAAAAGCTTTTTTCAAAATCTATGTTTATTAGGCCACAGGTAATTCAAATAATTAATAATGGTCTTTGCAATAGTAGAGTGGGCAACTTTTTTTGTTCTCTACAAACAATAAGATGTGCATGAGGAGGTTCGATCCTCATTTTCCCACGAGTAATATTATGCTATAGAATGTATCCATCTATCAGTTGTTTTGTCTGCAACTACCAAATGTCATTTTTATCAGGGCTGCAAATAACCCGACCTTTTTAAAAAAAGGTCAGTCTGGCCGGCTTTTGTTGGAAGAAAACGGTCTTTTTGAAAAAAGTTTGGCTTTAATTGCTTTTTTTTTTAGTACATATCGTACTATTTATTTTCAGTAACATGTTAATTTACGTTACAAATGGCCATTTTGTATAAATTAGAGCTAAAATCTTATGAAATTTATTTAAAACGTCATTCATATGGTCATTGAAAGTCCTTATATTTGTTGAAAAGTAATTTTTGTCCTTTAAAAGTACTTATTTTTATGCAAAAGTTGCAAAAAGTCCTTAAATTTAGTCTTCTCTTATTTCTTCTGTGTTTCTTAGAATTTCTGATTAAAAAAAAAAAATCCCCTAAATTACTCCTTTACTACCTCTTCTTCCAAAATTTCGCCTCTCCCCGTCCCCGTCCCCCCTCTCCTCCATATTCTCCTCCAAAAAAGTTTTAAAATCTTTGAAACTGCTTATTTTTTCTGTTCTATTTGTTATTGTATTGTAACAATAAATAACTTCTTATAATTTTCATTAAAATTAAATTCTAAAGTTACAATACTAAATTCAACCCAAAATTTCACTTTCCCCCTTTTGCTCCCCCCACAATACCTTAAGTTTCAAATCTTCAAAACTCTTTAATTTTTTTAAAAAAATTTCTGCTCTGTTTGGCACTTTAATGTAACAATAAATAATCGATCATAAAAATGCCCCCTCCTACCCCACATGAAATTAGCATTTCCCCCTTCCCCCTTCCTTTTTACCAAGCATATAAAATTAAAAGTTTTAAAACTCCTTAGCTATTTTTTCCTATTTTTAAATCTTTAGTAAGATAAATAAATAGTAACTCATTAATAAATTGCCTTCCCCTGCTCAAAAAATAATAATAATAATAATAATAATAATAATAATAATAATAATTCTGCTTCTCTCACCCCTCCCCTCCTTTGCCTCCACCACTATTCACCAAGTTAAAAGTCTTATTGACACATTGTTTTTTTTTTATCTTTTTCTGCTCTATTTGTTACATATTGTAACAATAAATAATCTATCATATAATTTCCACCCACTTCCATCCGAAATTGACATTTCTCCACCCCCTTTTTTCCAAATATAAAAATGTTGAAGGCTTTAAAACTCTTTAATTTAAATTTTTTGCCTATTTGTAAATCTTTATAATGTAAATAATCAGTCATCTGTTAACTCTCTCCCCGAAAAAGTAAATATGCTTCTCTTTGTCTCCCCCCCACCTTTTCAAAATGTTTAAATGGAAGTTCTTGTTTATGGGTACCATTGAGCAAGTTTATGTGTTTTTAACGTAATACATCTTATTTATGGTTAGATATGTTGGAAGACTTATTAGAAACTCACTTAGGAAAACTAGGAAAAAAAAAAAGATATTTCATCAACACATGGAACCCTTCCACTTCTTATCATACATGAGAGATCCCAAATACTTTTGTGAAAAAATGACAAATGCACAAGGAAATAGAGCAGAAATGTGGCTTGAAGAAAATTATACTGAATTTTTACCTAGTATACTAAAATTTAAGATGAAAGATCCCAAAATGAACCCACCTTTACTTTTCTCCATAAAAAAAAAAAGGACGGTTCATTAACTGATGATTTCTGCGATTTTTTTTTATTAAATTACACATCTGTCCTCCAAGTTCTGCATCTATTGAAGGAATTTTTTCAATGTATTGTTTTGTTTGGAACAAGATCAGAAACAGCTTAAGTGTTGAAAACGCAGAAAATTTGATAAAATGTACCGTTATTTAAAAACTGAGCCAAGTAATTGGCAACTTATTCCCTAGACCAGTAGTGCATTACTTCTGAATAAATGTCTTATTTAGTAAAAATCATTTGAACTATTTAAAAAAGTTTTTATTGCAAAAATTTTCTAATAAACTTTCCTACTATCTGTTGTCCACAAAAACATTGCTACTGTCAATTCACTTATATTTTAATAGTAAATTTATTTTCGAGACAGTTCTACTTTAATTTGATGTACATTTTTATGACAATAGTAATTAAAAAAGTACTAATTAATAATACATTTCATTTTACGAACAGTTTTTGTAAAAGAAAAAATTGTTTTACTGAAAGTCTTTTTTTTTTTAAATATAAGCCGGCCATTTTTAAGTGGTTTAAACCAGAAAAAGCCAGCTGGTTTTATGCGGTCTGGCTAAACACCGGCAGTACTGATTTATAATCTTCTTCGCAACTTCATTATACAATATAGCTACATATTTTTTAAAGCAGTGTTTCATTTGGTATAGACTTATTAATGCTGAATATATTTAGAAAGTTTAATGATCTCTGACACCCAACCATTGCTTGATGCAAATCCGAAGCAAAGTAATTTTTTTTTTCTAGAATTTTAATTTTCCATATCGAAAAATAATTGAGTTTTCAAGAAATGTTAGCACCTTTTTAACGGTCACATCTACTATTCTTTTCTTAAAAGTGACTAGTAGTTTTGAAGTATTGGTACACTTGGAACTACTTTTCAGAATTTTTTTTGTATAACTTTCCTATTCTATACATGTTCTTCAATACGTTCTTTTATCCATGTTGGAATCAAATGATTTTTATCTG
The DNA here is from genome assembly GCA_963932465.1 of Maratus speciosus. NCBI lineage: Eukaryota > Metazoa > Arthropoda > Arachnida > Araneae > Salticidae > Maratus > Maratus speciosus. The sequence continues at coordinate 677,829,891 of OZ010786.1, forward strand.
AATTCATTTTGGCCATTTTTTTGTACCACAGAATTTTTTATTTCTGAAAAAAGTTCCAATAGATAAAATAATACACTAAGTAATTCAAATAACATATTTCAAACATGAAATAGTATTCCTATATGCCGCTACTCCCTACACCTTCTGTTTTCCGAAATCAAAGGCGCGTGTGGATGTGAGACAAACACTGTTTTGTCCAACATTTTTGTCCAAACATGTGTGTTATCTAAAATATGCAAACATATTTTCACACAGGCAATTGCATATAATACAGACTCAGATTCATCTTATGAGTATATTTTGGCATAATGCGTATCCATTAATGGATATAATTCACTCTATTTGGCAACAGATTATTTTTATGTGTTTGTGTTTTTAGGGTCAACAAGGTAGTAAAATATACCAATCAATCATATAAAAGTGGACACTCTGTTGATAGTTGTAAATCTGTGATACTTTTTTCAACCAATGGTACAGTGGACAGTCTGTTGATAGTTGTAAACCTCAGATACTTTTATTATCTGATGGTACAGTGGACATTCTGTTGCTAGTTGCAAATCTGTGACACTTTTTCATCCAATGGTACAGTGGACACGCTATTGATAGTTATGAATCTGTGATACTTTTTTTCATCCAACGGTACAGTGGACACTGTTGATAGTAGTAAATCTGTGATAGTTTTTTCATCCAATGGTACAGTGGACAGGGACACTCTGTTGATAGTTGTAAATCTCTGATACTTTTTCATCCAATGGTACATTAGACATTCTGTTGATAGTTATGAATTTGTGATGCTTTTTTCCATGCAATGGTACAGTGGATACTCTGTTGATAGTAGTAAGTTTGTGATACTTTTTTCATCCAATGGTACAGTGGACACTCTATCGATATTTGTAAATCTGTGATACTTTTATCATCTAATGGTACAAAACTTTTATCGAATCTGTTATAAATAATTTTATTTATAAATTTATTTCCATTTTTTACTTTAGTAAAGCATTTTATGACTTTTATATGGATGTTTAATACCCCCATCACATTACATGCAATTTTGTGCAAAAAAAAAAAATAAATAAATAAACAAGGATTGATTAGGGTTGTGATATACTCAAAGATTTTTTTTTGTTTTTTACAATCTTTTTTTTCCTGCATTTTAAAATTCTGGATGTGTGTTTAGCACTTGTGTTGCACATTTTAAATTTCTACGTGTAACCAATTACCATATCATCATTTATGTTTAGAGAGCAATTAGTGTGCTGATTGGAAATGTTTCCAGTGCAATACAATATTGCTTTTATATTTTTGAAATACTTGCAATGAAGTGCCAATATTGCCAAAATAGTGCTTTACAACAATATTTTAGTAATTAATTTAGTAAATTAATCCACGCTCACAAATATCCAATTCCATTTATTCTATATTTGCATTGATTTTCATTATGCATGAGGTCTCCTAACATTATTTACCAAGTTATTGTTAAAAAAAATTGCGAAATTTTTTCTATCAAGAATTATTTTGAAAATGTCGCCGTTTTTGCGATGAAACGTTCGTTAATCTAAATAAAGGTATTTTACCACTTTTATAGCATTTTTAGCTTAGTCTGTTTATTAGTGCTTTACATTTAAAATATTAGCAAGGAAATGAATAAAATAGAAATGTTTTTAAAAATACAGTCGAACCAAGTTAATATGTGTTTCAAGGTATTGGACAAAAGTCATGTATTAAGCTGATCGCGTATAAAACAGAGTTTTATTAAAATAATTTTAAATAAAAGAGTTACTTTCTAATTCTAAAAAGTTTTTTTATGAACTTTCACCGAGCTATTTTGACATGAACATGATATATGGTCTTACAGTCCCCGCTGCCTGTGGCACCATACAGCAGGCGTGAGATAAATTCAAAACATTATTCTGTATTTAAAAGACCAAAAAAACAGGAATGAAAAAAATGCCTTTAAAATAAACAAAAACACTGCTGAAAAAAAAATTAATAGTATAAAAAATGAGAATTTAATTTTTATTTAAAGTGTTGCTACTCGCTACAGCGACAGAAAGCATTCAAATAAAAGAACTTTCTGTTGCCAAAAAGAGCCAGTGAAGAATCTTCTAATCCTTTATTTAACATTTAAAAATTATATTACTTGTTGTCTCAATAGATCAGTTTAAAACGTGACCACATGCCCTAATTTTCCACTAACCAAACAAAATTGAAGATTTTTTAGCAGATATTATCGTCCTACCACGAAAAGTAGAGAAAAACCTATGGGCAAACAGAATGTCCTCGAGGTTGTCATGTTGGTTGCTAGCGTGTAACGTCAGTTGAAACTGATCTATTGTTTTAGATTTTTAATGAGTAATAAATATAATCTTTCCAAAGCCTGTGTTAAACCGTAGTGCTAAAATAAATGAAAAAAAAACAGTAATTCTTGAAACAAACACTCAAATTGCATTGCTATCCTGACTTATTTAATTATTTCTGTGAAAGCTTTATACAACCAACCAACTGAAAGCATCAGAAAGATAAAGCATATTTTTAATGATCTTTCATTTGGAAATTTAATTAATATCTCAGCTACTAATCAAAAGATTAAAATTCTGAGCCTTGGGTGCACCAGGAGAGACCTTGGAGTACCCTCACAAAAATGTTCAACTTTGTTCATGTGGTAGATTTTACTAGCCATCGCCTACAGATATATGGATTCACCGACAGAGCAATTTTTTTTGCTAGTATAGATGCTGGGAGTGATGCTATTGCTAACTAAATACTCATCTTAAAAAAATTGTTGCAACTAACAGGGAAATATCAAGAAATTTTGATGTATATGATGATGTTTTGATGATTGTTTGACCCCCTTTGATATATTTACTAAATTTGCTAATAGTGAGTCTAAAAATACTAGTATTAAAGAGATTAATGCTAAACTTGAAAATATTTCTGTCCAACATAATTCCCCCTCCATGTTTTTGGATGAAGTGGAACAATTGTTGGCTGAGGACTCTGAGGATATGGTTACCTCTGAGGAGGTTGTTGTCATAAATAAACCAGATGACCCATTTAAAGATAGCTCAGATCAACCTCCATCACAGTAAGGGTTCATCTGCCACTTTAGGAAAGATGATCTCTGAAGGGAAGGTTGATATTGCACTTATTCAGGAGCCCTGGACTGAGAATAGCAACATTCTTGGTCTAGGATGTAGAAAGGACAGGCTTTACTATGATTGAACCTGTTCCAGGCCGAGAGCTTGCATTTATGTCAGCCCTAGGCTAAATGCAATTAATATGGCGAACTACCTGAGTGGTGACTGTGTTGCCGTCAAGGTGGATTTTCAGGGTGAGAATGGGCCTGATAAGATAATTATCTCATCTTCTTATCTTCCATTTGAGAAACAGGACCCTCTTTCTAATGAGGCAAAATCTCTCATGGGTTACTGTTCTCGGAAGGGGCACAAGTTAGTGTTCGGGTGTGATGCGAATGCACATCATACTGTTTGGGGTAGCACAGACTGCAACAAACGAGGAGATGACCTCTTAGAATATATTTTGGTTTATAACCTGTATATTCTTAATAGGGGTAATGAGCCAACCTTTATTACTAAAAATAGGAGGGAGGTTCTTGATGTCACTTTTTGCAGCAGAAACTGCTATGACATCATTAGAGATTGGAGGGTGTCAGATGTTATTTCATTATCAGATCACCGACTAATCATGTTCAACAATGCAGGGACAACTGGACCAGCAATGATGAAGAGGAATGCCAGGAAAACAAACTGGCATTCTTACTGCAGGGAACTTGAAGAAAGGATCCTGTCTTTAAAGGGTAAGTTAAGTTATAATAATTCTTCAGACGTGGAGTTGGCTGTTGACTTAGTGCAAATGGCTATTCTCCAATCTTACTATAACAATTGTGAACCTCCTGTTGCTAGCTCCCCAAGGCCTGTGCCTTGGTGGTCTTCTGAGCTTAGCAAACTCAGGAAAATTACCCGCAGGGTTTTTAATAAAGCCAAGAAGGGTGGTGACTGGCAGCAATATAAATCTGCACTCACCACATATAATAAGGCCATCAGGAAGTCCAAGTATGACTCTTGGAAAAACTTCTGTGATGGTATTAATGATGTCTCTACTAGTGATAAACTTATAAGAATTATGGCTAGAGATAGTAGTTCCAGTCTGAATGCCATTAAATTGGCAAATGAGCAGTATGCTGAAACAGGAAAGGAGATTCTCTATGAAATGATGAGGATTCATTTTCCTGATTCCACCAGTGGTGCCCCAGATGTAGCTCCAAGCACACCTGCTGCTTTTAGTAGCAGTAGGGAGTGCTGGAATCTTGCTGGTGATATCATCACTCACGACAGGATCTTGTGGGCTATCGATTCATTTGACCCTTACAAGACTCCAGGTATAGACGGAATCGTACCTGTTTTGTTACAAAAGGGGAAAACGATTTTAGTCCCGTGCTTAGTCAGATTTACAGGGCATGTCTCGCTTTTGGATACATTCCAAGTGCATGGAGACATACCAAGGTGGTCTTTATCCCCAAACCTGGGAAAGACACATATTTTGAAGCAAAATCTTTCCGACCAATTAGTTTAACATCATTTATGCTTAAGACGTTGGAAAAGTTAATGGATAGGCACATCAGAGAGCAGATCTTGAGTGTAAAGCAACTCTTGAGCTCCCAGCATGCCTATCAGACTGGCAGGTCAACTGACACTGCTCTTTATAATCTTTCCTTTGTTCTCGAGAAAAGTTTTAAGGCAAATGAAACTGCTTTTGCAGTCTTTCTTGATATTGAGGGTGCCTTTGATAAGGTATCCATCCACGGATGCCATCCTTAGGGCATTGGCCAACAGGGGTGCGGATGAAGTAACTCTGAATTGGATCAACTGTCTGCTCAGGGATAGGTCTATCCATGCTGAGTTGTTGGGGGATACAATTCATGTTAAGGCAAAGGAGGGCTGCCCACAGGGCGGGGTACTTTCTCCTCTACTCTGGTGTTTGGTGGTGGATGGACTCCTTGTTGAGATACATCTGCACGGTGCATACTGCATTGGGTATGCTGATGATATTGTCATCATCATTAGAGGCAAGTTTAAAAATATTCTTTCAGACATCCTCAATAATATCCTTAAGAAGGTAAAGCGGTGGTGCATGGATGTTGGTCTTTCTGTTAACCCAGAAAAGACGACTCTTGTTGCTTTCACTAGAAAAAAATCAATCAAATTCAATGAGATTGTGTTTTATGGGCACACTTTGAGTTGCTCAAAGGAGGTGAAGTATCTGGGTGTCTATTTCGATGAGAGATTGTGTTGGAAGAGGCACATAGATTACTGCATCTATAAGGCCAAAAAGATTTTCTGGTCATGTAGAAATGCTATTGGCAAAACATGGGGACTCAGCCCAAAAGTGATCTAGCGGATATACAATATGGTGATCTGCCCTATGATCAATTATGGCAGCATAGCTTGGTGGTCAAGAACAATGACTGATATTGCCAAGTCAGAATTAGCAAAACTGCAGAGGATGATCTGCTTGTCCATGACAGGTGTACTTAGGACAACTCCTACATCTGCTATGGAGCTGCTGTTGGGTATGTACCCACTGCATATGATTATTGAGGCAGAAGCATTGCTCTGCTCTTATAGACTCATTTTACATGGGTAGTGGCAGGGTTACTCGAGGTATCTTACTTGGGGCAGGCTTAACTGTAAAATCAGTAAGCACCCAGTCTTTATCATGAAGGGTGATGGCATGCCTTTAAAGCATGTATTTGATAAGTCGTTCAGAGTTAGTGTTCACTCTAGAGCTGAATGGGGACTCTTTCTGTAACGGAGCTTAAGACTGGTATGATCTGGTTTACTGATGGTTCCAAGATGAATACTGGTACAGGAGCTAGGGTTTGCTGCCCAGCTGATGGTACATCCTTCTTTTACCCGCTGGGTAGTTACGCCACTGTCTTTCAGGCAGAGGTCTATGCAATACTCATGTGTTGTTACATTTGCATTGAGAGGAAGTATAGTGGCCTGTCTGTCAATATCTACTCTGACAGTCAGGCAGCATTGCTTTCCATACAGAAACATACAATTACTTCTAGGATTGTTTGGGAGTGTTATTGCTCTTTGAACAGGCTTGCCAGTAATGGTAATGATGTTGCTATACATTGGGTACCTCGTCATACTGGCAACCTGGGTAATGAGCTTGCTGATAGTCTTGCAAGGAAAGGGTCGGTTACTCCATTTATTGGACCAGAACCAGCTATTGGCATTTCTAAGGACTGCATTAGAACTACTGTTTTTAGAATTTTAAGAGAGCAGCAGTATAAAGAATGGCTTGACTCAAGTGGACAGAGACAAGCGAAAGAGCTCAATAGCGGATGTCCTAGTGAAAGGGCAAAGGAACTCATTGGGCTCAGAAGGAATAGTCTAAGAAATGTGGTGGAACTGTTAACAGGACACTGTATACTTAATGGACACCTTAGTACTATGAAGGTGGTTAATGACCCTCTTTGTAGGGGTTGTAAGTATGAAGAGGAGACTGCCTTACATGTTCTCTGTAGCTGTGAGGCATATGCTGCTTACCGTTTCGAACACATGGGTCGACATCTGATTGAGCCAAGGGAAATTCAGGATATTCCTATCAAATGTCTGCTGAATTTTATGTCAGCTACTGGTCTTTTTAGGGACTAAGTGAGGATGTTTCCTCTTTCATTTTTGGGGGATAGCAAATAGACCCTTGGTCGCGGTGCTTTGGCTCAGGGCACCCCCCTCTCCCAGTAATACAGTAACTAAATACTCATCTTAAAAAAATGTTGCAACTAACAGGGAAATATAATGAAATTTTGATGTAAAATATCTTTGACACCCTTTGATAGATTTAATAAATTTTCTAACAGTGAATCTAAAAATGCTGTGTTGAAAATAGTCATGGAAACACTGTTGTAGAAAGGCACTTTTCTATCTGAAAGCGGAAGACCCTAATGGCACAAAGGCTTGTCTGTGACAAAGTCAAGTTTTCAGTGTAAACAATTTTGAAATTTTAACGTAATTCATTCATAGTTTCAAATATATATATCCAACACTCGACGATACTGTAAAGATAAAGAAAAAGATTTAATTGGTGCTCAAGAAATTAAAATCAGAAAAATGAATTTCACTCAATGATGAAGTAAAAAAAAAAAAAAAAGAAATTATTAGAAACTACGTTGAAAGTAGCGGAAAGTAGTTGAAAATAATGTTCTCGACTAAAGAAATTAACAATTATATTGAAATTAAAAGCTGTATGATAATGAAGAGAATTAATATAAAATATGAAAGCAATGATAAAGGAAATAATTAAAAAAAAATAAAAATCAAATTTTGTTTGTTGATTTTTATATGAATTAATTTTTTGATCTTAGTAAAATTTAAATAGTATAATTAACATTATTAAATATTCTGTAATGTGTAACTGTACAATCCCATGCACATGTGTATTTTTCATGTATAATGGTATAGCTTAAATTATTTATAAACAACGTTTGAACAAATAAATAAGTTGATTTGATCATACGTATACGTTTCGTGAGTACTATGGACTCACATCCTCAGTGTAAAAACTTTAAAAACAATATCCCCCCAACTACATGAACGGTGAAAACCCAAAATGTCAAAACAAAATACCAAAATACTATCAAGTTCGAACAGCCAATGAAATTAATGCGGAAGTGAAGTGTTGTGACACAGCAAATCCACACAGAAAGTTGAGATGTATGGTGTACTAGATAAATCATTAACCAAGGAGTCTTTAAATTTATGGATATGAACAGCCTCAAAAAAGTCCAAATCCAGAGGAGTAATGCATTTCTTGATAATGGTAGCTGAATCAAAATCAAAATTATGTCCCTCCCCCCAGCAATGAGAGGCGATAGAGGATTTCTGTAATTCTTTTTTCTTTACATAGTTTCTGTGTTCATTGACTCTGTAACGGAGTTTTCGTTTAGTTTGTCCAATGTAGGATAAACCACTTTGGCATTGAATGTTGTAGACTCCCCAATAATTATGAGGAGGAATATGATCCTTAAGTTGCGAAAATGTCAATTTATTAACTGGTTTGAAAACTACATTGAAATCATAATGCCTTAAGATATTAGCCATCTTAAAGCTAATGCTATTATAAAATGGTAAAATGATAAGGTTAGAAATGGAAACCGCAGTAACAGGAGAATCAAGATTATTAACACATTTATTAAGACTATGAGAAATTAAATTATTGATATAAGATAAACTAAAACCTCGATCAATAGCTACAGATCTAATATAATTTAATTCTGTAATAAGTGAATTATTATCTGAACAAATTAGGCGAGCTCTATTAATCAAATAAAGAAAAGCCGAAGCTTTTTGGGAGGGGGGATGACATGAATTGAAATGGGGGGGGGGGAGTGTGACAGCAAAAGGTTTACGGTAGACGCAAGTGTCAAATTTGTTAAGCTGACGTGTAACCAATACATCCAGAAATGGTAATCTATTATCTATTTCAACTTCATAAGTAAATTGAATGACTGAATCTATTGAGTTTAAAGTCGTTAATATATTGTCAACAGAAAATAGAGAAAGGTCTAAGAGTGCAAAAGAATTCTTTTGCACTCTTAGACCTTTCTCTATTTTCTTTAAACTCAATAGATTCAGTCATTCAATTTACTTATGAAGTTGAAATAGATAATAGATTACCATTTCTGGATGTGTTGATTACACGTCAGCTTAACAAATTTGACACTTGCGTCTACCGTAAACCTTTTGCTGTCACACTCACCCCCCCCCCCCCCCCATTTCAATTCATGTCATCCCCCTTCCCAAAAAGCTTCGGCTTTTCTTTATTTGATTAATAGAGCTCGCCTGATTTGTTCAGATAATAATTCACTTATTACAGAATTAAATTATATTAGATCTGTAGCTATTGATCGAGGTTTTAGTTTATCTTATATCAATAATTTAATTTCTCATAGTCTTAATAAATGTGTTAATAATCTTGATTCTCCTGTTACAGCGGTTTCCATTTCTAACCTTATAATTTTACCGTTTTATAATAGCATTAGCTTTAAGATGGCTAATATCTTAAGGCATTATGATTTCAATGTAGTTTTCAAACCAGTTAATAAATTGGCATTTTCGCAACTTAAGGATCATATTCCTCCTCATAATTATTGGGGAGTCTACAACATTCAATGCCAATGTGCTTTATCCTACATTGGATAAACTAAACGAAAACTCCGTTACAGAGTCAATGAACACAGAAACTATGTAAAGAAAAAAGAATTACAGAAATCCTCTATCGCCTCTCATTGCTGGGGGGAGGGACATAATTTTGATTTTGATTCAGCTACCATTATCAAGAAATGCATTACTCCTCTGGATTTGGACTTTTTTGAGGCTGTTCATATCCATAAATTTAAAGACTCTTTGGTTAATGATTTATCTAGTACACCATACATCTCAACTTTCTGGGTGGATTTGCTGTGTCACAACACTTCACTTCCGCATTAATTTCACTGGCTGTTCGAACTTAATAGTATTTTGGTATTTTGTTTTGACATTTGGGTTTTCACCGTTCATGTAGTTGGGGGGATATTGTTTTTAAAGTTTTTACACTGAGGATGTGAGTCCATAGTACTCACGAAACGTATACGTATGATCAAATCAACTTATTTATTGTGTGTTCAAAAGTTGTTTATAAATAATTTACATTTTCACACAAGTTCTGTACTTACTAATGGTATAGCTTACAATAAATTGTAAATTGATTTTTAAAATATAACTCCTTTCTAAATTGAACTTAATTATTTTGGCTATATAGTTCGTAATTGAATGTCTTTTAGTGTAATTTTTTTTTATGATATGAACTTTTAAATTATGACTGTGTATCAAAATAGTATTGCAATATGAATTATCTATGAAAATTTCATTATCTTAATGCTGATCTAGAAATATGATGTAGTTTTAAGTAAGATATTTGAGACCAGACTGTCTCTTGTAATGCTTTAAAGTCACTATAATAAATAAATCATTCCAAATCTATTTCTCCTCTTTCATATTGAATTTTACAATTTTGCTGTTAAAAAGCCTTTTTTATGTTGCTTATAGATGACACATGATAACTGCAAGACCATTATTCTAAAAATTGCTGCTTTGATAATTTTTATTTACCCCTTAAATGCCTTATTTTTCAAAAATACTTTTAATAATGTTTTTTGGCTTTCATTTTTTAAATAAGTCATGGGAAAAATACTTTAAAAAATCATATTTTGTTTTAAGTATGGTTTACGGCTAAAAAACAGTTTGTTACTGATCTGCAATACTGGTCTTTAATTGAAAAAAATATTTTTCTCTGATAATGTTCTATAATATTAAACACACAAGAATTTACAGAGCTATCAATAAGAAATAAATTTTACTTGCTCATGGCAGAACAAAATAGGGTATTTCGCAAGCTTCCAAACAAAACAAAATGAACATGTATCAACATTTGAAAAAATAAATCTATCTTTATTCTTAAACAGCATAAGTGTTGCCATCTTTATGTTGAAAATATATTTAATAATATTTTCAGAAAGTGTTTTATTGGCACCATTAGGCATTATAGCTTAAATATTATTCTAATAGTATTTTAGAAGCCTAAATTGGGTATGTTGCCGAAAGGCAACACCCGGCATATAACGGTTAAGGTACTGAAAGTTTTATAGCTCAATTTATTTTAAATAAAATTTGCTTTTTGTGTAATTTTCCCCTTCCCTTCGATATGCTATTCTAATTATTGCACTCTCTGCAGACTCTATTATTAGATGTTATATTATTATCATTTGGTTTAACAACACCCTTCACACATTTCATCATCTACTTTGTATGAACAGATCTAAGAAAGTATTTTAAACTAGTATCCCAAATTTCTAAATTGTAGTCTAAAATCATAGAAGAAAATGTGTTTTGTTTTACCTATAATCAATTATACAGAGCTTTAAAAATGTGTAAAAATGCTAATAAACGATTAAAATTCTATTAAATTATTCCAATACAGTGTAACTTATATTAAATAATGCTGCATTTTGTCCCAATAACCAAATGCATTAGATTTAAAAAAATGTTGAAATGTGGAAAAATTCAGACTAAAAACATGCACTTTAGAATCCCTCTTGCAACAAAAATAATTTCTTTTCTTCTCATTACTTTTAAAATGTATCACTATTTTTATTGAATTATAAAATTTTCTCCATAAATTTGCTTTATTTTCCATTTAAAATATTTTTTTTGGTAAGTTATTTCTTTTATTTTTGTAGCTGTTTATTTTATGTAAAGTTTCATCTTTCTATTGTCCAGAAATGCTACTGATACACTTTTAATTCTGCAACAATTAGAAGTTTGCTGTAGATTTTAATACTATGGTAGAAAATTTAGTTGCCTGCATTGATTATAAATTTTCATAAGTTTATTTTCTCTTGATTTTCTGTTTCATTAATCATAAAAAAGTGCTAGATTAACTTAATTCTGTTTATTCTAGATGAATAAAGGAATAAACGTAGATACCCATCCAATCGCTAAAAGAGTCTTTAAAGTTTGAAACATGTGGCAAAATATTTCATTACCAGAGCTTTTTGGAAATATAGACTAGAAAATCGTTTGGTTCTGAGGTATGCAACAAAGGATTTTCTTGAAAATATCAGTTAAATGTCTATATTCATGGTCATACTGGTGAAAAACCTTTTGTGTGTGACGTATGTAACATGAAATTCTCTCAAAAAGTATTTTAATTAGGCATCTGTTAATTCATTCTGTTATTAAACGTTCTGTGTGTGAAATATGCAGCAAGTAATTTTCTGACAACAGGAATCTGAGAAAGAATCTGTTAATTCATACTGGTAAGAAATCCTTTGTTAGATATGCAACATGAAATTCTCTTAAAAGGATTGTTTAAGCAGTCATCTATTAATTCATACTGCCAGGAAACCTTTTGTTTGTGAGATATACAACAAGAATTTCTCACTAAGGAGTTGTTTAAACACACATCTGTTAATTTATACTGTTCAGAAAATTTTGTGGGTGAAATAGGAGCAAAAAATTCTCGAAAATGAACCATTTAAGCCAGCATCTGTTGCTACATACTGGTGAAAAACCTTTAGTCTGTGAGATATGCAACAAGACATATTCTACGAAGGATAGCCTGAGAAAGCATCTATACAATCATGAGAAACATTTTGTGTGTAATATATGCAACATGAATTTCACCCGAAAGTGTAATTTAAGCAGTCATCTGTTAATTCATACGTGTGAGAAAACTTTTGTGTGTGGAATATGCAACAAGAAATTCTCACTTGCAAGTTATTTAAGAAAACACCTGTTAATTCATTCAGGTGAAAAACCTTTTGTTTGTGAAGCATGCAATAAGAAATTTTCTCAAAAAATCCATTTAAGCAAACATTTGTTAGCTCATACTGGTGAGAAACATTTTGCGTGTGAGATATGCAACATGAAATTCTCTCAGAAAAACAATTTAAGAATACATCTGTTAATTCATACTCGTGAGAAACCTTTTGTTTGTGAAACATGCAACAAGAAATTCACTCAAAAAAGTCATTTAAATTCACATCTGTTAATTCATACCGGTGAGAAACATTTTGTGTGTGAGATATGCAACATGAAATTCTCTCAAAAAAGCAATTTACGTAGACATTTAAAAATTCATACTGGTGAAAAACCTTTTGTTTGTGAATCATGCAACAAGAAGTTCTCTCGAAAGAGTAGTTTAAGCACACATATGTTAATTCATACTGGTGAGAAATCTTTTGTATGTGAAATATGCAACTAGAAATTCTCTCATAAATGTACTTTAAGCAGGCATCTGTTAATTCTTACTGATGAGAAACCTTTTGTCTGTGAGTCATGCAACAAGAAATTCTCTCATAAGGGAGATTTAAGCAGGCATCTGTTAATCCATACTGGTGAGAAACCTTTTCTGTGCGAGATATGCAATAAGAAATACTCTCAAAAGAGTACTTTAAATAGCCATCTGTTAAATCATACTGGTGAAAAACCTTTTGTATGCCTTACCTGTGAGATCTGCAACAAGAAATTCTCTGTAAAAGGCAATTTAATCAAGCATCTGTTAATTCATACTGGTAAGAAACCTTTTGTGTAACATACACAAAATCATTCTTCTGAAAAGCTCCAATAAATTGTTATATTCAACTACCTAATTTTGATACTCCTCTTTTATTGGAGCCTAGGCATGTTTTTGTATTAAAAAAGTATTCGCACCAAATATATTGAAAGAGAATCAGAGACGAATACTTCATACTATCTCAAAAATATTACAATTCTCTAGCTATATTTTTACACAATATAGATTTTACAAGCCTGTAAGGTTTTCTGACGATGGAGAATCTTTAAGTTAAAGACCTTTGGTTGAACAAGATTTCTTGCAATAAAATTCTTTGACTGTAAAACTTTTTTTCTTATCAGCTTTTACGCTGAAAATACTTTTTTAAGGGGTAAACTACACGAATTCTTAGTAATATTGGAAATATAAAATAATTGTGCTTGTGTGTTTGATACACTGATTGTTCTTTTAAAAGATAATGTTTCAAAATTTGATAATGACTCAAAATATAAATAAAGGTTGCTAAAAAGCGTTTTAAAGTTATGCGTTTCTCATCAGGATTCTATTAAAAAAAAAAAAAAGTAATTTATATATGATGTCATTACTAACACGTGTAGTTATTTAATACGTTCCTTAATTTCAAGATCTCCTCAATTGTGATGGTTATTTCATATAGGAATAACGATCTGATGGAGGTTTTAAATGTCAATAAATGTTAGTAAAAAGTGTTTGGAATTTTCCTTTCCTCATCGAATTCAATCTCTCCTTTAAACTTTCCAGCATACTTGAAAAAAGTTTATGACTTTGATTCAACTGTCCAATATATTACCGTGATCTAACTCTTGGGAGTTACTCAGATGATTACTGTGCCTCATTCGCTATTGAAAATGAATTTGTTAAGATTTTTAGTTCATTCAGAGGGACATTAAAAATAATTCCATTTTATATTATAGTTTATGGGGAAAATTATTTGTGGTTTATTTGACAGTAATTTAAGTATTTATCTAATGAAAAGAGTATGAATTTCTGAGATTCCTTAAATCATGTTTTCTGTAGATAAAGGAATCCAAAGTATTTATTATTCATGATCATCAGCCATCACAAGCTTTGTCCCAAGACCAAATCATTAACCCCTATATATGAAAACATGAGATGCGCATAAAATTTGTTGAAGATTGCCATTATTGTTTTATATATTTTTATGGCGAGACAAAATTTTCCTAGTTGTTATTTTCTTTAATATACAAAAACAATCAATTTAAAATTATGTTAAAAAATCTTAATCGTGAGCTCCTTAAAAAAAAATAATACATAAAATACTATTTTCGATACTGTGGTATATATACCCAGCTAAAAATGAACTGCAGAAATTCTACAAAAAAACCGCAGTTGGAAAACTGCGGTGATTTGGCCGATTCCACTACAGATTTTTTGCGGTCAATAGAACTACAAAATTACCGCAGTTTACTAACTGCAGTAATTTAGCAGTTGTATTGACCACAAAAATTCTACAGAAAATTTATAGTTATATCAATATTAAAAATTCTGCAGAAATTTCGCAGTTTTATTGACCGCAAAAATTCTGTAGTGGAATCGGCCAAATCACCGCAGTTCTCCAACTGCAGTTTTTTTGTAGTATATCGACCTCAAAAATGTAGTTTTATTTTACTGAGTATCCACTTTGCCTCCCTGAGGAAAGTGCCCTCAGGGGGGCAAAGTAGTGCACGGAGCAGTGGAAGTATATAAAATGATTAAGCGGTCACAGCTTTGGGTGTCGGCAAAATGTAGGAAAGTGCCCTCCAAGGGGGGGGGAAGTAGTGGATGGAGCACCAGAAATGCATAAAATGATTAAGCGGTCACAGGCCTTACCAACGATATGTCACATGATGGGTATCGCAAAAATTTAGGAAAGTGCCCCCCAGGGGGGCAAAGTAGTGGGCGGAGTACCGGAAGAGCATAAAATGATTAAGCAGCCAAGGGCCTTTCGAACGATATGTCACATGATGGGTGTCGGGAAAATTTAGTAAAGTACACCCCTGGGGGGGCAAAGTGGGGGGTGGGGGAGGAGTACCGGAAGTGCATAAAATGATTAAGCGGTTACAGGCCATTCCAACGATATGTCACATGATTAGTGTCAGAAAATTTTAGGAAAGTGCGCCCCTAGGGGGGCAAAGCAACGGGCAGAGTACCGAAAGTACATAAAATGATTAAGCAGCCAAAGGCCTTTCCAATGATATGTTACATGACAGGTGTCGGGAAAATTTAGTAAAGTGCCCCCCTGGGGGGCAAAGTGGTGGGTGTGGTACCGAAGTGCATAAAATGATTAAGCAGTCACAGGTCTTTCCAAGGATATGTTACATGACGAGTATCTGCAAAATTTAGTAAAGTGCCCCCCCCCCCCGGGGTGGCAAAGTGGTGGGCGGGGTACTGGAAGTGCATAAAATGATTAAGCTGTCACAGGCCTTTCCAACGATATGTCACATGACGGGTGTCGGAAAAATTTAGGAAAGTGCCCCCCAGGGGGGCAAAGTAGTGGGCGGAGTACCGGAAGTGCATAAAATGATTAAGCAGCCAAGGGCCTTTCGAACGATATGTCACATGACGGGTGTCGGGAAAATTTAGTAAAGTACACCCCTGGGGGGGCAAAGTGGGGGGTGGGGGAGGAGTACCGGAAGTGCATAAAATGATTCAGCAGTTACAGGCCATTCCAACGATATGTCACATGACAGGTGTTAGCAAAATTTAGGAAAGTACCCCCCAGGGGGGGCAAAGTGGTGGGCAGAGCACCAGAAGTGCATAAAATGATTAAGCAGTCACAGGCCTTTTCAATGATATGTCACATGAGGGGCTATGGCAAAATTTAGAAAAAGCCCTCCCACGGGGGAGGGGCAGGCGGGGAGAGGGACTCGAAGGTGCTAATACAAATAAGCAGCCACACACCTTTCCAAAGATATGTCACATGATGCATGTCGGCAAAATTTAGAAAAGTACCCCCCCCCCCCTGGTGTGAATGTAAAGGGAGGCGTCATCGTAGGTACATAACATGAATAAGTGGTAAGAAATTTGCATATTACACAATCTTTCGAGGAAATACACATATTTCGCACGACCTTTTGAAGAAATTCACTTATTTTACACGATCCTTTGGCAAAAATCGCAGTTTTCTACGACCTTTCAAAGAAATTTGCATATTACACAATCTTTCGAAGAAATTTGCATATTTTGCATGATCTTTCGAAGAAATTTGCATATTTCACACGATCATTTGATGAAATACACATTGTTTTCGCGATCATTTGACAAAAATCACATTTTTTCGCGATTCTTTGACAAAATTAGTGTTTTTTCCGTGACCTTTCAAAGAAATTTGCATATTACATGGTCTTTCGACAAAATTCGCATATTTTACACAATCCTTTGGCAAAAATCACATTTTTTCGCAAGATCCTTTGAAGAAATTCGCATATTTTCCACGATCTTTCAATGACATTTGCATTTTTTCTGCGATCATTTGACAAAAATCATATTTTTTTGCGATTCTCTGGCAAAATTTGCGTTTTTTCCACAACCTTTCAACGAAATTTGCATATTACACTATCTTTCGACAAAATTTGCATATTTCGCACGATCTTTCAAAGAAACTTTCATATTTCGCACGATCTTTCGAAGAAATTCACATATTTTACACGATCATTTGACGAAATATGCATTTTTTTCGCAATCATTTGACAAAAATCACATTTTTTCGCGATTCTTTGACAAAATTCTTGTTTTTTCCGTGACCTTTCAAAGAAATTTGCATATTACATGGTCTTTCGACAAAATTCGCATATTTTACACAATCCTTTGGCAAAAATCACATTTTTTCGCAAGATCCTTTGAAGAAATTCGCATATTTTCCACGATCTTTCAACGACATTTGCACTTTTTCTGCGATCATTTGACAAAAATCATATTTTTTTGTGATTCTCTGGCAAAATTCGCGTTTTTTCCACAACCTTTCAACGAAATTTGCATATTACACTATCTTTCGACAAAATTTGCATATTTCGCACGATCTTTCAAAGAAACTTTCATATTTCGCACGATCTTTCGAAGAAATTCACATATTTTACACGATCATTTGACGAAATATGCATTTTTTCGCAATCATTTGACAAAAAATCACATTTTTTCGCGATTCTTTGACAAAATTCTTGTTTTTTCTGTGACCTTTCAAAGAAATTCGCATATTTTACACGATCCTTTGGCGAAAATCACATTTTTTTGCAAGATCCTTCGAAGAAATTTGCATGTTTTCCACGATCTTTTAACGACATTTGCATTTTTTCTGCGATCATTTGACAAAAATCATATTTTTTTGTGATTCTTTGGCGAAATTCATGTTTTTTCCACGACCTCTCAAAGAAATTTGCATATTACCCAATCTTTCGACAAAATTTGCATATTTCGCACGATCTTTCGAAGAAATTCACATATTTTACACTATTATTTGACGAAATACGCATTTTTTCGCGATTCTTTGACAAAATTCTTGTTTTTTCTGTGACCTTTCAAAGAAATTCGCATATTACATGGTCTTTCGACAAAATTCGCATATTTTACACGATCCTTTGGCAAAAATCACATTTTTGTTGCAAGATCCTTCGAAGAAATTCGCATGTTTTCCACGATTTTTTAACGACATTTGCATTTTTTCTGCGATCATTTGACAAAAATCATATTTTTTTGTGATTCTTTGGCGAAATTCACGTTTCTCCCACGACCCTTCGAAGAAATTCGCATATTACACGATCTTTTGATGAAATTCGAGCATTTTGCACGACCTTTTGAATAAATTTGCATATTTTACACGATCTATTGGCAAAAATCATGTTTTTTTTTGCAATTCTTTGATGGAAATCGTGTCTTTTTCGTGATCCTTTAATGAAAATCTCATTTTTCCGGCAATCCTTTGACGAAAATTGCGTTTCCCAGCGATCCTTTGACGAAAATTGCATTTCCCAGCGATCCTTTGACGAAAATTGTGTTTCCCAGCGATCCTTTGACGAAAATTGCGTTTCCCAGCGATCCTTTGACGAAAATTGTGTTTCCCAGCGATCCTTTGACGAAAATTGCGTTTCCCAGCGATCCTTTGACGGGAGTCGCATTTTTTCCTGTAATCCTTTGACGAAAATCGCATTTTTCCCATGATTCTTTGACATTAATTGCATTTTTTCCATGATCCTTTGACAATTGTGCTCAATTTGGTGCGATTCGTAGTCACGTTTTTGTTATATTTCCTACACTCCCACTACAACGCTTCCCTCATTAAAAATGTTAACAAAGTTTAATGCATATTTGCATCGATCCCAGGAATAATAAAATTCAATGCTGAAAAAGCGGAATTCAACGTTTCTGCAGTAAAATAAAACGTCTGAAAACATCTTTCGATTACATAGTTTCTGAACACAAACACCTGCTAGTTTCATGCGTTTCCAAACAAAAATAATTTAAAACATATGTCATAAAGTTGCCTCTTTGGATTTGAGAACACCCATAATGAAAAGCATTCACCATAACAAATGCACAGGGATAAATTCAGTCAGGAGATGCAGCGTTCCCACATCATATATATATATATATACACATACATAGATATAATGCTAATAATGTATTATACTTAAATTGAAGGATGACATTTATAAAAATATTTTACTCAAATTTTTCCGATAGATTTCAGTACAATTTAAAAAAAAAAAAAAAACAGAGCAAACATAAATAGGTCAATTTTTTTAAATTGAACAGAACTGAAATTATCAATGCAAGTTTGAAAATATGAATTTCATAAAGTACGATAAATGTCACATATAATTTTTCTTTACAAAAAATCCCCAAACTTCCTTAAATAAAATTGCTCATAACAAAACTTTTTCAAAGAAAATTACGTCATAAGAACAGTTATTACTTTGTTCATTCTGACACTATTTTCTAGGTGTGCCCACTTGAGGAGAAAAGTAATGTGAAGCTCCCTAATTTTTAGATAATTTCATATATAAACATCAAGCAAACACAATTCTATATTATTAATTGAAAAAATTCTAAAATGCCTATAAATTAGTGATTTGGGGACAAATCTACAACTAATGTCACAAATAATGGCTGTTTGTTTACATCAGATGAATCAGAGATTAAGGGTAATGTTTACATTAATGTCAAGATTATAAGTAATTTAAGGGGGAACAAATGTCATATCTTTCCGTCGAAAGAAAATTTGCAAAATTTGTCAGTCAGTTGTATGAAAATATCTCAAAATTCATCAATCAGTCGTAGATCAAAAGTTAATTATTTTTTTCAGTCAGACATGGAAAAAAATGCAAGTTTTGTGACTCTGTCACAGAATGAAAATACTAAATTCACAAATCAGTCATAAAAAATATTGCAAAATTTTAACAATTGAAGCATTAATTAATCAAACAATCACTTACCTGTAGTGTTTTTAGGTATTTTATGAATTGTTATTAATAATAATCTCAACTTTTTGTATTAAATAATAAAGAGCTAAAAATAATATGAAGCAAAGTAATGGCTTGATGAAAAAGAATATGCAAAACAGAAAAGAAAATCTGTGACGACCGCTGCCAGTCTTGAACTGTCTGCAAACTGGCGTCTGAAAAAACCCCCGCCCGTATATGACATCTGTGCCCATGCAAGTACATGCACTTTCTAATCTTAATCTTTTGGAGATTTTTTTTTAAATATCTCGTTTGCATTCCCATGCTTTTGTTTGCATTGGGTAACTAAAGACGATCTCTAAAATACACTTTTTTTTTTTATGAGGACGTTAATCTTTTTCAGACAAAAATAGCCTCAGAAAAAAAACCTGCAAACAAAATCAAAAAAGTAAAAAACGGCTGTTGTAAAGATCGACCTCAGCTGGCATACAGAATAATTTCAAAATATGGAAATGCAAATGAGATACTTTAAAAAAAATTTCTTATAAGATTAATATTACAGGGCAGGCGTTTTCATGTGAGTGAAGTAACCTCTCAAGTAAGTAGTGGAGATTCTTTGCAAAAATCGACTTCATACTGTATAGTACTGTGTTTACTCTCATAATAGTTGCACTTTTTTTTGCCAAATTTTTATTGTGAAAGTCTAGGTGCAACTATTATGCGGAGAAATCTACTGCATAATATTGTACACTGAAATGCTGAAACATTACTGGTATAAAAAAACACATAATAAAATTAGTAACTTACCAAATGTTTCCAGATTATGATGTTTATTAAATACCATTTTCTTTTTATGGTAATATTTTTATAGATGTAAAATTTACAAATAATAATCTTTGTGAAAATTTAAACAAAAAATTATCATAATAAATTTCTTTTACTAAAGGTTTCAGTATCACTATTGTAATGAGAGTCGGTGTCTGAAGAATCTCCGTCATTCCATAAAATGTCATCTTCGCTTCCGTCCAAAGCGTCAAAGATACCCATCTTCTTAAAATTTTTTGGAAATTATATCGCTTGTCATTAAAGTCAAGCTTTGTAATGTCCAACTACACATTAGTTCCAGGGATGGGCGCCTTACTTTTCCACTGGGAATTTTCTCGTTGTTCCCATTGATTATCCAATATCCATATACTCGTCTTATATTGTCTTTCAGAATCTCTGTGACTCCTCCGGGAATTATCACAAGATCTGTTTTGCCTTCTGAAAGTTTTTTCTTTACATCATCAACAAAATGTCTTCGGAAACTATCAAGTACCAGCATGGCTGTTTTTTTGAGCAATGCTCAAGACCTTTTCTTCCAAACGTTGATCTTTCATAATTTTTTCATCCATTCAATTCATGAAAAGAAAATAGTTTGACGATTTTTTCTGCTTCAAATCAGGGGTGAGACACAAGACAGGGGTGAGACAAGTAAACACGGCAGTCTATTGAGTGCTGCTTTGCAGAATTTCTGAGCATCGAATACCAAGTACTAGTGTATACTAAGGAAGAAACATTCATGCACACACTCTAATCAATACTGACCACTCGACTGGAGGCAGAATTTTTTTTAAAAGAAGTTACCAGACAAATTTAAAAGAAAAATTGCTTAAATTAAAAACATTGAAAAGTGGGAAGGGTTAGTTCCAGGCCATTGGACAACCGCTGTGGCTTCAAGTTTAATCTTCAGCAGCAGTTGAGGGTAGGCAGATTTAAAAAAAAAAAAAAAAAAAAATTGCAAGATTTTTTGCATTGTCTGAAAACATACTTTTTCTGTTTACTTTTAAAATTTAATTTTATTCCAAAATTTAATAAGTCATGCACATTGTTTTAAAATGTTTAAAACCAGCAGCACTACTTGAAAAGTTACATTAAATAACCCGAACAATACACACACAAAAAAAAACTATTCAATAAAAAACTTAGATTATTGAACTCTTTTCCTCTGTAGTACACTATGACGCAAAAGTTTAGACAATGAAGAAATTCTTACATACTTTGAAAAATATTTATTCAATTTTCAAATCACTGCTTGAAATTAATGTGCTGTACATATAAACAATATTTATAACAAAGAAAAGTGGAATTGTGCATATTGCAATAAATTAAATGGTAACAAAAATAAACTGCTGTCTCAAAAGTTTAGACACAAATTAAATAAAATCGAAATAAACAATTTTTAAAACGTGGTTGCGCATCCATGCTTATGTATTACGTCATATACACGAGACTGCATGGAAGAAACTAAATCTTGCATAGTTTGTGGATCGATATCGTACCATGCATTCTCAATAGATGTCTTAAGTTCCTTTTCAGAAGATTATTGTCTAGCGTTGCTATAAACTTTGCGACACATGATGCTCCAAAGGTTTTCTATAGGGTTAAGATCTGGGCTACATGCTGGCCAGTCGAGAACTCTTATATTATGGGAATTAAACCAAGATTTTGAATGTTTTGCAGTGTGAATTGAAGCATTGTCTTGCTGAAATTCCCACTGAGGACCCCCTAGAAGCTCAGCAAATGGCAGTAGGTTTTCTTCTAATATCTGTGTATAATGCTGTGAAGTTTGACGACCACTGGTGAAGGTCAGAGATACTTGTCCATTATAGCAAAAGGCTGCCCAAACCATCACCGAGCCCCCTCCTTGTCTGCGACTAAAAAAACGTCGAGGTTCCTTCCGCAAGTCATGCCAATACGATAAACAACCATCTGGACCATCCAGATTCCACTTTTTTTCATCGCTAAATATGACTGACTGCCATTTCTCTCCATATGACATATGCTTTCGAGCCCACATAAGTCTTTGTAACTTATGATGTGGTTTCAGAGCTGGTTTCTTCTGCATTTTGCTATAAACGATTGTTCCTTTTTCCAAAATTCGTCTACCAATCGTATCCTTTGATACAGAGAGTCCCGATGAGCTTTGAACTCCACGTACGCTCATTTGTTGAGTACTCGCTAGTCTTTGTATCAGGCGATCCTCTCGTACATTTGTCACACGTGGCCTCCCAGACCGACATTTTGCTTTATATTCGGAACCACTCGATAAAACTCGATAAATAGATTTTTTTGACCTATTAATAATAGCAGAAATTTCAGAAACGCTCTTCCCTTCACCTTTCAACTGCCAAATCCTTGAAACCTCATTCACTTGAATTTCTTTAGCTCTCGGCATGTCGACTATGAAGCGCAATCGTTTGCAGAACTTAAGTACTCCAAATTTGTGACATCATCGATTCTAAATTTGCATATGCCAGCGAATATTCAAAGAAATTTAGAATAGTGTCTAAACTTTTGCGACAAGCACATTTGAATTTTTATGAAAAAAATTAGTATTATAGCAAATAAAACGACTGTCTTTTGTACATAGCATTTTAAATCAGTTTTTGAATATATTTACAGGTTTTTGTAATTCTGACGTCATAATTCTACATTTTAAAGCTGAATGACGTCATTGTCTAAACTTTTGCGTCATAGTGTAACAATAAATTACTTAAATTTACACTAACTAGCTTTTAATCAGCTACACCTCTATTATTCTTTAAAGAAAAACCAAAAAATATACATATAAATAGTATCTTGCACCTACAAATCCTCCTCCGAAATATTTTATTGGTGCGACTTTTATTTTCTACTGTTGAATAGTATATCCGAATTTTTTAAAAAGGGCCCACTTTTTTGGAAGTATAATAGTCCTTTCAAAAAGAGAGATCAAGCTCGGTACATAATTTAGCAATCTTAAATATACATTCTAAAAGAATAATTAAAGTATTATACGGACAAGTCAGATTTAAAAAATAGTATACGAACGCAAAAACCGAAAGGGCATGGTGTCAGTTCTTTAAAAAATTAGCTCGGTACATAATATTCGCAATGTTATGGTTATTGACATTCATTTAAAAATAATAATAATAATAATTAACGCGAAAGCATAATACGAACAAAAGGGGCTATGAAAAAAAGACGAAGGTCGAATCGCGAGTCACATGTATTGTAAATAAAGCATTCCGCCTAGATCGAAAGTTGAGTTGTACGAGCACTACTGCTTCATCCTCCGGAATCCAGATAGATTTTTCGCTGTTAGCGAAACGAGATCGACCAATCAGGAAGCTTGCTTCCTTAAAACAGGGAAAAGTTCGCGAAATGTGAGCTTCTGATTGGTCAATCTCGTTTCGCTAACAGCGCAAAATGTATCTGCATCCCGGACAGAATTTAGAATAAAAAATATTATTTAAATAATATTAATTTATTATATATTATTAATAATTATTAATTATAAATAATAATTATTAATTATTTAAATTATATTATTCATATTATGTAATATATAATTAATATTATATTAAATATCAATAATTATTAATTATAAATATTATTAATAATTATTAAATCAATTATAATTAAAAATTAACTTAAATAATAAATATTTATTTAGTCAGAAATGCAGCCTCAGCTGCGTGAACAATAATCAAATATTCCAATGTAAATTTAAAATAAAATATTTAATAAGAATTATTTATTTTTCATTCGTTTTTATAAAGTAGAAGTAATTTTCATACGAACTGGGAGTCATGTATTTTCGGGGAGAAGGGCAAATTGTGCATTTAGTAAATCCGGGTCCGGGTGTGCTATGAAAAAGAAAAAAAAGGGGGGGGATGCCTCCTCATTGGATTTTGAAATTAAAGTAAAAAAAAAAAAATTCTGCTTTTGAAAAACACAGTAGAATTTATTCCTTTCGAGTATGTTTAAAAAAAGGGAAGCTGGAATTTTCCGTTTAGGGGAGGAGGGGGGCATAGGAGAGCAACTACCCCTCCCTAGATTTTGAAGTAAGTAACTAATTTTATTTTCTTATTTTGAAAAACATAATAAAATTTATTCTTTGCGAGTGACTAAAAAAAAGAAACCAAGAATTTTCCGTCAGGAGGCGGCCGGGGGGGGGGGGGGTTATAGAACAGTCATTTGTTCCTCCCAGGATTTTAAAATATAAGTAACTAATTTTTTTTCTACCGGTTTTGAAATAGTGAAATTTATTTAATTCGACTAACTTAAATTAAAAGAGGAACTAAAAAGTTTCAGTTGAGGGAACGGTATAGGAGGCCCATTGCCCTTCCCTGTATTTTGAAATTGTATAAACTAAATTTTCTTTTTTTCCTATTTTGAAAACATAGAAGAATTTATTTTTTTCGAGTAACTTAAAAAAAAGGAAACAAGAATTTCCGTTTAGGGGAAGGTGGCATAGGAGACCAATTACCTCTCCCTAGATATTTCAATTTAAGTAACCAAATTTTTTCTCTCCTGTTTTGAAAAACATAGTAAAATTTATTCTTTGCGAGTAACTTAAAAATTAAGGTAACCAAAATTTTCCGTTAAAAGAGGGGAGCCTAGGGGAGTCATTGTTGCTCCCTGGATTTTGAAACATATATGTAACTGAATTTTCTTTTTCTCCGATTTTGTACATAGTAAAATTTATTTATATTCAGAAACTTAAAATAAAAGAGAAGCAGTATATCAGAAATATCAGTTGAGCAGGGGAAGGGGGGGGGAAAGGGGGATAGGAAAAAAAAGCCATTTCCCTTCCCTGGATTTTGAAATTTAAGTAATTAAATTTTCTTTTTTTATGAAATGCATAGTAAAATTCATTCTTTTTCAGTATTTTAAAATAAAAGAAATAAAAAAATTCCGTTAAGGAGGGGGGGGGGGTGGAAGGCCCATTGCCATCCCTGAAGTCTGAAATTTAATTAACGGAAATATCTTATTTTCTCCGATTTTGAAAAATATAGTAAAATTTATTTATTCCGAATAACTTAAAATTAAACAGAAACTAAGAAGTTTCTGTTGGGGGGGAGATTCACCCCCCTATATCTCACTCTTGGTAGTTAATTTTCGGTGGATTTTTTTTCATGTTTATGTATTTAAACTTTATCTTAAAGTCAGGTTAAAAAGAGTTCATTTTTTTTGGAGGGGGGGGGGCGGAGCTGTAACCCGAGGACGGCATTCTCTTTCGGACTTTGAAATTTAATTTTAACTAAATTTTCTTTTTCTCTGATTAACACAAAATAAAATTTATTCCTTTCGGACAACTAAAATAATTAAACACTAAGAGAAAAAGACGAACTGGTAAAATTATGAGATAAAATTACTTCAATACTGCAGCATTACTACAGACGCAAAATCTCATTATTTTAAAAGTTTATGATGACTTCAGATAAACTATAGTATTTTTGAAGTTGATAGCACAGAGTATTTTTAAAACAAAGTACCACAAAATTACGCCACATTAGCCGCAGAATTTCTAAAGTATTTTCACAGTCGAGATTGCACTACAGAAAATCTATAGTTGACTATAGAAAAACCTCAAAAATACTCCACTTCTGTAGAAAAACTGCAGTTCATTTTTAGCTGGGTATTTTTCTATTAAAACTTTCTTTAAAATTAATTTCATTTTTATTCTAATTTTTACATTTCTAAAAATCTAAAAATTATTTGCATATATAAAAGTCTATTTTCTTAGAGAAGATCTACTGATTTTTTTTTTAATCTTTAGAATGTGTTATGTGTACATTTTATGCTTTATAAGTAGCTAATACTAATTCTATTAATTTTGTTATGTTGTTTTGTTACACTACTTTTGTTATTTTATTGAACCTCATTACGTAAGAAGAGTGTGTTTTGAAATCAGAAAAATTTGAGTATGGTTTGTTTATGGGATCGCACCAAACAATTCGATTATATAATTATCTAAAAGTTAAAACCATGCATATAATTATTTAAAAGGTGCTAAAAACCTTTTTGCAACTTTTAAGTTGTATATGCATGGTTTTAATTTTTATATTAATAACAAGGTGAAAATTCCTTCTCGATACTAGTTTTAGTACAGTGTAATCTTTATAAATTCTACAGATTCTATTGGTTACGCAATATAATTTGTAAGCATTACTGTTTATAGGTGTGAATAGCTTAAACGTATTTTTTAAGTGAGTTTTGCATGTGCTAAATGAATATACTTAGTATACTCGGAGATGTTTGTAGAATATAAATAAAATCATATGCAGGGTTATCCAAAAAACTGGATATATTGCTATCTTTGGATGGCTATTAATCAAAGTGTTTTTTTAGTAACGTTATGCATTTTATGTCTGAATTAAATTTGAGCTAAGTAGATAGCGTATTTAAACATCTTTAGTTAATATACTGAGCTGTACAAAATAATTCATGTGCATTTCTATCTATTGGAAGATATTGCTGAAAGTGAATTTACCACTGTGTCATGCATTTTCTGGCTAAGCTAAATTTTAGCATACCGTGAGAATATATACAATTCTATAGTTCCTATACAGAGTTCCACAAAAGAATTTGAGTGTCTTTCTAGCTATGAAGGTAATTGTGAAAATAAGGCTTTTAAACAAGTTATGCATGTTTTTAATTGTTTAGTTAGAATCCTCTTTCATGTTAATAAACTGTTAAGTTTCGTTAAAGTGTCCTGGAAGTGTCGGAAAGAGTTTCATACTCTATACTTGATGTATGATTTTGCATTCCCGGTTCTCTATTGCATCATGGTTCCTATAAAAATAAAATATTCAAATTTCGTTAAGATGTTGCTGCTGATGTGTGTGATTATGTTTGAAGTTCTTTATTCTAGCTAAATTTTAGCTAGAATATATACAAATCTGTAGGTCCTACACAGGGCTCCACAAAGGAATTTGAGTGTCTTTCTATCTATGGAGGTAATTGTGGAAATAAGAATTTTAAACAAGTTGTTTAGTTAGATGTCTTTAAACTGCGAAGTTTCATTAAACAAGGTATCTACAGAAATTGTAAAAAATATTCCCTGATATTTCCCTGACTATCTTTATCAGATTTCCCTGATTTCAATTATTAACAATACACATACAGTATTTTTTCATGTATGCTGCTTCCTTTTATAACACACTTATCCAGCTGGCTAATATCTCATTTTGGAGAAAAAACAAGAGAAAAACATAAAAATTGCCTAATACTCATAAAATATTGTCTAACAGTTTTATAAATCCGAACTCAAAATTGAGTCCAACAACTTCATATGATGGTCAATGAATATAGGGTGACCAGAATATTTCCTCTTTTCTTAAAAATGTTCAATTTAAAGACATACCTACATCTGGCGCGATAGCTAATTGCATTAAGCTGGCCACCTGGTCAGGTTAGGCTAATGTATCATTCAAAATTTTCAATAATGAGTAAATTGCATTCAATATAAGTGCTATCCACCGAAAATGAGGGCAGCTGATTACCTTAATTTGTGTTAAATATAAAAAACTCATAACATGTGCATCTTTTTACAATATTGGGAAAGGCTATAATGCATATAATTTCATAATATTTATATATATTTCAATATTTATATATATCATAATATTTCAAATATAATGCATAATATTTCATAAGCATATGAAAAATATAATATATAAAATAGATGAATCAATCTCATTGGCAAGGTGAAAATGCAAATATTTTCGCATATAGACAAATTTCCCTGATTTCTGAGTATTTTAACTAAATTTCCTGACTTTTCCCTATTTTTCCAGATTGATAAACCTCCGTGCTTTTTCCATGATTCTCTATTTCCAGATTCTGTAGACCCTGTTAAATAATCCTTGAAGTGTTGGAAAGAGTTTCATACTATATACTTGATGTATGATTTTTCAATCTTGTTTCTGTATTGCATCATGGTTCCTATAAAAATAAAATACGTAAATTCCATTATGAAGTTGCTGCTAGTGTGTGTGTTTATGTTTATGTTTTTTACTTTCAGGCTGTGGCAAGATTTATATTCTAGCAATTATGTTAATGTTTCTATATAAATCATATGCAATTCAATAATAACTACTATTCAGAATTACATAGAATTAGTGAAATGTATTAAGTACCACAAGAAAAAAAAATAAAGACAACACCTCATACTAACTGTTCCGCCAATCATCCTATAAAATTATGACTTGTTTTGTAACAATTGGTTGCTAAGAATGTCTACTACTTAAGGCTATATTATTTAAAAGTTGCTTAAAAAGCCACCGATATATCAGGGATCTGTTTAGGTAAAAATTGGGTTCTTTAAAAGACCCTTCACATATTGTATAACTTAAAATAGGACGCTTTTCAAAATATTTGTTTCTTAAAAAGGATCCTTCAAAAAAAGATTTGTCCTAAAAATAGAGCTTTCACAAAACTTTCCAATCAACAAGTCAACATTATTTTCTTATTTTTAATTAAATTTCTAAAATACATCTATTTTTTTAAATTAATTTTAAATAGTCATAGTATATGAATTGTAACCCACGCATTTCTTAACAGAAATTCATTTCTAGCAGCTCCAAATATGCAAGTCCAAAATGACAGTTTATAGTCTGTCGAATAGCTTTTAGCTAAGCTTAAAAAATACTCGTATTGTAATCTTTTTTAAACTATTTTAATTTAATTTAACGTTCAGACTCCAAACTTTAAACGTGCAAAATTCTTACTCTACTTGACTGAATAACGTGACATTTAGTATCTTAAAATAAAATTTAGAATTGAAATATAGGGAAATTAGGT
Source organism: Maratus speciosus (assembly GCA_963932465.1). NCBI lineage: Eukaryota > Metazoa > Arthropoda > Arachnida > Araneae > Salticidae > Maratus > Maratus speciosus. The sequence continues at coordinate 677,859,062 of OZ010786.1, forward strand.
TTTAATATTGAAAATTTTAAAGTTTGTTACAATTTCTATATGCAGATAATAGGGTTGGCAGATTTATATAACCTTAACCTTAATTTAAATTCTAATTTAAATCATTCGAATAAAAAAAATACAATGAATTAAATGAAAAATACTTATGTATATATTGTCTATTGGGAAAATTTCCTTTGAATTTTCTTATTTAACCCCTTCGGGACGGAAGCCTTTTACGAAATTTTTAATCTTTTGTCACCGTTTTTTAAAAACAGAAATTTGTGTTTTCTTGAATCGAGAAAATGCGGTGATTAAACAAGGCAAATTTTACAGTAAAATTTTACTGGTGAGGAAAAGCAAGCATTCTGAGCACTTCATGCGGCACGTATACGTGTCGCTCGTCCCCAAGGGGTTAAGTTATGAAATTTCTGGCAGGTAATCTTCATGATTTTTTATTGTATCTGTCATTGTAAATAAGGTTTCTCCATTTTATTTGTGTAAAAACATTGTTCCGTACTTGTAATCTCATTGTAGCATCACCCTTGGCGACGGAACACCACTCCCGCATCTGTGCCAATTGGCATCTATTCTTGTAACCCTTTTTTATGCAGCCTAGTTCATGTATTTATTGCGTAGTTATTTTTTTGAAGAAAAAACAATCTCAAAATGGCAACAAGCCATTCTCTCAACTTTGTAGAAAAATTCACATTCCAAATTGGCAACTAGCCATATTCTTTTTCTATCTTTGAAAAATAAAACTTTGTTAGTGAATTACAGTCCGCTTAATTTTCTTAGTACACCTCCGTACATAATGGTCCTAGCGACCCGGAGGTTAAACCAGCGTAATTAGAATTTACTATATTGTCAACAAGACATTTAAACAAAACAAAAAAAATGTCCGACGCGGACATAACAGCGCTCAATAGAAGACGTGGAAACATAAAGGCGCAAGTCACAAAGATTTTCAATGCTACAGATGGCAATACTCTTTGTGTTTCTGAACTGAAAGCTCAACTAGAGCTGCTTCGAAAAACCGAGAACAAATTTGAGTTGATTAAGGAGGAATACTACAAAATTGTAGATGAAGAAAAGATCAGTAAAGTAGAAGAGCAGATTTCACAGATGGATGAAGATATTCAAAAACTAGAGGTAAGCTTACAATCCTCTATTAATAAACAGTATGAAGAAAAAAATGCTAAAATTAACATTTCTGAGTGTAAACTGTCTAATAATAGTAGTGATATTACGAAAGGTAGCAGCTTAAAGCTCCCTAAAATCCATCTGCCAACTTTCAGTGGCAAGTATGAAGAATGGTCAGTATTTAAAACGACCTTCAAAGAAAAAAATCATTGATAATCCCGCTTTAAAGGATAATGAAAATTTTTTTATCTCCGCGGTGCGTTAACGGGTGAGCACAGAACGTTACAAACCGCTGATGATACTTTCACTTCCCTCTTCAACGCATTAGAACAAAGATATGAAAACAAAAGAATTATAGTAGACTGTCATATAAAAAATATTTTGAATATATATTCAATGAAACATGAATCGACTACAGATCTCCGCAATTTATTAGACAATTTAAAGAAGAACTTAAGGGCTCTAAAAGTCTTAAATTTTGAAAGAGACACATTTTCAAACGCAATTTTGCTAAATATTGTACTAGATAAGCTTGACCGCGAATCTCGGAAACAATACGAGTTAACATTTAAAGGACAATGAAGTTCCCAATTTCGACCAATTTTTGGAACGTAGACATCAAATTTTAAGCAGCATTAATTCTAGCATCGCAACAAAATCCACTAAGAAAGCATTATTCGTTAAAACGAATAAATCGCAAAATAAATTGTATATTGTATGTAAAACCGAAGCTCACCCACTTTATCACTGTGATAAATATGAAAACATGAAGTTAATTGATCGAATAAGTATCGTTAAGAGAAACAAACTTTGCTTTAATTGTTTGGGATGGCATTTATTTAGCAAATGTAATTCAAAAACCTCTTGTTTTGCTTGCAAATAGAAACATCACACCTTACTCCATAATTACTCATCACCAGACACTAAAATTGACTTTCAACAAACAATAAACAATCCATTATCGGAAGAATCAATGAATAGAAATCATCTTTCAGAGGCGCAAAACGAAACTGCAATTCATTCATTTTTTTCGCACGGCAGTAAATCAGTCTTGATAAATACAGCCATAATTTATTTAAAAGATAATAATGGCATAAATCGTCCATTGAGAGCGATTTTAGATTCAGCCTCGGAAAGTAATTTTATCAGTTTCGATGCAGTTAAATCACTGGGATTGAAAAAGGAATCAATAAACATTCCGATTAGCGGGATAAATAATTCTCTCATATGTCTGAAGTCAAAGGTCAAGACATGTTTATCTAATAAATCTGGCGAAATTCAACGAGCTGTTGAATTATTACTAATTCCAAAAATAACAGATGTTATGCCAGCAAGGAAATTAAAGATACAACATTTAATCCCATCTAAAATATACTTAGCTGATTCACAGTTCTATATTCCAAACAAAATCGAAGTAATTTTGGGTGCTGAATATTTTTTTGATTTCCTCCTTCCGGAAAAAATAAATTTAGGCAATAATTTAACGTTGCAGCCCAGCATTTTTGGTTATCTTGTTTCAGGAATCATTTTCGATACGGAAATAAACAATACTGAAAGATATTGCTTCCTAACAAAAATTTTAGAAAATTTAAACAATACACTAAAGAGTTTTTGGGAGATCGAGGAAGTAAATGACGTGCAACCCTGTATAAGTGCAGAATTGGCTTATTGTAATGATCATTTTGATAAGACACATTTTAGAAATTCTAGTGGCAAATTTGTTGTAGAAATGCCTTTCAAACCAGAACTCTCTGAAACCTATTTAGGCAGTTCCAAACGCATTGCATAAAAAAGATTAAACTATCTTTGGCAACGTCTAGATCGCGATCCCACAATGAGAAATTTATACACAGAATTTCTTAACGAATACAAGCAGCTGAATCATATGTATGAAATAATAGAAGCTAATGATTTCGATCAAGGATATTACCTTCCCCATCACGGAGTTTTAAGACCGTCGAGCGCCACAACGAAACTGCGCGTTGTTTTCGACGCTAGTGCCAAAACAACGAATGGAAATTCCCTTAATGATTTATTATGTAAGGGTGGAGTGCTGCAAGGCGATCTCTTTTCTATTTTAATAAGATTTAGGAAACATATTTACGCATTCACTATAGACATCAAGCAGATGTTTAGAATCATAGAAATAAATCCCTCTCAATATGAATTTTTGAAAATTCTGTGGATGGAAAACAAGGCTTCTCCCATACAAACTTTCCAACTTTCTACGGTTACATATGGGACAGCATGCGCCCCATTTTTAGCGAATAAAGTGTTACAACAACTCGCCTTGGATGAACAGCAAGATTTTCCCTTAGCTTCAAAAATTCTCTTGCAAGATATGGATGATTGCCTATCGGGATCCTCCAACTTAGAGGAATTTAATTTAGTTAAAGGTGAATTAACCCAACTTCTCTTAAGAGGGGGCATGCAACTACACAAGTGGTGCACTAATATAGTTCAATCTAGTGACAATCAATTATTTCCCTTTGATAGGAATTCCGAGCAAATAACAGTTAAAACGCTGGGGATGTTATGAACAGTACCAGTGATGCATTTACATACAAGGTCAACATCAGCGCCGTCAACAATTTTACAAAAAGAACAGTCCTTTCGCAAATTGCTCGAATTTATGATCCTCTTGGGCTCCTAGGGCCAGTAATTACCAAGGCAAAAATATTTATGCAAAAATTGTGGCTACTTAAATTAGAGTGGAATGAAGCTTTACCTACGCATATCTCCAAACAATGGGAAAATTTCCTTACTTCTTTACCACATTTAGAATCTATTCAGGTACCAAGGTGCGTTATTACGGAGCACGTCAATTCAGTGGTACTGAATGGATTCTCAGACGCTTCATCAAAGGCTTACGGTGCAGTCTTGTACGTTCAAACGTCTAACTCTAGTGAAACTGTTACTCATCTTCTCTGCAGCAAAAGTCGTGTAGCACCAACAAAGGTAATGACTGTGCCTCGTCTGGAATTATCTGCGTGTTTGCTTCTAGCTAAACTAACCTGCAAGGTCTTAGACAGTTTAAAGCTTCAGATCGATGATGTTCGATTGTTTTCAGATTCTACTATAGCGTTATCCTGGATAGAAACTGCTCCAAATCTATTAAAGACATTTGTTGGCAATCGCGTTATGCAAATCAAAGAGGTTTCAAAGAACTTTCATTGGTTTCATATCCCTTCTCAACACAACCCTGCTGATTTAACAAGTAGAGGACTGGATGTGAGAAACCTTGCCTCCAGTGAGCTGTGGTGGAGGGGTCCTCCACTTAGTGTTCTTAATAACTGTTTAACAGAAACTTTTCCAAATATTAACTTTGAAAATGAACATTATTCCCAAGAACTCAAGACTGTGTGCAATATAACCCTGTATATTAATTCTAATGATTTTTTGATGATTTAATTGGTCTTACCAATAATTTTCAGAAATTAATTAGAGTAGTAGCTTATATTTATAGGTTTTCTCCAGCTTGTAAGAAACAAGGAATTACAACAGGCCCCTTGTCAATTGAAGAGCTGGAGAGAGCAGAAATGTGCATTATTAAAATTGCACAGGTAAGCTATTTCTCTAGTGAAATTTCTGCTCTGAAAAAGGGAAATATAGTAGATAGCTCAAGTAAGTTAAAATTCTTGAGTCCATTCTTAGATTATAACAACATTTTAAGGGTAGGAGGTAGACTCAAAATCGAATTTAAACTTCGATCACAAACACCCAATGGTTTTACCAGCAAACTGCCGCTTAACTAAATTGATATTTAAATCTTGTCACGAGAGAAATTTTCATGTCGAACCTCAAGCTCTGCTGAATACTGTGCGCCAAAAATATTGGCCACTTGGCGGCAGGAATACTGCGCGTAAGGTTGTACATGAATGTGTACGATGCTTTAAATTTAAGCCCATACTGGCTAACCAAATGATGGGGGATCTTCCTCCCGAAAGAATAGTACCTAACTCTCCATTTTCAAATGTAGGTTTAGATCTTTGTGGTCCCTTCGAAATAAAATATAAGGGCCAAAGAAAGGGCATTTTTTAAAAAATCTACATCGTTATATTTGTGTGTATAGTCACTAAGGCCGTACATTTAGAATTTGTATCCGACTTAACGTCTGAAGGTATAATAGCAACGTTAAAGAGATTCTTCTCGCGTCGCGGTAAAAGTTCGGTAATTTTTAGCGACAGTGCTACTAATTTTGTCGGGGCTTCAGCAGAATTGAAGCGTTTGCACAAACCTTTAATAAGTAATGAAGTTTCAAAATTTTTGGCCTCAGAAGGCATTAATTGGAAATTTCCCCCTCCTAGAGCGCCCTACTTTGGTGGCCTTTGGGAGGCAGGAGTTAAGGCCTTCAAATACCATTTCAAAAGGGTAGTGGGCTCAACTCGCCTTACTCTAGAGGAATTTCTAACGGTAATTACTCAGATCGAAGCAATACTAAATTCGCGACCACTTTCTCCGTTATCTACGGATGCAAACGGTCTTTAAGTTCTGACCCCAGGCCACTTTCTGATAGGAAAACCGCTTAATTCAATTCCCGAACCTAATTTGCTTGAAGTAAAGGAAAATTTGCTAAATAGATGACCAAGAGTTTAAAAAGTTGTCCAAGTTATCTGGAGGCGCTGGCAGAATAATTACTTAAATAATCTTCAACAAAGAAATAAATGGCTATTTAAAAGACCAAATATTCTGCCAGGCATGTTAGTTTTGATTAAGGATTCCCAATTCCCCCTTTGCACCTGGTCTCTAGGTCGCATTACAAAGGTATTCCCAGGTGCAGATAGAATGGCTAGGGTTGCGGAATTACGCACCGCTAAAGGCATATTTAAACGGCCTATAACTAAATTAAGTGTTTTACCAATTAGTGATAATTTGTCAAAAAACTGAACTTTAATTTAATTTTCTTATGTATTACTGCTTGTATGATTCTCATAACTTGTACTATTGTATGTCTCTTTATTACTCATGTTGCATTTGTATTTTGAAATATGATATTTCAACGCCGGGCGGGATGTTCCGTACTTGTAATCTCATTGTAGCATCACCCTTGGCGACGGAACACTACTCCCGCATCTGTGCCAATTGGCATCTATTCTTGTAACCCTTTTTTATGCAACCTAGTTCATGTATTTATTGCGTAGTTATTTTTTTGAAGAACAAATAATCTCAAAATGGCAACAAGCCATTCTCTCAACTTTGTAGAAAAATTCAAACTCAAAATTGGCAACTAGCCATATTCTTTTTCTATCATTGAAAAATAAATCTTTGTTTTTGTTAGTGAATTACAGTCCGCTTAATTTTCTTAGTACACCTCCGTACAAACATTTTAATGTGAAAGATGATGCTATCATTAAAGCTGACAGAGAAATATTTCAAATTTTTACAGAAACTGCTTCTTCAACAGCTGTTGGAAGATTATTTTCCATTTCTCGATACGTTCAGCCAGCACTTAGAAATGGAAAAGCATCTAAATTTGTGTTTTAATTAAAAAACTAAATAAAAATTAATTGCGAATGTCCAGTTGAAACTTTTTCATTGGTATTGATATTTGAATTTATATATTTTTTCTTTAGAAATTATCTAAAAAATTGACTTGTTTCATAAACATGATTTAAACACTGCACCATTAGTAATAGTGCAATAAATCTTTATCATTAATTGTAACAAACTTTATCTTAGCTTAAATAATGTTATTTACAACTTTTAATCTGTAAATAACTTTAAAAAATGAAAAAAATCTTTAATTTTTTTTCATTTCTCGAACTGTAGTAGATGACCACTGGAGCATTTTTTAAGTATAGCATTGATTAGTAGACATTATTACTAATCAATTGGTACTAGTCACCTTTTTATGCAATGACTTGATATCCTTTAGTTAAGATAAAAAAAATAATAAAGATAAATCTTTTATTTTTTTTCAATGAATGTTACCTTATCTGCTCGTATGCTGTAGATTATTTTAGAGGCTGCGTTATTTTTAGTGTTTTTTTTTAGCTACATCTAAAGCTATTCTTAAGTTATGTACTGCTGAAATTCGAGATAATTCTAAATGTGCATTAAAAATTGGAAATAATGAAAAAAAACTTTAGCATATTTGTATCATTGTTCTGTACAATAGGGACGTCAATGACTTTTCTCATTTCTATAAATGCTAACTAACTATGATTCAATATAAAACACACTTAAAAACCTCCAGCTTTTTTTTTAATCAGAAAAACTTGCTTTAAATTAGAAAATTTGTTTCATTAAGTATGTCTTGCTTGTATGTGACAGTTATTTTAAATGTACTTAATTTCATTTATTAAATAAATATCTGGTTGGAACTATTTTTTTATTGAAAAATAGCTGGAAATTGGGATGTGTGTGAAAAGAAAAAATTTACATTTTGAAAATAATCTAGCATAAAATGATTTTAATTTGTCTCTGGAAAAACACTGGTTTAGAGACAGTATTTTTTAAAGAAAAGTAAAAAAACTTTATATAGATGTACGAATTAAAGTATACTGTAATATTCAATACTCTAATGTATTTTTCTGTTTCACATTAAAAAGCATTCATTCAGATAAACTCAGCTCTGGCTCAGATAAATTGATATTCATTGTTATAGTATTTTTTTGTTTTAATGAGGGGCAGTTATCAAATTTCTTATTATTTGTAATTGAAATAGGAAATGGTGACCGTAACACAACTATATTTTTGAATATGTAGACTGCTATCATAAACATTATAAAATTGTATTAGTCATTGATATTTTTGCGTTCATTTATCTATAAAAAATTATCATTATAAAAGCAGCCTGAATATCTTAATTTAAACCTGGTTAGTATAATAAGGTTTTTTATATTTTTTTTAATTGCTATTATTCATAAACTGATTTCATTAAATAAATACTCAATAACAAATAAATTTAAACTTTTCATTTAAACTTTTCACATCTTAAAACTATTAAATGTTAAAAAAAGAAAAAACAGTATCATCTGCATGAGAAATAATTGATGAATTATTACTTTTTGAAACATATTGCTTTATTCGCATGATAAAGTTCTTCAATTCTAATAGAGCCTTAGTTAATTTCTAATCACTGGAAATAATTCTTAAAATTTTCAAATTTGGAATAAAAGAAAAAAATTCCTCAGTTATTAGCACATATCGATTTTAAAAAATTGAAAAAACAAACAAAACAATTATTATAAATAATCAAATAGTATCTGTATTAGAGGATGTAAAATTTGTGTACATCAAAATGATTCAGAAATATTATTTTTACGATTCAGAGGAGCAATTTGTGAAATTTCTTTTACTGAATTATATTAATGAGTAGTTATATGGAATTTTATGATTGCACAAGAAAGATTGATTTATAACATTATGCCATACTGCAACAGACTGCAAAATTTAACCCTTTTCACTCCAAATATTCTGCTTGAATAGAGGCGGGAATTCAATATATTGCTTTTAAAAAGCTTATAAAGAGATTAATATGTAATTTCCAATTAAAAAATTAATTAGTCTTTCAAATATTGTAATGTATAAGAATTAGCATTACATGACGATTTTCTATTACTCAGATTGAACCAATAGATTGAAATAGTGAAACATATAATGATGCAGTGAAAAACGCTACAAGTGTATTAAAAAAGTTGTCTATAATTTCAGTTTAAAAGGAATCTTTAAATTTCTAAAAATCATTTTTTTAATGATCTTTTCTCATGCATTTTAAACTAAAATTATAGACAACTTTTAAGATTTTTGTCGCATCTAGAACACATGCCTCAAAGATCTTAAAAGTTGTCCACATTTTTAGTTTAAAATGGATCATAAAAATGATTTTTAGACATTTAGAGTAGGATAAAGTATTTGCAATAAAGTAGACATTAAAACCTCGTAGACTGTTTTATATTTAGGAAAATTACAACACCTCGCTTGCATTTTAATATTTTACATAATTTGTTTTCTGCATAGGATATCTGAGGTTGATATCTAATGTTGTGGATTTGTTCTTTTACGATTTCGGCAAAAGTTTTTTTAACATGTGAACTCGTTCACTTTTGGAATCTGTTCTGAAAATGTAACTATCTGCATAAAGAAACAACTGTAATAAAAAAGGTAGAAATCCATAACATTAGATATCGACGTCATGTGTCGTATGCAAAAAAAAAAAAAAAAGATTCATTTAAAAATATTAAACTGCAAGTGAATAGGTTTAACATTACCGTTCTCGTTTCTTCACGTGACTAGTGTAGTAAACTGGTACACAAACATCCCATAAAAAATAGTCTTTAAAGGCTGTGTCGTTAAAGGAAGCAAGATTTTATTAAATGCCAGAAGAATTAGGAATCCGGAGAAATGTTTGACAATCTCTTGGATAATCTTGAGCTTAATGGGGCTTTAAAGACTATAAAATATAGTTTATTTTTATAAATTAGAAGCAACAGAAGTGTCTTAGGATAGATTTGGGGATCCTGCATTCCAGTTGGTCGATAGTAACCACTATTTCAGACTAGTAATCATCCCGTTATTCAAGGACAAAAATTCTGTTACTAAATAACATATGTTAAGAGAAAGAAGGGAAGCACTATTTACCGATTGCCTATTCTGAAGTGATGTTGATAATTGACATGTGAAAGGGAGGGTTGGAGACTCTTAACCACGGATGGTTGATATGCATACCATAACTCATACAACTCTTCGGCTCGCACTGTTATACAAACACATTGGTCATTAGAAATTTCATCATGCGTTTTCATTTTAAAAAATTGTATTAGGAGAGATTCGGGAATTATTTACTAGCATGGTATTTTATCAATACAGTGCTTTTTAGGTGCGTTCGTAATTATATAAATGCGTAGCACCTATAGTCGTCGTTCAGTCCATCTGTCTGTCCACATATAACAGAGCAAAAACGACTCAACCGAATGGTCTGAAATTTTAAATGTATGATTGTTGCAAAATTTTGTCGAGCCATTTCAAATTTTATGAAAATCGGATGTATAGTTTAATTACAGGGACAATCAAAAGTTTTTTTTTTACATTACGGCCAATGGGAAAAATTATTGCAAGTGCATTTCGATGATGTTACAGCCTTCCGAATGGTCTGAAATTTTAAATATATCATTGTTGCAAAATTTTATCGCGCCATTTCAAATTTTATGAAAATTGGATGTATAGTTTAATTACAGGGACAATCAAAAGTTTTTCTTTACATTACTGCCAATGGGAAAAATTATTGCAAGTGCATTTTAATGATGTTACAGCCTTCCGAAAGGTCTGAAATTTTAAATATATAATTGTTGCAAAATTTTGTCAAGCCATTTCAAATTTATGAAAATCGCATGTATAGTTTAATTACAGGAACAGTCAAAATTTTTCGGTCTCATTACGGGGAATGGGAAAAAATTATTGCAGTTCATTTTAATGATGTTACAGACTATGCACTTATGAAGTGCAAAAATATATACATTCAATACAATATGCGGTGCAAAAAATAATTATAAAACTAGCTATAGTACGAACACACCTCATTTGCCACGTTTGACGAGCAATTTCCAACTTGTTTAAGTGGTATCGATTTATACATTTTACTATGCAAACACAAATTCAATAATTTAGGTACACAGAATATAAATAATATATGTCTATGTAAATTGATTTAAAAAAAATTAGACAAAGATTTAGAGTACCTGGTAAAGTCTCGGGATAAAGTAGGATAGTAAACCCACTTAGACTGCTTACATTTAGAAAGAATAAAGTACTGCATTAAGAATTTTTTCCACAAATTTTCAGCCTTGGATAACTTTTTTCTGGATGCCTCAGATTTCATAGACATCTCTTTAAAAAGGTAATAAACAAACTTCCAATACGATTGCATTTCTGTGTAACTAAAGGATGCAAGATTTTATTAAACACAAGAACAGAGAAGGAAAGTTTTTATATTTTCTTAGGCAAGCTTGAGCTAAATTGGGTCCTGAAGAAAAAATGACTTATATATTTTTAATTAGAGCAAAATACACCAACAAAAATGTCATAGGGCAAAGGTGATGAGCCTACACGTCAGTAGGATTATTGACACCACTATTCCCGAATATTAATTTTAATGCCAAATTCTGTTGTTAAATAAGATTAAGATTGTTATCCAGATGTATTGATGACAATTGACACATAAATTTACCATGATCGTATGCCACCTCTATCATAGGGAAGGGAAGGGGGTATCTAATCCTCTAATCCAACTGAATCGATATCCTGGACTCTCACGTACGGATGGTTGGCTTGCATACCATAACCTGTACAACTCTTCGTCTCATATAGTAATACAATCGTACTGTTCATAAATCTCACCATGAGTTTTTCTTATGTAATATATATATATATATTAGAAGACGTTCATGAATTATTTAGTAGCATGGTATTCTACCTATACAGCATTTAAAAAAAAATCGTATGCAATCGCAATTGTCCATAAAAAATGACTTTTAGAAATTTACATTAAGATAAAATGTATGCAATAAACTAGGGTAGTAAAGTCACATAGACTTAGGGAAAGTATAGTACTACGTTAAGCACTTTTTCAGACTTTGATCACACGTGTACTGCATATTGTCTAATATATGAAAGGCATCTCTTAAAGCTGTTCTGAAAGTCAAACGAGTTACTTTGTGGTTCATTTCTTAATTGATTTTTGTGCGGAATATCATGAAATTAGCAGGTGTTCTTACTCAAAAACTATGTAATGGAATTGCGTTTTCTGTTTTTGTTAAAGGAATGATCTTACAAAAAATATTGTCAAAGTGGGCATTTTGCACCGAATTTTTAAACGCGAAACGCGGGAAAGCAGAAAAACACACAGTAATGTGACAAATATCGTACAAGTAATCTGTTTATCTAAAATATTTATGTTCTCTGACCTGATTATCACATGGGCCTAGGGGACCATGCCCTGGGCACGAAATTTCTTCGGGGCACAAAATTTTTCATAATTTTTTCTAAACTTCCATTAAAAAAATCATTATTGTCTGAGTGAAGCGAAGATTAATACTCAGCGACAAATACAGCTACTACGATGGATATTAACATCATGTCCTACTAAATAAAAAGACTAATAAAAACCTTTCGCCAAGCATAACTCAAAAAATATTTGTCGGATTTCGTTTCTGATTGTACCAGAATGTACCTATGATGGTCGCCTCCTGATTGCACCTACAATGAAAATTAAGTTCGAAACCGTTTAAAAATTATATAGATAAAACTCATAAAAAAGCACAATTTATCTGCGTGCGTCACAGAAATTTAATGTGCGTCACTTTCACCGGTTGATGTTTTTGTAGAAAACTGGTTAGAACACATGGAGCAAATAAGAAAAAATATGCACGCAGTAATATTGAAGTGCCATAAAACATATTTAAAAAGCGAAGTTTAATACTCAGCGACACATACAGCTACGATGGATATTAACGACATGTCCTACTAAATAAAAAGCCTAATAAAAACCTTTCGTCAAGCATAACTCAAAAAATATTTGTCGGATTTCGTTTCTGATTGCATCAGAATGTACCTATGATGGTCGCCTACTGAATGCACATAATATGAAAATTAAGTTCGAAACCGTTTAAAAATTATATAGAAAAAACTGATAAAAAGCACAATTTACCTGCGTACGTCACAGAAATTTGATGTGCGTCACTTTCACCGGTTGATGTCTTCCTAGACAACTGGTTTGAACACATGGAGCAAATAAGAAAAAATACGCACGCAGTAATATTGAAGTGCCATAAAACATATTTAAAAAGCGAAGGCTAATACTCAGCGAAACATACAGCTACAATGGATATTAATGCCATGTCCTACTAAATAAAAAGCCTAATAAGAACATTTCGTCAAGCATAACTCAAAAAATATTTGTCGGATTTCGTTTCTGATTGCATCAGAATGTACCTATGATGGTCGCCTACTGAATGCACATAATATGAAAATGGTTGATGTTTTCGTAGACAACTGGTTTGAACACATGGAGCAAATAAGAAAAAAATACGCACGCAGTAACATTGAAGTGCCATAAAACATATTTAAAAAGCGAAGTTTAATACTCAGCGACACATACAGCTACGACAGATATTAACGCCATGTCCTACTAAATAAAAAGCCTAATAAAAAACTTTCGCCAAGCATAACTCAAAAAATATTTGTCGGATTTCGTTTCTGATTGCACCAGAATGTACCTATGATGGTCGCCTACTGAATGCACATAATATGAAAATTAAGTTCGAAACCGTTTAAAAATTATATAGAAAAAAACTGATAAAAAAGCACAATTTATCTGCGTACGTCACAGAAATTTGATGTGCGTCACTTTCACCGGTTGATGTCTTCGTATACAACTGGTTTGAACACATGGAGCAAATAAGAATAAATACGTACGCAGTAATATTGAAGTGCCATAAAACATATTTAAAAAGCGAAGGCTAATACTCAGCGACACATACAGCTACGATGGATATTAACGCCATGTCCTGCTAAATAAAAAGCCTAATAAGAACCTTTCGTCAACCATAACTCAAAAAATATTTGTCGGATTTCGTTTCTGATTGCATCAGAAGGTACCTATGAGGGTCGCCTACTGAATGCACCTACTGTGAAACATAAGTTCCAAACCGTTTAAAAATTATATAGAAAAACTGATAAAAAAGCATAATTTATCTGCATACGTCACAGAAATTTTGTGTGCGTCACTTTCACCGGTTGATGTTTTCGTAGACAACTGGTTTGAACACATAGAGCAAATAAGAAAAAATACGCACGCAGTAACATTGAAGTGCCATAAAACATATTTAAAAAGCGAAGGTTTATACTCAGCGACACATACAGCTACGATGGATGTTAACGCCATGCCCTACTAAATAAAAAGCCTAATAAGAACCTTTCGTCAACCATAACTCAAAAAATATTTGTCGGATTTCGTTTCTGATTGCATCAGAAGGTACCTATGAGGGTCGCCTACTGAATGCACCTACTGTGAAACATAAGTTCCAAACCGTTTAAAAATTATATAGAAAAACTGATAAAAAAGCATAATTTATCTGCATACGTCACAGAAATTTTGTGTGCGTCACTTTCACCGGTTGATGTTTTCGTAGACAACTGGTTTGAACACATAGAGCAAATAAGAAAAAATACGCACGCAGTAACATTGAAGTGCCATAAAACATATTTAAAAAGCGAAGGTTTATACTCAGCGACACATACAGCTACGATGGATGTTAACGCCATGCCCTACTAAATAAAAAGCCTAATAAAAACTTTTCGTCAAGCATAACTCAAAAAATATTTGTCGGATTTCGTTTCTGATTGCATCAGAAGGTACCTATGAGGGTCGCCTACTGAATGCACCTACTGTGAAAAATAAGTTCCAAACCGTTTAAAAATTATATAGAAAAAACTGATAAAAAAGCATAATTTATCTGCATACGTCACAGAAATTTGGTGTGCGTCACTTTCACCGGTTGATGTTTTCGTAGATAACTGGTTTGAACACATGGAGCAAATAAGAAAAAATACGCACGCAGTAACATTGAAGTGCCATAATTCAACCACATTTTAAGATATAAACAAAAGAACAAATTTTCAGAAACAAAAACTGCTCCAGAATCTTTGTATCAAGGCCAAACACATAAAAAAACCTTTTTCATTTTCCAATTTTTTAATACCTCATTTTAAATTTTAAATTACATTTTTTTTAAAAAATGGCAACCCTTTTGAAACAAGATGGCGAATGAAGCTGGCCAACGAACTCGGTCGACACATTGGTATGTACTATGTACAGACCAATTTACATTGAAATCGGTTCATAAATACGCCTGTTATCGCGTGACAAAAATCAGGTCGTTTTAAAATGTCAGCCACAATAGAAATTCAAAATGTTATAACTCAGCCGTTTTTTTAGATGTAGACGAAACAAAACCTGTTCCGGAATCTTTGTATTAAAGTCAAACACATACAAAACAAATCTTTTTCATTTTCCAATTTTTTGGTATCTCATTTTAAATTTATTTTTTTTTAATTTTTTAAATGGCCACCATTTTTAAACAAAATGGCGAATGAAGCTGGTCAACGAAATCGGTTGAGTTATTTGTATGTACTATGTACACACCAAGGTACATCCAAATCGGTTCATAATTACGTCTGTTATCACGTGGCAAAAATCAGGACGTTTCAAAATGTCAGCCACGCCAGAAATTCAAAATGCTATAACTCAGCCATTTTTTAAGATATAGACGAAACAAAAACTGCTCCCGAATCTTTTTATAAAGGTCAAACACATAAGAAAAAATATTTTTTCAATTTTCAATTTTTTGCTACCACATTTCAAATTTAAAATTTTCTTAAAATTTTAAATGGCCGCCATTTTTAAACAAGATCGCGCATGAAGCTGGCCAACGAACTCGTTCGAGACATTTGTCTGTACTATGCATAAACGAAGTTACATCCAAATCGGTTCATAAATACGCCTTTTATCGCGTGACAAAATTCAGGACGTTTCAAAATGTCAGCTTCGCTAGAAATTCAAAATGCTATAACTCAGCCATTTTTTACGATATAGACGAAACAAAAACTGCTACGGCGTCTTTGTATAAAGCTCAAATACATAAGAAAAAAATATTTTTCCATTTTCAATTTTTTGGTACCACATTTAAAATTAAAAATTTTTTTTTTAATTTTAAATGGCCGCCATTTTGAAACAAAATGACGGATGAAGCTGGCCAACGAACTCGGTCGAGACATTGGTATGTACTATGTACACACTGAATTACATCCAAATCGGTTCATAAATACGAGAGTTACAGTGTGACATATGTCAGATATATATATATATATATATATATATATAGCACATTTCTTTTTAAATGCGTTTGTCAGACCCAGAATCCTGCACCATAAATGAACTAAGTATAACCATAAAACATCCAAGAACTTTAAACAGATATAACCTGAACAAAAAAAAACAACAAAAGGCTGTGGCCTCTTCAGCGGTGGGCATTTTAGAAAGCCCAGCAATGTTTCAGACTAATTACAATTTACAACAAACTATTATTCAGTAGTGACAGTGGGTTTCGGCCAGAGTGTCGCAAAGCATAAATCAAATGCATAAAAACAATTGAAAGCATATAGCGAACACTCCCCCACCGGACCCGACGCCACAATAAACAGTGCATCTCGAAGATACAACTGATTCAGAACGTATGTGTAATGTATACTGAAACAATAAAATTATTTTACCCAAATCCGAGCAACACAGCCACAAAAAACAATAACTATGTGCTTACTAAAATGGCCACAGCTGAAGAGGCCACAGCCTTTTGTTGTTTTTTCTTGTTCAGGTAATATCTGTTTAAATTTCTTGGATGTTTTATGGTTATACTTAGTTCATTTATGGTGCAGGATTGTGGGTCTGACAAACGCATTTAAAACATAATGTGCTATATGTAATCTGTGTGGTTATTTGCAGCTGTAGCGCTTATCGCATGGTTTTTATTTTTATTTTTATATTTTACTTTTAGTTTTACTTTGATTTTTTTGAGCTTATATATATATATATATATATATATATATATATATCAATTTTGAACGGAGGGTGGTTTCGGGGTCTGGGGGTCATGATCGATGAAAATATACCAAAATTTTTTGAAATCGCTTTCCTCCGAACGGCTGCAATAGGTAGCTTTTTGTAAAGAAAGCTACCTAGAAGCCTAATAAAAAAATTTCGTCAAGCATAACTCAAAAAATATTTGTCGGATTTCGTTTCTGATTGCACCAGAATGTACCTATGATGGTCGCCTACTGAATGCACCTACTGTGAAAAATAAGTTCCAAACCGTTTAAAAATTATATAGAAAAACTGATAAAAAAGCATAATTTATCTGCATACGTCACAGAAATTTGGTGTGCGTCACTTTCACCGGTTGGTGTTTTCGTAGACAACTGGTTTGAACACATGGAGCAAATAAGAAAAAATATGCTCGCAGTAACATTGAAGTGCCATAAAACATATTTAAAAAGCGAAGGTTAATACTCAGCGACACATACAGCTACGATGGATATTAACGCCATGTCCTACTAAATAAAAAGCCTAATAAAAAACTTTCGTCAAGCATAACTCAAAAAATATTTGTCGGATTTCGTTTCTGATTGCACCAGAATGTACCTATGTTGGTCGCCTAGTGAATGCACCTACTGTGAAAAATAAGTTCCAAACCGTTTAAAAATTATATAGAAAAACTGATAAAAAAGCATAATTTATCTGCATACGTCACAGAAATTTTGTGTGCGTCACTTTCACCGGTTGATGTTTTCGTGGACAACTGGTTTGAACACATGGAGCAAATAAGAAAAAATACGCCCGCAGTAATATTGAAGTGCCATAAAACATATTTAAAAAGCGTAGGTTAATACTCAGCGACACATACAGCTACGATGGATATTAACGCCATGTCCTACTAAATAAAAAGCCTAATAAAAACCTTTCGTCAAGCATAACTCAAAAAATATTTGTCGGATTTCGTTTCAAATTGCATCAGAAGATACATATGAGAGTCTCCTACTGAATGCACCTACTATGAAAAATACGTTTCAAACCGTTTAAAAATTATATAGAAAAAACAGATAAAAAAGCGCAATTTATCGGCATACGTCCCAGAAATTTGGTGTGCGTCACTTTCACCTGTTGATGTTTTCGTGGACAACAGGTTTGAACACATGGAGCAAATAAGAAAAAATACGCGCGCAGTAATATTGAAGTGCCATAAAACATATTTAAAAAGCGAAGTTTAATACTCAGCGACACATACAGCTACGACAGACATTAACGCCATGTCCTACTAAATAAAAAGTCCTTCCGGCCAGTGCCGGGAGTAAGAGGTAGCTTTCATATTCCTTATTTTTAAAAAGCCAACTTATATTATTCAAACACACGAAGCTCAATTAAGTGGAAACCGAATGTAGGAGATTCAATACTAATTTTTATCAATACTAAATCATTATGAATGAGAATTTCGCGAAATTAGTCAGCTTTATCCAAGCTGCTTTTATTTAAAGTCACTTATATTTGGCTGCCAAATTAGGCGATTTCTTAAAGTGCCTGCCATTTTAAGACAACATGGTAGATGAGGCTAACCAGTGAACTTGGTCGAGACCTTAGTAATTGTTGTGCACATGCTCACTCATATCGGAATCGGTAGATATATACGAGTGCTGTCGCAGGCAGAAAATTAGATTTTTCAAAATGTCACCCACTTTACAAATTGAAACTGCTATATCTGAGCCATTTTTTAAGATAAAGACAAACAAAAAATGCTCCTGAATCCGTATATCAAGGTCAAATACTTAAGAAAGAAACCTTTTTCAATTTCTAATTTTTTTGCACCTCACTTTAAATATAATTTTTTTTTAATTTAATGGCCGCCATTTTGAAACAAGATGGCTGATGAAGCTGGCCAGCGAACTTGGTCGAGATATTGATGTATACTATCCACATGCCTTCTTCCATCGAAATAGGCGAATAAGTGTGGTATCGCGTGACAAATACAAGATCGTTTCAAAGTGTTAGCAATGATAGAAATTCAAAGTGCTATAATTCAACCACATTTTAAGATATAAACAAAAGAACAAATTTTCAGACACAAAAACTGCTCCAGAATCTTTGTATCAAGGCCAAACTTATAAAAAAAAATCTTTTTCATTTTCCAATTTTTTAATACCTCATTTTAAATTTTAAATTACAATTTTTTTAAAAATGGCAACCCTTTTGAAACAAGATGGCGAATGAAGCTGGCCAACGAACTCGGTCGAGACATTGGTATGTACTATGTACAGACCAAGTTACATTCAAATCGGTTCATAAATACGCCTGTTATCGCGTGACAAAAATCAGGTCGTTTTAAAATGTCAGCCACAATAGAAATTCAAAATGTTATAACTCAGCCATTTTTTTAGATGTAGACGAAACAAAACCTGTTCCGGAATCTTTGTATTTAGGTCAAACACATACAAAAAAAATCTTTTTCATTTTCCAATTTTTTGGTATCTCATTTTAAATTTATTTTTTTTTAATTTTTTAAATGGCCACCATTTTGAAACAATATGGCGAATGAAGCTGGTCAACGAACTCGGTTGAGTTATTTGTATGTACTATGTACACACCAAGGTACATCCAAATCGGTTCATAATTACGTCTGTTATCACGTGGCAAAAATCAGGACGTTTCAAAATGTCAGCCACGCTAGAAATTCAAAATGCTATAACTCAGCCATTTTTTAAGATATAGACAAAACGAAAAGTGCTCCCGAATCTTTTTATCAAGGTCAAACACATAAGAAAAAATATTTTTTCAATTTTCAATTTTTTGCTACCACATTTCAAATTTAAAATTTTCTTAAAATTTTAAATGGCCGCCATTTTTAATCAAGATGGCGGATGAAGCGGGCCAACGAACTCGTTCGAGACATTTGTCTGTACTATGTATAAACGAAGTTACATCCAAATCGGTTCATAAATACGCCTTTTATCGCGTGACAAAATTCAGGACGTTTCAAAATGTCAGCTTCGCTAGAAATTCAAAATGCTATAACTCAGCCATTTTTTACGATATAGACGAAACAAAAAATGCTACGGAGTCTTTGTATAAAGCTCAAATACATAAGAAAAAATATTTTTCCATTTTCAATTTTTTGGTACCACATTTAAAATTTTAATTTTTTTTAAAAATTTTAAATGGCCGCCATTTTGAAACAAAATGACGGATGAAGCTGGCCAACGAACTCGGTCGAGACATTGGTATGTACTATGTACACACCGAATTACATCCAAATCGGTTCATAAATACGAGAGTTACAGTGTGACATAGGTCATATATATATATATATATATATTGATATATATATATATATATATAGCACATTATGTTTTAAATGCGTTTGTCAGATCCAGAATCCTGCACCATAAATGAACTAAGTATAACCATAAAACATCCAAGAAATTTAAACAGATATAACCTGAACAAGAAAAAACAACAAAAGGCTGTGGCCTCTTCAGCGGTGGGCATTTTAGAAAGCACAGCAATGTTTCAGACTAATTACAATTTACAACAAACTATTATTCAGTAGTGACAGTGGTTTTCGGCCAGAGTGTCGCAAAGCATAAATCAAATGCATAAAAACAATTGAAAGCATATAGCGAACACTCCCCCACCGGACCCGACGCCACAATAAACAGTGCATCTCGAAGATACAACTGATTCAGAACGTACGTGTAATGTATACTGAAACAATAAAATTATTTTACCCAAATCCGAGCAACACAGCCACAAAAAACAATAACTATGTGCTTACTAAAATGCCCACAGCTGAACAGGCCACAGCCTTTTGTTGTTTTTTCTTGTTCAGGTTATATCTGTTTAAATTTCTTGGATGTTTTATGGTTATACTTAGTTCATTTATGGTGCAGGATTGTGGGTCTGACAAACGCATTTAAAACATAATGTGCTATATGTAATCTGTGTGGTTATTTGCAGCTGTAGCGCTTATCGCATGGTTTTTATTTTTATTTTTATATTTTACTTTTAGTTTTACTTTGATTTTTTTGAGCTTATATATATATATATATATATATATATATCAATTTTGAACGGAGGGTGGTTTCGGGGTCTGGGGGTCATGATCGATGAAAATATACCAAAATTTTTTTAAATCGCTTTCCTCCGAACGGCTGCCATAGGTAGATTTTTGTAAAGAAAGCTACCTAAAAGCCTAATAAAAAACTTTCGTGAAGCATAACTCAAAAAATATTTGTCGGATTTCGTTTCTGATTGCACCAGAATGTACCTATGATGGTCGCCTACCGAATGCACATAATATGAAAATTAAGTTCGAAACCGTTTAAAAATTATGTAGAAAAAACTGATAAAAACGCACAATTTATCTGCGTACGTCACAGAAATTTGATGTGCGTCACTTTCGCCGGTTGATGTCTTTGTATACAACTGGTTTGAACACATGGAGCAAATAAGAATAAATACGTACGCAGTAATATTGAAGTGCCATAAAACATATTAAAAAGCGAAGGCTAATACTCAGCGACACATACAGCTACGATGGATATTAACGCCATGTCCTACTAAATAAAAAGCCTAATAAGAACCTTTCGTCAAGCATAACTCAAAAAATATTTGTCGGATTTCGTTTCTGATTGCATCAGAAGGTACCTATGAGGGTCGCCTACTGAATGCACCTACTGTGAAAAATAAGTTCCAAACCGTTTTAAAATTATATAGAAAAAACTGATAAAAAAGCATAATTTATCTGCATACGTCACAGAAATTTGGTGTGCGTCTCTTTCACCGGTTGATGTTTTCGTGGATAACTGGTTTGAACACATGGAGCAAATAAGAAAAAATACGCACGCAGTAATATTGAAGTGCCATAAAACATATTTAAAAAGCGAAGGTTAATATTCAGCGACACATACAGCTACGATGGATAATAACGCCATGTCCTACTAAATAAAAAGCCTAATAAAAACCTTTCGTCAAGCATAACTCAAAAAATATTTGTCGGATTTCGTTTCAAATTGCATCAGAAGATACATATGAGAGTCTCCTACTGAATGCACCTACTATGAAAAATAAGTTTCAAACCGTTTAAAAATTATATAGAAAAAACAGATAAATAAGCAGAATTTATCGGCATACGTCACAGAAATTTGGTGTGCGTCACTTTCACCTGTTGATGTTTTCGTGGACAACAGGTTTGAAAACATGGAGCAAATAAGAAAAAATACGCGCGCAGTAATATTGAAGTGCCATAAAACATATTTAAAAAGCGAAGTTTAATACTCAGCGACACATACAGCTACGACGGATATTAATGCCAAGTCCTACTAAATAAAAAGTCCTTCCGGCCAGTGCCGGGAGTAAGAAGTAGCTTTCATATTCCTTATTTTTAAAAAGCCAACTTACATTATTCAAACACACGAAGCTCAATTAAGTGGAAACCGAATGTAGGAGATTCAATACTAATTTTTATCAATACTAAATCATTATGAATGAGAATTTCGCGAAATTAGTCAGCTTTATCCAAGCTGCTTTTATTTAAAGTCACTTATATTTGGCTGCCAAATTAGGCGATTTCTTAAAGTGCATGCCATTTTAAGACAACATATTAGATGAGGCTAACCAGTGAACTTGGTCGAGACCTTAGTAATTGCTGTGCACATGCTCACTCATATCGGAATCGGTTGATATATACGAGTGCTGTCGCAGGCAAAAAATCAGATTTTTCAAAATGTCACCCACTTTAGAAATTGAAACTGCTATATCTGAGCCATTTTTTAAGATAAAGACAAACAAAAAATGCTCCTGAATCATTATATCAAGGTCAAATACTTAAGAAAGAAACCTTTTTCAATTTCTAATTTTTTTGCACCTCACTTTAAATATATATTTTTTTTTAATTTAATGGCCGCCATTTTGAAACAAGATGGCTGATGAAGCTGGCCAGCGAACTTGGTCGAGATATTGATGTATACTATCCACATGCTTTCTTCCATCGAAATAGGCGAATAAGTGTGGTATCGCGTGACAAATACAAGATCGTTTCAAAGTGTTAGCCATGATAGAAATTCAAAGTGCTATAATTCAACCACATTTTAAGATATAAACAAAAGAACAAATTTTCAGAAACAAAAACTGCTCCAGAATCTTTTTATAAAGGCCAAACACATAAAAAAAAATCTTTTTCATTTTCCAATTTTTTAATACCTCATTTTAAATTTTAAATTACATTTTTTTTAAAAATGGCAACCATTTTGAAACAAGATGGCGAATGAAGCTGGCCAACGAACTCGGTCGAGACATTGGTATGTACTATGTACAGACCAAGTTACATTCAAATCGGTCCATAAATACGCCTGTTATCGCGTGACAAAAATCTGGTCGTTTTAAAATGTCAGCCACAATAGAAATTCAAAATGTTATAACTCAGCCATTTTTTTAGATGTAGACGAAACAAAACCTGTTTCGGAATCTTTGTATTAAGGTCAAACACATACAAAACAAATCTTTTTCATTTTCCAATTTTTTGGTATCTCATTTTAAATTTATTTTTTTTTTTAATTTTTTAAATGAACACCATTTTGAAACAAGATGGCGAATGAAGCTGGTCAACGAACTCGGTTGAGTTATTTGTATGTACTATGTACACACCAAGGTACATCCAAATCGGTTCATAATTACGTCTGTTATCACGTGGCAAAAATCAGGACGTTTCAAAATGTCAGCCACGCTAGAAATTCAAAATGCTATAACTCAGCCATTTATTAAGATATAGACGAAACAAAAACTGCTCCCGAATCTTTTTATCAAGGTCAAACACATAAGAAAAAATATTTTTTCAATTTTCAATTTTTTGCTACCACATTTTAAATATAAATTTTTCTTAAAATTTTAAATGGCCGCCATTTTTAAACAAGATGGCGGATGAAGATGGCCAACGAACTCGTTCGAGACATTTGTCTGTACTATGCATAAACGAAGTTACATCCAAATCGGTTCATAAATACGCCTTTTATCGCGTGACAAATTTCAGGACGTTTCAAAATGTCAGCTTCGCTAGAAATTCAAAATGCTATAACTCAGACATTTTTTACGATATAGACGAAACAAAAACTGCTACGGAGTCTTTGTATAAAGCTCAAATACATAAGAAAAAAATATTTTTCCATTTTCAATTTTTTGGTACCACATTTAAAATTTTAAATTTTTTTAAAAATTTTAAATGGCCGCCATTTTGAAACAAAATGACGGATGAAGCTGGCCAACGAACTCGGTCGAGACATTGGTATGTACTATGTACACACTGAATTACATCCAAATCGGTTCATAAATACGAGAGTTACAGTGTGACATATGTCAGATATATATATATATATATATCCTGCACCATAAATGAACTAAGTATAACCATAAAACATCCAAGAAATTTAAACAGATATAACCTGAACAAGAAAAAACAACAAAAGGCTGTGGCCTCTTCAGCGGTGGGCATTTTAGAAAGCCCAGCAATGTTTCAGACTAATTACAATTTATAACAAACTATTATTCAGTAGTGACAGTGGTTTTCGGCCAGAGTGTCGCAAAGCATAAATCAAATGCATAAAAACAATTGAAAGCATATAGCGAACACTCCCCCACCGGACCCGACGCCACAATAAACAGTGTATCTCGAAGATACAACTGATTCAGAACGTATGTGTAATGTATACTGAAACAATAAAATTATTTTACCCAAATCTGAGCAACACAGCCACAAAAAACAATAACTATGTGCTTACTAAAATGCCCACCGCTGAAAAGGCCACAGCCTTTTGTTGTTTTTTCTTGTTCAGGTTATATCTGTTTAAATTTCTTGGATGTTTTATGGTTATACTTAGTTCATTTATGGTGCAGGATTGTGGGTCTGACAAACGCATTTATCACATAATGTGCTATATATAATCTGTGTGGTTATTTGCAGCTGTAGCGCTTATCGCATGGATTTTATTTTTATTTTTATATTTTACTTTTAGTTTTACTTTTGATTTTTTTGAGCTTATATATATATATATATATATATATATATATATATATCAATTTTGAACGGAGCGTGGTTTCGGGGTCTGGGGGTCATGATCGATGAAAATATACCAAAATTTTTTGAAATCGCTTTCCTCCGAACGGCTGCAATAGGTAGCTTTTTGTAAAGAAAGCTACCTAAAAGCCTAATAAAAAACTTTCGTCAAGCATAACTCAAAAAATATTTGTCGAATTTTGTTTCTGATTGCACCAGAATGTACCTATGATGGTCGCCTACCGAATGCACATAATATGAAAATTAAGTTCGAAACCGTTTAAAAATTATGTAGAAAAAACTGATAAAAAAGCACAATTTATCTGCGTACGTCACAGAAATTTGATGTGCGTCACTTTTACCGGTTGATGTCTTTGTATACAACTGGTTTGAACACATGGAGCAAATAAGAATAAATACGTACGCAGTAATATTGAAGTGCCATAAAACATATTAAAAAGTGAAGGCTAATACTCAGCGACACATACAGCTACGATGGATATTAACGCCATGTCCTACTAAATAAAAAGCCTAATAAGAACCTTTCGTCAAGCATAACTCAAAAAATATTTGTCGGATTTCGTTTCTGATTGCATCAGAAGGTACCTATGAGGGTCGCCTACTGAATGCACCTACTGTGAAAAATAAGTTCCAAACCGTTTAAAAATTATATAGAAAAACTGATAAAAAAGCATAATTTATCTGCATACGTCACAGAAATTTGGTGTGCGTCACTTTCACCGGTTGATGTTTTCGTAGACAACTGGTTTGAACACATGGAGCAAATAAGAAAAAATACGTACGCAGTAATATTGAAGTGCCATAAAACATATTAAAAAGCGAAGGCTAATACTCAGCGACACATACAGCTACGATGGATATTAACGCCATGTCCTACTAAATAAAAAGCCTAATAAAAACATTTCGTCAAGCATAACTCAAAAAATATTTGTCGGATTTCGTTTCTGATTGCATCAGAAGGTACCTATGAGGGTCGCCTACTGAATGCACCTACTGTGAAAAATAAGTTCCAAACCGTTTAAAAATTATATAGAAAAAACTGATAAAAAAGCACAATTTATCTGCATACGTCACAGAAATTTGGTGTGCGTCACTTTCACCGGTTGATGTTTTCGTAGACAACTGGTTTGAACACATGGAGCAAATAAGAAAAAATACGCACGCAGTAACATTGAAGTGCCATAAAACATATTTAAAAAGCGAAGGTTAATACTCAGCGGCACATACAGCTACGATGGATATTAACGCCATGCCCTACTAAATAAAAAGCCTAATAAAAACCTTTCGTCAAGCATAACTCAAAAAATATTTGTCGGATTTCGTTTCAAATTGCATCAGAAGATACCTATGAGGGTCGCCTACTGAATGCACCTACTATGAAAAATAAGTTTCAAACCGTTTAAAAATTATATAGAAAAAACAGATAAAAAAGCACAATTTATCGGCATACGTCACAGAAATTTGGTGTGCGTCACTTTCACCTGTTGATGTCTTCGTGGACAAGAGGTTTGAACACATGGAGCAAATAAGAAAAAATACGCACGCAGTAATATTGAAGTGCCATAAAACATATTTAAAAAGCGAAGTTTAATACTCAGCGACACATACAGCTACGACGGATATTAACGCCATGTCCCACTAAATAAAAAGCCTAATAAAAAACTTTCGTCAAGCATAACTCAAAAAATATTTGTCGGATTTCGTTTCTGATTGCACCAGAATGTACCTATGATGGTCGCCTACTGAATGCACATAATATGAAAATTAAGTTCAAAACCGTTTAAAAATTATATAGAAAAAACTGATAAAAAAGCACAATTTATCTGTATTAGAAATCTTCACAATTTATCTGTATAGTTATTTAGAAAAATAAGTTCCAAACCGTTTAAAAATTATATAGAAAAACTGATAAAAAAGCATAATTTATCTGCATACGTCACAGAAATTTTGTGTGCGTCACTTTCACCGGTTGATGTTTTCGTAGACAACTGGTTTGAACACATGGAGCAAATAAGAAAAAATACGCACGCAGTAACATTGAAGTGCCATAACACATATTTAAAAAGTGAAGGTTAATACTCAGCGACACATACAGCTACGATGGATATTAACACCATGTCCCACTAAATAAAAAGCCTAATAAAAACCTTTCGTCAAGCATAACTCAAAAAATGTTTGTCGGATTTCGTTTCTGATTGCACCAGAATGTACCTAGATGGTCGACTATTGAATGCATATAATATGAAAATTAAGTTCGAAACCGTATAAAAATTATATAGAAAAAACTGATAAAAAAGCACAATTTATCTCCGTACGTCACAGAAATTTGATGTGCGTCACTTTCACCGGTTGATGTCTTCGTATGCAACTGGTTTGAACACATGGAGCAAATAAGAATAAATACGTACGCAGTAATATTGAAGCGCCATAAAACATATTTAAAAAGCGAAGGCTAATACTCAGCGACACATACAGCTACGATGGATATTAACTCCATGTCCTACTAAATAAAAAGCCTAATAAAAACCTTTCGTCAAGCATAACTCAAAAAATATTTGTCGGATTTCGTTTCAAATTGCATCAGAAGATACCTATGATGGTCGCCTACTGAATGTACCTACTATGAAAATTAAGTTCCAAACCGTTTAAAAATTATATAGAAAAAACTGATAAAAAAACACAATTTATCTGCGTACGTCACAGAAATTTGATGTGCGTCACTTTCACCGGTTGATGTTTTCGTAGACAACTGTTTTGAACACATGGAGCAAATAAGAAAAAATACGCACGCAGTAATATTGAAGCGCCATAAAACATATTTAAAAAGCGAAGGCTAATACTCAGCGACACATACAGCTACGATGGATATTAACGCCATGTCCTACTAAATAAAAAGCCTAATAAGAACCTTTCGTCAAGCATAACTCAAAAAATATTTGTCGGATTTCGTTTCTGATTGCATCAGAAGGTACCTATGAGGGTCGCCTACTGAATGCACCTACTGTGAAAAATAAGTTCCAAACCGTTTAAAAATTATATGGAAAAACTGATAAAAAAGCACAATTTATCTGCATACGTCACAGAAATTTGGTGTGCGTCACTTTCACCGGTTGATGTTTTCGTAGACAACTGTTTTGAACACATGGAGCAAATAAGAAAAAATACGCACGCAGTAATATTGAAGTGCCATAAAACATATTTAAATTTAATCAAACAGGAAAATAAATCTGTTTGTTTTTCTATTTAAAAGAAAAAAAGGCATAAAAACTTTGATTTGAGATTTTGCGATAATCTCTCAATAGCATTTTTTAATCGCTAAAAGCATATTTTATATTTCGCGTGTGAAAATTAGAAACAATTATATGATGTGTAATAAAATATTTTGCTTTATAGCATCATTTCTTCTTATTTTCTTTCTTTCTTTTTTTTACATACATTCTTTTAACTTACAATTATATTTGTCTGTGACACTCAAGTCTTGTGATTCATATTTCACCCAATTCTTGTTGACATAAAGTTTTGAAATCTGGAATATATATGTATTCCTGAGGGCAATATATGAAATGGACGTTGATTTTTTAAAATTCGATCCCTAAGGGGGCAACGGTAGGGAGGGTTGAATTACTTAATGGTTACGTTTGATTTTCTGTAGAGAGATCAGCATTAGCTTCAACATTGAGTATTTGTTGAAAAGTACTAATGACAGGGTTACCACGATATCGCCAAACTTTGGCCAACGTGGCGAAATATCGCCAAATTTGGCGACAAAAAAGTTTCTATATATGAAGCTAACTTGGCAAAATTCCCATTTAAATCCATTTATCTTCCATAATTGAATTCACCGAATTAAATTTAAACTCCGTGCATTTAAAGTTTTTTTCAAGACTTTTCTAATATTTAGTGCATTTAAAAAACATATATATTTTCTAAATTTCTGTGAATTTTAATGAAAGCATGATTTTGAAAAAAGCAATTTCCATTTATATTAATTTCTTTTTAGTCTTTAAAAAAGAAATTAGTACTTTTCCCGTATAAGGGCCTTGGCGAGATAGAGAAAATGGGTTTGGCAAGACAAGTAAGCTTTTTATGCGTATTTTCGTTCAACTTATCCATTGTTTTATGTACTCAAGCAATTTTTTAAAGATTTATGTAATTTATTTTGTGTTAACAAGCTACTTACCTATTTTTATATACAAACAAAAGTAAATTGTAAGTAAAAAGCAATGATATTATATATATATAAATAAAATGTTTATATTTATGGCTCAAATGCCATAAACGTACCGGGTTTGGCGTGTTTTTTTATGCCAATTTGGCGAAAACGTCATTTTTGAATACCAGTTACATATAGAATGTTATAATAGTATGTTATTTTTTATTTCATAATGAAAACAAAATAAAGTGATAACCAAAAGATTTTCTATTATTTTTAAAAGGAAATAACAATCGATAAATGGTTTAATTATAGAAGAAAATGATTTATAATAGCGTTATATATGGTTACATCAGTGGTGGCTCGTGAATTTCATTTTGGGGGGCACTAAATAAATAGCTGCCAAATTTATTCTTCTTTTACCACTATTGCTTTAAAAGAAATCTTTGCCATATTTGTTGGCAGAATATTCGACCATTAAACAAGGTGATCTTTTTCTTTCAAAAAATAATGGTAAGAAAAGAATAATAATGTCCGCCATGCATTTAGTGCCCCAAAATATGACAGTCACGAGCCGCCATTGGTTACCATGTCTGGAAAAGTAACGTCACTTTGTCGCCAATTAGGTACCTCGGCGCGTATATGACACCTGTGCCATATTTACTTGTAAAAATAAGCATAAAAGTTTATTAGGTTTGTTTTCATAGCTATTTATATCTTTTTGCAACAAATCTCACTTTTTGAGGCGAAACTGCACAAAGATTAAAAAAAAAAAAAAAAAACTAGAAAACGGGAAGTCTGTCTTTTCAGAATTTAGTGTCACTCTCGATGGAAATAAAATATATAAATATGGATAGTACAAAACATATTTCAGTTTTAAGACTTAAAACACACGCTTTTATTTTGTACAGAATGACGTCATCCGCATCCGCTGAGGAATTCTTCATTTACGATAAAGTCTTAAATAACTTTTACAGTAAAGTGCGTGTCGGAGTTTCCTCTTAGTCCGCACAACTTCGAAGAAAATCCATATTATTTATATGCTGCCACCACCGATATGATTACGTGATATCGGTCACTCACTGAGAGGATTGTTTAAATGAAAACCAACGCTTTCAATTAATTAAATTAACAGTTTATTTACACAACAGCAAAACACTATTTACACTTACAAACTCGGATATAGGTGATCCGGTTCAACATTAAATTGAATAGAGTAAATGCTGGCTGTGTACTGTTAAACTACGTTAAACCACTCTCACTCTACACACGTTAAATTAGCTTTCCGGTGATCAATCTCGATCTCCCAACACATATGTGCTCTAAGCCTAAGCTCTCCGAGCCTCACTCAATCCTACGCTCTATCTCTAAGAGTTACACACAGTGACTACCTTGCGCTTGGCGCTCTCGGCTCCAACTGAACCCTACGCTCTATCTAAGAGCTACACACAGCAACTCACCTTGCGCCTTGCACGCCAACTTTCAACCGACTCCCTCAGCAGAACAGACTGCCTTCCAGCAACCCCTTGCTACTTCTCAATGTATCCCCTCAGGGTTTTCTACCTGGCTCGCATTCCAAGCTCTATTCTTCGTTCGTGGAATGCTTTTGTCTCCCCATCTTCCACAGAAATCTCAAAAGTTTGGGCAAACCCCTCTCCAACTATCTTTTTTCCCCTTCCCCTGAAATTCCACTACACAGGCCATACAATATATCATATATTAAGACAAAAATAATATAGAACCCCAGTTCTAATAGCAGATGTTTCTCAGAACCTGACAGTGCGCATAGGACGTCACTATCGCTGAATAATACACAAATCCAAAAAACAAAGATGTCGTCATTCAAGAAACTCTACAAAAAAAAAAAAAAAAAAAAAAAAAAAAAAAAAATCGGCTATCTCATGATTTATATGTCCTCATTTATTTGTAATATTAATATACATACTTAATATTAAATTTTGAAAAAGAAATCATTCATTTATATTTTCTCAAAATAGCACGTATTTTAATTACATTTTTTTAAGTTAAGGGAAAAGGCAACAAAAAGGTATAATTACTCTTTTCCCCCTGCTTTCTACAGAAACGGAGTACTTGAGTTGCGAAAATTAATGCAGTTTTCAAACAAATTGCACTTAAAAGTACTTTTTCTCCCCAATACGACGGTATAAAAATTAAAAATGTGCGATGTTTAGAAGTTAAAAATCTTAAAATAGTAGAATAGAGAAGATTAAGTTAAATTGAAGTTAAATTGCAGTACAGTATTTGGTATTATTTAGTTATCCCGTCGACCGAAAATCTATCGCCAAACTGTAAGATAGAATGCAAATAATGGTTGATCGTAAATGTCGCATTCTAAGTACCTTATTACCATGCTTTTAATGCTTTTCATGATACTTCGCTGTTATATGGAGTTTGGCGCTTTTGTAAAAAGCACGCAATTCGAGGTTAAGAAAGTGAGATTTTTTGCCAAATGACTATAAAAATAAAACAGAATAAGTATTATACGGGTTTATATATATATATTTAAAAATTCATCTGCTAACACGTATTAGATAAGTTATTTATGTTTGTATGTAATCTAATATATAAAAATGAAAATTTGTCTATCAGTCTGTTTGTAATTCTATACAGATCGACAGTTTGGAAGCCAAAATTGTGAAAAGATACGTACATGTGTATTAAAATACGGCCGAGGCAACTAAAACCACCAATTTAACAGCAATTTCTTATCAAATTTAAACATTTTTCGTTATAGCAGTTGCCAACAATTAAAATACACAATAAAATTCTTACTACAACAATTAATTTTCTACTGCAAGATTTCCACATGGAAAATTAAAATGAAATAAATAATATGCCGAATTTAGAAAAAGGTGAATATTACGTCATAACTTTTCTATTGCAAGATATTCACATGAGAAATAAAAATGAAATAAAAAGTTTGACAAATTTAAATGAAAGTTAATATAACTTCATAACTTTTCTATTTCAAGGTTTCCACGTGAAAGAGGAAAATATTACGTCATATTGGAAATATAAAGGACGTGGTGAATATAGTATAGCGTCATATGAGTGTGAAAAAAAGTATTGAAGCATGATAAAAACCCGATTATGGAAATATTGGCATATTTTAACATTATTGCTCCAATTATAAATTGAAATAAGTTCATTTGTAGCTGTATTCTTTTGCGTCTTTTATATACATTTATTCATTTTTATATTGTGTTTTCATTTCATTCATGCGTACAACACTTCGACTGCTTTTTTTAATGTTTGTTTTATGTTGTATATTAAATTTTGAAATCGATTTTTCAGAACAAACATCCTTCAAATTCTGGGCAACGCCGGGCACTTTAGTTTGTAACAGATAAATGACTTTTGTATCTGTATATCTAATGCTAATATTATAAAGCGTTATAATATTATAAAGTGTACAATAGTATTAATGTTTGTACGTTTGTGAGGTGTTATCTCTGAAACTACATAGCCAGCTTAAAAAAATGTTAGTGTCCATCTCTGCTTCGAAAAAAAGACTGTATTTTATGTCAGTGCTACAACCTACATCGCTGCAGGAGCAAAAAAGTTCTAAAATTGCGATTTCTGTGATATTGATTGGGTTAGAAACTTTAAATTTGGTGTGGTGGTTACTTTTAAGATGTAAATACTCGTTATGAAAGCTCTCTAAAACGATCGAAAATTTAATTTGACAAATAAACGTAAAAATTTCTAGAAAGGTTCTAAATTATGATTTATTTGGAGTACTGAAATTTCTGGGATACTGTTGGGGTTAGAAACTAGAACTTTGGCATGGCAGTAATTTATAAGATGCTAGCAGGCTACGCAAGCTACGCTGGTCTGTTTATCCAAATGAACCTTGAATCAAACAAAATGTATCAGTCAATTTGACATTGTGATTTAAAGCAGTAAGGAACCTTACCTGGAATGTCCTTTCGCACTGCTGAAAACGATCTGAACGCCATTGTACTATTGTATTTTCTAATGTGCAGACAAATTTTCTACTATTAAGGTCTTAACTCCTTTAGTTGATCAATCACAGTAGGATTTGGTAAAGATTGATAGTAAATAAAATGCAATATAATAAAACAAACCCAGAAAAAATATTTAACTTATAATGCAAACAAACAAACTGACAAAATCCATCTAGTAAAACTTTTTTTAATGGCTGATCTTTCTTAGTGTGGTCCATCTGATTAGAGAACTT
Organism: Maratus speciosus; assembly: GCA_963932465.1. Classification (NCBI taxonomy): domain Eukaryota; kingdom Metazoa; phylum Arthropoda; class Arachnida; order Araneae; family Salticidae; genus Maratus; species Maratus speciosus. The sequence continues at coordinate 677,892,228 of OZ010786.1, forward strand.
TCACCCATAATTCTATAACTAAGCAATGTAGAATGATACGCAATAAACTAAAACCTCCCCAAACATTGTCTAATCAACAAAGCAAGTATTATCAATATCCGCCATCTAGAACTTTTTTAAAAGTCTAATCTTTCATAATCGGTTTCACATTATTATGGGACTTTCCGCCATTACTTTATGACTAAGCAACGTCGAACAATATGCAAAATACTAAAACCATGTCTGAATAGGTATCTGACTAACAATTGAATTCCTATCAAAATCCGTTCCGTAGATCTTTTTAAAAATGCTAAACATTCATAATCGGGTTCAACTGATTATAGAACTTCCCACCACATCTCTATTATTAAGCAATACAGAAGGGTATAGTATATATTAAAACCCTACCTGAAAAATTATCTAACAGTGAAAATTCTATCGAAATGAATTCGGCTGAATCTTTTAAAAAGGCGTGATCATGATCGGTTTCGTCTGATTATATAACTTTAAAACATAATTCTATGTATAAGCAACGTAAAATGATATGTTATGTGCTAAAATCTTTCCTAAAAAATTATCTAACTATCATTTCGATTCTCATCAAGATCCATTCAGGTGAGCTCAAGTTATGTGCAGCCGGGATGAAATTCCCATTTCCATTTTACTCTCGTATATATAGTACACGCAGAAGTAGATAGATAGATAAGAATATTGTTTCTTAAAATTTATGAAACTGCAAGTTATTTCTCGTTGTCTCTGCTAAATAATTTTAAAGACTTTTCAATCGGCCAGTATTGAGATTTACGATTATGTCTACAACAGATAGATTTCATTTTGTATCAAAACATTCTCGGTAAAATGAGCCAATTTGGTGTGGGCTCCGATATTATAATTATAAAGTACTTTTTTTTTCAAAATCGCCATTTAAACTACGCACACGAAATTTTAAGTATCTCTTAGCACTGCTGTAAACATTTCCATTTTTTAATCAGCGAAAAATGAAGTTATAACTTAATTTTACTTAATAATAAAAAATACTTTCAGTTTCAAAAAATAGTGAATTAAAATTTTTGGTACTACTTAGTTATCCCGTCGTCCAAAAATCTACCGCCAAATGGTTGATCGTAAATGTCACATTCACTTGACTTTAAGCAAATTACGCGTGTTTACGTCATCAAATGATTTTTATTTCGACGTTTTATTTGTATTTTTATTAATGTTATACTAATTTATTTGTTCTTTCGTATTTAAAATAAAAATTCTGCCAATTTGTTTAATTTGGCTTGTGGTTTGGCGATTTAAATAATTTGTCGACGGGATAACTAAGTAGTACCAAATTTTTTGCAGCGTTACGATTAAATAATAATTAAAGCCAAAAGAAATTCGCGTGCAATAAATAGCAAGCTACGTTTGGCACAGTTTGCAATTAAATTTGCTGCTTTTCCACTATAGGTGCCTTGGCGTTTTTTTAAACAGCTTGGCGCAATTCGGACATCAGAAAGTGATATTTTTTGCCAGTTTATACAACTGGCAACAGTTAAGAAAACAAACTTGATGAAATTTTTTGTTTGTTTATATATGTATATTATTAATGTTTTTTTTATATAGAAATTACTCTGTTTCTATATAAAATTAGATAAATAGCATCTTTATGTTAAATAAATTGTATAAACATAAAAAAATGATTGTGTATATGAAATGAAACAGCGAATAGTTGCCAGAAACTATGTTTCCAAATTTCCTTCACCGCCAAGGCTATTTTTTCTATTTCGTCAAGATTCCTATACTGAAAAAGCACCAAAAAATCTTTGCACGTTTAGGATTGAAATAAATAGCGCAATCGCATACATTTTGGTATGGTGTTGGTATAACGTAAAGTAACAAAAGGTCCCCCAATAAACTTTCCTTCAAATTACGCCATATCTCTGTTAATTCGGGTATAGAATAGGTCCGCCTTAAAAACACACAATCAATTTAAACCTTTTCCTAAGTTAATTGAGTGCCAAACCACGCCCGGTAACATACGCCAATTGTCTGTAGACTCAAGTATGTAACTTATCGGTACCAAATATGTCAATTGTCTGTGGACAAGATTACGTAATTTATGTCCTTAATTAATGCATACTTTACAAACTACATCTACTTTGAAATTTTCCTGATTTTAAGACCAATGGGTACTGTTAGATGTTAAAAAGCTTGGCGCAATTCGGGCTTCAGAAAGTGAGATTTGTGGCCAAATGATATGAACAGCTATGAAAAAAAAAATGAACTTTAAGCTTCTTAAAATATGTATTCCTATATATAAACTTTTTATATATGAATATTCATATTTTTGTTATTTATATACAATTTACTTCTGTTTTTATATAAAAAAAGAAATTAATGTTTTCTTTATACTAAATAAATTATATAATTACTGAACAGAAAATATGCATAAAAAATTTCCTTCTCTCGCCAAGCCCATTTCTTCCACCTCGCAAAGGGCCCTATATTGGAAAATTACAGAATTTACCCCATTGCTCTATGACTAAACAATGTCGAACAATATATTATATACTAAAACTATCGCTGAAAAATTGCCAAACTAATAATTCAAATTCTATCAAAAACCGTTTATTATAACTTTTTAAAAAGGCTATTGTGATAATTGAGTTCACCAAATTACAGAATTTTCCCCAAAACGGTATGGCTGAGCAATGTAGAAGGACATGTTGTATACTGAAGCCTTCCCTGGAAAATTATCTAATTAACAGTCCAAGTTCCATCGAAATACATTCGGCAGAATCTTTTAAAAAGGCTAATTTTTCATTACCAGGTTCATCTCATTAAAGAACATAATTCAATACCAAGTAACGTTGAAAGACGTGTTATGCACTAAAACCTTCCCCGAAAAAATTACCTATTTAACAGTGTAAGTTCAGCAGAACTCGAGTTCTAAGCAGCCGGAATGAAATTTCCATTTGAATTATATATAGAGAGAAAGAAAATTAGATTTTCCCAAAAATCCAGTCGTCTACTTGAGAAATAACCAATATTGTGAACGTCGCTCAAGCCGATGCCACGCTCATGCATTTTTGGCTTAAAATTAAATCGTTTGGCGATAAAATGAAATCGTTAATTATCGTTAACATCTGATAACATAAAATTCATACAATACGTAACTCACAAGTACCGTCATTTTTATAATTACATCTGCTAGTTTCTTTTTCAAGTTGCAAGATGGATCAATTAAATAAAAATAAAAAGTAAACTTAAAAAAAATCAAAAATAAAAACACAATTGTCACCCAGATAATATCTTATCAAATTTTCTGATCCATTTTTCTTAACATGACGCAAGAGATAAATTGCCAAATACAGTTTAAAACTGCAATCTTAGACATTGAATAAATTTTTAAGCATTACGAACATTTCCTTTCATGTTTAAATTCGATATTTTCCTTTTATAATATTACCACTCGTCAAAACTGTTTTTCATTTTCTCCCTTTTTTTATTTTAAATAAAATTAGTAACAGTTTTTTTCTGAGATGTACAGCCATTTCAATTCATTTATCAACAAAATTCATCGCCAATAAAATAATGGTAACCCTTTTGCCCAAAATAACAGAACTTTCAGTCATAATTCTATAACTAATCTACGTAGAACGATGTGCTATAGTTAAAAACCTTCCCTGAAACGATTCCTATCTAACGGTATAAGTTCCGTCAAAATCCATGCAGTAAAACTCGAAATATAGATGTTCGGGACGAAATTTCCGTTTGGATTTTATATATATAACTAGCAGGCTGAGCCCGCTGCGCTGGACCATTTTTCAAATAAACCTTCAATCAAACGAAATGCAAAATCCGACCCTGTCTTTTAAATTAATATGGACCTTCACCTGGAAGATCCTTCCGCATTTTCTGAATACGCATCGGACGCAATTGCGCTATTATATTAACTGATGCGTTAGACGAAATACGGGCAATTCAGAAGCAACTCTTTAGTACATCGTGTAGAGTTTGGGAGAGAAATGCGGCCATTACGATCATATCACCACACTACTAAAAAAGAGAGAATTACAATGACTGCAGAGATTGACCATTTAACTTAAAGAATGTTCGGGTTATTCACTTTCGTTTGTTAGGTCTTTTACTCCGGGCTTCTCAGCTTGGTACTTTGTACTGATCTGATAACATAAATACAATCTCTCTCTACGTTACATTATATTTTGTAATATACGTCTTCTTTTGGCAGGTTTTCTCTACAGTTTCTTATCTTCGATTTCCAGTAGAGTAAATACAATCAAAACAGTATTTATCTTTTATATTTTAAATTATGTGAATCATGTAAAAGTGGATATTTAAAGCGGAATTGTGTGAATAAAATTAAAATAATGTCATTTTAACTGCCGTTTCTTTTTACATACCAGTTTTAATCATGCAACCATTAACCTAGGAAAATAACCTCGATAACTAATTAAAATAGAAAACTAAACCTCTAGTTTTCATTCAATAAAATCTTCTCAATCATCCATAATCGGATCCACAACCAAGTTTGATGTGAAACGTTAGAAATGTTCGTAACGGTATGGCTAAAAATGTACCAGAGTTAGCTACAAAACAGGGTTAATTATGCTCCAAATTACATTCCAATAAATAATGTCAAATTGCAGTTGATTGATTTTTAGATCTTTCACTATCAAAACTCTTTGCAAAGATAAGTAAAGTTAGTTATGCAAAATTTTTAGTAGAGATCTTTTCGGCAAACCGAAGATTTTTTTCGCATTTCTCTAATGAACGCAATAAGACGGAGAAATAAGTATGCTTTTATTTTCAAGAAGTCATTATTCATCAGTTTGTTGCCTAAATAAAACTAAAAACGTTAATTTGTGACTATGATCAGCTGCTCGGGCTGTGATCAGCCAAATTTTCTTTATAATGATTGAAATTTCATTTGAATCTGAGGTACTTTTTTTAAACCTAGAGTAAATGAACAAATACTGTTCCATTGCCCACCTTTGGCATTTGAAATTTTTTTATTTATTTATTATTTATTTTTTTTTTGTACATTCAAAGTAATGCTTTTTTAGTGATAGTAAAATAAACCCAAAATTTGTCACTACGATCAGCTGCTCGGGCTGTGCATCAGCCAAAATTTTATAATGATTGAAATTTTAATTGTATTTGAGGTACTTTTTAAAAAAAACCTAGGCTAAATGAACAAATATTGTTCCATTGGCCACCTTTGGCATTTGAAAAACCCTTTTTGTACATTCAAATTAATGCTTTTTTAATGATAGTAAAATAACTGCACATGAAAAATATCTATTAGTAAATCTTCTTTTGTCCGTTTGTTCCATGCTAAAAAAACATAAATTTACTAATCGCTAATTACTAAAAGTACAAATTTCGCGTAATCTTCTGAAATCGGATTTATCGCCCACGGTTCCTTTCAAATGTAAACGAATCTTCTAACACTATACAGTAAATTTGCCAACTGTAAGGTGGCTGATTATGGAAGATTCATCCAATATCTTTTTATAACATTTCTAAAAGAAGAGAAGATATGAAAAAAAAAATAAATGACGAATGGAATGGAATATCGAAAAGTGATTTCAGAAAGCAATTTTTCTTGCAAAATCTCTTTTTTCATGATAGAAATAACGCATAATTGCTTACATTTTCTTAAGAATAATCTTTACTACCTAACACTGCAAGCATTGAATGTTTGTATAAGGGAAATTGGCGATATGTTTTTTATTAAAAAAAGAATGGAGAATATTAGCTAATCTGGCTTCGAGGTTATAAAAGTCACAAATTTGGGGAAAAAAACCAACATGATTTCGCAATAAAGTATGATGAAAAATTTTTTAAATGTCTAAAATTAAATTATTTTACAGTATGTATGTGCGTGTGTGGGAGACATTTATACTAAAATTAAAATATCTGACTACATTTTTAAAATATTAATTGCTATTTATATATTGTACATTTGAATTTTAAAAAATACTCCAAAAATGCTTTCGTACACTAGCAAAGTCACCTTTATTGCAAACATCGCTTGAACCCAATTCACGCTTACATCTTTTTGGCTTAAAATTAAATTGTTTGGCGACAAAAGTGAACTAAAAAATCACTAATAAACATATAATACACTGCAAATAGAAGCGTCTTAAATTTAGACACATATGTGACTGAAAAAGAATTTTAGACACTTAAGTGTCTTAATCTGAAAATTAAGACACTATAGATGTCTTAATTTAAGATACATAAGCGTCTTACTATGACCATGGTGTAAACGAACTGAGAATAATGTCTAAAATATCCGCAAACGTCTTATTTTAAGACACTTCATTGCTTTAAACGTGTCTTAATTTAAGATGTTTTGATTCTTCCGACGCAATAACCACCAGGGGGCACTAGCACTCCCAGTTGCGCATGCGTTTTAGATGTCTTCGTTCGAAGTGGTATACGTTGTAATTCAAACAAAGTTTGTTTTTATGTACGCGTGTATTTTAATTCGTTTTTTGCGAAATGTGAAGTACTGTGATTTTAATTCGTATTAACTTGGAGTATTTATTTATTGAATACATACATCTGACGTGTGTGCTCGACATCAAATGTCTCTTAGAAGCTGTCGTCGATACAAGGGCGGGATAGACACAGAACAGAAGTAGACGGCGGTTGAAGATTACACCCGGAAATTCTACAAAGCGTGTGCAATGGGCTTAGTGTTAACTCGTATCAATTTATATCAATAATATTGTGTTATTCATCTTCGTCCTGTCGAAACTGGCAAAAAAAAGAAACTTTTGTCTGGCGGGTCCTGTTTTTAGGATGAAACATCTCATCCTTTAAATATGGCTAGTCGGATGTATTATGGGATTACCTTTTAAACTGATGAAAGTCTTTCTCCCTCACTGTGGTTGTGGTAGTTTTTAAAATTCCAAATCGAGGAATATTTCTTACCCCTTGCAGCAACTCAAGTAAGTTTCTTTATAGTAGTAAAATTAGTGTATTTTATGATTTTATTTATTGTACTAAACAAAATCCTGCATGAAATTTAATTAGTTTTGAATCTGTTCGCAAAAAACCCCACTAATTCTAGAAGTATATATTTTTAAACTTATGACGTTCTTTTTTATTACGAATTATATATTCAATGTCAGTTCTTAGTTTCAAATGGATAATTTTTATCTCGCAGTAAATCACGGCCACAAGGAAGTAAAGAAAAAAAAAACTTTGAAAGTTGACCTAATGCTTTCTTACTTCCTGGTATAAAACCGCAGATTAAAAAAAGATAAATAAAGTAAATGAGACTGGTCTATTATATGAACCTGCCTGTAAAAATACATATGTATTTGATTTGCAATCAACTCTAATACTGATTTTTTTATTATTTTTAATAAAAAAGTAATTTGAAATTTATAATGGGAAAAAGTAAAAACCTCTAACTAGATTTCGTATTTAAAATTGTGGTAACTTTATTTATATGCACTTATACGAAAAATACAAAAATGACAGGTGTTACTGTATATATTTAAGACGAAAGAAGTTTGGAAATCATAAGTTATTTTTTCCTCATGTTTTTAATATAGAATATGTACTTATTTGTTTTTATTGATAGTTGAATAGCTTTTGTGAGTACCCTCTGATCTACATAAAAACTTGTCCATGTGGAAATATAAATTTTTTAAAAACATAATTTTTAAATAAGTATTTTCATTTTTTTGAGGGGGGGGGAGGGGGGGATTTTGCATGAATTTTTGTAAAGCTGATATCTTAAATCTTGCACTGATTATAATGAAAGTTTTGAACTTTTAGAGTAGGACAAGTTTAAAAACGCAAATATATTTAACAAAATACCAAAGTCATTTTTTCCCCAATGTTATTAAAGTAGAATATTTATTTATTTATTTTCATTATTCATAGTTAAATGGCTGTTGTGATTATCAAGTGATGTATATGTAAAATTGCCTATGTGGCAATATATTTTTTTATATTTTAATTTTTTTGGGGGGGTGGGGGGTGGGATTTTTGCAATTTTCGTACATCTGATATTTTAAATCTTTTTCCACATTCAACCGAGTATAATAAATATTTTGAACTTTTAGAGTAGGACAAGATTATAAAATATATATATATATTTATCTATGTACCTTAAAAGCCCTTAATAGCGAACACTTCGGGACCGCGGAATTTGTCCGATAACTGGAGATGTCTACTTTTTTGAGGTAAAAATATACAAATATGTATGTCTGCTGATTAAAAAAGTATTCGTTAAATAGAGGTGTTCGCTATTCGAGAATCTCCATTAACCTCCACAACAAATACTCCCGAATACCGGACATCTCAATTTAGACAACTATAATGCAGGGTTGCGTTTTTTGCAAAAGTACTTCTTGATTAAAGGAAGGGCAAACTGGGAAGTGCCCCGTCCCCCTACGACTGTAGTGCCCCCAAATTTGATGTGCAATATTTGTAAAGCTTATATTTTAAATCTGTTTCGAAATTGTACTGATTATAATCAATATTTTGAACTTTTAAAGTAAAATAAGGTTAAAAACAAAATAAATTTTAAAAAATCTAATATTTAGATAAATATTTTTTGTTTTTTAATCTTGTTCTACTCCTGAAGTTCAAGATATTGATTATAATCAGTACAATGTCGTAAAAGATTTAAATTATCAACGTAACGAAAATTGTATACCAAAACTGAGAGCACCAAAAAAATCAGGCTGTATTGGGGGGGGGGGGGCAGGACCACAGCCAAATATTTTTCCAGGATTCAACGTGGTCAAACATGGCTACGTATGATGCTTACAAAAAAATGGATGCGATTCAGACGTTTGAAGTGTCTGAAATTCAGACGCAAAAAGTGTCTGAAAAAATTCAGACATTTTAAAATGTCTGAAAATTGAACACTCCATTTCAGACACTTAAGTGTCTGAATTTCAGACATTTTAATTTAGAGTGTATGTAAATCATAAGTACCATCATTTTTACAATTACATCTGCTAGTTTCGTCTGTAAGTCACATGATGGAAGAATTAGAAATAAAAAAGAACAAATCAAAAACAAAAGTGTTAATACCAAGGAAGGTCTCCTTAAAGAGCATACTCAAATTATTTTGAAAAGAAAAATGCTTTTAAAACTACTCATATGTGTAGTAAAACACCAGTCAAATTTGGCGACGGAATCCCAGTAAAAACTGAAAATAATCTATATATATTTGAGCATTTGGCGCAAAAAAGACGCTATTTGGCTAGCCAACACATTTCCATCCCAAATGCATTTGTAAATTGCTTGTTAATAAGTGTTTAAATGCCTAAAACTCAGTGAATTTAAACTTAAACGAAGGATTAGTGTATTTTTTTTTTAATCTTTAAGCGTATATAATATATACAAATTGCGTGTTGCAGTAGTTATTTAATTTTACATGGCTTCACCGACTGGAAATGTTTTAAGGGTACTATTTGATTATTCATTCAACCAATTTCGCCAAATTATATAAATTGCCAAACGCTTCGCCAAATTATATAAATTGCCAAACTGCTCGCCAAATTATACAAATTGACAAAATTTTTATTTTAAACAACGAAAGAATAAATAAATTTGTAAACATTAGTAAAATTACAAATAGAAGTGAAATTAAAAATCACTTGATGGCGCAACAAACACGTGTACCGTGTTTAATGTCAAGTGAATGTAAAATTTACGATCAGCTATTATTAGCATTTATCTTATAGTTTGGCGATAGTAATTTTTTCGACGGGATAATCAAGTAGTGCCGTTTTAAATTTGTTTTTAAAGTAGCTGGCTAATTAAAAATGCTACCATTAAACATTTTATATTAAATACTTGTTTCCATGGCAACAATAACCTTAATTTCTTGTTTGTGACACTAACGATATCGAAGTCAAATTGCCAATGTTCCGAATCGGACATTAATTTTGAATTTGGAAAAAATTTAATAAACTGAAATTTTGTTTAAAACCGTATAATTACGATAATAAAAATTTAATATATACACATATAAAGGTATATGACAAAACTGTAGTAATAAAAATGTATTTCTTACGTTAAACTTAATGTAACTATTTCGTATGAAGAGTAGAAAAAGTTTTACTTAAAAATTATTTATCATAAAAAAAAGTATCATTTCAAAATTTTATTGTGCCGCCAACCAGCATTAAATTGCAAAAAAAAATTAATTTTCGTTATTTTTTTACAAACGCTAAATCGAGGTTCTGCGGATTCTTTTTTTATAAACACTAGGGGGCTCGGCCCCCTACGAGCTACGCTCGCCAACCCCCGTCCAGAAACCGCAGACTCTAAATGCACGCTAATTTGATCGGCTTTAAAAATATTTCGAAAGATTGAATTACAATTTAAAAAACAGTGGCGATCTCCCTATAAATGAATTTCTATTCATTTCTCTTTGATTGGGGAATTTTAACGCAAAATCCGCTGCGTTACTACTTGATTATCCCGTCGACCCATTTCGCCAAATTATATAAATCGCCAAACCACTCGCCAAATTATACAAATTGACATAATTTTTATTTTAAATAACGAAAGAACAAATAAATTAGTACAACATTAATAAAAATACAAATAAAACGTCGAAATAAAAATAACTTGATGACGTAGACACGTGTAACAACATTTCAAAATAAGCTAATATAAAAGGAATTAAGTAGAGTCTTTGTATCCTGGTATTTTTTAACAAAGCGAAAAGAAAGTTCTTTTAAATGAGACATTTTAAATTAATCGTTTTTAATCTGACGTAATTTTTACCAAGCTATTCTTTCTCTATTAAATATTCACGTGAAAATACCAGTTGAAAAGTATCCTCTCAAAATATCAAATAAATGTCTAGCGCAATTTTTAAATTTAAACCGTTTTGCAATATTATTTTGCGTTCATTTTATGTAATAACTGTAATGTGACGTAAATATGACGTAATTTCTCCTATTTAATACTTCTAAGGCATGTTAATAAATTTATTATTTTACAAATTCCTTTCTCTCTTAAAATTCACGTGTAATTATAGTTTTTATGACTTAATTTTTAATAAGTTCCTGCTTTTTGCACATAATTATTTAATTCTAATTCCAAATGGTTTTTTTCTGTTTATAATAGTCACGTGTAAATAAATTTTTAATTTATTTACACGTATAAATATTTTTTTTTTTGAAGCAAACATTATTGCTTCCTCTGTTTATACAGTTGGCAACAGTTTAAATTAATATCACTTTCTAAAATCTGTAAAAAATATCTCTAGAAATGCTGAAAATTTGAATTTAAAATAGAAATAAAACCTCAAAAAATGAGTCAAAATAAAAAAATTAATGCAATCTGCACTCCGGCAAATTCTAACGCATAAAATGATCTAAAAATGATTACACTGCCATGTACAGTTTTTGCTGCTATAAAACTTTTTTAGTGGAACGATTTTGTCCAACTTTAGCATTAAATATCTCTTAAAATAATTCTTCGATTTGAAAACTGTCTGCTTCAGCGTGTTTATCAAACATTTCTGTATAAAACCACCGATTTTTATATTTTTGTATGCATTATTTTTCTTAATATTAACGAAGAAAGACCTCCAGTCACAGAAAATTCAAAACCGGCGGCGGCGGCGGCGGTGGCGGTGACAGCGGTAGTTACTTTTTTTTAGAATAGAGAGATATTATATGTCACGAGAAGAATATTCTATATATTCCTCATGAGAAGAATATTATATAATTTTTTCAAATATTTCTGAGCATGCACTTATCGAAACTTCGTTGATATCATCCTATCAATTTTCAGATGCATTTTTCTTAACCTGACGCAAAAGATAAAGAGCCAAATCTTATTTCAATTGCAATATTTTAACTGAGTAATTTTTTAAGCACTAGGGGGCTCGGCCCCCTACGAGCTACGCTCGCCAACCCCCCGTTCAGACACTGCAGTCTCTAAAAGCACGCTAATTTGATCGGCTTTAATTGAATTTTTTTGGAAGATTGAATTATAATAAAAAAAAACAAAGGCGATCGCCCTATAAACGGGTTTCTATTCATTTCTCTTTGATTGGGGAATTTTACGGAAAAATCAGCTGCTGTTAAAAGATACAATGGCATTTCAAAATCATCTAATATAAAATGAATTAAGTAAACAGAGTCTTTGTCTCCCGGTATTTTTTAACAAAGCGAAAAGAAAGTCCTTTTAAATAAAACATTTTAAATATATCGTTTTTAATCTGACGTAATTTTCACCAAACTTTTCTTTCCCTTTTTAATATTCACGTGAAAATGCTTTTATTAGAAATGAAATATTATTTGCGCTGTCAAAAAAAAAAAAATAGTTGAAAAGTTCATCTCAAAATATCAAGTAAATATCTCGCGCTATTTTTAAATTTAAACTACTATTTTGCAATATTATTTTTTGTTCATTTTACGTAATAAGTGTAATGTGACGTAAATGTGATGTAATTTCTCCTATTTAAGACTTCTAACGCATGTTAATGAATTTATTACTTTACAATATCCTTTCTCTGTTAAAATTCACGTGTAATTATAGATGAAGTAATTTTCAATAAGTTCCTGCTTTTTATACGTAATTATTTAATTCTAATTTGAAAGTTTTTCTTTTCTGTTTATAATAGTCACGCGTAAATAAATTTTTAATTTGAAGCAAACATTATTGTTTCCGTTGTTTATACAGTTTGGCAACAGGTTAAATTAGTACAATTTTCTGAAATAAGTAAAAAAATATCTCTCGAAATGCTGAAAATTTGAATTTAAAATAGAAATGAAACCTCGAAAAATGAGTCAAATTAAAAAAATAAATTATTTCTGCACACCGGGAAATTATAACGTATAAAATGATCTAAAAAGTATTAAATTCCGATGTATAGTTTTTGCTCCTATAAAACTTTTTTAATGGAACGATTTTGTCCAACTTTAGCATTAAATATCTCTTAAAATAATTCTTCGATTTGAAAACTGTCTACATCAGCGTGTTTATCAAACATTTCTGTATAATACTACCAATTTTCATATTTTTGTATGCATTATTTTTCTTAATATTAACGAAGAAAGACCTCCGGTCACAAAAAATTCAAAACCGGCGGCGGCGGCGGCGGCGGCGGCGGCGGCGGCGGTGACAGCGGGAGTTACTTTTTTTTAGAATAGAGAGATTACGAACATTACTTTTCATGTTTAAATTAAATATTTTCGTTTTTTAATATTATCACTCATTAAAACGAATTTTTGTCTTCTTTTTTTCTTCCTTCTTTTTTTTAAAATTAAAATTAGTAACAATTTTTTCATTTATGTTTCGAGGTGTAATAGCTGTTTCAATTTTTTTCTATCAAGGATAAATTTCGCCAAGAAATAAAATGGTAAACCTTATCGTCCAAAATAACAGAACTTTTCGTCATAATTCTATAACTAATATAGGTAGAATGATGTGTTATAGCTTAAAACCTTCCCAGAAACGATACCTATCTAACGGTATAAGTTCCGTAAAAATCCATGCAGTAGAACTTGAAATCTAGGCGTTCGGAACGAAATTTCCGTTTGGATTTTATATATATAACTAGCAGGCTATGCCCGCTGCGCTGGTCAATATTTCCAAATGAACCTTGGATTAAACTAAATGGTGAATTTGAACTTGTATTTTAAACAATATTGATCTTCAGCTTGACCTTGCACATTACTGAAAACGGTGCGAACGCCATTGCGATATAATGTTATCTTAGGCGTTGGACAAAATTTAGCAATTAAGAAGTAATTGTTTTAGTTGATTATAAACAGCGCACTTATGGTCGGGTAATGAGACCGTTATGACAACAGGAATTAATACCTCTGTAACTAATCAACATATAATGAAATCGTATATACTAACACCATTCCTAAAAGTCATGCAACAGGGCCACTTGTAACAAAATATGTTCTGTAGATTTTTTAAAAAAGGCTAAACTTTCATAATCAGGTTCACTTAATTTTTGAAATTTTACTGTTGCTCTATAACTAAGTACCCTTGAACAATATGTATACACTAAAACCTTTCCAAAATTATTACCTAACTAATTGTGGTATATCCTACGAAAGTATTATAAACAATCGGAATGAAATACAAATTTCCGTTGTAAATATATAGTAGATGATGATGATGCGATTTTGTGTAATAGAATTCATAGTAAAGTTTTCGCTTCAAACATAAACGATGCTTTCAACATTAAAGCTAATACACCAATATGTGAAGTATCCGATTACGGAAGGTTAACTTGAATTCTCATGAGCAACTACTCAAAGAAAAGTGAATATGTGGCTTTTGTGATACTTTTATGTCAGCCGGGCGCAGGTAATAAATCAATAAAAATTGTTTTCATAGCATATTCTTATTTTATTATTTTCATTTAAAACACAAACCTTTCACTCATTTAATTTAAAATGCATGCCTTATACTAATTTCATTTAAAAAACTGAAAAGATAAACAATAACAAAAAATAATGCCATAATTAAAAGCAAAAAAATATTTTTAATTTACATACGCAAAATGTAACTACTGCTACTGGGAATTTTAAAAATGCTATCAGCGAGATGTGCGCACGGTTGTTATAAATGTACCCATTTTTTCTTCTTATCGAGGAGCAATTTATAAATCGCACAACATTATTCCAATTCCAATTTCTTTCAATGAGGAACCTATGACCGGAAAAAATGGAAAAAAGACTCTTGTAGATTCTTCGGATGACGGCATCTGACGCCATAAACCGAGTTTATATATATGAAAATAATTTTTAAGTCGTTACAAACATTGCTTTCATACTTAAATATTTTCATTGGTACTACTTGTTATCCCGTCGACCAATTTCGCCAAATTATATAAATCGCCAAACCATTCGCCAAATTATATAATTTGACATAATCTTTATTTTAAATAACGAAATAACAAATAAATTAGTATAACATTAATAAAAATACAAATAAAACGTCGAAATTAAAATCACTTGATGACGTAAACACGTGTAGTTTGTTTAAATTCAAGTTAATTTGATATTTACGATCAACCATTATTGGCATTTAATCTTATCGTTTGACGATAGATTTTTGGTCGACGGAATATCTAAGTAGTACCTTTTCCATTTTTGATTTATAACGCTAAATTCTCAGTAAATTTTTCCCTTTTATTTTACATAAAATCACTATTTTTTAAAAAAATTAAGATGCTTGCATTTTTATTTCAAACTCATAGAGCCGTTTTTATTTTTTAGCCAAAAGGGTTGATTTGAATTTTTTCCGTTGCTAGAGTAACGGATGTAATGATAGATATTTTGAGGTTTAGATGCCAAAGACACCGCCAAATTAGAAAAATATGAAATGTGTCATGAACTGTTGGACTTATAAAAATTTATTTGGTAGCATTCGATTCAGCATACAAAACTACATTAAAATATGCTATCATTTGACGCATAATTTTGATATTCGATTTTTTTCCCCTCCCCGTGCAAAAACCATTAGTGGTGACACTTTAGAAAATCCTTTCTTAGCAGAAGTTTATGTCATAAGAAGTATTTTTACCACGATTTTCAAGATTTTAGGTTCAGTAGTTTGCGCTGTGCGTTAATTAGTCCCCCAATCCAGACTTTATTTTATATACTATATTAGATCTGCGATTTTGCGGTGAATCGATGATCGAAAATTAGTACAATATCATTTGAAATATTACATAACAGAGGAGAAAGTACGAAGAAAGACGAAGAAGAAATGACGAATTACAAAAGACTTGTAATTTTTTTTTTCAAAATGTTGAATTTTTCCATAGTAATAACGTATTAAAACATAAATTTCCTTAAAAATTATCTTTATTTCCTAGATTTCGAATCTGTGAATTTTCCTATAAATGAAATTGGCGATATGACTTGAGAAAATAGATAATATTTGCTTAAATAAAATGGGTAATATTCGTTGATCTGAGTTCGAGTTTATAAATATCACATGCTTTCGGAATTACGGCGAAAAACATTTTAAAAAGTATGAAATTACTTTACAATATGTATGTGTGGCAGAAATTCACACTGAAATTTAAGTATTCGATTCCATTTTTAAAATATTAACTGATATCTATATAAGTTACAATTGAATATGAAAATGTACTCAAAAAATGATCTCTTTCACCTAAAAAAACACCATTTGTGAGAACATCCTCAAGCTAATGTCACGCTTATGCATTTTTGGCTTAAAATCATATTGTTTGGCGACAAAAGAAAAATAAAAAATTGTAAAGAAACAAATAGTAATTACACATGTGACTCACAATTACATCTGCTTGTTTCTTCTATAAGTCACGTGATGGGACAATTAGATATAAAAAAAAAAAGAAAAGAACAGAACAGAAAGAAAATGTCGTTAAAATTTCATCTAATCAAATTTTCAGATTCGTTTCCATATCTAACGCAAGCGATAAAGAGCCAAATATTACGTATCAAGTGTAATATTTCTTATTAAATTAATTTTTAAGCATTACAAATATTTCTTTCAGGTTTTGATTAAATGTTTCCGTTTTTTAATATTATCACTCATTAAAACGGATTTTCTTCTTCTTTTTTTCTTTTTTTTTTCATTTAAATAAAATTAGTAACAGATTTTCTTTTATTTTTCGAGGTTTAATAGCCGTTTCAATTTTTTTTATCAACGATGAATTTTGCCAAGAAATAAAATGGTAACCTTATCGCCCAAAATAACAAAATTTTCCGTCATAATTCTAAAACTAATATAGGTAGAATAATGTGTTATAGATTAAAACCTTCCTTGAAACAATACCTATCTAACGGTATAGGTTCCGTAAAAATCCATGCAGTAGAACTCGAAATCTAGGCGTTCGGAACGAAATTTCCGTTTGGATTTTATATATATAATAGATAATAGAATAGATAATAGATTTTATATATATATAATAGAACAGATAATAGATTATGTGTTATGAACTATCTCAAAGTTTAAAACAGATCGCATTGTTAGATTTCCTAATTTTAACAATATCGCGTTATGTTAGTTCCACATTCCACCACCAGGGAGCGCACTCTATTCTTAACGAAAGCGTATCGGAACAAAACTCCTTCATGCAACCTTTCCGTAGATACATGAATCGGGAGGGTGGCGGTCTTAACCAATAATTTAAGATAATTGCTGAAATTACTACGAACAATATTTTAAAGGGGCTCTACGCGGGCATCTAATAGAGATAGAGGAAATCGGAAGACGTCAAAATAATCGCGGGGAAAAGTTTGCTTGAGTGCGTCGGAGCTACTTTTGGCGCGAGATCTAAGCTCTACGACCAATAGGAGCCCAGATATTTAAGGAAATATGAAGTAACAAAGTCCAAAATAATAGAATTTTCCGTAATAATTCTTAACTAATCTAGGTAGAATGATGTGTTATAGCTTAAAACCTTCCCTGGAACGATACCTATCTAACGGTATAACTTCCGTAAAAATCCATGCGGTAGAACTCGAAATCTCGGCGTTCGGAACGAAATTTCCGTTTGGATTATATATATATAATAGATAGATCGTTAAATGCTCGTCGTAGAACGAATTCTAAAAAATCGAAAGACTAAACAAAGCGGGAAAAGATCTAAAGATGATTGATCTAAGTAACGAAGTACATAGAATTGTTAGGAATATAAACATGAAAATTGCCACGGCTGTATTTATCATGACGTAAATTCTTGCAATAGAACAATTTCTAAAAATGTCGCTATATAAAAAACTGCAGAAACAAAAAACTTTCGAAAATTTTCTATTTCTGTGTTACTGCTGAGCCCAAAAACTTGAAATTTTGCTTCGGGTTAGTTTTAAAATATAAAATTGTCTCTATGAATGGTTTCTAAAAAGTTTAAAATTTAAAAAGATAAAATGAACGGAAAGCGATCTCATTTACCATTAATTTGGAATTATTAGGTATAGCAACTTTAAATATTTCATAATGCTGCATTTCCTCCACAAAACATGCAATTTAAACGCAACAAAACTGATGGATACCCACCTAGCATTGAATAAATTGTGTAAATATTGAATAAAGACCTGTATGAAACAGTGAGTAGGTTGTCCGAAAGTACTTGTTAAAGTGTTTCTTCCTTAAGCTTTTCTCTCTCTCGCCGAGGCCACTAACAGAGGGAAGTGCCGTTTTAAATTTGAAATGAATTTTTTTTCTGATTCATTTTTCTAGACATTTTATCATAATGTCATAGTCTCAACTGCCATTAGTAGATATTTTATAATTAACTTATTCTGGTGAAATTTCATAATCGGGTTCATATTGGCGTATTTTAGTTTGCATGATTTGCTGAAAATATGTATGGATTTGTAAATTACTTCAAAAGACACTTTGACAGCTCAAAGGTTATGCAGACGATATATTCAGATATTGTGTCATACATTATTTTGCAATCATTACCGATTTCTTTTATTTAATACATGCTAAATACAGCTCAACTTGTGCAGAAAATGTTTGAAAACAAAACAATACAGTGTATGTAGTGGTCAACATACAGTCATCATTTAATTCCGATCGAGCATATCTAAAACACACTCTAACGACGCATTGCATGCCACTGTTGATGTGTTCGGCACTTTGATACTATATTAGATTTTGAAGAGAGAATTCCTTATCTCTTATCGACAACCTCACTGCATCCGTGGAAAACAGATATTGTACAATATTAACTATGCCGGGATAGCACACACCATATAAAGTACTGTCCATTCTTTTTAAACATCATATATTCGTCATTTAAAGTTACTCAAATTGGTACGGATCGTCTGTTTATGCTCTTGACATCATTTTATACAGTTAAAATTTCGATATAAGATAATTTAGTGTTTTATTTTCTATTTTACTTTTAATACATTGCGTACTTTCAATTTTATATCCATGCATTGCTAATTGCATGGTTTGCTTTCCCGATTTTTAAACAGTGTATACGAATTTATATGTAAGATTTTGTAATTCTACGATTCGTTTATTTTCATCATTTCAATTTATCGCAGTATATGGACAATTAAAGATAATATCTCATTTTCTTTGCTTCCGCATGCTATTATTAAATCTATGTTCTCAGCAATATCGCTCAGACTAATCCCTCTGAGGGAAGACCTAGTTGTAAAAAAAATAATATGATATTTGAGATATTAATACGATGAAATGACAAAAATATATCTCATTATATGGTTAAAAGATCCTTTCAATAAATAATAGAAAAAATATTTTATTTTTATTCCTGGTACCGGTTTTCAATTTTCCGGAGAACTTAATTTTTTAAGTCGACACTTCTCAAATAAATGTGTAACATAAAAAAAAAAAAAACGGCCCAGTCTATTAAAGATGTCTGGATTGATGCGGAAGTGTAAACTTTCATCAGTATGTTTATACAGAAATTTATGTGTTACTTAATGTATAATCATAAGTCGTACAGAATTTCTGTATTAAATTACTCAAAATTTTCCCATGGAATCGGGATGGAGGTTTGTCGTTACAGTAACCAGGAACTGAAAATAACAAATGCTTAATAATCCAAATAAGTCCCTTGAAATTTCCCTCCTATTCTGCGTTCCATCAAAGGGATGTAAAAGAAAGCAAAGTACTATTTTTATTACTATTATTTTGCAGTTGTACTATTCTCACACATCAAAAACTATTCTTGCTGAAAGATTTTGTTGTCAATGAGGTTTGTTATAGAAAGCAATTTTCTGATACAAGGCAGGATTTTGAAATTTTTTTAGTGTAAATAATCTACCATCCTGTCCTGAATTTTAGGTCATGTATTTGATATACATTTTCTTCATATAAAACTATATATTGATCTTTAATTTTTTATACATTCCCCATTAATATGGTAATGCTTTTGTATGTTATTTCAATCCTTCTCCTAAAAAAGAAAATTACAACTAGATTCAATAAGAACAATATGCTTATACAGTTTAAGCTTAATGTATTCAAATCAAAACTTTTCTTTTAAATTTACATATTAACAATAATATTTAATAATGAATTACAAATCATATCATAATACTAAGAACTGATTTTAAAACTTAACCCCCTGACTGCCGAGCAGAAGGGTAAAATTGTAATGTTGTTTTTCCGTATTTTATTAAAAAGTCTAAAAAAAGATGATTTGTCCAACATGACATAAAAAATTTAACTACGCATAGCAACAATAAGCCTTGAGAGTATTTATCATAACAAAACATCTTTGCATTATATTTGTAAAATTACATTAATTTAAATAATGCTTCTATTGCACTGAACCCTTTAGTTTAGTGAATGGCTATATCAGTTTGTTGCGGCTGGAAGGTGCTTCAACAAAATTTGTGTAATTATTGACAAACTTCAATCACACACAAAATGTTTCTCAGCGGTATGAACTAACAGATGCTTGATTAAATCACCCTTTTGAGAGGTTTTCTTGTTTCATATATCACACAAAAGACTTCTCACTACTGTGAATTAACAAATGTTTACTTAAATAGCTCTTATGAGAAAATCTCTTGTTGCATATCTCACACACAAAAGCTTTCTCACCAGTGTGAATTAACAGATGCATGCTTAAATTACTTTTATGAGAGAATTTCTTGTTGCACATCTCGCACATAAAAGATTTCTCGCCAGTATGAATTAACAGATGTCTGCTTAAATTGCTCTTTTGAGAGAATTTCTTGTCGCATATTTCACAAACAAAAGGTTTCTCATCAGTATGAATTAAAAGATGGCTGTTTAACACACTCTTTTGAGAGAATTTCTTGTTACATATCTCACATACAAAAGGTTTTTCACTAGCATGAATTACCAGATGCCTTCTTAAAGCACTCTTTTGGGAGAAATTCTTATGGCACATCTCACACACAAAAGGTTTCTCACCAGTATGAATTAACATATGCTTACTCAAATGGCTCTTTTGAGAGAATTTCTTATTACATATTTCACAAACAAAAGGTTTCTCACCAGTATGAATTATCAGATGTTTGGTTAAATTAGTTTTAATCAAGAATTTCTTGTTGCAGATATCACACACAAAATTGTTTTCTTGCTGTGAGCTAGAAGCTGTTTTTCCAAAAATGAGTTGTAAAGAAATATTTTGCTGCATATTTCAGACTTTAAGGATAGTTTTGAGTGATGTGATGTATATCTAACTTTATAGCTTTATGCATCTGCAATAAATAGAAATAAGTTAGTCTATCACTTTTTATGACTAATTGAAAAACAATGTAAGAAAAAATAAACTTAGCATGAAAAATTAAAATCAATGTAGACAATTGAATTGAAATAAAATTCTTACCGTAGTCTTAAAAACTATAATAGAAAATTAATTATCTGATGCTTAGAGAACTAAAAGTGCATCAAATGCATTTCTTAATTGTATAATGATTACACTTTAAATAAAATTATAAGCTACCGTCATAAAGCAAATAATTTATTATAAAGAAAATATTAAAAATTAAAAGTTATACATAAATATTATAAATAAAAAAATAAAGCAAATTTATGGATAAAATTCTATAATTTCATATCATCAATGGAAACAGTGATTATGTAACAAGAAATGAGGCAAAAAATAAATAAATTTTGTAGCAAAGGGAATGGCAATATACAAAAGTGTTTAGTCAGAATTCATCCATTTTTTTCAATCTGATATATATGATTATTAGGACAAGATTTTGCATTATTAATTGAAGTTATATTGCGCAGTAATAATTTAATCATTTATTAGCATTTTTACCATGTTTAAAGTGCTCCATAATTGATAATATATAAAACAAAATACATTTTCTTATGCAATTTCAAAATACAGCTCACTTGGAAATACATTCTGAGATCGGTCCATGCAGATTGGATGACGAAATACGTGAAGAGTATCATTGAACAGAGTTCCAGTTGAACTTCTTATAATAGAGTCTGCAGACATTATAATACAACTTATAACAGAGCATCAGGTGAATGGATTATGAATTTTAAAAAATGAATAAAGCAATTTTTGATGAATGAATAGAGGTTAGTAATATCTCAAGGTGGGAGAATGAACCTAATAAATTGTTGCCTTAGCTAAAGCTTTAGAAAATTTTAAATCGTCTGGAGGAAATGGACAATTTGGTCTACTAGGCCATCTCGATAATTCAACATTAGGACTTATAACAGGATATTTTCAAGATGAAAAGTAATTTTACATTGGTTGGCAACTAACTTTCCAACTATGAAAATTGATTGAGAAACAATTTTGAATCACTGATATTTTTTCCGACTGTCATGATTGGTAAATAATGGAAATTATTTTTTTTTTCGTGACATTCTCCAAATTTCCCTGTTATTTCAATATTTTTCAAGTCCATGGCCAGCTTGGTAAGAATTATGATGGAAGACTTATTAGGCCTCCATCACAGCACTGGCATTAGATACAAGCTTGAAATCAGATAGATACTTACATCTGAATTCTCATGTGGTTCATAGACTGTGGCAACAATTTAAAGTTACCTATTTGATAGGCAGAGAGTTAAGTCAATATCAGCAAAGAGAAATTCGAGTTCTGAGAGAAAAACTGACCAATAATTGCACATAAACGAATTGGTATAGCTTATCTGGGGACTTTCCTTGCTGCAGTCGCTGGTATAATGGTATCTTAATCCAACTACAGTAGGCCCGGGTTTTAAATAGATTTTTAAAAATATATCGAATTAAAGCTAATATGGATCATCAGATTTACCTATTTCGTCTTCTGAAAAATTCCAGAATCCCAATTTAAATTGATGCATCTACTCCATGTATGGCAATTAAAAAATAAATGTACTGAAAATGTGTGCTAAATTGTATTTAGTATTATAGCGGAATTTAATGTGCTACGATTTATTCATTCTGCTATTTCGATCCACATTCTTGTATTTATCACAAGTGTGACAATCCGAGATTTAATAAATTTAACAGGATCCTATTTAAACAAATGCCACGAATTCCAATGTTTTTCAGCCAATTTGACTGATTTAATTAGAATGAAATTTAAAAAAGAAGCCCAAAGTTTTGAGTGTTTTCCAGCTGATCTGTCTGATTTAAGAAGGATCCGATTTAAAAACCGTCTGATTTAAGTAAAAATTTGAAAGAAATTTTTTTTTTTATTTTGTTCTGTTTTTAAAGGGAATGTTTTTCAGTAATTGACTAAGTACTCATGGTCGAAATTCGAAAAGGAAAAGTAAAATTTAATACTTATGATTCAATTTCATTCAATGATGAGAAATTGATTTTTCACATGTTTGGGTAATACCTGATTTTTTTTTCATTTTCTATTATTATGTAATTAAGTAAAACTCTTCAAAAGTAGAGATATACATTACGGCTGGTATCCCAATTTTGTTACAAGACATGGATTTTATTATATTTTTTTTACCATTTTTGTAATTAGTTCTTATTTCTGAAATTGATTGAGTAATTATGATTGAAAGTTGAAAAGAATAAGTAAAGTTTTATATTTACAATCGAAATTCGTAGAATTTAAATTTATATTTTTATGCATTCTTTCGATTAATGTTTCATACATTTGCGTAGTATTTAAATGTATGTGAGTTTTTTAATTATTATTATTATTCTGTAATTAATTGAAATACTTTAAAGTATGCACTGAGTTGGGTATCTGGTTGTAATATCTGCTAAAGAGATTTATTTTTTTCGTACATTTTTTATTTTGATCTTATGTAGTTGTGAATAATTTTTTATTTTTAAATTGATTCAGTATTTATGGTTGAAAAAGAATAAAAGTATGTTTAAAATCCAAATTCATCGAATTTCATTGTTTAGTTTTTTGCATTTTTTAATGAAACTTTAATTTTCATGTTCTTGGATAGCATGGGAATATTTTAGTTTTAATTTCTTATTATTTTGGAATTAATGCCAAAAAGAAAATTTCATAAAGAATTAATTAAATTTTGATACCATCATACATATTTTATATAAAAAAATAACCAGTCGAGTGAAAGTTTTTTTTTCACGCACAAAAGGTTCTACAGGATAAATTTATTAACCCATGTGTGCCTGAATTTTGGTTTTCTCAAATGTTTCTGTAAAATCAATTTAAAATATTGCAAAATGAACTGGAAAACTACTAAAAAAAATTACACTTAATTTTTTTTGTATTTATTTAATAAAATATAAAAAAAACTACATATGAGTATTTCTAGTAGAATAATATGCATAATTATATGTTTTGTCTATATTTATATAAAAAGTTTTTAAATTGTATATTATGTACTATAAATAGTATTTTTATGAACTACAAAAAAGTAGATATTTATTTCTTTACAGAGACTAATAACGTTATAACTATTATTAATAATGAAATAAGAATAATCGTATTGCTGACTTAAAAACAATTTATTTCATAAATATCTTCAAAAAAAGATTACATAAATAACTGTCTCCTAAATGTCCAACAAAAATATTTGCCCATTTATGCCTAGAACCCTATATTTTGGACGTTACAAAAATGCATAAAAAATAGGCTTGAAAATTTAAGTTCACAATTTTAAATAAAATACGTATTTAAAAAAAGCCTACAAGCTAAGATTATGACTTGCGATTTTGGATCCTTCATAGAAAAAATACAAATAAACTTATTTTTTACATTTCGCCATCTTGAAAAATTAAAAATTTATAAACACCGAAAAAAGCCTTCATTTAAACAAATAAATATCCACCTTATGCTGTCATCTCTCGGTAATAGATAAAGACATTTATAAATAATTATTTCATACAATTTTCATGTTATAAAGGAGAAGGAAAATATACTTATTCATGAAAATTTGAAACGTCCCAAAAATAGGACGCTAGGCACAAATGGGTTAATCAGGGGCCGGGTTAACCATTCGCCTACTCGCCAAATGCGAATACATCGTGAAATTAGCGAGAAAAAATTATTCTGGCGAAAGATTTTTTGGGGATTCTTTTGTTGTTGAAATCATGTGTTGGAACGTAAATGAATTTTCGTTTTTAGCGCGAATTCGGTTCGCGTACGGCCGTATTTTCAGTCCCGAAAATTTTAAAAAATCGATCATCCAGTCCGAAAATTCGGACATAAAAGTACCACGGAAAATTTTCGCAGAAAAAAAAAATAATTTCGTCAAAGAATCGCGAAAGCAAACACAAATTTCGCCATAAGATCGCGTAAAAACGTGAATTTCATTCAAGGGTCACTGAAAAAATGCAAATTTCGTCAAAAAATCGCGGAAAAAACAAATTTTTTCCAAAGATCGCGAAAAAATGCGAATTTTTGTCAAAGAATAGCGGTAAAAAGTAAATTTCGTCTAAAATATCACGAAAAAAACGCAAATTTTGTTAAAAGGTTTTATAAAAACACACATTTCGTCAAAAGATGGCGAAAAAACGCAAATTTTGTCAATAGGTCGCTAAAATCCCACAAATTTTGTCAAGAGATCGCGGAAAAAAAATGAAAATTTCGTCAAAAGATCACGAGAAAATGAAAATTTCGTCAAAAGATTGCGAAAAAATGAAAATTTCGTCAAAAGATTACGAAAAAACCCGCAAATTTCGTCATAAGATCACGAATAAAAGCAAATTTCGTCAAAAGATAACAGAAAATACAAATTTCGTCAAAAGATCGCGAAAAAAACCCATTTAATTTCATTAAAAGATCGCAGAAAAACGCAAATTTCGTCAAATGGCTGCGGAAAGAACGCATAGTGCCCGGAGGGTATCCCCGAACCTCCTTCCTTTCGTCTGCTGTAAACTTTCAGAATTTATTTTTCTACTCAGAATTACCCGCTGACGTGTACATGGAGATCCGAGAGAAATGTATGAGAAATAAAAATACGAATAAAATATTTTATTATTCTTAATATAATAAAAAGTATATTAGGAGAAATTATTTCTAAATAATTAGATAATTAATTTTTTTAGAAAACTCATTTTAAAAATAATTATTATAAGGTTATTAAAAAGTAAACTTATGATAATAATCTTTTGAAAAAAATTTCCTTTAACTGTTTGCATTTTCTTCTTTGTTTTGTACTGTAATAATAATTTAATCCATGTAAACATTTCTTGTCATAGCCTAGAAGCAGTGTTGAATTCATTGGATGGCCCTGGGGGCCAACCCCCCCACCTTCATCCCAGAAGATTTGAGAATTTGTGTTTTCAATGGTCAAGAAGTGCAATCACCCCTCCCCTTCCCCAAGCCACAGAAATCCCCCTGGCGAAAAATGTCTGAATTCAACACTGCTTAGAAGGAATTTTCGAAATCTATGGTTAGAATACTGCCTCATCAAGTTTGCAGTTCCTTTAAGGTTTATGTTAATAATTTATTCCAAATTTGTGTTTGAGTGGTCCAAAACTTTTTAAAGTAAATAATTATATGAGTTATATATCTGATTTTTGTTTAAAAAATTCTTTTACATATTTAAAAAAATGTTTTGCTAAATTAAGAGGAAAAAAATAAAAATTCTTTTTATAAGCTTTTGATTTATCAAACTTATAATAGTCTAAAATAAGATTTTTATTTTTGTGTGGAGTAATAAATTCTAGTAGAAAATAAAAATGTGTGCAGTATTTGAACACACAGCAGCTGTAATATGATGAGAAAATGTTTTTTACTCATTAATAATGTCAGGGCTGAAAGGGTTATAATGATAATTATATATATCATATATATATATATATATATATATATACAGGGTGATTCAGCTCGTCGGTGACAAACTTTAAGGATCGATAGAGCACACCTAGACGAACATTTTTGAATAGGGAATGTAGGGTCCCTGACGCGATGGTAAGGCGCTAGGCGCTTTCGAAAATTTGGGTGCCGAAATTCGAAACGTCATAAAAACTAGGGAAATGGTTAGATTTTCTTGCTTGTTGCGTCGAAATGATTCTGTTTGTTTAGACTTTCTTCAGTACCAATTTGATAAGCGTATCTCTTAAAACATGGATAGGGGGCTCTGCAGACTTTGGAGAGCTAGACAACAAATTTAAGCCCGTTATTTTGATAATTTAACACATGCTCGCCAAAGTTTATACTCTAACTTAAAGTTTGAACCCAAAAGTAGAGCCCTGCAAAAAGCGTAAGAGCCGGAATAAAATGTCAAAGTACAGGGTGGTCGAAACTCGAAGGCTCCTAGGAGATAAACAAACAGATTTCTTGACTTATGGCATGCATTTTCATGATTCTGTTTGCTGGGGCTCTCTGAAACTCAGTTGAACGGTACAAAAAGAAACATCGATAGGGGGCGCTTTGGGCAAAAAACATAATTCGTTGACATTTCGGACGCTAACTGGAAACGGGGCGCTACGATCAGTTAGAAACAAAACAAGAGAGTAATTTACTTATCATAAGAAGCTATTAAAACTGCAGTTTGTTTGTTTTTTTTAACAAACATAGCTGGTTTCAATCATGCACAATGCGCGCAATAAAATTTACATAAGGTGCTTTTTGCTGATTTATGCAAAAGATATCGTACCATATCGATATGCAAAAGATACGTAATGCGTAGACGACAACGCGAGATGACGTAGTTGTATGCGCAGACACGTCTTTTGAACGTGCGGTACCTACTTAAGCTTCGGGTTACTTGTCTGCAGATCGGTAGTAGGATGGAACGGTACACAAACTCTGAATTGGCTGACATGCATTTGGCGTATGGCGCTGCTGGTTGTAATGGACGAGCCGCTCAGCGGTTGTACGCCGAGCGTTACCCCAACAGGCAAATCCCCTGCCATGCCTTCTTCGCTCGAGTACACCAGAGGTTGTCCACAACGGGATCTTTCGACGGAGGCAGGCCTGAACGGGAGCGATCAGTGAGCACCCCCGACAACGAAGAGGCTGTGCTTAACCTGGTTGAGGACAACCCAGGTCTTAGCACGAGAGATATCGCCAGACATGTTGGCATTTCGCAAGCAACTGCGTGGCGCATCTTACGTTCCCGGAATCTGCACCCCTACCACATCCAGCGGGTGCAGTTGCTCAGAGAGCAGGATTTTGGCCCTCGAGTGGAATTCTCAAGATGGTACTTGGCGATGAGATCCAGGGATCCCCGTTTTGTAAACAGCATTTTGTTTACGGACGAGTCCACCTTCAGCCGGGAGGGAATGTGGAACGCCCACAACAGTCATGTGTGGTGTGATGAAAATCCACATGAAACCAGAAGCCGAGCAGCCCAGGAGCGTTTCTCAGTAAATGTGTGGGCCGGCATTCTGGGGGATCGCCTCATTGGCCCTTATTTGTTACCTGAACGGCTGACAGGTGGAAATTACCTGATTTTCCTGGATCAAGTGCTGCCGCAGCTTCTGGATGAGGCGCACGTACCCGAAGGTTCGCGTCGCCAGATGTGGTTCCAGCACGATGGAGCTCCGGCCCATTACACGAACTACGTGCGTCTCCATCTAAACGCAAGGTATGGCCAGCGGTGGATCGGGCGTGGGGGTCCAGTTCACTGGCCTGCCCGATCACCAGACCTCACCTGCTTGGATTTCTTCCTTTGGGGTTACCTGAAGGCCGAGGTATACCATACACCTGTCAGCAGTGCTGAAGAACTTGTGGCGCGCATTGTGGCAGCTGCAGGGCAGATCAGAGATACTCCTGGCATTGTTGGAAACACACACTCCTCAATGCGACGGAGGTGCGAAGCCTGCATCATGGCCCAAGGTCGAAATTTCGAGCATCTTCTGTAGTGTTATTTTTTGTAAATAAATTTCCAGTATCATTGATGTTTTTGGTCTAAATTTATTCAGAAGTGTTGAGCAGAGGTAGAAAATGTGTTTTCATTATTACTAACTGATCGTAGCGCCCCGTTTCCAGTTAGCGTCCGAAATGTCAACGAATTATGTTTTTTGCCCAAAGCGCCCCCTATCGATGTTTCTTTTTGTACCGTTCAACTGAGTTTCAGAGAGCCCCAGCAAACAGAATCATGAAAATGCATGCCATAAGTCAAGAAATCTGTTTGTTTATCTCCTAGGAGCCTTCGAGTTTCGACCACCCTGTACTTTGACATTTTATTCCGGCTCTTACGCTTTTTGCAGGGCTCTACTTTTGGGTTCAAACTTTAAGTTAGAGTATAAACTTTGGCGAGCATGTGTTAAATTATCAAAATAACGGGCTTAAAGTTGTTGTCTAGCTCTCCAAAGTCTGCAGCGCCCCCTATCCATGTTTTAAGAGATACGCTTATCAAATTGGTACTGAAGAAAGTCTAAACAAACAGAATCATTTCGACGCAACAAGCAAGAAAATCTAACCATTTCCCTAGTTTTTATGACGTTTCGAATTTCGGCACCCAAATTTTCGAAAGCGCCTAGCGCCTTACCATCGCGTCAGGGACCCTACATTCCCTATTCAAAAATGTTCGTCTAGGTGTGCTCTATCGATCCTTAAAGTTTGTCACCGACGAGCTGAATCACCCTGTATATATATATATATAATCCTAATGAAACGACTGAATTGAAACGAATTTATGTAACGATTCTATGAAACGACTGATTAAACAACTGATTATGTTTCACGACGATTTCTCCTGAAATATGGAATACTTTGCGATGAAATTAACACCAAAAATCCGTATTGATCTACAGATCTGAAAACTGGTATTAGAATTTTTAAATTCGAATTAGTTTTCGAAATATTAATTTTTTTTCTAATTTTAAATACTTTTTTCTAATGATGGCAACTCAAATTTCAATCATAACAGATATTTTTTTTCAAATTTCAGAAAAGGTTATAATTTTAAATTAATTTGGCGACCAGTTTGGCCTCCCTTAAATCTCCGTAGAAAAATGCTTTTTTTTTTTTTTTTGTATTTCGTTATCATTTTATTTAATACAAAACATCCCTTTAAAACTGAAACATTTAAAATTAATGGCTTTCACTTCTTTCTTTTTTTAGAGCGAAATGAAAAGAAAAATATTAGGCTCAGATGTCATATACGCGCCGGGGTACCTAACTGGCGCCAAAATTGGCGTTATTTTGCCGGACATGGTAACCCGGCTATTGTTGCTTATTCGTTAATAAATGTTTATTTACATTTATTTTCTTTTTATTTAAAAAAAATGTTACAAATTGCTTTGTTCTATAGTTGTTAATTATTTTTTTTATTATTTATTGTTATTTCATTTTAAAAATAATAGAAAATAATTTAAAACAATAGAAAGTAATTTAAAATAAATGATGTAACTGGTATTCGAAAACGAGGTTTTTGCCAAATTGTCGTAAAAAGTATCACGCCAAACCAGGTGCTTATATGACATCTGTGTTAAATATTAAGTAATGCAAGAAATCATGACATTTAAATTCAAATTCAAAGCAAATGACCAATATCGCCAAACCACTCGCCAAATTATACAAGTTGACGTAATTTTAAATAACGAAAGAACAAATAAATTAGTATAAAAATACAAATAAAGCGTCGAAATTAAAATAAAATCATTTGATGGCGCAAACACATGTAACTTCCTTACAGTCAAGTGAATGTGACATTTACAATCAACCATTATTGGCATTTAATCTTATAGTCTGGCGGTAGATTTTTGGTCAGTGGGATAACCAAGTAGTACCGTTTTAATTTACCACTCGAAAAATAAAAAAAATGCTAACTTACGAGTTAAAAAAAATGGTACGTTTCCGTTATATGAACACCATTGTCGCCAAGCGTAATAGTTGGCGTAAAATGAAAATCACGTGAATTGAAACATTTGAAAAATAAAAGAAAAAACACTGTCGATAGTAAAGTGAGCCTTTTAAAAATATACCATTTGGAAACTGCAGACTTTTACGAACTATTTTACTAAATCACAAATATATACTTAAAATAAGTGAACAAATAACTGTTGTACAATAAAGTATAGCAAATAATAGCAAATCACAATGTTTCACCTGGTTTACAATAAAAATCCGGTACTACTTAGTTATCCCGTCGACCAATTTCGCCAAATTATATAAATCGCCAAACCACTCTCCAAATTAACAAATTGACATAATTTTTATTTTAAATAACGAAAGAACAAATAAATTAGTATAACATTAATAAAAATACAAATAAATCGTCGAAATAAAAATCACTTGATGACGTAAACACATGTAACTTGCTTAAAGTCAAGTGAATGTGACATTTACAATCAACCATTATTGGCATTTAAACTTATAGTTTGGTGATAGATTTTTGGTCGACGGGATAACTAAGTAGTACCAAATTCCTTTTCACGATCAGGGTTGAAATAATTGGAGCATTGGCATACATTTTGGCATGGTGTCCGTATAACGGAAAAGTACCAAAAAAGCTATTGGCGAGATTTAAACCCGGCTAACATAAAAGTACCAAGAATTCTTTGCGATCATGGCAACTTTTATGTAGTTTTATTCGAAAAAATAACTTTGATTCTTTAATCAAAATGGAAACCTTTCTGATGAAAAGCGAAGGAACTGTTGATGATAGTCACATGACTTAGGCTATTATTATAGAAATTGTTTTCAATTCTAAAAGCAGCGCAAAGAATAATATTTCCTAATGATTACAAATTTATTTACACATGGCTTTTAAAAACAGAAAAAAAACTTTAAAATTACTATTAAATGAGTACGTGTTAAAAGCAGGAAAATATTGAAAATTATGTTTTGAAAATTGTATTTACACGTGAATATTAAAAGAGAAAGGAAACTTTAAAATAATAAATACATTAATATGCGTTTAACCCTTTCAGGGGCAAGGTACTTCTATTCGTAAAATGTTGAAATCAGTGAATGGCACCGGAATTTACAAACAAATTTCGAAATACGAAAATGCTTTTGTTCACTTACTTAATAAAAGAAAAATTTTCATTCCAATATTCTGGTGCCAATGTGGCATTTAAGAATTAAAATTAAGTGGTCCAAAAATGAACCACCACTCTTGAACGGGTTAAAGCAGTAAACTGCAGTAATTGTAGTAAATTGTATTATAGCAATCGTTTTATAACGCTGTTAAAAATACCGGTCGGCAAAGACCCTGTTTACTTAATTCATTTTATTTTAGCTTCTTTTCAAATGTTTAACTGATTTTCTTTAATCAAACACGAAAACAAATATTGGATGTCTTAATAGCAACTGATTAAATTTTTGCAATCAAAGGGAATTGAATGGAAACCCGCTTATAGGGAAATCGCTATAGGTTTTTTCATTATAATTAAATCTTCTCTGATCTTTTAAAAAACGATCAAATTAGCTTGATTTTAGATTCGGCGGTGTTTGAACGGGGGTTGGCGAGCGTAGCTTGCAGGGGGCAGAGCCCCCTAGTGTATATATAATATAATATATGCATATATACTAGTGTGGTTCAAAAACCTATGTAAAAAAATAATCTTTCTCGTACAGACCAGGACACCCCCTCATTTTTTTACATCTGTCCATACTATTATTCTGGCAAAGTTTCAATCTCCTACTCCAAATAAAAAACTATGCTCAATGACATGTCAACTTTTGACTTTTGGAGCTATTTAGGCATTTGTAGGAATTTTCTAAAGGTTGAGTTAAAAACCAAGTTATTTAAATATATCTTTTATTTATATATTTACAATATTAGTAAAGGCTAGCAAAATAGTTAAGATTGTCGATTTTTATATTTACTTTTTGAAAAAATATTAAGAATTGATTTTTTTCATTGTTGTCCTCAATAGCGATGGTATTTCTATTTGCTTCAGGGCCTTGCAAAAGAAACTGCTTATCACCCTCATTATTTGTTAAAAGTTTGTCAAATACATTAATCAGCTGAATACCTCTCTCAATAATATCATTCACCACCCTTAGTTATTTTTCATGGTTTCTACTATTTTTATAATTGATATTATCCTTCTATTCTTCAGGAAAAGGTTGTAGAAAAGAGTCGCTAATGTTCAAACGAGAAAAGAGCTCAACAGTTCTTTTTGTTGCATAATCTCCAAGGTTTGCATTATCTTTCAATAAATTTGATTGCCCTCTTACATTTTGTCAACATTTTGGATTGTTCTTTCCTGCAATAATTTTTGCTTTCTTTTTTGTTGGCACTTTGTCTGAAAATAGGACAAGATCAACCAATTCAAGTCCAATCTCACAATCAATAGTCTCATATTTTCACATTTAGTCATTATGTAATATGTCTTTCCATAATTGCAAGTCAACTACAGCAGCTTCAGCTGCAAGTGGAGCTTCTGTCCATGCTTTGCTGTTGAGAAGAGCACTGAACTGCACAAATCGTTGGAGCTGCATTTCTTCCCTCTTAGTTAGACGGAAAACTTCTGGTTGATCTCGGAAGAGAAAGATTTTGAATGCGTACAGGAGTTTAGCCATCCACTGAGCATGATGAATAGCAAGTCCCTAGTGCTCTCGAATGGATTTTCTCAGGTGGATTTCCCAAAGTAGCAAGTGTCAACTAAATCATCTCTAATAACCATAGATTTATCTACAGATAAAAGACAAGCAATGGCTGAATCTTTAAAATCTTTAGTGCATTTTTTCCAATTCTATCCCCGAAAATTTGTTCAATTCCTTGCCAAACATTCTTACATCTGTTGAAGAGTGGGATTTCCAGGGAACTGGACGGTCCAAGGCACAAGCTAAAAACTTTGCGAAGGTTAATTCCATGACATGTTGTCGACAGGCTATCCACAGTAGTTTACAGCATTTTTTTGCCAAACAAATGCTTACTCATTTTACACAACCAGCATTTATACTCGTAGTGTCAAAACATAAAACTTGAATTTTTCTTCTACACCCAACTTATGTAATGTATTAAAAATATAATTCACTATATTTTCTGCTGTTCCATCACCACTCAATGACCAAGTAGCTTTGCAATATCAAAATAAGCATTGGTAACAGTTCAAATTTTCCTAATCTAAAACATTTAGGCAAACGTTTGCGATCCCAATGGAAGACTAGAGGACAATCGGGTTTGAAATCAAAAATTGCTGACTCAACATATTATTTTCTAGCTTTTTTTCTTAATCGCTGTATGGTTTTACTTGAAAGAGGAAGTGTACAAAGATCATGCCCTAGAGCTGATACAACTGGAACAATCAAATGCAGAGTTTCACGGTCAGATGTCTTGTTACGATCTAAAGCGACTGTAACATGGAATGTGAACAGTTGTGCTTTAGACACATCTTGTTTCTTTTCAGAATTGGAGATAAGGTTTTTCTTTACATTCAGTGAAAAATCATCATCAAGATCTGATTGGGAAGTGGACTCTGAGTTTTCTAAATTAGTCACTGAATAAACGCAAACAGCTGTTGATGATCTTCATTACGCAAATACATTTTGTGTCTATTTTGTTGATTTATAAGGAAATCGCAATCTTTTATTTTTTATTAGAATCAAAGCATCAGCATGGGCAATATAAAAAAAGGTATAATTCATTCTTAAACAGAAGTTCTCTTTCTTGTTGAGCTGCTGAGGAATGTCTTTTATTCTTTTTTATTAAAAGCCATTTTCCAAGCATTTTTTTTTAAGTTTTTCAATTGCATGAGTTACAAGCATTGTAGGAATGTAGCTTTAAACCATACATGAACCACCTCTTGAAATGTCACATAACCGACATTTCATATTGTCCTAATTTCTCTCAAATGGTAATGAAACCGCAGAAGGACTCGTTTTATAGTTGCCAATTGTTTCAGTGTTGTGGATGATGGATCTAAAGCCTTAAGACCAATGAGAAAAATTTCAATATTGTGGACTGTTGCTGTTGATTCCATGTCATTTAAATCTTCGAGAACATATTTCTTACTAAAGTAATAATAAATAATATATTAAATAAAAAATACTTTTTAAATAATTCTTGTAACCTCTAATCTGTTTTATAATTATCGCTGAACTTCAGCTTGTAGAACTTTACAATAAAAAGCCTTGTTCATGAAATGTCGGCTTCTTTTGTCAGGAGTGTTGCCATTTTGCAAGATGCATTAGAAAGAAAAAATGTTGCCAAATACTTCAACTAAACTTTATATATAGGGATATAAATATTATTATTATTATATTAGGAATTATGAAAGCTTATAAAAGATCAGCTTTTGTTTAAAAATTATGTATTTTAAACATATGTATATTCTCATAAATCTGAAAATATAAAATAGTGTAAAATTACCCAAAAGTGTCAAAATGAAGTATCATTGAGCACCATCTTCCTGTAGGTGTAAACATCTACAAATTTAGGAGAGTGATATTATGCATAAATGTAAAAAAAGTAAGGGCTGTCTTGGTCTTTATCTCGAAAAAAAGTTTTTTTTGAACCACCCTAATATATACTTTTGGCTAATAATAGATAAATTTGGCTAATATGTTGGCAAATAGTCTTAATTTCTTAGCGCTGTCCCTGATTAATTACTAACTGCAATATTTCAAAAAATTGTTCCTAAAAGAATAAGACTAAAATACTTGGAAGTATTGTATGGATTACTTTTCAATCAGTCCCTTCAACTGAATTCAATTGGAATGAAAAACTGACAAATTGTCAATGTTTTGACTTATGTAAAACAAAGACTTCATGCAATGGTTAAACTTGCCATTGTGCCAAACGTACTTAGAAAGGAGGATGCAAAGTTGGAATGCCATCTTGTTTCCTGCTACAATTTTCTAGATAGTTTTTTAATTAATATATTAGCTAATCACAGATAATTTTAAAAAATCATTATGAATGATGAGTGGTTGAATCTGAATTGATATGTACCTCGAATGCCCCCAACTCCCCTGCTGAACACTCGCAAACAAAAGTTTGTGTATAATGGAAAAAGGCAATTTTCTAAAAAACTATGTGACCCAAGATAATTGCCACAGTTTTCCTGCAAGGTTTAAATAAACTCCCATTAGCACTAATTATTTCATAATTTTAGTTTAAGTAGATTCGGAAAAAGGGGAAGGGAACATATTTTTGCACTACATTTTTGAGGGTATCTCTGATAAAATCTAAAATATGAACAAATATATTTTTGAATTTAGTGTTGTAGGATCTTTGGAACATAACCCATATGATAGACAACAATTTTTTCCAAAGTAACATAATTAACACATTTAAATTGTTCCTTTTCTTTTTTGAATGGCTAATAATCTATAAGTGTGTGCATCAATATTCTTTATAACTCTGTCAAGTTTGAACTTTCCATGATCCTCAGTTTTCAAGGAAAACGGTTGAGATAGACAGATAGACGCATGTGTGATCTAATAATGGTTCAGTTTTTACTTTTTAAATAAAGAATCCTAAAAATAATGAATAAATAGAATTATGGTATATTGAATTAACATAATGTTTGAAATTCTAATGATTTAAAACAACTAAACTGTTAATAAAATCTGGAAAAATCACAATAATTATAAAACTTTATACAACATGAAAGATTTTTTTTCTTGTACTTATAGCACGACATGACTTAACTTGAAGGATTTATTCCTTCGAATTGCTTTGAGTATTTCATACTATTACTTTACATTTGAAACTTTTGTAATAATTATTATTTATTAAAATAGCTGTCATAATTTTAGTATACTTGTTAAAATCTTAGTTACAATGACCCTCGCTGTTGCAGTTATTTCAAGATTGAAGTTACAATTTTGACAAAATCATCGCCAATCAAACGCATCTTATATACACATATAAGTAGTCCAAATGCTCCTATATGTGCCCCATACATCCATATATGAGTAATACATTCCTCTTATATGTTACATATAGCATATAGGTCCTACACACTTTATACATTTGTTGTATAAGTACTATAACTTGGACCCATTACATCATGAAATGTCATGTACTACATCATATATGATTATATTTTCATATATTTCTTAGAATTTTGTAATACATCTTGTTCATGTGGCGATTCTTCCTTGGAGGTGCTTGATAATGAAGAACTACCTAAAAATATGTAGGAAAAAATGTTTTCATTATTTCGAATAAGACACTGTTGGGCCCTGAAGATTTTGACATAGAATCGAAAGAGGCACATAAATGATAAATCACTGCATCACGTAAAACCATAATGAAGGATTTTAAATGACATATGCAACTATACAGGGTGAATATAATGAAAATGCATTTGACTGAAGGGCTCTACAAGCAAAACTATTTAGAATAGTTTTAAAAGATATAGAATTTATACTGTTTAAAGCTTCCAGAATCAAGTTCTAGAATATAAACATATATTTTAAAAATTTCCATCTTTTCAAATATCATCTATATTAAAATAAAAGAAAGTTTCACTCTGTGTGTGTGTCTGTGTGCGATGGCAAGCGAAATCACACACAAGTCTGAAAATTTGGGTAAGGGTGGTCGAAGGTCTCTCTTGTTACACCTGAGACTCATAATTTGAAATTTCTTATAATTAGCTGAATTATTAATTAAAAATCAGAATGAACTCTTATAAAAAACTCATCTCTTTCCTTCCGAGTACTTGCACTGAAAATATTACATAAAATCTTAGAATTTTATCAAAACTGCAAAAATTTAAAATAGATATAACTAATGCAGCAATCATTAATTTAATAATATTTATGTATTTTTGGTAGCTGGTAGCGAGTCTCCAATTACAACACCCATTTTTATGTGTGAAATGTTCTAAAAAATAATACATTTTTACACTCTTTTATTACTTTTATGAAAAGATCAAATTCTGCAATCAATTTTTAATTTACCACATCACAGGATAGAATTATAAAAATTACGTTCAGAGTTTCTGGTAACAATACAACATATTTATAATTTTAGAACTAATGATAAATTAATAACTTTATTTTAAGGTTTTTTTTATTAGCCAACAACAGGTGATAAATTGCCCAACGTTCTTTATAATTCATAGGATTTTGCAGAAGTTGGAACAACAATGCATTGAATGATATGCCTATAACTGCTTGTCAAAATAGACCAAAAAGCTGTGAAACTGTACAATAAAATATTTTATATGCAAAAAAGTAACAAATAAATTATAAATAAAAAATGAAGATAGTAGGTAATATTTAGAAAAAAAAAATATGTTTTATCAACTAACATTACTTAATTTATGAATATAGTTTGAAAAATCAAGATATAAATAAAAATAGTTTAAATAATATTAATTTTTCTTTCCTATTACTCTATATTATAAAAGAATAAGAGCAAAAATTATGAGCATGTTTTTCAATAAAGTCATGCACTTTCCACCATGCATAAAATAAAACAGTGACTTTTTCATAATCTAGTTTGATGACCTTGCCAAATGAATGTATTCTAATGGATATTTTTGGGAAAGAACAAGAACATGAATTGAAGAGATGCATTTATTAAGATGAACATTGAATGCTTATAAAGAAATGTTTTGAAAAAACTATTTTTATATTTATTTTATTATTATTGACTTGTTGAAAATAAACACATGATTTTTCTCTATTGACTCATATTTTCTTGTCAATGAACTCAGCTATATGATCACAGACTCAGGCTGACTCGTAAAATTTTAAGCAAAACGCAAACACTGCCCTCTTGTGCATGATGTCAGCTGAACACCTTGTTCAAAGGGACCAGAAGCACTTTAACCCTTTATTTACTGACGGTACTTATAAGTACCATTAAAACAGCTTGTTATAAAATTCATTTAATATATTCACAATTCTAATAATTTAGAATATGAATATATTAAATGTGAATATATTTAATATATTCACATTCTAAACTAGTTGTATACAGTTTAGAATAAGTTATAGATACATTACTTTATCTTGTGCCAAAAGCATTATTGGTTACACTAAACAAAAATATTTTTAAAAGGATGATTACTTGGTGGTGGGGGGGGGGATTTTTCAATTTGGAAATATTTCTATATTTCTATTCTAAGAACATTATATTTGTATATTTCCTAATTCTACAAAATACTAAGAAAAATATTTAAAATAAAAGATTCGAGTGGGGTTATAAATATTGCACAAAATCCCTATAAATTCAAATTTAATTAGTCCTTCTAAAATTTATTAAAAGATTATGTAAATCTTCTAATGTAGTTTAAACAATTCATGAAAAATGCTTTAGAAGGTAAAATTTTCATGAATTCATTATATAGTACATATAGGTTTAAATTGTGAAAATTATCTCATTATCTCACCTTTGGAATGGTGGAGGAGTTAGGTGCAATATTATGTCTTAGCTTGACACATGATACAGACATCCAATAAATAGTATTCTCGGAGTGAAAAGCAGAACACCATGAACTATGTTGTAATGGACTCCAATCTTTATGATGAACTGCTAATATCCACATGTGTTTTGCTATTGCTGGATCTTTTGGAAAACTGTATACAAATTAAGAAATGTAAACAAAAATAAAACTACTAGCTTTTTTTTTCTGAGAATGTTAACAAAGAAATAAAAGAATAGATTATTCAATAAAAATGCATCTTTATAAAATTTTATATTGGAAATAAACTCTACAAATGCTCAAAAAAGCATAAGAATTATTATTTTTCAGCATTATAACAAATTACGGCACTTCAGTCTTAAAAGAAATGGATTGACAATGTATGAAGAACATCTGCCAACTATGGGATTTATCAGGACAGATTAAAGCATTGTTCAAATTACCAAAGCAAAAATGTAATAGAGATTAATACAATGCAAAACCGGATGTGATTTCATTAACAAACTTTTATAATGAAAATAAAATAAACAATTACAAAATTCCCAAGCACAGAAAACTGTTTACCTGTGTATTGTTATGTACAGGTCCAGTTAATAACAATTCACTACTCAGAGACAAATGGGGATTTGATTTCATATGGAGAAGGGGGGGGGGGATATCATTATCAGGATGACCAAAATTTAGACTTTTCTAAATTTCCTCCACTTTTCTATACAATAGAACACTTTTACTTTGTGTCTCCCAAATTAAAAAAAATGCTGGAATACAAGTTAGTGGGAAGAAGCCATTTATTATTCTTAAGCATTTTTTAAAGCATAAAAAACAGGGCATTTTTTCAGGACAACAATATTAAGAAGACTGCAACAATAATAACAACTTACCAATTTTTTCTTTTAAATACAAAAAAACAGTGTTTTTTTCGACTAAGGATCAGGAAAGAGGGTAGCTTTTGATAGGACAGGTGCAATTCATAAGCTTTTTTTGTAAAACTGAAGGGCATGCAGGCATGCAGCACTTCCTGAAACTGTCTGGGTGAAATTCAGTTTACAAATGAAAAGTAGATTTCCTTTTCGGAAAATTAATTCACACATTTTACGACAAAACTTGATTACAATAAAATTATTTTGATTGAATAGTGCAAAAACAAAATAAAAATGTAGACAAAAATAACTGTATTTAATTTGAACTAAAACAATATTGGTGTTGGGGAGAGATAAAGCATTTTCTTACTCTCTTTTATTCAACAGCTTTGTTCTTGTATGTCAAGATGGAATTTTAAATTCGATTTTTCATACATTTCCTGATATGCTAGAATTATAAAAATCACCAACAACAAAAGTCTGTTTCCAATGATTATGAAACACTGTAATATTTTAGAATTTGATTATAGATAAATTTTTACACATTTTTCTGTTAGCCAGGCACAGGCAATAAATTGTCAGATATTTTTCATGTTTAAAAATGCATATGAATTACAAAAGAAACAGAAATATTTCTTTACCAAACTTTTTAAAATAAGTTTTCTCTTTTTTCTTTTAGGTTCAACCTTGTTTAATTTTGTAAAATTAGTCATTTTCTATCTCCATAAATCATGTTGTGGATTCTCTGATCAATTTTGAAATTGCATTGAACGTCATGGGTTTCAATCAGAATTCAGCTTTCAATTGAAATACA
This sequence comes from Maratus speciosus, assembly GCA_963932465.1. NCBI lineage: Eukaryota > Metazoa > Arthropoda > Arachnida > Araneae > Salticidae > Maratus > Maratus speciosus. The sequence goes on from OZ010786.1 coordinate 677,932,995, forward strand.
GAAATATTTCCTGATAAATTCATCCAATTTTCGAAGTTTGCTAGCTGCCCTGGATCAGTCAAACATGTTTGTTGTATAGTTTATGGACCCTGGGTAAAAGCCCAATTTGCCTATGCAATAATATAACCACAGTTGCAGATTGGTTTTTGCTTCATATGACTTCCAGAATTATAGCAAGCAATTTACAATGTATCCATCATCTTACAGTTAACAAAATCTTCATATTTGAAGAAAAACTTAGAAAAAAAATACCCCCACCCCCTCCCCTTCATCTCCCAAGTTTAAAATTGTAATTCCATAAAAGACAAATTCTAGTACAATAATTAATAAATATAACCAGCTTGTAAAACAATCAAAATATATATTTTTAAATTAGCTATGTGGGCTTCATGCACAACAAAACAACAACAAAAAATTAAATGAAATAATCTCAAAAACGTACAATTTTACCAGAAAATTAAAAAAAATCATAAGGTTATACAGAATGTTGTAACGTTAAAAAAATAAACAGGAAATTTAAATTATAGGATAACTTTTCAGTCAACTTCTATGACCATCTTCAGGAAAGACTACAAAAGATATATTCTGCAATATCAACAGACTACAGCTCTAGATAGATTTTATTTTAGCAATCCTGACAGCCGCATAAATTATTAAAGTGCCCAGATAAAAATTCTCTGTAATAATGTCATTGAGGGTTTCTAGAAAAAATCCATTGAAATTATGGTTAGAAACAAAGAAGTACGTAATGATAATTTTTCATATGTAATCCCTAAACTTTAGTTGGGAGATATTACAATGATCACATGCTACTGCATTTATATCCATTTTATGATTTTAATGTTAGGCAATGTACAACTACTTGTATTTCTGGCAAAGTTCATTTCTTTTTATTCTATTTCTGATTAATTTGTCTTCATCATTTATTTTCATGCTACTTTGTTAATATGATTTTACTTGTATTCTGTTCTCCTCTGATAAATGCTGCCACTGCATACTCTATCATTAATTCGTTTAATCTTTTATTCAGTTTTTGTCAGATAGATGTCAGCACTGCATACTCTGAACTTATGATGTGTTGAAGCGATAATTAAGTATAGCAACCTAGCAAACTTTTTGAATTCAAGACAGCTAGACTCTGTTCATTTAAATTTTAAAAGAAATGTAACAACTCTTTCCTAGATGGTCAAAAAAAGTTGACCAAAACATCGATTATTATAGTATAAATTTATTGTTTGTTTAGTTTTTAACGCTACAGCATTTAGTATACGCCGATTGGTAAACTTGTGATTTATTTCATTTTTCTGTTAAAATTCTAAGTTTATCATTGCGCAGGGCGGGCTATTTGCCGGCAAAAAAGGGTTTCTGCAATGCCAGTGGCAGAAAGTGGTTTTAACCGGCAGAAACTGGCATAAACACATTTCGTGACATAATCTGAGACTTTTTTACCAGTATTAAATTCCTTAAGTAAATTTTATTCTGTTTAAATAACAAATGAAATATTGTGGGTAGTTTTAATTAAAAAATAAATAGATTTGTATTAGAAAAAAATGAGTAATGTAACAGATAAAATTTCAGTTTAAAAATCAAATACAAAACTATATCCAATACTTATTTTAAATGAAACAATGAAAATTAAAAAGAAAAATATTCAATACTTGCTCAAAATGCTTTTCTATAATTTAACATAATAATTTAATAATAACACTATAAATTATTTCGCATAGAAATGTTATAGTTATATGTGGATCTCGTAATTCTATGGATTTAAAAAACATTTCATTTAAATACAGTATTCAAAGGAACAAATCTGACTTTTCTTTGTTTTTTTTTTTTTTATTTAAGACTTATGAGCATAGATCAAACTTTGTGCGAATTTTAGTAGAAAAGCTAAAATCTTTAACAATGATTTTACGCACAAATAACGTACAGACATGACAAAAAACGATCATATGGGATTTTTTTTATTGTGTCTGTATGTTATTTGTGCGTAAAATCGCTGTTTTAAAGATTTTAGTTTTTTTATTAAGACTTAGTTGAAAATGTTCCAACCACATTTTGCACTTACAAAACAAACAACTACAAAGGTTCAAAGCAGATTTAATACAGTAATAACTGACTACCATATGCTAGCTTATTTACTTCATCCTAAGTATATGGGATCGAAATTGACATATGAGCATAAAGAAAAGGCAACGAAATTGCTTTCTGATATTAATCCCAATTTTGTGCCATATATAATATCCACTGAAGCAAAATCGACTCCTGTCCCAGAAAAATATTTCTCTAAGGAAGCCCTAGAAAATTTTTTGCCCTTGACTGTGTGGTGGTCGTCTTTAAAAACGAATACTGGTGAAAATGAAGATTTTTTAAATTTTGCATCCTCAAAAATGACATTGCCAGCAAGTAATGATAGTCTTGAAAGAATATTTTCAAACTTTTCTTTCATTCAAAACAAATTAAGAAACAGTGTGTTCAGGGAGATTAACAAAATTTTGTCCTATGCTATGGAATGTTCTGTGGAAAAAATAATAATAGTATATTTGAGTGGCAATTTTGTTCTTTCAATATTGTAAAATAATTGTACAAGATATTTCATTAATTTTTTTTCTGTTATTTATTGTGTTTCAATTATTTACTTATATATTTTCACAAGAATCATTATCTTTAAGTTATTGCATTGCATTATTTATTTAAAAATACTCTGAAAAATACATTTGTTAAAATATCACAGATTTTTTTGTAAATTTCTTTTTTTACTTTTAAATAAAAATTCAACTCCAAACAACAATATAAAATAGTTAAACTTGTACAGCATCAGGCTACCATTGAAAATTTCTGTTTTTCAAGTGAAAGAAAATCAGTACCTATGATTATATAAGCAAAGTATATTATATGATCATTTTGAAACTTTTTTACAACTTTGAATAACATTCATAATCTTTAATTTTAATTTTTAACTTAATTGTTTACATATCAAATACATGTGTGAATTACGAATCATTGCACATTAAAGTTCTTATTAATATTATTTCTTAGTTTCTGCCAGTTGTTGCCACTTACTGGCAGAAACTAGTTTCTGCCATGCCGGTTTTAACCGGTTATAACTGCTGGTTTTAACCACTCTGGCAGAAACTTGCCAACATTGTCATTGCGTTTGTCCAGCTTATTTATTAATATCTCAAAAACTCATTTTAAATACAAAATTACAGACAGCTGTATACTCAGACATAATTCAGGCCCTCAACAATAACTGTGCACAAAAGAAAGGAGGCAAAAAACCACTAATCTTGATGCAGAAAAATAGTAGTATCTATGGGGTATTTTTTTTTTTCAGTCTTTATCAATATTAAATTCTAATCAATGTGCTTCATGTGGTATAATCCATGCAAAATTGAACAAATAAATCCAATGAAAACAGCCAGTTTTCATTGGAACTGGAACATTTACAGTTAGCTATTTTAAAAACAAACAATATTCACTAGGGACAGAACGAGCATCATCCAAAGCATGCGACCGCAATTCAGTGAACCAAGCCTCAAGGAGCAATCTACCATGGTAGTTGTTGCAACCAGATTTCAAAATACTGGTGTTCGCAATGAGCGGAATGTGATTCGTTTGAAGTGAATGTGATTCGTTTAAAGTGAATGCTGGACAATTTTTGAATTCAAATTACTTTTTTTTAAAGCACCAGTATGTTCTTTTAGGCGAATTTCCAATGATCTACCAGTTTCACCAATATAAACACTATTGCAATCTTTACAAGGAATAATATAAACAACACCGTGTAATTTAAACTTATCATATTGAAATTTATGCTTATTGAAAAAGGAACTCAATTTATTAATAGGTTTAAAAAATACTAGATAGGTCTGAAAAAATTTCTGGCATTCTAAAATCATTCAATATTGGGGTTTCTTTTAAACCTATTAATAAATTGAGTTCCTTTTTCAATAAGCATAAATTTCAATATCATAAGTTTAAATTACCCGGTGTTGTTTATATTATTCCTTGTAAAGATTGCAATAGTGTTTATATTGGTGAAACTTTGTATTGGATCATTGGAAATTCGTCTAAAAGAACATACTGGTGCTTTAAAAAAGAGTAATTTGAATTCAAAAATTGTCCAGCATTCACTTCAAACGAATCACATTCCGCTCATTGCGAAAGCCAGTATTTTGAAATCTGGTTGCAACAACTACCATGGTAGATTGCTCCTTGAGGCTTGGTTCACTGAATTGCGGTCGCATGCTTTGAATGATGCTCGTTCTGTCCCTAGTGAATATTGTTTGTTTTCAAAATAGCTAACTGTAACTGTTCTTGATTTGTATGAACCTTTTCTCAATTTTAAAGGTTATAATATTAGAAAAACAGAAAAAATAGCCCATACTTTGTAATCAATACAGAGACCAGTGTGGTCAAGTGTCTTACATGTGTGCTGCTACTCTTCTCCATAATTTTTATATCGACTGAAGCAAGGGCTTCAGAAGTTTTGAAATAAAACTATGATTGTTGGCAATCACTAAGAACTTTTTTATATTTCATTTTTCACCATATCTTTGAAACTCGGTCAATTGTCAAGATTTAAACATGACACTAATTATATTATTTTATATTATATTTTAGGTACTTGTTAGTTACCCCGTCGACCAATTTCGCCAAATTATATAAATAAACAAACCACTCGCCAAATTATACAAACTGACACAATTTTTATTTTAAATAACGAAAGAACAAATAAATTAGTATAACTTTAATAAAAATACAAATAAAACATCGAAATAAAAATCACTTGTTGATGTAAATATGTGTTGTCAAGTGAATGTGACATTTATGATCAACCATTATTGACATTTAATCTTACAATTTGGCGACAGTAATTTGGTCGAAGGGATAACTAATAAGTACCTTATTTTATTGTACATATATCTTAATTTTATAAAAATAACAAATATGAAACATTTTGTCAAAAAAAATTGTATCTGTATGTGGCATCTTTGTGGCTATATTAAGATTTTCTGATAATTTCTCACCACTGTTTTTGGTTACTTCAAAGCCTTCGATAGAAAGAATAAAAAGAGAACAGCTGAAGTAGGACCTAAAAATTGTGAGAACTCCTTAAAAAGATTTAGTGTTGAATATGTGTTTCTATTTAGTATGTAGTAGAGTGTGTATGTGTGTGTGTGGGGGGGGGGGGGGGATATTCAGCTCAATCCTACAATACAGCCAATATTAATCGTTGATTTCAGATTGTTTGGAGCATGAAATCAATTAAAAAATTGACTAGTTGCTCATACAAATTTGAGGATAAGTTTAATTTTTGACCTCTTGTTGAACTGATTGGTGAAAGAAAAGGAAACATAGAAAGAGAAAATGAAATATAGTATTAAGACATCTACATAGAACAAAAATTGAAAAAAATATTTGAAAAGTACATAACTATCTTTTACAAATGAAAAATACTTGCAAATTACCTAATTGAAAATATTCAAAACCAATATAACTGTCAAACATAAGCGCTTTTACTTTTAAATTAATTTTTCTAATAGTATAGTGTATAAATGCTTCTTTTATGTGAATTTCTCAGTTTGGTAAAAGGTAAACTTGGCAGCATTTTTTTTTAAATTATTATTATTATTCTTAATACTACCATCAGCAAAGCATTAAGATATCCAAAGAAACGCAATGAACTACCAATGTTAAAAAAACAAAATAATATAACAGGCAGATTTTGATTCGGTTGGTTGGTTTAGATTTGCAACAAATAAATGGATTTGCAGAAATTTATTTAAAATATAAATGGGCGATGTCTGAGCGAAAATTCCCCTTAAATTACTAAAATACTCAAAGCTAAAATATCTTTCAATTATAATTGATATAAATTTATTATAAAAAAGAAGGCATTCTTCTATTATTAAATAAAAAGAATTCGCAAATCGCAAAACGTCTCATACGCTCGCTACGCTATTTGTAAACACAAACAAAAAAGTAACATATTTTTCTTAAAATTTAAGTACCATTCCATTATAAATCAATTATGTCTCGAGATGTTGGCTTTTCTAAGATTTTTTCAATATTTTTGCAGTTATTACTTTAGTCTTAAAAGTATGCTCTTATGAAATAGGTTGTTAAAAAAAAAAAAAAAAAAAAAAAAAAAAAAAAAAAATGTATGTGATTAATTTTTGAATGTCACTGCGGTAAACTTATATGTTTATGTTCATTGTTGTTGGAAGTTACCGAAAGTACGTTTTTCGTGAAAAAAGTTTAAACGTTCATCTCAAAATCATAGAATAATTTCTATAACACCGTATGCATGTAAAACTTTCAGATAAACAAAACAAAACACCAGTGTTGGTTTAATTTATATGTGAAAGGGAATGTATTTTTTGTGTACTTAAAATTTTCAGTAATAAAGTATTGAAACAATGTTTGCATCACTAAAAACTTAAAAATAAGGTCAGGTCCCTTGCTAAAGGGGACGGGACGGGGAGGGTTTGCGAATTCATGGCAAAAGTTACAAATATAAATGGGAATATTATTAAACTTTTTACAAATAAGAACTACTATATTATATTTTCTAATTGTGGTAACATGGGAAAATTATAGAACTAGTTATTTTTGCATCTCAATGATTTGGCAAATACTGAAATTTGACTTGGCAATTTAAGCTCCCCCCCCCCCCCCCCCCTCCTCCCTTCTCAATAAAAAGTCTTAGCGATAGCCCTGAATGAGGTACGAATCACCACACAGCTATTTGTAATATAAAGTTGCATCCTTTCTTGGAATTTCCATAGAACTGTATAAATTTTTTTTAAGCTCTATTAAAATGTGTGGTTTTAATTTACACATTGACTTAAAAATGTTGTATTTTACTTATAAAGAAACAATATTCTTAAAGTACGGCTTGTTTTTTTTTTTTTGTTGTTGTTGTTTTTTTCGAATGGTAACCCATTTAAGCATTTTTTCTCCTCACACTAAAAGGAACTTGCAACCCACGATTCTTAGTATCATGAATCGTCAGAACAACATGTAAATGATTTGAAACAGACATTAAATATTTGTAATTATATAACCCTGATTTTAATCAGGTAATTGGATAAGTTATTTGTTATAATCCTGTATTTTAAAAATTATGCACCAAGAAACCATGTAGAATCAAATGTAAATATGTTGTAATGTTTCAACCACATTTTAATTAGGTATTGAGTAAAAAAAGAAAATTGTTTACATTCATTAAAAAAATTAGTAAGGTATTTTTTTAGGAATGAAAAACATTTTATTTTATTCTGTTTCTTTAAGTAGATATGTGCCTTTAATCCCTTCACTTCACTCCCAGTGTGGATATACATACATTGTTGAGTTGTTCCATCTGTAAATAAAGGGATTAATAACTCCCTTTGAGTAATCAAATGATCTCAAAATTTTGATAATTGACTCCTATATTACAAAAAATAGTAGAGTAGGCTCCCTCAAATCCACAGAGGTTGTGCAGATTTTAGAATTTTACAGATTTCAGGTCATTACTTTGTTTACCTTTTTTAAACTGCAATTTGGATGTAATAATGCAATCAAAATTATAATGAATGCTTGCAATGGACCCTATTCTTGCGACGTCAAAGTCATGTGCTTTGGGGAAACATTCCAGACATTGCAGCCATGAATTATGCAACATCGTTGTTTTGTATTGCACGGCTCCATGCTATAGAGTGGTTACAGATCATATTCTTATTATGTGAGGTCACGTGCTTTGGGGAAAAATTTCAGAAAACACAGCCTCAAATACAAAGGGGATAGTAGGGTCCATGTAGTAAAATATTAAAATAATTAAGTAACGTAATAAACTAAAATGATATAAAGTAAGATAATTTTTAAAATGATTAAACTATTAAAAGTAAAGGTCAAGTAAATAATTAATAATGTATAATTAAATATGCATCATTTTCCTTAAATTAATCAATGAAACTTTCCTCATAAAAGTACCTTATGAATTCACATCAAAATCCTAAAGTAAAGAAGTTTTATTTCAGGTTTAGTCACTCTTAACCAAAAAGCTTGATTAATAGATAAATATATTTAGTAAAAAGATTATGATTACCAGTAATCAGCATACCTTGATTTTTTTTTTCAGAAATAAATTTATACTTCCTTAATGAAAAACCATGATTTCAGTCATATTATCTAAAATTACTTATTAAAATACATACAGAGTGATATAAAACTAAAAAAATTCTGTAATTTTGCCCTTACGTCTGAACTGAAAGTTTTATTGTTTACAACTGAGATGATGTGTGGATTTGAGGTCGTCTACTGTATTAAACAAGAAAATCTTGTATAAACTCTGAGATGTATGTATTTTATTTATACGTTTATTTTGTAATATATTTGTGTAGAGAGAAAACTATTTTTTTAGTGTAGAGAAGCCTAAAAAATGTTTATTTTATGTTTTCTAAAAAAGAAAATGGTGTTTTCTAATTTTTCCAGAAAAATCTAAAAAAAAAGTCTTTTCCCTGCCATTTCAAATTTTTCAGAAACTTTAAATCTGTAAATAAGATTGATTGGTATTGTCAACAATTGGCAAAATACAAATAATAGGGTACTTGTTACTTATCCCGTCGACCAAATTACTGTCGCCAAATTGTAAGATTAAATGTCAATAATGGTTTGCCATTAATTAATTATTGTAAGATTAAATGCCAATAATGGCCAATAAAACCATTAATTCGACGTTTTATTTGTATTTTTATTAATTTTTTACTAACTTATTTGTTCTTTCGTTATTTAAAATAAAAATTATGTCAATTTGTGTGATTTGGCGATTTACATAATTTAGCGAAATTGGTCAACGGGATAACTAACAAGTACCAATAATAGAGATAAAAATTTTGTAATTATCACTTATGCATTTCAGATTTAAGATGTCTCTATTTTGCAACTATATTGCATGATATTTTAATATTTTTTTTATGATTTGCACATTTTAAAAATATTTTCATTTACAATTTTTTGCTTTTTAATTTTCTTTATCTATTTTCCAGGGTTTATACATATGCTTGTGAAAACATATATATCCCAACAGACTTTCGTGTGATTTATCAAGAAAAAGTTGTTTCAGCACCATGATTTAAGTTGCTTAAATTCATCCTGGAAAATATCCAAAGTTCCTCATATTGTCAAAGGTATTTTCTCTCCTTATGGAGTTTCACAGATTGTTTATTATATGCTTAATTGCTTTATATATTGCATATTATTGTTATTGATACATACTTAAGGTGGCAGTAACAGTTGCAAAATTGCATGACTAGCCTACCTTTTTCTAGGGAACTATAGAAGTGATTTCAATTCATCTTCTTTTATTGAATAATTAGCTATATTTTGATCATTTAATTCGTATAGAAGATCAATTATTTTTTAGTAAAGCTAATATGGCAAAAACATAGTTTTTTTAATTTTTTTCAAAATCATATAATTATTTAAAAATACATACATTCTGGATTACTTAATAATTAATCAGAATTTGCATAACTACAGACATACACACATTAAAATTTTATTAAAAATAATTAAAATATAGTTAAAAATATATATAAACGTTTCGGCTATTTTCATAGCCCTCATCGGTAAACGAGCAGAGTCACAAAACAGCAAGAGCCACAGTAAACACGTTTACTGTTTTTAACTATATTTTAATATATATTTATTATATATATATTTTTATTTATATATATATATTTTATTTATTATATATATATATATATATATTTAACTATATTTTAATTGTTTTTAATAAAATTTTAATGTGTGTATGTCTGTAGCTATGCAAATTGTGTTTAATCATATAATTATTGTTTATTTTTTTTCTTCAAATTTATTGTTTAGCTCTGTTGTGAGTTGATTAACTTTTTTAATTCAGATTATTTGATTGTTACCATTTAATTTCAAACTGAAATATTTAACTTATTTCATATGTTATTGTAAAAGGTGAATATATCTAAAAATAAGTTTTAAAAAATATTGAAATTGCTTCAGTAGTTACTGTGAAAAAGATTACTCCAATATGGTTTGTTTTTTGTTTGATTTTGCAACTTTTATTATCCTCTTCACAATTACATAAATGCTTGTTTATTTATGTAGTTTTAATATATGGTTCTCAATTTGAACCAATTTTAAAATTTATGTATTGCAATTAGCCAATGACTTTTTTTTTATACAATACTAATGTGAAAATAAAAATTACAAATTTACTGAATGAAAAAAAAAAAAAAAGTTCTCTAAAAGCAATATAAAACACTTTCCTGACGATGGTCATAGATGATGACTGGAAACATTGATTATTTTAATTTAATTTTTATGTTTGTTTAGTTTTTGACTTTACAACATTTGTTATTCACTATTTAGTAAATTTGTGATTTTTAATTTCATGTTAATATTGAACTTTTCATGGTATAAATGTCCAACTCTTTTATCATTTTTTTATGCAGCTGGACAGTTCTCTAGTTTGTGAAAAATTATCTGTATTTGTGAGTTTCACGCAATTACATATCTGCTACGTCTCCCTTTTTTCAAAGAATGCTCCACTATTATCACACTGTCTCTCTTCCTTCCTAAAATTAGATTATGACTATTGAGTATTTAAAAAATTGTATATTTTATAAATTTTCATAACAGATAAGAATATAAATTTTCAAAACGATAAAAATCTTCTAAAAATTGTGAAGTGGACAGTTTACCTCAAAATTCATTAAAATTTTGATTTATTTTTTTAATATTAAATGAAAGCTTATTTAATTGTGAACATGTTAATATTTTGACACCTCACTTTTATTCATACGTCAATTATATCGCAAGATATTTTTAATTTTGTTAATAAACACGGCGCAATTGCCCATACCAATTGCAACTTAAATGGCTTTTTCTTCGTGCTCATATTTTTGCCACTTACCTATTTTTAAAATGCTAAGATCTTTTTTTGTATTTGAGATAGAGATTTAAACTTTTTTGTGTATGTTTATTATATATGTGATAAATCTGTGCATGGAATTACCCTTCAGGTTTTTTGTTATTTTTTAAAAAATAAAAGTATATGAAGATGTGGTAGATTTCATAATTTTTCACTGTATATATCAGTGCAAAAATTATACTAAATGTAATATTAGATGTATCTAAAAATTCATGCACAGTCTTGTGCAATACACATTTGAAAATCTTTAAAAAAAAAAAAAAAAAAAAAAAAAAAAAAAAAAAAAACACTAGGCAAAAAATATCAATAATTAAAAAAGTAGTAGGGATTTTTAAAAATACATTTTTTTTAATTTTAATTAAATATGCAGTTAAAAAACTTTTTAAAAATTCACTGTTAGTTGAACATTGAAATGCAGTGAGTTCACCATTTGAACCATATTTTCAAAAATAAACAAAATTGTTGAAAAGGTAAGCTGTGCCCTTAATGGTTTATTTTAATTCTATCAACTATTGACAATTTTTAAAAGGTTTTCATTTTATGTTATTGGGATGAAATGATCGTTGTTCACATGTGTCCCTTTTTCGTCTGTTAAGTAAATGAAATGAGGAAAGAAAACTATTTTATTCATTTATAGAAAAAAATCTGTGACAGCATTTGCACACAGTTTTTATTTTCTGATTCTGTTTATACGTGTAATTTTACTGTGAAATTTGTGTAACATAGTTTAAATTCAATTCCATTTTGGACTTATTAAATGAAAATATAATATTTCAATATATAATATTCAAAATTATTCAATACTTTATTATTGAATTGTTTTACTTTTTTATTTGAATGTCCAACCATATTTTAATTAGCATTTAGTAAAAAAGAAAACTGTTTGCATTTCTTAAAAGTATAAATGATGTATTTTTAAGAATGAAAAACATTTTATTTAAATTTGTTGTTAAATTAAATTAAATAGATATGTGCTTTTGGCCCTTTCACTCATAGTGTGGATATACATGTTTAGTTCAGTTATTCTGTCTGTAAAGTGAAGGGATTAGTAACTTTCTTTGAGTAATAAAATGATTTTTAATTATTGAATTATATATTACTTAAAATTTCATTAAATTAAGCAAGGAAGACACATATTTTGTTGAGTTATTCTACAGGGTGATCGGAAAATAACTGGCCAAATTCTATAGGGTGGTAGAGGGAACCTAAACAAACATTTTTCGTCACAGAATGTATGTTCGGAAATGCCACATTTAAGTGCTGGTGACGAAGAAAAATGTGAAAGGTGCAATGAAAGATAGCATATAAGCATCAATAGATAGCGCTATGTGCTTCATTTTCGGACACACATTCTATGATAAAAAAAAAATGCTTATTTTCGTCCCCTCTTCAACTGTTTAAAGTTTGGCCAGTTATTTTCCGGTCACTTTGTATATGTAAGATGAAGGGATTCATAACTTCCTATGAGTAATTAAAAATTATCACAAAATTTTAATAGTTGAGTACTTAATTTATGTATTACAAGACATAATGTTAAATTAAGCAAGAAAGAGACATGTAAACTGTAGAGTTGAAACAATTGAATTTTATTTGTACATTTATTTTGTAATGTATTCATGCAAAGAGAAAACAATTATTTTTTATCTTGCATAAGCCTTTACTAACAAAAACTTTACAAGAAAAACTTTAATTTGTAAGAAAGTGTTTTTTTTTTCTAATTTAATTGAACAAAATGTTTTTATTTTTCGACCACTTAAAAATTAAATTTTATTGGAACTTTACATTCTATCTCTAGGTCTTTACATTTCTTAGTCAGATTGATTGATATTGCCATCAATTGGTAAAGAAAAAAAAATTAATTAGTGGTAAAAACATTAGAATTGTCATTTATGCATTTCATATTTCAGGTGTCATATTTAAATATACTATTTATTTATTTCTCAGAGTTTACCATAATGATTGTGAAACACTTATTTCCTGACAGACTTTCAACTGATTTATAAGATGAAAAAGTCATTTTACCACCAGAATTTAAGTTGCTTAAATTCATCCTGGAAGATATCCAAACTTTGACTTATTTTCATAGGTATTTTTACTTTTTATGGAGTTTCACAGATTGCTCATTGTGTTCCTGATACATACTTAAGGTGGCAACAACAGTCACAAAATCGTGTGGAAAATAGCTCATACTGTCTTGCCTTTTTCTCAGTAATTACTGAAGTGATTTCAGTTCTTCTCTTATTTAATAATTAGGTATATTTTGATCATTTTATTTTTAAATTTATGGTATAAAACATAGTGAAATAGCTTTGAAAGTTCGGGTGAAAGAAATTAGTTCAATGATATCTGTTTTTCATGTGATTTTGCTATTGTTATTATCCTCTTAAATTACATAAATACTAGTTTATTTATTTAGTTTTAATATATGGTTCCAAATCAGAGTCAATTCTATAATTTGTAGATTGCAATAACTTAATGAAATTTTTATGCAGATGAACTGTTCTCTAGTTTGTGAACAATAATTATCTGCATTTGTGATTTTCAAATTGTAACATATCTGCTGCATCTCCCGTTTCCTTCAATGTAGGCTTCACTATTTTAACACTGGCTCTTTTCTCACTGAAATTCAAGTATGTCTTTTGAGTATTTTAAATTTATACATAATATTTTATAAATTTTCATAACAAAACCATCAATTTGATCAACAATTCTATAAGTGTTCTTATTAAATGATATATCTTGTTACAGTACATAATCAGATGTAAAATTATTTTTCTAAAAAATAACATCAGTTAATCACCATTTTAATTAGCTTAGTGGCAGAGTTAAATAATTAAAGAAAATTCTTTTTCTAAAATATCTTTGTAAAATATTTTTTCTATTTAGAAAATTCATAGATATCCATTTATATGTTTCTTTCTATTTGTAACATTTATGTTTATCTATGTTTAAGCTACCCCCAAAATATCGCTAGAAGAATCTCTCATATTTTTCCTTCCAAAGTTGGCAGAAATGCCATTGTTTAGTTTTATAAGATGTACTGTTATTTCTTTGAATAAATATAGCCTACCTAAGTACTTAGTCAATTTCTGAAAAACATTCTCATTTACAAAAAGAACAAAATAATAAATTTACTTTCTAATTGTTACTTAAATCAGCCTTTTTCTTAAATGTGACAAATCAGTTTGAAAACACTCAAAATTTTGGGCTTCTTTTTAAATTTCATTCTAATTAAATAAGTCAAATTGGCTGCAAAACATTGGAATTTGTGACATTTGTTTAAATAGGATCCTGCTAAATTGATTAAACCTCGGATTGTTACGCTTGTGGTGAATACATCACTGTGGATTGGAATAGCAGAATGAATAAATCACAGTGCATTTAGTGCACCAATTTATTTTTTTGATTGCCAAACATGCAGTAGATGCATCAATGTAAATTGGGATTCCGGAATTTTTCAGGAGATGAAATAGGTAAATCTGATCACCAATGTTAGCTTTAAATCGATATTTTGTTTTAAATCTGTTTAAAACCCAGGCCTACTATAGTTGGCTTAGGATACCATTATGCCAGTGACTGCAGCAAGAAAAGCCCCAGATAAGTTATTCCAATTCGTTTGTGTGCAATTACTGATAAGTTTTTCTCTCAGAACTCGAGTTGCTCTTGGCTGATATCGACTCAACCCTCTGCCCGTTAAATAGGTGACTTAAAATTGTTGCCAGAGTCTGAACAACGTAAGAATCCAGATGTACCGTAATTTCCGGCCTATAATCCGCAGCGGCGTATAATCCGCAGCCGCAATTTTTAGCCCTTATAAAAATATTTCAGCAGATAATCCGCATCAGCGTATAATCCGCGGATTATACGCCGGACTATACGACAATTACTCATTGCTTTCAACATTCCAAAGTACTACTAATAAACCACCTCCCTATTTATTTAGTTGCTCAATTTAAATGATAATTGTAATAAAATAATTGAAAATAATTATAATAAAATAATTACAAGTTATAAAATACAAATATTTTTTTTCATTGAATCTTATATCTAAAATGTTGAATGTTTTGTGAATACAGATAATTCTGTTATAATTGCTGTTTTTAAAACATCTTCCGCATTTTAAATAACGTCCTGTTTAAATTCTGCAGTGTTAAATCACAGGTTTTCTCTTAGACATTACTATAATTTTCAACGTGATATACCATCAAATATGTTTTGGTTTTTAATATACATTACAAGGACATAATTGTATTTTATTATTCTATCCATAGAGGGCAGCAGTAAAACCGCGAAATTTCGATACGATAATGATTCATTCGATTATTGTGTGGTTGATTCCCATTGGCTGCATCGCAATATCAATCATTGTAATTAGTAAAACTGCCGTAATTTTGGGCGGAGCTATTTCATAAATGATTGAGGTTGCAATTTTGAAAGGGATGAGTTGACAAATGCTTTGTTCTTCATAAAAACATGTTGCCAAAAGGCTAAAAAAAATAAAATCATAATCGGAAGCCACTCCCACTAGCACGGTTACGCCAGATGTGAACCAATCACAAGCAACTCCACGAACGGTCGATAGCAGACAATCGTTTGATAACTGTTTACATTTTTATTTTATGACTGCCGGTAGAAACTGGATGTCTGCCCTGAGCTTCTGCTTAAAAAAGTTTTCAGCAGATAGTCCGCACCGGTAGATAATCCGCACTTAAAAATTTTGAGGTTTTTTTCACAGATAATCCGCGGATTATAGGCCGGAAATTACAGTAAGTATCTGTCTGATTTCAAGCTTGTTGCTGACGCCAGCCTGTCACTCTGATGGAGGCCTGTTAAGGCTTCAGGAAACATACAGGGAAATTTGAAGATAATCATGGAAAAAAATAATTTCCATTATTTACCAATCATGATAATTTGAAAAAATATGATTGATTCAGAAGTACTTCTCGGCCCTTTTTCAACGTTGGAAAGTTACCTATCCGTGTACCAAACCAATTTAAATCTTGAAAATACCCTGTTAGTCCTAATGTGGAATTATCGAGATGGCCCCGTAGACCGAATTGTCCACCTACCCTCAGATGGTTTAAAAATTCTTAAATCTATAGTTAAGGCAACCGTTTATTAAGCTCATTCCCCCATTCTGAAATGTTAATAACCTCTGTTCATTTATTTTAAAAAGTTGATCTATTTTTTTTTAAATTCATGTTTTTTAATGTAATTTATTACTTATAATAGTTACTGTATTCAACCGTACTAAATACACTATATTAAAAGGGATAATAAAACTCCTTGTATAATATGCATATGTACTAACGGGTAAAGATTGAATTTGTGAGTAAACTATAAAAGTATCTTTTTTGTATCTTCATAAAAACTAAAACAAAGACGATGTCTGAGTAAACAAATCCAACTAAGGGGGGAGAACTGCTCAAGTGTTAAAGCTCCACTAGCCCCACTCATATCTAAGAAAAATTTTTGAAAATGCATAGCACATTTGAAAACATAATTTCAGGAATTACCACTGGTATTTGGAAAAATATCCAACTTCTTTTGTGAAGCCCTGTATAGATTCTATAGATTTGTATGTATACTATAAAGTATGCTAAAATTTAGTTAAGTTAGGGAATGCACAGCACAGTTGAGAATTTCTCTTCATTAGTTTCAATCAGTAAATGAAAATGTACTCGAGATCTTTTGTGCTGCCCTGTATAGAATCTGTAAAACTTATATATACCAAGAAAAGGTTAAAAAATTAATTAAATTAAAAAATATGTACCATAACTGAAAACTCACTTCCCATAATTATTACTAATAGATGCATACTGCAAGCGAATTCTTTTGTGTGTTTCTGTAAATGAACGATGAACATCTTATTCTACACTAAGCCTCTCAATGATTTATGTCACTTTTTCAATATGTTTCAAATAATGTAACATCATTAAATACACCACAAGCGTTTTTCTCCCCATAGACTCTAATGTAATGGAATTATTTTCAGTGTCCCTGTAAATGACCTAAAATTCTACACCCTTTATTTTCAATACATTACATTCATGGGTAACCAGAATGACATATGTATATGTATTGCAAAACAATCCAAGTATATTTATGTGTGTTAGAGCATGGACAGGCAAACAAACCGAGTTCATAAACACTTTTCAACAATATGGGAAAGTGTTAAAATGATAAATGCTTTGCACTATTATCCATGGAATATCCTATTATTTAAATGGACTATTATCTGTGAAAAGTTGTTTTTCAGTAAATTTCACTTGTGACCATAATAATGCTAGTATTTTTTTTTATTATTGTTAAATATACAAAATAGCATTGTTAATAATTTTGAAATATTTTCAAGTTTTTCTCCCTTTTTGAACTAGGAATTGGATTCAATAGTGACAATGAAAAGTGTATGAATTAATTCATTTGACCATTTAATGTTATGCATTGGTAAACGATACATAACTCTAATTTAATAATGTGAAAAAACAATAAAAAGCACAGTTTCTTAAATGATAAAGGTTGCAATTATTTTTTTATTTTAATATGCTTACTTAGAAAATTAGTTGACTGGTACTCCATATTTTGAAAAAATGAATATACTCCACATGGCTTAATATCTAGAAAATGGCATGGGGCACCTGAAAAGGGTGGGATGTTGCACTATGTTAAAAATATTCAGAATATTGACTGTAAACAAATATCTGGATGATGATTTTGTTGTTAAAGCTAGATTTAATTTTATTTTAATACCCGAAAGACACTTAGATTTTTTTTTTTAACAAAGCTAAACTTTTTTATATTCATTTGTAATATGACAGTTTTGGGCGCATAATTTTGAATTAATGCCATCACTGCTTGTTGGCTGCTTCTCCTTAGTGTAATTTGGGAGGCAATGTTAGCTTTCTCCAAAATTTGAACTCTTGTTCACTACAATGTATTTTGTTTTCTTGAAAATGGTCAGTGTAATTTGATTCTTTCTCATCTTTTGATACACACAGAAAAAAAAGAATTAAACAGGTGGGTTGCTGTTGCTTTATGAAGTATAAGGTTTTAACATGAAGCTTTTAAAATGAAATTATTTGTATTTTTTTTCGAAAGGATTCTGTTTATGTTACAAAGACATTACTTATTATATCCTTTTCAATTAATCATGACTGTATCCAGAGAGTGATGTTATTTTTGACAAAATACATACTATCAAATTTTTATCACTAACAGGGAAATATGAGTAAACACTGATGTAAAGTTTTGTGTCCACCTTGAACATATTTATTAAATTTGGTAACTGTGAGTCTATAAATACTGCAACACTTCTATCTGAAAATGGATTATTGGAATGGGACAAAATCAAATCATCTCTGGCAGATGTGTGAACAGTTTTGACATTTCTAGGCAACTCATTCATATCAGAGTAATGTTGTAAAAGGAATTAGCTGTGAAAATGTCATTATTTTATTTGCTGACCTCGAAATATGAGGGAACCTTAATGTAAGATATTTCAGACCAAATCGTCTCTGGTAGTACTTAAAAATTACTATATTAAATTAGTTTTTCCGAATCTACTTCTGCACTTTCACAGTGAATTCTACAATCTTGCTCTTAAACAGGCATTTTTTTGCAGATCGTATATACATATTATAAATGCAATACCATTATTTTAAATATTGCTGTTTTCATAATTTTTATTTAATATACTGAAGGGCTTATTGGTTGATTTGTTTTTGAATAAAATGTGTTATTCGTGTAATTTTTCTCTCCTGTCTGATGCTCTATCATAACTATGATACTCTCTACAGACTCTATTATTATATGCTCTATTATAACTCAGTTTAATGGGTTTTTTTTCTTTCACACATTTCATCATCCAATTTGCATGGACTGATCTAAGAATGTATTTCCAAGGAACCTGTATTTTGAAATTGCAGAAGAAAATGTATTTTGTTTTATCTATTATCAATTATATAGGTCTTTAAACAGGGTGAAAATTCTAATAAATGATTAAATTATTACCATGCAATATAACTTGAATTAACGCTTTATTTCTCGAATTATTCGTAAAAAATTCGCTCCACCTCAATAATTGTCTTTGTTAATGTCTGAAGATATCCAAAACAACTTATACAATAATAATTTTTTTTTAAATCTAAAACTGATCCACGCTCGCAAATAGCTAATTTAATTTTAATTTTATTTTATGTTTGCAATGTTTTTCATTATGCTTCATGTCTCGTGACATTGTTTACTATGTTTATTGTTTTTAAATTATGTGAAAATATTTTCTATCGGGAATAATTTTGAAAATGTCGCCGTTTGTGTGACGAAACGATCGTCAATCTTAATAAAGATATTTTATCACTTTTTATAGCATTATTTAACTTAATCTAAAACTGATTTAATAAATTGGTTGTTAGAACACTTTTTGTAAAATATGTACAAGAATAATTGGGCTAATTGACAAAAAGTACTGTTATGCAAATCTCACAATTCTTATAAGAACAATGCAAATAAATGTATTGAGATCCTATCTATAACTGAGATGTGTTTTGTAGTTTCAAACTTGTCATATAACATTTTTTAATAGAGCAAAAGCTACATCTGTGTAAATAGTCAAGAAAATAACTACATTAAAAATTATTTAGCATCGACTGTTTTCCTGTGCTTTTTAAATGTGATCTGGCAAAGAATTTTGTATGAAAAGTACAATCAACATTTATTAGTGGTCAAATTAAATAAACTTTATATTGCAATTTCTTCAATGGTATAGAAAAGTACCACCCTAGCATAAACGGTTAATAATGCAAAATCTTGTCCCAATAATCCTTTATATTAGATTGAAAAAATTAGACATTTTGGATGAATTCCAACTAAACACACATTTGTTTATCGTCATTTCCCTTGCCACAAAAATAATTTCATTTTACTCACTGCTTATAAAATGTATTACTGTTTCCATTGATTATATAAAATTACAGAACTTTATATCCTAAAATTTGCTCTATTTTTTATTTATAAATGATATTAAAAATGCTTTATTTATAAATATTTGTTTTTTATATAATGTTTATTTATAACTTTAAATTTTAACGTTTAATATTTTCTGTATGATAAATTATTTGTTTTATTATGGTAGCTATTTTTTTACGTGTTATAATTTTATTTATCATTTAATCAATATGGAATTACGAAATGCATCAGATATAGTTTTAGTTCTCCAAGAATCAAATAATTTGGTTTCTATTGTAGTTTTTAATTCTGTTGATACATTGATTTTATTTTTTCATAATACATTTATTTTTTCTTATATTATTTTTTAATTAATCATAAAAAGAGGTAGATTGACTTATTTCAATTTATTACAGATGTATAAAGCTTTAAAGTTAGATATAAATCAATTCTCTTAAAGCTATCTTTAAAGTCTGAAATATGGAACAAAATATTTCTTTACAAGACTTTTTTGGAAAAGTAGCTTCTAGCTCACAGCAAGGAAAACCGTTTCTTTGTGAGGTATGCAGCAAAGGATTTTCTCAAAAAAGTGATTTAAGCAGGCATCTGTTAATTCATACTGATGAGAAACCTTTTGTGTGTGAAATATGCAATAAGAAATTCTCCCGAACTGATCACTTACAGAGTCATCTAATAATTCATTCTGGTAAGCAACTTTTTGATTGTGAGATATGCAACAAAAAATTCTCTCATAAGAGTTATTTAAGTACCCACTTGTTAACTCATTCTGGTGAGAAACGTTTTGTGTGTGAGATATGCAACAAGGAATTATCTCAAAAGAGTAATTTAAGCAGGCATATGTTAATTCATACTGGTGAGAAGCCTTTTGTGTGTGAGATATGCAACAAGAAATTTTCTGACATGAGTAACCTGAGAGGGCATTTGTTAATTCATACTGGTGAGAAACCTTTTATGTGTGAGATATGCAACAAGGAATTCTCTCATAAGTGTGATTTAAGCAAACACATGTTAATGCATGCTTGTGAGAAACCCTTTGTGTGTGACATATGCAACAAGAATTTCTCTCAAAAGAGTAATTTAAAGAGTCATCTGTTAATTCATACTGGTGAGAAAAGTTTTGTGTGTGAGAAATGCAACAAGAAATTCTCTCAAAAGAGTCATTTAGGCAGGCATATGTTAATTCATACTGGTGAGAAACCTTCTGTATGTGAGATATGCAACAAGGAATTCTCTCAAAAGAGTCATTTAAGCAGGCATATGTTAATTCATACTGGTGAGAAACCTTTTGTGTGTGAGATATGCAACAAAAAATTCTCTCGTAAGACTTATTTAAGCAAACATTTGTTAATTCACAGTGGTGAAAAGCCTCTTGTGTGTAATTTGAAAAAAGAAATGGATTGATTTAAGCAGGCATCTGTTGATTCATATTTGGTGAGAAACTTTTTGTGTATGGGTTATTAAACAACGATACTTTATGATAAGTCACTTTGCCAGTCAATGTTTTGAGGAGCCCTTATGCACAGTGTGTAAGGGGCACTGGCATAGACCAACATGGTACTGTCAAGGCATGCGCTAGTAGCGAAAGAAGAGTGCCACGCTGTGTATTTCACTCTCTTGCACACCAATGGACAATATGGTCACTATGGCAGGAAAACTCAAAGATTATGCTATGCAGGATGTTTCACTACCAGACCGACAAACTTGCGAGAGGTTTAGAGGGCACAGAGATGACTCGGAATCACTTAGCAATGCAGGCTCGGAAATGCAATCGTAACGAGATAAAGGGGTTATTAGGGTTTGAATCATAGTGATAACAAACTGACTTTTAAAGACCTTAAGGGGACGAGGGGCCTTATTTTTTGTAAATTTCACTTTAAATGTTAATCAAGGGTACATTATATGCATTATAGCATGCATTTATCACAAAAAAAAATTTAGAAAAAAAGGGAGTTTTACGCATCTTCGAAATTCCCCCTGCGCGTTCCATATCAATGAAAATCCCCAATATTTTTTATAAAAGTTTGGTTTATATATATAAATAAAACTGTGCATCGAATTTTATATATTTGAATATAAAGGCAGAAAAAAAAATTTTGAAAAATTAAAAAAATTTCAAAAACTTTTAATTTTTTTATACTTTTATATTCAAACATATAAAACTCGATGCACAGTTTTATTTATATATATAAACCAAACTTTTATAAAAAATATTGGGGATTTTCATTGATATGGAACGCACGGGGGCATTTCGGAGATTTCTAAGAAATTTCCGAAGAATTAAAATTCCACTTTTTTCTCAAAAATAACATTTATTTTTATTTATTTTTAAATAAATGCATGCCATAATGCATATAATGTACCTTTGAGTAATATTAAAAGTGAAATTTACAAAAAATAAAAAAATTATTTTTAAGGTCCCTCGTCCCCTTAAGCTTAAAATAAGTCATGACTTTCCTGTTAAATGAAGTTCCCCGAAGTTTCCTGCCTACGTGCCTTGTTCTTACCATCTAAGGTTTTGCACGTTTGAGGTAATAGAGGCGTTTTGAAATGGCGCATCTTCATTGCTACCGCAGATGTCCGAAACACGACCGGGTATTTCAAATCATCCGAGATTCCAGGTTACGAATGTATCATTCACACATTACGAAACATCAGACAACTTCATTATCAGGAAAGTCATGACTTATTTTAAGCTTATGGTCTTATTAAACTTATACACCTCCTGCAAGTTTGTGGGTCTGGTAGTGAAACACCCTGTATAACCCAGAGATCATATCTCCGAGTACTCCTGGAGCATCAAGTGTACAAGACACTTATAGGCGTGGCGGACCTAGAAAAAACTCCGACGTTCCCGGATGTGCTGTTGTTTTACCAATGCTCCTGGATATGAAAATTATTAAGGATCGTCACATGCCCTTCTGCTATGGATCGAGCGTAAAGGTATCGCTTGCAAGCACGGGAGGTTGCCGAAACATGTGTGTAAGATAAACGTTATCAAGTTTTTCACAATTTTGGACCCCATCTCCTTCCTAACACTATCATATATTATTTTGTTTTACTTTTTATACGTTTGCCGTGATATATAGATCGGGTTATACATTTATTATTCACGTACTTTACTGACCTAAATGAAGAGAAGTAAATTAAATATCATTCATATATGAAACAACTTTATATCAATTAACACTTTAAAGAAATACTTACTACTTAAAAGTATTTAATAATAGATTTTTGTTACAAAATGCATTCAACAGTAATAATGCACTTGCACGGGGGTAAGTAGAGCTTATAGACAAACAAAGGTGAACAATATTCTGCCCCATTTTTTCTATTAAACATAACAAGTATCATTTCGAACCTAGTTTCTCTAGCAACAACTTATACATGTAGCGAAAGAATAAGAAGGATGAGCATTGGGATGTTCCATATTTTAGAATGAAATGATTTTATAATCATTTAATGATTTTAATAATAACTTTGTATTTTTATAAAAATACAGACAGAGTAAAAAAGAAAAAAACTGTATTTATGTAAAGAAAAAATTACCAAAAAAGAAAATTTTGGTAGGATCAAAAAATATAAAGATATCAAAACACAGATCCTCATCCCCCTAAAGATATGTTACAATATCAAGTGCTAGAACACCTCTCAAAACTGATAATTTTACGTATGTACAGCCATTAAGCTGTATGAAAATTTCTGTAAAGAGTTCTTTAAAAAATCATTCAATAATTCATACTAGTAAAAACGTTTTGTGTACAAGATATGCAACAAGATATTCTCTTATAATACGTCATTCAAATGGGATATCTAAGATATTTTAGACCGACGAACTCTCTGAGAAAGTTCCACAAATTCTCTTAGTGTGTTTCAACTTTCTTCGGCTGGATACAGCCACTACCACTCAATCTGATTGGCTGTAAAGCTTTGCATTAACTGACTGGCTGTTGCAACCAGCTTTAATTTTTGTGCATGCGCATATCTTGCATTTGTTGAGATCACAGACACAGTGACGTTCACTGAGTTATCTTAGATGAATTTTGTGATGTGAACAGGCATTCAAATCGGATAGGGTATCACCTCAAAAATGGTGTCTAAGATATCTTAAAACATTTAATCTGAACGTCTCATGAATCTGTCTCATAAATGTTGTGTTTTCCAATTTAGATTTTTTGTTGCTTCTGAGTTCTAATATATCAACAGTTGTGCTTTATACTGTGGTTTTATTATATAAACATTGCCTTCTATGAGACACTTTCCTATCCTGATAATGATACTCATTTACCCGCCAACCAGAAAACTATTTCAGAAGTTGAGTAAACTCTTGTGTAAGGAGGATGGCTATAGACAGTAATGCAATCAAATACTTTTGTTAGTCTTGTATATGATGTATAAATTTTCATATACATGAAATTGTATGTATATTTAAGATTAATTAAGATTGAAAATGCTCCATAGAATGCAATATATCCATATTCTTTTGTGCCACTCTGTACATAAATTTATTTCAATTATACTTAAATCACTTATTTTAGACAACGTTAGTTAAATAAAAAACTCTTAAACAATTGAAAACACATTTTCAGATAATCTTATCCATAAATTGTAATGCATTTGAATTTTGCTTGGTTGCGCTGTGTATTATATATTAATCACTTGATATGTTCTACTGTATTTCAGCTGAAAAAAATCTTAACAGAACTGTAAATGCTTTTCCAGAATAATAACCATAAATAAAAAGTTATCTGTAGACATACTTTTGTGCCCTCATGTATATGAACTTACTAATATTATACTCACATCACTTACAAAAACAGAATATCATTCAGTTATAAAATGCTTAATTCAATTAAAATGTATTTTGATCAATTCTTAACCATAGATGTTAATGTATTTGAAATCTTTTGGGTCCCCATATAGGATCCTTAGAGCTTAAACATCATGATCAATAGAATTCACATCACATTTTATACTAAAATGATAATAATCTTGAAAACTTATAAAACAATTGAAAACATAATTTCTGCTACTGTCATTTATAGACTATAATGTATCGGAATTATTTCGTGTAGCACTGTGGAAAAAAAAAATTAATGTTGCATGCACATTATAAGGAAAATATTATCTTTCACTGAATAAAATACATTAATTTTATTATGTTATAGATGATAACACAGCATAGTTAATCCTTATTTCAAACAAATACTCCCTCAGGCCGTAATGATATGTAATCTTGTGTGTGTCCCTGTCAATATACAATAAATGCCATACACACCATTTTCTATATGGAAGATGTTCCAGTACATATCAACAACAGATATCAATTTGTTTATTTTTGAAGTAGTATAACATTACCAAAATATACTTCAAAGAATTAACCTCCATCGTCCATAATATATCAGAATTCTTTTGAGTGTTCCCTGTAAACAAATGAATCGTCGAAATTAAATCAAAAACTTTACAGCTAATTTGGTCTTCCTGACAAATCTTTTTGGTAAATGGCAATCTAATTGAATATTTTTTGTAGCAGTAATCGCAAGACATTGAGATGCACATAAAATATATTGTATACTAGGGGTGCACAACCTTTTTTAGAGAAGGGCCACTTACAAAAATATTTGGGTTGTCGAGGGCCACATAGAGGTTGTGGTGGGGGTTACCCCTCTAGGTTCCCCTATCCAGTCAACATATCCAATTCAGTTGGCAAGGATATATCAGCAGTTTGCGTCTGTATATATATAACACAGATATAGCAAGGATTGTTTTCAAGGAGTGATAATATTCCTTGACTTTATTCGGGGAGTAAATTTTGTTTTATTATAAGTGCTAAAAATCAAACATAAGCATGAAAGAAGCTAGTGCCAAAAAAAAAAAAAAAAAAAAAAAAAAAAAGCGAACTTTATGAACGAAGAGGAGAGAAGTAGCCAATCAACGAAATTTGAGATTTTTCCACGCCCGATCAATGAAACTCGCGATTTTTCAGCATCCGATCTAAAAACTTTGCGATTTTTAAGAGCCTGATCGACAAACTTCGCAATTTTTCCGAAGGGGATCGACAAATTCGCTTTTTTCACGCCTGAAGAACGAAATTCGCCACATTTCCGCGCTCGATACACAAAATTCGCAATTTTTTCGAACCCGACCAACGAAATTTGCGATTTTTCCGGGACCGATTGACGAGATTTGAGATTTTTCTGCCACTGAACGACGAAATGGGCAATTTTTCCGGCCCTGATCGACGAAATTTGTTTTTTTTCCGCACCCCATCAACAAAATACGCTGTTTTTCAGCGCCTGATCGACAAAATTCGCGATTTTTTTCGTGCCCGATCAATGAACTCCACGATTTTTCTTAGCCCGATCGACAAAACTCGGGATCTTTTGGAGCCCGATGCACAAAACTCGCGATTTTTCTGTGGCCGAGAGACAGCATTTGCAATTTTTGCGCCCCTAATCGACGAAATTCGTGATTTTTCCGCGCCCGATCAACGAAATTCGCAATTCTTAACTGATTGACGAAATTTGTAATTTTTTCCCGCGGCAAATTGCAAAATTCGCGATTTTTCTGTGCCCGATCAACAAAATTTCCGGTTTATTCCGCGCCTGATCGACAAAATTCGCGATTTCTTTCGTGCCCCACCAACGAAATTTGAGATATTTCGGAGCCAGATCGACAAAACTCGCGATTTTTCCTCAGCCGATCAACGAAATTTGAGGTTATTCCTCTCCTAATCTACAAAATTTGCGATTTTTTCGCATCCGATCAACGAAATTTGCGATTCTTAACTGACTGACGATATTTGCAATTTTTTCCCACGGCAGAAATTCGCGTTTTGTTTCTCGCGACTGACGAAACTCAAGATTTTTTCGCAGCCGATCAATAAAATTTTCAATCTTTACGCGCATCATTAACAAAATTGACGATTTTTCCGTGCCCGATCAACGAAATTTTCGATTTTTCCGAGCCTGATCGACAAAATTCGAGAATTTTCCGATCCCGACCAACGAAATTCGCTATTTTTCCGTGACTTCGGTGAAATCTCGAATTTTTTCCACCCATCATCGACAAATTCGCGATTTTTCCGTGCCCGATCAACGAAATATGCGGCTTTTCAGCGCCTGATCGACAAAATTCGCGATTCTTAAATGGCTGACGAAATTTTCAATTTTTCAGCGGCAAATTGACGTAATTCAGGATTTGTTCCTGCGAACTATGGACAAAAATTGCCATTTTTTCCAGTTGTAAATTGACGAAATTCGCGGGCCACACGCTAACCCATCGCGGGCCACTTTTGGCCCGCGGGCCACAGGTTGTGCATCCCTATTGTATACCTTCGCTATTGTGTATATATTTTTATGACAAAAAAATTTGTTCTGTTATTACTTTTTTCTATCTGCGAGGTGAAAGTATTGGATCGGTGAAAATTTTTGACTTCTGGTTTCTGATGGATTTATATGGTTTTAGAAAGTCCTAAAAACGGTTTGACCGTTTTTAGAAAATGTATGTGTATGACACAAATTTTGTGTATTTCTTACGCTTTCCGTGATTGCTATATCTCAAAAACTAAAGCATAAAGTTTAACAAATATTCAATTCTGTTCGACAATGATATCAACAGATGCTGATTAAGTTCTGCTGTAGATGGCTGAACATGTGGCACTGCTATGCTACATTTTCACAATTTCTACAATATCTAACTCAATAAAAATTTATGGTATTTATTTAAACTTCACATTCCTTTATTTATACATTGACATAAATAGATCCTTATTGGATTTGGGTGTATATTATCCAACTGGTGTTGCTGCTGTGCTCTGTTTATCACAATTTCCGTGACAGCAATATCTCAACAACTAATAGGTTGTCATTTGGTCATTTTGATTGCAGACGATCAGATTTATATAGAAAATTTTTTGTGATAGCCACACTATACTAGTTTACGATCAAATTAAAATTACGTTAAATTATCCTAACTGTTATTTGCGCAGTCAAAAGTTCTTTTTACATTTTTATACTATTTATGTTACATTGGTGTATACAGTTTTTAATATAAATTATTAAAAATAGGATACATTCACTTTCGAAACCGGTACCAAAAGTAGAAATACCTTAATAAAAAGAAACATGTAAAGAAAATCGGAAAAGTAAAAAACGGCCTTTGTGGAGATCGATTTTAGCTAGCCAATGCAATATATATATATATATATATATATATATATTGAAGTGCAAACGAGATATATTAAAAAATTTCTTCCATAAGATTAACGTTAGCGAACGGGCGTTTTCGCTTGAGTGAAGTAGCCTCAATAGAAAGTTGAAATTTTAGTGCACATTTCACCTTGATTACTAATAAACATATATAAGATACACAAAAGTAAATACATTGCTTACAGGTGTCAAGTATAATAAAATCCTTTAAAAACATATTAAAGTCATTTAAAATCCAAATAGTTTTCAACCGACACATACTCGGTCATCCGCAGTGAAAAACTAACAGCTGTTTCTCTCTCTGCGTCTTTAGCCTTGTCCGGAACAGACTATTATATTTCAAGGGTGGATTGGAATATAAGGGGGGGGGGACGGAAGCGCTATTCTTTTTTCAAAAAGTACAGGTTTATTAACTATGTATTAATTCTTTCCAGACTGCGTGGATATCATATGATAATATATCGTTACAGACTATTTCTTTATTAGATATTATTTCCAGAGATTCTCTTATGATAGTTTCTTGGTGATTACTTGTATGTAAAATAATTTGGGCTCTATTGAAATCTACTTTTAAAGGTTTAATTTGTGCTAATCTTTCTAATGGAGTGTGGGGGTCTACATTAGCTACATTTGTGTATCTTATATATGTTTATTTGAAGTAGCCTCTTACCGCAAAAAGCCAGGTAATTGTTCTTAGTTAATTCTGTTAATCTTATTCCGCATACTGTGTGAGAGAAATCCCTTTTTATGGCTAAATATTTACATTTACAAAGTGAAAAAAAAGACAGGTTTTTGGCTGTGGGATTAACATATCTATCTTTACCTCTCTATAAAATATAATTTATTGCATTAATATCTCTAAATTACTTATTACCGATATTGCGTTCTTTTAATAGAGATATCACTTGTCAAAATATGGGAATCCCAGCAAGCCATAGAGATTTGGTTAAAGAAATTTACAAATATAAGTAATTACGAGTAATAAGCCTTAATTATGTCCACTAATAAGTATATCACAATATATATTCCAAACGGAAAATTCCAAACATATATTAAAATATTTATTTGCTTAAAAGATAGTACTAATACTTTTAGTAACGTCTTTTAAGCAAATAAATATTTTAATATATATTTTGACTTTTCCGTTTGGAATATATATTGTAAATATGCTATTGCACCAGTTTACAAGTTTATGAAGAAACATCTAAGGAACTAAAAGATGCCTCCGAAAAATCTGTATGAGATACTTTTAATACAAATTGGAACTACATTAAATAAAAATGAAACTCGGTTGCATCGTGTAATATCGGCTCCTATTTCAAATCCACTAATTATAATTTAGAAAGAGCACATTGAAATCTGTTTGTAGGCATTTTTCCTCTTTCAATAATTTTTTAAGAAATCTGTCTGTTCTATAAAAGTTCCTCAGAATTGAAGGAGACAATGTGCCATGAAAAGTAATTTTAAAAATATCTGCAAAGCCTTTAACAAATTCTAACAATTTTTTTCCAAGTCTGACTCCATATGCATTCTCCAAATTTAGAGAACAAATGAAATTAAGTTAAACAGTAATACAGGAAAATATCGAATATTAAGTTACTACATGTAATTTCAATATTAAGTTAGCCGCTTTCTGGTGAAAATTTGTACTACAAAAGGTGGACGCAGAAGTAAATTTTTAGTAAATCAATTCTGCCGAATGATGAAGCTGCAAACATGTTCGGTGAAGCCACAACAAACTCCATAATGATTACTGTGATTGAGAAGTCAATGTAAGCCGAAAGCATTCAATAAAATAACAAGAAATCTCTGCTGATTATAAATAAACTGGCTTCAATCACAGCTGAAAAATCAGATGTTTCTTCTTAAAAAATGGCTATTTTGGAGCAAAGGAAAAGAATTTGTGTAATTGAAACACAGAATTGGCTCAAGAGGTGCCATAAGGTTGGCTCAGATGTGTCAAATCTTTCGGAAGAAATAGTAAATATACAAATTTCTGAAATAAATAATGATAAAAAAAATTGTAATATAAAAATTAAAAAATGTAATATTTCCGTTTATTATACACATTTCCCTCATAAGTAACAATTTAATTGAAATGTATTGCATTGAAAGTTTTAATTTTCACGATAGATATTTTGCACTTTGATATTTAAGGGATATCAGGACTCTTAGAATTGGAAAAAAAAAGACCATTTTCAACATTTAATGTCTTAAAATGTATATGCTTTTAAAACGCAATTTTTATTGGGGATGAAAGATTTAAGTATGTTCTTTCATTTCGTGTATTTAAAAAATGGCAACATGCAGAATTAGTATTTATAGGGGCTCGAAACTGTCAGACATTTGTCGAGCAGAAAATGGGTATAACAGCTTACGCGCTGGATTACAAAATAAATATTGCAACTAGAATGAAAATTTTGGTGCCTACTTGTCCCAAATACGACTGATGGATTTTAAAATTGAATAACTTGCAAACGGTGACAGATATTTAAAAAATCCTTGCAGGAGTGTTGTGTAAGATGTCAGGAGTTTTTATGTTGCGATTCTCAGTTTTAGTTACTAATAGCATCGATAGATGGCGCTGCAAGCAACAACCGTTAAATCCAGGCTCAATTTTTCGGCCTCTCTCTTCTTCCATGCGAAAAAAGGATACTAAAATGTATTGAATGGATTCCGAAGTACCAAAAATCGGGTCTGGACTGAGCGCTTATTGCTCTCAGCGCCATCTGTTGTTTGAAATTCAAACTAAAATCAAGAATGAGTGTACAAAAACTCCTGGCATCCTATACAACCCTCCTGCAAGAAATCTTTTAATATCTGTCACCATTTGGAAGTTATTGAATTTTAAAATCCATCAGTCATTTTTTGGGACACCCGGTATACTTCAGGTTATAATAATTACCCTGAACCTAAATACATTTGTATTTAAACCATTTTTATATTTTTAATGCAAAATCGTATTTAGCTAATAAAATTGTTTGAAAATTTCAACAGTATAATCACCTAAAAAATATTTTTTTGAACAATAAAAAGGAAATTTTTGGTTCAGTTTATACAGACTAACATGAGATATATGTTTAGAAAATTTCATTTAAATATATTCAGAAGTTTTTGAGGTATCCTGCCGCGTTATGCCCAAAAACGTCATTTGGAGAAAAATGATTTCAAATTTCGGAAACGCCGCTTCAGCTGTTGAGCGGGTATAATTCTGAAGGCTATAACTTCTGTTCTAATGGGAATTTCAAGGAAACAATTATATCAAAATGTTCAGAAAAGATAGGAGTTTAACATCTAAAAAAATTTTAAATTTCTAAAATTTTGAAGCTTTAAGAGTCCTGAGACCCCTTAACTGAGGTCTTCAGAAATCTATATATTTATCATGGTTTGAAGCATATATATGCATATAATGCCAGTAACGTATGTTTTTGCATGTCACAAAAGTTTTTATAGTGCTGTAATTTTATTTATTTATTTTTAATCACTGTGTGTTCAAATAACACTTTAGAAGTACTTATTATTTAACCCTTTATCTACTGACGGTACTTATAAGTACCATTAAAATAACTTGCTATAAAATTCATTTAATACATCGATTAGTAGTAATACAATTTAGAATGAGTTATAGATGCATTACTTTATGAGGTTCCAAAGCATTATGGGTTACACAAAACAAAAATATTTTTTAAAGGATGATTTCTTTGGCCTTTGCATCTTTTCAGCTTTCTTGGGGTTGAAGAGGGGGGGGAGGGATTTTTCAGTTGAGAAATATTTCTATATTTCTATTGTAAAAACATTGTATTTGTAAATTTCCTAATTCCTACAAAATACTAAGAAAAAGATTTAAAATAAAAGATTTGAGTGGGGTTATAAATATCACACAAAATCTCTATAAATTCAAATTTAATGAATCCTTCTAAACCCTTCAATCCTTCTAAAATTTATTAAATGATTGTGAGTAGTATATAGCAGGTCCTTTGGAACACTTTTTATATTCCACTAAACGCTATTATTTAACGATTTTTTAAGATTTTCATCAAAAAGTTTGCCTGTCTAAATATCGAGGATGTAACGATTTTAGTACGATTTATCGAGCAAATAATGATAAAAATTGTATGATTTGCATAGGGTGGATATTTTTATTTTTTCTACAAAATTATGTAAAGAAGAAGTTTTAAGAAAGGGTTATAGAATAAAGAATCAAATATAGATGATTATAAATAATAACGTAATCAATTTAGATTAAGTAATCATCATTTTTAAATGTTAATATTTAATTATTATAGTGATGAAAATTTTGTCTGACGCACTTTCTTAATAGTCTACCAAATGCTAATAAACAACCTTCTTCTAAGATAATATTAATAAGAATAAATAAATCTGTATATTTATTAATTAAAATATCATCTAATCTTTGAGCACCGATTATGTAGAAGCATTTTTATAAACACTTTTATTTTTCGTTTTTATTTAAAAGCTGTCTCAATTCATTAATAAATCGTATTAAAATATTTTTTAATTCCAAAACTTAAACAAAAATTATTTATTTTTATTCTCGGATCGGATCCATGTAATCACTTTTAAAAAATACCAATATGCTGGTGTTGTTCCGTCATGATAAATAACCCTTTTATCTCTATTAATTTTCTATTTTTATTCGAACAACGTCCATCGTTACGTCATCTATGTAAATCGCGCGGTTGTTGTATCTGTTATCAATCTTTGAATCCATCTCTTATCAGAGCTCGAAGCGAGATTCAGTTAAGGCGTTGAAATATCGTTTGCGCTCGGTTTTATCGCATTTTCTCTGACAGAAGTATTAAAAAATAGCAGTTAATTAAGAAATAAACAGCCTTCCTCTAGGATAATTTTGATAGGAAAAAGGAAAGCAGAGAGCTGCATTGTATAGTAAATTATCAGCATTATAACCAATCCTAAAATCTTTAGTTGCATTAAAAGCTATAGAATAGTATAAGTTATTAGCTCCAGGAATATAAATATCGTACCATTCTTTTGTTTCTGGTATTATATTCCAATTGTCACCACATTTACTTTCTATCCAAAAATAAACACCAGGTTGAGAAAATTTAGACGCTTGATCCATTTTGTATATTTTAGCGGTCAAAGTTAATTTTATTGTATCATTGAAACTATTAAATATAGTATAATTATTAGAGTTATCGATGCTATGATTTGTAATAACAGAGTCAAATTTGAAATAATGAAAGGTAGGTGAAAGACAGTTATACAGCAAAGTACTTATCACAAAGTATTGTAACATTTATTTAGAAATAAATTTTCGATAGATGATATTAAATAAAAATCAATTCCAAGCTAATATTTAGCGATTATTTGAACAAAGTTTAGACAGATTAAATAAATAAAAAGTATCCTCTAAGATAATATTCATATCAATTGCATTATATTGCTATCTAAAATAAAAGTTAAATGATTTTTATCATATTTTTGTTTTAATTTTTTAATAGAAAACCAATTCTCTCTTTTTTATTTACAATAATAAATACTATTCTGTTAGTTTGATATTTTCATAGTTCGATAAAATAAAATAAAAAATAGTTTGTGTCGAAATGAACACGTCTAGGACAGAAAATAAATTTGTACTAAAAACAGATAATTTCAGTAATACTATTCTGTTAGTTTCATAGTTCGATAAATGGTCCATCCGATTATTCTAAGATTTAAAACAAATTGCAGGATTAAGCTTTTTCTAATTCATAATCATAATAACCGTCATTATTTTTTCCTTTAAAATGAAAGATATAACCCCCTTTATTCAGTTTTGTTATAGCTGTTTTAGAAATTTTTTCATGACTCTTTTTAAGAAAATAATCTTTTTCTACATCCTTAACTTCCAATCTTGCAATAGTCGCATTTCCAAATTTTGTTTGAATTTTCTTCAACGAAATCAGTTTGTATTTCCCTGTCTCTAAATCTTTTAACTTATGAGTTGCAGGGAACGATCTGAGACTGTTGAATTCTTCCATTTATTAAGAAACAATTTTTGAAAGAAAATTTTTATAGTACAGACATCTGTACATAGAACAACCCGGTCCTAGGATTCGAACGCACCTCGGTACTTCTAATATTTTTATAGGAATTCCCCATTCTTCAAAGGTTGTTTTCGGAATAATTCCTCCCTTAAAAGCAAATGTGCCTCCGAATATCTGATGCAATTGTATGAAATAATCTTTTACATTGTCACTACTAATCCATAAGCCTGTATTATCTGAATATCTTTTAAATCTTAAACCATGGATATCGTTAGTACATCGACGAACTATTCCATGGACTTGATCACCTAATTCATAGTTAGGTGTAAACACAGAAATCGTTTCACCTATTCCTTGTTTTAAATGAACCCAGCTTATTTCCCTCGCTATAGATTTAAAAGGAAGTATAAAACCTTGAACATTTACGATAAGAGTGACATCGTCCATTTATTAGAAAACATTTTTTATAAATTAAGGATCGGCTTAAAATCCAAATGGTACAGTATCAAAGTTATCTAAAATTCTTCTTTTATCATATCCAAACATATATTTTTTATTCATTTTATTCACTTTAATATTTCTATCGTTTTGTATCTGAAATTGATTTATTTCTACATCTATATGGTCAATTTCCCCAGTTATTGTTTTCATTCTCTCTGCAAAATTGAGCTTAGTTTCGCTCTCATAACTCATTTTAAATCCTTTTACTTTCCCTTTTACAGAACCATCGTTAAGAATATAACCATAATCTTTACTTGCTCCAGATATCCAGGATTTCATATATTTATCTTCTCCTAATTCATCTGTCCATTCGCCTAACATACAGCCCGTTTTTACTTTATTAGGGCCATCATCGATATAAACAATACTATCTGTATCGTAATACATTACTTTGTCTCCTAATTTATCAAGCATTTCATATAATCTTATTTTAGCCGAACTGGTAGTAAAAGCCGCTATATAATTATTCGTATTAAAGTTATTCTTGACATATTCATCTTTCATCTTATAATCCATTTGCACACAATCATCATTTAAAAATATCATATTCAAATCTTTAATGCGGTCGTTCAGTATAATTCTATAAAAATCTGCCAATTTTGTTACATTCTCTGTATGTTTCATATTTTTTCTCTGTCCGAACTTACCCCATAGAGAGTTTAAACAAATTTTGGATATAAATCTCATTCCAGGGTTTTCTTTGATTTCTCCTAATCTTATACCCAATTTCTTTTCTACGCACCTTTTATATTCTTTTTCAGTTTTGAAATTTTCAGACCATTTATCATCTGTTTCTAATTTGATTTTCAAAAACATTTTAACATAATCCATAAATAATGTATTAGATTTTTTTTCAAAATGCCAAACTTCATAGATATTTAAAATCTTATAACCTTTTTCAATAGCCAGTTCAACTTCGGTAGTTGTCCACGTACCAGTAAAACTTCTCTCCTCATCCGTATGATTACATTCTTTATTCCGCATATCATAACATTTTTTACATTGTTTCTTTTCGCATTTTATAGGATTTGAACATAATTTACACAAACTAAATATTAATTTTTCTCCTTTATAAGGCAAAACAGGATGATAGAGCTCTCTTGGCGGCAGTATTTTGCATTGTATCAAACCATACCAATTCTTATCATATTTTTCCGGATTATAAATCTTTACCGGATGACCCACAGGATAGTAATCAAAGTAATTCACTGTTGGATAAAGCGAACAAACATCGATATATCTACCCTTTTCGTTTTCTTTCATTTCGCATATTAATTTGGTAGGTTCACACCTACCTCCTCTGAATGTATTTCTAGGATTTAAAGGTTCTACAAAATCTCTTTTCCATTCATTTTTCATATATTTTTTAATTTCTTTGTCACTATCAAAATCGCATTCCCATATTTCAACCAATTCAAATCCTTTATCTTTTATTTTTTTATTTATTTTTTGAGTTCTTTCATACAAATCTTTCATACATATCTGATTTTGAAGATTGACAGTGGATTCTGTAAAACAGCGAGGACAACCGTGCCAATGACAGCCTTGAGACTGATAAATGGTATTATTATAAAAACCGTCTACTTTATAAGTTTTATCACCTAATTTCAGTTTTTTCTCCCCACCGTTTAAAGCATGCTGTATTTTGATATTGTGTTTTTTAGACAGATAGTCTAACCAAATGATCGATTTCTTACTGTATTGATCCTTTTGAATACACTCCTCATCAATCGCTATTGTATCCACTGGTATGAATTTACCTCTGTATATAGCCGTACAAACGCCTGCTAAAGTGACATATTTAAAAGGATCAATATTAGCAATATTTAGAAATAATCTTCGCAATTCTAAACATCCTTTTCTTAAAATATCAACATCACACCTACAATATTTTATAATTTCTTTTTGAAAATCAAATGTTTCGCTTTTTACGGATTTATACCATTTATCAAATGTTTTTCTTTGATCTAAAGTCATAGTATCATAATCATAATAGTATTTTTCAGGATATTTTCCTACATAATTTTGATTTTCCTTCGTGTTAAACAAATGAGGAAAATAACCTTTTGCCAATTCCGTTAGTCCAAACGTTTTAGGAAATTTTCTTAACGGAATCAGTGTGAAATTTATAGAATCGATAAACCTTATATTACATACGGTTGCTTGCATATATATGAGTTTATTTCCTTGATATATTGTAAACACTTTAATTTTATTTTTAAAGCAGTATTTAGTTAGAAATTGAAAATCGAATCCTTTTCCATAATGCGCTAATACTGTATAACCGCAATGTTTCTTTTGGAATAACCATTCACAATATTCATTTTCATTCTTAAATATCTTTTCTTTTCCGTTAAAATCATGATTTATAACTAGATTGACTTGGTGATTTCCTGTCTCTTGATTCGTTTCAACGTCAAAAAACATATATTTTTCTGTAAATTCCAACCTTTTACATTTCTTACACCATTCCTCTCTCTTTTCTATATTTTTTGGACAGATATTTTTACAAGTTCCTCCCTTAGATTCTTTCCAGCGTATATAACATTTATGATCTTCCGAAACCCATTCTCTGCAGTTTTTACATTGTCTTTCTCCACATTTATGATCTTTCGGTTTTCTTTGACTTCTGTTGATATTTCTCTTACATTTTGAACATTTCCACAGTTTTTCACAGACTGCTTCATTTTTATGATTTTCGAAGCAGTTTTTTCCTTTAAACGATCTAAAACAATCATTACACTGAATATCATCGCTTTCGCAATTACTCTCTTTCTTAAAATATCTATTGCATTTTAAAGAACATTTATGTTGATCACTTCTATAATAACTGACTTTACAATAATCACAATAATTGTTTTTTCCTAAAAATCCTGTAACCGTTGTAATGACATCAAAATGATTTCTGTTTTTTAGAATGTAAATATAATTAGATTTATAGGTACCACTGTACAATCTTTGATTAAAATTTTCTCTGCAAAATATAGTTATTTGTATATTTAAAAAAATTTCGAATTGTTTAATATGCTCTAAATTACACATTTCTAACGGAATATCACACATTTCATGCAGTTTTATCGCTAAATTTTTTTGTAACTTTCTACCCATTTTTATGTATTTAACTTCATTATCTGTCAATTTTTCTAGATTCAATTTTTCGCATAAAATTTTAGGATTTTGAATAGCTAGGGCTGTAACGATTGATCTAGCCAAACAGATATTATCGTCATTTTTAATTTGAAGAATACTTTTTTTATTGACAATATCGTTATCGTTCAGTAATTTCGATCGTTTACCACCTTTAGGCAAATCAACGACAGTAAAAAAAAATGTACAGTCTTTAATATCCAACTCTTTGTATTCAATTTTATGCGTTAAAACATCTAAATAGGTGTCATAGGCTTCTTTCGTTGACATCCTATCAGGGTGAAAGGGTTGCATCAAAGAGGGACTGTCTACAACAATTTGGACCATTCCTTCAATTTTTCCAATTGCTTTTCTGAATAAATCTTTTAAGATACTATAATACTGGCCCGGTGTGAGTTTGTTTATTTGTTTTATTTTATAAGCATATCTATAAGTATTAAATTTTTTTTACAAATTTTTTATCTTTCTCAACAATTTCGTAATCAGGTCTAAACAGATTTTCTAAATTTGCTTGTAATTTGACTTTCTTTTCTGTCTTTTTGATCAATTTTTCATCTTTATATTTCAATCCGTAATAATCAAAGAGTTTCTTAAGTTTTGGACGGTTTTTCGGTTCATTTATAAATTGTTTCAATTTTTCATTTAAATCAGGAAATAATTTTTTAAGGTTTACCACTGTTTTTATCTTTTTTTCTTCGTTATTTTTTGGATTAAATTCTTCTATGTTATTGTTATATTTTAAATCGAAAGAATCTAATATTTTTTTCAATTTATTTCTTTTTTTAGGATTTTCGATAAATTCTCTCTTCATTTCATTTAAATAATCTGTGACGTCTAAATTTAATAAATCTACTAAAACATATTTATATTCGCCTGTTCTTTTTATGTATCTCATTATCAATCTAATTAATTCATCTTTTTTACATCCTTTGGGTTGTTTTATATTTAAAAGTTTTACAGTGTGTCTTAATTTAGACACAGATATCGATCTTAGAGTTACCTCCATTTAAATAGAAGGAATTTTATCAATAGTTTTTGCTACACATTTTTACTAGCGACCACTATCTATAAATGCTAGTTAAATTGGACCAATTTCGGTGGCCGGTAATTTTAAATTAAGCGGCTTAAAATGAATGTCGTTAAAATTATGAATTAAATTAAATTGAAGAATTTCTGAAAACGACTATTAAAAGTACGTTCGATTTAAAACACAACATAAAATATCATAAATTTATTTTGATGTTCAAGTATTTTTATCAATAGTTTTTGCTACACATTTCTAATTAGTGGGTGCTATCTATAAATGAAAAGTTTCCTGCGCACTTTTTTTCAATCTCAGTGTTTGTTCGTATCAAACTAATTAAAAGACTTTCACCCCGGAAGGTCAATTGATTGTGACTTTATCAAAGAGGCGGCTGCAGGACTTCCTTCTGAGACAACAAAGTTCGTTTGTTTGAAATATTTTGATGTCAGTAACAAGGAAGTGACGTAATGAAATAGAAAAAACTAAAAATGAAAAAATGGATTTATGTTAGATAAAAATATAACCAGCTTTGGTTGCGGGTAATTTTATATTAAGCGATTTAAAATAAATGTAATTTTAGTTAAAATTATGAATTAACTTAAATACGTTTAATATAAAATTACCTGTAAAGCTACCATTATCGAGGTTCGCACAGTTTTACCGCTAAATTTTAACAGTAATTCTCTGAAGTGAAATACTTTGAAAATACTGTTAAAATTTAGCGGTAAAACTGTGCGAACCCTGATTATGAAGGTCCGAAGTCCTATTAAACGCTGACGGCAGGTAATTTTATATTAACAATTGCAGTTGTTTTAAATTACATCGCTATTTAAAAGTCGTATTATAAGAAGTCTTTTTAATAGCGATGGAATAAGTCATATTATCTACAAATAAATAAAATCTATTTATGTTGATATTTTAATAATATTATTTATTTTAAAAAATTCGAATTAATCTTAAAAATATATAAAATTTAAGAATTTCTGTAAGAATGGTAACCCAAGGAAACCCAGCAAAAGGACATTAGGCTGAACATTAAAGGTAAGATTCCAATCTACAATTATTCTTTCAGTTATACAATTACCTGTCAAAATCTTTGTACTTTTTGAATTGCCCATTTATTTAGAAAAAATCACTGTCATAATCAGGCACTTCTATTTTATCTTTAAATTCTAAATAAAATTTTTCTGATAAATTTTGACATTTGAATATAAAATACCAATCCACTCTGTCTTGGAACTTTTCTATAAACGGTTCGGATAAAGTTTGACATAAAGATATCCAATCCCAATAGACTTTGTTTTGAAATTTGTCTATAAACGGTTCTGATAGAGTTTGTCTTATAGATATATTTACCCAATCCACTCTGTCTTGGAATTTTTCGATAAACTGTTCAGATAATTTTTGTTTAAAAGATATAGACAACCAATAAACTCTGTCTTGGAACTTTTCTATAAATTGTTCTGATAAAGTTTGATTCCTAGATATTCCTTTCCAATCAACGCTGTCTTCGAACTTTTCTATAAACGGTTCCGGAAGTTTTTGTTTTTCAGATATACATTCCCAATTAAGCTCATTTTTAAATTTTCTTATAAATTCAGTATGTAATTTGGTAATATTTTCACTTAGATATAACCAATTGATTTTATTTCTATATAATGAAATAAATGTATAAAATTTTTCATTATAGGATAAACTGATAAATAAATCTTTATATTTATGAATTATAATATCTTCTAATCTTTGAGCCGACACCATTTATACAGAAGCATTTTTTAAAAACACTTTTTCCCCACGATTTTGAAACTATCAAGGTCCAATTAAATAATTTCTGAAAACGCAACATTTAATATAATATGTTCAAATAAATACTCAACATTCAATATAATGCTTTCATTCAAATTATTTTCAAATAAATACTCAACATTCAATATAATATTTTCATGTTTAATTTAAAACACAACATTCAATATCTTATAATCTGTTTAAAATAATAAATAAAATACGTTTGAATAAAAACACGACATTCTATATCATCAACTTATTTTGACGTTCTTTTTATATGATAATTAGTTTTTAAATGTCTCTTTTTATGAGCTAAAGTGTAAGTTTTACTACATTCGCATTCAATTTTTTTATTTTTAATAGCTAAATGGCAAGTTTTGCAATTAGCGTAATGTTCTGTTTTTCCATATCGAAATCTATTATAAAATTGATCTAATGGTTTAGTCATCTGACAATGCTTGCAAACTTTAGACATCTCCATTTATTAGAAAATAAATTTTATAAAGGTATTCCAAATGTCTTCGTTTTCTATATTAAATTTTATTTTCAAATTATTTTCTATTTTACAATAATCTAATATATTTTTTAATGAAATACAAATAATTTATCGACTTTTTATAGTACGCAAAATCTAAAAATTTATAAAACATTTCTTCAGCTTCATATGTAATATTTAACTTAAATTTCCATTTCAATGCGTTAAAGCGACTAATTCTGGATTTGCGTCTTTCGCATAAAAAAACATCTATATTTTTATATGTAAAATAACAATCATTATCCGAATCGTATATAATTTCGTATCTCTTCATTTGATCATAAATTTTGAGATATTTTTCGGGTATTTGACATTTTTTTCTTTATCAAAAGACTCCATTGAGTCAGAATCCGAATCATCTATTAAAACGTTTTCAAAAAAGTCGCAATTCATTTATTTAAACTTATTTCCTTGCAATGCATTTCACTTCCTCACTCAAAGTAGATAGAGAAACGTTTTTTCTACCGAAGACGTAATAGCATACGTCACTTTCTTCTAAGTACATTTTTTGTCAAGAGAGTTCGTTCGTTGACGCGCGCTCCAAATTCAACTCCATTTAGAGGTCAGCTGGCCTTCCTGATAAAAGATAAATATATTAAGTTACGCTGTTCTTACGGAGTATTTAAAAACATATTTTTCGACCGTTCGAACTTGATAATGATATTCAGAATAATAAAAAATATATATTAATGATTATTAAAACTAGATATTATTTTTTATTTATAAAATCATAGAAATTTTTAAAATTAAAATGCTAAAAGTTACTTAAAGCAGAGCCATTCATTTACTTTTTTTAAACTGAATAA
Organism: Maratus speciosus; assembly: GCA_963932465.1. NCBI lineage: Eukaryota > Metazoa > Arthropoda > Arachnida > Araneae > Salticidae > Maratus > Maratus speciosus. The sequence goes on from OZ010786.1 coordinate 677,974,932, forward strand.
TTTCTGAAAATATAAAAGAAAAGTAATTTCTGCATGAATAATTTTAAGTATGGACTTGTTTTATTAACGAACTAGGAAGATTATTATGCTGTAACAAAATAATTTAAAGGCCTCTGGAAATTAGCTAATTTGTTTAACAGAATTAAAGAAAATTTATATTATATAGATACGATTATCTAAAAGTAGATAATTTTGATATTTTAGCATGATTATATTTTAATACTTGATTATTTGATAATTTAACATGTTTATAATTTAATATTTGTTGATATTTTAATACGGATTTCTAAATTGACTTGATATCTTTTTCATCAACCCAAGAGTTAAATTCGTCGGAATAACCTAACCATTTAACTAGACATTTATTGCCTTTCTTTTTTATTATTTTTTCAATTTTAAACGTTTTATCTTTCTGATTATATTTAACTAATTCCGGTTCATAATAAGTTCCTTTTATTTCGTCGCCATTCAAATCCTTTATTCTATAAGTAATTGGGTCAGTGTTTAATATTTCTGAAACGATGAAAATTTCTTCCGTAAAAGTAGGCTGGTATCCGCGGGTGAAAGCAGTCTGGTATTTCGAAATTCTTATTCTATCGCCAACCTTGAATTTCGGCTTTCTTATTATTTTTTCTTCGTATAAATTTTTATAAACTTCAGATTCGTTTTCTGATTGACTCGCCTCGGTAGGTGTCATTCGAACAGATCTATGCTTGGAATTATTATAATTTTTAACTAATTCGTCCAATACATCTATATATCTTTTAGTATTGTTGGCTGCTAGATAGGTTCTAATTTTTTTATTAATTGTCCTGTTAAATCGTTCGACAACAGAACATTTTATTTCAACGTTTTCTGTAGTAAACCACTGAATATTATGATATTTAAATAATTTTAAAGTTAACTTATTTACGAATTCGGTTCCTTTGTCAGTCTGCAGTTTTTCAGGAATTCTTTCTTTAAATATCTTTTTAAATGCTTCAGTTACTTCTTCACCAGTTTTTCTCTTTATCGGAATGGCATACGAGTACTTACTAAATATATCTATCACTGTCAATAAGTAATTAGTTCCGTTATTATATTTACTAAAAGGTTTGATAAACAATAAATCTGCTTGCCATTGATCATCGATATGACTGACATAAACGCGTCTTCGTTTAAATTTGCGAATTAAAGGCTTATGCCTTGTATAAACATCTTGGCTGTGTAAAAAATCTGTAATTTGCTTTTGACTGAAACCTGTTTTCCGCTTTAATTCATTGATTCCACAATAACCCCTTTCAGGATGATAATATATTTTTTCTAAGATACTTTTAGGATCTTTCAACCCTAAGGTTTTCCTAAAAAAACACTCTTTTTAGAACCACAATCTAGACAAATACCTTTCATTATCGGTCTGTTATTTTTAGAAATTGCATTTTTAACATCTTTAGTTTCTGTGTGGTTTTTACATTTTAAACAATAGATCTTTGTATTTATAGATCCCATACCAAAAGATTTTTTAGCTTTAATAATCGGTTTTACAATTCCTCTTTCAATTCTTTCTCTAATCGTAGGATTTTGAATATTATCTAATTCATCAATCATATTCTTATCGCATACTTCATTTCTACTTTTTGTATCTTTATTTTCTAAATAACATTTGTCATGCTTATATGCAATTTCATCCACTCGGTTAACAGGTTTAGACGAATTTTTATACGTTAAATCTGGATTTAATCGCGTTTTACCCCATAATAATTGTGTCCCCGGGCCTGTGAAGTTATGATTAGGTAAATGCATTTCAAAAGGTAAATTACTAATGATTTTATTCAGAAAACCCGATCCAGTTTGTCCACATTTTAAACACCCACCTTTAAAATTACCTTTTTTAGTTAAAGACGTAACAACAATTTTTTTACTTTTACAACTCATTTATTAGACAGCAAAAAGTTGACGCTTTCTAAGAAGAATATTTATATCCATTCAACTGTACTTTTTTCACATACTTTTCGATTGGGAAATATACTAAATTATTTATAAAATCTTGTTCTCTAACATACACTTCTTCTTCTGAAATTTTTTTAGCTTTCAACAAATTTAACAGTTGTTTATAAAAATTATAACATTGCTTGTATTCTTCTTTTCGTTCCAAAATATTTAAAGATTTCTCAATGACTTCTACAATTCCAACAGTCAAACTCAAAGCAGCCAGTGGTATTAATACAAAAGCTGATAATCCCGAAGCACTTAGCATAAATTTGCTAACAGTTAAGGAAATACTTATCTTTTGATACAAATTGTAACTTTTCCGATAAACATATAATCTCTTTTCTAAATATTCTTCCATTTATGTAGGTTCAAAATTTTTTCGGTATCTCATTTCAGAATTTACTAAATCTAACATAAAGAAGTTACCCTTACAAGAATTATATTTTTCTAGAAATTCTTTTTTCGTTAGATTTCCGTCTATTTCTCTGATTATCTGATTGATTTCCCTAGGCTGTAGCTTAAAAAATATGAAGTAATTACAATTTTTTCTTATATTTATAGGAGTTGAGTAATAAGACTGCGTTAAATAAATAATGGATGCATTTTTCTTTCGACCTCTTATAAACAAATCCTCTATAACTTTCTAGTCTTTCTCTGTAACACAATCGTCAAACACAACAAGATTTTTTTCAGAGGAATCTAGATCGTCGACAGTAATAAATTCACTCAAATCTGAAGAAAATAATACATTCTTTTTATATTTATCATACAATTTTAATAATTCGCTTCTTTTATTTTTACTTATTTTTTTACATTTTATAATATCGTCTCTTTCAACACCTTCAAACTGTGTATAATTTTCTTGCAATTTAGAATACTTTGGCTCGGAAATATCTTTTGCGCATAAATATAAAGCGTCGAAATCTAATCTTAAATTACTAGGATTCTCAAAACCGTTTAATAAATTTATTAGTAAATTTGTCTTTCCACAACCTGATGGGCCAATTATTAATAATCTGAAAGGATGTCTGGGTAAAAACGATGTTGTTTAGGGTCAGGCAATTCTTCCGGTTCTGTGTAATCTTTAATTTTAATCATTTATTAGACAGCGAAAAGCTGACGCTTTCTAATGTTACTGCCTGTAAAAGCATATTAGCTGTCAGTAAAAACATTATCGCTTCTAATTAGCTGTCAGTAAAAATAGACGGCGAAGCTGTCGCTTCTAATTTAAAACTATATAAATGGATAAAATAAACGATTTAGAAAAAGATCGAAATAAGAAACAAAAAGAAGAATTAAAAAATGCAATAAAACTTGTCAAATTACAAGCAGATATTAGAAAAAATAATGAAGCACAGCGTGATAGAAAGCTAGGTATAGACAAAAGTTTAACTGAATTTCATAAACCTGTCACTAAAAAATTAGAAGAACAGGATAAAAGTAGAAAAGAAAATATTAAATCTCTCAGTGATAAATTGGACGAATTAAATATATCTTTACAGCCTATTGCAGAATCATCTAGAATTATTCCTGAAGCGATCGAAGATGTCAAAGAATTATATAAAGAACCGTCGCTTATTTATAATGTTGATCAGTATTTAGATACAGATTATTTAATAACTGAAAAATTATACAGACCTTCGAAACTCCTAGACAATAAAGTAAAATTAGATGAAATGTATGCAAAGGCTAAGGAGTTAAAAGAAGAATTATCGAGGAAAAAAGGCAACTTACAAAGTACAATTACGAGGGCTAAAAATCTTTCAGAGGAGGAATTAAGTCAGAAAAAGGATGAATTAAAAGTTGTTAAATATAAAGAAGATGAGCTACAAAAATATCTGGCTAGATTAACTACAATTCGAGGTAGCGAAGTAATGAAAGTCGGTAAAGGTTTAGATTTATTATCTGAATTAATTGATAAAAGATGTCAAGGTAGCAAGTCGAAAAAATTAAAAAATGAAGTCAAACTGCTAATAGACAAACTTATTAAAACTAAAAAAATAACTAACGGAGATAAAGAACGATTATACAATCAATTTCTTCTTTGAAAGCGTCAGCTTTTTGCTGCCTAATAAATGAGTTATGTAAAAAAGAAGATTCATTTGAGTGACGGACAGATTAATAAATTGAAATCTGCTCTCAGAAAAAAAGAACTGACACTGCAGATAGACAATTCTAAACCTCCCAATTATGAAATGTATTTAACTAAAACACAGATTAATCAGATTAGTAAAGGTAAAAGAATAAATATAAGCAAAACTCAATTAGATAAAAACGGTGGATTTTTACCTTTTTTAATTCCTATTTTAACATCACTAGGACTCGGTGCCGCGAGTGGTGCAGCGGGTTGGGGAACTAAAAAAATCCTGGATAAAATTTCAGGATCTGGCGTTTTTCAACCTTGGGAAAACAAAGGATCTGGTCTTAAAAAAACGCCAGCATCCCTGTCTAAAAAAAAAAATCCCGATAACAAAATTGGGTATATCGGATAAAACGATTAAGGAAAATATGAAAGATGAAAAAGGATTCAGAGGTATTTTTACCTCCGATTTACTTCCTAAAAAGATTGGAAATTTTGAAAGCGGGATTATTAATTTAGATATTTCAACAGGTTTCGGAACACATTGGGTTTGCTACTATAATGATCCAAAATATAACTATGTAGAATATTTCGATCCTTTCGGTGAATATATATATAAAAATATTAAACTCAAAGAAAAATATATTCCTGAAAATATTATGAAATTTCTTAAACTGTCCAATAAAAAAGTCAATATAGCTCACAATGATAGTTTTTTACAAAAACCTACTTCTGTCAAATGTGGATTATTTTGTATGAAATATATAAAGGAAAGAAATAACGGTAATTGTCCAGAATGTGTACTTAACTCATTTACTCAACAGCCTAGCGATTATAACGAAGAGCTTGTTTTTCATCTTTAAAGATTTTTTCTGTCTAATAAATGATCAAACTGAAACCAAAAATTCATGAAAAATCAGAGGATTTCACTGTTGAATTTCCTAAACCTCTTAAATTAAAAAAATTAGCATTGCAGTCTTTTACTATGACAGTTTCATGGTTTAATATAACAGATAAAACTAATACGTTTGACGTATACACAGATGAGAATAATGTTAAATCTATCACTATTCCTTATGGTAATAAAAATGTTGAAGATTTAAATATAGATGTAATGAAAGCGTTTGGTTCAGACGATCCTCCGGTAAAATTTGGTAGAATACAATCTAGACTGAGAATGCTTATTAAATTAACTAAAGGTTGGAATATCGACTTAACAAAAAGCGATTTTCATAAACTAATAGGCTTTGAAAAAAAAGTTTACGAAAGTCATGATGAAGAGACTGTAATAGAAGGTGAAAATATAGCAGATATAACAAACGGAAACGACATTATATATATTCATTGTGATGTAGTTAATGGATCGTTAATCAACCAGAATAAATCGGAAGTTATTTATTCTTTTACACCGAGGGATGTACCGGGTGTTATCATTTCGAAAGAATTCAATAATTTAATATATTATCCTGTGAATAGGGATTCAATTCGTAGAATAAGGATAAGAGTTACGAATCAAAATGGTGAATTAATTGACTTAAATAAAGGTTTGATTGAATATAATTTTAGAGTCGTAGAGGGAAAAGAAGACTATGTTGAAAAAATATATCAATTGATATTAACTAAATTTTCTCAATAAATAAATGAATAAACACAGATTATATAAGAAAAGTAAAAGAATTCAAGGAAAAGGATTTTTTAAAGCTAAAAAACTAGAATTGAATGAAAAAGCAGTTGTTGACAGATTGACTGATGCTGACATATTGAAAGAAATATTTTCAAAAAAGATGAAAGGAACAGGTCTGAAAATTCTTCCTAAATAAATGGAAAAAATTTATGATCTAAGAGATACTCATTATTATTATAATAACGATATAAAAAGTAGCGAATTAAAAAAAATAAGATTGCCTAGTACAAGCCATAATGATAAAAAAGAAAATACTACGTTTCATTTCGAAATTACTGATACCAATGATCCTATTTCATTATCGGAGAGTTATCTGGAGACAAAGTGGAAAATTGTAAAATCCAATGGTGCATCTATAAATGATGATAATGTCGCTGCTGTATGTTCTATGAAAGGCGTAAAACTTCAGATAGGTAAACAAATAATCGAATCAGTCGGAGACTATCACTCCTACATTCTGCAGGTTAAGAGACTTAAGGACTATACCAGAGATTATTCAACATCAGAAGCCACCAATATAGGTTTTTATCCGGATACCAATGATAGTGCTGATAGAAATAAAAGTTTACTTCAAAGCGATGGTACGATAATTGTTACAACCCCTATAACAGATGTCGTCAGTAAATTAAAAATTGTAAAAAATGAAAACTACAATAAAGGATTTAAAAAAAGATGGGAATTGTCGAAAAATAGCAATTCGGTTACAACATGGACACCCTTAAAGGAAATTTTTGATTTCGTCGCAGAATATAAAAAAGCAATTTCTGGTTTTATAATAAGACTAGAATTCCAAAGAGACGATAGTAGAAATATGATTTATACAGACGACGCAAATCCAGATTATAAAGTAGAAATTGAAGACATAGCGCTGTGGGTGAGATACGTCGACTTTAAAAATGGTGCGGACATTCTCTATAATGAATTAAAATTATCTAATACGGATATAGAAATAAACTGGAATCAGTATGAAATTAACAGATCTAGTCCTATTAATAAATATAAAAGTGGTTCCGATTCTATATCTGCTACATCCGATGACGTTTTAAGATTATTTGTAATACCGCAATATTTCGACAGAAATGAAAATGCTAAAAAAAATAATATGATATTTGATAATTTGGATATGATCGAATGTTGGTTGATGATTAACAGATCGCCGTTACCAGCAGAGCGATATACTATGGATTTTGGTAAAAAGGAATATAATAGGTTATATGAATCTTTTCTGGAATCAGGTCTCAATAATCTAAATACAGAAACCGGTTGTATGTTAAATTATTCAGATTTTGGTAAATTATATCCTGTAATTCATTTTGATTTGTCAAATCATGTAAACTACACCACTCTTGAAAATTTGAGAATAGAATTCAATTGGAAATTAGAAAAAGAAACAACCAAAGAATATGTATTTTACTACATTTTAGAAGTAAGGAAGAAATGTATATTAAATATGAATAAAAAAGAAATTACTATGATTAAAACGTTAGGAGAATAACATTTTTTAGTCTTTATAAATGGCTGTTTATTATCCACCGTATGATAATCCAGTGCGAAAAGGCCCTATCGGACCCCCCGGTATAGGTTTTAAATTAACGGACGATGGTCATTACGATATGGAAAATAAGATATTAAAAAATGCTTCAGATCCAATCGATGATTTAGATTTAACCACTAAACGTTTCGTTTTGAATAAAATAGAGAATAATCATTTCCAATTAAGAGATTTTATAGAAAAAAATAATACTAATTACGATAGTAATTTTTTAACCTTCACTGAAGAAACGGGTAAGAGAATTAAAGAATTGGATGAAAACACTTTACATCTAATCGAAGGAAAAGCTTACGACGCTAACGGAAAAAGAATAGGAAATGTCGCAGATCCGAAAGATGATAAAAATGTTGTGAATAAACGATATTTAGAAAAAAATGCGTTAATATTAAAGAATGATAAATTTGATGCAAAAAATAAAATAATTACGAATATTTCGGAACCCGAAAACGATACAGACGTAGTCAATAAAATATATGTAGACAATAAAGATATCTGGGTTACAGTGAAGGATTTTCAGACTTTTACGGGAATAGAATTTAAAAAAGTAAATTTCGACTTGATAAGTTCTAAATTACTGGATCAAGAAATGCGATTATCTACAGATATGCATATCAAAATTACTATATATTTAATAGATAATAGTTTAATAGGAAGAAATGTGGATATAGAGATAGAACTTAAAATCGAAGATAAAAAAATTTTATACAGAGAAACAAGTGATAAATTTGAAACTTGTTTTGTTAATGGAAAACGCGGTGACATCATTACATTTTGGATAAAATCCAAAAGTAAAAACTTTCCAGTCACTTTAAAACCTTATATTCATATTGAAAAAATCCCCTTTTAAAAATATTTCATTATTAAATGGATATCAACTGGGACGAATTTTCTAAATCTAAAAATTTATCCGAAGATGTGCTTCGAAATTTGAAGGATCAACTCAGTTGGAAGTTAGTTTGTAGATATTCAATATTATCCGAACCTTTTATGGAAGAACTCATAGATTATGTTGAATGGAATGTTATATGCATTTTTCAAACACTTTCCGAAGAGTTTATCGAAAAATACAAAGATGAATTTGATTGGAATTTAGTTTCTAAAAATCAAAAGCTGTCTGAAGAATTTATACTAAAACATTCGAATTATATAAATTGGGTTGTTATATCTCAATTTCAAGTCTTAAGTGACGAATTTATTCAAACCTATCATGAAAAATTAGATTTACATAAAGTATCCAGGTTCCAAAAACTTTCAGAAAACACAATGTGTACATTGGAAGAAGGTTTGAATTGGCTGCTAATAGCACGCTTTCAAACATTTGGTGAAAGGTTTTTAGAAAAATATATGCATAAACTCGATTTTTGCAATCTCATTGAATATAAGTTTGATCAATTACCAGATAATTTTTATAACGATAGATGGAAAAAAATACTTTCCGTTCAACTTGGTGAATTAAATAAAAAATTTGGCCATTATTATGATGAGGAGGAGCCTCACAGAGAAAGATTGGTAGATGAAGTTTTGGAATTAAAAAATATTTTAATACGATTTATTAATGAATTGAGACAGCTTTTAAATAAAGACGAAAAATAAAAGTGTTTATAAAAATGCTTCTACATAATCGGTGCTCAAAGATTAGATGATATTTTAATTAATAAATATACAGATTTATTTATTCTTATTAATATTATCTTAGAAGAAGGTTGTTTATTAGCATTTGGTAGACTATTAAGAAAGTGCGTCAGACAAAATTTTTCATCACTATAATAATTAAATATTAACATTTAAAAATGATGATTACTTAATCTAAATTGATTACGTTATTATTTATAATCATCTATATTTGATTCTTTATTCTATAACCCTTTCTTAAAACTTCTTCTTTACATAATTTTGTAGAAAAAATAAAAATATCCACCCTATGCAAATCATACAATTTTTATCATTATTTGCTCGATAAATCGTACTAAAATCGTTACATCCTCGATATTTAGACAGGCAAACTTTTTGATGAAAATCTTAAAAAATCGTTAAATAATAGCGTTTAGTGGAATATAAAAAGTGTTCCAAAGGACCTGCTATACACTACTATTGTGTAACTCTTCTAATTTTGTTTCAAAAATTCACGAAAAATGTTTTAGAAGATGAAATTTTCATGAATTCATAATTCAGTACGTAAAGGGTTAAAGTTTGTGTTTTTCTGAATAATATATTTTGTATAATATATACAAAGGGAAAAAAAAGAAAGATTTAAAATATTCCTCATAACAACACAAAAATGAGAATTTCCGGTAAACATATTTTGTTGCTTACAATTTAAACATTACACTGGTGATTTTGTTTAATATACTTTTGCATCATATCTTACAATATTTAGAAATTTATATGTGCAAAGTAACAGGCATTTTTATTTATTTATGTTTTAAAATAGACTAGGATGACAATAAAATTGAGTATGCCAGTCTCTACGAACCAAAATTAAACCAAAGTCCTAAATTACGATTTCTATGCAGTCTCAGTGAAATAATATACCGATTACAAAAATAATGGTTGCGAATCAATCGTGACAGTTATTGATCCTACGCGAGCTATATTTTATGCCAGTGCCACTACCACCTGGGGATTGGCAGGAACAACAAACATTCTGAAAAAGCCCTTAATAACTTTCTAAAGTGTGTTTTCTATGATATACACTGCTCAAAACAATTAAAGGATATTTGAAGTTTTATATAAAATAAAGATATAAACGAAATTTTTTTTGCCGAAAATAGAAGAAGAGAATCACAAATGCAAATTTTTCTGGTTTTCAAACTGTGGAGTATGCAAATTTTGAGTTCGACGTCAAAAACGTCGCTTCAGCGGCAGCGAATGAAATTTGACTTTCAACTGGATAAAAGAGAATGAAGACAAGGATGATCGGCATTCAGTGATTGCTTTGTTTCGATGAGTACGATGTCTCAGCGAAGTCATTTGACAGATTCAGAAGCTTTGAGAATTGTTGGTAGGCTAGAAGGGGGCCAAACTCAAGCCGAAGTAGCGCAAGCCATTGGAGTGTCACAAAGTGTCATTTCCAGGATATGGAACCGTTTTTTGGAGAGTGTATGTGCAGGCCGAAGACCAGGGCAAGGTCGTAGACGGGCAACAACGCCCAATGAAGATCGGTATTTAGCGTTAACAGCTCGGAGACACCGAACCATGAACGCTACTCTTCTCCAACAACACCTTCGCTCGGCTACAGGCACCACCATTTCAACACAGACTGTCCGAAACCGGCTCCATGCTGTAGGTCTGTATGCTCGCCGACCGATGGTATGTGTTAGATTAACATCAAGGCATCGTCGCGACCGCAGGGAGTGGGCAACCGAGCATGTCAACTGGAGGAGAAATGAATGGAGCAATATTCTTTTTCTGACGAGTCCCGTTTTTCTGTGCATCCGGATAATAGGCGTATTTTCATCTGGAGGGACCGTGGCAGTAGGAATAATCCTGCGTTCGTGCACGAAAGTGTCAGATTTGGCGGTGGAGGAGTGTTGGTGTATGGTGGCATCTCCATTGACGGGCGCACTGACCTCTACATCATTCGAGATGGAGCTCTGACTGGTCGCCGATATAGGGATGAGATCCTCAGACCTATTGTAGTCCCTTACGCTGCAGCAATCGGAGATGACTTCATTTTAATGGACGATAACTGCAGGCCACATCGTGCAAACCTGGTGGAGGATTTCCTTTTCGAGGAAAGAATCGTTCGAATGGAATGGCCAGCGTGTTCTCCAGACATGATTCCAATCGAGCACCTTTGGGACGCTCTAGGAAGACGAGTTTCTGGCCGCCAACAAACCCCACAAACTCTCCAAGAACTGGAAAGAGCTCTTCTGGAAGAGTGGGGCAGAATACCCCAACTCGTCATTAATAGCCTCATTGAGTCCATGCCTCAAAGGTGTTCAAAGTTGCTGGCCGCCCGTGGAAACCATACCCCCTACTGAAAATGATTTTCTTTGAAGAAAACACCTTTTCTTATTCTTTTTTTCTCATATGCACAAATTGTGTTTTTTTCCTTTAGTACACAAATGCGCAATAAAATGCATTTTTTTCTGCCAAACATGTGTAATTTATTCTCATATAACCTACTATATCTGTCGACCATGTATCAATCAGCTAAACAGTTTACCAGGTACAAAATCCACCTAAAACTGCAATATCCTTTAATTGTTTTGAGCAGTGTATTAGGAAATACCAAACCGATTTCAAAATTAATTTTGGTAAATTAATGATGACAGAAGACCTTTTCATCATAGGCATTTTATGTTAGTGCCACTACACCAGAGAGGTAGTACATCTTTAGACAAGAAGCTTGGAATTTGACATGGTTGTTAATTTTAAGATGTAAATGCGTACTAAGAAAGTTTCTAAAAAACTTAAAATTTCAAATGAATACTGAAATGAGCGAAATGATTAAACATAAAAGCTATAATACTTTCTAAATTATTATTTATTTAGAATTAGTTTTAGTTCTTTTTATAAATTTATGTCTGTTTTCTGCCTAATGCAATGTAATAATGAAGTTTAGTCAAACGGTGTCTTAATTAGTAATTTTTGAATTATTCCTAAAAGTATAATATCTTCTAATAAAAATTAGGTAAAGAAATATCACTCAGCCTATTTCAACTATTACGCGAGCAAAGCCGTGGGTTTTGCTAGTAAATAAATAAGTGTTGGGGGTTTATCCATAACTTTCGGAAAATAAAATGAAGATCTTACGAGGAAAAGTACTGAAAACACTCAATTAGTCATCAGTAAAATTATACAGTAATTTTAAATTTATAATAAAAAGAAAATCTTACAGAGTGTTTCTGGTAAATATCTACGATTTTCTTCTGTAACGTAACTCTTTTGATAAAAAAAACGGTCCCCTTAAACTATGGAAAGACAAAATTTCTCTGTATCTCGGAAACTACTTATTCAACTGACTGAGCTGTGAACTTACACATAGATGTTTTTAACTTGTTTTTTCTTGTTGTAGGCAAAAATTAATGTAGGTCATAATTAATATTTTTTTAACATGGATTTATTAATAGGTTACATAATTAAAAAAAATGAATACAGAAAAAAACTCTATAACATGTTTTGGTCTGTTCGGTGCATTTCCTTAATAAATTGATAAAAAAAACAACCAGATGACAGTTATGAAAATACAAATTAACGTTTTCAAATGGGTTTGACTTTAACATCCTCAAATTTAAGTTCTTCTAAATATATCAAGATTTAAGATAATGAATATGCCTTTTTCCGGGCTGTCTCGAAACAAGAATCTTAAATAAATGTCAAAAATAGGTGTTATTGTTTGAAAATTCAAAGTTAGTATAATTTTTAATAGGTAGACGACTTCTGAAACGCAATTTTTTACATAACAATAATTAGTAGACATTATTTACAGTCGATTGGCACCTACAGATAATTTTAGGATTATTTTTCGTGGAATTGGTAAGATTAAATACTTTTATTCCTCTTATCACCACTGATGCATTGAAAATCGGTAGATAAACTAATAAGGTTTTTTCGTACCAGGCGCCAAATAGAGTTGCTGCGGTGCTGCAAAGAACTTTAACCTCTTCTAAATATATTTCTTTAAATATAAATTAGTTATAAACCATTTAAGAATTAGATAAAATAAATTTCTGTTACAATCTGACAGCAATTACTTTCTATTTACTACAGTTTTTTTTTTTAACAAAGTAGCATTTTTAAATGTGGTATCTGCAGCGCCGTCCTCATCATATGCACACATAAATACTAAAATATTTTTTTTTGTATCTGGAACAAAAATGTACATTCCATATGGAAATAGAAATTTTAAAACTAAAGCTCATGCTTCGTTTGTTCTTTTATAAATTTACCACATATTATAGGCTATTTGTATGTTGAAATGTAAGGCTATATCAACACCACATTAAAGCATTTGAAAATGACACTTATTACATACTTGCAACATTACATGTATGACGAGTCAGATATTTTGTAGGATAAGGCATTCTGTATCCTTAAAAAGTGAATTTATGTATGTCCATAAAATGCTGGATTGATATTGCATTTTTAAAAGATTTCTACAAAAAAAGTAGGTACTTACGTATTAACGCCACCGCAGCTTATATATATATATATATATATATATATACAGTATACTCTCGATATCTCGAAAGCCTCAATATGTCGAAAAATTATTTTTCCCCTTCTTATTACATATTTATCTAATATTAATTTTAATTATTATCTCTAAGAGTTTTCTCTCAAAACCTTGTTATGTCGAATATTTTTCGAAGTAAAAAATCAATCAGTTTCTTCTCTGCCGTTTGATAATGAAGAAGAACTGGGTCTTTCAGGACCATTACCTAGCATTACTGCGGCCCAAGCTAAAGAAGCTGCCTACGTACTACGACGCTTTATAGGATGCTCTGAAAACGTAGAAAACGATAAATTTCAAAAGACATGTCGCCAGGCCACGACACTTGGATTTCTTAGGCAATTCTCTCAATCTAAGTTCATTTATGTATTTACTAATTCTTGTCAATTTAACGTAGTAAATATTTTCTACTTTTAAAAATTAAAATTATCATTGCTGTATTTAGACTTATTGTGACTATAATTACATATTTATACGTATTCTCATCTATCATGACACTAATTTTTATAAAATTATTCCGTATCTTGTGTTTTACGAGAATTTTTACATTTGGTTATAACCTTGTTATCTTGAAAACTCGCTATCTCGAAATTTTTTAAGTGTCCCTTCGACTTCGAGATATCGAGAATATACTATATATATATATACTTATTATTATTATTATTATTATTGCTGCGGTGGCGTTAATACGTAAGTACCAAAAGGTACACCAAAAATGTCATTTTTTTAGTCTAAAAATCTCTAAAATAATTGAGTAAATTTACTCTTCTCAGCACTCTTCGCAAGATTAGCAAAATTCTTATCATAATTAGAGATCAAGGGAAATATTTAAGTTCCCACAATTGAAAAAATTTCCCAGGTATTGCATTTATGAATGTTGCAGGATCCTGTAGCCAGTATTTTTTTTATATAAATATCTACCGTAATTTCTTAATAGTAATCAGTGCTTTATTTAACGGTAGATTTTTTCTGTGATTAAACTAAACATTTTTTTATCCAAAATACATACTAGAATTTTCTAATATTTATTTAACCACTGAAAGTGTGTCATTAAATAAAGCGAAAATTACTAACCGAAAATTATTGTGTAGATTTTGTGAACGAAAAAACGCTGGTTGCGGGATTCTATTGCTTCTACGATTAGGGTCACCATTCCTTGAATTAATAATTAAAAAAAAAAAAAAAAAAAAAAAAAAAAAATTATGTTTTCCAATCAACAACAAAATCTCCACAAAAAGTTCATTGCCTAATGCGATTTATATCTTTCTTTTCTCAAGTTGTTTTCAAAAAGCACAGTTTCAATTATAGCAGAGGCGGATTACCCATTAGGCTGAGTAGGCTGAAGCCTAGGGGCCCAGAAGGAAAAGAGCCCCTGTGCTAAGATTTTTTTTTCAAGTTTTTTTTTTTCACATTGAGCTAACATTTAATGCAAAAGAAAAATGATGTGCAGTATTCTTTGTTTCACTCATTGTTGAAACTTTAAAATGATTAATTGATATAGATTGTAGTCCAAAGGCTACTCCACTTTTAATTTCTTCTCTATTCATAAAAAGAAAGTACGGTAGAACCCCGGTTATCCGAAAATCGGCTTAACCGAAAAACCTTAAAGTTCCTCAAAGTCCTTTTTAAATGTGAAATATTTTATTCTCAACACTATTTTGACAGATGTCAAATGACACATTTTAACATATTTTGATTTATGATTATACTATTTTATTTGTATGTTTTAGATGAAAACAATTCCGAATCATTTTTAATACATTGAAGAGTTGTTTTAATAGTTATTAGCTTTAAAAATTAGAAGCAAAGTAAGTAAAAATCAAAACTTTGAAAGGTGTTATTGGACACTGGTTGAAATAGTGTTAAAAAAGCAAGCTCTTTTGAAATAAATAAACAGAGTCAACTTACTTATTTGGTCCATTGCGTAATTTCGATCACTATATCAGATGGACACGTACGACACTTCATTTTTTACAAAATATATTGTGATTTTCTTTTGTTTTTCAACGTTGCATCGTTTCAATGCTGCTTTATCACACCACCTTTTAAATAACAACACATATCTTCTGTTGCATCTTCTTGTACTTCAACATATCGATCACAGCTTTTCATCAAACAAGTTTTCACCATAAGCCTTCCGGTTATTCGAAAATTCTTATAGAACGCCGGTTATCCGAAAACTCCTACGCAACCTCGGTTAACCGAAAATGTTTTGGTCCCATGTTTTTCGGATAACCGGGGTTTTACTGTATTGAATTTTTTGTAATTTTTCGGCTTTCTGTTTGGAAAAGATTTACACAGAGGAGACTAGAAGCCACAGCAGCCTAGGCAAGATTTTGACAGCACCTCTACGAATGATATCTTTTAAAGAAGCTTTTGAATTTTAATCAAGAATTTGTCTAATCATAACTCCTTACATTTTAGCACCACGGTCAGTCACCCGACCTCACCCCAAATCTTCCCACCTTTACAGCTAGACCTAAATTTACATGTTTTGGGATATCTTAAATATGATTTGATTGTATTTGAAAAAAATTCTGCGTGTTAAAATTGTGTGAGTGCTGCTACAATTAATATATAAAATACCAAGAAGTTAGATCGCTGATGGCAGAAACATACTTTCAAAAGCAAAAAATATAAGTACAGGATTTAGATATGGCATTTGTTTAAAAAAAAGCCAGTATATATACTAAAATACGAAATTTTATGTTTTATGTGTTCCTTGTAGGGGTAGTACTGGTACTCGGTGATATTTCAGGACACATTTACCTAGCATACTAATTTTTTTTCGCGACTGTTTGCAGAAATTGGTGATTTTTTTCCGCGAACATTTGCCGAAATTCGCGAATTTTTTATGCCATCGTTTGCGAAATTCGCGATTTTTTTCAGCGATCGTTTGCCGAAATTCGCGATTTTTTCTTCGATCGTTTGCCGAAACTCGCGATTTTTTCCGCAATCGATTGCCAAAATTCGCGATTTTTTCCGACATCGTTTTTCCCAAAATTCGCGATTTTTTCCGACATCGTTTACCAAAATTCGCGATTTTTCCCTCGATCGTTTGCCGAAATTCGCTATTTTTCTCCGCGATCATTTGCCGAAATTCGCGATTTTTCTCCGCGATCGTTTGCTGAAATTCGCGATTTTCCCCGCGATCGTTTGCTGAAATTCGCGATGTTTTCCGCAATCGTTTGGTGAAATTCGCGTTTTTTCCGCGATCGTCTGTCGAAATTCGCGGTTTTTTCATCCATCGTTTGCCAAAATTCGCGATTTTTTTTCATCGATTGGTTTCTGAAATTGGCGATTTTTTTCCGCGATCGACTGCCGAAATTAGCTTTTCTTTTCCGTGATCGTTTGCCGAAATTTGCGTTTTTATTCTTCGATCATTTGCCAAAATTCGTGATTGCATTCCACGATCGATTGCTGAAATTCGCGATTTTTTTCGCGATTGTTTCTGAAATTCGCGTTTTCTTCAATCGGTTGCTGAAATTCGTGATTTCTTCTGCGATCGACTACCAAAATAAGCTTTTCTTTTCCGCGATCGCTTGCCGAAATTTGCGTTTTTATTCTTCGATCGTTTGCCGAAATTCGTGATAGCATTCCACGACCGATTGCTGAAATTCGCGATTTTTTTCGCGATCGTTTGCGAAATTCGCGATATTTTACAAAATTCGCGTTGTTTCGGCGATCGTTTCCGAAATTCGCGTTTTTTCGATCGGTTGCTAAAATACGCGATTTCTTACTCCATCGACTGCCGAAATTAGCTTTTCTTTTCCGTGATCGTTTGCCGAAATTTGCGTTTTTATTCTTCGATCATTTGCCAAAATTCGTGATTGCATTTCACGATCGATTGCTGAAATTCGCAATTTTTTTCACGATCATTTCCGAAATTCGGGTTTTCTTCGATTGGTTGCTGAAATTCGCGATTTCTTCCGCGATCGACTACCGAAATTAGCTTTTCTTTTCCACAATCGTTTGTCGAAATTCGTGATTGCATTGCACGATCGATTGCTGAAATTCGCGATTTTTTTCTCGATCGTTTGCCGAAATTCGCGATCTTTTACAAAATTCGTGTTTTTCCGGCGATCGTTTCCGAAATTCGCGTTTTCTTGGATCGGTTGCTTAAATTCGTGATTTTTTCCGCGACCGACTACCGAAATTAGGTGTTCTTTTCCGAGATCGTTTGCCGAAATTTGCGTTTTTATTCTTCGATCGTTTGCCGAAATTCGTGATTGCATTCCACGATTGATTGCTGAAATTCGTGATTTTTTTTCGCAATCGTTTGCCGAAATTCGCGATCTTTTCCGTGGATCATTTACCAAAATTCGCGTTTTATCAGCGATCGTTTGCCAAAATTCACGTTTTTTTCGATCGTTTGCCGAAATTCCCAGTTTTTTTCCCGCGATCGTTTGAGGATTCGCGATTTTCTTTCACAATCATTTCACGAAATTCGTGATTAATTTCTGTACTTGTTCGGTGAAATTTTCGACTTTTTTACGCGACCTTTTGACACAATCGCGGTTGTTTTTTCCGCAATCGTTCGACGAAATTCGCGATTAATTTCTGCAATTGTTTGACGAAATTTGCAATTTTTTCCCGTGACCGATTGATAAATTCCCTCCTTTTTTTACGCGACCTCTTGGCGAATTCGCGAGTTTTTCCGCAGTTGTTTGACGAAAATCATGATTTTTTTCTCGAATGATTGGCCGGAATTGGCGATTTTATTGATGGATCATTTGGCAAAATTCTCGGTCGTTTACGCACATCAACGTGAGTTTTTTTCCGACTCCGCGGAAATCGCTGAACAACCGATTAACGAAATTCGCGAGGATTTCCCTTCCTGCCCGGCTGACAATTTCCCGATTTTTTTATGTGACCACTTGACGAAATTTATCCGTTTTTTTATCACCAGATGACAAACTGTTTCACTATTTTCTGGCTCATATTTTTCTCTCTCTCTCCTATGCACTTATTAATTCCAAAATACTGATTTTGCGGAATTTTGCAAAAATAAATGATTCGCGAGATTGAGTGGGAATATATATGTATATATATTCATGGGAAATTATAACTGTTATTGCTACAGTACAAACTCATGAAATTTCAGGACAGGTTACCGTATTTTAGGACATTTTAAGACGTTTTTTCATTTTTTAGGAATTTCAAGACAAGTACAGCCCCTGGATCCCCTTGTCCTAAAAGAATATTGACTTCCATCTAAGAAGAGCATTAAAAAAAATCGCATTCTTTTACGACTAAAACTTACCAAATTATAATATTATATTTGAATTTTATGAAATTTCAATGTTTGCCGTTTACCTATACTAAATAATACTTCTTTCCGTTTGTAGTGCTAGAAAACACTGAAATTACATAAAATTCATAATTTGGTAAGTTTTGGTTGTAAAAAATAGTTTATTTTTATTTTCTTGTTTTGTTCTTCTTCGACAAAAAACATTTTTCTAAATATAACCTACACTAACGGAAAAAAAATCCCAACACCAAGAAAGACTCTTGTTAGATAAACGAAAGTTGGTAGGCGTGTTTATACATCTGAAAGATGACATCGAATCAAATTTCGCGCATAAGTGTGGTACTAGTAGCGCCACTCAGAACTTGCAAATGAGGTTTGTTTTAAATGCATGCTGTAATGTTCATGAGCGTTATTTATCTTCGAAATTTGACGTGTTGTGTTGGCGTTAGCCTAGAATGCCTTTAAGAAGATGAAGAAGCCATTATCAACAGCTCACTGAGTTAGAACGAGGTCGTATAATAGGGCTACGAGAAGGTGGATTTTCTTTCCGCAATATTGAAGAAAGACTTGGCCGCAATGTATCCACTGTGTACGATTGTTGGTAGCAGTGGTCAATGTAGGGTACTGCCTCAAGAAGGCCAGGTTCCATGAGGCCACGTAGCACTACTGAGAGGTAAGAGCGCCTATTCGGCGTACGGCTTTGGCGCATCGTACTGCGTCTGCGTCAGAAATTCGAGCTGCAGTTGGTACTACAGTGACACAAGGAATTGTTAGAAATCGGTCACTTCAAGGAGAGCTCCGAGCCAGGCGCCCTCTAGCGTGCATTCCACTGACTCCAAGCCATCGCCGTTTACGACGCCAGTGGTGTCAAGCTAGAGCTCATTGGAGGACAGAGTGGAGATCGGTTGTGTTTTTTGATGAAAGTAGGTTCTGCCTTGGTACCAGTAATGGCCGTGTGTTGGTCAGAAGGAGGCCAGGGGAACGCCTGCAACCAAACTGTCTGCTGCCTAGACGAACTGGGCCTAGACGAACTGGACCTACACCTGGAGTCATGGTCTGGTGAGCAATGCAATTTCCTATGACAGCAGGAGACTCTTGGTTATCCCAAACACACTGACTGTAAATTTGTACGTCAGTCTGGTAATTCAACATGTAGTGCTGCCTTTCACGAACAGCATTCAAGGGGGAGATTTCCAACATGATAACTATCGCCCTCATACACGGTTGTAACGCAACGTACTCTACAGAGTGTCGACATGTTGTCTTGTCCTGCGAGATCACCAGATCTGTTTCCCATTGAGCACGTATGGGATATCATTGGACGACAACTCCAGCATCATCCCCAGCCGCAATTGACCGTCCCAGTAATGACACAAAAAGTACAACAAGCATGGAACTCCATACCACAAAGTGACATTCGGTACCTGTATGAAACGATGCATGCACGTTTGAAAGCTTGCATTCAAAATTCTGGAGGTTACACCGGCTATTAATGTAACAGCATTTCACATTTGAAATCCATTTTCTTGAGCTTAAATTAACCTGTGATCTTGAAAATCTATCAATTAAACAGTTTAACTAGACAAATGCATTGTCCAAATTTCATTATTGTACAATAATTTTTTCTTGGTGTTGGGATTTTTTTTTCCGTCAGTGTATAAGACCCAGAGACTGTATCAAAAGTAAATTTAGAGTTTTATTAGGTTAAAAAAATACCATATCTTAAAACTTTACTTAATTTCTATACTTTTTGTAATTGGAACGCTTCCTTCATCAATGGTTTATGAAACAATTGAACAGACATGTATTTTGAATCATCTGGTCTGTATCTTTTTGAAGGAGAGGAGGGGGCCCGCAAAAAAGTCAAGCCTAGGGGCCCGAGTAGTGGTTAATCCACCTCTGAATTATAGGTGAATTCAGGGCCGGCTTTAAAGGGGTAGGGGCAAGGTACTGAAAGCTAAAGGACTGAAAACATGCAAAATATTTGGTTAAGATTGAAAAGATATCATTCAAAGAAGCCATGAGAAAAATCTCGACCGGGGCGCCGTAGCTACTTAAGCCTTTCCTGGGTGCATGTTTTTTCTCAATCGTATTCTAAGATGCCCATTTTAGTTTCCGATCCTGAAATCGCATCGATGTATGTTTAATTTCTTTGTGATACTAAAACAGAGCTAACTTGTACTGTCAGTCTATTAAATGATGATTATCTCTAAACGAATTCTCGGAATTTAGTACACAAATCAGAATGTATGTGTACAACGAGGGGAAAATATTGGAGAAGGCTTATCCACTAATCAGTTAAGGGCGCGTAGTTTTCCCTGGACTAGGGCTTACCGACCATCGGGCGGATGGGCCAGTCCGAGACTGAATGTGCGTGATATTGCAGAGCTTCATCAGGAATGGAGCTAAGAGAGAGGAAATGGAGCAAGAGCCATATTCTATCCCATTTTTCGATAGATAAATTACCTGCGAACCTAAACCTGCCCTACCTGTGTGCCTAAAACACCTGCGAATTTTATAAATTTCCGAACAGAAATGAACCAGAAAGTAGCTCCTTTGAAACAGCTTTAAGAGCTGCCTTTGATATATGAGACAACATGCAAGATATATGTAATCAAATTCTGAAAAAAAAAACCTGTAGTTTTCGTAAGCATATAGTTAACATGACTTTACTACCCTAATTTATTGCACATATTTTATCTTCCTCTCTAAATTTCTAAAAATCATTTTTTATGGACGATTGTGTTTGCATACTAAAATTTAAAAAGAAAAATGTGTAAAGGTAAAATATAATTCTAACTAAATAATTTATGAACTACTTCTAATATATATATATTACACAAGGAAAACTCATGGTGAAATTTATGATGACCAGTATGATTATACGACTATCTATATGAGACGAAGAGTTGTACAGGTTATGGTATGCAAGCCGACCATCCGTATATGAATGTCCAGGATATCGATTCGGTTCGATTAGATCCCCCCCCTCCCTTGTCTATGACAGGGGTCTCATACGGCCATGGTAAATTTTTGTGCCAATTGTCAACGATATTTCTGGATAACAATCTTCGTCTTATTTAATAACAGAATGTTTGTCATTACAAATTAATATTCGGGAAGAGTCGTGTAAATCATCCTAGTGGCATGTAGGCTCATCACCTCTGCCCTATGACAATTTTGTTGCTATATTTTGCTCTACTTCAAAATATATACTTCATTTTTTCTTCAGGACTAAACTTCGCTCATGCTTGCCTACGAAAATGTCAAAAATTTCTTCTCTCTGTTTGTGTTTGGTAAAATCTTGCATCCTTTAATTATACAGATATGCAATCGTATTGGAAGTTTGTTTGATAACGATTTAAAGATATGTCTACGTAATCTGAGGCATCCATAAAAATGCGATCCAAGGCTGAAAATTTGCTGAAAAAATTCTTAATACAATACTGTATTCTTTCTAAATATAAGCAGTCTAATTGACTTTACTATCCTACTTTATTCCGAGACTTTACCACCTACTCTAAATCTTTGTCTATTTTTTTTTAAATCCCTTTACATACACAGTAAATAATTCATTATTCTCTCCTAACACTATTCTTTTTTAAATGAAAACTCATGATGAAATTTACGATGAACAGTGTGACTGTATAACAGTGCGATCCGATGAGTTGTATGAGTTATTGCATGCATACCGACCATTCGTAGGTAAGAGTCTACAACTCTCCCTCTCACATGTCAATTATCACCATCACTTCAGAATAGCAATTTTGTAAATTCTTTCTTTCTCCTAATACATCTTATTTATTAATAGAATTTCTATCATTGAATAAGAACGGGAAGATTACTATTCGGAAACAGCGGTTACTACCCGCCAACTGAAATGTAGGCTCCCCATTTCTGCCCTAGGACACTTTTGTTGCTGTTAACTAAAAAAACTGTATTTTTTACTCTTTAGGGTCCCACTAAGCTCAAGGTAGTTCTAGTGAATGTCAAAAATTTCTCTCGATTTCTAATTCTTCTTGCGTTTAATAAAATATTGCGTCCATTAGTGGCACAGCCTTTAATCACTATTTCTTTATCGGAAGTTTGTGTGACAATTTTTTAAGAGTTTGCACTGGTCACACGAAGGAACGAGAATGCTAATGTTAAACCTATGTATATATTACCTACCTATTTTTTTAATTTTTCGCTTATATTTTAATTTTTTTTATTTATTTATTTAATTTTTATTTTTTTGCATAGGATACATGACATGAATATCTAATGTTGTGGGTTAGTATTTTTTGGATTTTGGTTACGGTTTTTTTTATATGAAGATAGTTTCATTTTCAGAACCGGTTCCAAAAGTGAAAGAGTTCACACATTAGGGCCCACCGTGACTGAGTGGTCAAGACATCACACCACTAATAGGTTGCGAGTGTAGGTGGATGCGGATTCGAATCCCGCTGGCTCCGTTGCACACTCTTTGTGGAACTCCCGGCTGTATTTCTCGGTGTTGTATATTTCCTTGTGTGTGCTATTTCGTCCCTGTATATATTGACGATGACTTATAAGCGAGTGCTTGACGCCAAGCACACAGGTCAGATGTATGTTAATAAAATGTAAAATGTCACACATTAAAAAACTGTTACCAAAATTGAAAGTTCATATTTTACAGCAAGTGTATTTAAGTAAGTAGTGAGCACAAAATAGTTCCATGATATAAAACATTTATTCTTGAAGACAGAACACATACTTCCCATACATGACTTACAAAATAGAGGATTTCACAGCAAAAAGAAAATGACTTGAAATTTACAATATTTAAACATATTAGCTCGAATGACAAACTTTTGAACCTATAAAGATTATTTTGAACAATAAATTTACATCAATACTAATACTGCAATTTATAACATCAAGTATCGTGCAAAATTTTAGTGCCAGTTAAAATGCATACCCTATGTAATGACAAAATTCGTGACTTACACAATATAAGCATACCTGTGATGGATCTGATATTGTTGCATTTGGAAAGCCAGGTATGGATCATACACAAAATTATACATTATTTAAACGGACATATGTATGCAAGTTTTGCACATATCAAGACATATTTTTCGTGTCTCATTTAGCAATAGATAAGGAAAATTTTCTTAATCCGTCGGAAACTATATAAAAATTCAGTTTGTGCATTTTATTAGACCCCCAAAGGGGTTTCAACTCATTTTATCATATTTTGTACCTTTTTTATATAAAACTTTGCAATTGGAAGTATGTGTCTAGGGCAGTGGTTCCCAACGAGGGACGTACGCCCCACTGGGGGGTAATTTGACTTTTTAGGGGGACAATTCGCAATTTGCTACTAAACTCGTGGCCAATAAAAGGTTAGGAACCACTGGTCTAGGGGCAATATTTCATTGAATAAGCTATTTTAGCTTATTTAATAAATTATTATTTATATAAAGTAATTAGTGCATTTCTCACTTTGAATGGTAGGAAATTCCGCAATACCTTTTAATTTCAACGTTTAAAGGTTTTTGCATATTCTGTAGCTTTTGACATCTTTAAATAACCAACAGAATTTATTGTTGTTATGCTGCTCAGGGAAAATGTTTGAAACTAATCTAACATGTTAAACTAGATGAAACAGCACCGAAAAAATGGTGACAAAGCACAATTAAATAATAAAGCTTTCTATAAATCACCAAAGATATATAAATCATACAGGACGCGTTTCAAGCTGGAAATTCAGGTCCTCAATTAAGAAAAAAATGCAATTTTAATCAGAAAACTTTTTAACAGAAACTGATCTCCAGAAGCTTCAAATGTGAAAGTCCAAAATTGCAGCTCATTCCAATCAGAATATAGAGAATTTATACACACCCTGTATTATGTAAAATTTTAGTTTTACTTTAAAGCACATGCCATAACTCATAATTGAAAACACACTTCCAGCAATTGTCACTCTTTACGTGTCCAATTAAATTAATAATAAATGCTACGCATGTCCTATTACACAGCTAGCACCTCAAAGTGAACCAACCACAGTAATGCATATCAATTTTGTTAAGCTTGAAATAGTGTAACATCATGAAAATATGCTGCAGTTTTTTACCCATAAATTATTATGTAACCGAATTGCATTGTGTGACTCTATAATTCATCTATCAACCATTTTTTCATCGCAAAATACTCTACTTATGTAATAATGTAAAAAAGAGATCATTAGAATAATAAAAAATATCACAAGTAGTATATAACAAAGCAAAATAACAAATTTAAAAGAATTATTACTAGCTATTTAATATGTATAAAATGTATAATCACGAAATTTTAAAGATTAAAAAAGCAGTAGCTTTTCTTTACAAAATCAGATTTTTAACAGTAAAATTTTGTTTCAGTTTTTTTTAAATGTAAAAATATAGAAGGCAAAGTATTTAAATAATGACTGTTTGATAATTTTAAATGATAAAAATTTTGATAAATAATTTTAAATAATAATGTTTGATTAATAAACGCATACACCACTGTAATGTAAACAGGATGCAGATGTGAAAAGAACTTTTGACTGAGCAAATGATAATTAGGATGCTTTAACGCAGTTTAAATTGATTATAAATTAGCATGCTGTGACCATCACAAAACTTAATTCTATATAAATCTGATAATCTACAATCAAAAATAAATGGCAATTTACTTGTTCTTGAGATATAGCCGCGACCTAGAATGTGAAAAGCAACTTCAACAGCAACAGTTGGACAAAATACACCTAAATCTAATAAGTATCTATTTATATCGAGGTCTAACAGAATATGAAGTTTGGTGAAATTCCATGCGTTAGCTCTTGAAATAGAGATATTGGAGAAATTGTGAAAAATGTGTTTAGGTACACCAACTGTTGGGCAATTTACACCACAACCTAATGAGTGTCTAAACAGAATATGAAGTTTGATAAAATTCCATGTAGTAGAATATAGCGATTGCAGAAATCATGAAAAATACAGAATGCTAGCATCACTTTTTGGTTGATTTAAACCAAATCTATCAGCACCCATTTATACCAAGGTGGTATAACTGAATATGAAGTTCGGAGAAATCCATGGATTAGGTCTTGAGAATGAGTGCCCAAAAAATTTTTGTCATTTACAGACAGAGAGGTATTTCCTAAAATTATTAAATTCAGGACTTTCTAAAACGTATAAATCCATCAAAAAACAGAACTCAAAAATTTTTCATGAATCCCATACTTTCTTCTTGTATATAGAAGAAAATAACAGGGCAATTTTTGTTTGACCATAAAAATATATAAAAAAACAACGAAGGGGTTCAGTATCTTTTATGAACATCTCAATGTCTTGTGATTATGGGTAAAAAAAAAGATCCGATTCGGTTGTCATTTGCATAAAATGTATGTAAATAACAGTGTATTAACTGTAGAGTTTTTGGTTTAATTTGGACATGTCGTTTGCTCACAGGGACACTCAAAAGAATTCTGATACATTAGGGTCTGTGAAGTTTAACTGTTTGAAGTGCATTTATACTACTTCAAACATAAAGAAATTGACATAATCTGTTGTTAGATGCTTTATGTATGTAGAAAATGGTGCATATGCCATTTATACTTTATGTACATGGACACACAAAAGATTCGATAACATTATTGTCTGTATTAGTAGTTATTTGAAGTAAACATTAATTATGCTGTGTTATCTATAACATAATGACATAATTATACTTTATTTGGTGCATGATAATACCATTCTTACAGAAAACCATACATGGAACTTTTAATTTCTTTTTACAGGGGTGCACAAAATAATTCAGATACATTATCATCTATTATAAACAATTACAGTTAATGAGTTTTTAATTATGCTATAAGTTTTCAAGACAGCAAAATTTTAGTAAAATTATACGATGTCTAAACTATAGATTGTATACAAGGCTGCTCAAAAGAAATCGAATACATTAACATCTATAGTTAAGAATTGCTCAAATTGTGTTATAATTGTTTTATATATTTTTGAACTGTAAATTAGTAAATGTTCTAGTTATGGGAATTTAAATAAAGACATTTTCAGTTGAGTTAGAGCTTTCAGCTCAAATAAATTTAAACATACCAAATGATATTACTACACAGGATATATTAGACAGGGTAGCAAAAAAATGCAAACAGTATGTAGATAAGAATTGCTGAAAATGTGTTTTCAATCGTGCGTATGTTCTTCTGTTCAACTAAAGTATTCTATATTAAGTGCTCTATGTATAATATAAATGAGTTTATATACAGGGTGGCACAAATCAATAGACATATTACATTTTATGGAGAGTTTTCAATTCTAATTAATTTTAAATAAACAATTTCATGTGTATGAAAAATTAAAGATCATATACCGGGCTACATTTAAGTATTTAAATACCTTATTGTCAACTGTCATATTTATTATGCAAAACTACTTCCAATTTCAGAACATATTCTTATCTATATGTTTTGTGGTTGAAAGGTAAATGAATATTGTTATAAGGATAGGGCAAGGTCTCGTGCAAAGTGATGTTTACTTAATAAAACCACAGAAATATATGAGAATCAATAAATAACATAAAGCATAACAATAATAATTAAAATACTCAAATTGGAAGTGCAAATTTAATGAGACAAAACAAGGGATTGGGAGGTGCGGGAGCAGTCCTTAAAGAAGAATATTTTCATCTTAAAAGTTTTTTACAAAGTTAATTTTACAGTCAAAGAACTTCATTGTATAAAATATTGTTTAACATTTTCTTGTTTAAGATTTTTAATTTAAATATCCTCAATTATTAAATTATCTTACATGTTTATAAATTTATATAAAGTTAAAAGATAAAACAAATTGAGCAGCATAACATTCTTCATATAATATAAAGTGAGATAAAAAAATATCTGTTTGCACAGCAGAAGTTGAGACTTCTGAATTCCGATTTACTAGTTTAAATTAGAAATACTTTCATTGGTCGCTATTTCATTTAGGTGCCTGTAATATTTGGAAAGAAATCCTATTTACATAATATTAGAATATGCCAAGGCTCGCATAAAAAAGAAGTAACAAAATTAGTTAAAAACCGAAATAACAAATTTGTGAATGAAAATGAATAATTAGATTATTCTTTCCCAAAAAAGTTTCTTGCATATCTCGCACAAAAGGTTTCTCCTCAGTATGAATTAACAGATGCCTTCTTAAATTGATCTTAAGAGGAAATTTCTTACTACATTCTTCACAAACACATTATTTCTCATGTGTATGAATTATAAGATGCTTCCCGAGATTAACCTTTTCAGAAAATTTCTTGTTGCATGTATCACAAACAAAAGATTCCACATCAGTATGAATTGATAGATGCTTGCTTAAATCGCCCTTTCGTAAGAATTTCTTGTTGCATTTCTTACAAACAAATGGTTTCTCATCAGTATGAATTAACCTATGCTTGCTTAAGTCACCCTTCCGAGAGAATTTCTTATTGCATATTTCACACTCAAAAGGTTTCTCACCAGTATGAATTAACAGATGCTTGCTTAAATCGCCCTTTTGAGAGAAATTTTTATGGCATATCTCACATGCAAAAGGTTTCTCACCAGTATGCATTAACAGATGTCTAATTAAACTACTCTTTAGAGAGAATTTCATGTTGCATATCTCACAAACAAATGGTTTCTCACCAGTATGAATTAACAAATGCTTGGTTAAATCACTCTTCCGAGAGATTTTCTTGTTGCATATTTCACACTCAAAAGGTTTCTCACCAGTATGAATTAACAGATGCTTGCTTAAATCACCCTTTTGAGAGAAATTCCTATGGCATATCTCACATGCAAAAGGTTTCTCTCCAGTATGCATTAACAGATGTCTAATTAAACTACTCTTTACAGAGAATTTCATGTTGCATACATCACACACAAATGTTTTCTCACCAGTATGAATTGACAGATGCTTGCTTAAATCGCCCTTCCGTAAGAATTTCTTGTTGCATATATCACACTCAAAAGGTTTCTCACCAGTATGAATTAACAAATGGCTGCTTAAATAACCCTTTTGAGAGAAATTTTTATGGCATATCTCACACACAAAACGTTTCTCACCAGTATGAATATGAAGATGGACTTCTAATTGAAATTTTTTATGAAATCCTTTGTTACATATTTCACAAACAAATGATTTTATTTGCTTTGAGTCAGAAGCTGCTTTCCGTGAAAGTTCTTGTAGTAAAGAAATACTTTGGTGCATATTTGACACTTTAAAGACTTTTTGAGTGATGGGATTTATATTTACGTTTATTGCTTTATTCATATGGAATAAAAAGAATTAAGTTAATATATAACTTTTTATGATTAATTAAAAAACAATTGAAAAGAAAGTAAGCATATGAAAAATTATAATCAATACAGGAAACTGAATTCAACTAAAATTTATCATCCACAGTAAACTTCCAATCGGTGCAGGAATAAAACATCTGACAGAAGCATTTCCGAACAATAGCAAGATTAATCTATAAATGAAATAAAATAGCTACAGCATTAAAATAAATAACTTATCAATAAATAAAAAATAAAGCAAATTTAAAGAGAAAATAATTTTTTTGTGGCAGGAAGAATTCTTTGTTTTTAGTCTGGATTCCTCCACATTTCTGAAATTTTTTGGATCTAACAAACATGTTATTAGGACAAAATTCAGCCTTATTTAACATAATTTACATTGCATTGGAATAATTTAATAGAAATTGAATCACTTATTAGCATTTTTACACGTGTTTAAAGCTTGTATAATTGATTATAGGTAAAACAAAATGCATTTTCTTTTGCGATTTTGGACTACAACGTACAATTTTGGAATGCAGCTTTCAAATAATTTTTAGATCCATCTATGCAAATTGGATGATGAAATGTGTGAAGAATGTCATTAAATCAAGTTATAATAGAACGTCTTATAATATAATCAATAGAGAGTACAATAGCAGGATGTGAGGTGAAAATCTCACAAAAAACAAATTTTATCCAAAACAAGTCGAACAATAAAACTTTGAATATCTTAAGAAAAATATATCAAAGCAGCAATATTTAGAATCAGGGTACGCCGATTTAAATCAGCTTGATTTTGAAAAAAAATCATTGATTAAAATCACTTGATTTAAAAAAAATCATTGATTAAAATCACAATTTTTTTCATTAATTTTTAACTATATTCTAAATTAAAATAACCTTGGAAAGAGTACGTGCTATTTAAATCAAAGTACATTTTCAATGCACTCTGTAAGAATGATCTTTCATTTTCAACCGAAATTCCCTGAATGCTTTTCGTTGTAGTCACCTGGAGAGATAAGGGACTTCATTGAATGGAATAACAAAGGTATCCCAGAGTAAATAGATAAAAATTTCCTTCTTTTGTCCACTGACCAACAGAGATTAGTTACAAATCTGTTTTGCATGAACACTTGGTCAAAAATACTTGAATCAACTGTTACAAGCTGTTTGCTTGAAGTTACAAGTTAGTGAACTCTAGATAGAGAAATTCGATATAGTATAGGACAAATTGAATTTTTTTTTAAAAGCAAAATGGCTGTTAGGAAAAAGGATCCCATATGGCTTTATTTTTCAGATATCAACAGTTTCAGGCAAAGGTCTGAAAGCTACAGTCGTGGCCATAAGTTTAGGACCACCACTGAAAATTATGATCCAGACAATAAATTGAATACTCACTCGTCAGTAAAATTATAAACTCCGTTTATTACATGAATATTACATTTCTACGCATATAAATTAGATTCATTAAACACAAATTTTACAGAAAAATCAATATTTTGTTTGCCTGCCGTTAGCTTTTATTACATCCTGCAAACGTTTTGGCATGCTCTCTACCAGACTTCGGCAGTATGCAGTTGGTAATTCTTTCACCCAAATTTCCTTAATTGCTTTTTCGAGTTCCTTAACACTTGTTGGCAGTTTCTCAGAGACCCTTTGCTTTAAGAGAGTCTGTAAGTTTTCAATTTGATTCAAATCGGGACTGTTTCCAGGTCAGTCAAGGATTTGAATTTTCTTTGTCTTCAAGAACTGAGTAACAATTTTAGACCGATGACATGGTACACTATCATGCATAAAAAATGTGCATTTATGAACGGTCATGTGTAATTCTAACTTTTCCTTCAACAAATCCACGTATTTGTTTTTCCATTCATAGTGATTGCTGGTGGTAGGAAGAACAATGCAGCCGTTCCGTTCACTGACATTCCACCCCAAATCATGACACTTGGGGAGTGTTTAACAGTCTGTAAAGTGTAAGGTTCATCGAATCACTTTCCACGAGGTCTACGGACATAGTACTTGCGTGTAGAGAACTGCTGTATGGTAGATTCGCCCGAAAAAATACCAGGTGCCACTGACGAAGTGTACATTTGGCATGTTTCTTGGCAAAGTCCAAGCGCTTAGCTCTCATGGCCGCTGTTAACATGGGTTTTTTCGCAGGTTTATGGGATTTTAAATGAAAGTCGTCGAACAAACGTCGACTTATTGTTCTACGGTTGACATCCGCACCTTCTGCAAGCAATGCTTGCCGTATCTTGCTTGCGGAACTCATTGGAGGAAGAACTGCTATCCTCCTAATGACATGGTCATCCCTAGGTGTAGTTTTAAGAGGTCGACCACACCTTTTGACCTCAACATACGTCCCTGTTTCTTTAATTTTCTTGATCGCATTGTGAGCTGCATTCTTAATACGTCTTACTAGTTCACTAATTAGTTGTTCAGAATATCCTTCATTATGAAGAATAACAATTTGTGCAAGCTGAGCTTCAGAAACTGATGATTTTCGACCCATTTTCATAGGTTTTCAAAACTTGTAAAACAAGCAACAATTTCGTCTGCGACGCTTATTACTCAAAGATCAAACGAAAGAGAACACAGTACTCCACTGCCAGACGGAATAACGTCATCTGACGCAATCGATTTGATTTATGACGTTAGCAGTGGTTTCAATTGTCAAAACACTAGTTTCTGAACGGTGGTCCTAAACTTTTGGCCACGACTGTAAATGCAAAAAATGTGGGAAAGAAATGATGGGATTGGTTGCAAGACTGGAAAATATTAAGAGATCTGTGTTAATCCTATTGATGATAGTTCATGAGAAATGAGGAAAATTAGTTTTTCTCTACAAAGCATTAAATTTGCTTAGTTACGTTGATACTTTGTCCAATTTATTCCTTTGAAAATGTCAATATAAAGAATTAGTATTTTAAAAGAACTTAGTTATTTATTAAAAATTTCATGATTACATTTCTGATTTAAAGTAAATAAATATAATTGGCTACCTTGATAACTTGTCCATTTTTTTCTTTAAAAATGTCAGTAAAGGAATTTGTATTATAAGAGTTTAACAGAACTTAGTTTATTATTATTTTAGTTAACACCAGTTTACAATATGAGCAGCTATAAAATTAGTATTTTTCATTTTATTTTGAGCTTTAAACATGTGAAAATATATATTAGTTTTGTTAAATTAAGCAAAGGAGTCACTAGTGTACTTTATTGGATGGTTATTCTGGGTTTAGACTTGCATTTGTTATGAGTAATAATCTTTTTATATATTGTACTAATAACATATATTTAAAATAATATGCAATGATGGGATTTGTTTTGGGAAATGGTGCATTAAGACAATGGATGGTACTTTGAATGGTGTTAACATCTTATTGACAGCTCTTAAGGTAAGTGATATAATCATTATACAAAAAAGTGTAAATCAAGTATAAAGATTTATATGCATAAAAAATTTTGAAATACTATTTTCAAGTGTCTATCTAAATTGTATTTATAAGACAATAGAGCGTGGCATGTTATAACCTTCAAAGTTTAAAATCATGTCGTTAGTTAATTTTAATTTTAAAAAATCCGATTTAAATAAAAAAAATGATTTAAATAAAAAAAATCCGATTTTTTTCATACCCTGTTTAGAATAATGGTGTTGCTGTTATAATGCGTCATCTACAAGAAGCATAAAAATGGCTGTTTAAGAGCAATATTGTAAAATTGAATATGAAATTTGAGAAGTCAATTTGAAATAACAAATTTATTATAGTGATTTTAAAGCATTACAAGAGATAGTCTGGTCTTAAATATCTTATTCTAGGTCAGCTTTAAAATAATTAAATTTTCTTAGATAATTCCTTTCACAACACTACTCTGATTGATACACAGTCTTTTTTTTAAAATTAAAGTTAGCATGAAAAAAATCACACTAAAAGATATTTAATTAGGAATCCTGTAATCAACATTAATAATTTTATTTTAGAAATAATACTTTAAAAACCAATTTATACAATTGAACAAATTACGTTGAAATTTCAAAATTGTTCACACAGGTGACTTGATTTTGTCACAGACAAGCCTTTGTGCCGTTAGGGTCTTTCTTTTGAAGATAGAAAAATGTTTTTCTGTAAGTGTTTTCATGACTTTTTTCAAGACAGTAGTTTTAGACTCACTGATAGCAAAATTAGTAAATATATCAAAGGGGGTCAAAATACTTTACATCAAAATTTCCTGATAATTCCCTGTTTTTTGCAACAATTTTTTTTTAGATGAATATTTTGTTAGCCATAGCATCACTCCCAGCATCTATACTAAGAAAAGAAAGTTTTACTCTGTACGTTGAACCGTGTGTCTGTCGGCGATGGCTAGCGAAATCTACCGCACAAACAAACTTGAAATTTTTTGTGAGGCTACTCTAAGGCAGTAAAGTGGGGGAATATTGAAAAACACATATTTTCTCTTTTTTATGGTCCGAAAGAAAATGCAACATTTATTTATTTAATTCGTCTACTAATAAAAGTATAGGGAACTTTTCATAAAAAATACTTTGCTGGACCCCATTCAGTAAGCTCAGCGAAACACTCAAAGCTCAATATTTTTTAATGTGGTTATCTTCTCTACCATGTACATGGATCCTTTCTCCTATTAAAAAATGTTTTACGAAAAATCTGCAACTACAAAACACTTCTCAGTTACAGATAGGAAGACATTTGTTTACATTGTTCTTGTAAGAATTTTGAGGTTTCCATAACAGTATTTTTTGTTAATTAATCTAATTATTATTGTGAATATTTTACAAAAAAGACTCTAACTACCGATTTATTAAATCAGTTTTAGTAAAAAAAAAAAAAAAAAAAAAAAAAAAAAAAAATCTAAAAATAAAATGTAATTATATAAATTGTTTTGGATATCTGCAGGCATTAATGAAGATAATTATTGAGCAGGAGCAAATTTCTCATATATAATTCAGGACATAAAGGGTTAAATTGAGATATTTAGTTAATTATTTATTAGAGACATATATTGAGATTATGGCAAATATTTTTGTTTTAATAAAAGAGCTGGAACACACGAAAAGTTCAATTTTAACATAAAAATAAAAATCACAACTTTACTGAATGGTGCATACAAAATGTTGTAAAGTCAAAAACTATACAAACATTAAAATTTAATTAAAATAATCAACATTTCAATAATCAACTATGACCATCGTCAGGAAAGTTTTATATTGCTTTTAAAGAACAAAGTCAAACTGTCTTGAATGTTAAAACTTCACTATGTTCGTTATGGTTTGACTTTGTTCTTAAACAGAAATATAAAAAAACTCTTTCCTGACAATGGTCATAGATGATGACTGAAACGTTAATTATTTTAATGTTTGCACAGTTTTTGACTTCACAACATTTTGTATGCACCATTCAGTAAATTTGTGATTTTTATTATAGTTTTAGAAACTGGCAGTAAGTTTAATGTTTACTGTTAATTTAAGCTGCTGATTACTTGTTTCTAAAATGATTATAAACTGGGCAAAAACAATTAATTTATTTCAGACTTGTACAGAAACAGCTAAGGAACAGATAGGAAGGACACATAGAAAGGAAAGAATAAATTTTATAATTCTATTTATTATGAGTTGTTTCCTGAGGTGGGGTAATTTGGGGGTATGGTTAGGCTTAGCTAAGTGTTGTATGATAGGGATATATATTTTTTAAATCTCTGCGTAAACTTTCGTAAATGTCTAATGCTCTATATTTTAAAATAAAATTACTAAAAAAATAATTTACTTATTTATTTAAAACTCTATGTAGTAGTTTTAACACTGAAAACCGATTTCTTTTTTAATTTTATTTTCTAAATGTGGGTTATAAAGGGAAAAATGATAGAAAAAAACCCAATGTTATAAGTAATAATAACAAACATAAAAAAACGCAGAGGAAACTGACCATAAGAAAAAAATCTATCAAGAAAAGGAAAGGAAGAACATCCAAAAAGCAAAGTAATTATGAAAAATAAAAGAAATGAAACAATATAAAAGTAGACTTTAAAGAAATAAAGCAAGGTTCACAGGTAGAAGTTGAGTATTGGTCAAAAAGTAGAAATTAATTAGTTCTATCTCATAAAGTATTTCACAAAGTCATCATTGGAGGTCTATTATGCTATTCCCGCTATGCATGACGGAGATTGTGTAGAGTTTTAGCAATATATGTCGTATACTAAGTTAACCTAATTATGATAGCCGTAGACATTTCTTTAATTAAATAATGTGAAAAAAATATTTTGTGTGTGTGCACTAGAACTTTAAATATAATTAAGATACTTTTTTTCAGTGTATTCTTATTTCAAAAAAAAATGTTTTCATATTTTTATTTAAATATACACTAATTTTAGAACTACTTCCACCATGTGGTAAAGTGGGGGTATCAAAACATGCTCTTTTAAATGTATCACTGTAAGAAAACAATGTAATAAAATTGAATGGATTTGCTTCATGTTTAATCTATACGAATCCAATGTATATAAAACACATCAAAAGTTTCATTAAAATAAATTTAATAGTTTGGTTTTAGGACCTTCTCTAAAAAAAGCTTGATTTTACCCCCCCCCCCCCCAATCAGACCCTATTGACAATGTTTCACTCTATAAGTTACATTTC
The DNA here is from genome assembly GCA_963932465.1 of Maratus speciosus. Taxonomy (NCBI): domain Eukaryota; kingdom Metazoa; phylum Arthropoda; class Arachnida; order Araneae; family Salticidae; genus Maratus; species Maratus speciosus. The sequence goes on from OZ010786.1 coordinate 678,010,612, forward strand.
ATTAATATTGCTATATCCAGAATTAACATTTAACTTTTACACACAAATATGAAACTATGAAACCAAAAAAAAAAAAAAAAAACAAAAGAGAAAAATCATGCGTTAAGCATTGATTATGAAACACTTTCCAACACTTTCTGAATGCTTTAACAAAACTTCGTTATTTGGAGAAATAAGGTATATAAGATAACTAAGTAAACATTTTAGAAAACGTATAAAACAGTTGAAAAACTGATTTCAGCAGTTACCGTCCATAGCAAATATGTATTCCAATTCTTTTGAACAGTGCTGTATTTGATATGTAGGTTAATATATATACTATATAATGGGGAAATTTAAATTAGCAAGAAAACGCATAACAGGTTGAAATTTCTCTTTCAGCAATTTATACTAATAGACGGAAACATACTTGCATACTTTTGTACAACCTTGTAGTTAACCTAGTACTTTTATTACACGCCACTATTTAACAAAAATTTAATTAAAACACTCATAAAACTACTGAAATCACATTTCCAGAAATTATCATTTATAGATGGCCATGTATCCAATTCTTTGCATAACCTTATATATCGTTTTATCTATATTCTACAAACATTTCTTAGTAAACTAAATGAAGTTCAGTGTAAAAATGCATAACTCATTTAAAACCACTTTCAAGCAATTTGTACTCATATCCAGTAACCATTAGGAATTCTTTTGTGTAGCCCTATATATAAATTATAGCATTTATGCACACCATATACTACGCATAAATATACTGAAACATAAAAGTACAACACATAATTAAAAATGCATTTCCAGCAATCATCGTTACTGTAAAGTACTTTGGATACGATATAGTACTGAAAACTTTTGTGTGTTTCTGTAAATGCTATGCACTTCGTATTATATATGAAATAAGTTATAGTAAACCTCCGCAACGTATATCAATTTCATTATACATGAAATAATTTAACATAATTAAAATACGGTGCAAACAATTCCCTCCACCCCTATATCATTATGTAGAGGAATTCTTATGTATGGTCCTGTAAATGAATAATAACTATTCTTTGCACCGCATATTCTACAGAATGCATATTTTTGTGCACTTCATTAATGCATATAAATTTTATTATGTTTAAAAGCGTGTAATATCATTAAAAATAATTTTAAACGATTTTATCCTATAGGCCATAATGCAACGGAAAACTTTTGACTGTCCCTGTAAATGAACTAAACATGCTACAAACTTCATTTGAAATAGGGAATGTGCTACCATAAATGTCAATAGCATCCAAAAATTTCAAGGCAATCCGAGTATATTTACGGGAGTTACAGCGCGGACAGACAAAGCGAAGTCATAAACACTTTTCAACTTTGTTGAAATTGTTAAAAAATAGCCTTTTATTGGTTACTTTTGAACAAAAAGTCTGAAATGTGAAGCCTCACTGGAAAAAAAATGAAACAATTTTTTAAAAATAATATTACATTCTCCTTTGAAATTTTTCTTTACTTTGCAAAAAATAAAGCAATTCAATAATAAAGTATACAGCAGTTATAAATTAAATTGAATTAAAAAAAAACTTTACACAAATCTCAGAATAAAATGACACATAGAAGCTAAATCACACAATATAGACTGTGTGCAAATGCTGTCACAGAATTTTTTTGGATAACTAATAAAAAATAATTCTTTTGTTCCTTTTCATTTACTGGTAAGGGATAAAAAGGGTCACATGTATACAAGAACCATTTCATCTAATGAACAATGAGCAAAAATCTTTTAAAAATTGTCAATAATTGATAGAATTAACATAAACTATTGATTTTACAATTTTTGAAACATTTTTATCTGATGCTAATTAGATGAAACTGATGACGTTCACACTGTCCAATTTTCCCTGTTAAACATATAGTAAAATTAGGTAAAATTAATAGTTCTGTAAGTTTAATGAAGGATATTTGATTTCGGAGTTACATTAATAGTGTTGCTAATTGTTAATAAGTGAAGAAGCTGATAGTTAAAAATTAATTTATTCTATTAGTAGATTTATTTGACCTTTAATAACTTTCTAAATGGAAAAAAAATATTTTATAGAGATGTTTGAGAATAAAAAAATTACACTAGAATATCTTTAATGTGGAAACTTCTGTAATCTGGACATTTATTTGTTTTTATTTTCAATTAAAGATCACAGATGACCCCACCACACATGTATGAATGAATTTATAAAATGATTAAGAAAAATGAGAAAACTAATTACTTAATTTACAACATTTTATTTAATTTAAACATTGTAAGGACTTTCTGTGTTACATAAATAATTAATATCAATATATATATATTTTAATATTATGTTGTATAAATTCAGAATTCATAGTAAATTTATAACATTATCTTAACTTTTAACGTAAGTCACAACAGATGCCACAAAATAATACAAATATCAGATTTCATTTTTTTCCTTTTTTTAAAAGTTTTTAATTTATACCAGAATTGGTTATTTTCAAAGTAGTATTATTTATTTGATTTTTTTCAAATAGTCTTGTTAAAATAGTTGTATTGTTGGAATAATAAAAATGCAATCATTTTTGTCTGAATACCAATACTTAATTTTTCCAATTTTAAAAATTTTTGTAATGATTTTCTGTTTTACACATATTTATATTTTTTCTTAATACTATTAGCCTTGAATAAAATGATACCCTTGTTAAATAAAAAAATATTCAACTTTTTTTAATATAATTATAGAATTAATATTAATTTCCTTTTTTTTTTCTTTCTCTAAAGTTAAAAAGATGGTGCCAAAACATCAGAAAATCAGATTTTATTGTTATTATTTCTTTAATTATTTAATTTATGACTTACTTCAATATTTAATATGTATTATACATTATGTATTTTATAATTTATAACATTAGCCTACTGTATCACTATTATGTTAATGTAATAATAAAATTATTTTAAAAATTAATTGTAGGTTTTATTTAAATTTCTCACTATAACATTTTTCTGCTTTAGAAAAAATTAGTTTCATTTACAATATTTTTCATACAATATCTGTTATTCTAGTTATTTGTATTATTAATTCAGCATTTATAAATCAGAAATCATAACTTAAAAAAAAAAAATTGCATAATTATTGTTTTTCATAATTTACGACAGATGGCGACACTGCATAATATACAGAATTATTTAAAAATATACGTTTCAGGGCATTTGAAATTTCTAAGTGTTCAATTATTTTAAATTATCAAATTCCTTTTTATTTTTGTATTGCCATGTTAGGGTAAGATATTAGTACAGTAGACTACTACCTCAAATCTGGACTGCTTGGGACCAGGGATTGTGTGGATTTTAGAATTTTGTGGATTTCTTGTCATTGATTTGTTTACATATTTTAAACATAATTTGAATGTAATAATGCAATTGAAATTACAATGAATGCTTACAATATAGTAGAATATTAAAATGATAATCTAAAATAATAAAATTTTGAATGATTTTAAAAATGATTAAATTATTATAAGTAAATAATTAATGATGTAATTAACTATGCACCATAAAGATACATTTTTCTATGCAACTTGCCTCATAAAGGTACACTATTAATTCATATCAAAATCCTAAACCAAGGAAGTTTTATTTTAAGTTTAGTCACACTTAATAACCAAAAAAGCTTGATTAATACATATATATGTTTGGTAAAAAGATTGTGAATACCAAAGATATCAGCAATATCTTGAATTTTTCAGAAATAAATGTATACTTTCTTCATGCAGAAAGCATGAGTTCAGTCATATTAATGAGAATTACATTTAAAATATGTACATAATGATATAAAAATAAAAAAAAGTCTGAAATTTTGACCCTAGATTTGAGCTGACCCTAGTTTCATTGCTTACATCTGTCATGATGTGCAGATTTTAGGAGTTTGCCCATTTTAATGTTGCAGATTTGAGGGAGTCTACTTTATTATTATTTATCTAAATGCATTCTAGTTTCAAACTTCTGTGATATGTAATAGTGATGATTCTGGATTAAAGAAGTTATATGATATTTTCTTGAATTACTTAACTCTAAGAACTCAGATAATAAAAATGATTATTGCTAACTGATGTTATTTTTTAGAAAAATAAATTTAGATCTGATTATGTACTGTAGCAACATATTCAGCTTTCAATTAAAAAAATCATACAGAGTTTCCCTTGGGTTTAAAAAAGGGAATGGAGATGCCAGTAAGAAAGGGCTCTTTTTTAATTCTAAAGGGCATGTTTTGGATTCTTAAAGGCACTTTTCATATGTTTAAGGGCATTTTTCGGATTCTTAAGAGCGTATTTTTGATTTTTAAATTCATCCCTTTGATTTTGAAAGCCTTTCAAGCAACACTGAGTCAGTTTTTACTATGCAAACAATTTTACTACAGAAACAATACAAAAAGGAGAAATGGCACTTTCCTTTTTACTGAGAGGCAAGAACGGAGCAAATTGTTTTAAAAGGAGCAAGAAAGGATGCTCATTTTTTGAATGAGGGGCAAGAGGGGTGTTATTTTTTTAAGCCAGGGCTGTGGAGTTGGTGGGAAAAATGGACGACTCCGACTCTTTCGCTCAAAAGTGAGCCAACTGACAACGCAAACCTGCTTGTAAAATGGACGACTCCAACTCTGGGAATTTTAACACATCCGACTCTGACTCTTTCGCTCAAAAAGGGGCCCCGACTCCGACTCCACATCCCTGTGTAAAACAAAGGGCAGGTGGGGTGCAATACCCATGCAATAATTTAAAACTCACAAATGCAGATAATATTTCCCAAACTAGAGAACGGTTCAACTGTAAAAAGGTTATTGCCTTATTATAATCCAAAAAATTATAAAATTGCTAGATAATTTAGAACCAAACATTAAAACTTAATAAATAAGCAAGCATTTATGTGATTTAATACAGTAACAATTGCAAAACCTCATGAAAAACAGATCATAATGAAGTACTTTTTCATGGGAACTACTGAAGTGATTTCAATATTTTCATTAAAATAGTTTTTGAAATACATTCCCTTTTTACAATAAAAATGATTCTAGCAAGTGGTAGCAATCTGAATATATGTACTTTGTATATATGTACTGAATATATGTATTTTTTTAAATTCTAAGTAGTAACACACAGTTAAACTACACATTTATAATTGTGAAAGAAAATGAAAAATGTCATTATGTGATTTTGAAAATAAATAAATACTATGTTTCTGTTATATTAGTTTTACTATAAGAGAATCGATTTTCTAGCAAAATAAAATGATCTAAATGTACCTAATTATTAAATTAAAGTAAAAAAAGGAAGAATTGAAATCACTTCAATGGTTCCTAAGAAAAAGATAACTCAGTATTTTGATTTTGCTACTGTGTTTGCCACCTTAACCCTCTGAACGCCTAACAAAAGGGCAAAATTATAATTTTGTTTTCTGTATATTTTTTTTAAAATGAGAATTTTCCAACATGATATAAAAAAACTAGTATTATGTATATGAGTATAATCCTCCAGAGTATTAATCAGTACTCAATATTTTAAAACAGCACTCTGTCTGTGGAATTATATTGATTTAAATAATGCTTCTGTTGCAGTCAAATCTACAGCTTATTGATCGGATATATAAGTTTACGGTGCTTATAAGGTTGAGTAGGTATTCAGGAATACAATAAGCAATCTGTGAAACTTCATAAAAAGTGGAAATACCTTTGACAATAAGAGGAACTTTGGATATCTTCCTAGATTTAATTTAAGCAACTTGAATGACTTTTTCTTCATAAATCAAATGAAAGTCTGACTGGAAAATACGCATTTCCACAAACATATGCTAAACTCTGAAAAAAAAAAAAAAAACGAATGTTAAAAAGTAAAAAATTTTGGTACGCCTTGATTATCCTGTCGACCAATTCATCCAGAATATACAAATGGAAGAATACTGCCATTCTAAAATTTTAAGTTAGGAAAATTAATGCATTTAAATTTTTAAAAAAATCACAAAAGAAAAGGTTACTTTAATGATGACATAAAATAAATAAGCAAGCATTTATGTGATTTAATACAATAACAATTGCAAAACCTCATGAAAAACAGATCATAATGAAGTACTTTTTCATGGGAACTACTGAAGTGATTTCAATATTTTCATTAAAATAGTTTTTGAAATACATTCCCTTTTTAGAATAAAAATGATAAACTGGTGGTGAACTTATGACGTGGTGACATACATAAAATTTGATTTATTCAGATAATTTCAAACAAATGAATACTATGAACAGTAAATGCAGAATTATTTAATTAAAAATATCTTTGTTATGGTTTAATAACAAAGATATTTTTAAGATGTTGCATCTGTGAATAAAATGTAAGTAATCTAAATGTAATAATGGGATTTATCACGACATAATAAATATCAATGATAATGGAAGATTGTAAGGAACTCAATTCTCTTTATTGAGTCAAAAAACATAGATGGATATACAACAGAAGATCTTTATAACGCAAGATAGAATTTTGCGTTATATGGATCACATTTTACATATCATTAAATTTACATTCTAAATGTAGCCAAATATGTCTGAAACATATCAAAATACATTAGAGTATCCTTTTACTGCTTTCCTTGTTGCCAGGAGTAGTGTAGATAATTTTTTTTTGTACAATATAGATTATTCCACACATTCTTAAATTTACTTTATAAGGTCCAAATATGCCTGGACCAGATCATTCATTATATTACCGTAAAATCCCGTTAATCTGCCCTTCCCGATTAAGCGTCCCCCTCCCACTTTGTAAACAAATTGGAAAATTCAAGAAATCCCGAGAAAGCGCCCTCCCCGCAAAAAAATTTTGGTGTGCACGTCAAGATAAATTTCAATCATTTCTTTACTTTTTCTTTTCAACTAAGTCTATTATTCTACTTACCTTTGATTTGATTTATTTCTTTCAGTTTTTTTTCAAATGTATTTTCGGCGTTTGCACTTACCTTTTGTTTTCATATTGTCGTAAACCTCGGAGAAAGCCGTTGAAGTAAACGGCATAATTTTTTTTTCCAAAGGAGTTCGTCGTTCCGAGCCGAAGCTCGCAATCTTATTGGTTGTTGGTTGCCCAGTGTCCAGCATGTTGTTCAACCAGTTTTGGCGACTTTGCACTTGTTTTGAGAAACTACATTACAAACAAAATAAAGCAAAAATGCGTTTTTTATAACATAATGGTAATCTGTTGAATGTTATTCAATGCATTTTGTATAATTATAAATAATGATTTAGAAATATGTCTCTTCAATACATTTTTAATTAATTTTTTGACCGCTATATTTTTATATCCAAGTATATACTTAATATTAATTTTTGTTTATTAAATAAAGACGAATGAAAGATTTCTTTTTTCTTTTTCTTTAAAAAAAAAATCGCTCTTTGTAATAAAATTATTTATTTAATTTCTTTTTAATGAATGTACTTACTTAGGCAATATCGGGTTAATTTGGTTTTAGAAGGATGCTATTTTATGTATTTTGCATATTTATAAATACAAATTTAGTAATATTTGCCTTCAGTTTATTATTATTATTATTATTAATTTTCTTAAACGTTATATATTTTGTAACTAAGTATACTTAAATTTTGTTATTATTTATTAAATATTTTCTTCTAATACAAATGTATATTATACGAATTTGATATTATATTTGTAAATGCAGATTATTTATAACTAATTGCACAAAATATTTGTTTCTGCTTTTATATTATTATTATTATATTATTTAATATATCTTAATCAATATTAATTTATTAATAAAAATTATTACTATGTATTTATTATATTGATTTAATACATATTATTATTAAATATTAATAATTATAAAATGTTCATGTATTTTTTTTTCATTTATATTATACAATTAGATTAGACTATTTTAAATAAATAATAATACATATTTAGACTATATGCTAATTATAACTAAATTTATATTATACAGTTAGCTTATTTTAAATAAATAATAAATCTTTAGACTGAATGCTGTTAATCCTAAATATTTGAGTTTTTCTTAACGTTGGTTTTTAAATTTGACGTATTCATTACAAAATATTTTTACACATAATCAACAACTTTTTTTTTTTTCGTTTTTCCACTTTGTATTAATAATGATTGTTCAAAGTATATAACTTCTTCCAGAAAAAAATATATATATATATATTAACACTGCCGCTATATTTTATAATGATTGTTTGTCAAATGAAAGACAGAACTCCCCCCCCCCCCCGCACACACATTCATACACACATACATACCAAATTAATGCTACTGCGAAACTGTAATTTATTTGCACCAGAAACTAACATTACACACTAAAGTGTAAAATTTCCACTAAAATGACATTTAAGTAGCAAAGGCAAAAATAAAGACAAGTAATTTTTTTCCTTTTTTGGTTCCATGTAATGTATAATTTTGAACTATATTCCATAAAGGCATACAGTTACAAATTCATGGGATTGTTAGGGAATCCAACCTCTTCTTCATCCCCCCCCCCCCCCGGATTTAGGATTTTAAGGTTTTTTATGGATTAAAACTGCAAATTCTTCCTGGAACTGCAGCTTGAAAAATAAAATATATATAGTTTCTTTTTTGTTTATCACAAATAGCATTTAAAATAAGATATAAATAATATACTTATATTAATATTATTATATAATAATTAATAAATTATATAATAATATAAAAATGTTATTTATATTTTAAAAATATATATATATATTTTAATATAAATAATATAATATAATTATATTAATGTTATTGTATAATTATATAATATAATTAATTAATTAATAATAATAATAATAATTAATTTTATATTATAATATATCATATTAATAATTATATAATAATATTATATTATTTATATTAAAAAAAATTACAATATTTTTGATATAAATAGTAATATTCTCCCTGGAACTGCAGCTTGAAAAACCAAATGTATATATAGTGTTAATCACAAATGACAATTTTTAAAGAATATAAATAATACAATTGTATTAATATTATTATATAATTATATTATATTTTATAATAATTAATACTAATAATAGTTATATTAATATTATTGCACAATTATATTATATAATAATTAATTAATATAATTATATTATTTATATATTTTTAAAATGTTATTTGCGATTAAAAAAAACTATATACATTTTGTTTTTCAAGCTGCAGTCCCAAGAAGAATTATATTAATGTTATTGTATAATTATATTATATAATAATTAACTAATTAATTAATAATAATATTAATTAATACTATATTATAATATACTATATTAATAATTATATAATAATATAGCATTGTTATTTATATTTAAAAAAATATTACAATATTTTTAATATAAATAGTAATATTCTCCCTAGGACTGCAGCTTGAAAAACAAAATGCATATAGTTTTAATCACAAACGACAATTTTTAAAGAATATAAGTAATACAATAATATTAATATTATTATGTAATTATGTTATATAATAATTAATAATAATAATAGTTATATTAATATTATTACATAATTATATTATATAATAATTAATTAATAATATTAATTATTTTAATATTATTAATTATATTTAAAAAATTATTATAATTTTTAAATATAAATATTAATATTCTCCTCTAACTGCAGCTTTAAAAACAAAATGCATATAGTTTTAATCACAAATGATAATTTTTTTTATATATAAATAATATTATTATATTAATATTGTCACATAATTATATTATATAATAATGGATTAATTAATAATATTATGTTAATAATTAAATATTAAAAAATATTTTTTATAACTTAATTAACCATTGAAAAATTTAAACAACTTCCCGCATGCTTGGATTCGAACTCAAATACTAAGATTTACAGACAAACGTCATACCTCAACGCTAGTATGCATTCAAACCGATTTAGCTTAAAATAGAATTCATACAAAACCCCCAGAAGTACTCTTCGCCAAATGTTATTATCGCCAGTATAGACTATGACACTGCCAAAGGCAAGAACCAATGAGGTTACGAGCTACAGTTCCGATCGACGAACTCCCTTGGAAAAAAAAATTATGCAAAAAATACTAGCACCATTTCCTCGAAAAAACGCCAGACAATTCGATAAACTAAATATTTCGATTATTTATTCAAACTTAACAAGAAACGTTTTCAAGAAACCTTAAAATATTTTCTTCTCCATGCTGCCATCTATGATCGTTGTTGGGTTTTAATATGCTTTCTATCTATTTTTTTTTTTTCTTAGAACTTCTTATACTTATAGCTTTGAACAAGCCTTAAAATAATAAATACTACACTAAATTAAAAAGTTCTGGCGTTATAGTTTAATTTAAATGAAGATTTCGACAATTTAAAAACATTTTAGCTTCATTAAAACTCACAAAATTTTAAATTGTATTTAGAAATTTTTATTCCGTTATTTTACTATATGTTTTATTTTATTAAGTTCTATTTTTTATTGTGTTAAGTATAAATTTTAAAAGCTATTTTTAAACTCTGTAGATTCATTTTTCAAAGGATGCCTAACTTTTGGCTTTGTATAATAGCACACATATCAGTTTCAGATTATTTTATCTTCTTCAGTCTGGGTCAGCAAGGATAAAAATAAAATAAATAAATAGGCGGTGCTGCTGTCTATTTCTGAAAATTTAATTACTGAATTTATTGGGCTAATAAAAAAATAATTAGTGGTTAAAAAATATGAATTAATCTTGAAATATTTTTTTTAATTTTTAAAGTGTCAAATAATCAGTGGTGTAGTCCTGTGTGGAAAAAAGGGGGTGATACTCACAGTCTTGATCAAAGGGTCTGTGTCACCAAAGGAAAACTTGATATTGAATTTTGCCTTTGATTTTCAGTTGCAAAAAAAAAAAAAGAATTAATAAAATTAAACAATTTAATTCAATTAAAGTTTCTTTACTTGCAATTTTTTAAATAGCTTGCCTTTAATTGAAAAGGTGAGAACTTTATTTCGTGTTTGAAAATTTTTGGAATAAAATTCTGAATTCAGTAACATTAATTTGCATAACGAGATTTTTGTTTTATTTCATTTTGGAAATAATCGTTTAATAAAATAAACCTTTTGTCCACTAACAACATTGAAAAATGCTGCATTTTTACTTTCAAAATATGTGTAATGGCAAAAAAAAAAAAAAAAAAAAAAATTGTAACCATTGAAAGGGGAAAAAAATATTGTTACATTTTGAGGTCTCCTGAATCCATTTTTTGCTATATTTGCACTATTCTGCATGGTATGTGAGTACGCATTAGTGTATGTTTGTATTTCCTTGTGTTTTTAGGTCCGAAAATCCGTTTTTGATGTTGTTATGAGTTTGTATATGTGTCTGTGATTGAGAGAGTGAATAAACATTTTAGCGTTCAAACGGTGTTTAATGGAGCTATATTTGGCAGGTAATGTCATACATATAGATAGAGTGCAGATTACTGTAAAAGCACTTATTTTCATAAGCCGTAATTTTCGCGAATTTTACATGAACAGAACCGAAAGTTGAAAAATCCCGAAACTACCTAAATAGAACCCCTTTTGAATAAGGCATTTAAAGAAAATTTCTTTTGTCCGAAAAGTTCTTTCTATTAATTGTATTATTGTTTTTATTCAAGAAATTTTTGTACTTATTTCGTATTTAAGTAACTGTAATCATTAAATTTTGGATAAGTGAAAAATTTCTGATTTTTTATTATTATTTGAGGGGGGGGGGGGGGGGGGATATTTCGCGAGGCTTACATTTTCGCGATTACGTCGGGCTCGCGAAAATAAGTGCTTTTACAGTATTTAATGAATTAAGATTATGTGTCCCTGTGGCAAGAACTGTATTGATTTTTTCACAAATCAGCCAATGGGCTTCATATCTCAACAATTGTAGGATTACAATTAACTAATAAGTACCGTTTTTATGGGAAAAATCATCAAATAAATATGACCGAGGCCGAGAATAAACAAAAGGTAATATTTTTTATTGGCTCTAAGACTAATTTCAATGTTCAAATTCTGTCATAGAATGGATTTTAAAAACATAAATTTTAAAGGAATAAGATACTCCTAAAGAACACTGTTGCAAATATTGTTTTATCAAGACATCTTCTAAAATACTTGGGCTGAGAACGTTAAATTAGTACGTAGATTCTTTCTGATATCTAAATATAATTTGTGAAAGTGTTTTTCAAAGTTTAATTTGAAATTTGAAAGGGTAAAATAGGAGTAGAATGTTCTATAAAGCATAGTTTCATCACATTTTCTGGAACTATTCAAGCAAGGATTTTAAAATATTGTACTGAAGTTATACATTCAGAACGTACATACTCGCTAAAAACATTTTTTTTAAATCAAATTTTACAGGACAATTATATCTTCTAACAATCTCCTTGTCATCATGATTTATCTGTTTTCACAAGAAACTTGACAAGGAATGTAGTGATTTGGTAACTACATAAACATTTTTTTTTTAAATTTTATTTTAAGCTATGAGGTAATCGCTATGGATTTTGCCGGCATGACCTCAAATGATCACAAAATGGCATTATTTCCTTGGGACAACCTTCCACCATGAGGAAAAAAGGAAGCACCACACATAAACATGTAGATGTTCACTGAGAACAAGATGCTCAATCAATTTTTTTAAAAATATCGAAATTTTAATGAATGGATGAAATTAATTGAAAACTTTCTAAAGTCGCAATTTATTTGAATCTATCAAGGCTAAAAACTTGCCGTGAGGGTTATTGTTCATTGGAATTTGAATTTCACTAATAAGAGTTGAAATTTTAATGTCTGAATCTCCCCAATAAATGTTATCACACATATCACAAAAAGAACAGTTTACACTAAATTATAAAAGTTATTTGAATTTATAGTACTCTATAAAGTGTTTGGAAAGTCGAGTGGAATGACTCCAGATTATTTTTTAGCTATTTTTAAAAACACTGAAGCAGATTTTCAATAACAAATAGTATTTATACTTGCCCCTGATGACTTATTTGAAACATATACTTTCCTAATAAATTACTTTAGTAGTTAATGAAATTAAACAAATTGAGTTGAATTAATTTCTTTTATTTAATAAATAAATAAAAAAAAGAGAAAAGCCTTTAAAACAACAGCAATATCTGCCAAGTTTAATAATATGTAACATTTTTCCTCTCTTAACCTTTCAGCAGGCACTCTTTTTTTTTTTTTTCTTTCACAAGCGGACACATGAAATATTTCTTGCGGAGAACAAATACACAGTTAAAAATGAAAGATCATTTATAAAACTGATAATAGACAAGTTAAGAGAGCAATTATACATATCGGTAGTAAAAACAGAATTTTAATTTCCGTGCCATTTGTGTGAACAAAGTTTAGTAAAAATAACGTTTGTCATAAAATTTGTGGCTACGCATCCACCAGGATGATTAAAGGGCTATGATGCACTCCTTAGCCCCAGAGGAGATAGAAGTGCAAGGTCGCACAGACAAACAAGCGTTTACAGGATTTAAATAGAATGGACAACAAAGTTAGTTTAATAAATTCCGAAACACGAGGCTCGTGATCTTGATCTGGACCACCGCCCCCTGAATACTAGGTCTGAGCGCTGACCCAAAAATGGCGGCTGCCGAAGGCGGATTTTTTTCAGCGTGTTTACGGTTTCTTAAATATTCATACCAATAAATTTTTAAAGTTGTTTCCGTTGTTCCGTAAAGTTGTGTTCCCATAAATACTTATTCTCATAAATGTTCCCAGCTCTTTATATTTTTTCTAGATTTTATGTCCATAACCATTCTATGATTTTCTGCTTTCCAAAAAAGAAAAAATAAATAAATACATTGTAACTTTTTATTTTTTTAAATGAGTAGACAATGTAAATTCGAGAAACGTTCCATGTAAGGTATGGAATAATATATTAATGAAATAACCCCATTTTTTATTTTCAAAAAATTACACTTTATAAGACCACTATGTCAAATTCATCAATTAAAAAATTTTATCTTTTGCTGCAAGATTATTACAAAAAAAATTACCCTGCTTTCTTAACCCTAGAACGCTATCCATTCGTCTCCTGGAGGATGTCCATAACAACCATAATCTTGACCTAACCTAACAACCATGTCCATAACCTTGACCTGCCTCCCCAAAAACAGGAAATTAATTGTGCTCCTCAGTACCTCAATTTGAAATTGGTTACTACACTCGAGAATATATTGCTTCTTCCTGAAATATTTGTGCACATAGGTTTTTTAGAACAATATTTGTCTCACAGACAAATGGTAGCATTTGCATCTGAGAATTTTTTTCCTTTGCTGCTGTGACATGTCAAAACGTTTTATAGGAGAAAATTTTTGGGGCAGACCTTAGATCATCGCAGAACAAACTATTAAAATAACTAAGAGATGAAGAAAATTCTATTTCTCGGGATAAATCAGAAAATGAAGATTTTATTGAAGTTGAAAATGATGAAATCGCAGATAGCAATAGAGATGAAAATGTTGAATTATCCTTTCACAATAAAGATGAAGAAAAACAATGCTTAAAAAACAAACCCAGGAGGATAAAAATATGAAATCAAAATTTTGAAGCTAAAACTGAAAACCACAGTGCATCAAATAAAAGTGAGTGGGTTGGAAATATTCCAAAATTTTTTGAGTCATGTGACAAGTCTATCATTATTCTATTATACAAACCAAATAAGTTTGTTATTCTTCTGCCTACATTCCATGAAAATCCAAACGTTAATCAAGAAAATAGAAAAACGGAAATGATAGAATTTTATAATTCCAGAAAAGAAGCCATAGACATATTGGATAGGATGTGTATGCCATGCAGTAAGAAAAAACACAGATGGCCTCTTTGTGTGTTTTATGGAATGATAGATATCAGTTTAGTGAATGCATATGTTATATAAGTGCATAAAATGGCTCAAAAATATAAAAAAGCGTTATCCAGAAAAAAGTTTGTGATAAAGCAAAGGGAAGATATTCTTGCTCCATAGATGAAGAAGTGTCTCAACATATCAACTTTGGCCTGATCAACAAGTGTTAAATCTATTGTCCATGTTTATTTATTTTTTATTATCCTCTCATCTTTATTCTCGTGATACCTTTTGTTTTTGGTTTTGAATATTTTTATGGAAGAAGGTAAAAAGCTTTACCGGTAAATAAATTATTTTTGTTTTGAGAAGTTAATTGACTTCTTTATGTACATTTTAAGTTCATAAATACATAATTGGCGTCCGCATTATATTCTGAAAGCTGGGTTGTTAAAATAACATCCTTTTTGAACGCTTTAATTAACATTGTGGCGTCCGCGACAGGACATTTTACAATATTTATTTGATGCAAAATGTTTCAAGCCGTTAAAAATTTTAAAAAGGTCGACTTAAAGTTCGTGGTAGAAGAGCTTGGGGAAACAATCCCGCAAGATTATACGATTGGGACACTAAAGGAAATTATTTTGAATAGTGATGAATATAAATAGGATCCCGCTTTTGTACAGGAAATTTTATCCAACGCTGTTTCTGAGAGAAAGGAAAAAGAAAACGAGGCTAAGAAGTTAGAAAAGGAGAAGTCGGATCAAGAATTAATGAGAAGTCGGAGTTAAAAAAGCTGGATCAAGAAGTAGAGTTAAAAAAGTTGGAATTAAATCATCAATTAGAATTAGCAAAAATCCAGTCACAGGGACAAATGCAAGGTGAGTACATTTCCAATGATTACGAAACTAATAATTCAAAAAAGAAATTTACGTTGCCCAAGTTGGAATTTCGCCAATTTGATGGGGATTTAAAGGAATGGTTGCCATTTTGGAGTCAATTTGAACAGATTCACAATGATCAAGATATTGTGCCAGAAAATAAATTCCAGTATTTGATCCAAGCAACTGTCACTGGATCTAGAGCGCGAGAAGTTGTTGATAGATTTCCGCCAACTGGCACTAACTATGCCAAAGCGATAGAGAGTCTTAAAGCTCGTTTCGGTAGGGAAGATCTTTTGGTTGAAGTGTATGTGCGAGAATTATTAAAATTAATTATATCTGTGCAATCAAAAGGAAAATTTTCTATTACATCATTGAGTTGTATTTACGAGCTCTTGAGACGTTAGGTGTCACAACGGATAAATGTGCTTCAATATTATATCCAATGGTAGAATCTTGTTTTACTGCTGAATTTTTGAAAGCGTGGAATCGAACACATACGAATTCTGTTAGTTCTGATGCAAAAGAGCGCCTAGATAATTTAATGGCGTTTCTCAAATCTGAAGTTGAAGGAGATGAAAGAATTAATTTAGCAGTGGCAGGTTTTGGTTTGGAGAGAAAAGATGACGCGAGCTTTAGAAAAAACAAAAGTTATAACGATGTTAATAAACATTTACCAACTGCTGCTACTTTATTAACAACTTCTTCAAGACCAGATTTAAGAAAAAATTGCGTTTTTTGCAAAGGAAGACATCTGAGTTCAGAATGCTTTTCGGCACGGAAGATGAGTTTTAATGAAAAGCAGAATATATTGAAGGACAAAAGATGTTGTTTTTCATGTTTGGCAACAGGTCACGCAACGAAGCAATGTAGAGCTATCTTGAAGTGTTTCTTTTGTGATAAAAGACATGCGTCTGTGATGTGTCAAACGCTCGATAAGAATAAGCTGAATGAAAAGAAAGAGGAAGACGCAGAAAAGTCGTCTGGAAAAGAAGTAAATATGGCCAATTTCAATAGAAATCCTAAAGTACAGTACAGAACTATTTATCCGGAATGCTTGGGATCAGATGTATTCCGGATAACTGGTTTTTCCGGTTAACTGATTGTGCATTAAAGCAGCATCCATTTGATACGTTTTGTGGAATATGTGTGGTTGTGACATTATTTCTGATTTTAAATTATTAATTTTTAAATTACTTGGATTAAAAATCACTGCAAGAAAGATCAAAAGTTAACCAGAGTTTAAAAGAAGGTAATTTATGGGAATCACTTAGGAACAAAAATTCTCCCATTTCCTCTGCATAAAAATTAAAACATCTAAAATACAACTAAATGTGATGACAAAAAATACTAGATGTCATCCAATTATACAATTGTTTCAAGCAAAGCCTATGTCTAACTGGCAATGTATGACGCCTTTCTCTGCAAAGATTCTGAAATCAGTCTATCAGAAATATCATTCCGGATAACTGGTTTTCCGGTTAACTGGTTTCCGGATAAATGGTTCCATACTGTATTTCTTCAGACGCTCAAGGTAAAAATATTTTCCGAAAACAAAAAGAAAGATGTTAAACTAATTTTGGACTCAGGTTCTTAGAAATCGTATATTTTAAAACATTTAGCCGAAGAAATGAAGTATTTACCTCTTTGAGAAGAAAAAGTTTCTCATTCCCTTTTTGGCATAGTCATAACAAAGGATTATAATCATCGTTACTACAAGGTAAGATTAAGCGATTTGAAAGAAAATTTTAAATGTAATTTTGAAGTTTTGGATCAAAACATTATATGTGAAAATGTTATGCCTGCAGGAAAAGGATCCTGGTTTAAAGAATTATCGAAAAAAGGCATCAGTTTGACGGATGTTGGTGAGTCGCCAGAATCTATTCAAATATTGATTGGAGCTGATGTAATGGGAAAATTACTGACAGGTCCTAGAGAAATACTCTCGTCGGGATTAGTAGCACTGGAAACATTTTTAGGTTGGACCTTAATGGGAAAGATGCCTCATGATAATGCGTCTAAAGAAAGTTTAGCTTTGTCAGTTACGTCGATGTTTGTAAAGGAAGCAGAGATTGCTGATTTATGGAAATTGGATTTGCTTGGAATAAATGATCCGATTGAAAAACAATCTAAAATGGAGATTGGTCGTCAGGTTAAAGAGCATTTTTTACAGACAGTAAAAATGAATGAAGATAAACGTTATGAAGTTTCTTTGCCATGGTCAGAAGATACACCACCTTTACCTGATAATTTGAGTTTAGCCAAGAAAAGATTGAGTAACGTTACAAACAAGTTGCTTTCCGATAACATTTATCAAAGGTATGAAAAAGTGCTTTTAGGGTGGCTTGATGATCAAATTATAGAGGAAATTCCACAGGCTGAAATGAACCTTTATGGAAATTATTTACCTCATCGACCAGTAATAAAAGAGAGCAGTACAACTCCCATTCGTCCAGTGTTTGACGCATCAGCTAGAATGCAGAACCATCCATCTTTGAATCAATGTTTGCATATTGCATTGTGGGCCAAATCTTATTGAATTAATTCCTGACATTCTCTTACGATTTAGAAAAAATAAATTTGGTGTGGTAGCTGATATCAAGAAAGCATTTTTACAAATAGCTATTCGTAAAGAAGATCGGGACTATTTGCGTTTCTTGTGGTGGAGTAATCCAGAAGAAAGAAATATTAGAATGTTTCGACATACCACGGAGTAAAAGAGGTGGAGGCGAAACTAATGTTAAAATTTTGCTATGCAGTTTTTCCCCCGTTAGGTGGCGACACCGTAGAAAGTAGGCTATCGGTCGATTGTTCTACAATGCTTTTCAATGGGAAAAGCACTGATTTTTAAAAAAATTCTAATAGAAAATTTAAATTTTAAGAAAGTCGTACAAGTAGAAATCTGATTAATTACAGTTTTCTTCATAAGATACATATTTTTTTAAAGGCACTTGGCTTTTTGATTGCTTCTTAAGACACTTAAAATCAGAGATCATTCTCACAAAAAAAGCGAATGCAGGCCATTTATAAACATTGAATATCACGGATTATTCTGCCACGAGGAAATAAATGGACTTAAGACTTTTAAAAATTAAAAGTATTATTCAACATTTTTTGGAGTAAATTTTAATATCGCGTATATTTTATAAACTTTGAATAATTTAATAATTCATAACTTTTGATATCTATGCAATTAATAAATGTAGAATTAAAGCAAATTTTTATCTTAATTATTTGGAAAAGAAAACGTGTAAATTATAGGTCATTGTTCAGGAACTAATTTTTTCAAAAGTCGTAAGGTTTGATTTTAATATAAACTTACTTATAAAGAGGAAGGGGGTGGGGGGGTTAGAGAACCGGAATTTCCAGACCCGGGCCCGACCCTCCCCGAAAGAGAAACAATTAGGCTTGGCACGGACCGGGCGGGTGGAAAAACTAAAAGTTCGGCCCGGACTGGTCCGTTTGTATTTTCGCAGTTCACGCCCTGGCCCACCCCATGCAAAAATCTAGGAAAACAGGCCCGGCCCGTCCCTTGAAAAATAAAAAAAATCAGACCCGACTCAATTTCTACAAAAAATTCCGTTTTTTCTTACATACAATTAAGATTATTTTCCAGAATACTTTATAAATATTTATGGAAAAATGTAACAGTATATTTTAGATTACTGTATATTTTCAAGTCAGAGCATACAAAATATCAAATTTTAAAAAACCTTTAGACTCACTCTTATGCAAAAATGCATGAATACAATATACATTAAATTCAGTAATACGAAAATAATAGGAATCCATCTTAAATAGAACGCAATCATCATGGCAACCTAAAATCATTACCTATCATGGGATATCTTTGAATTAATTACGTGTGACAGGATTTAATAGAATAATCACCATGGCAACCTAGAATCATTAGCTATCATGGAATAGCATTGAATTAATTACGTGTGATAGTATTTAATAGAATAATCAAAATGGCAACCTAGATTCATTACCTATCATGGGATATCATTGAATTAATTACGTATGATAGGATTTAATAGAATGAAGGAAACTTTTATTAATTTCTTTTGAAGTTTTGATTCCATTTTCATAGAATTTGACAGGGCAAAATTCTGCAATTTAAATGGTTTAATCTCAATTTAAATGGTATTTGACAGATAGGTACGTATCAATTACCCACAGCAATTTTTAGTGTTCATTAAGTATAACATTTAAAAAACATATACACTAAGATCGATTTAAGATAAAAATTTCTCAATTTAAATATAATTACAAGCAATTAGCTTTATATTAAAGCCTAAAAAAATCTCTCATCTGTAAAGCACGGAACAAGCTCAATTTTATTTTCCCTTCGTTTTTTCTTTTTTTTTTATGTCACTGGTATAACCTGTTTTCAATCCAGGAACAAAGCACTTTATCCCCCCGTCTTAATTTATGCTTTGTAATATCAATAATAAAAAATAAACGAATAGTATAAAATATTTTTTAATTCTAACGTACGGCTCTTATACATACAATCATATGATATTTAGCTAAAAGAATGGCCAACATGCGGATTGTGGCGCCCTCATTATTTACCAAAATGTAACTTGCGTTTTCGAGGAGTAATGCCTATTAAGTTTCCCCTCCATCTCTTTTACTCCGTGGACATACTAGAGTGGTGTTTGGAGTCAAAAGCTCTCCTTTTCTTCTCGGTTCCGTCATAGAATATCACATTAAAAACGATGAAGAATACGACCCCAAACAGCAATTGCTGAGAAGCTTTTATGTTGACAATGTCGTTGCTAGTGTCCACACACAGGAAGAATTGGAAAGGTTTATAACTGATTCTAAATCTCTTATGGGTAAAGGTGGATTTGATTTGAGAGGATGGGAACAGACAGAAGAAAGAAACAATATCGAAAATAGCGAAGAAACTGCTGTACTGGGATTACAATGGAACAGACTTCTAGATGTTTTAAAAATTAACGTAAGCTGGACGAAAGATATAAATATAGAAAAAATAACAAAAAGAATCATGCTATCGGTTGCACATAAAGTTTTTGATCCAATTGGTTTTACTGCTCCAGTTATGATATGTCCCAAGATGATGTTACAGAAAACATGGAAAGAAGGAATCACGTGGGATGAAGAAGTTACTAGTGATATAAAAAATGAATTTATTGAATGGTTTCATGAATTAAATTGTTTACAAGAAATTCAGATTCCTAGATATATTCAGTTCACCCCAGATAATTTAAAAGGTTGTACTCTTCACACATTTTGTGATGCAAGTCAGTATGCGTATGCTGCTGTTATATTTTTGAGGATAGCAACTAAAGATCGTGTAGAGTTATTCCTTCTTGCAGCGAAATCCCGCATAGGTCCTTTAAAATGTGGAACTATACCTAGAATGGAACTTTTAGCTGCTTTGATTGGTGCTAGATTGGCTAAATCAGTAACTGACGCTATGGGCTGGGAAGATATGGAAAGATATTTTTGGAGCGATTCCACAACAGTGCTTGCATGGATATCCAGGAAAGAAAACTGGTCTGTTTTTGTTAGAAACAGAGTTCAAGAAATAAAAAAATTGACTGATCCTGTTTTATGGAAACATATAGGGGAGATGGGGGCACATGTGAACAGGGGGCAGATGTGAACGTCACAGTTTTTCAATAGTTATTATAAGTTTTTTTATTTGAAAAAAATTACCAAAGATGGCAGCACCTGTAGACATATGGTAAAAATTTTTTGAAGCTTTTCGACATTTTGTTTGTCTTCAGTAGCCAAAACACTGTTTGTAGATGTCAAATGTAAAACGTCGGTTTCAACTTTAGTAAGTGATAAAGTTTATTTATTTAGTTAGTTATTCGAATTTTAATGTTTTAACATATACTATGACTACTAATGAATATTTTAGATAAAGTTGTTTTGTTCCCTAAAATTGATAAATGTTAATTATTTATCAATATAACTCTAGCAGCCATGTGGGGAACTTGTGAACAGACTAGTTGGGGCAGATATGAACAGTTCACAAAAATCAAAAACTTTCTCTGTTGGGCGAATAGAAAGAATTGATAATGATAAATGTATGTTAAATTTCTGAGAAAGAATCTCAGAGCCAATTCATATAATTTCCCTGAAATAGTAGACATTTCTGTCATACAAAAAGTGATATTGTATTGAAACTTCCACTTCCACATTTGTCAGGAAGTACACAAAGAGCAAGAAGCTCATTTGAGTTCAATTATAATTTAAATAAATTCAATGTTTCCTAAAATGCAATAAGTGTTATGTACTATTTTAGTAAACGGTTTAAAACAATATTTTTTATGTATTGTTAATACAAAGAGTATTATGACAAACAACAACTTTGTAATTTTTTTTTCTTTTCACTTGTCTCAAACTTGCAGTGATGGCTTACTTCCGTCTCTCAAACAACAGCTATGAATAGGATAATTTGAATTGGGATGGATATCAGTAACATTTTTAAAATGTAAAATTTTCAAATTGATAACTAATATAATTCTTGGGTATGGTGTCAGAACAGCTTTATATATATTTAGTCTCATTTTAAACCTTTTGTTTAAACATAGCACTCTGAAACTAGAAATTTTTTTTTTCTTTATGGTGAATTTAACTGATAATATAAGTAATGGTTATGATAACAAATTAATAACAGGAGAAAAAGCATGTCAAAGGATATTTTTACCTTCTGTTCACATGTACCCCACGAGCGTTCACAACTACCCCGCTGATGGGGCACATGTGAACAATTTTTTGAATTTATAAAACAATTAAAAAATGTAAGAAAAACTATACAGGTGATTTAAAAAAAATTACCATGTGTAAAAGAAAGTTCTGTTTACTATACTAACTAGTTTTTATTTATAAGAATTAATCCAATTATAAGAAAAAGCTATATTTATGCGAACTGTTCACATGTGCCCCCATCTCCCCTACCTGGTGAAATGAATCCAGCAGATCTGCCATCTAGAGGATGTAAAGCAAGACAGCTGGTATCTCTCAAATGGTGGGAGGGTCCATCTTGGCTTAAAGATTTTAAAGAATATTATAAATATATGGATTTCAAGTGCCAGGACATAAACGAAGAAGAAATTGAAAAAGAAAAATTGAAGTCTACAAAATTACTGGTAAATGTTGATGAAAGTCCAGAGAAAAGCTGGTACTACCAGCATTTTTCCAGTTATGAGAAAATCGTACGTCTTGTTGGTTGGATACTTCGTTTCAGATATAATTCTTCTAATCCAAAGGAACAGATCAAAGGAGAATTGATGAATCTTGAATTTAAGAGAGCAGAAACGAAGATAATTTGGATGATACAAAAGGAATGTTTTTCCCATGAAAGTGTGGGGAGATTGAAAACTCTGGAGACGTTTAAGGATGAACAAGACATAATACGTGTAAAGACTAAGATTACGTATAGACAAGACAATATGGATTTCCTCACACCTATGGTTGTTCCTTCAAATCATGAAGTTGTCAAACGATTAATTTTACATTACCACCTCAAAAATTGTCATGCAGGTCCTCAGATTCTTCTGAATTTTCTTAGAGAAAAATACTGGATTTTGAATGGAAGAAGAACTGTGAGCTCTGTTCTATCAAAATGTACCATTTGTAAAAGATTTAATTCGAAGAATTTAGAATCTTCTCCAGTTTCTCTGCCAGAAAATCGAGTGAAAGATGCAGCTGTATTTTAGATTATCGGCATTGATCTGGCTGGCCCTTTGTTTCTTAAAAATAAACAGAAGAGTTGGGTTATCTTATTTACATGTGCCATCTACAGAGCTGTGCATTTGGAGCTTGTGACTTCAGCTTCTACAGAGTCATTTTTAATGGCTTTGCGAAGATTTGTATCTCGTAGAGGAAGATGTTCTGTTATATATTGCGACAACGGTTCCAATTTTGTTGGTGCATCCAATTTTTTAAAAAGATTGAACTGGAATCGCATACAGAAGTATGGAGCAATAAATTCTTTCAAATGGAAATTCAACCCTCCGACTGCTGCTTGGTGGGGCGGATGGTAGGAGAGGCTCATCAGATTGATGAAAGATCTATTAAAAAGAGTCTTAGGAAAAGCCTGTTTGAACTATGAAGAGATGATAACTGTATTAGCTGACTGCGAAAGTATTATAAATTCGCGACCACTAACTTACATGTCTGAGTAAGAGTCCATCAAACCCATATCACCGGACATGTTTCTGAAAGATATTCATGAATGTGGTTTATCAGACGTTGATGCGGTTGAGGAAGGTTCTCTCACTAGAAGACTTAAATATAGGCAAGAACTGCAAAAAGAGCTCAGAAATCGATTTAGATTAGAATATTTGGGTCTCCTTATCCAACGACCAAATGGGAGAAGATTGCAACGTTCAATTGCTGTAGGAGATATAGTCTTGGTGGGAGCAGATAACAAGAAAAGAATCAATTGGCTTTTAGGACGGGTTACAGAGCTCATTCGGGGCAAAGACGAAAAAGTTCGTCTTTTGAAGTTACAGACGTCTCATTCGCAGATGATTCGGCCTATTCAAAGAATTTACCCTCTGGAAGTGTCATCAG
This sequence comes from Maratus speciosus, assembly GCA_963932465.1. Lineage (NCBI taxonomy): Eukaryota > Metazoa > Arthropoda > Arachnida > Araneae > Salticidae > Maratus > Maratus speciosus. The sequence goes on from OZ010786.1 coordinate 678,034,906, forward strand.
TGGATTTTACTGAAAACAATTTTCCTAAACCAACTTTGAAGGAAAATCAGGTTGAGCCTGCAAAAGACGAATTGCAAATTAAAAAGACGAGATCTGGTAGAATGATAAAGGTTCCAGAAAGACTCGATTTATGATGTTTATGTAAATGTTGTATTTATTTAATGTGAAGTTTTGATTATAATATATAATCAAAAGGTGGGAGGATGTTAAATCTATTGTCCATGTTTATTTATTTTTTATTATCCTCTCATCTTTATTCTCGTGATACCTTTTGTTTTTGGTTTTGAATATTTTTATGGAAGAAGGTAAAAGCTTTACCGGTAAATAAATTATTTTTATTTTGAGAAGTTAATTGACTTCTTTATGTACATTTTAAGTTCATAAATACATAATTGGCGTCCGCATTATATTCTGAAAGCTGGATTGTTAAAATAACATCCTTTTTGAACGCTTTAATTAACAACAAGGGCAATTATAAGTGAAATTTGAAATTGGATATGAACGTTTAAAGACCAGAATAATCTGAATGTAAAAAAAAATATATAATATATGCATTTTGCTGATTCAATTTGCAGAGAATAACATGCAACTTTTGTCTAATGTGTTCCAGAGCAATGTGTGGTGAAGATCACAATATATGTGCAAAGGTTACTTTGAAAAAAAAAAAATCATGCTTTCTTGCTAATTTGAAGATCGAGAGTGATAAAGTCATCTGCAGGTGGTATACTTTTCTTCTAATTAGCTTTTAAAATTGATTTTAAGCATGCCTACCCACAGTTCATCTGAGAGACGAATGATTATCATTCCCGTAAGTTTTTTTAAGGCAAGCATCCTAGGGTTAAAAACTGAATGAGTTACACTAGATTAATTTTCACACAATTATTCTAATTGGTAAACAAATCATATTAGAAGTAAATTCCCAACTGGGCGAAAAATGTCCGGACCAGGATTCGAACCCGGGACCTCCTGGCTGAAGCCGCCAGTGCTCTGCCATCTGAGCTATCCCGGACGATTCTGGTCGAACTTTTTCACCCAGTTAACCTTGAAGATTACAGCATCTGGTCTGAAACCTGGTTCAGTTCAACAGAATAAATCTAAGGTAATGGAACTCCAGAAATCGCTGGATACGAAATTACACTAGATTAATTTTCACACAATTATTCTAATTGGTAAACAAATCATATTAGAAGTAGTTCTGAATGAGTTAATCTTAATTCAAAATTGACATTTGTAAGTCAGAACTATAGCAAAATTCAAAAATGTGTAAGATATGACAAGAAAGAGGCAACACAGATGAAAATACATATTGAACATAGTTTATGGAAAATACTTAGAAAATGCAGAACGAATTATATTAATTATTTTTAATCATGCTTCAAAGTTTTAAGACTACATTTATTTTTCTTATACAATTTTTGCCCATGTAACAAATTATTTAGATGTATTTGTGATGTAATTTTTTCACATTTGTTAATATTTAATTTAGTTTAAATCAACGTCATCATCAATTTCTATTCCTATTTTCCTCAATAAAATAAAATTTAAATGGTTTGAAAAAGTGGTACTAGAAGGTAGCTGTTTTCGCTGTTTTATTCAGTTAAATTTAAAGATGCAGGTATTTAGTGATTTTGCTGGGGAAAAAATTCTAATCAAACATATTTCCATAGAAAAGTCATGAAAATTTAAAACATTTTTAAATGAAAATTATAAAAAAAATAAAATATTTGAAAATTAACGAAAGGACAATTTCATTACAATATTACTTCCTGCATTTTGCATAATTTACTTATAAGATAAAAATCTTAAAAATTAAACAACAGGCAATTACAACGGATAAAAAATTAAAACTTGTTTCAATCTTTATGAGACATTCTGTGTACCGACCAAATCATTATACTCATTATGCACAAATGCCTGTAAAATTAATTTTGCAGCAACAAATCATAAGTAAGGAACAGCATTTGCACTATTTTCTTTTTATACGAATAAGTAAACAATTATGGATTAGATTAGATATTTAAAAAGAATTTTTTTTTAATTTCATCTTTGCTAGATATATATTTTGTGTGATTCAAGATTCTTTTAAAGTAACCGACCAACGTAGTGGACGAAGGCTGCTAATATCTAATATAATATATATCTTGTAATAATTATCTTTGTTGCATTGAGAATTAAACACTGGGCCAAGATATAGCAAATCCATTACGACTCAAAATCCTCTTAGTTGCATGATATTGTTCGGCATTTAATTTCTGTACCTCCTGAATTATAGCCAAGTCAAGCATTATTATTTTTAAAATGAGCTAATAGGCTGCATTTTATCTCATCATGGGTGGCTCCTTAAAACAACGCAAAAAAAATTTCTAAAGCAGAAGCAAGGTTAATGCCTTATATACAAGTTATTTTATTTGCACAAATGTCTGTATTATGGTTTAATACTTTTATTTTTTAACGAAAGTTAGGATAATTAAAATATAAATACACCCAAAAGGATACTTTGTGGTAAAGGGACACTTCTTTCTCTTTTCTGATTTCCCTTTCTCCAAATCACTAAACAATTGTGACTTATTATAATGATCTTTAAAACGACGAATTTTTTATAAAATTATTGGAGAAGGTGCTCAAGCTTTTTGAGAAGGAAAAGGCAGTCCACTTTTCTAACTAACATAATGTATGTCATTAATATTTCATATAATGCGCAACATACCGACATTGATTTATTAAAATTTCTTATGAGGATAGACAGCAGCTCGAAAAATTATTAATCGAACATTTATCGAATCTCTGAAAAATTTAATTGGAGAAGGACTTTGCATTGAATGATAATCGAAATGTTCATTTCATCGTTCATCGAATAGTGTGGCGTCTCTCTTTTTTGTGAAATGGCGCTATAAAGTTTGCTCGTCTGTGACCCTTTGAATATGACGTATTTTAATCAGCCTTCATTTAAAATATTCTTTATTTGTGTAAAGGTATTGTATAAAAATATTTCAGTGTATAAGTTACTCTAATCATTTCAAATGTTGTTGTTAAGCCTTTGAGATAAGTTGTGCTTAGGCCTAATTATTCAAAATTCATAGATCATTCTTCATTTAACATTAATCTCTTTTAAAGTTGAACAATTTTTTTCCCCTTAAGTAAAATGTTATGAAAAAGAGGAAAATATCCCCCGAATTCATCATTCATTGATAATTCACATGAAATATGTTGGAGGGATTTAGATGATTTTTCAATTTTTTACCAAAAAAGCAGCTCAAATTCTAGATTTACTTACTGTTTCTGATTCGTCTTTTGAAACAATTCCTTTCTTTCTTTCTTTTCTTTTTTTAATTGATGGAATATAGTAGTTTCATTGATAACTATTCTTGACTTTGCATATCAAAGTTTTCTTTTGACTGAATTTTTGTTGACTTCGGTACAAAAGAAATCATGATTATAAAGTCATATTATTTTTTATTTAAGTTGTATTTTTATATATTTCTTTTTCCTGTGTTGAGATATTGAATGACTACTTAGAATTATAATTTTCCAAAACAATAAAGCCTCCAGTTAGATGATACTATTAGGTAGTATAATTTATAGTTTTATATTTAATTAATAACCTTATAATAACCAGAGGCCTGTCCAAACTTTTGTCATAGTGTCTTGTTTTTTTTTGAAATTCTGAAAACAAAATTTCTTTTTTGAAAAATCTAGTCTTGATTTTGTGAATTTTTTTTTTTTCTATTTTTAACAAGAACTTTTATGCATAAAATAGCTAGCTTAATAAGTTGTTGTGACTTCAGCTATTTTTTGACTGGTCAGATTTTACTTTAAATTTATGAAATTTGTGTAAGATTCGATTTGGTAATCAAAATTTTTTGTGAAGGGTCCTGTTTTAAAGTACAACAATTTGTGAGGAGTCCTGTTTCAAGATTAAAGGATTTGTGTAGGGTCTTTTAAGGATCCAATTTTTTTGTAAACAGATCCTAATTAGTAATTATAGAAAATATAAAAACTGCAAAAAATACTTTTTGTTAGTTAGTAGAACAAGCAGAGATAACTAATCAAATAAATAGGTACTATGGCAACTCTTCTTGTACTTTTACAGTATACAATAACTGTAATCGCATAAATCTAAAATTACATACATGTATATGTATGATAACTAAAAAAGGTACTTGCGTATTATCTGGACCAGGTCAAATACAATTGCACCAAGCATGGCACCAATTATAACAACTCTTATTTTTTTCACAATTATATATATTACTGATCATAGTTTAAAGTTTGTTTTATTGTTACAGCTTATTTTTTTACTGCAGTTTACAGTATATATTTTTGTTGTTGTTGTCATTTATATATTATAGTTCATCTATTTTATTTTATTAATTATTTACTTTATATAATTTACTATTTTTAAGAATGTTAAATTACTGTTTTGAATGTAATTGGCAATGATTAGAGATCGGTAATTTTCAACCATTTTTACCGTTCTATCTCCTGCTCTGGATAATACATCAGTATGCTAAAAAAGTATAACAATTAATTGCACCAGTTAATGAATAGTGTTGGTATAACCGTAAGAGTAACTAGTCGTATCTGCATTTATTTATCAAGAGAGTAAATATTAGCATTATTACCCAAATTATGAGCAGTTTTGATATTTAGTGTTTTGAAAGGAAAAAAAAAATGTCCCCCTCCATCCCCAATTTCTTTATTTGCTGTAAATAAGTCTAAATGTAGAAAACTTTATTTCAATTGCTGCTGAAGTAGTTCTTGTTATACATGGCATTTTGATATTAATTATTTTTTCTTCCTATACATTCTTTGACTAAGCCGCAGAATTAATGACTGCTTCGAGTATAATTTGGTGGTGCTGCGATAAATTTGCCAATTCTATCAACATACATATTCAGATCTAGTGTAAACAAATAATTTTAAATATCACCAATTTGGCTATTTAAAATCGTGCCAAGCAGTCATTAATTCTCTAGTTGCACTCATTCTTCCATAATAGCTGTTGAGCAGATTTTATTATTCCATTCTCCTTTATTTCGAATTGTTTCTTATATGTTTATTTGGAAGAGTGAAATTAAAAAGTAAGAGAATCCTTCAAAATCCTACAGAAATTTTTTATGCTTGATGGTCTTAATTTTTTATAAAAGAGTGAATAATTTCATTACTCAAAGAAAGACATGGCAGTGTTAATTTTAATAACAACACTTTTCTGTTATATCGATTCCATGCAGATATATGTATGCTAATGCACCATTTATTCTAATCCTGGCCATGCAAAGTATTTTTGTTACTTTTTTCAATATAGGGGCCTTGCCGTTTTTTAAAAGCTTGGCGCAACTTTAGCTTCAGAAAGTGAGATTTGTTGCAAAATGAAAAACAACCTGATGAACTTTTAGGCTTGTTTATATTGTAGTCTTCCTCAAATCTGCAACACTAAAATCCACAAGTCTGCATGTCATTAAGAATCTAAACAATGAAACTTTCACTTAAAATGTAGGGGGAAAATTATTCCATAATTCAAGAAACATTTATCTTATTGTTGTTATGCATATTTAGTTATACATTATTGTTTACTTCATCTTTAGTTTTAATATTCTAATCATTTTTTTTAAATTGCTTAATTCCTTACTGTTATACTTTATTATTTTACTTAATTATTTTAATATTTTACTATATAATAAGCATTCATTATAATTTTGAATGCATTCTTACCAGGGCTTAATTTGCACTGGAGCCCACCAAAGCTAAGCTCCGGTGCTTCTCTGTTTTTCTTAAATGTTAGTCAGATTTCACCAAGAGCTCATAAATACAAGACTCCGAAGCCAACTGCAATAGTGCTTCCAAAAAACTAAACCCTTTCCTTCTCATCTTTTTTATCCAAAATAGTTGTATGTGACATAATGTGTCGCACACTTTGGAGATGGATATGAAACAGACTTAATTTGTACATAAATTTTTTAGGCTTGGGCTTGCTTGAGCTCAGTCTGTCTTAAATTCAAAATTTTATTTATCCATGTTTAGAAAAAAAAAAAAAACTTTTTCCTCCTTAAAATTACATATTCTATTCTATTTCAAATCATTTTAATGCTATTTTGATCAGGATGAATGGAGAACAGAAATCGTGTTTTTCTATTCTAGTGATATTTGCAAATTTATGTCTGGCATTGATGGTAGCGATGTGTTGATATGGCACCACTATAATGAATTTGTTTTTAGTTTGATTTTCTTTTGTGATAATAGAATAATTTTTAATCGTCTGGTTTACTTAATTTTTTTATGTAGATATCTAGCCTGAAAAAAATATAATTTCTGTTGCTAGTCAACGAGCATGTTTGTGGTTTTATTTTGTTTCAGGCTTTTAGTCTTCTGTTGTGTATGAGTATAAGTGATTTTTCTGTTTATTTTGTATCATGAACGCTGCCCGAATACCCTGAACATGAAATACACCGAAAATATTTTCCTAATATGATAAACATTTCTGAAAATTCACATATTCTGTGATGCTAGTCCCAAAGGGTATGGAGCAGTTGCTTATTTGCATTCCATTTCATTAACTGGCGAAATTCAAACAAGTTTTGTTTGGAGTAAATGTAGAATAGCCCCCTCAAGAGGTTAACTATTCCACGGTTGGAATTGATCAGTGCAGTAGTTGCCGTTAGAATGTGGAAATATTTAAAACAAAAATTACATATTTCGAATTTAAATATAAAGTTATGGTCGGACTCAGAAATAACTCTTTATTGGATTAGGGTTTCTACTACAAACTGGAAACCCTTTATTTCCAATCGTGTAACCGAAATTCAGTCATTGACAGATCCAAAGGACTGGAATTATTGTCCCGGAAAAGAAAACCCTGCAGATCTGCTTACGCGAGGGGAAAACTTTTCGAAGTTAATGGGCAATAAAGTATGGTGGTGCGGCAGACCTTGGTTATCACTACCAGAAGATATGTCGCCTTCAAAAAGGGCTATAGAAATGGATCCGGAAGCTTTTAATGAGATGAAAGCAAAACCAAATTTAACATTATTGTGTAACGAATCAAACTCTATTCCTAAGCCAGTATTTGATATGGCAAAGTTCAGTAGTTTAAATCGCATGTATAATATTACTGCATGGATAATGCGTTTTATTCATAATGCCAATTCGAAAAACCCTAAAATTTTAGGACCTTTAACTACCTCAGAAATAGAAATAGCAGAAAAATACTGGATTAAACAAACTCAGGAAACTTCATTTAAAGTTGAAATAGAAGCACTTAAACAAAAAAACCCCACTTAATAAAGATTATTCTTTGTACAGCCTTAATCCACAATTCGATGCAAATAACTTACTTGTTTTATCCGGAAGACTTCAGTTTTCTGAAGTTACAGAGCAGGAAAAACATCCGTGGATACTTCCTAATAAATCTTATTTTGTAAAATTACTAATTAAGTATGCTCATGAAAGAATGTAGGTACTATTTTGGAGTAGCTGTCACTTTAGCTCACCTTCGTGAAAGGTATTTTATATTAAAGGGAAGAATATTTGTAAAATCCGTCTTAAGATCGTGTATGATATGTCGAAAACTTAATGCTATTCTTGGAAAGGTGGAAATAGCACCTTTACCGAAAGATAGAATCATCAAAGCACCAGTTTTTGAAATCTCTGGTGTCGATTTTGCCGGTCCGATTTATTATAAAACTTCTGAAAGCACTGAGAAGGCTTATATTGTCGTATTCACATGTGCTGTAACCAGAGCGATACATCTAGAGTTAGTCACCAATCTAAGTACTGAAACCTTTATCTTAGCACTACGAAGATTTTTCTCTAGAAGAGGTTTCTGCAAAATAATGTACAGTGACAATGCCAAGACATTTTCTAAGGCTGATTTGGTGTTAAAAGATGCTTGGAAAAGAATTTCTAAGCAAGAAATTTTTGATTTTTTAAGAAAGAATAAGATAATATGGAAGTTTATAATTCCCAGGGCTTCCTGGTGGGGCGGCTTCTGGGAAAGAATGGTCAGTTCAGTTAAAACACCTTTAAAAAAGGTTCCAGGCAAATCTTGTCTCAGTTATGAAGAGCTAGAAGCAATACAGAAATTAAAGCTGTGATTATTTCACGTCCTTTATGTTATCTCTACGAACAGTGGCGTAGCTACATATTCAGCGCCCTGGAGCAAGTGAAGTTTGTGCGCCCTATTGTCACTCGAAAAAGTTCTGCGCATTTTTTGTTTTGAAGTTTAAAATTTATATACTATTCTTAATTCGATTTAAAGTTTTACTTTTATTTGAAAGTCAAAGTATTTCAACAACGTGTTAAATACAAATAATTAAAAATAAAAAATGAATAACGAAATAAATTATTCTGTAAGTACCGAGATACGTTTTGCGAATAGGGCGGGATTTTCGCTTTAAATGCGCCAATGGGCCAGTACAATCTGCCGCCCTTAATATATGTTTTTCTTTTCAAGGGTTTTGAAGCATTGTAGAATACTAATAAAAAAAAAAAAAAAAAAACACGTGTCAAGTTTTTTTTCGTACTTTTTACATATGGATGAAATACATTTTTCTGGTTTTAGTGCCAGAAAATCAAAAATTCAAAGTAACATAACTCGGTAAGTTTTGGTCATACAAAAAAAAAAAATGTATTATTTTACCTGTTAAAGTACGGAGTAGATTTTTCTAAATTTAAAGTATAGAACCAAGGAACGGAATAAAAACGTAAACCTCATAACTTTTAAAAAATAACTATTTTGATATAAATTATTTTTAAGAGGATGAAGAATAGCTTTGAAACTTTTTTACTATTGGAACTATAATTCTACAGCTAATGGTTTAGAAAATTAGCCAATGAACAACGATAAATGTTGACACCCGGGTTCTCACTGGCTTTTGAATAATATGAGCAGTTTGGCTAATCAATAAATAAATAAAACTAGCCAAATTCAAATAATGGTAGTAATAGATTTTTTATAAAACACTAAGTATATCAAAACACAAATAATGAGTTAGGCGGAAAAGGTCTAATCGTGCAATAACATCATTGAGCGTCGACGAAAGTAAAAAAAAAAAAAAAAAAAAGCTCGTGTCATTTGACCATTTCAATCTTTAGTTTTCTCGTCTTGTAAAACAGTTTGGCGCAGTGGATATCGGCCTGATTGACACCTTATATATTACTCCAGATTCAGTTTTTACATTCCATAAACAAACAATGCAGCGAAGGAAATAGGAAAGCATAGTAATCACAATAAAAATAAATGAAAATAACGGTATATTTTACATTTTCAAATACTCTGAATCAGTTCTCACAATTTTTTCAAATATTCAATAGATACGTGTATGTTAGAATTTATTCATGTTTTCAGATTCCCAGAGCACAATTTGGTGTGTTTTTGATGATGTCGGCAGAAACGTTATAAATCTGTCATTAATTTTCGAAGTTTCGAGTGGGCGCATGGTTTGGTATCTAAACTTTTTCTCAATCATTCCGCAACGATAACTGATGAACATTTTCTCTTATATCTCAATCAAATTATTTTTATTTGCTCACATTCAGCTTATATCCATACAACAACATATCACTATGCAGACAGTGTCTGCTCGATAAGGGTTCACAATCACTTTACTGCTTTTACTACCAGTAATTTCAGAAAAAGAAAAATTCTCCTTGTTTAGTCGTAGAAAATCTTACTATTAAAACAGATACAATTTTATATACCAGTTTCTGATAAAAATGTGATTGTGAAACTCTGAAGAGCCGCTACTGCACGCAGGGCAGGACTCAGTTACTGTGAAATACACAGACCTTGCATTTTTGGAGAGCACAACATTTTAGAAACTCATTATTTTACCACCTTGCTAGTAGAAACCAACAATATCCATTAACATTCCAGTTTTTCTTTCTGTAAATGCTTTCAATTTCGGAACTGGATCCGAACGTGAAAGCGTCTTTACAGAAAAAAATAAAATCGAAACAGTGTAAAATAACTGTTTAGCCATCGACGTCATATATGCGACGGAAAAAAAAAATTAAATGTAAATGAGAAATTTTCAAAGAACGCTGACATTGGTTTAACATTAACTTTAGAATTACTAGTGTAGGATTCTAAGTATATATTCATAATTTTAGTACTAAATTAGAATGTTATGATTAATTAAATCTATTTTAAACTATTTTTGCAGCGGGAGGATAAAACGTCTTAATGCTGCTAGAAATATTAAGAAACATGCAAATAGATTTTTATGCAGTAAACTGTCTAAAGCTCTGTGCAATACATATTTTCGTCTTATGCAGAATGCTCTGTAAACCCTAGCAACAGGGTACAATCGAAAGGGCGCAAAAGAACCTTTAAATTGGCTGAAAATTCTTGGAGAAGATCATGCCGCCATTGGTAACGAACAGAATTAGAGAATATATACATTATATTTTTAAAGATTTAAATGGTCCTCTGAAACAAAGAAATTTTCCAGAAAAAAAATTTCAATTCTCCTACTTTGGAAAGAGAAACAAAAATCCTTAATAAAAAAATACTTCAAAAAAGTATTTTTTTTAATTATTAAATAATTAAAGATTCTTTAAATCTAATGCTTGTAGCAAATTTTGTAACTATTAGTTTCACCTGGGGGTGGTCTCAACTTTATCTGGTTTAGGGCACACCAACCCACAGGTCGGTTGCCCGACGGGCCAGTCTGAGCCTACCAGAATATGACTTAATTTAGTAAAGTCCTATTTTTCCTTATTTTTTTTAATTTATTGGCCTTATTTCAGTAGCACATTTGAAAGGGAAATTGTGTCATTAAAAAATGTTTAAGCTTTCTGAATGAAAGTGCACGTTTTCTTTAAAACTCGAGGTCTTTATCATTACTGGAAATGTTTCACCTTTGTATAAAATTAGGATCTAAGTTTTTATTCATTTTTATACTGTTTTGAACTCACAGTATTTCTATAAACTGTTCGAAAAAGTTTCCCCAAAGCAAAACAAAACTTCAAAATTTTCATTTTCTTGTTGTTGATTTTTTTGTTTGTAAAATGGCCAATGATTTTCTTCAACTTGTCAGACTTTAAAAACTTTTTTAAAATCTTAAATTACCTAAATAGGTATTGCTGTTATATCGTAAATATAGTTTTCTCAGCAGTGATTTCTTTGACTTACATTATTTCCGTACAGTAATCAGCATGATAAATTTCTAAAACATTTTCAAGATAAATGTACCAGGAAGTTTGTTTGAAAATGGTGGTTGCCAATAAAGTGACCAATGACAGCCCAATAAATAAGTTTTGATTAGTTTAAGATTAGAAATTCCTCAACTGTCGTCTACGGAAAAGTTTCAGAAAAAAAAAAAAAAAATCGGGCATGCTGAAACGGTGTTGGAGAAGTTTTTCGGGACTACAGTACGGTATGAATTACAATTAAAACATCGCGAATAGAAGTAATTTCTTTTAACTGTGTATAAAACATGTTTTAAACCGAAATAGTTGAGGTTAAACACAGTAGAAAGTACCACACAAAGACACGTTAGTAAAAACATAATAGTGAGGTTAAAACAAAGTAAAATAACATAGGAATATGCCTATTGTAACAAGATTTATCTATAATATCTGATTAATATCGAAAAAATATGCAAATATTTTTACAAATTTTTATTTTGCTCTCTTTCTAATTTTGCGCCCTTAGGATTCGGGCGCCTGGAGCAGTTTGCTCCAACTGCTCCACGGTAGCTACGCCCCTGTCTACGAAGAAAATGCTGAACCATCACCTTTAACGCCATCTCATTTTTTAGTTGGTAAACGATTAATGTCCTTACCTTCTTATGGATTACCAGTTTGTACGCAAGAGAAATCCAATAAGATTTTGTTGACGAGAAAATATAAATATAAGCAACAAATTACTGACCACGTTTGGAAAAGGCGGAGAAAAGAATATTTGTTAGAACTTAGATCTGCTTTTCAAGTGAAAAACATAAATTCATCTCCTCAGTTCAAAGTTAACGATATAGTGATAATTCATGATGATAAGCTCCCAAAACATATGTGGAAGTGTGGTCGTGTTAAAGAACTCATATTTGGTTGTGACTCTAAAGTAAGATCACGTGTATTGCAGACTGCAAAAGGCGATCTTAAACGACCTGTCCAACACTTATACAATCTGGAACTGGACTTGATGGACTAAATTAATAGAAACTAAAAACTTGGACACTAAAAACTATTATCGAACATTTAATTTCTTTTGTTACTCATATTTACCTTTATTATTGTTTAATTTGCATTCAATTCATGTGTTTTACTTTCTTTCTTAGATAGCAGCATTCTTATTATTTTTTCTTACATCTGCAGCTGTATGTAAGTATTTTATCTGAAAATTTGTTATGTATGTAAGTATATTCTTATGTTTATTAAAATGTTTAATATAGATGCTGAACTAAGTGTTCAGCCGGGGGCAGGATGTTGAGAATGCTAACTTGGCGACACTTGCCATTTTCTGTCAGTCCGCTGCTTGGCAACCCCTTTTTTTGTTGTTTCTGATTTTCTTTTGTTGTTTCTGATTTTAAAATGTAGATGTAACTTTTGATTTGAACCGTGTTACGGTAAAAATGGAACTCTCAAATGAGAGTAATAATAATATTAATATATCTGTAAATAAATGTAAATATAAGTTTTTTCTAAAGAAGGAAGTTGTTTAATTCGAGCTGTAGAGTGTGTTTTTTTTATTGAAGTTACGATTTTGATATATTAGAACTAATTTATGAATACGTTCTTATTCTTCGATGCACTATGGAATAATTTGAATTTACCGAACCTGCAATCTGATGACAAGTATCAGATGTGCTCCTTTTATAGGAAATTGAAAAATGTTTTTCTACTTTTCAGCATATAAAATATTAATTTCTGTAAATTTTATTCAATTTTTCAAAAACATTGCATAACTGCGAACAGCTTTTTGAACACCTTTTTTGTGTTAACACTATTTCCGAACCATAATCCTTACCATATTTAATCGCAGAATTCTGAAATTAATTAACATTAAATTAAGACAAAAATTTCTATTCAGAAGGAGTGATAACTAAAAAGTGGAATAGTTGATAACTAAGTATACGGAAATAGATAAATATAAAATTTAAAAAAAATGCTTTAAATTTTGCAAATAATATATGAAACACAAATATGCAGACTGGAGTGATAACTTGGGAGCAGGGCCGTGCGAAGAGAAAACTGCGCCCGGGGCAAAGTTTAAATTTGGCGCCCCCCCCCCCACACACACACACACTCCTTCATTTTTTCAGGAGACGAAGAGAAAAACAAATAAATTTTGTACAGTTCCGAAAAATGTCATAATTTTCGTAACACCAGAAACATGAACTCAAGCATTAGAGAGCGTGCAGAGTTGTTCAGAGAGTGTTTAGAAGATGCTAAAAAATTAGTGAATTTATAAACCATAAAATTTTGAGTTCTACAGTAGTGAATGTCGAGTTGTTGGCCATTAGTTTATCTAAAAATTTTCTCTTTTTTTTTTGTTTTGACTCAACGAAGTCAAGAAACCTTTCTTCGATTGAATAATTTCTACTTTCGGTTATCTTCACATATAATTTGCATCATTTGTTCTTTGGGGATGTACCTGGACTGCAATCGAATGAAATTGAAAAATACTTTGCTTTATGGATTTCTTCTACAATCATTTTTCTTAATTCATTAGCAAGAAGGTTAATAACTTCATTCTGAATGTTATTCGAAAAGTAAGATATGCGGACGTGAATTTCTTTGTCTTTTTTTTTTAATTATTTTAAAAATTGCGAAAAAATTCCGCAATTTCTTTTATTTATCTCATCTGACGTGTCTCTTAATACCAAATTGTTCTCAGTACAATGAAAGATAACGTTTATTGCTGTTTCTAATATATTTCACCATTTATTTTTTTTCTTTCGATACTCTTTTCAAATTCGCTGTCGATTACATGAATTTATTTTACCCACATCCCTCCTAACCCGGGAGAACTCACTGCATGAGATTTTCTCTCACAGCCGTACTTTTTTAAGACTCTTATTTAAATCATTTTTCATTTTAATTAAAATTTCAAAATGTTTTTCAATTATTTTACCTATTTTTGAATAAAAGTACTAAGCCAACCAAAAAAAGTTGATATTATATGAATGTAAAGTAAAAGAAAAGCAATTGGGCATTCTCACTTGCGAATTCTCCCGGGTTAAGTTCCTTCCAGCGAATGTATGAAAATGCCAGTGTTCCGGAGCAATTTCATGTTTAGGAATTTTAAGTTTTAATTTTTTTTTCCACTTGGAAAATGCACAATCTGGATTGGCTAACTTTGGAGGGCAATTATGATAAATGCCGAATAATAAACAGGGAAAACAAAATAGCGATCCCTTAATTCGGCTATATATAAACCAAGTACGTCTAATTGTTTCACCGTTAGGCCATAGATTTCTTGAAACCATAACTTGGAAAATTTAGTTCTTCTGCTTCCGCAGATTTCATGTAATCAACCCTGTGCTGGTCTTTTTTGCACATGCAAAGTAATGACAGAATATCTATAAAGATGCACAAATGTACCTGGATTAGAGTAGGTTTGTAATTTGTCTTTGGTTTCACTCCACTGATCTCTCAGAATATCAGCGGTAATTTTTGTGGCAGCTGCGGTAATATTTGTTTTAAGTAATCACTTTGCTTTGATAATTTCTAATGCATTATCATTATCCTGTTGCTGAAAAGTTTTCAATTTTATGAGACTACGATTTCAATCTCAGAAAGTAAGTTGTTTTTTTTTTTTTTTTTTTTTTTTTTTTTTTTTTTTTTAGGGTTTCGTACTTAAAAAGTGAAAACGGAACCATTATAAGATCACTCCTGTGTCTGTCTGTCAGAGCCATTTCACTCGAAAACTATGGAACGTAGAAAGTTCAAATTGGGGGAAATAATAAGGACTATTGAGATTGACCCACATATTTACAGATTATTAAATATTTACAAATATGTTTAGGAAAAATATAGAGGGGCTGATTAAGTTACTTGAAGAAACAAAATCTTTTCTTTGCATATCGTGTTGGGTATCATGTGAAAGCTTTTGTAACGCTGATCATAAAAATACATTTGTTTTAATTTTAGGTATTAAATTTTCAGAGATATCGTCGGAAATGTAGTGCAAAAATATGTTCCCCT
Source organism: Maratus speciosus (assembly GCA_963932465.1). Taxonomy (NCBI): domain Eukaryota; kingdom Metazoa; phylum Arthropoda; class Arachnida; order Araneae; family Salticidae; genus Maratus; species Maratus speciosus. The sequence continues at coordinate 678,050,050 of OZ010786.1, forward strand.
CCATCCCTTTTCGAATTTACCGAAACTAAAATTATGAAAAAAATTAGAGGTAGTAGACGTTAATTTAAACCTTGCAGGAAAATTATAGCGATTATCCAAGGTCACATAGTTTTTGAGAAAAGCGCATTTTTCCGCTACACACAAATTTCGATTTTCGGGCATTCAGTAAAGGCGTTGAGGAACTCTGGAGGTACCTATCGTAGCAGAAGTATAAAGGCATCGTTGATAATGATTTTTGGAGAGAAAAAAATCGTCGGTAATTAGCCAATATTTTAACCCTTAAAGGCACGGACGGTTTGGACATACCATACATAATGAGAATGGCGGCGTACTCTATGTACCATCAGCTTTTAAAGCCTAAATAACAACTTTTAATGATGCATTTGTATAATACAATGTCCAATAGCAATATAAAAGCAATAAACGTCAAATTTTTAAAAACAGACTAATTTAATTAGAATTAATCACATAAATAGTATGGAATTCGCGGCTAGTTAACATTGTGTGGATATCTCGATACGCCTCCCGTGTCTTTAAAAGTTAATTAAAAACCTAACTGGAAAAACGCGGCATGGACCTAGGCAGCGTTACTTCTTTGCGACCTCCTTTCGAAGCGCGCTTAGCAAAATGCCAAGTTTAAACTTTGAAAAAGGGTTTTGTTTTAGCTACACTGTAAAAATAAAAGATTATTACTACGCTGAATTTAGTTTTATGAAATTCCAAATGCAGTTTAAATATGCACTACTTTTATTGTCAGTGCCGAATTAAGTTCATCATAAACAGATTAGGATAAGATTTAAATAAGAGTTATACAGAATAGCAATATTTGATATTATTAAGCTTCATATCTCTTTGAACTTCTACGGTATACCCATTCATAATTTTCTAGCGTATATACAGCTATACCAAACCCTACATTTCATAGTTTTTTTACAAAGTCTTATTTTTCTTTTAGCAACGATTTTTCAATACAGTTAAAAATTCATATATTTATTGTACGGAACCCTCTGAGAGCGAGTAATACTGGCACTTGACCGTTTATTTCTTTTGAAGTTGGAGAAGCATATCTGGGATTTGTGTTTGGGTTGTTATTTACCATTTTTGCCAATTCTTCTTGCTGTTTTCCTAATTTACAAAGACAAGCTCAAGATCAAGTATTTTATAGGTACTTACTATAACTTAAGTAGACGATCACTAAAAGCAAAAAATAGATAGGAAAAGAGACATTACAAAACTAGATTAAAAAATTAAATTATTTTTTAAATCTTAAAACTTGCTGAACGTAATAACTTATTTTATTTGACATTAACAAGCTAAATCTTATTACCTTTGAACTGGAGCGTAATTGAGAGGTGTTAAACGCAATGGGGCTGCAAGCCATTTTTTATATTGATATACCATGGCTCGCGCGCAGTGACATAGCCAAAAAAAAAAAAAAAAATCGGGGACGGTTCGAAATTTCTAACGAAATTTTTATTTTATTCTATAAAAAAATTATTTCCTTAAACAAACGAAAGTAAAATTCTTCCCCAAACAGATGAAATTCATAATCGCTGTGGGTCGGAGGGGGCGCGAAAGTGTGTGTGGGGGGGACGCAGAGTGAAAAAGTTTGAGAACCACTGCAATAAGATATCTTAAAATTATATTATAAAACCATCAAATCTAAAGAACTTAATGAAAAGTAAATGTGAACTTACTAATATAATCCAAGGAAAGCTGTAGATCCAATAAGAAAATGATACTTATAAATTAAGGGTGTATTCCGATCCAAACTGCTTATTTCCTGATTCATTTTAAAATTCATTTTTGCTCTCAAACGCATCAAACTGGGAAATTCTCTTATTTAGAAACTACATAATGTGCAGTGCCTCTCAATTTTTTGATAAATGCAGAAACTACTGTAAAAAACGCTGTCAAAGTGGGCGTTTTGAACCGAATTTTCCGAAGCGGGCGATCTGGGAATGAAAAAAATGGTCATACTGAGAAAATAATTGTTTAAAAATCAAATTCTAATTAATCGAGCAGAAAATGAAATCACACGGCATGTTAAACATCTCTTGAAAAATCACTTCAGCAAGTTTCATGTTTTTACTTTGAAAAATGAGTCTGAAAATGTCTCAGAAAATTTCGAGCTGTTGAGGGTGAAAAAATATTTTTTCGAATACACCCTTGATTAGAACGTTCTGCTAAGAAAGTCACAGTAAAGGATCAACGGCCAAAATAAAAAAATAAAACCAAGGCTGATAGTCAAAATTTGGCGCCCCCTCTATTTCGCGCCCAGGGCGGCTGCCCCCTTCGCCCCCCTCTTTCGCACGGTGCTGCTTGGGAGGGGGCACAGTATGGTTATTAGTACTACAAAATAATAGGGCTCCGATCCTTTTTTGTTAGAAATTAAACCCTGATTATAACATTCAAATTATTGTTTAAAAAATGTAAACAAATCAACGACCAAAAATCTTTATAATTCTAAAATCTGCACAACCTCTGGTCCCAAGTTATGCACATTTGAGGAAGTCTACTGTATATGCATATATATGCAGTTTATTTATATATATTATTATCGTTTTATATGTGCAATTTACTTCTGTTAACATATAAAAATAGATAAATGGCTTCTTTATATTAATTAAGTTTTAGAAATATTGAAAATATTATTTGTGTATATGAAACAATGATTAGATTGCTTGGAAATGTGTTGCCGTATTTCCTTATTTTTTTCGCCCCTATACTGGAAAAGTACAGGATTTTTAAAGCAAATTGTGCTAAACATTGGGATTTGCTATTTATTGTGATTCTTTTTCTATTATTATTTCATTGTAAGCTCAAAAAACAACTAAACTTGTTTTGTTTTTTAAGTCATAACTTGCATTTAAAGACATTACATTATGTAATGTTATAGAATTAAGCAGAGATTAAATTAAAAACAGTGAAAACGTTTATTAGCTGAACATCTCTGAAATCTATTGTAAATAAATTAATATCTGAAAAAAATCTAATGCGTATTTAAATGAATTCTAAATAACTATTAAAAGTAAAATGCTATTGAAATGTGGATGTGGTGATGCAAAGAATAACAAAGAAGTTTAAAATACACTAATGTTTATATAAGAACATTAGATTAAACTTTTAAAAAAATCACGTTTTAAGATTAACAAATAAACCAAAAAGAATATTGTAATTTGCTTCTTCAACTTTACATTAGACCAATTGAAAATATATAAGTTATGAGCTTCACAACAATACCTCATTTAGGAAAAATTTATGTATCAGTGCTCCAGAACAAGCCAAGTACTTTATTGCAATTTATCTGAGATAAAAACTGATGAAAAACATTTTTATTAAATATCAAAGAGCTTTGTATTTTATTAGAACAGAAAAAAGAAAGCACAACAAGCTTATCTTGACCAGACATCGGCAAGCAAGTCCAAAGACAAACGTGATGTTTCGAAGTAAAGGTCAATTCCACCGCATCTTTCCTCATGAATATACATAGCGCACAGATATCCGAGTCACAACTAGTTCATAGTTATCCTACCTGATAAAAAATGACGCTTAGGAATCAACTTTAAATAACTTACAAAACAAGACAAACTGCAGCAACACTGTTATTTTGCAATAAACTCAACTTCCATCACCTCTGGAAAACCCAACGTATTTTAAATTAACAATAGAGAGCAATTACTATTTCATCGCACGCTTCTTTCCTATAAATATTTTATTCTCTTAAAAATTATTCTGAGAATGTTTTTGTGAAAATATGTATGAACTCTGTTATGGAGTCGTTTTTAATCCTCTGAGCGTCTGAGGGTTTTCCTGTTTTTTAAAAAAAAAATGCTTATAAAACTAATGTTAATTTAAATTTGTTTCTGACATTTACTTTATGAACTTTTTTTTGGCATACATCTTAAAATACAATTCTTTTTAAAAACATTTTGCCCACAATTGATTTAAGCTGTTTTGGTGAAACGGAAAATAAATAGGCAAACTGCTTAAAGGGTTTGAATGCAAATTCATGACATCAATATACATAACTGTTGACATGATTTGAAATGGAAGACTTTTTCTTTTATCAATAAATTATTTCAGTCTTGAGATAAAACAGATTATCTGATAAAATACTTTGCCAGGGTGCCGAATTCGAAAATTTTATTTAAAATGCCAATTTTGACACCGTTTTCATAAAGGTCCTCTTCTGAAAAATGGAAAAAAAGCTATTCAATTTCACAGTTTATGAATAAAAGAATCTGCCAATCTTAAGCATTAAAAAACAAAAATTAATTGTGTGATATGTGAGAAAGTAGCCATTTTGGAGTTGAAATTAATCTTTATAGAGCATCCTCCATGCATTTGCAATCCATGGAGCATATTAACATAACATATCCTCCTCAGACATTCCCTCATGGGATGGAAAATGACTGCACATTAATGTCTGATCTACTAGTCGAATGCGGACCACCTACGGGGTGTCTCTTGTGTGCAGTCTACTTGAAACCATTCTACCAGTAGCTGCAATGATGAAGAGCCTAAATTACGTTAGTGTTTTGGATTTAATTTAATGTTACTTCTGGATAATATTGACTTAATCTGCTTCATGTAAAATATGTGATTTAAAATTGTTGTCATAGTCTACAAACCCCATGAAGATTCATAATTAACTATCTGGCCCTATCTGTCTGATTTTGACGTCTTTAATGTCCCAAAGTCACCTATGGCAATTCCTTTGTAGTGCCTCAAAATCACTATAATGAAACGACTATTTCAGGTTCATTTTTCTCAGCAAGTGCTAATTTTCCATTATTTTTATATTTGTTCTACTTTTAGATTGATTTCTTTCTAAAGCGAAATTGTTATTTGTGATTATTTCTTCCTTCATAAATTTATGAAATGACCGTAGTTTTTATTATTCTGTTAAATTTATTTGAATTCAGTTTTCTACAGTGATTTCAATTTCTTGTGAGTAACTCATTTATTTCTAAATATGCTTTTGATTAATTAAAAATATGATATATTAACATAATTTTATTTATTACAGATGCATAAATACATACATATAGTTAGAGAAAAAAGTTCACTTTCATTTCCGTGATATCATTAGAAGAGGCAAAATTATTCAGTGTGAAATATGGAAAATATTTCTTTACAAAAACATTTTATAAAACAATCTCCTAACTTCCACAAAGGAAAATCCTTTGTTTGTGAGGTATGCAAAAAAAATTTCTCTGAAAACAATATATTAAGGAGGCATATGTCAATTCATACTCGTGAGAAACCTTTTCTCTGTGAGATATGCAACAATAAATTTTCTAACATGAGTAACCTGAGAGGTCATCTGTTAATTCATACTGGTGAGAAACCTTTTGTGTGTGAGGTATGCAACAAAAAATTTTCTGATAGGACAACCTTGAAAAATCATCTGTTAATTCATACTGGTGAGAAAGCATTTGTCTGTGAGATCTGCAGCAAGAAATTCTTGCGAAAGGGTGATTTAAGCAGGCATCTGTTAATTCATACTGGTGAGAAACCTTTTCTGTGTGAGATATGCAACAAGAAATTCTCTGACAGGAGCAATTTAAGAAAGCACCTTTTAATTCATACTGGTGAGAAACCTTTTGTGTGCGAGTTACGCAACAAGAAATTATCTGGAAAGTCTGATTTAAGTAGGCATATGTTAATTCATACTGGCGAGAAACCTTTTCTCTGTGAGATATGCAACAAGAATTTTTCTGACATGAGTAACCTGAGAGGGCATCTGATAATTCATACTGGTGAGAAAACATTTGTCTGTGAGATCTGCAGCAAGAAATTCTTCAAAAAGGGTGATTTAAGCAGGCATCTGTTAATTCATACTGGGGAGAAACCTTTTGTGTGTGATATATGCAACAAGAAATTCTCCGATAAATGTAATTTAAGCCGCCATTTGATAATTCACACTGGCGAGAAACCTTTTGATTGTGAAATATGCAACAAGAAATTTTCTCAAAAAAGCCATTTAAGCACACATCTGTTAATTCATACTGATGAGAAACATTTTGTGTGTGAGATTTGCAACAAGAAATTTTCTAGAAAGGGAAATTTAAAGAAGCATCTGTTGATTCATACTGGTGGGAAACCCTTTGTGAGTGAGATATGAAACAAGAATTCTTCTCACAAGATTTCTTTGAAAAGTCACTCATTATTTCATACTGGTGATAAACCTTCTGTGTGTGATAAATGCAACAAGAAATTTTCACTAAGTGCTCAAGTGTGCTCGGAACTTTTTTTGTAAGTGCCTTCACGTACGTTTGTGTTAAGGGAGTATGTTGATCTCAAACATTAACAGTCACCAACATAAAACTGTGGTTAAGAAAAAAATTATAATTTTATAATGTTTATTTATGTAACAATATACGTTATATTTTGTATGTCTTAAATAAAGAATCTTTCAAATGTGCAGTATGTAATTATTTAAAAAGTATGTTTTTATTCTCATCAGGATTTTATATAAAAAAAACACTCCAATTTAGTTGTGATGTCGTAGTTAAATACATGTGGTTATGTTTCAAGTTCATTATTTTCTTTGTTTAATGTAGCAACATTTATATTCAAGCAGTTACACTAATGTTGTCATAAGAAACTTTATACAATGCAATAATAGCTACTTTGTACAATTTTATTGAATTAGTGAAATGCTACATCATGCTACATATACACTACCTTCATTCCATTAGATTTCGTAGGAAGATTAAGAAGGAAAGATAATTTTTGAACAAAATGTTGTATTTTTTTTTATTTAGTAACTCGGTAATTAATATGAATTAGAAAGGAAGAATTCATTACAAAAAAAACTATATATTTCATATTTGTGTTGTAATTTTATAAAGTTTGTATTAAGATTTGTATTGTTTATCCCTCCGAGCGTCTTGCAAAAGGGTAAAATTGCAATGTTGTTTTCTTTGCATTTTGTTTTAAATGCTAAGAAAATATGATTCTTTCAACATTATAAAAAATAACTCAATTACAAATATGAATGTAATCCTACAGAGTATTAATCATTCTTCAACGTATTTAAAATTCATTAAATCTATAGAATTATATTACCTTAAATATTGCTTGTATTGCTGTGAAACCTGGAACTTAGTGAACGGAATATTACGCCCCAAACACTTACGCCCGTATTCACCAACGCGGGTTAACTCCCGAGTTAGTGTTAAATGCTGGGTTATCTCAAAATCGGTATTCACCAAGCTAAATTCGCGAGTTAACACTGGTTTTAACCCCATGTTTTTAATCCTCCGAAATCGGAGAGTTAACTCTCGGATTGCCTGTGAACGTGGGTTAGCGCATGCGTAGTAACGTATAAACAAACAAAATGGATGCCGATGCTGCTTAAAATTTTATCATCTCATCCTATCACAATGATTAAAACGGAAAAATAACAAATTTTAGGTGTGTCCAGGCATATTCTGTGCCCTGTGGATTCACTGTCTATATTGATTCAACTTATATTTCATGTTCGAATAATCAAACGTTGATTTGTTTATCTTAATAAATATACGAATCGATGAAAGTCGCCGAGAATAAAACCTTTTCTTTTGTAGGTATTCGAATTTCATTCCATAACGCTTGGCGTTGCTGAAACACAATTTCAGCTTTCAAAGGATTTTTTTGCGGCGGAAAGGGGGGGGGGGGGGTAATATTCTCAATAAATGTTTACATTATTTGAAAAATGCAATTTTGTCTTTTTTTTTACAACTTGCTAATTTTTTTCTAATTAAAGCACATACATTTAAATAGTTTTTCAAGTAAGTACCCTGTCAATTGTTTTAATCGTTATTTATTTATTTATTCCAGTAATGAAGGTTCTTTTTTTAGTCAGTATTGCATTATGAATATTTTTATTTAAATTATGAGAGCTCTTTCTAACACTGAAATATTGTCAAAAGTATCTGAGGCAATATACTTGAAATAAACAAAATCGTTTTCCAGATGTGTTAAAAAAAAAAATCAGTATTGAAATAAGCAAATTCTAAATTATTCACTATGTTCGAATAAATGTAGTTTAGTGAGTTAACTTTCTTGGCCATTATATTCTTAAGATATATTCTCAGTGGATAGATTTTAGATGTGCATTTAGTATATAATAAAATAATAAAAACTTATTTAACAAATGAAATATGTTTAAAAGTACTTATTCTTATATTTTTTAAATTTAATAATTCAGATTTAATTATTTTTGCATAATTTTGCTGTCTGTTTGATGTAGGTAAAAAAAAAGTAGCATATTGTTTATATGGTTAGGAATCTCCCCAGTGCTCCATTCAATCTCCATTTAAAAATATGAGTAATAATCTCTTCAATGCCGGTTAGATATAGTTATGAAGTAAGAACTAAACCATATCATGACTCTCATGATATATTCTCAAACACGATTACTGCATACAGTGATTTTTTATTTTGTTTGTTTTTCATGGGAGTGAAGTGCTTATACATGCATATATAATGACCAGGGGTGGGGAATTTCTAGAAAATCTTACCAGCAAGAAAAATTAAATGTACAGATGAAAATTGTTATGACAAAATTTATGCAACTGCAAAAATAGTTGATTACTATTACTACAAGGCATTTTCATAATTTTTTTTTCTATAAAATAAAAAAATATATATTTTAAAAGTTAAAAAATATAGCTACTAGTAAAAAAAAAAAAAAAAAAAAAAAAAAAAAATTGGCCGTGTCTCTATACTTTGCAGTTTTCAAAGACTACCTAAAAGTTTACTCGCCAGTGGCAAGTAAAAGGATGTATTTCCCCACCCCTGATAAATGCGACATTATTAAGTTCAAAGTATTTTTGAGATTCTTCAACAGTGGTAGAATTGACATAAAAATGCCACTTGTCCCAAGGACCAGTAACAGGGGTCGATCCAGGTGAAATTTGGGGCCTATTTAGGGTCCCTTCACAAAAATCAATTTAATAAAACAGGCCCCTTCACAAAAATCAATTTAACAAAATGGGCCCCTTCACAAAATTCCTTTTAATAAAACAGGCCCCTTCATAAAATTCCTTTCCATAAAAACTTACTACTACTATTTATTACTTTTATTTTATTAGGTTTTAAAATGGGTGATTTGTAAATACAACCAGTTCACCAGAAGAAAAAAAAAACTTTAGCATAAGGGCTTAAATAAGTTTTTGTTAATAAATACTTAGTTCCAATTTGAGTTACTCGATTTCAACTTTCATTACAAAATGTTATTTTTCTCAAAAATCTAATAAAATTCACAAAAATAACTTCCTTTTCACAAAATGGAACCCAAGAAAAAAACCCTGCATCGACCCCTGAGTAAGCATAAGAATTTACTGGCCTGCAGTCATCATCACTGACCCGCTACATAAAAATCTATTAAGTCCCTTTAATGCTTTGAGTGCCCCTCCCTCCCCCTCCTAGAATATAAACCAAACTTCCTTTGCAGTTATCCAAAATTTTCTGCGTAATAAAATGTAAAATTATAATTTGCTGAAAATTAAACAGTATATAAAGAAAAACTATAAATTATTTATTAATTAAATATTTTATTTCAGCTTAATTATTTCAACTGACTACGGAAAATAAAATTATGTGATTTGTGCTTGGCAGAGTCAGATAATATAGACGAACACGCGAACGCCGTTCGCAGAAAATTTTCAAAGTTTGCAGACAGTTTTAATGTTTTTTTTTTCTTTTTACAAATGTCTTTATAAAACAATTATTAAGACCCCGGGCAGCGAATCGGTGCGACGCACATCACAGACTCTTGAGAAGGTCTGTAGACTATTTTTTCAACTGGAGAAAAATAAAAGTTTGCTAGAAATTATTTGTCATGTACCATGGTACAGTATTTTTTGGAAGAAGCGCTGTGGCGCATACGAGTTTAAACCTTAAAAATATTGTAAGTGCAGCGCTTATGCCCGAACGACGGGTACAATGCTTTTTTTTTTCTCCTTCCAGGGCCGGTAACAACAGTGCAGCAACGAGAAGGGCGCTGGAGATTAATTTAACAGATTAAAAATAAATTTTGTGTTAAAAAATAAATGTTAAATGTTGATCGCTTTTAAATAAAGTTTATTTGGTTGGAAATTTTAGCAAATTTTTTTACATTCGGAAGGGGAATATTGTTTTAATATCTTAGTAAATATTATCCTCTTTTCAATAAAGTCTAATTCAGAAAACTGGAGGAGGGGGGGGGGGGGGAGTGCATGTAGCGTAATGCGAGGGATTGGAAAGAGGACGTTTGTCCTTAAGTTCGGTTGTTTATAAAATTTCTACTTATGTTGCAGACTGCAGAAAAAAATTCTGCTTAATAATGCTTTTAAATTAATATTTTTCTTTTAGTGATGTTGCTTAGTGGCACTCCACTCGCATATAACTTTTCAGTTTTGCTGTTAGCAGCGATATAGGACTCAGAAGGGGCGCAGCGTTTTTTTTTTTTTTTTTTCAGAAAATTTTTAAGAAATTATTTGAGTTTGCAGACAGTTTTACATTTTATCTAAATCTGGTGCTTGGTTGCAATTTTCTCAGGGATGGGAAAGTTTACGTTTACCTGTCAGAGGGAGGGAAAGTTACTGGTCCTGCGGATCACTAAATTTTTCAAATTAGTTGGTCCAATTGAATTTTTTGTGGTCTCAGACCAGCGGACCACCAAGGATTTCAAATGCTGTTCAAGCTTGCTGTATCCATTTATTTTTATTTATTTATTTGTTTGTTTGTTTTCAGGGCAGTGAATTGCTCATACAAGAGTTAGAATGATTGCTACATTTCCAAATTTCATATGATTTTGTATATTTGAACTTCTTAATTATCACTTTCTTTTCTGTTATATAATATTTTGTATACACCCTTATTAAATTTCTCATACAAGTTACATAATTTTTTAGCGGTTTTAAACATATGTTTGGAGACAAAAAGTCAAACCATAGATTTCAATGCGGGGGAGAGGGGTAATTTAGATTTTTGGTTATTTATTTTTATTGAAATTACAAAATAATAAATAAAGCAAAACATGTTAATATGATTAATGATTTTAAAATTTATATGCTCTGTGAGGCAAAAGAAAAAGGGCCATTTGGACAAAAGAGGGATTGGGGCGGGGGGAGGTTACGACTCCTTTCTGATTGAAGAAAATTTCTAAGAATAGTGTATTTTTAAAATGATGCATACATTAATAGTTCTGTAATTTTTTTCCCCTCTGCTCAACATGAATTTCTTTAAATACTCCAAGAGTCATTTTCATAAGAAAATGCATGAAATTTGCAACATTACTTTGTAAAACTGGACTGTGATTCAAAATGGCTATTTTCAGAGTCATGCACAAAGTCACTTTTAATCTCGGAACATTTGGAAGTGCTCTTCAGTATTGTCTGTGGTAAAAAGACCAGAGGGTATATACCATAGATAAAGTAGAAAGAGGTCTGCACGGGCCACAATTTCCAGGCCCGGGACCAAATAAAGCCTATCTTGTCCTGGCTTTGGCCGATGTAAAAATTAAAAGTTTGGCCCGTACAAAAATCAGTGAAAACTGGCTCGGCCTGTGCAAAAATCAGTTAAATCAGGTCCAATCCAGCCCAACTCGCAGATTTTTCTTAACATAAAATTAAGATTCTTTAAAGATACTGCATATATATTTATGGGATAATTTTGCAGTATATTTTTAAATTACTATGTGTTCGCCTGGCAGAAAATACACAATAGAAACATTAATGATTGCTTAGATTCTTAGACGTTTCAACATTCAAATAAAGATTCATTAAACAATTAATGTAGTTTAGAATAAAAGAAAAAAAGGAGGGATAAAACATCATAACTTTTGAAGCTGTATAATAAAAAGTAAGAGTTCTGAAAATATTTCTTTGTCGTTTATTAAGGCTTTTTTCAAATCTAAACGAGCTGCTTTCTGACACATTTCTGAATTCAATTCATTTTTTTTTCGGAAACGCAGGGCCGAAACTAAGGGGGGGGGGGGGGGGGGCATGTGCCCCGGGCGCCAAATGAAGGAATTTGGAATGGATCATTTTCTTTTAATTCTCTTCATAATTTTTTTTTTGAAAAAAAAATTATGGCCATTTTTTTTCCCCATTTTGACCAGAAAATCAGAGTTCAAACTTTTTACAACTGCTCTTTCATCTTCACCTAACACTTCATTTATAATGGCTGTTTCATAATAATGGAAGCCATCAACCCATCAAAAGAAAAAAACTCGGTGAAAGCGGAAACTCTGATAATCGGGACTCTAGTGTATATTTCCTTTTAAAAAGGATCTTTAGAATATTTTTGTTGGTGTTCAGAGGGGTCTCATGACTCCCGTGACCTCCCCCTTGGATCCGCCATTGTAGATTATGTATTACATATTTTAAAATAAGTCGGTTATTAGAAAATTAGTAAAATTCTCTTTGTAAACATACTTTGCGGAAGAGGAGGGGGGGGGTGCCAAAATCCATGTTTGCCCCTTGTGCAAAAAAAGCTAGTTTCGGCCCTGCAGAAACGTATAAGATTGGCAGGTGTTCTTATTCAGAAACTATGTAATCGAATGGCGTTAACAATTTTTTGATAAAGGCAATATATCTTTGAAAAAATACTGGCAAAGTTAGCGCTTTGAATCAAATTTCCAGAAGCGACAGCACAGGAAAGGGGAAAAACCTGCTGTCATGTGACAAGAATCTCTTATATATCGATAAGTAATTTATTTATCAAAAATGTACCATGTTATTTGATTCCAAATCCCTTCAATAGTCATGCCAGTCAATTTTATGCCTTTACAGTTAAAAACAAGTCAGAAAGTTTCACGTCAGAAAGTTGTTGAGCTGTCAATTTCAGAACCACCTTGAGGTATATTTCCAAAGATTCCTTTAACAGGAGTTCATTATCGCCATTAATATTTTTACAAAACATATTGCCTGCCCTACACATCCTGAGAACAATTAAGTCCAGTTCCGGTCCGGCTCGAATATGTAGAGAAAAATGCAAATCTGATCTCGTCGTGGCACGAGCCTGCTGAAAGAATTAAGCCAGGACTCAGACACCATGTAACTGTCCGATGCCGATCTCTACACTCGACATGTTACATTTCTGTATTGATGTTGTCAAAGTAGTATTGGCTCATGACGCACATTTAGACTTATTCCCATAAAAGTCATATTAATTGAAAATGGCTCATATTTTATCGGCATTGTTCATATTTATATATCCAGCCCAGCTTGACTATGTAGAGAAAAATGCAAATCTGATCTCGGTGTGGCACAATCTGCTGAAAGAATTAAGCCAGGACTCAGACACCATGTAACTGTCCGATGCCGATCTCTACACTCAACATGTTACATTTCTGTATTGATGTTGTCAAAGTAGTATTGACTCATGACGCACAATTAGACTTATTCCCGTGAAAGTCATATTAATTGAAAATGGCTCATATTTTATTGGCTTTGTTAACATTTATATATTGGGCTGGCAGGCCCGCTTAATTTTTTTTATCGGCCAGGCAAGCTCGTTCAATTTTTTTTCCAGCCCGGCTCGTTTGAAAGCTTGCCTTGATTTTGCCAGGCCGGGTACAGACCTTAGGCAAACCTCTGATGCAAAGGATATACAGTATAGCTTTACTTTAGAAACAGACGATGTATGGAGTTTCTTCAAAAAATAAAATACAGAATGTATATGCTATATACCCTACACTACATGCCTCTTATTCAGAATGTATGTAACTGAATAGCCTTTTCTGTTTTTCTATAAAGGGAAAAGTCATTATAAGACAAAGCCTTATAACTCAAGCAGTAATCTATTTATTGAAAAATGAAAAATTGTATTCATTTTTAAATTGCTGAAATTGTCATGCCTACCAATTGAATGCTTATACACTGTAAAAATGAGCTAGAAAAGTTTCACATTGTTGAGCGAGAATTTTTTTTTTTTTTTTTTTTTTTTTTTTTTTGAGAGCTGCTTTAAGCATCAATCAAAAACACTGAACATTCCATTTAAGGTAAATTTTTAAATATAGGGATACCTTGGCTAACAAAAATAATTCATTCAGGAATTGCATTTGTTAGCCAAATTTTTCATTAACTGAAACTGTTTTGCCAATCAATTAAAATGCAGTGCTGCTGCGTTATGTTAATTTGTGTATATATATATATAAAAAAAAAAAAATGTAAGACAAATCAGTGTTTCTTAGCCAAGTGAGAAAAACTGAGAAAATAATGATCATATTTAGTTCCTTTTTCTTTTAGTGTTTAATTATTTAAGGTGTTTTGAAGGAAAATTTTTATAGTACTACTTAGTTATCCTGTCGACCAAAAATCTATTGCTAAACTATAAAATTAAATGCCAATAATGGATGATCGTAAATGTCACATTCACTTGACTTTAAGCAAATTACATGTGTTTATGTTTACGTCATCAAGTGATTTTTATTTCGACGCTTTATTTGTATTTTTATTAATGTTATACTAATTTATTTGTTCTTTCATTATTTAAAATAAAAATTATGTGAATTTGTGTAATTCGGCGAGTAGTTTAACAAAATTGGTCAATGGATTAATTAAGTAGTACCAATTTTATACTCATATTTTAAATCATCAAATATAAAATTTTTTAGATAAGTGTTAAAAGCAAGGAAGGGGGAAAAGGTCCCCTGCCAGTGACCATCATTACTTGAGCTTAAAATCTGGCAAATCATTGCCAATTTTTTCACAAATTGAACAAAAGTTTGCTGTCCAAATTTGAATTTTCTGAAAAATTATCCTATTTTTAGGAAGATATGGAGAATACAGACATTATATATGCTAAACTAAGAATTTTTTGTTGTAATTGCATACTAATACAACAACTTGTAAACATATTAACATAAAAAGCAATATAGCAGGTTAACAATGAGGGAATATTAATCTTTTCCTTTTTTGTTTTTTCCGGGGGGGGTGGGGGAGAGAGAAGGGGCACTTAAAATAGTAAGGAACTTTTTTTTAATTACACAGGCCTGCGATGAAAAAAATACAAGGGTATTGATGGCTGAACTTTATGTATTTTTTGGTGCTAATTAAAAAACAAAGAATGAAAAAATTCTATCACGTCACATTTTCTTGAAAAATATTCGGTCGATTGGAAAGTTTGTCGTGTTGGAAAAATCAATTCATACCGGTAAATTCTGCCAGGTAATTATAAGACATTAGATATTGGAATCAACGTCTAATAATTAAATGATAGAATTTTCCGAACACGACACAACATTCCGATAGACCCAGTTGTTTTAAACCTATAACAAAATAATCGATTACTGAAAAATCAATTTGGCTCACCGAGAATAGAATTTTTTTACATAGATTTACATGGATAAAATCACTGTTGCCAGATAGCACATGCAAAATTGTCCTTTTCATTTTAGCAAAAATATCGATATCGATGTTATAAAAAATTCTGATGTGATGGGGAAAAATGGAGGCCATTTTCGAAATCAGCCCACCAAATAACATAAAAATCAGCGAAAATTTCTCTTGTATTTTTCAAAAACTTCAATTTCGCAGGCCTGTGTTATTATTATGGGGAGATGTCCCCTTAAACACACTATTTAAGATAATGTTTAATTACAATGATACCTCAGATAACAAAATTATTCATTCTGGAATCATATTTATTACCCAAAATGTCCATTAATTGAACATTTTGTCAGACATTTCAACATTTGATTATAGACAGGAAATCTCATCCAATCAAAATACTGCTTTATGTTAGTTCATGTATTAAAAATAAAAAAATTGTAAGCTGGATCATGACTTAATCAAATTAAACTGGAAAACAATAATTATTCGCTGAGATATCATTATACATTAACATAAAAAAAAGAATGTTGTACACAAGATTTTGTAGGGCAAAATGCCCCTCCCCCATCCATTTTTTTTCTTGAGGTTTAATTATTTTAAGGCTTTTGGGAAGAATAAATATTATAATTATTTTTTAAATCATCAGAGATGAGAAAAGTTTAATTGATGAAAATTTAAAATTCATGGACGGACAGAACTGCACTCCCCTTAGCCAGCGAGCATAAAATTTGTCAATGCAATGTCAGTTTTTCATAACTCAAGTGAAAGGTTCCTATCGAATTAGAATTTTAACAAGCCTTATTGTTCCTTTTGAAAGATAAATATTAAAAAGCTTTAAAATGAAAAATTCTGAAATAAAAATATATTTGCATAAAAATACTACACAATCATATTATATGATAAATCAGTTGAAATTTATTCAAGTTGAAAGAAAACATACAAAAATAATGTTATTGATTACCTCAGTAATTGGCATAGTACAAGTTTTGATACATTTTTAGAGCTAAGAGGGAGTAGTCAAGTATCTGTCATGGTCTGTTGTCATATCTAATGTGCAATATCTTGAGCAATGCACACACCTTCAACACCATCCAATCGCAGTGTTGTCAACCACGCTCATTATCAGCAATATTTGAAAGAATATTGCCTATGTGTACGATTCAAAACAACAAATACACAGCTAGCAATACCCATTCAACGAATAAAAATCTCCAGTTGAAAAACTGCCTCTGTAAAAGAAAATATGCTATATTTTATAAAAGTTTATACATATACTGAAAATATCAACATCAAAATAATATCTTATTACTTTTCTCTAAAATAAAATTTCATAAAGGACTATTTTTGATAATTCAAAAAATGTTAAAATATCAATGCATGAATCAAAAACACTTTTTTTGTGCATCGTAAAAATAGTTTTAAAATCACACTTAAAAACTGCCAAAATGCAGTGGCCTCTATTTTTTTCAGTTACATTTGAAGGTGAATTGTATTACTGCTGTCACAAATCTTGAAAATAATCAGGCTAATTGTAACCAAGCTCATACTTCGGGAAGGGGGGGGGGGTATAAAAATTACACAACAGAACCTTGTATCAATTTACAAAATTATCGTTAGAAAATTAAATTGTTTTTGTTATTATTCCTTTTTTTTTTGGTGTGTGTGTGTGTGGGGGGGGGGGGTGGAGTGTTAAAAAGGGACTAAATTGCTTCTTAATATTTATCAGAATAAAATCCTCTCTAAAATGCAGTAGAATATTTTCATACCTGAATAAAATATACATTTTTCAAGAAATTCTTTGACTCAACTATCAATAAACAAATTGATTCAAAGTTATTGTTTAACTAAATTAAGATGGTGAGCATTCATATAGTCAGTCACTATTTCTTTATTCCACAATTTTATAGGAATTTGATTCATCAATGTTAGAGAAAACAATAAGATTTTTTTTTCTTTTAACGTGAATAATCCAAAGTAATATTCAATAAAGTTTAATCACTTATTGAAAAATATATATACACAGAAGAATAACAGTAATACTTATAAATTTTTTTTTAAAATAGAGAATCCCAACCGAAATAATACACACCGATGCTGCAATGTGTTTGAATTTTATGTTGGGTAACAAACTGTGTTTGAAAATAATAATAAGTACATAAAAAAGATCAGGAAAATATCTATAATAACTCTAAACTGAGGACATCGTAATCATTATACAACTTGCGATAAAATTATCAAAAAGCAAATTAAAATGCATAATTACTTACTTTAAACCATATGTTTGTATATCGTCGATCAACAAGCAAAATCAATAACACATAACTCTTGTTTACATTTTTTACACGACGTACCCTCTTTTCGACCAATCAGAACGCTTGTTACAAATTCGTTGAGTTAACACTCGGGTCGGCTAATCCGAGGTTGGTGAATACGAAATTTTTTAACCCAGAGTTAACGCCAGGTTAACTCTGACCCGGGAGTTCCGTGATCCGAGGTTTAAACCAGTTTTGGTGAATACGGGCGTTAGAGGGTTAATAAAAAATTTATTTTGTTGTTATAGATGACACATTTCTATCTGTTCATTGTCAGAAATGGGATTTAAAAAAAAAGTAATGACTGCAAACTGCTTTTCAAATGTAGTCGCTACCTAGATACTTTTTGCGATTTTATCGAAAATGCAATTTATAATCTAAATTGAAGATACGGAATAAATAATAAATTGACTTCCTCCAGGGATGTAGTGGAGGGTATATGGTGAGGTGGTATACGCTGTATGCCTTCAGGATAGTTTATAAAAACTCCCTATATCCTTCTTAGATATAGCATATACACTTAGAAATATTAATATCTTCAGAGTGAAACCTATCATAAATCTGTTTAATTACTTATTATTACCTCTAATATTTACAACAACCAATAACGGTAAACATCTCAACATTCCCAATTTGTTAAAGAAACATTACTTCCTGGTTGTATACCATAAATCACCTACATAAACAATTATCTGTCAACACAGAAAAACTAAATATGAACATTTTAATGAAAGTGTGTAATAAGTAACGTTTATATGAACAGTTTTTTTCCAGATGTAAATAAACTTTATTATGAACTAAAGACATTAAAATCAAATGATAATTTATGACTCTTAAAAAACCCATTAATTTACGCGGATATTTATAGCTATTATATTTTTTCCTAAGTATCGTGTAATCTCACTGTGACAGGAACTCTGATGTTATGCTCCATTATATCTGTATTCTAGAAATTAATAAAATATTTATCATTATTAGATGACAAGCATTTAGTCGCTATCGAATAAATATATTTATGAGTTTCTTTTCTTTCATATACTTTCTAAGTCTTATACACTGTTTTTTTTTAGGAGTACGCCACTGCTCTCTTCCCCCTGTTACATCGTGTTTACAGGGATACAATTAAATAGGTTTAATATAACTAAAGGCATCCGAAAATAAAGGAAGATATAATATAAAAAAAAGTCCCGTCTATCTTTAACCCCTTGGGGACGAGCGACACGTATACGTGTCGCATGAAGCGCTCAGATTCCTTGTTTTTCCGCACCAGTAAAATTTGTCTTATTTAATCAGCGCATTTCCTCGATTCAACAAGACATAAATTTCTGTTTTTAAAAAACGGTGACAAAAGATTAAAAATTTCGTAAAAGGCTCCCGTCCCGAAGGGGTTAAGGGGTCTCAGGACTCTTAAAATTGGAAAAAGAGACCATTTTCAACATTTAATATCTTAAAATGTATTTGATTTTAAGACACAAGTTTAATTGGGATAAAAGATATAAGTATTTTCTTTCATTTTAAATATTTAAAAAATTGCAAGATAGCAGGATTACAAAATATATTTTGCAAGCGAAATGAAAGTTTCGGTGCCTACTTATACTTCAAATGTAATAATTACCCAGAACCTAAATAAATGTGTATTTAAAGCATTTTTATATTTTTAATACAAAGTTGTATTTAGCTAATGCAAAATTTAGAAATCTTCGATAATATAATCACCTAAAAAGTATCTTTTTTTAACAATTAGTAAATTTTAGGTTCATTTTATACAGGTTAACATGAAACTTATGTTTTGAAAATTTCATGAAAAAATATTCAGAAGTTTTTGAGATATCCTGCGCGTTATGCCCAAAAACCTTATTTAGAGAAAAATTACTTTAAAGTTTCAGAAACGCCGCTTCAGCTATTGTGTGCGTATAATTCTAAAAGCCATAACTTCTGTTCTAATGGGAATTTCAAGTAAATAATTAAATCAAAATGTTCAGAAAAGATAGGAGTTTAACATAAAAAAATTAAAGCTTTTAAGAGTCCTGAAACCCATTAAAATGTTAGTTACACACATTACAAATTTTTAGAGATATGCATAATACAACAACCAATAAAAGTTGCACGTGAAAACAATCTGGAGTTTCCCAACTTTCTAAACACATTACCAAATACCGTGTGTTAAAAACATAATAATGTAACAATAAATAAAATTTAGATCATAATTTTACCAAAGTGAATTTTGGAGACCTGAAAATATTTTTAAAAAAATGTGCATGCATACATCCACAAATACATGTGGAATCAGTGCAAAAATAGCTAAAGGGGATTCAGAGCACATCAAAATGTAAAAATATAGAAATATTTCTATAAACAGGTTTCCATAATGCTTTACTTACACTGTATGCATACGGAAAGTAAAAATGTGATTACACTACGTGTTATTTTTTCAGTAATCACGAAAAAAGGGCTATATGAAAGAGTAATATACAGGGTGATTCAGCTCGTCGGTGACAAACTTTAAGGATCGATAGAGCACACCTAGACGAACATTTTTGAATAGGGAATGTAGGGTCCCTGACGCGATGGTAAGGCGCTAGGCGCTTTCGAAAATTTGGGTGCCGAAATTCGAAACGTCATAAAAACTAGGGAAATGGTTAGATTTTCTTGCTTGTTGCGTCGAAATGATTCTGTTTGTTCAGACTTTCTTCAGTACCAATTTGATAAGCGTATCTCTTAAAACATGGATAGGGGGCGCTGCAGACTTTGGAGAGCTAGACAACAACTTTAAGCCCGTTATTTTGATAATTTAACACATGCTCGCCAAAGTTTATACTCTAACTTAAAGTTTGAACCCAAAAGTAGAGCCCTGCAAAAAGCGTAAGAGCCGGAATAAAATGTCAAAGTACAGGGTGGTCGAAACTCGAAGGCTCCTAAGAGATAAACAAACAGATTTCTTGACTTATGGCATGCATTTTCATGATTCTGTTTGCTGGGGCTCTCTGAAACTCAGTTGAACGGTACAAAAAGAAACATCGATAGGGGGCGCTTTGGGCAAAAAACATAATTCGTTGACATTTCGGACGCTAACTGGAAACGGGGCGCTACGATCAGTTAGTAATAATGAAAACACATTTTCTACCTCTGCTCAACACTTCTGAATAAATTTAGACCAAAAACATCAATGATACTGGAAATTTATTTACAAAAAATAACACTACAGAAGATGCTCGAAATTTCGACCTTGGGCCATGATGCAGGCTTCGCACCTCCGTCGCATTGAGGAGTGTGTGTTTCCAACAATGCCAGGAGTATCTCTGATCTGCCCTGCAGCTGCCACAATGCGCGCCACAAGTTCTTCAGCACTGCTGACAGGTGTATGGTATACCTCGGCCTTCAGGTAACCCCAAAGGAAGAAATCCAAGCAGGTGAGGTCTGGTGATCGGGCAGGCCAGTGAACTGGACCCCCACGCCCGATCCACCGCTGGCCATACCTTGCGTTTAGATGGAGACGCACGTCGTTCGTGTAATGGGCCGGAGCTCCATCGTGCTGGAACCACATCTGGCGACGCGAACCTTCGGGTACGTGCGCCTCATCCAGAAGCTGCGGCACCACTTGATCCAGGAAAATCAGGTAATTTCCACCTGTCAGCCGTTCAGGTAACAAATAAGGGCCAATGAGGCAATCCCCCAGAATGCCGGCCCACACATTTACTGAGAAACGCTCCTGGGCTGCTCGGCTTCTGGTTTCATGTGGATTTTCATCACACCACACATGACTGTTGTGGGCGTTCCACATTCCCTCCCGGCTGAAGGTGGACTCGTCCGTAAACAAAATGCTGTTTACAAAACGGGGATCCCTGGATCTCATCGCCAAGTACCATCTTGAGAATTCCACTCGAGGGCCAAAATCCTGCTCTCTGAGCAACTGCACCCGCTGGATGTGGTAGGGGTGCAGATTCCGGGAACGTAAGATGCGCCACGCAGTTGCTTGCGAAATGCCAACATGTCTGGCGATATCTCTCGTGCTAAGACCTGGGTTGTCCTCAACCAGGTTAAGCACAGCCTCTTCGTTGTCGGGGGTGCTCACTGATCGCTCCCGTTCAGGCCTGCCTCCGTCGAAAGATCCCGTTGTGGACAACCTCTGGTGTACTCGAGCGAAGAAGGCATGGCAGGGGATTTGCCTGTTGGGGTAACGCTCGGCGTACAACCGCTGAGCGGCTCGTCCATTACAACCAGCAGCGCCATACGCCAAATGCATGTCAGCCAATTCAGAGTTTGTGTACCGTTCCATCCTACTACCGATCTGCAGACAAGTAACCCGAAGCTTAAGTAGGTACCGCACGTTCAAAAGACGTGTCTGCGCATACAACTACGTCATCTCGCGTTGTCGTCTACGCATTACGTATCTTTTGCATATCGATATGGTACGATATCTTTTGCATAAATCAGCAAAAAGCACCTTATGTAAATTTTATTGCGCGCATTGTGCATGATTGAAACCAGCTATGTTTGTTAAAAAAAACAAACAAACTGCAGTTTTAATAGCTTCTTATGATAAGTAAATTACTCTCTTGTTTTGTTTCTAACTGATCGTAGCGCCCCGTTTCCAGTTAGCGTCCGAAATGTCAACGAATTATGTTTTTTGCCCAAAGCGCCCCCTATCGATGTTTCTTTTTGTACCGTTCAACTGAGTTTCAGAGAGCCCCAGCAAACAGAATCATGAAAATGCATGCCATAAGTCAAGAAATCTGTTTGTTTATCTCCTAGGAGCCTTCGAGTTTCGACCACCCTGTACTTTGACATTTTATTCCGGCTCTTACGCTTTTTGCAGGGCTCTACTTTTGGGTTCAAACTTTAAGTTAGAGTATAAACTTTGGCGAGCATGTGTTAAATTATCAAAATAACGGGCTTAAAGTTGTTGTCTAGCTCTCCAAAGTCTGCAGCGCCCCCTATCCATGTTTTAAGAGATACGCTTATCAAATTGGTACTGAAGAAAGTCTAAACAAACAGAATCATTTCGACGCAACAAGCAAGAAAATCTATCCATTTCCCTAGTTTTTATGACGTTTCGAATTTCGGCACCCAAATTTTCGAAAGCGCCTAGCGCCTTACCATCGCGTCAGGGACCCTACATTCCCTATTCAAAAATGTTCGTCTAGGTGTGCTCTATCGATCCTTAAAGTTTGTCACCGACGAGCTGAATCACCCTGTATTACTCTTGTTACTCTTGTATGTATAATAAATTTATGCAAAGACATGCACTGCATAGATTTTAGTTACTATTCCTGCACTAATTATTGTATTAGGATGTGAAAATACCATTGACTTTTACTTACCAATAGATTTGTTTACCCAACTTTCCAATGCACTCTTAGTTAATTAATTCTAATGCGTACTCAGCGTTCAGCCCTTTCTTCTCTTTCTAACTTTTCCCGCTCAGTCCTATCTTCCTTTTCTACCCTCTCTAACTTTTCCTGTTTTTCTAAATTTTCCCGTTCTAATTGTTCCGTAAAAATAGTGTTAACTAATTCCATAATGACCCCTTCTTCATAGTCGTTACTCTCTATTATCTTTTCCCTAAGCTGAATTCTGGTATCATTTTCCGTGACTTCACCCCCCCCCCCCCCAATTCTTCGCAAATCATCTGAAGATCAGCCTTCTTTAATTTTAGTAAGAAAGCCATACTTTCTACCGATTATTCTTACCTTACAACTTTACAATAATATTAAATTAATATTTCCTAAATTTCTACTTTCGTACAGTTACCTGCACTTATTTTACTAATTAACACATTTCAAAGAATTGATATATTATTTTTAATTTAACATACTGTATGACATAAATTTCCTTAAACATTGGTGCGACACAATTTACTTCCAAAAACAAAGTAAAATAATTTAAATTTTATTACTATGGAATACAGATTTCAATTATACAATTAAATAATAAAATACAATTTACACAATAATACTGATACGTTGCAAATTGAATAAAAGTACTGATCCTAATTACGAAATAGACATACGCACAAAAAACAATTTGCATAAAATGACACATATAAATTTCTAAAATTAACCTCAATAAAATATTTCCAATTTCAATACTGGTTCCCAAACTTAAAACAAATAAAATCACAGCCCTCTTTTTTCTGGTCTTTAGTTTCTTCTCTTTTTTTAAAGTTATTTCAATGAAATTAAAATTCTATGCAAATGTGCCTTTCACATTTTTTATCTACACTTCAAATTTAAAAAAGCATCACTTAATTTAAATATTGCTTTAACAATTTAAATATTGCTTTAATTATTCCTTCAAACTATTAACACAATGCCTTAATTTTATTCATTAACATTACGAGTTTCAAAGCGATCTATATGTTCAATTACTCTACCATGCTCATGCATTCAAATACTCTACTAATATTATGACCTTTTCTTAAAACAATAGTAAATATAGCTGTCATTGTCTGATACCTATCTCAATACAATTACTAAATTACACATAAAATACACGTAAATTATCTTGAATTACCATCAATTACACACAAAAATACCCATTAGGTTCCAGAATGTGAGCTGAATAAAATGATCAAAACACTTTACCTTATATTTCCTTAGATTGATCTTTATCAAATGGGGTATTTCACTGTTAGAATACCGGGGGAGGGGGGGGATTGCACTTTTTGACCATCGAAAACACAAAATCTCAAATCTTCCGGGGGACATCTCATTGCTCCGGGGGGAAATGTTCCCCCGGGCCACCCCCTGAAATCAACACTGACCTCGTAGCTATACGATGACCTTAATAGTCCACAGTTTAGGGTCACTTTATCCGTTTAAATATACACCAAAGTTCAGTTTGACAGTTCAATTTTAACACGCTGTTAAAACGTTCGACACACACTGCAATTCCACTCGACGATAACGCACAAACACTCTGTACTTCCACTCGACGCTCGGGCTACAACACTCTATAAGTGCGCTCGACGCTCAGGCATTAGCACACTGTAATTAGGCTCGATGGGCACTGGTATCAAGCGGTTCTATCCCGACGCATTCGCCATAGTTGCAATCTTTCTAAGTGCACACGTTGATAATTTTTCCTAGACTCACGATCACCACTCGCACAGACTTCGAAAAAGTGTTCTTTTATTTTGATATGCTGCCACCACCAATGGTACACCCATGGTATCGGGCACGCTGTCAGAAGGATTATCCAAAAGAATGCTACACTTATTCAATTAAAATTAACAAACAATTTATTTACATATAAATAAAACATTGTTTACATTTAAGAGCTCGGATATAGACGATCCGGCTCGATACTAAGTTACATATAGCAAGTAGTTTCTGCGCACTGGGTTAACTTATTAAAATACCCTATTTCTCACTCACACTATGGTAACTCATGTATTTTTATCTGAGGATCAACATTGACCTCCCCGTTGCGCCGGCTATCTACGCAAGAGACTCAAACTCTTTCCCAAAAACCAACCTACTACGTTGAGGTCTATGCCAGAACTACTCTTTCTCTCTCAGCGACTCCTCTCCTAAACCTACGGGGTTTTTTTTCTGTCAACTGTCTACATCTCTTATCTAAAACTTCTCCCTTCCCACGGTATTCACTATCTACCAGATAGGGACTTTCTTTTTTGTCTTATCTCAACCCTACGTTCTTGAATAACAAGAGAAACTGCAATTCGTTGATACAACGGGGATTATTTATATAATGGTATCTAACTATAATATCTCGGATCAACTTCCAGATAAGGGAAAATATTATCTTAAACCAGCGTGCGCAGAAAGTGATACATGTGAAATACAATAGACAAGTAAAAGATAATATCAGATAACAGTAAACTTAATTAGTAACCTACTCACTAGTGTCAGAAACCTGACAAAGACAGACCCTAAGCTTATTTTTTATCATACATTTAATGAAGACATAATTCCCAGTCGAAATGAGTATTGTCATTTCTCTCTGCGTCTATTTTCTGGTAAGAAAGATGGAGGGTTGTAGTCTCGAGAGGGTGGATAGTATATATATTTTCTTCCAGATACCTGTGACAACTATTTCATATTATGCACCTCTCGTGCCTCTCAGCCACTACTTCCCACCCAGGGAACTTTTCTAACTTTTGCCGACCCCCTCATATGATGTATCATTTGAAATCCCTGTGGCCACTCTTTCTTTTTATGCACCTCCTATCCACCTTCTTCCACTTTTACCCAACAGAGGGCACTTTTCTAACTTTTGCCGACACCCCTCATTTGATATCTTGCATGCTTTTTCCCGCCCGTTCTACTTTTTACCGCGAGAGGCCCTTTCATATCTCGAGATCTATGGGCCCGATCTCCTCAAGTAATTATTTATGGACAGGTTGTAAAACTTTGTTTCGTTCGGATAGAGCTTATTTTACGCCTAGGTGCAGCAAATTAATTGTGTTACAGATGCCAGAAAAATGAATTGAACAACGGTAGCCCCCTACCCCCTATGCCTCAGAAATTTTCAAACACGTTTTTTAAAATATAAATATAAGATCCCGTATGCTATTAACAAATATGTCCTTACAAAAATTTCTTACAGAATTCTATAAAAAAATTTATAGAATAGTATTGTAGAATCCTATAGAATTGTGGTATTGTAAGGCCCGTTTTTCTATAAGCTAGTTTCACCAAAAGCTATAGAAATGTCTTTAGAAGTTCAATAGAAATGTCTAGAATTTCTATAAAATATTCTATAAAAATATTCCAATATATTCTATAAAATATTCTATAAAATTATTCAAATATATTAGAATAGGGCCAACCAGCACCTGTTTCCATGTGGCCACCCTCCCAAGTACTAACCGCGTTCGATGCTGTTTGGCTTTCGTGATCGGCCATGAACGAATACGTTCGGCGCATTCTACGGCCGCTGGCAGTTTTAATTTTATTAAAGTATTTCATGTTTGTTTCTTTAATGATTTGCGTTCCCAGTCAATAAACTTATGTAGAAATTATTGTATTGTATAGAAATCATATATATTTTATATGGTGATTCATTCTCAACTGTGTAAATTAAGAAAACTGAAATCATTTGTATCTTAGAAAGCCAGATTTAAGGAGAAAAAAAAAAGTCAGTTAAAATAAACAATTTATTTATTTATTCATTTACTTATTTATTTTGTTGGTGTTATTTACAGCTTCAAATGAGCTTCACAGCTTAAATCGGGTTATTATATTCATTTAAGATTTCTGTTAAAATTCATTAAATTGACGCCATCGGACGCGGGGTGATAGAAGTAACACTTATTTTAATATAGACTTGAAAAATATTTAAAACTCTAATAAATTGTTATTTGTTAACCTTTAAATGTAATTAATTCTTTAAATATTTTTGAACTTCAGATTTAAATATTTGAATACAAAATTACAATTAGTGAATAAAGTTTATTAGATTAGATGAATTATCATTAGTGAATAAAGTTAATTAAATTAGATGACATACCACTAGTGAATAATGTTTATGAAATTAGATGAATGTTTTTATGAAATTAACAGCAAATTAATAGATGATTATCAAATTAATTAATCATAAAATATTTATTAACCATAATTTAAATCAGTGTAGTTCGAATGATATATTTTTACAATAACAATTGAATCACATTGTATTACAATTATGGATTAAATTATAATCATATTAAATCTATGGACTACTATTACATTAAACTGGTGTATTTCAAAATTAATTATTAATATTATTTTTTAATATAGATAAATTAGTACACATAAATTTTAAAAGACTAAAAAATAGGTTTTTATTTACAAATATTCTATTACAAATATTTCTATTGAATCGTTAGTCTATAGTACTTCTATAAGTTTTATAGTGCTCTATAGAAAAACTATTCTACAGAAAAAAAATCTAACGAATTCTACAGAAACGTTTTCTTTAGAAAAAGTATTTTATAGAACTCTTCAAAACTCTATAGAAATAGTATTCTATAGAACTTGTAAAGAATTCTATAAAGTTCTATACAGCTCTATGAATTTTTATTTCATAATTTGGTAGCCAGCTATTTTGAGTAACTTCTGTAAAAAGTCCAGTCAAATATTGTAAAAACCCAGAAAGATATAATGAGTTGATTG
Organism: Maratus speciosus; assembly: GCA_963932465.1. NCBI lineage: Eukaryota > Metazoa > Arthropoda > Arachnida > Araneae > Salticidae > Maratus > Maratus speciosus. The sequence goes on from OZ010786.1 coordinate 678,077,791, forward strand.
AAAAGTTGTGGAAAAACCCTTATAATAAAGCTATTTTTAGAAAGCAACTCACTATATCGCTCCTATCTTTGTGAAATTTCTCGATATTCGACTGGACATTTTAAATAAGTTGCCATAAATAGCTGACTACCAAATTATGAAATAAAAATTTTGAAAACTTCCACGCATGCGCAGTTAAAAATTATTTCATACAAGTGCCCATATATCATAAATATTCAATATATTCATGTTTTAATTGAAGTGTACTGTGTGAGTGGCGTAGCCAAGGGGGGGGGGGGGGTAACGTAGAATTGGTTTACTGAATCCTGGATACAACAGTAAAAACGGCTAAGACAGTATCACAAAGAATCTATGAAACAATCCGCTTTAGACAGATGTTCGTCTTAGAAGGTATAATTCAAAGGTATGTCTTTCGCCAGGGCTGTGAACTTTTCCATTTTAGACGGGTTTCCGTTATAAATACTTTCCGTTTTCACAGTATCCATTAAAACTGCTAAAACGTACTCACTTCCCAACTTTTTTTCTTTCATTGCCCCTTTCTTAGGCTTCTTATTTCGCAGTACCCCCATTTCTCATAAAGACTTCCCCATTCTCCCCCCGTCTCCATTCAACGAGGTAACGTAAATATGCTTTTTTTCATTAGTAAGCTTCTTATCACAACCCTACTATAAATCGATGCAAATTACATTGACATTTCTAACATTTTTGTGACATTTTCAACCATTTTGTGACTTCCGGCATTACCGACATTATTTTCAGGTACCCCCAGCAGACCCGCCACGTACCACAGGTTGGAAACCGTTGCTATAGTACACCTCTGAAGAGCATAAATGTATTACAGTAAAATGTGTGAAAATGACCAATCTCAAAAGAAAACAATTCAAGATTCGACGAAAACAACTCTATATATTTATGCGTGCTAACGATCGAAACCTATGAGAAATGAAACTTGTTCCAATTGTGATTCCTTATTGGCGGGTTTTCTGTAAACACTGAATCCTCTCATAAACGAAAACAGTTTAATGTCCCGAGACGGAAGGATAACCATGAAAGTATACCTGCTATTTCGTTTACACAAATTCACTGTAACTAGATTAAACGTAAAACTTCTTTATGGACTTCGATGTGACGAACTGTTGCCAACACTTATGGGAAAGGACGAGTTTATACGAACGCAATAACGCACATTGGTTGAGTTTCGTGACCCTTATCATTGTTCACTTTATAACTGACAATATTAACAATTACTTTAAATCTGTTGCCTGCAATTAATAAAAGTAACTTTATTTTTGGACTGGTTATTTTTTACCACTTTTAAAATACACTGGCGAGAAAAATTAAAAGAACAACCATAAAAATGATTTTTATGTTAATTCTACCCGTAAGGCATGGTGACGTCACGGCGACGTCGTTGTGAAGTCACGCTGTGATTTTGTGACCGTCGATGTGACGTCACGTGACGTCGATGTGACGTCATAGTGACTAGAATGCGAGGTCGTTATGGCCGTTTTAGAGGTCGTTTGTGACGTCACATTGTGACCACTCTGTGAAGTCACGGTGTGACTAATTTGTGAAAAGTGTGTCATTTGTGACTAATTTGGCATTAACTTTGTGACGAACCTGTGACGAATGTGACAATGTTTTGAAGTCACATTGTGACCAATTTGTGAAATATGTGTCATTTGTGACGAATTTGTCATAAACACTGTGATAATTTCAAATGAAAATCAAATTTCAAATTAATTGCTTAAAAGACGCAAAGGCCAACATAGTGAAAAAGATTCCATGCTGGGACTCGAACTCGGGCCATCAGTATAGCGCACTGACATTCTCCCGACTAAACCACATGGAACGATACCCAGCCTGGAAAATTTCTCACTATTATATGTTGGCAAGGCTACAAAAGCAGCACAAAATGGGATATTTATCGTGAGCCACCGACATGGGGCAAACACGAAACTTAATTAAATCCAGCATCGATTGAAACTATATTAATATTTGGAAATTTTTCCAGAGAGAACCATTCGCCTAGCATACAATATTTCAAATGAAAATGTAATTTCAAATTACATGCTTAAAAGGCAGTTTTAATTTGAAATTTGATTTTCATTTTAAATATTGCATTCAAGGCGAAGGTTTCTCTTTGGAAAATTTTCCAAGTACTAATGTAGTTTCAATCGAATCTGGATTTAATTAAGTTTCGTGTTTGCCACATGTCGGTGGCTCACGATAAATATCCCTTCTCGTGCTGCTTTTGTAGCCTTGCCAACATGTAATAGTGAGAAATTTTCCAGGCTGGGTATCGTTCCATGTGGTTTAGTCGGGAGAATGTCAGTGCACTATACTGATGGCCCGGGTTCGAGTTCCGGCATGGAATCTTTTTCACTATGTTAGCCTTTGCACCTTTTAAGCAATTAATTTAAAATTTGATTTTCATTTGAAATATTGTATGCAAGCCGAATGTTTCTCTCTGGAAAATTTTCCAATTTTCAATACTGTGATGGTTCTTGTCATAAGCACTATAATAAGCGCTTTAAAATGCACAATTTTGAAATAAAGTTTTGTTTGAAATGTAAAATCTTATATTTTTACCATACTTTTGCAAAATATCGCTATTTTGGAGTCCTGTTCTTCTAAAATATTTTAAATTTTTCCACTTAAAAAACAATGCTTATCAACTGACATCTTTTTTTTATTAAATTCCAAGCTTGATCTTGAGTACAAGCTCGATATTAAGAATGTGTAAGATTTTAATGTGTTATGATTAGTCATTGCTTTATTAAATACGACATTATAAGCCATATTTATTTAAATTTTTTATTCCCGTGTATATTGTATTTTGTGAATATGACCTAAATAGATTTTGTATGTTTTATAGGAAAAGACTGATCTGCGAAAAAGAAAAAAAACAAGTAAGAAAAATCATGCGTTAAGCATAGATTATAAAACACTTTCCAACGCTTCCTGAATACTTTAACAAGACATAGTAATTTAGGGAGATAACGTAAATAAGATAACTAAGTAAACATTTTAGAAAACGCATAAAACATTTGAAAAACTAATTTCAGCAGTTACCGTCCATAGCCAAATATGTTTTCTAATTCTTTTGAACAGTCCTGTATTTGATCTGTAGGTTGATATATATACTATATAATGGGGAAATTTAGTTTAGCAATTGAAACATAACAGGTTGAAATTCTCTTTCAGCAATTTATACTAATAAATGGAAAGATACTTAAATACTTTTGTACAATCCTGTAGTTTACCTAGAACCTTTATTACACGCCACTATTTAGTTAAAATATAATTCAAACTAAGACACTTTTAAAACTGCTGAAATCACATTTCCAGAAATTATGATTTACAGAGGCCATGTATCCAATTCTTTACGTGACCCTGTATATCATTTTATCTATATTCTACAAACATTTCTTAGCAAATTAAATGCATTTCAGCGTAAAAAAGAACAACTCATTTAAAAGCCACCTTTAAACATGTTGCGCCCATATGCAGTAACCCTTACGAGTACTTTTGTGTAGCCCTGTATACGAATTATAGCATTTATATACACCATATACTGTGCATAAATATAGTGAATCATAAAAGCGCATATCATAATTAAAAATTAATTCCCAGCAATCATCGCTAATGAACAGTACTTCGGATACAATATAGTATTGAAATATTTTGCATGTCCCTGTAAATGCTATATGCACTTCGTATTATACATGAAATAATTTATAGTATGTAAACTTCAGCGACGTATATAAATTTCATTATATATGAAATAGATTAACATAATTAAAGTACGCCATAAACAATTCCCTCCACACCTATATCATTATGTATTGGAATTCCTTTTTTAGCCCTGTAAATGAACAATAACTATTCTATGCATCGCATATTCAGCAGAATGCATATTTAAATGCGCTTCATAAATGCATATCAATTTTATTCTGTTTGAAAGCGTGTAAAATCATTAAAAATCCTTTGAAACGATTTTTTTCCATAGGCCGTAATGTAACGGAATACTTTTGACTGTCCCTGTAAATGAACTAAACATGCTACAAACTTCATTAAAAATAAGGAACGTGTTATGGTAAACCTCAATATCTAAATGTTTCAGGGAAATCCGAGTTTAGTTACGAGAGTTAGAGCGCGGACAGACAGCCATACAGTAAAACGGACAGGCAAACCGAAGTTAAACACTGTTAATCTGTTTAAAAAAAATATTCATTCCTATATTATGTAAATAAATATGAACTTAAAAAAAATATATATATACTAAAGTAGTTTAATTTATAAACTTCCTATTAGACACGAAAAACTTTTTATTTCAATGTTTAAATATCATATTTTACATTTAGTGCCAATAATTACGTATATCATAAACTTAGAAAATAATTTTATAATAGACGAAAATTTAATAACCGCTTCAGAATGTCCATAATTAAATGTTAGATTAAAATCACAAACAAAAAAAAAATGCTTATATACAATTAAAAAATATAAATATACCAATTTGAAAAACACTAAAAATAATAATTAGTATTTATAATTGTACTATTAAACAACAATAAATTACAATAGATGAATTAAATGTATTATTAGATTTAACAATATCTCAAAAATCTTTGCATATGTTATAAGAAATTTCTATTATTTTATAATTTTGGCAAATGCTAAATCTGAAAACCATTGGTATGAAGATTTATGATTTTAAATAATAATTGCCGAAACGTCAGTGAAGGCTTACTGTGGAGACACGAAATGTTTTCGTTTCCGTTTGTCTGTCTGTCTGTCTGTCCGTCTGTTCCGCGATAACTGCCGTAAAAAGCATCCGATTAGCTTAAAATTAAGTATGCATGTTGGTAAAATCCCCGGATTTAGCTGTATAGTTTTTGGTTAAATTTGGTTCATGCGTTCGGAATATATAGAACATTTTATTTTGCGACTTAATGCTTTCCTATAGCAATTCAGACGATTTTTCCATTTTTATTTGTTGAAAGGAAATGGCTCATATGATTGAAGGATTTAAATAGTAAATTATGGATGATGTAATTTCTAATTAGAACCATACATTATTCATATTATTTTGAAATTTTGTGTATACATTTGTCAGAGTTTTTAAATTCGGTGTTTAACTTATGGAGGTATTTTATATATGTGTTCCAATAATATATCTTTTTATAAATTTACTTTTTTTCAAAGCACATATTTCATTGTTTTATTTTCTTTTAACTGTTGCCTAGCGACGGAACTACACCTAAAAATATCGTAAATGTGAAAGTATTTGTAATTGTTTGAAGTCAATCAAAGTCAAAAGGGACGAATTAATGCCTTTGTGACTTTACATATAGATGAAATTTACCCCAGAAATAAAGAAAGACTATGTTCTGCTTATTTTGTTCAAATATTTTTTCTTTTAAATTAAGAAGTTCATTATTTTCATAAGGAATAAATTGACATTTTGCTATAAATTTAACAATCATTTTTTTTTTTTTTTACCGTTGCCAAGAAAATCCTATCCCAGAATAATAATTTATCCTAAACAGTTAATTTTGATTTGAAAGATTTTCATGTGCAAGAGGAAAATGAAATAAAAAATAGACATGAATACGTCTTCATATTGGAAATAAAACTAAAATACGAAAAGAAGGTGAATTTGATCTCATATATCAAAAATAAAACTAATATGCTTTGAGGTTGAAATAAAAAGGGCTTGTGTTATGATATTAATTCTTATTATTAAAAGAAATGTTACTAATATCTCATGGTTTATCGTCTGCACACAGCTAACAGAAATGTTAATTTTTAATCGAAAATTTCAATGAGAAAAAAAAAAAAACTTTTGAAAATCAAATATATAGTAAATGTCAAAATTTTACACCGCAAAATTATCGCTGTCGAAAATGACGTCATTGTATTGGGAAATAAATATTCTCATTCTTAAAAACCAAGCATTAACTAGATTACCTAAAAAAATATTTTATGACGAGTGTTACTTCTTAATGCCGTCTCATTTCAGAAAATATGAATGAAAATTATTTTATTTTTAAAAGGAAATTATATTTTCATTCATAAAACCTAAACTTTTAATATAATTGCGTCAATGTGAATCATTTTCTGTCCACCAGTATTGAAAATTAAGGCTCGGAAGTATAAAAAGAAATTTAAGATTTGCGATAACCATTAGTGCAATAAATAAAAAGTTACGTATGTAAATTAATGAAACCACGGGGAGTTCAGGAGGCGGAGCCCCCCCCCCCTGAAGAAATCTGTTTTATTATTTAAAAAAATATCAGAATTAGTAGCTCATGAAAATTATTTCAAAATATCCTTCCATAACAACGTTTTTAATTTAATGATTCTAATGTCTGAAAACTTCGTATTTTTTATTCTTATAAATAATTACATAATTTGAAAACTTTAAATTGCGGTTTGCAGGAAACTGAATATTACCAAAGTGAATCTAAAAACAATGACTTGCAGAGCTGACGTTGAGGCTCCTGATCTGCAGATTTACTAGTTGCCGAAACGTCAGTGAAGGCTTACTGTGGAGACACGAAAAGTTTTGGTTTCCGTTAGTCTGTCTGTCTGTTAGTCTGTCTGTCTGTTCCGCGATAACTGCCGCAAAAAGCATCCGATCGGCTTGAAATTCCCTGGGCATGTTGATGAGCTCTCCGGATTTAGCTGTATAGTTTTGGGTTAAATTTGGTTCATTCGTTCAGAATATACAGAACATTTTATTTTGTGATATAATGCTTTTCTATGGGAAGTCAGACGATTTTCAAATTTTCATTTGTTGAAAGAAATCGCTCATATGAATAATAGATTTAAATGGTAAATTTTGGATGCTGAAATTTTTAAATAAGAGTATTAAATTATTCTTATTAGTTTGCAATTTTGTCAAAACATTTGTCAGAGCTTTTAAATTAGGTGTATAACTTATGATAGAATTTTATACATGTGTTCGAATAATATAAAACATTTTATTTTATGAATTTACTTATATTTCATTTTTTCTTTTAACCGTTGCGTAGCAACAGCATCTCATCTAAAAATATCATAAATGTGAAAGTATGTATGGTTTTTTGAAGTCAAATCAAAGCAAAAGGAATGAATTAATGAATGCCTTTGTATAGATATTTGCATATAGATTTATTTAAACGCAGAAATGAAAATAGTATTTATATACTATATAGAATAATATTTTCATTTATTTATTCAACTATTTGATTATAAATGAAAAAGTTCGTTATTTTCATACGGAATAAACTGACATTATTCTGTTAAATTTTATAAACTTTATTGTTGCCAAAAAAAAAAAATGAATAACAATTTCTCCCAAAGAGTTAATTTTAATTTGTAAGATTTTCACGTGCAAAAGAAAAATGGAATAAGCAAATAAAAAATAAAAAAAAGGATATATAGGACAGGAATGAATACATATAAACATTTCACACCAAATACCACCTAAAATAGTTTTTGTAGCAGTATTTTCCCAGCACTACGAAGAAAGATTCCTCGATTTACACGATTTTACTTGGCCTTCCTTTTCTCATTCTTTGCGATTTTATTTTCGCAATTGCGTGCATTAATTGGCACAAAATTTTACATTTTTATGACTGAGATATATGTAAGGCCATACAAATAAGAAATTCCGTATTGTCTCCTATAAAATGTGATAAAGTGTTGGTTAATCATATATGTTTTTATTAAGAGGAGCAGAGCTGTCAAGCCTCCGGCGTTCTGGATACCAGTATTTTAATACAGAAAATGTTACTTTATTTAATTGAAACATTTGCCCGATTTAAAAGAACATTTTCTCTAAGATAATAGTGATGTGCAAAAAGCTTGAGACTTGGTATGTCTGGTGGGGAGTGAAATGTTTTACTTAATGCATTTATCTCTATTTTAATGCTACCTGAACAACGTCCGTGTAACAGCTTGTAGAGTGTAAAACAAATTAAATTATTAAAATAATCCTTATTACGAAAAATGAAACAGAAAGTCCGGCTAAGGGAAATGAAATGTTAGTTAACCTTTCGTAATTTGACCTGAACATAGGTTTGCGTCAAATTTCAACGGTATTTGTAACATCACGATTTTAAATTAAATGTAGATACTATTAAAAGAAAATCACAAAAAATACTTAAAGGCGCCAAATCATGTTTATCTATTTAACGATGATGAATTATTAACTGTTAGGTTTAGAAGCCCCCCTACTTTAGGGTGATTTTAGTAAGTTAATGCTATCGAGTACATTTTTTTATATTTAGATTAGATCTTAGATATAAATATTGCAGAATGGTAATCAAAATTATTTTTTTATAAACAAAATTTATAAAGGTATTAGATTTCTAAATTAGATGTTTCAGTTTACATTTCCAAAAGTTCTTTATCTATTAGATACAGGTATTTGTGGTTAGCAGGCAAGTAAATACTGCTGTATGGATATTAGGATAACGTAAAATGCTTGACCGAATTATTGCTTATCCTTATAAATCGCAGTGTAAAAAGAAATCTAAGATATAGGGTAATCATTAACACAATCAGTAGAAAATTACAAATGCAAAATAAATTACACAACGGGGGGTTCAGGGGGGCAGAGCCCCCCTGAAGAAATTTGCTTTATTATATAAAAATTACTAGAATAAGTAGCTCGTGAGAATTTCAGAATATCCTTACATAACAACGTGTTTAATTTAACGCTTTTAATGTCTGAAACCGTCGAAATATTTTTTTCCTTTTATAAATGTTTGTGTAATTTAAATAGTTTAAATTTTGTTTTTGTAGAAAGATTAATATTACGCAAAGTTTGATAAAAACAATGAGTTGCAGAGATGACGTTGAGGCTCTTGATCTGCAGATTTACTAGTTGCCGAAATGTCAGTGAAAGCTTACTGTGGAGACACGAAATGTTTTGGTTTCCGTTAGTCTGTCTGTTAGTCTGTCTGTCTGTTCCGCGATAACTGCCGCAAAAAGCATCCGATTAACTTGAAATTAAGTGGGTATGTTGGTGAGGTACCCGGAATTAGCTGTATAGTTTTTTGTTATATTTGGTTCATTCGTTCGGAAAATATAGGATATTTTACTTTTCACAATAATGCTTTTTTATGGCAATTCAGACGATTTTTCCATTTTTATTTGTTGAAAGGAAATGACCCATATGATTGAAGGATTTAAATGGTAAATTATGGATGATGAAATTTCCTAATTGGAATCACACAATGTTCACATTAGTTTGAAATTTTTTCTATGCATTTGTCAGAGTTTTTAAATTCGGTGTATAACTTATGGAGGAATTATATATATATGTGTTCCAATAACATAAAATATTTTCTTTTATAAATTTTCTTCTTTAGAATGTACACATTTCATTGTTTTAAATTTTTTTAACTGTTGCCTAACAACGCAACTACGCCTAAAAATATCGCAGATGTGAAAGTATGTGTAATTGTTTGAAGTCAAATGAACGTCAAAAAGGGATAATTTTTTTTTTTTTTTTTTTTTTTTTTTTTTACAAACAAACCTTTTTTGTCTTTGCAAAATGTAGATGGATTTTACACCAGAAATAAAGACAGGCTATGTTCTATTTATTTTGTTCAAATACATTTCTTTTAAATTAAAAAGTTCATTATTTTCGTAAGGAATAAATTGACATTTTTCTATAAAATTTAACTTTTTTTTTTTTTTTTACCGTTGCCACGAAAATTGAATCCCGCAATAATAATTTACCCTAAACAGTTAACTTTGATTTGAAAGATTTTCATGTGCAAGAGGAAAATGAAATAAACAATAGACATGAATGTACGTCTTCATATTGGAAATAAAACGAAAATACGAAAAGAGGGTGAATTTTACCTCATATATCAAAAACAAAGCGAATATGGTTTGCGGTTTAAATAAAAGGGCTTTGTGTTATGATATTAATTCTTAATATTAAAAAAAAAAATGTTACCAATATCTCACGCTTTTATCGTCTGCACACGGCTAACAGAAATATTTAATTTTTAATTGAAAATTTCAATAAGAAAAAAAATTTGAAAAGCGAATAGATAGTAAATGTCAAAATTATGCACCGAAAAATTATCTCTGTTGAAAATGACGTCATTATATCGGGAAATAAATATTTTCAGTCTTAAAAGCCAAACATTAACTAGATTGTCTGAAAAAATATTTTTTGACGAGTGTTACTTCCTAATGCATCCTCATTTCAGAAAATATGAATTAAAATTATTTTATTTTTCAAAGGAAATTACCTTTTCGTTCATAAAACCTAAACTTTTAATATAATTGCGTCAATGTAAATTTTCTTCTGTTCACCGGTATTAAAAAATAAGGCTAAAAATCAATCTAAGATTTACGATAACCGTTAGCACAATGAATAAAATGTTACATATGTAAATTTAATGAAATCACGGGGGGGTTCAGGGGGGCTCTGCCCCCCTGGAGAAATCTACTTTATTATCTGAATAAAATACCAGAATTAGCAGCTCATGAAAATTTCAGAATATCTTTACATAACGTTTTTAAATTAACGCTTATAATGTCTGAAAACTTCGTATTTTTTATTCTTATAAATAATTACGTAATTTGAAAACTTTAAATTGCGGTTTGCAGGGAGTTAAATGTTACCCAAAAGTGTGTTTAAAAATAATGACTTGCAAGTGCTGACGTTGAGGCTCCTGATCTGCAGATTTACTAGTTTAAAATATTATTAGCACCAAAAGAAAAATCTTTGAAAAGTTTCACTAGTGTAATACGTAAAAATACATTTTCCCAATATAATGCTAATTTCTAATCTGAAATAGTTTCGTAATATCATAATAATCGAAAATCATATTTAACTCCAAAATAATGATGTCTATAACTACTGTAAGTGTTAGTAATCAGGAAACACAAAACAGTAAGAAGCCGAAAAAAATTCCAAATCATTTTCTCAACATATTTTCAATCTCAAGTAACAGCAAATTAATCTTTAAATTAATTCCACTCTGAATGCAGTTATGAATCAGTCTCTGCGCAGCTGTTTTTTTTTTCTTTTCTTTTTAAGTGATCGCAGATTAAGATATTTTTCAACGCAGCATCGAATAGGAAAATGTTTCTGAAAACAATTGCAGAACAGTTCCTTACTAATACAACATAAAACTATTTAAGTCATCATAATATACAAAACAGGGATAAAACATTTAAATTAAATAAGACTTACATTTACGTCCCATTTATAATATCCGTGTATTTGTAATATTTTAAAATGGCGGGCTTCTTTCTCTTATTTTATAAAAAAGTGTTGTAGACTTCGTGATGTTCTAAACAGAGTAAACTTCCGGCATCTTCTCTTCTGTGCGCAGACGATTTTGATTTTCAGCAGATGTTCTTTTTTATCGTTATTTGTTTTTGAATACAAAAGATTTCGAACTCAGATGCGCAATAATTTTATGAGACTGTCTTTAATTAAAATTTTCTTTTTGGAGAATTTTCCAATGTATTTTATCTTTTCTTTTAATCGGTTCCAAACAATTTAAGTTACAATGGATTGTAAAGGTTCTTTTTTGTAAATAATAATAATAATAATGATAATAATAATAATAATAATTAGAGTTTATTAGATAAAACTTTGTTTAAATTTTTAAAATGAGCAAATATCAATTTAATGGTAATAATGAACCCCCACCCCCCTTTTCTTAAAGTAAAATTTGTTTCACACGTAATAAATACAAAATATCGCTCACCCGCAGGAAAAGTGACACATCTCGACAAAAGTAAATTTCACAGGGGAGGCAAAAGAAAATGTGCATGATTTTACTGTAACATGAAATTATAGCACTTAACTCTGCATACAAGAATTAAAAAGTGCATAAAAGCGTAAAGCACATAAGAATGAAAACTTAGGATGTGGTTTGAAGGGTTGGATAATTTTACCTCATTACATAATCCACCCGTCTTCTTTGGTTACAAATGGACATATGGCATAATAACGTGATTTTTCATGTAGCTAAACTTATGAAACTGTTTGTGTAGCAAGACGCACCTATGACAAATCTTTTAGTGGAATAAAACGCAAAATGAATTTCTGTGAGATGTGTCACTTTTCTTGCGGGTGAGCGATATGTTCTTAATAAATAAAAAAGGATTATCGAGGATAAAATAAAAGAATTCTTTGTCAATCTGACAATCTGGTCATATTAATTTTCTGTAAAATAAAACAATTTCTAAAATAACTTTTTTTTTAAAGTCATATCTGTAAAATACAAATTTGAAATACGAATAATTAATTATTATCATGCGTTTTGCATAAATTTTGTATATATATTTTTTTTTTTCGGAAAATGTTAATTTATTTGAAAAGTCTGAAAGAAGTAGAATTTTTTCAAAAATAGTTACTTAAAATAGTTAAATAGTTGTCAGGAAAAAAAACTCTCTCAAGAAAAAAACTCCGACTAAACTCTGAAGACTCTTTCTACGTGCTCATTAAAAGCTGCAGACTTAACTGTAATAGAAAATTTTTAGTTTGAAACCACAGAAGTGTTTCGAATACCACTGGTTGGCAAAAAAAATAAAATAGTTTCCTCTCTGCAAACTAAATACTGTACAGATTTAATACTCGTAATTCTAAATATGTTATCCAAATTGCTTTAATGCTTGTATCGTGCACTTTATATATTATGTCCCCCCCCCCTTCGTGACAGAATTTACCATTTGCTATCCACTAATATATTTTCATTCCTCATGCCGCTGTAACTCGGGACTGTTTAAAATACTGTTTAAAATATTTCTCTTCATTTTCAAAGATTTTAAAAGTTCATATTTTTTTTCACACTGTGACTTACAATATGGTGTTTTTTTTTTTTTTTTGGGGGGGGGGGGTTGTTTTTTTTTTGTCACATATATGACGTGATGTACGTTACATGCAATGACATAACAATGACGTCTCAATTTTTTTTTAATTGATAGAAAAATATAATTTTACAGTAAATAACATGTTTTAAAGAATTTTTGTAATTTTTTAAAGTTTTCTAAGAAGTTCACATCTCAGTCACAACGTGACATCACTGAGTGGTGGCATTTTGGTCACAGATGTGACGTGACCACAGTGACTTACAGTGACGTCACAATGACGTCACCGTGACCATGCATGCTATGAGGGTATTAAGGGAACTTCGATGAAAGGTGATTGGATGGTAACTCAGTGTCAACGTTATCACGTAGTTCAATGAAATTAACCTTCGCTACAGAGAAATAGGCAAATTTTTCAGCCTCTGTGGTATTACTAATAATGTGCCGTTAATTTGAAGGTATAATTTAATTTGAAGTTCTTTTTAGTAACATGCGTTGTGTAGTATTGCAATAAAACCCTCCGTTCTTTGAGGTCAGCAATTGTAAAAAAAAAAAGAAATAAATGAAACTTCTTACTTGGATCGTGTCGTCTGTAAAATAAATGAAGAGGACACCTTTAAGCATAAATCAATCTTTTATTTCATCTTGAAGAAGAGAAGAAAAGGCTTTCCGTTGGTCACCGTTTATAAATTAATTCTTGCCAATAAAAGCATCTACTCCACTTGAAGATAGATATTTCTTTTAAAAATTAAAGTGCAGCATAAATCACATTTAGTATTGATGAGAAACGTAATTAAAATCTTTTCCACGGTATCAAGAAATAATTTAACAGGAGTTGTTAAAATCGTAGACATCGTTTTCGAAAAACTCTTTACCGGATTCCACATCCATCGGCAGACAGACAGACCGGAGCCGAAGCTCGCGGCCCACGATCTTTAAAAACAAGAACTAAGTCATCACAGATCACCAACAAAACAGATTCTGATTTAAAATTAACGGAATTTTTAATTTATAGTAAGAATACGGGGACTTCAAAAGTTACTGAAAGAAAAGATTTAAATCTATTAGAGAATTTAAAATATTAGGTAATGTCTTAATAAACAAATCCGAAAGAAAACATTTAAAAAGCTTTATTTTTATTTGTTCCACACTCGGCGAATAGACACACCTCCAAAAGATAGCCATCCATTCAATGCATATGCCGTGAGAGGCTTGCTCCGATGAGTCATCACAATCGTACAAAGTTCAAAGGAGAAGCATCCTATGCCAGGCGCTGCGAACGTCAGCGAACTTGCCGATGTGCGGTCGAAACGAATCGCCCGCGCAAAAATAAATATGGATTTAAGTTTAAAGAACATCGATGTATAAGGCCAAAAAAAATAAAACAGTAACATAATTTAAACACTGTGAGATTTCATCTCACAATACCCCATTTACCGAGTAAAATTTTGGCAGAGCAAGTGATATAAAAGGTAAAATGAAATAAAAACCTTTTACAGAAACGGGATGACAAAATTTTAGATGCCAAAGACAGAGAGAAAAAAAACTATAAGTTAAAATAAAGCCAAAAGTTTAAGTGTTGCAAATAAAAATTAGTGGTGACCAAAAGGGAAGAGAGAAGAAAAAGAAATTACATGAAAAGTATACATAGTATATTCAAAAAGTATACATAAAAAATGCCAAATCTTCCATTTATGGCAATTGCAGTATGATGTCATAAACTTATCTTCAAAAATAATACTTAAGTACAAATGCTAAAGAAAATGAGAATTAGCATATATAAAATCCTATGTATTACTTAAGTAAAAATGCTAAACAAAATCAGAATTAGCATATATAAAATGAGAATTAGCATATATAAAATGAGCTCATTATCAAACATTTAATTAAATTGGTATACCATATAAGAAAAGTTGCACTTTACAAGCAACAAAGATCAAAATAACTTCAGTATTTGACCATTGCCTAGGACTTACAATTTATAAAATAGAGCATTTATTTTTTTAATTACTCTAAACTGGCCATACATAAAAAATATCTTTAGTAACACATTCATAATACGATATTCATCATTTTTTTAAATTCAATTTAGTACTAAATATTTTAACTTCAAACAACCAGCTGTACTCTACATGAACAAGTGGCCAAATCGTGCACTAAATGACCACCCACATGTAAAACACATATAGTTAAAGCAGTTGCAACAATATATATAAGAGAGACATGTCTAAAATGAATTAAGTGTTTTACTGCTGAAACATATACTTTTACTATTTTCCATTTAGACCCTGAAAATATGCATTGCAAAAGCAATATATCAACAAACACCAATACTTCTTGTATTATTTACTCATCAAAAATTTTCAAAGTATATACTATTCTTTAAAATATGAGACATCACTTAATACAATTTTTACATATGCATAAAGATAAACTTATAGATAAACAGAGAAACCATGGTTTTAAGAATAAGTAGGTATTTGGTTGAGTGGGTGGGGATCCCCAGAAAAATATAAATGCTTTCATATGCAATGAAAGATTTAAAAAAAAATTGACACTATCATGGGAAATTTAAATTTTTAAGTGTACCATAATATAAATATTAAAAATCATTTACATAAAATATTTCATGCAGAAAAATCAAGAGAATTATGTAAAAAATATACTATTATCCACAATCATAGAACAATATACACTGTGACTACTCATCTTACTCAAGATTTCAGGTGGCTTGGCTTTTCCCTAAACAAGGCTCCTGACACCTTTTGCAAAAAGAAAAATAACTATATACACTACATAGCACAATATACCATCACATAACTGCAAAAACAACAGCAATGTCCTTCTTTACAGATCCTTGATACCTTAGCGTTATAAACACAATTTAAAGTTTGCATGAAAAATAAAATAAATAAATGTTATGAGAGTGTTCAAAAACACGCTGAAAGTTTTGGTACACAAAAGACATCAGGTACGTGTATTGTTGCAAAGGTGTAAACATTGTGTTTATCATGTAGAAACAGACACATATCTCTAGATGATACACACGAAAAGGCAACATCAACTTAACAGTTGAATAGACATTTTACAGGAACATTGGACGAGAACTTTTTTTTTTTGGCGACAACACAACATCCGTGTGCTTCACTTCTTTTGAAGCTAATCATTAACTTTCAGTAATCACTATTTCTGGATACACTAAAAGGATGAATTAAAGAGCACTAAAGATGATACAATGATGTTGTATTTGATGAGAATTGATGATGTATTCACTCACACATCTTGGGGAAAAAATAAGACATAAGTAGGTAGGTGATGATATCAATAAGCACTTTTTCTTTAAATTTCTTAGTAATTTTGAAGATTCACTAAGGAACACTTCTATATCACAAGGCGCTGTTAAATAGTTACTAAGAACTGTGCTTTTCTTTTCTTTTTATGTAATCTTGTATAGGAATTGATTTGATGCTCAAAAAAAATTAATTTCTTCATTAATAATAAATCTTCAGAAGTCATTCAATTAATTACTTGTGTAAAAATATGAGGCATATGACAACATAAAAATTTAGAGACTTTGGGTATATTCACAAATGAAAACAAAGGCACAATAAAATTTAATATGGGGAATTTAGACGGAAAATAAATTGATCTTGAGAATTCCTGAATCAAAATACAACTCTTGTAACTGCAGGTATATGTAAGAATCAATATTGAAAGTAACTAATTTTATAATATTTCATAAATCTTCTTGATTTAGCAAAAAAATATTTTGCAAAAATAGCAACACTGACTTTTAGGAGCAGATAATTCAACCAATCCACTTAGTAAGGATAAATTACATCTCACAAGAGAAAAGGCAAACCAACAACACTTCCATAATCAGGTCTTGTGACAGCTATTACTTGAGAAAACATTTGAGATTACTCGTATACTTATTTTAGCTTTAAAGACAAACATCGAAGATATTGAATTGAATCAGACATCGTAAGGATAAAATGACTCAAACATGACATGACTCTTCTTCAATAATCACTTCAGCGTTGAAAATGAAGCATAAATTTTAAAGTTATTGTTATAAAACAGTGAGTTAAGCAGGTAAGTATAGTATTAATATAATTATCTTCTACCGTAAAACAAGGAAAATACTAGAGAAGAGGTCAGCACAAATGGATACAACTCATCAGTGAATGGCCAACTTCATCAGGTAAGAAACTGTTGAAAGTGAAGCAAAGTTTTTTTTGCAGGTGAGTATTTTTTTTAACAGGTTGGAAAAGAACTGTTGGAGCAGCATATGTAGAGAGACAGTCTTTAAATATGCGAAACAGTAGTGACACACAGTTAAAATTATTGCAGAGAAACACTGACATTTTATGAGGACTTATTTTAAAAGCTGCATAAAATCATAAGACTTTTTTTTAAAATAGAGGATGTAAAATAATTTCAAGAATATAACTGTAACAGGAATGAAGTACCTACTGATGCCTACTTCTTCTCAAGAGAAAAAAAATAATGCTGCTTTCATTCTTTTTATGAGAGCAACATGAGAATCTTGTCTGTTGAAAACTGTCATAGTCTGCACATACGATGAAGTGGAAAGGTCCCAATTTCAAAATTATAACTTAAAAAAAATGAAGCAACATGAATTTTTCAAATATAAAATTTCGTCAGCTGAGAGTGCTTTTAGAAACAACATGAGAACAGTTGTATAATAAATGTGAAAATATTCTTAAATGCATACATTCTTAATTTGTAAATTGCAGATTATCTTTGCACTAAGCCAAACTGTATGATTATAATAGAACATCACAGTCCAGATGGCATAAGAATAAATCTATGAACAAACTCTTGTATTCAAATTATCGTTAAACAAAATATCTTGATTTGAAATTTGTAGAATAGAAGCATAGAAATCTCTAAGAATGTTATATAGGATATTTACAACTAATAACTTCTGTGAAGAATTTCAGCTTCACAATAATAAGTATGACATAAGAATAAAATTTCTCAGCACCAGTAATCATGATTTCAAAAATAATGCTTATAAATATATAAATAGAATTTGCAAATTTGTTGCAATTTAATAGCGCCATAAAAAATTTTAATTAAAAAACCCAAAGTCATAGCCTCTTAAAATACGAAATAGTATGTTCTTGAGAACAATTTTATTATTTCAAATTCATTAGAATTTTTCTAAGAACAATATATAATTCATTTCAATATATATATATATACCAAATAATCATTCTTTTAAAAAAAAATTATGTTCTCTAATAATTCATTACAAATAAAAGAATATGTAGATGAAATTCTTTCAAATAAAACTATTTAAATAGAATAATAATTATGCATCATCAAAAATATGACTATTCTTCAATAGGAAATTGATCTTAATTTAAATAATTGTTTAAAAAAATATGGGAAACTTAGCAAAATATATTATATACTTCAAGATGGAGTAGAACAAAATTCATTCTAAAATTTAATTCTTCAAAATAGCAAAATTCTATGCAAGAAATTTTTTGAGAACAGAAACTTCCAATACTAAAAAAACATTGTCATATGTAGTTATGCAAAAATTCTTGCATAAAATATTCCATATTTCTTAAAATTCACTAAAAGAACAAATCTTGAATTCTATTGAACACATCAAAAAAATTTTTCAAAAGTTATTCTGAGGACAAAAGTTCTAAAATATTACGATTTTCTTTAAATCAATTTAAATTTTTCTCCAGAACCCTGCTTTTGTGGCACCAAAATGTGGTATTACTAATAACAATGTGGTATTACTAATAATATGCCGTTAATTTGAAGGTATAATTTAATTTGAAGTTCTTTTTAGTAACATGCGTTATGTAGTATTGCAATAAAACCCTCCGTTCTTTGAGGTCAGCAATTGTAAAAAAAAAGAAATAAATGAAACTTCTTACTTGGATCATGTCGTCTGTAAAATAAATGAAGAGGACACCTTTAAGCATAAATCAATCTTTTATTTCATCTTGAAGAAGAGAAGAAAAGACTTTCCGTTGGTCACCGTTCATAAATTAATTCTTGCCAATAAAAGCATCTACTCCACTTGAAGATAGATATTTCTTTTAAAAATTAAAGTGCAGCATAAATCACATTTAGTATTGATGAGAAACGTAATTAAAATCTTTTCCACGGTATCAAGAAATAATTTAACAGGAGTTGTTAAAATCGTAGACATCGTTTTCGAAAAACTCTTTACCGGATTCCACATCCATCGGCAGACAGACAGACCGGAGCCGAAGCTCGCGGCCCGCGATCTTTAAAAACAAGAACTAAGTCATCATAGATCACCAACAAAACAGATTCTGATTTAAAATTAACGGAATTTTTAATTTATAGTAAGAATACGGGGACTTCAAAAGTTACTGAAAGAAAAGATTTAAATCTATTAGAGAATTTAAAATATTAGGTAATGTCTTAATAAACAAATCCGAAAGAAAACATTTAAAAAGCTTTATTTTTATTTGTTCCACACTCGGCGAATAGACACACCTCCAAAAGATAGCCATCCATTCAATGCATATGCCGTGAGAGGCTTGCTCCGATGAGTCATCACAATCGTACAAAGTTCAAAGGAGAAGCATCCTATGCCAGGCGCTGCGAACGTCAGCGAACTTGCCGATGTGCGGTCGAAACGAATCGCCCGCGCAAAAATAAATATGGATTTAAGTTTAAAGAACATCGATGTATAAGGCCAAAAGAAATAAAACAGTAACATAATTTAAACACTGTGAGATTTCATCTCACAGCCTCAGCCCGTTCTTTTGGTTCACGTGTGAAAAGGAGTGCACGTGGGTAATTTGAAGTCAAATTTCAAGGATTGTACGCGTAATTAGGTAAAATTTTTGCTTGCATTAGGTGCAGTGTTGAATTCAGGGTGTGGGCTTGGGTGGATATCCCCTCCAGGAGCAATGAGATGTCCCCCCGGAAGATTTGAAATTTTGTTTTTTCAGTTGTCAAAAAGTACAATTTCCCCAACTCTGTATTGCTTCCCCAGAGCCAAAGAAATCCCTCCCGGATAAAAGTGTCTGAATTCAACATTGCGTTGGTGGAATATGTGTTCCAGAAGACATTTGACCGATTTTGAGAAATTGTGTGCGATGGGGAGAATGGAAGTAGGACAGACACTCTCAAGGGTCTGTAAAGACTTAAAAATAGCCAAAAGCGTCATGTCAAGAATCTGGAAACGGTTTAAAGACACTGGTATAATGTGCACAGACAAGCAGGTCAAGGTATAAAACGTGGCACAATAGTCTCTCAGGACCGTTATTTGCCAACGATTTCTAAAAGAAATAGGCATTAGGTTCAGATAGCAAGGGAGCTTGCTGCAGCAATGGTTCTCCTTACCGATGAATACCGATTTTGTTTAGAGAGTTCTTACTGACGTGTTATCATATGGAAGAAGAAAATCACACGCAATACGGCCACAAAACATCCGTGAAAGGCATCGATACAAAGGTCGTGGAATCATGGTATGGACGTGCATAATTTTGAATGGCTGCAGTGACAGACACATTTTTACCAGTGCAACTGTGAATGCTGAAATATATAGAGATGAGGTTCTTGATCCTCGTGTCAAGTTGTTTAAGGATGCAATTGGAAGATTCGTAATTTTGTGCTTATTCACTCTCTGGAAGACTCCAAAGTGTTCCTTCCAGAGCGGCATAAATCCCAGCCGGAAAAAAAATGCCTGGATTTAATATTCCCTTTGACTCCAATTTCTGTTATTTCTGAAAACCCAGTTTAACATTGCCTCAAGAAATTTCATGGTGGAAATAAGAATATTGTGTATGTAGAAGGTCTTGAGTGACATCTTGTCTTTAACAATGAGAAAATGGATTATCTGGATTCAATATTACGTTTGACTTCAATTTCTATTTCTGAAAATCCAGTTTAACATTGCTTCAAGAAATTTCATGGTGGAAATAAGAGTATTGTGTATGTAGAAGGTCTTGAGGGACATCTTGTCTTTAAAAATTAGAAATCGAAATCATAAATTGAAGCTAATCTACGTACCAAAGTCCGAAGCTTACTGCTGAACTTGGAGAATGCTTTAAAACTGTTTCGAAATATCTCAAATAAATTGGTTGGGAAGTACAATAACAGAAACCACCATTAATTTTTACGCATCCTAATACTTACAAAAAAGTGCTAATCTATCACAAATAAACTTATTACAAAAATTTAGCTTCCTTAAAGACAACCAGATATCGGAAGCAAGTATTAGATTGAATATGGTATCAAAAATGGTAAGACATGAAACATAGAAAGCCAAAAGAATTATGGCTGAATTAGACAATTGTAACAAAACTACTTTTTTCAGCATGAACTATATTATATTTGATGTGTGTGCTTCTTACATTATAGTTTCCGTAGCTGAAAATGCAAGATCTTTTTCTGAAATTTAAACCCTTATCTCAAAAACTCCCTTGGGGAATTAACAGCTCACGCGATCGACACTGAAAAATGTGAAAACATGTGAAATCAAAATCCAGTATCTATTACAGCAGAAGTTCTTAATTCAATGTCAAGAAATTAAACATGGAAATTGCTGTTTTAAACTTAACCACTTGATCCCAACTTTATTGTAGGCAAATGTTATGTAATATGAAACTTGATTTAATTAAATTTTACTCTTCAGTATGCGGTCAGTTTTTTACATCATAGTTGATCTTTTTCACCGGTAAAAAATAAATGTAACTTCAATGTATAATTAATTGCTGTTATAGAGATTGGTCTTACATTTTTTATCCATGCTTTTTTTAAAATTAAGAAATTAAATAAGGATATACCTAAATTCTTAAAGTTACTCGAAATACTTCTATTATACATACACAGTGAATCCTGTCAAACCATGAATGCAAGGGACTGTTGGGAATGCAAAGTTCCATTTTAGACAGGCTTCCATTCAAAGAAGTGTAATTAATTATGTTTCTAAGATACACTACCTCAAAAAGATCTATTTTTCTTTTCGTCGGGATCCTGAAACTCTTCCGTTTGAGGCATGATTCTGTTATAGAAAGATTCCGCTTTCACAGGTTTCACTAAAGAGCGATGAAAATATCCTTTCAAACAGGTTTTTAGCAAATTTAATTGTATCGCTATTCATATTAATACCATGTAACACTTCTGTTAAAGACAGGATTCTGTTATAGATAATTACTATTTTGACAAGTTTTATTCTATTCATATGACATAAATAAGTATATATAAATACACAAAACTTGTAAAAAAAGAGCCTGCCTATAACAGAATTCTGTCTTAAACAGAAATGTTTCATAGTGCTATCGAAAAGAATACTATACAAATACACCTGATAACAGAAAAACCTGTGTAAAACGGAATTTTTACTAATATTTGCGATTTCATCTTGACAGGTATAACTATATATATAATCTCATGGAAAAATTCTGGACCCCTCCCGAAACGAAATCCTGGCTACGCCACTGGTACTATTACTGTTGCTATTGTTCTTTGTCAGGTTTTCGGAAAATTGTGTTAAATTTGGTTGAAAACTCTGTATGCTATAAACAAAAAACTTTTGAATTTTTCACAAAAACGTTAACAACGTTACGAATATGAGTGATATGCTTACACAAATGCACACAATCTTTGAACAGGACACAAATAGTCATTTAACGCAGTGATAAACCATTTCCAGCACTTTCTGTTCCATAGCTGATTGCAAATATTATTTTATTATTAAATTTATTATTAGGCCCCTAATTGTCGGCCCGACTAAATCTTCATCGAGAAATATGAAATCAAACATGTTCTTTACATCTCAGATGTTCAAGAACAATTCGTCAATAATGTTGGTAGATATTCGACCAGAGCCCGATTAAGGTTGTAAGGGGCCCTAGGCCCAACATCTTTTTGGAGCCCCCTCGCACCAAAATAGTAACTAGATTTTTTTCCCCAGGGAATATTCAAGGAGTTATCATTAGATTATCATACGGTTGACAAGTTAACCAAAACCATTTTTGTTTTTCAGAAAATAATAGCAATAAACTACAATTTAAGAATTTATTTTTCTAAATAATTTTATTAAATTTGTGCCCCTCATAGCAGTGGGACCTAGGCCACGGCCTAGTTGGCCTGTGCGGTAATCAGGCCCTGGATTCGACAAATCGTGTGCAATCGAAAGCATCCAGTCCCTGTACCTTAACTTTTGGAGGCCACTGTAGATAGCTTTTAAAGACAGAGGTAATTTTTCACGATATTTTTAAGAGTGTACGATGCGCAATCGCATTACCATTACGCTTTATGGAAATGTCCCATCTTGTATGTTAATCTATGGTCCCCTGCAAGCATTACCTTTATATTCAGCGGTAGTCAGTAGAGTGCCTTTATACTCAGTGGCAATCGGTAGAGTATCTTTACACTCAGTGGCAATCGGTAGAGTACCTTTATATTCAGTGGCAATCGGAACAGTACCTTTATACTCTGTGGCAGTTGGTAGAGCACCTTTATACTCAGTGGCAATCGATACAGTACCTGTAGTACTGACATTGAGAGTCTGAGACACTGCAAGGTTGTCCACAGCTAGATTGTCTATACCAGTGGTTCCCAACCTTCTATTGGCCACGCCCAACCAAAGCATCCGTAAAGTCACTATGTCCCCCCCCCCTAATATGTAAATTATGTCTCATTTTTAAAAAATGAACTCTATTCACACGGTGGAATTGTAATAGAGCCTTAATATAATCTATTCATTTCATATTTTTTAAATTATCAAAGAGGTCAATCTTCTACCACAAATGTGTTTATAACATAATTTTATAAATGCAATGAGATTATACATCTTTACCTACATGCCAAAACGAGTTATGTTGTACTTTTCCAGTTTAACTCAATGTTAAAGAAAAGTGTTATACGGTCGGCATTTTTATCTTCCCAAGTAACTCAAATAAACACTTACATTTAACGTTAAAACTGATAAATTCATAAATTTTATAATGCATTCTTGTAACTTATTAAGAGTTGGCGGGAAAGCTTTGGACACTGACTTTTCTTTATATGAATAACACAATACACAAGAAGTATTTTAATATTCGCATCTTTATCAAATTAAATAGCCATTATTTCGCATAACACATTCTCTCCGTTTTCCGTTTCCCAATATCGATAATTGTATTAGCGAATAGAAATAGAAAACTCATTTAATAAATAATGGAAAACGTTACGAAAAATTTTAAAATTCACCACCAGAAAAATTATAGTTAGTTTTAATACTTTAAAAGATATCAAAATATTTTCAAAAAATATTCGCATAATTATTCTGGTGTCAAATCTATTTTAAAATTTCGATACAGAACATTTTAAAAAGTCAATAAAAAACTGATTTATTATATTTTGCTTGTATTCCATTTATTTTTAGCCTACAACGCTACTTATCCCCAAAAGACAAAAGAAATTTATAGTGAATGAGTAAGTAAGAAATTTGGAACTGTCCCACCTAGAAGATCAAATTGCCCCCCGGTGGGGCGTACGCCCCACGTTGGGAACCACTGGTCTAGACCCATGGTAGCCACACATCCATGATCAATATTTATTTGAATCATAGGAATGACTCTCCTTTTGTTTACATTTTTAATTCTGGGATTAGACTAATTTTAACTACGGATGTCTCGAAATATATAAGTATTTCGACATGTGAGTTCTCTCAAGATGTATTTGTTTTTTCACAATATGTATAAAAAGGTAAATTTTATGCACTATTATTCAAAAAATTAATTCTCTGAAATTAACGGAAAATGGCTCATATTGAGGTGATTTTGCTGCATGGTCAGCCCGGATACAACATTTGGCGCTTTTTTGGCACATTAAAATTTCGCCTAATAATGTTCAAGTAAAATGGACACCCCCAAGTTGGTAATTAATCGATTTTGATAATTTCTTTATCGATTCCTTAATTTTATAGCGTAAACAAACTTCGCACCAAATTTGGAGTCTGCAGGTGCATTAGATATATGAGATCTTTTTGATGAGTGAGTCAGTAAGTGATAAAATTATCAATTATCAGACAGACATTTTCAAATATTATTATCTCGGAAACTAATTATGCGTTATTTATAAAATTTTGGATTCTAGGTAATTAGGAAGGGGGGGGGCTTACTACGTACTCCGTATTACAAGTATGTAGGTCAAATAGATTTTCAGTAATAGTGTGTCGAAATTTGGCGAAAACAGCTCGAAATGGTTCGTGTAATATAACACACTAGTATGTCAGACGAACTTGGCTGACATACTGCCGTGTGTCTCGATATAAATAAATTTACACAGAAAGTGGCACAAATGAATATGGATATATTACATTTTATGGAGGGTTTTCAATTTTCATTAATTTTAAATATACAATTTCATGTGCATGAAAAATAACAGATCATATACAGGACTAACATTAAAGTATTTGAATACCTTATTTTCAACTGTCATATTTACTACGCATGAGTGCATCCAACTTCTGAAACGGATGAAGATGTTTTGTGGCTGGCAGGTAAGTAAATGTTGTTATTAGGATAGGGTAGGATCTCGTACAAAGTGATGTTTATTTTATAAAACCGCAGATATATCAGAAACCAGAAATAACAAAAATATAACAATAACAATTAAAATATTCAAACTGAAAGTGCAAACTTAATGAGACAACAAGGGAATTGGGAGGTGCGCGAACACCCCTCAAAGAAGAATACATTCATCTTAAAAGATTACAACAAATTTAATTTTACAGTCAAAGAACTTTATTGAGTAAAATATTGTTTAACATTTTGAATTTAAATATCCTCAATTATTAAAATATCTTACAGGTTTATAAATTTATATAAAGTTAAAAGATAAAACAAATTGAGGAACATAACATTTTTGATACAATATAAAGTGAGATCAAAATAAAAATCTGTATGCATAGCAGAAGTTGAGCCTCCTAATTTCTGATTTACTAGTTTAAATTAGAAGTATTTTCATTGGTCGCTGTTTTATTTAAGTGACTGTAACATTTGGCAAGCAATCCCATTTACTTAATTTTAGAATATGCCAAGGCTCGTATAAAAAGGAAGTAACAAAATTAGTTAAAAACCCAAATAACAAATTTGGGAACGAAAATGAGTAATTAGATTACTCTCTCACAACAAAGTTTCTTGCATATCTAGCACAAAAGGTTTCACCTCAGTATGAATTAACAGATGCCTACTTAAATTAATTTTAAGAGAAAATTTCTTATTGCATTCTTCACAAACATATCGTTTCTCACGTGTATGAATTATAAGATGCCTTCTGAGATTACTCTTTTCAGAAAATTTTTTGTTGCATATTTCACACACAAAAGATTTCTCACCAGTATGAATTAATAGATGATTTTTTAAAGCATTCTTTTGAGAGAATTTCTTGTTGCATATTTCACACACAAAAGGTTTCTCACCAGTATGAATTAACAGATGCTTGTTTAAATCGTCCTTTTGTAAGAATTTCTTGTTGCATATCTCACAAACAAATGTTTTTTCACCAGTATGAATTAGCAGATGCTTGCTTAAATCAGTCTTCCGAGAGAATTTCTTGTTGCATATTTCACACTCAAAAGGTTTCTCACCACTATGAATTAATAGATGGCTGCTTAATTCAGTCTTTTGAGAGAATTTCTTGTTGCATATCTCACACACAAAAGGTTTATCATTGGTATGAGTTAATAGATGGCTGCTTAAATGACCATTTCAAGAGAATTTTATGTTGCATATTTCACACACAAATTGTTTCTCACCAGTATGAATTAACAGATGCTTCCTTAAATCACTCTTCCGAGAGAATTTCTTGTTGCATATTTCACACTCAAAAGGCTTCTCACCAGTATGCATTAACAAATGACTACTCAAAGTATTCTTTTGAGAGAAATTCTTATGGCATATCTCACATGCAAAAGGTTTCTCACCAGTATGTATTAACAGATGCCTAATCAAATTACTCTTTTGAGAGAATTTCATGTTGCATACATAACACACAAAACGTTTCTCACCAGCATGCACACGAAGATGGACTTCTAACTGAAATTTTTTAGAAAATCCTTTCTTACATATCTCACAAACAAATGATTTTTCTTGCTTTGAGTCAGAAGATGCTTTTCGGAAAAGCTCTTGTAAAGAAATATTTTGATGCATATTTAACAGTTTCAGCACGTTTTCGAGTGATGTGATTTATATTTACGTTTATTGCTTTATTCGTCTAGAATAAACATAATTAAGTTAATGTATCACTTATTATGATTAAATAAAAAGCAAAGTAAAAGAAAGTAAAATTATGAAAAATTATAATCAATGCAGGAAACTGAATTCAACTTAAATTTATCATCTAAATCACTTCCAATCAGTGCAAAATTAAAACATGTGACAGCAGCATTTCCGAACAATAGAAAGATTAATCTAAAAATAAAATAAATAGCTACAGCATTAAAATAAATAACTTATCAGAAAGAAAATATTATAAATAAAAAATAAAGCGAATTTAAGGAGAATATAATATTTTTGTGGCAAGGAGAATTCGTTGTTTTTAGTCTGAATTTCTCCATTTTTAATTTTTTTTTATCTAACATGCAGGATTATTAGAACAAATTTTTTTTTAAGATGAGCATTTTGTTAGCAATTTCATTACTCCCAGCATCTATACTAATAAAAGAAAGTTTTGCTGTGTCTCTTTAATTCGAGTGTCTGTCTACGCTGGCTAGCAAAATCTACTGCATGTGCAAAAAGTCCTTCCGGCCAGTGCCGGGAGGAAGAGGTAGCTTTCATATTCCTTATTTTAAAAAAGCCAACTTATATTATTCAAACACACGAAGCTCAATTAAGTGGAAACCGAATGTAGGAGATTCAATACTAATTTTTATCAATACTAAATCATTATGAATGAGAATTTCGCGAAATTAGTCAGCTTTATCCAAGCTGCTTTTAATTAAAGTAATTTATATTTGGCTGCCAAATTCGGTGATTTCTTAAAGTGCCTGCCATTTTAAGACAACATGGTGGATGAGGCTAACCAGTGAGCTTGGTCGAGACCTTAGTAATTGCTGTGCACATGCTCACTCACATCGGAATCGGTTGATATATACGAGTGCTGTCGCAGGCAAAAAATCAGATTTTTCAAAATGTCACCCACGTTAGGAATTGAAACTACTATATCTGAGCCATTTTTTAAGATAAAGGCAAACAAAAAATGCTCCTGAATCCTTATATCAAGGTCAAATACTTAAGAAAGAAACCTTTTTCAATTTCTAATTTTTTTGCACCTCACTTTAAATATAATTCTTTTTAATTTAATGGCCGCCATTTTGAAACAAGATGGCTGATGAAGCTGGCCAGCGAACTTGGTCGAGATATTGATGTATACTATCCACATGCTTTCTTCCATCGAAATAGGCGAATACGTCTGGTATCGCGTGACAAATACAAGATCGTTTCAAAGTGTTAGTCATGATAGAAATTCAAAGTGCTATAATTCAACCACTTTTTAAGATATAAACAAAAGAACAAATTTTCAGAAACAAAAACTGCTCCGAATCTTTGTATCAAGGCCAAACACATAAAAAAAACTTTTTCATTTTCCAATTTTTAAATACCTCATTTTAAATTTTAAAATACATTTTTTAAAAAAATCGCAACCCTTTTAAAACAAGATGGCGAATGAAGCTGGCCAACGAACTCGGTCGAGACATTGGTATGCACTATGTACAGACCAAGTAATATCCAAATCGGTTCATAAATACGCCTGTTATCGAAAGACAAAAATCAGGTCGTTTTAAAATGTAGACAATAGAAATTCAAAATGTTATAACTCAGCCATTTTTTTAGATATAGACGAAACAAAACCTGTTCCGGAATCTTTGTATTAAGGTCAAACACATACGAAAAAATCTTTTTCATTTTCCAATTTTTTGGCATCTCATTTTAAATTTAATTTTTTTTTAATTTTTTTAAATGGGCGCCATGTTAAACAAGATGGCGGATGAAGCTGGCCAACGAACTCGGTTGAGTTATTTGTATGTACTATGTACACACCAAGGTACATCCAAATCGGTTCATAAATAGGTCTGTTATTACGTGGCAAAAATCAGGGCGTTTCAAAATGTCAGCCACGATAGAAATTCAAAATGCTATAACTCAGCCATTTTTTAAGATATAAACGAAACAAAAACTGCTCCCGAATCTTTTTATCAAGGTCAAATACATAAGAAAAAAATATTTTTTCAATTTTCAATTTTTTGCTACCACATTTCAAATTTAAATTTTTCTTAAAATTTTAAATGGCCGCCATTTTTAAACAAAATGGCAACAAAAACAAAAGCTTCACTATGTATAAACGAAATTACATCCAAATCGGTTCATAAATACGCCTTTTATCGCGTGACAAAATTCAGGACGTTTCAAAATGTCAGCTTCGCTAGAAATTCAAAAT
The DNA here is from genome assembly GCA_963932465.1 of Maratus speciosus. Taxonomy (NCBI): domain Eukaryota; kingdom Metazoa; phylum Arthropoda; class Arachnida; order Araneae; family Salticidae; genus Maratus; species Maratus speciosus. Next base: position 678,107,098 of record OZ010786.1, read on the forward strand.
GCTATAACTCAGCCATTTTTTAAGATATAGACGAAACAAAAACTGCTACGGAGTCTTTGTATAAAGGTCAAATACATAAAAAAAAATATTTTTCTATTTTCAATTTTTTGGTACCACATTTCAAATTTTAAATTTTTAAAAAAATTTTAAATGGCCGCCATTTTGAAACAAAATGGCGGATGAAGCTGGCCAACGAACTCGGTCGAGACATTGGTATGTACTATGTACACACCGAATTACATCCAAATCGGTTCATAAATACGAGAGTTACAGTATGACATAGGTCAGATATATATATATATATATATATATCAATTTTGAACGGAGGGTGGTGTCGGGGTCTGGGGGTCATGATCGATGAAAATATACCAAAATTTTTTGAAATCGCTTTCCTCCGAACGGCTGCAATAGGTAGCTTTTTGTAAAGAAAGCTACCTAAAATTAAAATTTGTGTGGGCGTATTCCAAGGGCTCTCCTGGTGCACCCGAGGCTGAGAATTTTAATTTTTTGAATAGTGACTAACATATTAATTAAAAATCAAAACGAACACTCATGAAAAATACTTTTTTCTGTTTGTTTTCGGTTGGTTGGTTGTATAAAGCTTTCACAGAAATAATTAAATAAACCAGGTGGCAATGCGATGTGGGTGTTTGTTTAAAGAGTTAGTGTTTTTTTATTTATTTTGGCAAAAGGTTTAACACATGGTTCATTACGCTTAAAAATGTTTCCATTTGGAAACATTTTTATTAAGTATGAAAATTTAAAAGAATAGATGAATTTCACCTGACGTCACACCCTAGCAACTAACTTGACAACCTCGAGGGCATTTTGTTTGCCCATCGGTTTTTCTCTACTTTGAAGGATCGTGCAATAATGTCTGCTAAAAAATCGATGATTTGGGTTGGTTAGTGGAAAAATTGAGGTATGTAGTCACAAATAAAAGATCAAAACACTCCACATTAGCTCTTTTCCCACTAGAAATTAGATATTGGCTATAGCAAGTCCTCGCATTCTAGCGATTTCTATTGCTGTAGTGAGTAGTAACTTTTTAAATAAAAAGAAAATTCTCATTTTGATACTATTAATGATATTTTTTTATTTCAGAGGTGCTTTTGTTTATTTTTAAAGCCATTTTTTTCATTTCTGTTATTTGTTTTTTTAAATACAGAATAATGTTTTGAATTTACCGCACGCCTGCTGTATGGTGCCGGAGGCAGCAGTCACTGAAGGCCATGGATCATTTTCATGTAAATATAGCATGGTGAAAGTTCATTAAAAAGTCTTTGAAATTAGAAACTAACTCTCCTATTTTAATTCATATTAATAAAACAGCATAACAATAACCAAAGATTTGTGAAAATTTGTAAACGTAAATAATCATAGGTCATTTCCACCATATTGGTGCTCTAAAACAACAAGAGCTTTAAAAAAAATTAAACAATCAAATAGCCACTCTGAACTTCTACCTGGAAGCACAACACATCACATAACTGACAAATCGCCACCAGATGCTCAATAAATACAAATGAATCAGTTAAAGTCAAATTACATGATCACAGTTGCAGTTAAACACCAAGCTAATCTGCAAATATATATATGCAAGCACTTGTTTAGTGATGCAAAAACTTATCCAGTTTAAAAGGTGTACATTTACTTAACTGGTAAAAATTGCAATTAATTATTTTTCCTGTCCAGCATTTCACAATTTCTTTTCCACAGTGGCAACCATCTTTGTTTGTTAACATTTGTATTCTGCTTGCGTAACCATTACATGTTGCAGGTAACACTTAAAACTATATTACGTTTACTTAAATAAGTATGCCGTTTAATGATCTTATGGAAACTTTAACTATTAGGACTTTAAAAATTTATTTAACATAATTAATTTATAAAACTCTGAAACAGACAACTTTAACAAACACTTTATTTTTAACAAACGAGAGCATTAATACATACATGCTAATTGATTGTGGAAAGCGCTGGGAAAACTAACTGGGATAGGCATATAATTAATAGCGTTTACTTTACTTTATAATAAAAATGAACAGAAATTTTTTAATAAAACACAACACGTGGCTCCATTTTCCCAGAGTTTCACCTCAATCAAATAGACAAATTCTATTTAAAAAAAAAAAAACTTATCACCAATTAATCTTGATTAACCTCAATGCACTGTCTTAATTAACCTCAATGTACTGTTTTTATTCTAAATTTTTAGTTGATTCTAATAGCATAATGTAATCTTAAGTAATAACTTTCATTTAAATTTAAAAAGTAATGGCGGGGAGGCATTAATTATCTTGATCTCCGGATAATTTCTAATCACATAAAAATCAGGGCTCGAAATGTATTGGAGCAAATTAGAACAATAACTGGTTCGTGAAATTATGACAAATATTGTTCTGGTTCATGAAATTATGCTAAACATCGCTCTGGTTTGTGCACTTATTAAAGCATATTGTTATAGTTCCTGAAAAACATTAATATTTCAGTTCCAATTAAAGGTCATTTGAAAAAATGGACAGAATTTGCGGTGATGCACTGAACATCACTGTGGTAAACCACCAACCATGCCCCGGCTGTGAAACTATTGTGATAGTTCCTCTCCAAATAAATGACTCACGAGGCAGTTGACTATTAAATTTCAGCAATTAAATAAACATGGTAGGCCACACATTCAGCCTTTTTAAATTTAATCTTTTGATGTAACGAAGATGGAAGCAGACAGAATTTAGGCCTTACCGTTGACAATATAGTATAGCTTATTGTGATCTCTGTAACTTTTTTTAAATTATTATTAAGAATCCTGGATGCATTTTTTAAATTGCTTTTGCATGGTTAGAAATAAAATTGTCTATACTTAAAAAAAATGTTTTATAAACAATAATTTTGAAATATCGTTCCGGTCAGTGGCGTAGCTAGGATGGGTGACACCCGGAGCGGATGTAAATGGTGTCACCCCCACCCAAACGGTGTCGCCCCCTCCTGTCAAAAATCGCCTGAAAATTCAACGTATAAAAGGCACTTTACTTATATTTTATTTTTTATTAATGTGTCCATTATAAATTCTTTAGATGTCCCAGAATTTCATTCGTTTATACCGAGTTTTTTCCATTCTAAAAGCAATTTCTTACCAGTAAAATAAAAATATTTTTGAGTAAATGTAAGCGTTAACGTGTTTTAAAATACTTATACATATTTCCTCCCAATTGAAATATTGTAATCGTAACACATATAAGGGCTGTAACTAGCCAAATAAGATAAGCCTCCTTAAATAAAAGCGCTTTGTCGAAAAGTTCTCTTCCCATTCCTCCATTCGCTAAGTTGGTTATATAAACTTTTCAGATTACACGTGACGCATACATCACATCAGCCTTCTCCTGATGGTTGAATATTACAATGACTGTGAGCATGAGCTCTACTAGTTTGCAACTTAATGTATATCCTTTCTTGAAATTCAACTGTGCAATCAGACTATTGTCTTTCGAATCAGACTATTGTCAATATTTTTCGAAAAATTGGCAAAAGAACCCAAGGCAACTATAGCACAGGAAATGACTGATACCATTCCTTATTTACCTTTATCCTCCCATTAGTCCTGACTTTCATATCCCGACCCGTACACTGTAAAAAAAGGGACTACAGTTACGCTTAATTTGAGTTTATGAAATGTCAAATGAGGAATAAATATACTCTAAGTTTGGTGTAAACACCGAATAAAGTGTCATGATACACTCAAAACGGTTTAATTTTAATCTTTTAAGGAAATTGTGGAAACCGAACACCAGTTCGGGTGTAACGTTTTTAAACGACACATGATTGAGTCCGCCATTTTGAATGTCTTCTTTGGCTAATTTCTTCGGAATAGGGTAAAAACTTAAAACTTATGTTTAACTTCATATTTTTGAAAAATTCCCAATCATTTTCCAATATTTTTATACCTACAATGTATATCTAGCTATATTTATAATTTTATGAGTATATGAAGTTACTTTTACAATGTATTGGTGCCATTTTCAAATTTTGGCGTTTCTGTCACTTTTGAGACGCTCAGTATACAATGAATTCCGCTTGTTAACTTTAAAATATTGTTCGATCCAACTAAGTTAAAGATCGTCGATTATTTTTTAACCAAGAATTTTAAGTTTTCAATAAGTTTTAACTATTCGCGAGCCATTTTAAAAAGTATCGTTTTTAGGATTACGACTTTCGTTTTCCCATAGGAAATACATTAGGTAAACAACGATATTCTTAAGCTTTTTTAACTACAAAAAATAACTTTTTTCTGAAAAACTAATGTGATATTCAGCTCATTGAAAGCTTAAGCTTCAAGATTTTATCTAGTTTTAAAAGTTTTGAACACTTTTTGTGTATTTGCTGAGCGTTTCAAAAGTTGACATTTTTCGATTTTTCCCCATTAGAAATACATGGGATTTTTACTGTTGTTGCCATATTTTAACATAGTTTGTTTTCAACTTTTTATTAATTATTTTGAAAAACTAATACTTGTTTTGTGTTCTATAAGGATGGCGATTTTCTCCACCACCCACCGTGTATTCCTGGGTTGAGTTTAGATATGTTTAAAAAAATCATGAAATTTGGTATAAAAATTTTTGTCTCAGACCACTTTCCCATAGCGTTACGCGTTTTGTTTACTTTGTTTTGCACCTTTTTTAACTATTTAAACCTTATCATTTTGCTTAACTATTAGTATCTTTTAAAAGATTAAAGTTCAAGCTTTCTAGCGGTGTAGTGTTTATTAGTTAATTATGCCGTTAAGTATTTTTATTTTGCATTTTAAAAGTGATAAAAATTGTTCTTTAGTGCTTGAGAAGGTGGTGTTTTTTAGCTCTCTGTATCTGATTTTTGTACAATTTGCAATGTTTAGTTGTATTTATGGTATGTTTATTTTAATTTGCTTAGACTATTTATTCGAAAACAAGTCAGGCCTACGCTGAGTTTAAAAAAAAAAGATTCAAGTACACGTGACGTAAGTCCAGATGTAACGAACGCATGATTTGTGAGGAAATTTCGTTGTTTACCAAAACTAAAATGTTTAAAATAAATGTTTACTTGAGATAATAAACTATCGCAGTTAAAACAATGTTTAGCAGCCTCTTTGCGTGAAACTATTTTTTGTAAATTATGGTTGCATTAGATTTAAAATGCAATCATTAAATTGTTTTTCATTTTACTGTTAAAGTGCAACCCAAATAAGCAATAGTGTGACTTTACACTAGTCAAGCAGTACACCAAAAATGGTGGCAACTAAGTTCCACTAAAAGTGGTGTTTGTTTACACCATTTGATAGCTGGTGTCTCATTACACCAATTTACAAATGGAATTTCATTACACCCTTTTGGTATAAAGTAAGGGAAATTTTTTTTACAGTGTACCCGAAAATAACATTTCAAGTCAACCAGCAACCCGACTAGACAAAAAAAATTCATCAACCCGCAACCCGACACGAAACCGAAATACTTCAATCCGAATCCAGACCCAAACCCGAAATGAAAATAAAGTAAATCGACCAGATAGAAAGCTGAACATATCTCTATTCTTTATAATATATATATAATTCAAATATAGTAAAACCTCTGAATACCAGACACATTGAGATCGTTGAATAGAGTCGTGCATCGGGTCGGATTGTTTCAAAATTTCTTTTTCGAGTCGTGGTGAATCTAATTTTTTATCTGTGGGTTGGTCTTACCCTAGGATTATCTATGTGGGTCAGATTTCGGTTTTTTGGAGGTCGGGATATTGGGATTTTCACAAAACGCTTGAGCAAGACTATGTTCGAAATGAAAATAAATACGTATTTGAATATCAATGATATACATTCAATTTACTGCTTAAGAAATAAAATGTATATAAGAAATGTAATCATTGATTATTCTTTCCAGTTAAGAACCATTTTTTCTTCTCTCGGAATATGAAAAATATTACCAACATTTCGTTTTTGAAAGGTACAAAAACACATTTGAAAAATGTGTGTTGTGATGGTTTATGTGATTTGTGATAATTTATTCACACATACACATATTACGTGCGTTTAGATTGTGAGATGTCCACATTCCATAGGTAAAAGCGTACAAATATATAATTGTGTTACGAATTGAAATTTTTTCGCTAAATAGAAGTGTCCGTTCTGGAGGTCTTATATAGATTCTTACGCAAAACAATGTTTTGGACATTCTTTTGAAAAGTCGGGTCAACCCGAACCCGACCGCAAGAGTCAAAATCCACGTTGAACCCAAAACAATGAAAGTCAAAACAACCCGCAGTAAAATGTAGAAGTCAACCCGACCATAAATGGAAAAATATAGTGCCTGCTTGACCCAATGAACGTCCGGTTCGAGTAAAAGCAGGTAACATGATCCGATGCAGGACTCTACCTCCCACATAAGAAACCACAAAGGTGACTCATCACTCATCACTCATCCCATAGTCCGCATAAGTCAATGCTGTGCCTACACAGAGTGTATTAGTACAGAAGTTACAAACTTTCAGGACAGATAGAGTACACCTACACGATGGGAAATCACATAGCAATGCATGGTCGGAAACGCTTTCCTGGCACGGTAGTGATGACACAAAACACAAGAAAGGAAGGAGAAGAACAGGTAGATAAAACATGTTTATTATTCATAGTGTTGCAAAAATGCCGGGATAATGTTGCAAAGTGCTGAGGAACTTGTTGCAAGCATCGTGGCAGATGCTGGGAAGTCCGGGACACTCCCGGTATTTTCGAGAATATTAGATCTTCCATGCGCTGGAGATGCACTTCCATGCATCAGGGACCGGGGTTGTAATTTTGAACACCTACTTTGATGACGATCGTTGTCCCTTTAATGTTCTTTTTTCTTAGTTTTTTGCTTTACTTAGGATAATAAACATGTTTTCTCCTCTTATTCGTATCCTGTCTTTCTTGAGTTTTGTGTCGTCACTACCGTGGCAGAAAAGCGTTTCCGACCATGCATTGCTATGTGATCTCCCATCGTCTAGGTGTACTCTATCTGTCCTGAAATTTTGTAACAGCTGTACCCTGTATGTAGAAGAAAATTCTTTCTTTTCAAGTTTACTTTTGCCACCCAGTCGTTGGATATACTGTTAAAAGTTTGGTACAACGTTGAACCAATATTTGGTGCTGCAGTAGCTGCCACCATAAGATGGTGAAACATTGTTCCAACATTTGGTTCTAAGGATGAACCATAAGTTGGTGAAAGCTTGAACCATACGTTGGTGAAAATCTTAAACGATAAATTGGTGAAACGTTGAACCATAAATTGGTGAAACGTTTGACCGCAAATTGGCGAAATGTTGAACCATATGTTTTTTGTCCCCACCCCCACCTCTCCTCTTTCGTAGGTAAAATATTTTGCTTTTTTCAAAGATATTCTGTTTTAATATAATTTAACGTGAAATATTTATGGTCTCTCCAATTAATTTTTGTTGGAAAATAATTTTCAAGATCAGAAAAAAAATTTAAAATTGTTTAATTATACGATAACACCATTGTTATTTTAAATATCTTACACTATAATTTACATATTAAAATACATAAGAAAAGATACGATGATGTTATGGGGCTTTATATATATATATATATATATATATATATATATATAAACTTATCAAATTGAGGTAATTGAAATGCATTATAATTTGCTAAATAAACTTATCAAATTGATTTTGTATGACACATCCAAGCAATCTTTAAACAAACATCATTCAGAAAAAGAGTAAATATAAATCCTAAATTGCATTGAAACAAGGACCAAAAAAAAAAAAAAAAAAACCTATGTCAAACGGGGGTGGGGGAAAAAGTATTGCTTATCAACTCACATCTTTTTAAAAATAAGTTCTAAGCATGACCTATGCATTAAGAATGTGCAATTTTTTAAAATATATATGGAGATTGGTAATTGTTTCAATAAATGTGAACATCAACATGGAGTCCAATTTTTTAAATTCTACAGAATATGTATATAATTTTCCTTTAAACATATTATTTAACAATTCTTATTAATACTTCTGGAACGAAATGCTAAGCCATATTTAATTTTAATATTTTATTCCCGTACACACTGTATTTTATAAATACAAGCTAAATACATTTTATATATTTTATAAGAAAAGGTTGATCTAGCAAATAGAAAAAAAGAAGGGAATTTAAAAAGAAAAGAAATGATTGCATATGTACTGTTGAATGTAAAAAATAGTTATTAATCTCTTTCATAAATATTCATATTCAATCCAACATTATATACATAAAATGTAAATATAAATTTAAAATATACTAAAGCAGTTATATATGAACTTTATATCGGTATAAACAACATTTTATTTAAATGCTTAAATATCTTGTTTCCTTTTCACTTCTTAAATTAAAAACTGTAATATGTATAAGGAAATATTCCCAGTGTAAATCTATTTTTCAATCTCAATCCTTTTCTTATTATCTTAATTATTTAATATCATATTTCGCTCCAAAATATTAATAATTATAAATACCAATTCATTGATCGTTATTCTTTATAATCGGGAAACGGCAAAGTACACAAAAATTCCATTATAAATAAACATTTTCAAATCACTGCAAATTTTACATCTACTACTATGAATGCAACCATGAATCATATCTCCGTGTCAGCATTTTAAAACTAAGATAGTACTTCAAGTTTTGTTTTTGCTTTCGAGCTGCGACAAATTAAAATACTTTACATCTTACTATTGAATAGGAAGAATGAAGTGTTTACACAAATTATCTTTATTTAAAAAGACAAAACGAATGAAGTTGTGATTAATTTTTATTAAGAACTGTTTGTTATTTAATTGTTAACACAATTATATTTCAAACCGTTACATAAAGAACGAATATAATACACAATCGCTTGTGAAATTCTGGATGCTAAATCAATCTTTTTCGATAAAACATGAAAACTATTTAACACTTATACACACTTATAAGTACAGGAATGAAACATTAAAGTTAAATAAGACTTACCTCCGTATTCCATGAGAAATCCTTTTAATATCCCTTTCGTTTAAACTTTAAATGGCGGAAGAAATGCAATCGTTTCACTTATCTTATAATGGCGTCATAGACAAAGGCGTGCTGTTCTGATTGGCTGAAAAGTAGCTCGAAAACTTGGTGCAACTTATTACCAAAATGTGGTTCAATTCAGCATAATTTCCAAGGTTACCCCATGGAATGGAGTTTTTGAAAATTAAGAAGTACCATATTTTGGTGATCCTCATTAGTTTACTCCATATATTGGTTCAACGTTAAGCGGATATTTTTAACAGTAGGTTTTTGTTCACTGGCGAATATCTAATTTAGATTCCCCATTCTGTGTAGAATTTCAGATTCTCCAAGAAAAGAAATTTAATTCTGCTGCGTGGAATTTCTTGTTGCTAGAAATTTTTTTTTACGTCAGAAATATTTTTCAAAATATTATAAGATTTTTTTTTCAAATTAAAATTGTGTATCACTACTTAGAGGATGATACCTAGGGCCGACCGCTCCCGCCGCCTCCACCCCCCCCCCCCTAGCTGAACCATTGTTTCCGGTTCATGCAATTTTCCATTTCGACCACTGTTAAAAATAGAAATTCTTTAAATAACAGAAGCTGCACTAAGAAATTGTCACCTTACCAAATGTGAATAAATCTGAAAAGTAGTGATAGAAATTCAATTTTGGCAAAGCATTTGATGAATATCTTTGGTAATGATCATTTCAGAAGAAGAAATCTCAAGGACGAGAACAAATATCTAAAGACGATTTTGTAGAAAAATATCATCAAAGCATACAAGGAGCAATTGAAAGTGAAAAATCTGAATAATTTAATAAGAACGAAAGATAAGGATCAGATATAAGGATTTCTGCTTCAATCATGCTTTTCAGTGTTGGAGCACAAACAAAATCAGACATTTCTTTGTTATACAAACATCGATATATTTTTTAATTAACAAGCATATTTATTTTTTATTATGTTACATTATTTTTCTGTATGCTATTAAAGTGATCGACCTTTTTTTAATGTAGTTTTTATTTTTTTATTGTTGGATAAAACCACATAAATGTGATTACTATGTATCTTACATTTTAAAATTGAAATTTTAGATGCTATGTATTTTACAAATATACTTTACACTAACTATTTTAAAATATAAGTTTTACCAATAAAACTTAGTATCATTTTAAAACAATCAATGGAGCTTTGGACTAAGAATTTTGAACTATTACTAATGATTTTCAAATGTGGCGGATTTTTAAATTTTCGATTATGTTGGCTAATTATTTGAATTTCTTAATGCAGTCCCTGAAATCCTATTTAATTTCCATATAAAGAGAATATGCTATAAAAAATCAAATGGAAAGACAGCATATTAACATCTAAAATTAAAAATTCACTCTTAGAAAATTTTTCAATTAAAATATTTGCAATTTTTGATCAGGAATTAGCACAAGTGTGCAACCTTGGCTGATTTTATAGAAAACCTAAGGAAAAGTTATAAAAACAAAGCTTTTATGTTCCTTCTTGTTTACTTTATTCATTGTTTAATTATTTCTTCTGTTCAAGATCAATATGTAATAGAAAATTTAAGCAAAAGTATTACAAATTGAATCCATGTGAAATATTCAGTCTCTTATAGACACTGAAATTGAAAGTTGTATGAAAAGTTATCAAAATTCAGGATAAATACTGATCAAAACGTTTTTATTAGAATTCAAACCTTAATCAGTGCTGTAATCAAAATAAAAATCCTCGGAGGGTACACGCTATGAGCAGTGGGTATGCGCTAGAGTATACGCTTTAGCTTTATTTGAGAAATAGAGGGTATATGGAGCTTCTTAAAAATATCCAAAATGTATATGGCATATACGTCCATATATCCTCCACTACATCCCTGCTGTTGATTCCCAGGAGCTCGTATGCATATGTTTCACAAGAAAATAATGATGCAACTTACAGGTTACGGAAAACAATGTTGGTACAGAAGAAAGATGAAGATAAAGAAATATTTCTACAATCGTATATGTCACCAAAGAAGAGCAATGCTGGAAACAGCATATTAATTGTTTTGATTGAAATGAAAATATGGGTGCAGTTATCTAGTGGGCACTGAACACACATGGATGCAGTCAAAACATTGTAAAGTAAATCAGACTCACTGTCCGTTGAGTCATTAGAAATTCTTAGCCTGTATCAATACAGGTCTGATATACACTTATACTGCTATCAGCAGAGGAACTGTAAATGTGCTGTGGAAGATACCTGTTACAAAACTGTATGTTGAATCCATAGAAAAGTCAGATATTGTTGACGACAGTTCTTTATTTGAATTCTATTTCACTCAATTACTTTATAAAAATACAGATTTAAGTTGAAAAATATTCAGAGCCAACTTTGTTTAAAATAGATAAGTGAATCATTAAAAATAACTTTGGTTAAAACCGGATTAACTTCAATGCACCTGGAGCTTTTCAAAACAGCTTAAATTTAAATCATAGCTAAAACCGTTTTCTAAAAACATCGTAAAACTCAAACTAAATATCTTACTGTAACTTAAACTCAAACATATTAAAATCATAATGATAACTTTAAAGAAATGAACAGAAAAGAGAGAGCGCGGCAATTGATCAGCGAAACGCAATTTATACCTTTGAACTGGACGATTCCATTTTACAAAAAGGGTAGATCCGAGAATAGTCGACTACGGAACGGCTAACGCCATCTATGAAACACTTTAAATTTAATGTCAGTTCCTTTAAATTAATTTACGTTATAGGAAACAATTAACATTATATTCCAGGTGATGAAGGTATTGCTTTTAAAATAAAGAAGTTCTATAAGCATTAAAATGTAAAAAGGAAAGCTATTAAATCAATATAAGTTTACGTAAAGTTTTAAACCCATATTAGCCATAAGTGACAAGTAAAAACGGTTGAATAGATAACAGAAATGGTTAAACAATTAAATGCAATTAAAAAACAGTTATAAACTATTAAATCAAGAAAAAAAATTAAATACACTTGCCTTTTCTTAAAACTTGGTTTGAATAAGGAAGTTGTCCTCTCTACAACATAAGTATCTTGTAAAAAAAAAAAAATCAATATTATACATTTTCTTAAATAGTTACATACAAAATACTAAATTAAATATTTTCAAATTTATAGAAAACAAAACATTTGTATGTTCGCAAAAACGTTTAGAAAAATATTTAATATCAAATGAGTTCTAATTGCAATCAGAATGTTTTTATTCTAACTTCTAAACTTGACATCATCTTGAAAATAATAAGTCCTCAAATAAAACCAAACAAAAACTCTTCCTGAGAGAAACAAATCATATCTGTCCCGTTTAATAAAATTTAGCATGGCTTTTTTTAAATTTTAGCCAACTTTTTTCCGACTCCAGCACAAATGTACTATACTCATCTGATCATAAGAATTCCCTATAAATGAAAAAGTAGAGATTAAAGTTCCTCAATCTCACACAGAATGTATGGGATGTTCTTGGGAGATACATTACATCATTACAAACACCAACCAGAAATAACCAAGATGGATGCCAGGCTTGGAATGTTTTAATTTCACAGCTGAATAATGTTCTTCTTGAGAATCTGAACTATCAAGATACAGGTGGAATGGTAGCAAAAAGTAACCACGTATCCTTAGAGGAGTTGCCATACAGATTTCTGTTTTCATCAATAAACAAAAACAGGTTTTGTTAAGTTAGATTTTTTGTTTATTTTTAAGATGTATAAATATTAGTTATAATGCTTATTGACAATGTTCCACTCTATAAGCTAGCTAGACATTTCAGTAATACTGCTATATGCCGAAATCATACTTAACTTTTAAACACAAGTGTTGAAATTATGGAATCAAATAATCTCGCTTTTCATTTTCCGTAGGTTACTTCTGCAGATAAAGTCTGAAATGTGAAGCCTTACTGAGAAACAATAAACCTAAACGTCTTTAACAAAGTATTAAAATAATATTACAATCTCCATTTAATAAGATCTTTGAAACCTAGTTTCAAATACCATAAAAGGTGCTTAAAATATAAAAAATATATTTCGGTCCTTCCTGGACCATTTTCAATTTCCTACTGGTTCAGACTCGCTTTTCGCTGGGCCACTCTTCGGATCCCCTCTCCTCCTATCTGCGCAATCTACTGCCCATCTTGTGACGTCTTGTGAGCATCTTTTTAGTGTATTTCTATTTACCATATTGGCTTCTTTATCTCACTTGATATCATTGCAAGTGAGTTAGATTTTGTTACCAACACTTACAGATTGGCGAACATTATTTAACCATATGTAAAATGTTTGGCGAAAAACAAATTGGATAGACAAAACAATCATGGAGTTTTACATTGAGTTAAAAACTATGCCATGGCGGGCTCTTTAGGTTACACTAAATAACATTCCAGCGGTAAGCAGGGAGGCTTAAAGAAATAGGAACACGTGATTTTATATGCACGTTACAGATATAACGACAGCTGAAAATTAGTCAGCAATGGGCATATGCTTTGTATCCGACAAAGTACAAGGGTGAGAATTGAATACTAATGCAAGCCCAGAGGCTGGGAAAATATGCATTACGTATCGTCGGCTGCGAAGCGAAACAGACATTCACTTGTATTTTATTCTTTTATTTTATTTCGGCAGAAAACGCTGCGGTTAAGATATTTTTCTATCTGTGTGAACTTGAAAGAGAAAAAGAGGAACCGAGATAAATGATGTCTGCATTTAAAAAGAACTCTAAAACGTAAAAGTGAAACATACAGTGGCGTGAAGGGGGGGGGGGGGGAATGGCTAAAGCCATATGAAATTAACTATAAAATGTCAAATTTAAACTAAATATTTTATTTGAAGGGGGGGGGGGGAGAATAATGACAATTTATAATGAACCAGTACGGTTAAAAGTTGATTTTTGAGGGAAGAGGAGGAATAATGCATATATAACGGGAAAGCCATTATATATGGCTTTCCCGTTATACCACCCACCCGTGGATGCGCGCCTAGGGGAATCTCCTCCTGATGCTAATTGTACGTTTTTTCCGCGGCTCTTTGACTAAATTTGCGTTTTTTCAGCGATTCTTTGGCGAAATTCGCATATTTTTTTCGCGATTCTTTGAAGAAATTCGCATATTTTACAGAGATCTGTTGATGAAATTAGGGTTTTTTGCGCGATTCTTTCGCGAAATTCGCGTTTTTTCTGCGATCCTTTGACGAAATTTGCGGGGTTTTTTTCGTGGTCCTTTGACGAAATGCGCAAATTTTTGACGAAATTCCCATTTTTTCCGGGTTTTTTTGACGAAATTCGCGTTTTTTCGCTATTTTTTGACGAAATTCGTGTTTTTTGCGCGAGTCTTTGACAAAATTTGCGTTTCTTTTGCGATAATTTGACCTGCGAACGATTGACGAAAATTTTTCTCGGCAGCCATTTGTCGAAATTCACGATAATCGGTGGGTTCATATTCTTTTTTTTTGGGGGGGGGGGCGATCGCCCCCCCCCGTGGATCCGCGCCTGTTGCCAAGTGTGCTATAATTTATCCACATTTTACGCAGGCTTAAAATTATTGTCTTGTCATTTTTATATTGTCAGCGTTTTTAGTAAATATCGCGTTGCTCGACTCCTTGCAAGGCAGATGAGGAAGACTATTCAAGAGTTATGAAATTCGGATAAGTATTCAGTTAAACAATGGTATGGTATTGTAAAGTTGTTGGGTGTAATAATAATGATAATACTGAAAATAATGTTTTTTTTTTAATTTTCCTGGGATTAGAAAAAGTTACTATGAAATAACGTACAGCAGACATTCAAAGTGGTTGGCTGCCTTGAAAATAGATGCTTTAACAGAATCAAAAAGAAAAAATTTCTGGATAGGCAAAGATCATTTTATTTCTGGTTTGTTTTAATCTTTTTGTTAGTATTTAATGTGTTATGAAGATAATAAATTGCTGTTGTGCTTAAATGACGACAATTGTCATTAATTTATCATGTGTTACACATTAAAGTGGAACACTTTTTTGAAGACCACCATAAAAAAAAAATTAGAACACTATGGACCGTTTCGTATTATGTAAAATTGGTCATTGATAAATTTTCTCCATATCTTCAAATTCCCGCATTGTTTTTAGTTTTATAAATATTCCTTGTGCTTTTTTGAATAATTGTTTGAGTTTTTTCCCTCTTAAATTTTTTTTAGGATCTCTCGCCAGTAAAATGGTGGGAAAGAAACAACAACTCTTAATAGTTTGACCAGTTTTTTATTCTTGAAAAAATTTAATGTGTTCAATCCTTCTCTGTACACTGCACTATTATTTAGCTTTCATGTTATGCTAACTTAAATGAAATATTAAGACCAAAAATAAATAAAACAATTTTTTAATGTGTTTGATTTTATAATTTTTATTGCAATGTAAAATTGATGGAAAAATTCATTACTAAAACTCTCACTTTGATCAGATTTAGGAACTTCTTCAGTGTGCTTACCAGCAGTGAGTAGTTTTTCTAAAAAGGCTGGTGGAATTTTACATAGCCTTTATAAAACTGCAGGGTATAGCAGTAAGCAGAAGAAAATTGTTCATTTCCATGTTTTCCATTTTAAAAATGTAACCATGGCTTTAAGTTCTATATTAAACTAATGAGTTCCATATCCTGTGCCGGAAGATTTTTGGCGAAAAAAAATCTCGCCAAAATGCCGTTTTGGCGACAGGAAAAATTTTCCAAGATTGCAGAAAAACATCATTTTTAAATCTTTATATTAATTATAAATCAATGATTTTGCACCATTTTTAAAGATAGAAAATGATATAAAAACATGGATTTATAAATTACACAAAGATTTAAAAACGAAGTTTTTGCGCCATCTTGGAATTTTTTTTCCGATACAATTACACAAATTTTAGCAGCATTCTAAATAAATGTCCTTTTTGAGATTAATACTTGTTATTTCCAGGGGGGCTCTGCCCCCCTGAACCCCCCGTTCTTAAAACATTTTCGACAATAAAAAAAGAGAAAAAAACTGGCCAGAAACTTTTTATAAATTTCAACAATATTTCAAAAACTATTATTTTTAATGCAGGTAAAATCCCGCTCACAACTACCAAAAAGAAAAAAAGTATAAAAATAATTTAAAGAAATAATAGAAAAGATGGAACATAGAAAAAATGTATAAAAATAATTTAAAAATGCTGACACACACACAAAAAAAAAAACCCAGTAAGAATTTAATGTTTATAAAATGATCCCATTTAGGGTCTGAAACAGGGTACCAACTATTCATCTGAAAAAGCACATGTTTAGATTTATTTAGAATGCTGCTAAAATTCAAGCAATTGCATCGGAAGAAATTGTCAAAGTGGCGCAAAAACTTCGTTTTTAAATCTTTATGTAATTTATAAATCCATGTTTTTATATCATTTTCTCTTTTTAAAAATGGTGTAAAATCATTGATTTATAAATAATATAAAGATTTAAAAATGATGTTTTTCCGCAATCTTGGAAAAATTAACGAGACTTTGCTTACATCGACCAGCACAGAGAGTAATCCGAATGCGAGTGGCGAGTGTCAGTGTGGCGTCAGAGCAAATTCTTATCTAACCGAATTCAAAATTTGCTGACTAACAGTTCCCGTGATACTAGTAAACCAATAAGCTTCAAGATCTCACGTCAACCAGTTGTCTGGTTTTAAAAAGGCATTTCCGAAAAAAAGCACCCTAAAGCCGTTCCAACTATCCGAAATCCGACGAACAAACTTAAACCAGATCGAAACATTTATCGCCAAACAAAACGCGCCAAAAAAATCGCCAAATCTTCCGGCACAGGTTATAGGACTCTTCCCAAACGTTACTTTGCTGTATAATGTATAGCTATCAATCTTAATTTTTTATTAAAATGTGTCCCTGAAAGTGCGTTGTAGTAAATGAATTATATTTACTGTTAGGATTGGCACATTCATCAGGCAAAAAGGGTGGTTGCCCAGGGCCCTGTGCCTATTGGAGTCTTGTTAGGGGCCTCAAATAATGTTTCATCTGTATAAAATAATAGTTTTGCTCTAAATTTGCTTTTAAATCTTTGTTCATCGGAAAAAAGTGAGTATTAACTTTTATGGGGATCCTTTCGTTATTAATATAAATATATATAAATATTAAATTTTGTTTAAAAATAAATAAATATTATATTTATATTTTCCACAAAAGAATACGTTATAATTATTTTTAACTAATAAAATTTTAAGTGATTTTCACGGGAAAAAAGAGAAAAATAAGGATAAGTTTCATTTTCACAAGAGGATAGAAACGCAATTTTGTTTAAAAATAAATAAATATTAAATTTTGTTTAAAAATAAATAAATATTAAATTTATATTTTCCACTAAAGAATACGTTATAATTCTTTTTAACTAATTAAATTTTAACTGATTTTCACGGGAAAATAGAGAAAAATAAGGATAAGTTTCATTTTCACAAAAGGATAGAAACGCAATTTTGTTTAAAAAAAATAAATATTAAATTTTGTTTAAAAATAAATAAATATTAAATTTATATTTTCCACTAAAGAATACGTTATAATTCTTTTTAACTAATTAAATTTTAACTGATTTTCACGGGAAAATAGAGAAAAATAAGGATAAGTTTCATTTTCACAAAAGGATAGAAACGCAATTTTGTTTAAAAAAAATAAATATTAAATTTTGTTTAAAAATAAATAAATATTAAATTTATATTTTCCACTAAAGAATACGTTATAATTCTTTTTAACTAATTAAATTTTAACTGATTTTCACGGGAAAATAGAGAATTTTATTAAATTTCCTTTTAATTTACATTTTCCAAAAAGGAAGGGTTATATTTTCGACTCTTCAGTTTTAAATATTAATTTGCATTTAACACAAAAGAGTATGTTACATTTATTTGCTAATTAAATTTTAACTGATTTCAAGGGAATTTAGGAAATTTTATTTATTAATATTTTCCACAAAAGGATGAGTTGTATTTCCAATTTAGAAATAATTTCTCTGTATTATAATTTTACTTTAATATTAATTTACATTTTCACGAAAGGATATAAGTCTAATTTTATTTGAAATATATATTTATATATTCATTTAATCACATCAACAATTATTCACTTAATATTTTATATCTATTTCTTTATTCTTTTAATTAATTTTCCTTATCTTTAAATCATTATTCTTAGAGTTTTTAAGTTTTTGGTGATCAACATTGTCGTGTTTTAAGTTTTATTACTTATTTTTGCTGTTTTTATTAGCAATTTTTTTTTTATATTTAACTATTTTTATTTTAGCGAAATATTGCTTCTATTTTTTTTTTTTTTTTTTTTTTTTTTTTTTAACTGTTAAATTATGTTTCATAGTTTCCTTAATAATTTTATTTATTTCAGCTTAGGATTTAATTTTAAATTTGAGTTCTAAAATAACCTATCCTTTTGGTAAAAATGTAAATTAAAATGTAAAATCGAGACTTTAAGATAGATTTCAAACATTATTTTTTACATTATCGTTATTTTATTCCATTTTTTCAGAGTTCCCATAAGTCATAAATTAAGTATAAAATAGCATGTGGCATTGAAAACAAAATCGTTTAAATTTCTGATTTTTACCTATAACAGATGAAAATGTTATTTAAAAATTAATTCAGAATAAATTAAAATGACACTAAGCTTTAAATTGATATCAGTGTAAGTATTGACGAAACGAGTTTGAACTATAGGAAGGGAGGAATCTTTTTTGCCCGAAATACGGTGAGGGAAATTTAGTCGTAGGGAAAACAGCTGCAGGGAATTTCTAGTAAAGTATTTGGCGTCATTTAATCATGGAAGACGGTAGTATTTCGAGTGACGCAGCCTTAAGCCTAAAATCGTATCGTATCGTATCGTTAAAATCGTATCGTATCGTATCATAGAATTCGTAGATGGCGGAACTCATATATACAGCTAACTCGACATCAAAGAAAATGCGAAAAGCCGCCTTTTAATAACTCAGCAGATATACGTCTTATTGTTCTGAATTTTCTAGAACAGTCTTATATCTGCAGTCTAATCGTATACTGAAATTTTTACATTTCTACGTGCAGTATATTTTGAGATCTAAATAGTCATTTTTAAAGTGAAAACGTTGGTATAATATCGAGGAAGTTCCTAATTTGAAAATCTCGAAAACGGTACTAACGATTATTTTTAAATTGATACATAATATAAATGTGATTAAGGCGAGGTGAATAACACTTTTCTTTTTTCTGGGAAAACTCTCGTTCGTTAAATAATTCGATTTTTTTTTTCTCTCGAAAATGACACGGACGATTTTTTAAAAATCAAATAAATATGTTTCAGATGAACCAAATAACAATTTACTTGTTTCCAGCAAGACTCTTGTTCGTTTTATAATGCGCATGAAAAATCGGACTATATTTCTTCGCCATTCTATGGAAATTTCACCGAAAATGCATGACACTGTATTCATACACATGCTTTCTTTTAAACCACTTTTGGGGAAAAAAATTTTGTCTTCCCACGGCTGAATGGTTGAGGGCCATCGTCTACTGATCTTAACATAGGCAGTTCGATACTCGCTGATGCGTGTGAAGTTTTTTTTTTTTTTTTAAAGTCTGTTAGTTGACCATTATTCTCAGTTCCTTTGTAATTTTTTAATTGCTATTAAATTAAATAAAATTACAATTATAATGACGCCAATTTGATGATGATTATTTCTTGGCAATTTTTCAACAATAAAAATATTACCATAAATTTTATAAATATATTTAATTTCAATCACTTTACAAAAAATATACATTAATACAGTAAACTCTGTGTAAGGCGGAATCGATCGGGACCAAGAAAATTTTCCGCAATAGACAATATTCCGCCTTAGACAAATTTTACTCTATGTCTATGGATTCGTAGGGACTTGAAATTCTTTCCGAGTTATACAGATTTCCGTCTTACACAGAGTCCGCCTTACAGAGAGTTTACTGTAATTATTATTTGAATATAAATCACACGATCAGAAACGTAAAAAAATAATTCATTTCAGCTCTTCTTTTTATAATATCATTTTTTATTATTATGACGGTCAATCAATATATAATCACTGACATCCATAATATTATTATTATTATAATTATTATTTTCCTTGCATAAAAACTATTGTGATGTAATAATTATTTTATAATAAATAATTTAGTTGAAATGTTTTATTTATAAATAACAATGAAGTTTTACATAATAAGCATATCAGAATTCTGGTGTCGCCATCTTTTGACGCAATTGTGTACCACATTTCAGGGTCGTACTGGCATAACTGAGAGGGCGGTGGCAAAATGGATAAAAAGGGCGCCGATTGCCTTACAAAAGGGCGCAAATGCTTATATATACATTTACATACATACACATACTATATAAATTATGTATAAAAAATCACTTTAAAAATATATACGAGTATATTGCTATAGCGAAAACTTTATTCCTAAAATAATTATGTCACCCAAATTAGTATTTTACACTATAGAAATGTAATATGCACAAAAATAGTTCCCCGCAAGGCATTGCAGTTGAAAAAAAAATCTGATGTTAGACCAGTGTTGCCAATTTAGAGGTATTTTTTTCCTCCACACTTTTCTAAGAAAGCTATCTCTGTTTTCGAATTTCGCTCACCTTATCTAATGAGTTAATTCAAACTTTACCCCGAATATTTGAATAAAAATCTCCATACGATTATCTCCAAATGGAAAATAAAATATTAAAATAAAACAAACAAAAACAATTTAGTTGGGTCAAAACTCAAAAGTGCAAAACATTATTTAATACAATTCAATAATATTTTATATAATACAATCTCTAGAATACAAATACTAATTATGGTGTATAAAATTTCAGGAAAGTTATTTTTGTTTAGTTCAAGAGTGACGTCTGTTTTACGTGAATTATTTTTAAAATATGTTTTATTTCTTTATTTTTTCAACATTCAAAAGATATCATAGATTTTTTTTTTTTAAATTATGGCCATTTTTTTTTTCCATTCTGATCAGAAACAAAATTATGGCCATTTTTTTTTCATCCTGACCAGAAAAAAAAAAAAAAAAAAAAAAATTATGACCATTTTTTTTTTTCTTTTCTGACCAGAAAATCAGAATTCTAACTTTTTACGACAGCTTTTTCATCTTCACCTAACACTTCATTTATAACGGTTGTTTCAAAATAATGGATGGCACCAGTCCATCAGTTCAGAAGAAAATGATCCATTCCAAAGGTATAAGTTCGATTGAAAAAAACTATTTAATACTTTGAGCAGAAAGAAGAGGCTACACCTGCAATTTTTATGACACTAATAGAATCCCATAGCTGCCAATGTGTACGGTTTAGTTACCTCTAAAATTTAACACAAATTTTTGCCATATTTAATCGTTGACAATTGTTAGACTTTTTAAACTGAAATTCCGGAAGTGACAGCCGATTGTTCCCTTGCGACGACATTCCTCTGGCTTCAACTCGTAAAACTTGGCTAAAAGTGCTATCTTTGACAACATTTTCTGAATGAATCTTTGCCTTTATAAGAAAAAGGGGAAACTAATTTCCTGGTATCTGAACAAAATGTGCAAATTTTATATTTTTACGAATATTAATGCAAATTTTTTGTATTTACGAATGAAAATGACTTCGCGAAAGTATCAGAAAAGTAGTTAGTTTGGATTTGGGAATAGCTTTCAATATAAAAAATTCTCATAAAGAGGATGTGATCGCCCCCCACCCCAAAAAAGGAAATCCGTGACCCCCTCTAAATGATGAGCTGAACCCGTCCTTGGCTTTGTCGAATATTGATTGATTAAAATCTCGGAAACGGAATCGAAAATCATGTTTTTTTTTTTAGGGAAAAAGAAATAAAAACCTATTTGACGATAGGTTTATAAAGACACATTTTGTATTTGTTATATTTCCGGGGATGAGGAGGGGGGGGGGGACTATTTTGATTAAATATCGCAATTAGTCTACATGGCAGATATAATTATGATAGACACTAGCGGGCTTCGCCCCTCTATGACGCCTTATGGGTCCAGCTTCCATAACTCAGAAACTACCTTTCGGACATCAATGCAACAGATTCCAAACGTTATAATTAACTTAATAATCACCCTATATAGCATTAAAGTAAATTTATGAGTACTGAATACTATTTTTTTATCGTAATTTCTGAAGAGAAAAAATTATTTCGGTTTCATTCTTAGGTACTGGTCTGAAAAATTTTGAAAAAGGGGGGAAGAAGGGGACATGAGACTGCTGTTTGTCAAACAACACAACGGGGTCTGGCTTATTCAACTTGGTTTTTGATGACTTCAATTAGAAGGTGGTTTGTTTAAAAGAGTGCGTTCCCTGCCCCATGAAAATTGGAACTATTGGTGCACCACCTATGTAAGGATTTAATAATTATAAATTAACATTTTGGATTTATTAATTTAAGGATAAAGTGTTTTTAAAGGAATATCAAATGAAACCCTCTGTGCGATCTGCGATTATACTTACCCAGTTGTTTTTATATACAAACTGCTATAAGGAAAATTGTAATAAAATAGTATAAATTAAATCTGCATTAAATTCCATAAGTATCTTTTTTTTAATCATTTTATCACTAACCTCAAAAAAGTAATGATATCAATGCAAAAACCCTTGACGGGTTAAAAGTTTCTGACGCAGCACTTTATCTTATGCTCTAAGAATTTTAATTATGGAACTTAAAAATACTGATATCAAATTTTGAGTGACGTTATGCTATTTCTTAAAAAATATATTTGTATTTATTTCATCATTTTATTTTTGTTTTATTTATAATCGCATGTGCAAAAGTTATGTTCAACATGAAAAGCTGCATAAAATTTTATTCGCTGTTGCTTTATCATTTACATCTCTCATAAATTCAAAATATGAGTTTTAAAAGATATGATATAAAATTTAAGTGACGCCTTGATGTGACTTTAAAAGGTTTGTTTTAAAATTCAATTTAAATTATTTTTGACTTGGTTAAAATATTTTTTTACATCTACACAATACTTTTAATTTTCCAATTCACTGTTAAATATATCACTTTCATTGAATCTATACTATGCATTGAAATGTATTTATTTCAATAAATTGATTTATCTTTTGTGTCACGCTATGCAAAATTGTGAGTAAGATTTATGTATGGTTTATTTGCGTCAAACTATCCTTTTTCATACATTTCATGTAGTTTGAACACAATGACGCAAAGAAACCATTTACATAAATCTTACTCACAATTTTGAATAGCGTGACACAAAAGATAAATCAATTTATTGAAATAAATACACTTCAATGCATAGTATAGATTCAATGAAAGTGATATATTTAACAGTGAATTGGAAAATTAAAAGTATTGTGTAGATGTAAAAAAATATTTTAACCAAGTCAAAAATAATTTAAATTGAATTTTAAAACAAACCTTTTAAAGTCACATCAAGGCGTCACTTAAATTTTATATCATATCTTTTAAAGTCATATTTTGAATTTATGAGAGATGTAAATGATAAAGCAACAGCGAATAAAATTTTATGCAGCTTTTCATGTTGAACATAACTTTTGCACATGCGATTATAAATAAAACAAAAATAAAATGATGAAATAAATACAAATATATTTTTTAAGAAATAGCATAACGTCACTCAAAATTTGATATCAGTATTTTTAAGTTCCATAATTAAAATTCTTAGAGCATAAGATAAAGTGCTGCGTCAGAAACTTTTAACCCGTCAAGGGTTTTTGCATTGATCTTATACTGCCAGCGCCCGGCGCTGATATTGCAAACCTACTCAGTTGTACTGTAATTTCTTTGTTCGATGACATTCCTTGTAACAAAAAGCTAAGCATTTTTAAAGCGTGCCTTTGTAGAAACTAGTCTTGTAACCAGGGCCTGATTATCCAAAAGGCATGTGAAGCACGTGCTTCCCTTCTAAAATTCAAGAGGGCCCCAAAATGACTGTCCAATAGGTCCTCTAATTCCCATTTTAATTTTTTAACATTGAATTTTAATCACTCCTTATTCCAGGAAAGTTATTCAAACGTGAAATATGAATATGATCGATAGGATGTTAATTAATCATCTACCATCCTGATAGAAACCACCCGAGTAATTAATTGAGCATAAGATATATGTACTAAATACATCTGAATTATTTACAGGGAACATAAAAAAGCCGTTTAATGAGACATATGTGGAATCGGCTAATCTACTAAATCTATCGGCTAAATAAATCTACTCGCGGAATAATATTAGCATCCTTGATGAGTTTTCATGTATAAAGAATTAAGAAAACTTTTCACAGATGCAAAAGGGCCCCAAAGTGATACCGTGCTTCCCCTAGATTCAGAGGTTAATCGGGCCCTGCTTGTAACTCTACAAAACGTTTCTAAATAATACGTTCTTGTTATAATACCATAGAGTAAAAGCAGATAGAAGATAACAAATGGATATTTAAAAAAAAGAAAAGATAATAATATACAATTATTTATAGAAAACTGTCCTGCAAATGGTACAAAAAATTGATTTTTTAAAACTAAATAAGATTACTCCTATTGACACAGTGTAACACAATTATTCATTCGAATTTTTTCTTTACATACTTTTAGATCATCATTTTCAACACTTTTAAAGAAGATTATTTCTAACATCACAGACATATTAAATTTTTTAATTAAATTTTACTCCTATTGAGCTAACAGATATGTTATCACAAATAATAATAATCATAAATAAATATTTTTGTAAGTTTACAATTTTTTTCTTACTTATCATAAGTTATAAATGGTACAAGAAAATTCAACCTTTCGGTTTCTTTTTTTTAATGAATATTTTGCCTAGGTGTCTTTAAATAATTGAATATAAAAAGAAAAGAATTCAGTTAAAAGCTGGTTTAATTAATTAAGCCATGATTTTGGTTTGGAGGCTCACCACAACCCCCCTTCAAGACTCCGCAGGTCTGGGTGACCTAATTCGGTGTGTATCCATTTTTCATTACGGATGATTGAATGATATTATCACGACCAGTGGGCATCTTCTGTAATCGGGTTGCCATTCATCTCCGTTTGACTGGGGTTTTGGTTCTCAAGATCTCATCCATCGCGCTGAAAATAATCCTATTTAATAACTGTCAAATTCGCCATATTTATCACGCATTTCTCTATAAAGCTTAAAATATTCACTTTTTTATATGCATTATTATTATTTTTCTTTTTTTTTAAGCCGAGAAAAAACACTGGTCGCAATAGATTCAATTATCAGCAGCGCGTTACTTCCTTTTTTTTTTCTTTTTAGAAAAGATAGATAAGACATGATAAGGCTTTATTATGACCAGACATGATAAGGCTTTATTATGACCACGCCGAATTTTGTTTTTCCGTTTTTTGTTACCGTATTTTGTTTTTCCAGCATCAAAGGTGTTGTTGTACCTTCCTTATATGCTGAATTAAAAAGATTATAAACTTAATTTAGTATTTCGTTCAAAATATGACATACATAGTTCTTTCTTGTTACATCGATTTTTTGATAGTAAAATGTTAGCATTTTGGCGTTAATGTTAACTATAACAATGTACAAAATTAGAAAGCTAAAAAAAAAGTCTAATTGAAGAATATCTAAAGTATCTCCCTCCCCTACCCCTCCAAAACACACATACCACGATCGGCGAGGAAGAAGATTTTTGCCTTTCAAGACAAATTTAACAACATTTATTTTTTTCCAAAAAGTAAATGCGGTTGAAAATTTTATACAATGATAAAATACTAATTAGAGGCAGAAAGATAAATTTAATGTTACATAATAGATTTTTAAAATGTCCAAATACGAAAATTATAATGAAAAATAAGCAAAGGTTATTTCTAAAACTCAGAGAAAAAGACATTATAAGGCTATACTCTAAGCGAAATGGCTACTTTCTAACACATTTTAAATTTGTTTTATTCGTAAATGTACCAAATAGGTAGGCGCTCTTATTCTGAAATTATGCTATGGAACCGTGTTTTCGATTTCTCGTTAAAAGCAGAATATTTTTCAGAAAATACTGTCAAAAGGGGCATTTTGAACAGAATTTCCGGACGCGACAGCGTAAGAAAGGAAAAAAACTGCCTTCCTGAGGCAACTATTGCTTATAACTTTATATGTAATTCGTTGGAAGATTTTTAAAAAAAGAAAAAAAAAATCTATCACAAATCACTTCAAGAACCGTATCCGCAAAGTTTTAAGCTTTTACGTTTTAAAAATGAGTCAAAAAGTGTCCCGATGTTTAGCGAGGGAAATATTTTCTTGGGAGCCACCTTAATTCTCTCAAAAATTGCTCTGAGCAGAACTCAATTATTTGTTCTAATGTAAATATATATATATAAAAGTAAGGAAAATTGGTAAGGTCTTAAAATCATAACACATGAGAATATTTGAGGAAGGTCATTTACTGCAAGAAATTTTCAGTCATGTTTTTCTTTTGTTTTGGGGGCAGTAAAACAAGGTTTTTTTTCATATCGATGCAAGGTTTTGACCAAGACTAAGATTAAACAATTTCTCAACCCTTAACTGCTGTTAGCGGTCTGACAGGCCGCTGCTCTTTTCAGTTTTCACAGTTGAAAATATGATTTTCAATTTCATTATGAATTGGATATTAAGGAAATTTTGCCTCGTCCCGAGACCTTAGTACCATCGCTAGAGAATTATGAACAGGCGAATTTTAATCATAATAGCATTGTGCAATTTTTGTCACAGCAGTTTAATAGGTTACAAAAATATTTTATCTAAAAAAATTTGCAGAAAATGCTTTATTGCTCTCGAAGCTTGTTTTTTTTTTTTTTCATTAATAGTTTTTAAGAGTTTTCTAAATAAATATTTCCCTCCTCTCAATAACACAAAGCTTTATGACGCATTATTTCAAAAATAAGCAGTTCCTTAGAGTATCAGTGCATAAAACGCATTTAATAGCAGGACTATAGCCAGATGGAGGCAGGGAGTCCTGATCCCCCACCCCCCCCTACTATTTTCCTAAATGTCACGGGATTCTCGCGATTTCTTTCGGTTACAAAGAAAAAGTTGCAAATCATCTTGTGACTTTTGCATCATTGTTATTGGCATTTCACTCATATATATTTAAACTTTTGTGTGTTTGGGGAGGGGGGGGGGGAATAATATGCCTTTGCTATGGAAAGTATCTGCAGATGTGCACCGTGAAACATCAATTACATATAATCAAAAATACAATGCATTTATCTAAAAAAGAAAAACGCTATTCGATTTCCAATTACTTATTACAATTGCCTGCCAATTTTATTTATTTATTTATTTTTACATTTAAAAATGAGTCGGTGAATGTGTCAGAAAGTTTCCCGCTGTTGAATGGAGAATTTCCTTTTATTTTAAGAACAAACTTGAATATAATCTGCTTTTAAACACTGTTGTACGGGTCTGGCCTTCACTTTTCACCACAACGTTTAAAACGTGATTTTCGACCAAAATTTGCTTCCTTTTTCTTTAGATTTTATTAACGCACAATTCTTTACTTTTCTAAATCTATGCTTATTGTTATTTTACTATAAATAAAACCTAACTTTTAGTGGTGTAACAACTGTTTGAAAGCTGTGAATGAAATCGGAAGTATCAAATATTTCAGTGCGAATCCCTTTTTTTCCATTTCATTCAAAAACTACCAAAAATTGCCTTCTAGAAATAAAGGAAGCCTCAGAACTAAATAAAAGTCAATGATTCCCCACTACAGCAAATATCAGATCCACGTAACAGTAAATAATTTTAGTAAAAGATAAATGTTAATTTTAAATGCGTTTTAGGGAAAACGCACTTTTCAGTGAAAATTCCATATGCAAAACATGTTTTTTCAAAAAGTTATTGAAATATCAACATGAAATTCCAATGGCAAATTATTGGCACTGTTGCGAAGGCAATGAACTAAATATATTTAATTTCAGACTAATGACCTTTTGTTTTATATAGCTGTTTTCGTGGAATGACAACTATGAATTTTTAAAAAATTGGCATGTCCGAGTACAAACGTTTTTAAGAGCCAAATAATTTTTTATAATGGAGTGAAAATTTTGTGAATCTTACATTAATCGTGGAATTATATATATATATAATAAAGTCAGTTTCATTTTCAAATCACATATTACAAAAGTCTGATAGTAATCTACATGGTTAATCTTAGAATATAAACTACAGATTGAGAGGATTTTTTAAAATTTGTCATCCTTGCTCTCTCGGGATGAAGAGGGTGGAGAGAGCTTTAAAAAGTTTAAAACTCCAAACTTTAAAAAATAAAGTTTTAAAAACTTATATATATATTTTAATTCATTCCCTCTTTTACTTTTAGGGTGGCGTGTGTGTGTGTGTAAGGGGGGGGGGGGAGGTTGGATTACAAAAAACAGACCTCGAAATCTGTCACGGCTTTGGAAGATAAAAATTTGGCAGGATGTTTTCTAAGAATATAAACATCAGATCGGACGAGTTTTAATTTGGCCCTTCCCACTCCCAAGGGGGCATAAAACCTATGACTGCCTTCCTGATAAAACCCAGATAGCAATTTTAGTTTGCAGAAAATTTTCAGCAATCTTACTTTGCAGATTTGCAATGTTGCAGCAAGCTCAGCATGACAAGTCTGAAAGTTCATAACAAGACTGCAACAAGATTATGCAAACTCCGAAGTCACCATACTTTGAACTTGCAGCTAAGTTGTCGTGCAAGTTGCAATCTTGTTGCATCAGTCTTACTGCAAACTCATAGCAAACTAGTAATATTGCGATGTCAGACTATTTGCAAACGCATTGTAAATTTGCAATATTGTCATGTCAGAACATCTGCAAATGAATTGCAAACTCGGAATCTTGTCATGACAAGTATAGCTGCAAATATGTAGTAATTTCATTAAAATGTTGTCAATTCTTTGAATTTTGCGTGTAGTACACAGGTAAAATAGGATTTTTTGAGACAACAAATGCCCATTCACCCAAATTTGGGAAGAACTTCGTTTTGATACTAAAAATGAAGATCCAATGAGTACTAAAAAAATAAAGTTGTTTTATCATGTTTTGTGCGCAAAAGGGGGTATTGTTAGCTCAGGGAGGGGGGTAACTAAAAATAAATAAATAAGTAGGTGAAATGGGATATTGTTTATTATGTTTTTTATAATTCCGAATCAGGTGAAATCATCAGCAAGTCAATACGATCATTTCTTACAAAGTTACGGCAGGGTTTATTAATACAAAGTCTTTTGCAGGTAAAATAGGTTTTTACAGTAACAAGTGATTGCTATTCACGAAAGCTTGAGACAAACCTCGTTTTGGCACTACAAATTAAGATCCGATGAGTCTCCAAAATGTAAAGTTGTTTTACTGTGTTTTTTTTTTTTTTTTTTTTTTTTTTTGGGGGGGGGGGGGGCATTTTTTGATGGGCATTTTAGCTCGAGGGTGGGAAAGTCAACTTTTTTTAAATAGGTCAAGTGGGATATCGTTTCGTATGTATTTGAATAACATTATCGGCAAGTCGATATGAACATCTATAAGAAAGTTACAGAAAAGATTTTATCAATGCAAAGTGGAAAATTATATTTTATTTTTTACATAGTTTTGTCACATTTATTTTACGTTTAAAAAGAGTTTTTTATATCATATTAAGTCATCTCAAAACTATTAAACGTCTTCAAAATAGCAATAGTCAAAATCAGGATAATTTTGAGTTTATTTCAAAGTCATTAAATTTACCAAAATTCAGTAATTATAATCTGGCCTAACTTTGTAAACAATGATCGTATCGGCTTGCTTGCGATATCATTTGATTCAGAATAAAAAAATTCACAAAAAACGATACCCCATTTGACATTTTAAAAATAAGTTCTGTTCGCCCATGCGTGTTAAAGTCCCCCCCCCCCCTCCTCAAAAAGAACCCCACGATGATTCAACTTTATTTTGGGGGAACAAATCGTATCTACATTTCTAGTGCCAAAATGAAGTTCTTACCAGATAAATTTTCTTGAATGGCTATCAGTTGCTGCTGTAAAAACCTACGGTACCTGCACCAAATTATAGTTTTCGACTTCGTATTCATAAAACTTGTCGTATCAATTTGCAAATGGTAATCATTCCATTAAATAATAATAATAATAATAATAATAATAATAAACGATACCTGTCTCTTAACATACCTAAAAAAAAATTTAGTTTGCCCCTCCCGCTCCCTGAGTTAAAAATGCCCCCAAAACATGATAAAAGAACTTTATTTTTTAAGGACTCATCGAATATTCATTTTTAGTATAAAAATGAAATTCTTCCCAAACTTTGGTGAATGGTCACTAGTTGCCGCATTTCTACTCAAGTTTTGATTATATTTTTTATCTGTACGCTAATAGTCGTACTTTTGAAGGTTGTGCGAGTTTTGTGCAGGATTCCATATAATTGGAGGTTTGTCAAATGCTTGACATTTTTATGCTACATAGACCGAGTAAACAAGGACTTATAGTTTAAAGTAGATTCCAAATCACCACAAATATACTACCACAACCGCAGGAATTAAACCCGACATAGTTGAATCGGAGGCCACAGGGCTAACCATTCAACTACCTGGTAAGCCCCAATAACTTCCAATAATATACCTTAATTTGTTTAGAAGTTTTTTTAGACTCGCCAATTCTCAATTAGTTGCTTATTCCCTTCTAATTCTTAGAAGGTAATTAAAAACATTATCTAAAAATAAGTGGTCCATGTACATAACCAATGCAAAGCAAACCTAGATGAGTATAAACACACACCCTCAATTTTAATTTCATATATAATTTTATTAAAGAAAATATAATTATTTTCATTTCTTTTTGGCCAGAGTGGAATATATTGCTAAAACTTATTAAATTCCAGAAGGGAAAAAAAACTCATTTTAAAATTAAAATTTCCCTATGGGGCGATCCATAAATGATGTCTCACTTTTTTTCAACATTTTTAACCCCTCCTCCCCTTTGTCACAAAATGTCACTCTTCACCATAACCCCTCCCCTCCCCTTGTCACATGTCACGCTATATTACGTAAATATATACTTGCAGCTCAGAAACAAAGCACTATGATGTAGGTCATATTTCAAATTTTATTTTTGAACTTTAACTATGTGTTTTAATGACATTTGTGAGCATAACAATAAAACTGATTCGTGTATATATTTTGTATGAAATAAGATTACGGTTTAAACAAAAAACATAATATACAATAATAATAAAATATTAATATGAAAGAGCAATTGAAAACAGTAGTATTTTAGAATTTGAAATGGAATTTAATATATTTGGTTTTTAAATCCTATATTTACTTTATGAACACAAAATGCTTTAAAACAGATTAATTTTGAAGAAGAAGCCTCAATATTAGTTTTACTTAAATGGAATTGCCATAACATTTCATTTGTCACATTAATATGAACATTTATAAAATTATATATTAAATCATAAAATAGAAATTATTCCGAATCATTTACTATAACGACACTTCCTCCCTTGGAGAAAATATATGCTCGTCCATAGAGTACACAGGCATTTTGGCATCGCACTCATCCTCGGCAATAGTAAGTCCTCTAATATCTATGCAATGTTAGTAAGACCTCTAATGTTTAACCAAAATGTGCGATGTCAGACTTCTTCTTACCCCCTCCCACCCCCTTGTCACAAACTGTCACAATTTCACGAACCCCTCCCCCCCCCCCCCTCCAAGCGTGACATCATTTCTGGATGGCCCCTATTCACAAATCTGATTAAATATAATTCGACAAAAACAAAATATTTGAAAAGTTTCAAGAATTTAAAAAGAACAAAGTTATAATAAAACAATACAGTCTATTAAATTACAAAGTTTATTTTCACACAGCTACAAATAATAGTTTCTAATACAAAGTATTAACATAATATTTACCAAATTAACATACAATTATTTAACATTCTTCTATATATTATTTCCGTGTCTTTGCATCCTAAAAGAGAGAAACAATAGAGTGCATTTTAAAAGTTACAAGTTAAATTTAGATTTAGTTCTAAAGGTGATCACAAATTATAACTCTTCAGGCAAAATGACCGAATCGCTAATGTTAATCCAACGAGATATATTTTTTAAAGTATCTCGTTAGTATTTTTATATTTTAAAAAGACTTTTTCTTTCGCATTGGATAGCTGAGGTAAATTTCTGCAATTGCGGTTTTTACTTTATTTTAAGTTCGTTGAAGTTTTTATTTAATTTTCTTTCTTTCTTTCTTTTTTTTTTTTTTTTTTTTTCTTGTGCGGACACTTTCACTCTTTTCACTGTTTATACCGACTCGAAAGGTGAAAGTATATAAAAAAAATCATTTAAAAATATTGAAATGCAACCGAGTTACCTTAAAAAAATTCTCTTATTGGATTAACATTGGCGAATTGGTGTTTCCGCTTGACTGAAGTAGCCTCTTAACCCTTTAAGCCCTGACCCACACAATTGTACGGGCGATTACTAAAGTAAAAGAGAATGACTACCTCCTGTTTTTGTGCGATTTAAAACCAAATCCGCACATTTATATGAGTTAATTGGCTTTAGATGTTTTGATAAGACACAACTAGGGGGTACCACCTACAATACAGGGTTATATTTTCTGCTTTTAAAAAGACTATATCATCTGACAGCAATAGACAAAAAGTATGTACTGTCGTAATTTCATTTAAATATGATTTATAATGTTTGCTTGGATTTAATATTTCTTTTCATATAGTTTATTCATGATTTTAATTGATTTTGTCTTTGATAAATTTAATTAGGCTTCACAAAAGTTGAAAAACAAATGAACCACACAATTGTGCGGGTCCGGCATTTACCATTTCCAAAATAGATACAATTCCCAATATATATATAAAAAAAAATTTAAGTGATTTTTTTAAACTTATGTTTTTAGCAATATATTTTTTATTAATTACATTTTTAAAGCTGACCAATTTTAAATTAATAGGTTTGTACTATTCATGATTTCTATTTAAAATGGATAGTATTAGATATATAATATGCACATGTAACGAACTGTATGTTTCTGCTCTGAGTTATAGATGCCATATATGATTTATAAGTTTTATATGAGTTATATGCATACCACGAGATTGATTTTTAAGTTTGATAAATTCATTCCATTTTGTCGACACAGCAAGTAAACCACCAGGAATAAATAATAAATTATAGAAAGTTCAGCAAATGCTCGACAGATTCCGTAGTATCTGCTTGAATTTACCAGGAGATCAGGGAAAATTTTCCATAGATGAGCAGACGATTCCTTTTTTAGGACGTGCCTCGGTAAAGCAGTATATAAAAAACAAACCACACTCTGTTGTAACAGCATCATCTGGGATAGTTTTAAATTTTGTATTATACCAGTGGGAAAGTACAGACCTGGTCCACAAGGATCTAGGCTTAGGACCTGCTGTTAGGGCCGAAACTAGGGGGGGGGGCAGAGGGGGCATGTGCCCCGGGCGCCAGAACGAAGGGGCGCGAAATGAAGGATTATACCTTTGGAAAGGATTATTTTCTTCTGATGGACTGATGGCTTCCATTATTATGAAACAGCCATTATAAATGAAGTGTTAGGTGAAGATGAAATAGCAGTCGTAAAAAGTTAGAACTCTGATTTTCTGGTCAGAATGGGGAAAAAAAATGGCCATAATTTTTTTTGAAGAAAAAAAAAGAATAATAGGTATAGGAAAAAAGGGACGAAATGGGAAAAAAAGGGACTGTAAGGATGGAACGGTAAAGAAAATTATCACCTATTTTTAGGAAAATCATGTTAAGACTAAGTGATAGCCACAATGTTCATTGATTTCTAGAAACAGTTGTTAACAGTGGATTAATTTTTTTTTTTTTTTTTAATTTACCTCGAAAAGTGCAGAAATAAACCTTGGGGACGGTAAGACTACCAATAAAGCCACGATCTTGAAATTGATATTTAAATGCTGATTTAAATTTTGCAGTAAATTTCCTGTCAAAGAATTTTAGACATTCTTTCTCTAGCATACTTCTCCATGAGAAAAAACTTGATAAAAATTCTGTGGCTGCATCTGAAGTGATTTTCTGTATAAGTTTAGCAAGAGGGACGGTAAGGATGAAAAACCCAGGGACAGAGTTAAAAAAATAATATCAACCGTAAAAATGTGTGCAGGTTAATTTTTTGCACAATATTTATATTAAACAATTGTCCCAGTTTCGGAAAAAAATTACATCGAATTACTTTTATTGAAACAATTTTATACAGACAGCTCCAAATTTAAAAATCAGCATCAGGGACGGGACGGTATAGGAGTTTTCCTGGTATTTGGACCCCCAACATCGTCCAAAACTTATTTATCTCGTTAATATTGTTATATGCAATCATGCAATGGAATGTTCTCCAGTATATGAAATAAAATAAAAACACAAAAAAATGTATTAAAATAAAAATTATTATTCAGGGACATAAAAGTCAAAAGATTGTGAGAATTCCCCATATATTGTTGTGCTTTTGTACTTTTTCGGTTTTGGTTACAGTTTTCTTTTATATGAGTACAGTTTCACTTTCAGAACAGGTTTCAAAATTGAAAGTATCTGCATATAAAAAATTGCATAAAAGCTCGAAAAGGTACGACTGCACAACTATATATATCAACCAGGTGTATCCTATGCAAAAAATAATATTAAAAAATATTAAAATGTGAGCCCAAAATATGCAAAGAACTGTCCATAGAATTAACATTAGCTTGAATGTTAAATTTTACTTCGGGTGACTAGTGTCGGTTTTTAAGAATTACATTTTATTAAAGATTGTTATCATAGAAGAACATAATAAATAAAGATGCAGTTGAACACTATTTTACATGTGAAACAGGATTCAAAAAGAAACATCTTTAATAATAACACAAATAAATACTCTTCGAATCTGACATTAACAATATAACAATAGAATTAAGGTTTTAAGGTCCAAAGTTTTAATTATCAAAAAAAATATTTTGTAACCATTAAAATAATATTTTGGTGCTATGGTATCCGAGGTTTTAAGTATCACACAAAGCTATTTTATAACTTTTTTTGGGGGAGGGGAGGGGGGAAGAGTTTAAGTAATTAGTCAATGCATTTTAGTTATTTAGCTCCAATTCATTGCAAAAATTCTGGATTTTTTTAAAAAGCTCCGTATACTCCCGGTTTCTCGAATAAATCTATATCGTACATACTCTAGACATGACGTTCATGACTTTAGCGTACACCCTCTGATTTTTTTTACGATTATAACACTGCAAACCAGATCAATATTTGTCATAATTTTACGAACCGGAATATTGTTCCGATTTGCTCTGCACATTTCAAGCCCAGGTTTGCTGTCGCGAAAAATTAACAATTTCAAAATATTCGTATTTAAAATTTAAGAAAAATAGGAAATAAAACGACTTATACACATCCGATGAACAAGCAGTTATGTCAAAAGAAAAGAGAAATTTTTAAAGAATTAAATAAAACTGACGCCGGAAGGAAATACTGTTAATAACTTTAATAAAAATTAGAAAATAGCGATACAATAGAAGTCCATGATAAGAAGCATGGAGAATAGCACACTAAGAAACTGTTTATAATACTTGATATTTATATATAGAAAGGGGTTTAATGGCCATGAAATGATAATTTAAATTAAAAAATACATTCGAACGCACTGCTGAATTCAAGAGGAGGGGGATTCCCACCGGAAGGTTTGATATTTTATGCTTTTTAATAAGCAATTTCCACACCGAATCTCTAAAATGTCCACCCCCCCCCCCCTCCAGAGCCGCAGAAATTAATCCCGGAGGAAAATATCTGAATTCAACACTGCTCGATCGGCGTGAGCAAGAAAAAAGGCAAATATTAATTAAAACGATATCTTAGAAATTCCCCTTAAAGTTGAGAAAAATTCATTTAAAAATTAAAATTTTCAATAATGCCTTAACATGGACCAAAACCAAACTATTTAAAAAATGTAAGCATTCCTCAGTAAATAAACATAACTTTTTAATTTATTAAAATTTCTGTACGAAATAAGTTGTAGTTTGTACAGAGAAAATACAAAAATATCCGAATCGCATTTGAATAATTAAAATAATAAATACCTTTATATCTGGGTTCTTTACTTGAACGCTAATCCAATGGCGCTGCTTCATGGAATTCAATAAAGAAGTGATGTAATTTTGTCTTTGTAAAATTTCCGCGCATGCGCGTTTACATCTGTTCTCCTTCCAACAAAAGGAATTTTTCGCTTACGTCGTTATTTTATGACAGGGTTGTATCAGGTTTAGAGCAAAGTTGCGTTGCAAGAAAGCGATTGATTATATTCCGTCTACCTAGTAATGTCCTTGCGGCAATATTATTACTTCAAATTTTTCGTGACAAGAAAATATCAAGAAAAAATTAATCTTGCTGCAATTGTTCATGCTATCTGGGAACTGTACAAGAGGCCATTATCATCTTTTATCAACCCCCTCTAAATTTTATAAAAAGCTGAATAAATTTTATAAAGAGCTCTCAAAATTTAAACTCTTACAACCAGTGATCAAATTGTCACAACACGCTGAAATTTTGTGTGCGTGAACTGGGGAAATTGTCTGTTTCATTTTAACCGAAGCCCCCTAATTTTAATATAGCGAGAATATAAGGAAAACACCGAGAACTACCAACACTTATAACTCGGATACAAATTGTCGCTGCCCATATAAATTTCGTATGGTAAACGTAATCGTTTTAATGGCGAAGAGGAGGGGGGGGGGGGGGCTCTGTCGATTTTTTATAGAACCACCCTTATTTTAATGTATGATAAATATAATGTGTTGACAACTTTAAATACTCATAATTCGCACTGTAAATGTCACAGCACACTCTATGGAAATTTTCTATAGGGATTTTCTTCCATGTAAACTTTGAGTTTTTCAAAAAGAGAAAATATTTCCTTTTGTTATATACTGTTATATATTATCTGTTACTGTTATATATTATCTCCTTTTCTTTCTTTTACAATTCATCGGAGAAAACGGAATCGCCTAAATCTGTACGAAAAATACAATAGAACTTTTTTGGTCCTGATTATTATAGCTTATGAATGACATTGAAATATTCAGAACTAGCGATAAGAGATTTATCACATAGAAATAATATTTTAAGTTACTTTATTAAACTTACTTTGACACGAGACGTTGCCTTCCCCCCCCCCCTCCCTCTTCTTTGATGTGGACATTTATATTTTAATATTAAAAATATTATATTATATAATTACACCAGCTTTTAAAGAAATGGAAAATTGGTATACCGCATTGTATTAAGAAAAATTGTAAAATCTAAATAATTTAGCAATTAGTTTCATTAAGCTGGTTTTAATACAATACAGTTGAACCTCGTTAACGTGAACACGCTTAACGTGAATTACTTTTAACATGAACAGTTTCCACTGTCCCCGTCAAAATGAATACGGATTCTAGTGTTTTTTCTACTTTTAAGATGAACACGTTTAACGTGAAATTTCGCTTAATATGAACAATTCTCGATGTCCCACGAGAGATTTTGACGCTTAACGTGAACGAAAATGCCTAGAAAAGTGTGAAAGCTCCCTTTTCCTAGGGAACAATGGGTTATTATTTAGACCTTCATGAAAAGATTATTCTTTAGAGCGATGAAAACGACTACTATTGCCATTAGCATGTTCTCACTTTTGGACAATACAATAAGTGTCATCAACTACATGCCACCAGGATTAGGGAAGGTTGCCTAATCCTAACTGAATATTTTTATGCATTGTATCTTTCTTCACATGTGGAGAATTTACAGTTTGGTATTGCAACTTTCATGTGAAAGATAGCATGCGTTCAGTCTTTTTTATCTTTTTTATTTACTTCTTTTACGCGTATGAATTTACAAAGCCATTCACCTGTACAGTGTAGTTTTATTTATTTTTTTATTTTTTATTTTTTATTTTTTTTTTATTTATTTATTTTTTTTTTTTACACAATTACTTCTAACAGTTTTCTGTTAATGGATAAAAAAAATATGCATAACTAAAAGTATAATCATTAAAATAGAAATAAGTGCTATGTAACCCTGGAAATGACATTTATTGATAAATTTTGACTGTTATATTTTACGAGAAAACCCTGTTGTCCCGTTAGCTCCCATGTTCCATTAGCCCCCAGACTCATCTATATGTATTTTTCTCAATATTTTTAATCTGGATTTTTTGTTACTGATAACATGAACTACGGATAACATGAACAAAAACTTAATTCCCCTTGAGGTTCACGTTAACGACGTTTGACTGTATAACAGAAATATTGTAAAAATGGGATATATGGGCAGAACCTGGAAATATTGATAGTCATAAAATAATTATTAAGAGAGTTATTTTAATTTATAAGCGAGGTTACACTATCTTCAGCTGTATATCGACCTATCTTTAACTGAATGTTCAAAGGATTATTTCCATTTTATTCCTTTGTCGAAGACAATAGTACGCCTTCCAAGCCATTAAATTAAACTGTCTATGGACTATTATCGTTTTTCTCCTTAATAATTTAACTTTACTTATTTTTTTAGAAAGAAAACTGGAAAATAAAATCAGGTCTTCTGTCCACCATTTAAAAAATTAAGGAAATTTTAAATGTCTAATTACAATAAATAAATAAATATTAAAAAATTTGGCAATAAAGAGCTCCAAAATTATTTTATTTTAATATTTTTTATTAAACATCGTACGAACTACAGGATAAAAGATCAGAATTGATGTTTGAAAAAAGAATAACAATATCAGAAGATATGATATTCAGCCATTATTTTGTTTGTGTTTGGATAAATGGATACTGATGAAAAACGGACAGGTGCTCTTATTAAAAAACTATGTAATCGAATTTTTTTTCCTTTCTTGGGTATAGGTAGAAGATCTTTCAGGGAACGTTGTCAAAATCGGCGCTTTGAAACTGGACGAAAAAAGAAAAAAAATTGCCGTCCTGAAAAAACAATTGTTTATAACTCAAGATGTAATTTATTTATCGAAATTTTTTTTCAATAGTTATGTCTGCAAGTGTCGTGTTTTTATGTCTTAAAATTTGTCCGTAAACGTACCAGAAAGTTTTAATGTTGTGAAGCGAAGATTTTTTGAGGGTGGAGGGTCATTTAAAAAACAGTCAAGAAAAAGTTACACCAAAGCTGTAATCTGCTTAACTCAAAGTCTAAGGGGAAAATTCAAAATTTTGTTTCGGATGAATTCTTTGGAAACTGATTGAGAAAAGCTATGAAAGTTATGAAAATGATCACACATATCGGAATAAAAGAAATTTTATAACAGTCATATGTCAGAACGTTTCGCATCATTGAGCGTGGAAATGGAAAATTTTGAGATCCCCCCCCCCCCCCCTGCAAAAAAGCAAGAATGTTAAAATAAATTTCAAAAACCATTCTTATCTGGTGTATTTATTGAAAATCTTCATGTACTAAAATTGAATTACGAAGACCTTGATAAAATGTATATTCCCTCTTTGAAGAATGGGGGAGGGGTAAGAAGAGTAAATAAAAAAATTCATCAAAAATTTTAAAATACAAACCCGTGCGATCATATATGTATTAATACTTGTAGAAATGAAATAGAAAGTACATATCACACAACTCAAAACTTCTAATTTTCCCGGAGAGGGGGGGGGGGGGCGCTGAAGAGTTCTGTTATAAAAATGATATTAGCGAAGCCTGAATTAAGTTTGAAATCTTTTTTAAATGTTTGAAGTTTCTTTCTGTAAAAGAAACTTTGTCAAAATGAAGCAATTCTTGATCAACGCGTGGTTTTGTTCGCAGGAGCTTTTTTTCGGTGGATATTTTATCCGGTCGGGATTTTGTCCTCAAGGATTTTGACAGTGAGTTTTGTTCGCATCCCATTACTTATTTTATGGAAACGAGAGGGGATTTTTCTCTAAAAGTACGCACTAATCACTAAACGTATTCTCTACTTTTAAATTACAGTAACAGCCCTTAAATACGTCATGATTTTTTAAACAATGTGATTCAACAAATCTGAGAATTTAGAACAAATATGAAAAAATAATACTGATTTTAACTTTGTTTTGATTTATTTGATTCATAAAACCTGCTAATTATTTTGTAGTTATTCATATAATTGTTAATTAATAATTTTTTTTAAAGGTTTGGTTGGGAGTAACTCTAAATATCCCCCTATCTCCGCCACACAAG
This sequence comes from Maratus speciosus, assembly GCA_963932465.1. Classification (NCBI taxonomy): domain Eukaryota; kingdom Metazoa; phylum Arthropoda; class Arachnida; order Araneae; family Salticidae; genus Maratus; species Maratus speciosus. Next base: position 678,147,392 of record OZ010786.1, read on the forward strand.
TTTTTATATTTTTTAACAGAATAATGAAAATTATCTGCTAAATATAGTTTTTCAATAAAAAATAAATAAAATCGAAGTAAACAGAAGATTTTAATAAGTTTTAGAAATCCAAACTGACTACTTTCTACCACATTTTTAAAATCATTTTTGTTCGCAAATGCATGAAACTGGCAGGTATTCTTACTCAGAAACTTTGTAATTGAATTGTTTTTTTCCATTTTTCGGTAAAAACATGGGATCTTTCAGAAAACGATGTCAAATTGACGTTCTCAACACGAAAGTGCGCAAAAGGAAAAAAACTGATGTCGTGAGACAATAATAGCTTTTAATTTATCAAAAAATGAAAAACTTTTCGATTACAAATCACTTCAATAATCTTGCTTATAAGTAGCATGCTTATTTATAGTTATTAATGGTTTTATATATATATGTGTATATATATATATATATATATGCCTGAAAGTTGTGCGTTTTTTAGAAAAGAATATATTTTTTGCGTACGTGCATGACATTTATCGAATAATGTTTTCAATTTTTTCATAAAGGGATACATTTGGAATTGCAGGCGATCGTTCTCTGATGCTGACTTTTCTGGTACTTGGAAATCGGCGTAAAATGTCAAATGATAGCATGATAGCATTTTCTGAATTCTTTTTAAAATGTAAATTTTTGTAAATAGGATTTTTTTTTCTTTTTCTTTCTTTTTTTTTTTTTTTTTTTTTTTTTTTTTTTTTTTTTTTTTTTTGAGAGGGTTGTGGGCGTGTGTTCGAGATTCAGTATTACTCAGTTAGATTTATAAGGTATTTAAAATGTAAGCTTACTTCTCGTCAAAAAATTACATAACCACAGTACAACCGTTTTCGCCAATATTTTGGAATATTATTGAAATAAAATAAAACACGACAGCGCTGTAACGAGTTGAATAATAAGCCTGTAACGTATCAAACATTTAAATGAATTTATAAAAGCACTGAAGGATTTGTAGTTCACAGTGACAAGATAACCTCAATCTACGTAGCGTTTTTTTTAAAACTAATGAAACTTAATAATGCTATTTTCATTACCACATGTCATTCTTTATCCAGTAAAAAGTGTTTTACCTTTACCAGCGCGGAGTGCGGAGTAATTCTGTTTATAAACTGATGAAATAATGGACTGACACCGCAATTTATAAACGAAATTAGGAAATACGACATTGCTTATTTTCATGTACATTATAACAGGGAAATTTTAGTTAAATATTCTTGGTGCCGTTTGTCAGTTTTGGAATTAACATTAGGTGTCCTTTTTTAAGGACACCGCGCCGGAAAGGGTTAAATGGTACCTGTGTATAGCGAAATACTTCATGGAGTCTGTTAAATGACGCACTTTTTAAAATAACCTGTCTAAAGCGGAATATTTTCTTGTTGCTTTTATTTCGTCTCAGCAGGTTTCATTACATTTTGCAAAACATTCGTAAATAAACTTGATAATTTCTGTAAATTGAATTCCCCTCACTGGCCCCATCACAAAAATCTATTTTATAAAATAGGTCCCTTCACTGATTTCATCTTAATGAAACAGGCTTCTTCACAGTTTCCCTCTTAATAAAAATTAGCACCTTCACAAAATTTCATTCTATAAAAACATACTCTTCTTTAATTATTTTCTTCGGTTTTTATCTGTAATTTGCAAACAAATTCCTTAGAAAGGAAATCTTTTCAGAAAGATTTGCTTGCTTCGAACTTGAGTAACTGGATTTCATCTTTCGTTAGAAAATTATTATGTTTACAAAAATAATAATGAATTTATCAAAAATAGTTTTTAGTTTTCACAAAATGGCCCCTAAGAAAAATCCCCAGCTTCGACCCCTGCTCAGACAAAATCTGCTTTATCATCCGTTTCCTCTAATGTAAGCAATCCCCAAGAGGAAATTTCTTACAATTCTGGGACAAAGACACTCATGTCTCCCATGCCCCATCATTCTTTTACGTTCCTCCCACCACAGAGGTAACACAGAGGATTAAAGAAGCCCCGCTACCCGATCTCCATTAAAATTACTGACATTGATCTATTGCAAATAACTTCTTTGAATTTCAGTGAAGGTTTAAATTGATTTATTTTGTGAATATTAACAAATTTATAATCCAAATTTAATCCAGGTAGAATTATCAGAACATAGAAATGCTTAGGCGTATTTTAGCTATGCCAAACAATGCGCAACATAATTATTTAGGGTGCAATGTCTATGTAAGAGATGGATAAAAGTTTTCAGAAGACTAACTGGAAAATGCATCCAAATAAAAACAGAAAGTTTTCAGTTAGTTTTTATATTTCCAAGATCTGCTTGAAAATATGCAAACATACAATCAAATTCAGACCTCGCTTTATAAAAGCCGACCAATGAATGCAATATGATTACTATTTTAATATTTTTTTTTTATGAATTATCGTAAATGTTTTAAGTTAAATCGTGAAACTTTGATAAAACATATTGTTCGGAGGAAGGGAATTAAAGGCGAAGGAATTAGGGAGAATAATTAGTTTTAAAAAATGGAACAATTTCCAACTCTGCAACTTGTCAGTAGTGTCTTCCATACCCCCCCCCCCCAAAAAAAAAAAAAAAAAAACAACCTCCTATTTCATTTAAAAGGTCCAGTGTTCGCACACAGTGTTGCCAGACGGGCTACTTTTTTATAAATCAGATTCTTGATTGGCGCCACTTTTTTGAAATGGTAAAATGCGCCTTATTTAATGCCATATTAAGGCGAAAACAAAGTAAATTTTACCGTTTCAAAAAGGCGTTGCCAAACAAGAAATCTGAATTAAAAAAAAGTAACCCACTGGCAACACTGTTCGCACATCATAAACAAATGTATAAACAAAAAAAAAAAAAAAAAAAAAAAAAAAAAAAAAAAAAAACAACCCTGCTTTAAAATTAATATGGGTAATTAATAAATTCTGATACTTCAAAGATAAAAAATTAAGATAATTTGAAACTCTTCAAAGCTTTAATTCTGTCAGTATATATATATATTTAAGTATTGCGCGGCAGCGCAATACTTATTTATATTTCCAGTGTCACTTCTCAATGTTAATTATATATATATATATATATATATATATATATTTCGTGCAAAGGGTTTGTTGATGCTGACAATGATTCATTATTTCACGTCTTTTTTCATTTGTTAAATTGTTTTAGTTACAAATTGTTTTACAAAATATTTCTAATATTTCAAATATTTATGATTTCCTACATATATTTCTTTATTTACTTGTTCTTTTTATGAATTCGCCTTCGTGTTGATTTTCCTTCCGCCAATTTTGAATATTTTAATTTTTTAATACTTCATATATAGGTGATTACGATATAGGTTTATTAAAGTAGAAAAAATCCATTAATGATTAGTTAAATTAATAATAGTTGATCCAGATTTATTATGTATAATGTCAGGGTAATGTATTGATACTCAATTTATTAATTTTTATTTTTTAAAAAAAGATGATGAATTGTAATATTATATGATGGTTTTATAGTATATGTATATTTCATTTTTTTTTTTTTTTTTTTTTTTTTTTTTTTTTTTTTTTTTTTTTTTTTGCCTCTTCCGTTTGGAATATCTACAGCTTTATACCTACTATACTACCTTTTTTTTTATTTTGTTTAAGCGATTTTCTCATTATATTACAATTAACCAAAAAATTAATTTTAGGAAAAAGATTTTCAAAAAGTCAACAAAGCTTTTGATTACTTTGAAAGATATACTATGAATTGGGCCAGTCCCCCATCAACTCAATCTGATGCTTGATGCGAAAAAAAATTGCTATTTAATCTGCCTTTGATTGCCAGTGAATAACTAATTAATGGTAATTGACAGTTAAGATAAAGTGGCTCTTCTATTTGCTGCCTATTGCCATTTCACAGCATCTTTACTACGGCTTTGACCAGTGGAGTATTGAGGGGGTGGGCTGATGGGGCTCCAGCCCGCTCCGAAATTAGTGGAAAATATCAAGTTTAATTACGAAAGTTTAGAAAAATGTAATGAAACCTGTTAAGATGAAATTCAAAAGGAAAGGCATGTATGCTCCAAAATGAGAGTACTAGAATGTGTTGAAGGAGGTGAGGGGGTAGAGTGAGAACGCTCTTAAATAATTTTAAATTTGCTGTTTACTTCGGTTTTATTTACTATTTATTGAGATACATTTTAGTAGATAATTTTCAGTATTCTGTTTTCAAAAATGTGTTACAACCATGGAGTTATACTTGTGAAGGCGAAAACCTGCCTAAAACAAAAATTTTTCCACTTCTGAGCGATTCGATCTCAACAGGTTTGATTGTATAATAGATGCGTTACCTGCTATGATAAAAATCTGTTTAAAGTGGAATTTTCCCCATTTCTTGTGATTCCCTCTTAGAAACTTTTACTATATCTCAGCCCCCCTCCGAAATGATAAGTCTAGATACGTCACTGCTTTGACGCAGGCTGGTATAAAATGTATATAAAATATATATAGAGAGTAAATTCTGCCTAAAGCGGACTCTGTGTAAGCCGGAAATCTATCTACCGCGGAAAATTCTTCAAGTCCCGGCGAACCCATAGAAAATTACATTAATTCATGCTGCATAAGACGGAATCTGTCTAACGCAGAAACGGAAAGGATTTTAAGGTCCCGCCGAAACCAAAATTTTGCATAAGGCGGAAAAAAGGATATTTTAAAAATGAAAGGCATTTCGTTTATCAAACTTTAAAACTGTCAAGTCAAATGCTCAATGTCAGGATGTTAGTTAAATTCCGCCTTTGAAAAAGAAAAGCTAATTCAAAAGAAAAGAAACTGTTTGAATCTTAATGAATTCTTGGTTATACAATTTTTCCCTACATACAAAATTGCATTTAAAAATTATTATTTCTAGTAGAATGCATATTTATGAAAATATATATTTTCTAAAGTACAATATATTATATTTTAAAGTTGTACTCAAATTCAAAATAATAGCGTTCTGTCTCATTCTCGAAGTTTATTTTTTTTGTGTGTAAACTTCGAATTCGCATGTATTACAGCAGTACTAAGAAATTGAATAGCGTTTCTCATTTATCTATAAAGACAAAGGATATTTCAGAATTTCAGTTTTCAATCGATTTTCGAATCAGGAAAATCAATGAAAGATAGTCAAAGATCGAGATTTTTTTTTTTTTTTTTTTTGGGGGGGGGGGAGGGGAGGGGGAGCTTTTTTGCATAAGCCGGAATATTGTCTACCACGGAAATTTTTCTCAGTCCCAACCGATTCCGCGTTAGACAGAGTTTACTGTATATATATATATGTATTCGTTTAAGGATATTCTCAAATCCAAATTCGCTATTGTCTGACCCATTTTCAAATTTATTTTTATTCGTAAACGTATTCCAAACGAAGTGCAAAAATAAATCGAATAGTGATTCCCATTTTTCAATCAACGAAAGGCTTTTTTAACATATGGCGTCAAAGTTGCTGCTTTGAATCGATTTTTGAGGCAGAACAATTGGGCAAAGGTTACTATCATAGAGCAACGCACATTTGTTATAACTCCATTTATACACTTATAGAAAAACGAAAACAGCTAGCATTACCAAATAACCATGTCTGCAGATTTCTTATCTTTACCTATAAAAAAATGCGTACATGAAATAAATGTATCGGAAAATGTCACGTTGTTAAGTGGGAAAACTTTTTTTTTTTTTTTTTTCCGAACAAGCCTTAATGATATTTAGAATATATTACATCATTTAATTCAATCGGAAAAAGCTTTCAAAATGTAAAAATAAATGTTTAACCAGAGGCGCAGCTACCGTGGAGCAATTTGGAACGAATTACTAAAACACTTCCATAATTTTTTAAGAAACTTCCGCTGCTAAATAAGATAATGATTCAATAGATTGCAAGTCTGTATATCTATAAATGGAAACTTTGTCTAGATGAATGTATGAAATAAAAAGTAATTTTTTGTAAAAAAGTAAAATGTGCATGAAAAAAAAACTGAAAAAAAAAAAAAAAACATAACATTCTCTTGGAGTAAAAATTAATATAAGATCTGATCTTGTACTCATGAATGTGGAATATTACTTTAGAGAAACTTCTGCTATTTTTATTGAATGACAGTGAGTTAGTCATAGGAATTAACATTAGCATCCTCAAACTTTGAACTCATCTAAGTTTACTAAAATGTAAGAAAAAGCATACAATGGGTCCCCTTTTTGGCGCTACCTTGACCAAAGGAAAGAAATAGTCTCAAAAGCGGGTTTTATAAATGAATAATTTAAAGTGGATACAATTTTTAATATGAAAATAACCCCTATTTCAAAATTTGGTTTCAATTTAAAACATTAGACACAACTTTCAGTTGTACAGTACTTTTCGCATCTCTCTGGAACAGTTTGGCGATTAAAAAGTATTGAGATATTTTCTATTTTTTAACGGCTATAGAAAACACTATTTTATCAGGAAGGGGGGGAAAATGTCGCTCCGACATAATACGCCAGGAATGAATTCCTGTCTCAGTCCAAAACTGCATTTAAAAGAATAGCCCGAGTATTGTAAAGGAAATTCGCCCTACACTGTATAAACCTGTATTAAGACATACCACTCACCCCCCCCCCCCCACACACACACACACCCACACCCCCAAAAAATTAAATAAAATAGAATAGAATAAAAATAAAGATAATAATAAATATTAAAAATATTAAAACTAATGTTAAAACAAGAAAGAAAAATCATGCGTTAAGCATAGATTATGAAATACTTTCCAACACTTCCTGAATGCTTTAACAAAACTTCGTTATTTAGGGAAATAAGGTAAATAGATAACTAAGTAAAAATTTCTAAAATGCATAAAACATTTGAAAAACTGATTTCAGCAGTTACCATCCATAGCCAAATATGTATTCAAATTCTTTTGGAGAGCAGAGCCCTGTATTTGATCTGTTGGTTGATTTATGTAATATATAATGGGAAAATTTAGTTTAGCGAGAAAATGCATAACAGTTTGAAATTTCTCTTTCAGTAATTTATACTAATAGATAGATACATACTTGAATATTTTTGTGCAGCCCTGTAGTTTACCAAGTAAACTTTATTACACGCCACTATTTAGCTAAAATTTTATTCAAACTAAAACACTTTTAAAACTACTGAAATCACATTTCCAGAAATTATCATACGTAAACGTATCCGATTTTTTGCGTGGCCCTGTGTATCATTTTATCTATATTCTACAAACATTTCTTAGTAAACTAAATGCAGTTCAGCGTATAAATGAATAACTCATTTAAAAGCCATTTTTAAGCAATTTAAGCTCATGCTCAGTAATCCTTACGAAATTTTTCTGTAGCCCTGTACATGAACTATAGCATTTATACACACTATATATAGTATGCATAAATATAGTGAAACTTAAAAGAGCATATCATAATTAAAAATGCATTGCCAGCAATCATTGCTAATATACAGTAATTCTGATACAATATAGTATCAATTTCATTATTGAAATCGTTTAACATATTTAAAATACACCGCGAATAATTCCCCCTCCCCCTATATCATTATGTAACTGAATTTTTTGTGTGGCTCTGTAAATGAATGATAACTATTCTTTGTACCGAATATTATACAGAATGCATATTTTAGTGCCCTTCATAAATATATATCGATTTTATTATGTTTGAAAGCGTGTAACACCATTAAAAAACTTTTAAAACGATTTTTTCCCATTGACCGTAATGTAACTGAATTTTTTTGTGTAGCCCTGTAAATTAATAATAACTATTCTTTGCGACGCTTATTCTACAGAATGCATATTTTAGTGCCCTTCATAAATATATATCGATTTTATTATGTTTGAAAGCGTGTAACACCATTAAAAATCTTTTGAAACGATTTTTTCCCATTGACCGTAATGTAACTGAATTTTTTTGTGTAGCCCTGTAAATTAATAATAACTATTCTTTGCGACGCTTATTCTACAGAATGCATATTTTAGTGCCCTTCATAAATGTATATCAATTTTACTATGTTTGAAAAGGTGTAACACCATTAAAAATCATTTGAAACGATTTTTTCCCATTGGCCGTAATGTAACGGAAATACTTTTGGCTGTCCCTGTAAATGAACTAAATATGCTACACACATCATTTGAAATAGGGATCGTGCTATGGTAGAGGTCAATAACATCCAAAAATTTTAGACCAATCGGAGTAATTTACTACAGTAAGAGCGCGGACAGACGGATAGACAAACCGAAGTCATAAACACTTTTCAGCTTTGTTGGAAAGTGTTAAAAAGCGTAACACTGGGCGCGCCACTACGTATTTCATGAGAGCTTTTTCAAAAGTCGATTGCCTTGTGTGGAAGTAGAGTTGCCAATTGAACGGATTTTTTTATTCAAAATATGTGACAGAATTTTCGAAAAGTTACCTTCACTTAACTTTATTTAATCGTGTAATGTCTGTCGTTAAATAAAGCACAAATAACTCTTCAAAATTTCTGGTAGATCATTTAAAAAAATCAGTTACAAGATTTTTCGTTTCCTACGGCCGCATCCACCTTCCGTGCTGCCCAAGCTCTGTAACATATGTTAGTTCTAATTTTCACAGCAAGGGGACGAACTCCGTTCTAAAGAAACCACCTTACCCCTTGCAGAACGAAGCCATCGAAAACCATGTTGAATGTGAAAAATCCCGTTGTGATCGGCTACATGGAACTCGAGATAGGAAAGCGGTCCCTGGCGGTAAAAAGTGGAACTAAAATATGTATGTCTATCGATATCAAGTCGAATGAGTCGAACTCCGTTGTCATCGGTCTCATAGAACCCGAGATACTTTGAAGTGAAAAAAAAGTATCTAAAATTATTATTCGAAAATAGTGGTATGTTCATAATTTTACTTTAATGTTATACAGTGTCCTTATTGAGTTACTTATAATGTTTGGAATCAGTCTGTATCATAATATATGTCACGTACACTAATTGCGATATTTAATCAAAAGTGATCCCCCTTTCCATCCACACAAATTTAACAAATACAGCCCGAAAACAGGCTAGTCACTATCATAAAAGTTCTTCATCGATTTTTACGAAAATTACATATTCAGAATCAGCGTTAAAAAATAAGCACAGATAAATAAATTTTAAATCTATAAATGCAGTATTTGAAAAAACTTACAGGCCGCAAAAGCATCACACTATCACCTGCACACTATTACATTCTCGGTTACATTCTCAAACACCTACTGTCTACTCATTGTCTCTGAAATAAGATAAATATGTTTTGAAATCGATTTTTAACGGATATTTTAATTTTTTGTTGGAAGTTTTGACATTTTTTTAGAAATTCTGAAAGAGTTCTTAAGGTCCGAATTAGACATATCATTTTTGCCATTGAGCATATTAGCGTCTTTTTGTAGTCACGCGGTGCTTTTCATCTTTAATAGCTGTAAAATAAAACGAACGGACATCCTCCAGGAGGAAAACATTTCCTTCAAGTCAATCTAACCTTCTTATCTCCTACCTATTGTTGAATCTCCCCTTCCTTTTATAAACAAACCACAGACGGATGGAGAGGAATAGGTTTCTTGGAAGTGTTGAAGGATAGCAAAACAAGCGTTTAAACGCAGCCTTAGCCAAGTTTTTATCCCCAGGGAAGAAAAGCCTTTCTCCCGTTTATTTTCGTAGCAGACCGTTTATTCGTTTCTCATTTATACGCCTTTTAAATTTATACGTCGTGTAAGTGCGGTCCGGATTCATCCCCATGTATTTTAATGTTGTAAGGTTTCGTTTATACGACACATAATGTCGGTTATACGTCGTTTCTTTCATTCTGTAACTGATTTTCTCTGAATTTTTTCTCCCAGCGTCGTTCATTTTTTTATTTTCTGCTAGCAATATTTGGGAAAAGATGAAATGCAAATAGCATGTGTGGTTTGTACATGAGTTCTTTTAAGTTTGTGGAACTTGTGGAGGGGGTGGGAGGAGAAGAACGGACAGTGGGCAAACTGCATTAACATTAACGCACTTAGAACATTTATTGTTTCTCACAATACCAGTGAGAAACTTTCCTTGAACGAACTTAGCTCCATACATAATACTTTTCTTAAGTCTCAAAGTAAAAATGCACAAAGACTTGTTTAATTAAAATCTGTTTTTATGTTCGATAATGGAATAAAAAAAGTGTTATTCAAGGTGTGCAACTGATATAAGGTTTGATAATTCTCACTTTTATTTTTCAATTTTTGAAATGATTATTTAATATATATATATATTAAACAATCGAAAATGGTAGCAAAATTAAATTTGTGTAATTTCAGCATTATATTTCTACAGTCAAAGATTTTACACCGTAGGCGACTACAATTTCAATTGTGCGTCTTTCTCAGATATATACGTCGTTTTAGAACAGTCCCCTGAAAGACGTACCGGAATTACGATTCCATTCAAAAACTACTTAGAATGCTCTTGCATTTCCTTATATCATCTAGCCATCTTTCGCAGAGAAAAATGGTTATTTTCTCTTAGTCATTCGGATAGCCGGTACGTGATGTCATAAACAAGGTTCGCCCTCATAAGAAAAAGTAATTCATTGTCGAAAAGTTTCTGTTTTAGTTTATGGATTTCTCCCGGTGGTTTTTGGTGAGTTTAAGAGGCTACTTCAGTCAAATGAAAAGGTGCATTCGCTAATGTTAATCCTATGGAAGAAATTTATAAAGATATCTCGGTCGCATTTCAATATTTTAAAATGATTTTTTTTTGCATTGAATAGTTGAGATCAATCTGTATGCAGGCCGTTTTTTATTTTTTCGATTTTGATTGCAGATTTTTTTTATGAGGATGCTTTCAGTTTCGAAACCTGTTTCGAAAATGAAAGTGTCCTAATTAAAAATACCTGTAAACAAAATTGAAAAAGTAAACAACGGTCTTTCTACAGATCGATTTCAACTGTTCAATGCAAAAAAAAAAAAAAAAAAAAAAAAAAAATCATTTTAAAATATTGAAATGCTACCGAGATATCTTTATAAATTCCTTCCATAGGGTTAGCATTGGCGAACGGGTCTTTTCGTTTGACTGAAGTAGCCTCTTAAAGAAAGGTTTCACCGCCCTACGCATTGATGTTGTCTTTACTATAGTTTCCACCGTGATGATTGGTGATGACCGGTCGAATCTTTTGAAGGTTAATGGCAAATTTCTGGGCTTAGCCAAAATTAAGGGCAGGTTGCTCTTACATTGGTTTCCCAATGCTGATTTTTGACCAGTATTCAGGGGTTTAGAGTGAGATATTGTAGATTTCTCACAAGACAATGGAAGTTCACCCTCATCATTTTCCACCAATTGACGGAAAAGTATTTGAATTCGTTTGTGTGTTGTATATTACCTTAAAATATTTTTACATGCTACATATTAAGCTAAAGTTTAATCGAGGGAAAAAACGTTTAAAATTACTAAAATCCCACTTCCAGAAATTATCATCTATAGGCGCCCATGTATCCGCATTTCTTTGCATGACCCTGTATACGATTTTTTTTATATTATACAAACATGTCTTATTATGCTAGTTCAATTTAAAAAAACAAAATTCGATTAAAAAACCCGTTTAACAATTTACGCTTATAATCAGTAATGCTTACGAATTATTTAAATTGCATATGATTTATAGTAATTATCGCTCAAAAATGTAGTTAAAAGGGTGTGACATCGTGTTTTCGACACACAAAGGCCTGGAGGCAATCAACAAATATTTCCGGGCAGTACATCGCCTTAAAGTACAGCCTTTTGATGAAAGGAATTCGTGGAGAGGATAACGAAGTAGTAGTAAGAAAATGACAGTTCTGTGACAGCCGGGAGACCGTCCCACATCCGGTGCATCCTCCGGTGCCACACCCTCGTGCCTCACCGCACCACCGCCTCTCACCCATAGAAACCGATTCGAACGCCCCTAGCGGAAAAATAGAAAATTTTTCATGAAAAAAAGGTTAATTTTCTACTATAACATGAGTGGTGAACGTTAGATTTACTAGATTATCATACTATAAGATGAAGATTAAATTTATATTTGAATTTTGAATGATCAACACCTTAACGAGTATTATTAATTAAGCAAAACAATGAAAAATATCAATTTTTAAGGAAAAAGAGTGATTTCTTTTGATTTTTTCAACTCTAAGATCAGAATATCAACTTAAAAAAAGGAAAGTTAAGCACATATTTTAGTTATGAACAGCCATCACCTTAATGAGTATTATTAATTAAGCAAAACAATGAAAAATATAAATTTTTGTGGAAAAAGACCGATTTCTTTAGATTTTTTCAACTATAACATCAGAATATCAACTTAAAAGAGGAAAATTAAACATTTCAGTTTTTTAATGATCAGCAAAATAATGAATATTAATAATTAAGCAAAACAATATAAATGTTTAGGAAAAAACTGATTTCTTATGAATTTTTCAACTATAGCACGAGAAATATCAACTTCTAAGAGGAGAGTTAAACTTATAAATTAATTTTTAACAACAAAACCTTAATAAGTATCCTTAATTAATCAAAAGAAATATCAATTTTCAAGAAAAAGATGAATTTTTACGCAAATTTTCAACTTTGAAATACATTTGTTGATATACTGTTACAAGATACTAATTATATTGTTAAACTTTACATATTTTTAAAAGCTTGAATGTCTTTATATCGTGTTCATATTTATTAATAATATAATTAGTATCTGGTAACAATATATTAACAAATGTATTTCAAAGTTGAAAATTTGCGTAAAAAAATCATCTATTTCTTGAAAATATTTCTTTTATTTAAGTAAGGATACTTATTAAGGTGATGGTTGTTCAAAAACTAAATTATAAGTTTAACTCTCCTCTTAGAATTTGATATTTCTCGTGCTATAATTGAAAAATTCATAAGAAATCAGCTTTTTTCCTTAAAAAAATATGATTTCCATTGCTTTGCTTAATTATTAATATTCATTATTTTGCTGATGATACAAATGCTGAAATGTATGTTTAACTTTCCTCTGTTAAGTTGATATTCTGATCTTATAGTTGAAAAAATCTAAAACAATCAGTCTTTTTCCTTAAAAAGTTGATATTTTCCATTGTTTAGCTTAATTAATAAGTCATTAACTCTCTATTCGATTTGCCCGTATTTTCCCGTTTACGTAAAACAACTTAAATCGGTTGTAAATCGGACAAAAATAATTTTAACGGAATTGTATTTTAAGATGAATGTCAAATAAAGGGGCAAGAAGTGTATATTAGAAACAAACAGGGAAAGAAAATTTAAATTAACATTAGTTTTATAGAAAAATTTATGAAAATGCAGGAAAGCTCTCAAATCGCTCAGAGGGATAAGGTGATGGTTGTTCAAAAAGTATAATTTAAGTTGATATCCTCATCTTATAGTTGAAATATTGTAAAGAAATCAGCCTTTTTCATTCAAAATTGATATTTTTCTTGAATAAAAACATTTTCTGATGTTCTATTGCAGTTTGTGACGTCAAAACCCTTTGTTGTGACCCCAAGTTTGAGGAATGTGAAAGGGTAACAGTGAATGGGATTTCTTGTGGGGTGTAGTCATCTAAGGATTTAAATCTTGCATAACTAGCATCTAAAAGTATGATAAAAGCTTTCATTTTTTTAATTATTTTTTATTGTTTTACTTAATTAATAATACTCGTTAAGGTATTGATCATTCAAAATTAAAATATAAATTTAATCTTCATCTTATAGTATGATAATCTAGTCGATCTAATGTTCACATCTCATGGTATAATAGAAAATTAACGCTTTTTTCATGAAAAAAAATTCCTTTTTCCGATAGGGAGCGTTTAAATCGGTTTCTGGGGTGGTAGGCGGTCGTGCGGTGAGGCACAAGGGTGCGGAACCGGAGGAGGCACCGGGTGGGGGACAATCCTCCGTTCCTCACCCGGCTGTCCCAGAACTGGCATTTTCTTTCTACTCGAAGTTTATCTATTTCCTTTTGAAATGTCCAAGGGTGCACACAAAATATAAATTTCTACATCTTGGGGAAATTGCGGGGCTTGGAGGAAAGCAAGTGTGCTATCCTGACTAACCAATGAGAGAAGGGTTCTTCAGGCCCATAGCTGGGGCAAGGAAAAAGAGAGAGAGTCAGTGAGTTTTAACGAAGAAAGCTGGACAGTTAGACTACATAGGATTCTGGACAGTGATGTTGTAATGTCTTAATGGTGGATATGGAGTACGATAGTATACACTCGTGTGCAGTGTTTTTTTTGCAGAAATTGTTAAGTAAAGTGAGAGTGTCTCACACTTCATTGTAATTTTATTTTTATTTTATCTTAACTTAATCGTTCTAATACAGAACTCAGGAAAGATATCGTGTTATATTCGAACTTTATTTATGTACATGCTAAGAAGAATGAAAGCATCGGCTACTTCACCAGAAGGACATGCCTAACTAAAAGCTCACTTCCAGCAATTATCGCTTAGAAGCATAAAGATAAGGGGAGTTCTACGACCGCAAGAGGTACAGCTGCACACCTGAAGTGCAGCAGTCTCCTACTTTGACGAAATTTTATTTTTTTCGAGATTCTTTGGAAAAATTTGTTTGTTTTGGCGATCCTTTGAAGAAATTTGTTCTTTTTTTCCCTCGAGATCCTTTGAAGAAATTTGTTTTTTTTTTTGTTCCCGAGATCCTTTGAAGAAATTTATGTTTTATACGCGATTCTTTGACAAAATACGCGTTTTTTGCGAACTTTTGACGAAATTTGCACCTTTTTCGCGAACTTTTGACGAAATTTGTGTTTTTTCCGCGATTCTTTGACGAAATTCGCGTTTTTTGCGACCCTTTGAGGAAATTTGCACCTTTTCGCATCTTTTGACGAAATTTGTGTATTTCCGCGATCCTTTGACTAAATTTGCCTTTTTTTCGCGACCCCTCAAAGAAATTCGAGTTTTTTCTCTGATCTTGGACGAAATTCGCATTTTTTGCGATCCTTTTATGAAATTCCCGCTTTTTTATGATATTTTGACGAAATTTGCACCTTTTTCGCGATCTTTTGACGATATTTGGGCTTTTTCCGCGATTCTTTGACGAAATTCGCATTTTTTTCGCTATCCCTGAAAGAAATTCCCGTTTTTTCTCTGATCTTGGACGAAATTCACTTTTTTGCGATCCTTTTATGAAATTCCCGCTTTTTGTGATCCTTTGACGAAATTCCCGCTTTTTTATGATATTTTGACAAAATTTGCACCTTTTTCGCGATCTTTTGACGATATTTGTGCTTTTTCCGCGATCCTTTGACGAAATTTGCATTTTTTCGTGATCCCTGAAAGAAATTCGCGTTTTTTCTCTGATCCTTGGACGAAATTTGCATTTTTTGCGATCCTATGAGGAAATTTGCGTTTTTTTGCGATCCTTTGACGAAATTCCTGTTTTTTGCGATCCCTTGACGAAATTCCCGCTTTTTTGTGATCCTTTGACGAAACTTGCACCTTTTCGCATTTTTTTGACGAAATTTGTGTTTTTTCTGCGATCTTTTGACGAAATTCGCGTTTTTTCTCTGATCCTTGGACAAAATTCGTGTAAACTGGGTAAACGATGCCGAAGACAATGGGACCCACCACAGCAACATTGATTTTATATACAGGGTTTTTATACGAACATGGGACAATCTGTGAGGGAAGTTAAAGTACACATAAAGAAGCAATTATGGTATAGCAACGTGGGGTCGGAAATGAAAAGTTTCGGCGAAAAACAAGAAATGCGGAGACAATGAAAACGAGCGTATTTTCGCAGATTCCAAGTATTTCACGAACATTTGTAGCAACAACTGAAAGTCTTGGAATGAGGTCCTCATCAGATTCAACTTGTGTTTCTCAACAAAAATTTTATTTATTTATTTATTTTAGTACTTCGTATGTTTCGATATTTTTACAGGTGATGAAAATCGTGTATACAAAGAGCGTATAAAAATGTTGCCCTAAAATTTCAATGTTTAGTTACTTTTAACTTAGTAAATAAAGAGTGTATTCTGGAGGCACGTATAGTGACTCCCAGAAGGGAATTTTTTCGAAAGTGTTAATATTCTTATTTTTTAAAACGTGTTGCATCTCGCGTCGTAGAAAAGAAGGTCTCATAATTGTGTTTCTGTAATGTTGTTCACACCGGAATTTTCGAAAAAAATTATTTCAAAATAAGGAAAAGCAATTAACACAATATTTTCCTACCAAAATTTTAAAAGTAAAATTTAATTGGCAAATCTTGATTAAAATTAGGTGGCATATAATATATCCCACCGCCCTTCAAGGGATTAGGTGGGTATTTTTAGTTTCTCTGTATCTCTAAAACTAAACTCTATGACAGCTAAGGAAAAATAAAAATAAAAGAGAAAGAAAAAATAGACCCCACGTAATCGAACTTTTTAAATCTTTTGTTAAAAGATTAACAATAATATCTCTTCAAACAGATTGCGGCATTTTAAACTGTGACATTTAATTTAATGAGGACGGTTTGGCCGATGCGCGTTTAGAAAAACGGGTGAAAAGAAGTCGATCTCGCACTTTCCGATCTTCTCTGCTTGCCTGTTTTGGAATGGCGTTTCTGGCACGTACCGTAAAACTTTTTTTCGACAGACCATTTTTAATTGTGGTTTTTAATTAACAACTCAGCTAATTATAAAAAAAAAAAAAAAAAAAAAAAAAAAAAAAAAAAAAAAACTCTGAGCCTCAGGTGCAATTAGAACCTACGCGCGGTAGATTTACATAGCCCTCGTACACAGACAGACACACTAGCATCTTTTGTTTATTATTATTATTATTATTTTTTTTATTTATTTTTTTTTTTTTTTAGTAGCTTAATAACAGATTTGTAGAATGATTAATGTCGCAGGTTTAGTCTTGGCCTTGGTCTTTGAAATAAGGTCGTATGAAAATTGAAACCATGCGTGTGAATATGCTTCTACAATTTTATTATATTCTATTTATTCAGATACAACGTGTCATTTTACGGAAAATAAATATTTTTACTTGAAAAATGTATAAACTTTTACAGAAAAATAAAACAGCACACCTTTACAATAGTAATAATAAACATAATTTATATCTGACCGATTTGTTTGAAGAAAATTCGCGAGCGAGTGTTAATATATTCTAAAGTTGCCAATTGTTACTATTTTTTTTTTCATAAGTGCTTCAAAATTTTATATTGTGTCAAATTTTTAATTAAAAACTCGCACTTGCATTTTTTTTTTCTGTATTTCGGATTTTTCTTCTTAAAAATAATTTTCGCGAATATTTTAAGATCATCTATTCTTTAGAATTTTTCCAGAAAAAAATAAATCCAAAGCAAAAGTATAAAAATAAATAAATATCGCTATAATGACCTCGAATTAAGCCCCTGGGGCACTCAACCGGGTACCGTTCGTCGATGTCTCAAATTTATTGAATTTAACTTTTAATTTTTTCCGATGGTTATCTTGTGTGATCTGGTCCGCTGCTACCGTTCTATGGTTGTGTGTGAGGGGGGGGGGGTGACCTCCGACGAGTGCGTAGCTTCCTTTTTCACTAAATAGATTCATTAATTAAATGCTCACTAAGTATTTCACTATTTCATTAATTAAATGCTCAAAAAAGTAAAAAGAGCTCGCACTAAGATTTTTTTTCTCTGTATTTCAGATTACTTTCTTAAGGCTGTTCTCAAATCCCCTGTTCAACACCGCGAAACTTTCTGACACGTTTTTAAACGGAAAGACATAAAATTTGAGGTCTAACTATTGAAGCAATTTGGAACCGAAATGAGTTTTCCATTTTTTGATAAATAAAATACTTGTCGAGTTATGAGTACTTTTGGTCACGTGACGACCATTTTTTTTCTTCTTCCGCGGAATCGCGTTCGGAAATTCGGTTCAAAATGCCTTGTCATTAATTTCTAAAATATCTTGTTCCTTCCCCCCCCCCCCTCCCCCCCAAAAAAGAGACTTTTGATTACATAATTTTTGAATAAGAATACTTGCCAATTTTACGCATTTCCGAAATATGAATTAAAAAATGTGTGAGAAAGTAGTTCTTTGAAACCAGCCTTAAAACTTTTCGAGATTCTTAGTTTATTCTTAAGAATTTTCCAGAAACTACAAGTTTAAAATACCCTAATCAGTATTGAAAAAAAAGAAAAATCCACGACGCAGCACTGCGCAGTAATTAAATATACGTAGAATAATCTGTAACATGATCATCATAAAAATCTATTAATAATAACTGTTTCACACACACACAGATAATAATACTTTGACAGTTACACATTTTATTAGCAACACTAAAAAAAAATTCACAAAGTTGTAAGGGGGGGGGGGGGTGCGTATGGAGGTTTCAGAATGCAATTTAAAAAATAAAAATATTAATTCCTCATATCATTTATTTTACATTTTCAAGAGCATCTTATATTTTCAATGCCCCTCCTGAAAATTTCCAGAGAAGGCACACACCTTTCCCGCCTATGGCCGTGAGACATAAATCAAGTTATTTTTACTAAAAGAAAAACATATTTTAAAATTTCGATTAAAAAGAATTAATTTTCGATTAAAAAAATAAAAATAAAATAAAATTCATTAAAGTAATTATTTACAAAACTTGATGATGTCTGCCAAAATATTTATAAAATGTAAGAGGTCATAATGAATCTTTGCATATGCATACAAAATACATTACTATAGTAATATAATTTAGTTGCTTCATAAAAGAAAAGAAAAACTAATCATTTCTTTTATAAATATTTCACAGAAGTTTAGAACAGTTCCTCTGGTCAACTAGTCAAAAATTTAATGAAATATGAAATTTCTAAATATATTTAAAATTTAAATTATTGCACACATGGGAAATGTGGGAGGAGGGGGAAAGTGGTTATTTGATTTATCAAAGAGACCAATTTTTTAGAAACATTTTAAATGTAGGAATATTATAGAATTTTGCCATTGCTAGTATTCATTATATTTTATCTGGTAATTTTTTTTTACTATGAATATTTTTGATAGATTCTTTGCATTGTTAAAGTTTTACAATAAATAACTTTTTTGTAATAAACTCGCCACAAGATAATTTTTTAAGTTCAATTACAAAAATTAATTTATAATTTTTCTTACTTTATTTCATGCATCTAACAATATATCTTAGCAGATCAAGTATTTTATTTATTTATTATATACATCATGTAAACATAAAAAGTACCAAAGGGAGTATGCAAACGAAGAAAAAAAATCTGTACTTGCATTGTATATAATACAGATAGATATTTTGTTTAGATATAACTGTCACAGAATATCCCTCCCCCCCCCCCTCATGCATCTAACCTCGAAATTAGCATGAGAAGTTTAATATTTTTATTTTAATATGATGCGTGTATAAATTCTGTGTATGTAAATATGTATATAAATTGCTCATATTGTCTTTTAACTTTTTGTATTACATTTTTAGATAAATACTGATCCATGTAGCAGAGCAAGAGGAAGCTCATCTGATATTTTATCAGTACTTTCTTTTCCGGTAAACATTTTTTTTTTCATGCATGTAATGTAACCTTGAAATAAATATGCACCATTCGAAATCCTTGGTGTTCCACTGGTCCGAGACTACCAAAAATTCTATCGGATCTCTAATTTAAAAAATTTAGTGGTCTGCAGGACCAGTAACTTTTTTTCCCTTTCTGACAGTTAAATGTAAATTTCCTCGGCCTTGAGAAAACCACAACTAAAGACAAATAAGACAATTTCATTGTATTTAAAAAAATAAAAATTACATTAAATCTTACTGTCAGTAGAAATAAAATATCCAATTGATAATTTTATATGTTTGTTTATGTACTGTTGTTTATTTAATTTTTAGCAAATTATAATTTTACATTTTATCATGCTGAAAATTTTGGATAAGTGCAAAGTAAGTTTGGTTTTCATTCGAGGGGGTCCGTCATGTATGAGGTGAGAGTCACTCAAAGAAATAAAGGGACTTGATAGAATTTTATATAGCAGACAAGTGATGATGCCTGCGGCTTTGTAAATTCTCATGCTTACTGGTCCTCTGAACCAGTGACTTTTTTTAATCAATTCAAATGCTGATGAGAAGTTTAATATTTTTATTTTAATATGATGTGTATATAAATTCTGTGTATGTAAATATGTATATAAATTGCTGATATTTCTTAACTTTTTTATTACATTTTTAGATAAATACTGATCCATGTAACAGAGCAAGAGGAAGCTCATCTGATACTTTATCAGTACTTTCTTTTCAGGTAAAGATCTTCTTTTTCCTGTTTGTTCTTCAATGTACGCTGCATTTAATTACATTACAGATTTTTGTTAACCCTTAACCGGAAACATGCCGTTTGTGGGATGGTTGCTTCTACATATCTACCCTTTACACAAAAATGAATGCGTCCTCAATCTTATCACGCAATCTAATCCTTATGCTACTGGTCCTCTGCCCCTCCCCCCACCCATTTGCAATGCCTGCGCACTTTTAGCTATTGAAAGAAAAATTATTTTATTTTCAACGCAGTCTGTGAGACGGCATGTTTCCGTTTATGTAATTTTTTGCTCTGGGGTATTGATATGGAGGAGCTGTCAAAGCGGGAATGCTACAGCGATAAAAAAGTCTGAAGAAACTGTTTTGAGATTGTTTGATGAAGTAGTAAGTGACATAAGCAATGTTGAAAGTATTTCAGATGATGAATATATAAATTCTGAACATGAAAATGACTCAACATTGTCAAAAATGCATAAAAAATGCAGATATTTAGAACATGCTGCAATATTGACTTTTAAATGTTTTGCTAATTTTATTATTGCTTAGTATTTTTTTCTAATTCATATCGTACCAAAATGTATAAAAATATTAGCATTTATTTAATTATTATGACGAAAATTTTATATTTTGAACAATAATGTGTAATTTTAAAATATTTTCTGTCTCCGACATTCAAAACTTATTTTTATGCTATCATATTAAAAAATTGGTCCTGTTAATGCATTAAAATATTAAGTATTTAAGTTCACTATTTGGTAAATTATTAAGAGTTATTTTCCTTTTATAATTTTATAGCAAGTTTTTTAATTTAGCAGTCTCACAGACGGCACGTTTCCGTTTGTGCATGGGATTTTAATGTTTCTGGTTAAGGGTTAAATGAAAAAAAGTACATTATTTTATTTTGTAAAAGTATGTGTACTGTTATCTTTATTTTACAGTTGTCTGCTTATATTTTAAACATAATAAAATTTTCTTGTTAGTTTTTTTTTTTTTTAAATTCGATCTATATTATAAAATCAAAATATGTTCCTTAGTAACAATGACAACATATTGATGGTGACGATAAACATGACGATCAATTTTGCATTGCAAATTTTTTAACTTCTAAATATAACACAATTTTATGTTAACCATCAAATAGAAAACAAAACGTATACTTGGCACCTAAAGTCATGTAAAAACTACATTTTTTTTTTTAAGTTACAAAAAATATTCCTTTTAAAATATCTGGTTTAGTGTTATCTTTTTTAAAGTATTGCACAAATGCTTTCCTGATGTGAATAATTCATGGGATAAAGTGAGAGCGAGTTTGATTTCTTTTTTCCTTTGACAAACTGCAAATGATCCGAAATTCGCAATTTCTAAGATCTGGAGGATTCAAAATTTTGGACTTTGTACTGTACTAACTCTTTTGTTACTTTTTGGATTAGTGATTTGATTCAGGTACAGTCAGATTTACGGGTGAAATAATCGGTTTGGAAATCAAAAAATGTCACTCAGGATTTTGATATGAAAAAAAATTTAAATGAAGAATAGTTGCCTGTAAAATCATGTTTTTTCAGTAAAATACCAATATTTTAGTACAACAAATTAACAGTTGTTGGAACTGTATCCCCTACTCAAGAGTTTTTTTGTTTTTCTCTAACCGATTTTTTACACAGTCAGCAGGCACATATTTCAGACAAAATCTTACTAATTTAAAAATATTATCATGGTCCCAGCCAGTAAGTTAGTAGATATATTAATCTAGATATTTTTATTCTTAAATAAGCGAAACAATTATCAATACAGTTAAAATTTTTCCTAGGTTTTAAATTTAAAACCAAATATACTTTTTATTTAGTTAGTTGTTTGTAATTGAAGAAATAATTAAAAGAGAATTTAATAAGTCTTATTTGTTTTTAACAGGATGATAATGATCTTGGACATTCCTCTTTAGACGATGTTAATGAAAGATTTGTTTCAAAAAGTGTTCCAGCAGAGACATTAGAAAAACTTGAAAGAGAAAACACAGTTCTCAAAGCAGAAATAGGTACTGCCATTTGATTATGAATAACTGTTCTTAGATACAGTACTTCATTGTTTTCTATCTTGCATCTTGGGAATATTTATGCTACAGAGATAGTCTAAAACAAAACAGTTTTTGATTCCTTTGCAATTCTTCTTTTCTTTTATTGTTAATTTTTTTTACATAGTCTCATTTTTTCATTAATAGACTCAGTTTTTCCATCGGTGAGTTAGAGTCGCTCATAAAATTTTAAATAAAATATGCAAATACTTCAATTTAAATAATGAATGTTATTTTTAATAATGTTCATTGTATTGCCAGAAAACTTATGATTATGTATGATTGATTATTTTGTCTTGTATAGATTTAAGGTCTGACACATTTTTTTTTGTTTTGTGTATTTTTTAGAATACTTGAAAGAACATCTAAAAGATGTGGAAGAACGTTTGAAAGTTGTGGAAAAAGAGAAGGATATTTTGAAGAATGCAGTGGATAATCATGTTTGTGAACCAAATGAAGATCAACTTTTTTCTGAACTAAAAGGAAGCAAAGAACTTTTATCATATTATACAGGTTTTGACAATGAAAATGTGTATAAAGAATTTGCAAAATTTGTCAATCCCGAAAACCAATTTTCATTCTGCTCCAAAATAAAAGCCGAAAATCAAATTTTCATGGTACTAATGAAGTTACGCCAGGGATTTGACAATAAAGACCTGGCAGTAAGATTTCATGTATGTTTAAAAGTTGTTGCAAACATTTTCAGAAAGTGGATTAATGTAATTTATTCACGACTTGGTTATTTAAGCATTTGGCCAAGTCGTGATATGATCCTTTCTTCAGCACCAGAAGAATTCAAGAGGAAATTTCCAACAACAATTCTAATCTTAGATTGCACAGAATTAAAAATCCAATGCCCTTCAGATCTGGTGAAGCAGTCCCAATCTTATTCAGCATATAAGTCACACAATACTGTGAAAGGTCTTATTGGATGCAGCCCTGCTGGATCCATTATTTTTATTTCACAGTTGTACACTGGGTCTGTATCTGATAAAAAGATTACAGAAATGTGTGGCTTATATCAGTTATTAGAAGATAAGCTGAAGATGGGACATGTTTTACCAGATGATTCAATAATGGTAGATAAAGGTTTCGCCATTAAAGAAGAGGTTAAAAATTTGGGATTAAAAATTAATGTCCCTCCAATGGGTTCTGAGCTCCAATTCCAACCCGAAGATGTAGAAGATACTAGAAGGATTGCTTCATGCAGGGTACATGTAGAACGTGCAATACGTAAAATAAAAATCTTTAAAATCTTGAGTGGTATCATTCCCATAAAGATGATGCCCCATATGAATCAAGTATGGGCTGTATGTGGATTATTGTCAAATTTCAGATGCATTACTCATGACACTTTGGATGAAAGTAATGTTGTGGATGAAAGTAATGTTGATGACTTTTAAAATTTATTCATGTTATAGACCGGGAGCCGGCAGCATAGACAATCACCTCATCGAGTTCATGGCTGAAATTCCAGAATTAGTTAAAACTCGATATGCATATTAAAACTCAATCGGTCTGCCAAGTCGTATCTTAGTGGAAAACACCTGAAAACCCTATATTAGCAGTTGACTCGTACATTTACTATTGCGTTTTCCTGCTCCCAATCCTCTATGTTTTCATACTTTTGGGTACAGAAAAACACGCTGGTAAACCTACAAGTCGACTGCTAAAATCAGGTTTTCATGTGTTTTCCACCAAGATAGGACTTGGCAGACCAATTGTGTTTTAATATGCATATCGAGTTTAAATTAATTCTGGAATTTCAGCCATGAACTCGATGAGGTGATTGTCTATGCTGCCGAATCCCAGTCTATTAGTTGAGGATTCTGTGACAGAGATCAGGGAAGAGGGCTGGCACCTGGGTGAAAAAATAAACCCCTGATCAAGGATGTCACAGATGAAACTCCAGGTGTCAGGCATATGTTGCCGCTAAAAGCCTGTAACTTATACACAACTTCAATTTTTCACATCTTACTTTCTATACAGTACAAAGTCTAAAGTCCGCAATCCTCGGGACTTTACCAAGTCCGAACTTTGGGTCATCAAAAATATTGCTTTCCCAATAAAAAGGAAATTCACTACATAAAAAGGCAAAATATGACATTCATATGTTAAAATTGCATATGACAACTATTAATATTAAATTAAACAATCATTTTTATTAAATAAATCATAACAAAATAAAAGGTAAAATAAAAACATTTTTTAAGTCTATTCTCAAATCCAAAAGGGTATGACATAAGTTTTATTTGTTCGGAGATGCATGAAACTAGCAGGTGTTGCTGTTCAGAAAGTGTAATCGGACTGTGTTTTCCATTTTTTTGAAAACTAAATAAATCTTTCAAAAATAGTGTCAAAGTTGGAGTTTTGAACCGAATTCCTGTGCAAAAGAAGAATAACCACACAAGGAAAGGTGAAAAACGTCTGTGTCATGTGATCAAAATCGCTTATAACTCAATAGGTAATTTATTTATAAATAAACTAGCAGATCCGCCCGGCGTTACCCGGGGTTTGTAAATAATAACCTTAAACAAAACTTAAGTTTGTATGATTTTTTATCTTTGGAAATTCTTTTAAATGAACCTAATTTCGGAGGCCCCATTGCCTTCCGTTACATATCATATAAAAAAATTAAATATTAAAATTCAAACGAGAATTCTGAAGAGAATGCTCCCATAGGTTTAACATTAGTGTAGTAATGTTTTCGTGTGTGACTACACAAGCTTCGCAAAGAAACTGGAACGCTTATGTTAAATCTATGGGAGTGTTCTTTTTAAAATTTCTCGCTTGCATTTTAATAATTTTAAATTAAAAATTTTTTTTTTTTTGTGCTTAGAATAGCTGATGTTGAATTCTAACTGGTTAGTATTTACTTTTTCTATTTTGGTTGCAGATTTTTTAAAAAGTTACTTTCGGTTAGTTTTAAGTGTGGATTTTCCAGCTGCAAGACAATTTTATCCAAATTTCATATTTATAAATTTTTCTATGAAACAAAAAACCAAATCTCCATTTGGTACCACCCTCTTTGCCTTTTGTTCTGGCACCCGGGCACATGCCCCCTCTACCCTCCCCTAGTTTTGGCCTTGCTTATTTCATATACATTAATATTAAAAAATAATTTGACAATATATTAATAAAAATTAGAGTAATACAGCCATCAATCTATTGTACATTACTAAGTAAATAATGTACAATAATGCCTCCCCTTTTTTAAGTAAAGACTTTATTTGTATGATATCAGTTTACATGTACCGAATTCTGAGCCAAACTGTAAGGGATGGTAAAGCAAGCATAAAGAAGCAATTTATGTATAGCAATGCAGGGTGGGAAATGAAAAATTATGACTCAAAACAAGAAATGTGGAAGAAATGAAAACGTTTTATTGACATAACAATTACAGTAAGTGCTCAAATGTGCCAAAACTAACATCAATACATACTTTGCAGCATCTAGCAAGTGATCGGCATACCCTGTCGAAGGTTTCAGATGTCTTTCTATGAGACACCAGTTGACTCTGATGAGGACATCATTGCAACATTTTCAATCATCGCTGAAAATGTTCGTGAAACATTTGTAATCTGCGAACAGGAGATGGATTAAGAACCAGAAATTGTATGTGAAATAAGCACTGATGAACTTTCCAGTGAATTCAGCAAAACAGATGAATGATATTTATTGTGTGTTTGCTTGTAAAAATGTGTGTGTAAAAACCTAAGTGTAAAAAATGGTCAAAAACTATACATTATACACCTAAAGTGTAAAAGTTGGGAAGAACGTTAGAAGAATAAATATGTACATTAGTACTTTTTAACTTGTTGTAGTGTTATTTTTTTATCTTACACAGTAGACTTCCTCAAATCTGCACAGCGGGTGGGGGTTTAACTGAATCTAAAGTTTAACCCTTAAATGCCTGATTTTCCAAAAATCATTTAAACATGTTTTTCGGCTTTCTTTTTTTAAATAAATCATGGGAAAAATACTTTAAAAAATCACATTTCGATTTAAGTATTATTTACAACTAAAAAACAGTTTGTCTAATCGGCAATACTAGTCTTTAATAGAAAAAATAATTTTCCTTGATTAAATTCTATAATATTAAACACACATGAATTTTAAGAACTGTGATAAGAAATAAATTTTACTTGCTCACTGCAGAACAAAATAGGATATTTCGCAAGCTTCTAAACAAAACAAAAAGCACATGTAGCAACAATTGAAAAAATAAATCTATCTGTATTCTTAAACACCACAAGTCTTGCCATCTACATGTTGAAAATCGATTTAATAATATTTTCAGAATGGATTTTATTGGCAACATTAAGCCATACAGCTTCAATATTATTCTAATAGTATTTTAGATGCGTAATTGAGTATGTTGCCAAAAGGCAACACCCATCATTTACGGGTTAAACAGATACAGTGCATTAGTTCTTGAGATAGAGCAGATATAAACTTTTTGTTATGAACAAACAGACAATTTCTAAAAAGGGTAAAATCGAATTCAGGACAGGACAAATTCAGGACTAAAACACATAAATCCGTTGAAAACTGGAAGTCAAAATTTCTCGCTTTTACTTACCTAGGTACAGATTTTAAAAGCAGGCCGGGAAGTTCAGCACTACTGCACGACTGAAATGGCACTATGCAGAAGGCCGCCCCACCAAGCATTGCCTTTATTATCAAATATTACAATTATATGTACATTATCACTCTACTTTTTGGGCATCCATTAACTTTGTTTACTCTCCATTGAGAATTTTCAAATATTCAGACATCATTAAATTTTCTGATTCTTAAAATGGCTGTAACAAAAAATACAGGTGTGGTCAACAGTTTTCTTTTTGGGAAATAGCGTGGGAGGTATGCCTCCCCATTCATGCTAAAATCCAGCAGAATTATGACACACTGTGTTTTTGCCTCTAATTTTTGTGTCTTTACAAGGATGTGTTCAATGTATGAACTAGAAAAGGAAAAAAAAATAAGGAAAATGGAAAATAAATAACTTTTTTCTCATTTATCAATCAAACAGAATAAAACATTTAATAAAGATTAATATTTTGCATTATTTATTTTTTTCCTAATACAACAAAACAAATTGCAGGACATTAGGCATAGTGACATTTTTAGACTTTTGACATAAAAACAGTTAAATTTCTTACTATTTTTAAAATCATCTCAAAATTTATATTTTTATTTAAAACAACAAAACAAAACTGCAGGTTAAAAGTGGTACTTTTAAGTGTATCACATACACATAATAATGTCAATTTGGTTTAGAGGCTTATTTACTAGGTAATTTCACTTTTGAAATTCGTTCTGAAAATCAAAGACATCACCCCTCCCCCTTTCTCCCACCCAAAAAAACTCTGCTAACAAAATTGAAAAAGTAACAAAGCTTCTTTGTAAAAGTCGACCTCAGCTATCCAATGCAAAAGAAAAATAATAATTTAAAAATACTGAAATGCAAACAAGATATTTTTAAATTTTTTTTCCATAGGATCAACATTAGCAAACGGATGCAAATAAATTAAATTCTAAAATAAATTAATCTAGTGTTAAACTTTGTTATGAAACCAACGTTCGACAAAGTTAAACTTTTAAAAAGCTATAAAAAAAAAGGTATCAGTGGTCAAAAAGATTTAAATATATGTAAAGAAGGGGGAAGTGAGAAAATAGATTGGGAAAATATTTAGTTCAAAATTTTAACAATTGAAAAAAAAATAACTAAGTAATTGAACAGTTGTGGCAATCTTAGTATAAAGCCCATCCACCGCGACAAGGTGTTGCCACATTGGATGGGAAAAAAACGGTTTTTAATTGTCCTGAGGCCAAAAACCGCAGAAAAAGCAACAATGAAATCGGTTTTTAACTGTCCTGGGGCCAAAAACCGCAGAAAAAGCAACAATAAAATCGGTTTTTAATTGTCCTGAGGCCAAAAACCGCAGAAAAAGCAACAATAAAATCGGTTTTTAATTATCCTGAGGCCAAAACCCGCAGAAAAAGCTACAATGAAAAAAACTATTTAAAAAAAAACAATCGTTGGGGGCTTTCTGTTTAAGCTTCTTATGTAGACTTGATAATGATTTGTATAAAATAGGCTTAAAGTCTTTAACATGTCTGCACAGAACTGGTCATTTCTTTTAATTCGTTCAATTCAAACTTCAGTTCCATTGAAAACACAGAAGTCACACCATTTTGTATTTGTAATGAGCATTTGCCCCTGCACTTGATAATAATGGAGAGAGTTTGTTTTAAGATGAGAAACTCCATTATTCATTTCCAAATAAAAGTTTTTGTCAGTACAGGCCTCTTCTAAACTTCTCCCCTGTTTGGAAATGGGACACTTAATTTCAATTAGTCCTATTTTGCTTTCTTCGGTTTTATCAAGGACTATGCCATCAGGAGAACTACCCAAAAATGGGAAAGATGGGTTTACTACAAACCCTGCTGGATAAATCAATGCTTCCTGACTTCTTTTTTTTAACGCTGAAGCATATACAGCGATTGCTTTTCTTTCATTTTTCTTGCCATACTTGATACTTTTAATGGCAGATAGGTCGCTGCTTTCATACAAATTTTTTAAAAAATCATTTGTCACAACTTTCTTTCGTTTGCATATAATGCCAAAATTAGAAGACGTTATTCTTGTTTTACGGGCTTCTTTCCAAGCTTCACTGCCTTGGACTTTTGTTTTTTTTTTCCAGTGCAATGGCTTCATTCAGGGTTACATTTAACTCATTATCCCATACCGCAGTGGGTGTGAAACAGCTTGAAGAAACAGGCAAATCTGGAGAGTTTTTATTGCTGACTATTTCAGCACTGGAATAGCCTTGCAGCTGATGGCTTAATGTGCTGCCAAGAGGTACATTGCCTAGACCTGTGGGGACAAATGTAGCTTCATTAGTCAGCACACAAGCCATTGAAGCCTCTGGAGTATGATTTTTAACAGCTTTCATTAAATTTTCAATTTCTGCCGATGTTGGTATAGATTCTATTTTCTTGAAAGAACACATATCAGGTCTTCTTTTACGTTTCACATTTGGTTTCGCAAATGTTGTGGATATTATGGGTTCTGCATCGATTTTGGATCCTCTAGGTTTATGCCATTCTTGTTCGGCCATAGTACAAGTTATTTCTTCAGGGAGTTTGTCGGTACCCAGCAATACATAATGGTTAATTAGATAAAATAAACCAACAATGTGAACACATTTATCTTTCCTGAAAAAGAAATAAACAACTAGTCAGCATACACAAAAGACAAAAATACATTTTTAAATAATTATTAGTACCTTTATGTTAGCTGGATACCAATGATCAGTAATTTTTTTTTAAATCTCCCAACCTAATAACAAATACCTTATATACTTGTATATAAACCACTCCCCTATTTTGAATGACAAAATATTGGCAACATTCGTGACCTGCGTATAAGCTGACCATCAAAAAGTCCAATATGTTTTCAGACAAAAATCACTTTTTTAATAAAATGCTAAATAAGCCAGGGTTGTAAAAAATCTGGGTTTTTTATAAAAAAAAAACCAGCCCGGGCGGGTAGCTGGGTGGGTACCCGGGCAGCTACCCACTACAACCCTTAAAGTTGTAAAAAACCTGGGTTTTTTATAAAAAAACTCAGCCCGGGTGGGTAACTGGGCAGCTACCCACTACAACCCTGAAATAAGCGAAAACAATTATATAAAAAATTAAGAAGCATCAAATGAATCCTTCAAATTCAGAATAATTTTATGAAATCCCATTCCATTGCTTCTTCCATATAAAAATTGGACACAAGATATGATGGATTTTCGTCATTACTTTTGTAAATAAAATCATCCTCAGTATTGCATGTTTCTAGCAAAGTTTGTCTCTTTTTATTCTATTTTTTCTGTTCTACGTTTATTTTCATCACTTTATACTGAATGCCATATTGTTTATTCAATTTATCTTTTATTTTGTTTTGAGATGATAAATGACACCATTGCATACTCCATCGTTAAATCGTTTAAATTTTTATTCCATTTACGTTCGACAGATGGTGCCACAGCATATTCTCTTTCTTACGATTGGTTAAAGTGATAATTGATTGAAAAACTAATGAGCTTTTAAATTCAAGACAATTTGGATTTGTTCTTTAAAACTTTAAAAGCAATGTAACAACCCCCTACCTACCGACCTGAGAAAATTCAAATGTGTAAAACAATACACGAACAACATTTTTAATGAATTTCTGCCGACATTTTTAATGGCTATCTATGAAACAAAAAGTGAACTAATTAAGTTCTCTGAAACAGTGAGTGAACGTCGTTTCTAATGAATCTGTAAAAAATGTGCAATCATTTTGTAATATTAAATAAATGATGTAATTATAACATTTTGAAACAGTTACATAAGAATTAATGTATTTTCTTTTCTAATACACAATGATAAATTAGGTCTTTTTGTAATTGAAGGACTAAAAATTTTGGCTGCAAAGGGTTCTAGAACTCAGAAATGCAATAGTAGCTTCGTTCGCTTAACTTAAAGCATCATTATCAAAAGTATGCTCAAAACATGGTATTCAATGACTAAGGATAAGATCATTATTTCATCAATTATATTGACTATGTATATTAATGAAGGAAGTGGAGGAGACTAACAATCAGTAAGAAGCTAAATTTAAAGCTGCTCTTAGGAATTTTTTTTTTTTTTTTTTTTTTTTTTTTTTTTTTTTTTAAAGCTAGTGGTGTACTGAGTAGCACTTTGGTCAAGTACCTGGCCAAGCTCTTAGAACAACTCAGTATTGGCCAAGTACCGAGTATCCGCAAATTGGAAGAGTTTGCTAAGTACCCGGTACAGCTCTATTTTTAACTGCTCTTCAATTCTCATATTTTAAAAGAAAATATGGACAAAACTTATTCAAAACAAAGCTATTCTGTACACAAAAAATTAAAAATTCTATAATATGCTCTAATAATAAAACAATTTTTTTTAGCTATACTTAAATATACTCCCTTAAGTTAAATTTTTATAATTATTAAAAGCAGTTACAAAATAATTCATAATTTAAGGGGGGGGGGGGGGGATGGAGCTTGGAAGAAAATTTTACAAAAATGTGTAATCACCAAAACACTGATTATTTAAATTTTAGTTTTTGACGTTAGGACATTTTGTATACACCATTTAGTAAATTCGCGATTTTTATTTTCACATTAATATTGAACTTTTCATGGTGTAAATGTCCAGCTCTTTTATTTTTATTATGAGTTAATTTAAATTCTAAAATTATATTTGATGTTAAATTATATACAATATCTTGGGTGACAAAAGGAGAGAAAGGGTTATGTTTTGTGAATTGTTTTCTAAAAATTTAAAAAATATTAACAAAAGAGTAAAGAGGATGGTTAACATTATAATCACACTAAATCAAAATGTCTATATTAAATTTAATTTTCACCTTATTTATTTAATATTTTATTTGGCAAGTAGGAAAAATGAAACTACATGTGATGATTTAAAAAAAGTGAGGAAATTAATATACTTACCCAGCTTTACAAGTACAATAACTATCAATAACTGTTTGATCATCTAGATTCAACTCAAAATATAGCGTCTTTGGCTGCTCTGATTTTTTCATTGTAGGATAACACCTAAAATATTAATATACATAATTATAATAACAAAATACATATGAAAATAAAAAAAAAAAACTTTATACATGCTTTATATATAAACATTCAATGTTTATCTTAAAAACATGTCTGCCATTCATGTTTTAAAAAGAATTCAGTTACAAATTCATCATTTTGATTTACACTTTCTAGAAAGCATGAGAGCTAGTAAATTTATTATAAAAATTATAATTTTTGCTTTGTTTCATTTTTAAGGTTTGATAACATGAATGGGAAAAACATTATTTAAACTATTTATTAAAGATTTATAAATTGATTTTTCAATATATATTAACAATTGGTATTACTCAGTTATTCCGTCGACCAATTTTGCCAAACCACTCGACAAATTATACAAATTGACATAATTTACAAAAGAACAAATAAATTAGTATAACATTAATAAAAATACAAATAAAACATTGAAATAAAAATCACTTGATGACATAAACACGTGTAACTTGCTTAAAGTCAACTGAATGTGACATTTACGATTTTGCTGATAGATTTTTGGTCGATGGGCTAACCAAGTAATAGCTAACAATTTAACCAATATTTAACTATTAATTTATAAAAGCATAATTTAAAAAATATATAAGATACTTTTGGGTTATAACAACACCAAGTTGCAGTCAATTTCACCATGTAACGTAAAAAAAAAATTGGAGCAATAGTAACTGTATTAAGCACTTGGTTCCTGGAGTAAAAAATAATTATATTATTATTTTTTTTAAAACATCTACAGCAGTACTAAATGTAGCTATGTACCATGATACCTGGGACACCACCTGCGCCACTGTTTCTGTGGCTCTGGGAAGAATAGAAAAATTTATCAGAATTATGTAAAAATATGCTGAACCGTGGAAAAATTCATGATTAAAAAAAAAAAAAAGTGTTAGTATTTTACTAACACTTGATTGCGAACAATGTAAATAATTCGCTATATAACACTGATTTTTACCGTGCCGATACAAATCAACCATACGAAGTTTAATAGATTCAGGAATATCACTCACATGACCCATTTTAAGGCGAAAAAGCAAACAAGCTGCAAAAAGAATACTGATTTTAAATAAAATCATCTGAATTTAATCAATGATGCTATCAGTTATGAATTGGTGATAATTAAAGAAGAATTACTGTGACATATTCTAATATTTTGAACCACTTGAATAAAAATTGTAATGTTTTGACTTTTCAAAATAATTTTTTTTTGAATTAATCTTTTCAAAAATGATATTAGTTTTAAGATACTAAATAAGGGTATTTTTCGGTTAACCGGGCGTCAGTGATATATATACATAGTTAGGTACTTTTCGGTTAGCCAGGCGCCAGTGCTATATATACACATATATGTTGCTATATATACACATACATTTGCATGCACATATACATATATGAGTATATATGCACATATATGTATTTATATATACATATTTAAGTATTTATATGTATATATACATATAACACTGGCACCACCCTTATTTATATACATACATATGTAAATATACATATATATAGGACATAATACACATATTGTATATATACACACATATATATGTAAATATATATAAATATGTATACATATCACTGGTGCCTGGCTAACCAAAAAATACCTAAATAAGTTTAATCAACAATAAGTTCTTAATAAAAATATCCTTTGCATATTTGCATTAAAAGACATTAAATTACCAAACGATATTTTCAGTTTGTAAAAAAAAATAATTATTCTAATATTTTGAATATGAGCTGTACCTATTGTATATAAAAATAACATACTTAAATAAATATGTTTTTAATCTTATGGTACTTACAAAATATGTTTATTATTATCACTACAAGATTAAATTAAATTAAAATACCAGCTTTACAAAAATTGCATATCATATTTGGGTGCATATACTTCAATCAGACATTGCTTATTTACAGTAAATAAACAACTTATGGATTCATATAAAGAATTTCCAGTATTAAAGTTTCTGTTTTGAATATAACTTCCATGCAAAGTTATAGATTAATACTTTAAGTGTACTCATATTGTTAAACAGAGCAGTACAGTATATATTTTAATTTTTTAACATAAAATTATACACAAGTTAGAAAGAATATGTAGCATATGTATACTAGCATAAAAACTAAAAATACAATCAGTTTATTTTCAGTTCTGAGAACAGAGAAATTGGAAAAAAAGGAAAACATTCAGAAAAAGCAATAGTTTATACCTTCTTTCCACAATAACATATATTACACTGCGTAAAATACGTGATTGTTTGCACATTTGTACTTCAGAAATACTTCACTTTTAAATATATGAAAATCACAAATCTTAAATATATAAAATGTATTCACAGATTATTACAATCGCGAACATGCAACTTTCCTTAAAAATATTTACACCACGCCTATGAAAGTGCAACAACGTATTAAACATATAAAAAAAGATTTTAGTTCATAAAACATATCTTACCTGGCTTTAACAAGTACCGAATCTGCAGTCATGTTATAACCACAGACTTCTAATATAAGACTTCTTATATTAGAAGTCTGTGGTTATAACTAGTATAAACGTCTTTATAGTAGGATGAAACAAACAGGTGATACCCGGTTTTCACAAGTCTTTGACTTGAATTTTCTTTGGAATAAAGGTTGTAGACCGAATTAAAATCAAATTTACGTAATCGTGATAGATCATATCCCCAAACAAAATTATTTAATTTTAACAAAGGATCCATTTTCTAGTAAAAAAATTCCAGAAATAAACGCAACAAATACTACTGTACTGCCGTTGAAAAGCACATGCGGGTGAGAATGTTTAGCCTCGTGTTTCCCACAACTAGCCAAAAGAGCTCGCTCAACATTTAAGCTCCGCCTCTTGCTAGTGGTCCATTGAAAACTTTTCGCTAAATAGAAGTGTCCGGTATGGAGGTCTTATACTATATAGATTCTTATGTGAAAAACATGTTTTGGACATTCTTTTGAAAAGTCGGGTCAACCCGAACCCAACCCGCAAAAGCCAAAATCCACGTCGAACCTAAAACAATCAAAGTCAACCCGACCCGCAGTAAAATGTAGAAATCAACCCGATCATAAACAGAAAAATATAGTGCCTACTTGACCCGACCCGACATCCGGTTCGAGTAAAAGCAGGTAACATGACCTAATACAGGACTCTACCTCCCACATAAGAAACCACAGAGTTGACTCATCACTCATCCCATACTCCGCATAAGTCAATGCTGTGCTTATACAGGGTGTATTAGTACAAAAGCTTTAAATTTTCAGGACAGATAGAGTACACCTAGACGATGGGAAATCACACAGCAATGCATGGTCGGAAACGCTTTCCTGGCGCGGTAGTGAAGACACAAAACACAAGAAAAGAAGGACACGAACAGGGAGAGGAAACAAGTTTATTATACTTAGTGTTTCAAAAATGTCGGGACAATGCTGGAAAGTGCTGAGGAACTTGTTGCAAGCATCGTGGCAGCTGCTGAGAAGTCCGGGTTACGACCACAGACTTCTAATATAAGTAGACTCCCAATCCCATTGTTCTCTTGGGAAAATTTTGTCTCCAACATGTTTTGCTTTCATCGCCAAAAGGGTGCCGTATTTTGGCGGTAATCCCTTTATTGGCAACAGGGGCGTATTTAAGCAGAATTCATTAGGGGGGCGTATATGACGATTTTGCCGACTAACTTAAATATATATACAGTAGAGCGCCGATTATCCGAACAAGTCGGGACCGATCCTAGTTCGGATAAGCAAAAGTTCAGATAGATAGACAGACAATTTAAGGGATGTTCCTGACTATACTAAAATCTTCACACTTTATCCAGGCTTAGGACTGGTAGCACCAGTTAGTGCTAGCGTGTTTAAAAACTGTTTTTGTTTTGTTTACTTTTTTGTCATTTAAAATTTTCTTTTTCTCTTTTTATCATTTTCTGAACTCCAGAGATTCTAATTTAAGCACAAAAGCTTTCGATTGTTGATTGCTTCAAAGAAGACGTTCTTTCCAATCCTGCCATAGCCCGAATTCTTTTTAAATACGTTAGTTGAATAGGATAAGAGTTCTTCTGCCGTTCGAGCCATTTCATAGCTGTTTCCAAACATTCAAAGGCTTCGTTATGTGATGGACCTGGTTCATTTTCAGAGCATTCGTTTTCATTTCTTCAATTTCTTTTCAATCTCAAATCTCATCCACAATCTCATCATCATTAAAAATAATTTTTTTGAGAAAAATAGACTGTTCGGATAAATGTAAGTACGGTTAAAAAATTTCTTTGAGAGAAATATGCTGTTTGGATAATTGGAAGTTCGGTTAATTGGAGTTCGGATAATCGGCGCTCTACTGTACATATCTTTAAAAGTACGTTTCTGTGTCTGTATATATTTATCTACCCGGAGTCCTAAAATGGACTGACTGATTTTAAAATTCAATAACATGCAAATGGTGACAGCTATAAAATTAAATTCTTGCAGGAATTTTTTTACTGCGATTGTCAGTTTTAGTTTAGATGGCGCTGCTTGAAATAGGCGCTAAATCGGGGCCCGATTTTTGGCCTCTCTCTTTTCTCAATATTGATGCGAAAGAAGGAGTTTAAATATATGCAGTGGGTCCCTAAGAACAAAATTGCATTGACGACTGAGAATCATTCCATACATTTAATCTCCTTCTTTCGCATCAATACTGAGAGAGAAGAGAAACAAAAAATCAGGCCTGATTTAGCACCTATTGCTAGCAGTGTTATGTATCGCTTCTATTAAATCGAGAATAGCTGCAAAAAAACTCCTGACATCTTACATAACCCTCCTGCAAGAATTTTTTTAAATAGCTGCCACCATTTTCAAGTTATTGAATTTTAAAATCAGTCAATCCATTTTAGGACACCCGGTATGTTCTATATAAAAGTGAACATTATTAACCCATCGAGATCAAATTTTTCACTTTAGAACGTCGAATACTTTACACTTTAGAATATTGAGGAGAATATAAGGTATATTTAAAGATGGATACACCACCCCTTCAGTTACGTTACATTGTTGTAAATGTTCCATTAAAGTATTTTGATATTTTTTGCTGAATGTGCAGATGGAAATATGCAATTCAGATTAATTAAACAAGTTTTTAGTAAGATGCTGCTTCGAACTTATACAAAATCAGCTTATTTATATTTACATTAAAAAGGATGAAATCAAAACTTATTTTAATTACATTTTTGTTCATTCATTGCATGACATGCATTTTAACCCACCATTTTTTTTAGACGAGCGCATCTATTCACAACAGCACCCAAATCTAGGTATTTCGAAATATCCTTCTCAAATGTGAGCATCATGAGTGTATTCAAACGTGGATCGATCATTGTTGTTCTTAGATATTTTTTCACAATGGAGGATATTCCATCTACGTTCTGATCACGTGGTGAAGGTAAAAACTTCTAGCGTAAAGATGGGAAGGCTCCGTAGACATAATGAAAAACCGTCGCCAGCCAGTGGAACAGTTCGTGTGGAAAGCAGTAGTAACCTCCCTTCATATCAGTTACAAGTTCTTTGGGTAAATTACCGGTATCACGAGACTTTTTTCAGCCTCGAACCCAGATTTGGAATAAAGTCAATTTTTAATTTACAATGTTCTTTCATTCGAGGCAACTGTGACTGGAGAAGTTAGAGCCTAATGACTGACATGTTTCGTAAGTGACAGAATGTATCTCAAAGGTTCTGTTTTCATGTAAATATCGTCCATTCTTCTAGCCTCTGCGCAGAAGTCTCACAAAATTTTCAGCTCTGTGTGTAATGCTTCCATATCAGGAATTGCCAATGTTTCACAAAAGACATTTACTTGCCGCTTTCTTAACCAGATTTATTTCTTTCTTGTAATGGGAGGATACATTATTTTATTCAGTGGTGAGATTATGTTGATGCAAGAATTAAGACTTTCAGCTATCACCACTGTAAGAGTATCCAGTACCTATTCTGAAACTCTATGCATTAGAACATTAGAAGTTCGGGAGTAAAGAGAATGTTTCAATTACCTGGTTCCAATCTTCGTCGATACTGCATAGCAAATTCATTTAACGGATCATCCCCTTACTTGCTTTCAAAGGGAACTGCACTCTATATTTCCCTATTCACATTTGCATTGTCATTGTTGATTTTTTCCAATGATTTGATACAAGTCTTCAGTATGATTGAAAAACTACCTGTTCTATTTCGAGCTCATTCTTTGTAAGGATGTGCGATATCTAGCATGCAAGGTCGATATTGGTTTTGACGACTTCTTTTAAAACTTCCAAAAGCCGATCGGAGTCTTTCCATCTTTGTCGACATATTTCAACCAACAGCTGATCAATCATGGTGCGAAGAATCTGGTGTCGTATCTGCCATAATTCCATAAAATTATGCTTCTTGAATATCCCTGACTATCGTTGTATGCACTGTTGTAGCAAAAATTCAATCATCTCGTTTTGGGATGAAGCGGAATGGTAAGTTAAATAGTATGGGCTAAAACGTGTGTCTTCAAACATTTCCTCAGTTGTGTGTTATGTCCGGAAATTAATTTCACAATTTTTCAAATGTTTCCATTTCCGTCTTTGTCATTTCCACAAACCTAACCTTGTCTACTCAGCATTCGCGTAATGTCCATTAAGATTGCTACATTTTCTGCGCTGAATGCAAGATATTGCTATTGCTCTTCCAGAATGATCTATATTGCGCTTGTTCTCGTCGAGTAAGTGATTATGCGTCATCATGAACTTACAAAATAGGAAATAGCAAATTTGTTGGGAGTTTGAAGAGAAATGTTGTGCGAACTTTCTGTTCTTTTCTTTTCCTTAAGCTCTTCATTTTGTGTCTTTTGTTTTCAGCACTCTCAAGTGACGCATTTTGTATTTTTTCTCTCCCAGGTCCTTCATGAAACACACAAAAAAATTAGCATTGAGTTCTGTGCTATATTCTAAAAACGTATGCTCTTTTGTACCAAGCGCTGTTGAAATGTCACTGTCTATCTTGCGTAATGGAACCAGTTATCGGCTATACACTGAGTTTTGGCTGATATGGGTTTAAACTGATCAAATATGTCTCTGATTGTCTGACTTCATTTTAGACCTTTTTTCCGGGTCATGTTCAATGATGGAATCGTTCCCACTTTCCGTAATGCTAACCTCTCCACGGTTCTTCTCGATTTCGTTCACGATCTTTCTATAAATATTTGACACAGATGAACAATTTTATTTTTCACTGTCAATTATATATATGGTCTCCTTAAGGAACAAGAAAACACTTAATTCATCAGATGGGTCAATTTTTCAATAATTGGCTTACAATTATTTAAACAACCGACTAAATGATTCAATTGTCGAGCACATTTCAATAAACCACGAGTAATATGAATGCCTTCACCGAAGTCGTCATCATCTTCAGAGCTAGTCGATCATCTAGAATCTAGATGTTCAGAGCCCTACTATAATAATATCCTTATAATATACTTAAATAATTATACCTAATAATAAACTTATAATCTGGTGCGGAATCTATGAAAGACCCCTTTAAATATTAAGAAACTTACTCTCTCTGGTTCTTTCTCAATTTATTTTCAGCAGTCACGCGAAGTCGAAGAAAGGAGAGGCAAACTTCGGATT
Organism: Maratus speciosus; assembly: GCA_963932465.1. NCBI lineage: Eukaryota > Metazoa > Arthropoda > Arachnida > Araneae > Salticidae > Maratus > Maratus speciosus. The sequence continues at coordinate 678,187,028 of OZ010786.1, forward strand.
TTTAAAAGAAATTAAGACAAATGCTAAGGATTGGTGTTTTTTAGTGTATGTTTTAAGAAAAAACACAGAAAATTGAAAAAAAAATCGATTGATTCAGAGTTGTATCGATCGATACAGATTACCTAGAATTTGCCGACTGTGATCAAAGTTGCCAACATTGGGGGGGCGAGACGCCCCCCTACGCCCCCCCCCCAGTAGCTTCGCCCCTGATTGGCAAAGCAAAAGTGCGGTCAACTCATGACAGACGATGTTTCGGCGGGAATCTGGAGAGAGATTCCGAGAAGAAAAACCGGTTTGGCGCGCTAAATCTGCCTTCCATCACGTGATGGAGGGCAGAGATGTAGGAGACAAGAAAAGGTTGCCGATTGGGAGTCTACTTATATTAGAAGTCTGTGGTTACGACCGGTATTTTCGAGAACATTAGATCTTCTATGCGCCGGACATGCGCTTGCATGCATCACGGACCGGGACTGTAATTTTAAACATTTACTTTGATGACGATCGTTGTCTCGCTAATGTTCTTTTTTCCCAGTTTTTTCTTGTACTAAGGATAATAAACATGTTTTCCAGGGATGTAGTGGAGGGTATACGGGAGTATACGCCGTATACCCTCTGGATTTTTTTAAGGAATACCGTATACCCTCTGTTTCTCAAGAAAGCTATAGTATATGTACGCTAGGGTATACCCTCTGCCTTGAGCGTATACCCTCTGCTTAGAACGTATGCCCTCTGATTTTTTTACGACTACACCCCTGATGTTTTCTCCTCTTATTCGTATCCTATCTTTCTTGTGTTTTGTGTCGTCACTACCGCGACAGGAAAGCGTTTCCGACCATGCGACCTATGTGATTTCCCATCATCTAGGTGTACTCTATCTGTCCTGAAAGTTTGTGACAGCTGTACTGATACACCCCGTATGTAGAAGAAAATTCTTTCTTTTCAAATTTGTTTTTGCTACGCAGTCGTTGGATATGTAGGTTTTTGTTCGCGAGTGCATATCTAATTTAGAATCCCCATTCAGTGTAAAATTTCATATTCTTCAAGAAAAGAAAATTAATTCTGTTGCGTAAAATTTCTAGTTGCTAGAAATTTCACTTTACGTCAGAATTGTTTTTCAAAATATTATAAGATTATCATTATTTGTTTCCAAATAAAGATTAGGTGTAACCACCTACGCCCATATTCACCAACGCGGGTTAACTCCTGAGTTAGTGTTAAATGCTGGGTTATCTCAAAATCGGTATTCACCAAGCTAAATTCGCGAGTTAACTCTGGTTTTAACCCCATGTTTTTAATCCTCCGAAATCGGAGAGTTAACTCTCGGATTGCCTGTGAACGTGGATTAGCGCATGCGTAGTAACTTATAAACAAGCAAGATGGATGACAGTTCCGCTTAAAATTTTTATCATCTCATTCTACAGCAATGATTAAAAATGGAAAAGAATAAGTAGTTTTGAGTGTTTGTCCAGACATATTCTATGGATACACAATTTACATTGATTTATTTCAATTCAGCGGATATTTCAGGGCCGAATAATATTAAACTGTGATTTGTCTTTCTTAATAAATATACGAATCAACGAAAGTCACTGAGAATAAAACCTTTTTTTTAGGTATTCGAATTTCATTCGGGAGGGGTGGGAGGTAAATATTCTCAATAAATGCTCAGATGTTATTAAAAAATCCAATGTTGTCTTTTTTTACTACTTGTCATTTTTTTTCTAATAAAAGCACATTAAATTACTAGTATTTCAAGTAAGTACCACGTCAGTTTTTTTAATTGTTATGTATTTATTGCAGTAATGAAGGTTTTCTTAGTCAGTGTTGCATTACGATTATTTTTATTTAACTTATGCGAGCTTTCTAACACTGAAATCTTGCCAAAGGTATCTGAGACATGTATTTGTGTTTGCAAATTTATGAGATAATATCTACTTTAAACAACAAACAGAATTGTTGTCTAGATGTATTAAAAAATTTTTCGGTTTTGAAATAGGCAAATTCAAAATTATTTACCGTGTTTGAATAAATTTGGTTTAGTGAGTCAACTTTCTTGACCATTATTTTCTCAAAATATAAATACAGTCGAACTCGGTTAAGACGCGTTTCAAGGGAGTGGGCAAAAGTCACGTATTAAGCGGGATCGCGTATTAAACGTGATTTGTATAATGTTGCAGGAACTAGGCTTATTTACAAAATCTAATCGTTATAAATGAACTTTAGAACTTTCATTTATATGTTTACAGTTGAAAATTGTATCTTTTAGGTATATTTAGATAAAAATTTAATTGAATTCAACTTTAACTCATTTTTTCTTTTTATAGAATCAAATAGAATAGTAACTTAAAATAAAAAGTGAATTCAAACGGCTTTATTATGGATTAATACGCTGCAACCAGAAATAATAAAAAGAATTTCCTGCTAGACTAATTTTTCTAACAGAGCTAAAAAAAATATTAAACCTTTGAAGCACTTGTTAAAATAATATTTAGTACTTGTGATAATGATTACAATTATAATCTGTCATTTTCATTATAACAAAAAACTATCTTTTTTAATAGTATTTGTGTAAAAAACATTGTTGGCATAGCAAGGAGTAAAGACAACATAAAAGAATTAAACAACCGCTGTCGTATTTATTTAATCTTTACGAGTTTCATTTTTTTTTTTTTTTTTGCCTATAATATGTATTATGAAACATATTAGCGATTACATTTAAAACCTCACCAACAATAGGTATACTAATCTTTAATCATAATAATTTCATGACATATCTGAGTATCCTGAATTCGTCTATCTCTCTCTACTACAGTAAAAACATACACGAAGCGAGAGGAAAAGAATGTTAGGACGCGGGATCAAACAAGAATTGTAGTGTTGGTAATTTAGCGGGTTTTTTTAAAATTCAAATATCTGCCACTATTTCCGATTAGAAATGTTCGCCTTAAATAAAGTAACTATTACTATTCCTAAGCAGTGTTTTTTATTTGAATACTAAAAAAATCTGGTAAATTGGAAACATTGAAGAAGAGACAAGGAATTCGCATCATGTTGATCAATGAATTTGCGTCCTAGGCGTGATTTTTTGCCTCAAAGGACCGGAAATCTTTCGCTTATTAAGCGGGATCACATATTAACCTGTCGTGTATTAAACGTGATATTTTTACATTAAGCCTTATGGACAATATTCAAGGGACCAGAAAAAATCTGCGTATTAACCGTGAGCGTCTTAACCGAGTTCCACTGTATGACGATAAATCTAAAAGTGGATAGATTTTAGAAGTGCATTATAATAATATAAGTATGTATAATAATAAAATAACAAAAACTTTTTTTTACAAATGAAATATGTTTAAAAGTATTTATTCTATGTATATTTTTTAATCACTCATAATAATTCAGATTTAATTATTTTTTGCATAATTTTGCTGTCTATTGGATGTAGATAAAAAAATTTGATTGAAAAAAAGTAGCATATTGTTTATATAGTTAGGAATCTCCCCAGCGCTGGCATCTGAAGTGGTTCTTCTAGGAGGATAAAATAGAATGTCATTGGGCCTCATCACTACAAAACTACAATGCAGAGATATCCAATATGTAAATGTATGAAAATGAAATACATTGAAATGTATTTATTTCAATAAATTGATTTATCTTTTGTGTCACGCTATTCAAAATTGTGAGTAAGATTTATGTAAAAGGTTTATTTGCGTCAAACTATCCTTTTTCATACATTTCATGTAGTTTGGACACAATGACGCAAAGAAACCATTTACATAAATCTTACTCACAATTTTGAATAGCGTGACACAAAAGATAAATCAATTTATTGAAATAAATACATTTCAATGCATAGTATAGATTCAATGAATGTGATATATTTAACAGTGAATTGGAAAATTAAAAGTATTGTGTAGATGTAAAAAAAATATTTTAACCAAGACAAAAATAATTCAAATTGAATTTTAAAAAACAAACCTTTTAAAGTCACATCAAGGCGTCACTTACATTTTATATCATATCTTTTAAAACACATATTTTGAATTTATGAGAGATGTAAATGATAAAGAAACAGCGAATAAAATTTTATGCAGCTTTTCATGTTGAACATAACTTTTGCACATGCGATTATAAATAAAACAAAAATAAAATGGTGAAATAAATACAAATATATTTTTTAAGAAATAGCATAACGTAACTCAAAATTTGATATCAGTATTTTTAAGTTCCATATTTAAATTTCTTAGAGCATAAGATAAAGTACTGCGTCAGAAATTTTTAACCCGTCAAGGGTTTTTGCATTGATATCATTACTTTTTTGAGGTTAGTGATAAAATGATTAAAAAAAAGATACTTATGGAATTTAATGCAGATTTAATTTTTACTATTTTATTACAATTTTCCTTATAGCAGTTTGTATATAAAAACAACTGGGTAAGTATAATCGCAGATCGCACAGAGGGTTTCATTTGATATTCCTTTAAAAACACTTTATCCTTAAATTAATAAATCCAAAATGTTAATTTATAATTATTAAATCCTTACATAGATGTAGCACCAATAGTTCCAATTTTCATGGGGCAGGGAACGCACTCTTTTAAACAAACCACCTTCCAATTGAAGTCATCAAAAACCAAGTTGAATAAGCCAGAGCCCGTTGTGTTGTTTGACAAACAGCAGTCTCATGTCCCCTCCTTCCCCCCTTTTACAAAATTTTTCAGACCAGTACCTAAGAATGGAACCGAAATAATTATTTCTCTTCAGAAATTACGATAAAAAAATAGTATGCAGTACTCATAAATTTACTTTAATGCTATATAGGGTGATTATTAAGTTAATTATAACGTTTGGAATCTGTTGCATTGATGTCCGAAAGGTAGTTTCTGAGTTATGGAAGCTGGACCCATAAGGCGCCATAGAGGGGCGAAGCCTGCTAGTGTCTATCATAATTTTATCTGCCATGTAGACTAATTGCGATATTTAATCAAAATAGCCCCCCCCCTCCTCATCCCCGGAAATATAACAAATACAAAATGTGTCTTTATAAACCTATCGCCAAATAGGTTTTTATTTCTTTTTCCCTAAAAAAAACATGATTTTTATATCCGTAACGTAAATAGCGGACGAAGCCCGCTAGTTCCTATCATAATATATATTTTTAATAATTTTATATAGTCTATAATAAAAATCAGACTTAAAATAGTCTAGTTCCATGAGTACTTGTAGTGCCAGTTACATGCTACGATTTTTGGATACCAGTATTTTAGAACGGGAAAATGTGACTTATTTTATCGGAGATATCTCATTAATTGAATAAGGTGAAGCAAACTTTTTGAAAAAAAGGTGGCCAACAAGCATGGCAGTTATCAGCTATGTGACTTTGTGCTAAAGTCCATTAATTTGATCTGCTTTAAAAAGATTACGGAAGATTGAATTATAGTATAACCTGGATTAATCGAGCTTCGATTAATCGAGGTTTCTGTTAACCGAGCCGATAACAAAGTCTGATTTTTTTTTTCCTTTTGAATGAGCCTTAAAAATAACCACACTCTTTAGCTCACTGTCCGTGCTATACAGGCCCTTCTGCCCCCAAAAGCCCTCAACTCCAAAGAAACATTGGACCCTGAGAAGTCAATAGCGAACAATGCTTTGTTTCCAGTGGCTGTGTGAACTTTCGTAAATTTTTCAATTTGCATTTTAAAATTTACTACTGGTAGTTGATTTTCTTTTTAAATTTGTTAAGCTGTGAAACAGAACTTTACATATATTTACTTTTATTATTTAAAAAACGTTCTATATATTTTTCTAAAAGAGATGTTAAATTCGCAAGCACGGCGAGTTTTTACGCACAGTTTCTATTAACCGAGATTTCCGATTCCGATTTACTAACAGTCCCAATTAGCTCGGATATTCGAGGCTGCTCTGTATAATTAAAAAATCAATGGCGATCTTACTGTAAACGGGTTTCCCTTTTACTGAGGGATTTCAAAACCGAATCAGCTGATGTTAGTTGCTGTTTCCCTGCTTGATTAAATAAGATTAGTTAAACATTTGAAAAATACCAAATATAAAAGGAACTAAGTCAACAGAGTCTTTGCTTTATGGTATTTTTTAACAACGCTATAAGAAAATGATTTTAAATAAGAGATTTTAAATGTAACGTTTTAAATCTGACATAATTTTCACCAAACTTTCCTTTCTCTTTGTAACATTCAACTGAAAATATTTTTATTATTAGAAAGATAATATTATTATTTGCGCTACCTTAAAATTAGCAACTATAGTTAAAAATATCATCTCGAAATTTGAAATAATTCTCTCATATAAATATATTTTTTAATTTACACTGTTTTGCAATATGTTTTGCAATGTGTTTTGTAAACTGTTTTGGCCACTTTGGCCAATATGACGTAATTTCCTCCATTTACGACTTTTAACACATATCAATGAGTTTATTATTTAAAAATTTTCTTTTTCTTTTAATATTCACGTGTAAATATAATTTTTATGACGTAATTTTCAATGTTTTCCTTCTTTTAATGCGTAATCATTTAATTCTAATTTGAAAATAATTGATTATTTTATAATTTTCTTTCATTTTAAGTAAGCATGTGTAAAAACAATTTTTATGACGTAATGTTTAATATTTTCCTGCTTTTAACACGTTATCATTTAATTCTAATTTAAAAGGATTTTTTTCTGTTTATAATAGTCACGTGTGAATAAATTTTTAATTTAAAGGATATATTATTCTTTGCGCTGTTTTAACATTTGGCAACAATTTAAAATAACTTTTCCTAAAATATGTAAAAAATATCTCTGGAAATTCTGAAAATTTTAATTTAAAATTGAAATAAACCGTCAAAAAATTAGGCAAGTTAAGAATAATAAATGCACTCTGCAAACTTCGAGTTTCTATTGAATGATTAAATTGAATGAAAATGATTAAATTCCCATGTATATTTTTTTTTCCTATGAGACTTTTTTAATGAGACAATTTTATCCAGATTCAACATTAAATATCTCTCAAAATAATTCTTCGATTTAAAAACTGTCTAATTCAACGTTTTTATCAAACATTTCTCTATAATACTACGCAATTGCGTGAAAAGATGGCGACACCAGAATTCTGATATGCTTATTATGTAAACTGTAAATATTGCAAAGTTAAATAAAAAGAATTGTCTCGGGGTTATCAAACTTCATTGATATTTATAAATAAAACATTTCAACTAAATTATTTATTATAAAAGATTTATTACATCACAATAGCTTTTATGCAAGGAAAATAATAATTATAATAATATTATGGATGTCAGTGATTATATATTGATTGATCGTCATAATAATAAAAAATGATATTATAAAAAGAAGAGCTGAAATGAATTATTTTTTTACGTTTCTGATCGTGTGATTTATATTCAAATAATAATTATAAATGTATATTTTTTGTAAAGTGATTGAAATTAAATATATTTATAAAATTTATGGTAATATTTTTATTGTTGAAAAATTGCCAAGAAATAATCATCATCAAATTGGCGTCATTATAATTGTAATTTTATTTAACTTAATAGCAATTAAAAAAATTACAAAGGAACTGAGAATAATGGTCAACCAGCAGACTTAAAAAAAAAAAAAAAAAAACAACAACAACAAAAAAAACCATTCACATGTGAAAACACGTATCAAGGAGTATCGAACTGCCTATCTTAAGGTCAGTAAACGATGGCCCTTAGCCACTCAGCCAGTGGGAAGGCAATATTTTTCTCCCCAAAAGTGGTTAAAAAGAAAGCATGTGTATGAATACAGTGTCATGCATTTTCGGTGAAATTTCCATAGAATGGCAAAGAAATATAGTCCGATTTTTCATGCGCATTATAAAACGAACAAGAGTCTTGCTGGAAACAAGTAAATTGTTATTTGGTTCATCTGAAACATATTTATTTGATTTTTAAAAAATCGCCCGTGTCATTTTCGAGAGAAAAAAAAATCGAATTATTTAACGAACGAGAGTTTTCCCAGAAAAAAGAAAAGTGTTATTCACCTCGCCTTAATCACAGTTATATTATGTATCAATTGAAAAATAATCGTTAGAACCGTTTTCGAGATTTTCAAATTAGGAACTTCCTCGATATTATACCAACGTTTTCACTTTAAAAATGGCTATATAGATCTCAAAATATACTGCACGTAGAAATGCAAAAATTTCAGTATACGATTAGACTGCAGATATAAGACTGTTCTAGAAAATTCAGAACAATAAGACATATATCTGCTGAGTTATTAAAAGGCGGCTTTTCGCGTTTTCTTTGATGTCGAGTTAGCTGTATATATGAGTTCCGCCATCTACGAATTCTATGATACGATACGATACGATACGATACGATACGATTTTAGGCTTAAGGCTGCGTCACTCGAAATACTACCGTCTTCCATGATATGCAAGATTTTGAAAGAAAAACAAAATTTATTAATTTTTTCTAAACTTTAGATATATGTAGCACAATAATGTTTTAATTTTATATAAAAATTATATTTTATAGTTTTCTATCATGTTATACATAAATGTAACACATAACAAGTGTTTCAAAGAGGTCTCCAATCAGCAGCCCTTAACTTTTTTATTTGAACATACAGAATAATCTTTACATCTTATCTTTTTTAAGCTACTTTCAATTTCACAGTACACTTCTTTCGGTAATTTTCTTTTTGCAATTTTAGAGTATTATTTTAAAAATATTTTAAGAAGTGAAAATGCATAATTACACTTAAACACAATTTGTAAAATATTTTAGAATTCCATGTATCTTCGAAGCTTGTCAACATGAAATTTAAATCGACTCTAACAAAATTTCATTACAGCCAGGGCCTCTAGGCTTTGGCACAGTCTAGAGGCACTTTTGTATGTATGAGGCAGCTCGTAACGGTAGTTGTAAAATACTCCTTTTCTTTTCATGTGTAGAAACCACAAAGGGATGCTATTGAATAAAAATATCTATGATGTCATACAACAAACACATTTTTGTGGCCGCATTCATTGTAATTGGATTTGTCTGTATAATAAAATGTGTAACACTGATATCAGAAAAAATATTCTTTATTATAAATTATCAGTATAAATAAATAAGGGAAAAAAATCTATAATTTTACATGCCTTCCTGCTTAGGTAAAGTCATTCTAAGAATCAAAATTTAATTCATTTACAACAAATTTATCCTTTTTTCCTCGACACATATGACATGGATACAAGCAGAAAATAAAAAAATATAGATGGGACTACACTTGAAACTTGATGTGCATGTAGTTCGCAGGCTTTGTGTGCTTTCAGTGATTCTTTTGTAAAACTGGACCAAAATATCATTTCTCAATTAATCGCCATGCTGAAAGTTCAGAGAAATGCTGGTTGTTCATATACAAGTATTTCTGAAAATAGAAAATATAGACATGAAATAGGCTAAATTAAAAAATTGTTACTAGCTGAACCAGGCACATGATAATATTCTTAAAATAAATTTTACATATTTTGATTTTATATCTGCTGCACTCGTGCTGCTCAAATGATTATAAACAGCTGCCTGATAAAAAACACTCGAAAAATTAAAATTGTTAACTAATGTATATTCGTTAATTGTGGTTGAATTTCGAAGAGAATTAGATATTTAGATTTGTCGTCAAAAAATATACATAGGTGTGTTAATTTCAAATAGATAAAGGCAATATTAAAAAATATATAGTGTCCCTTGAAAATTCCTGTTGTACTTTGAAAGGTGGCAACCTAGTGAACTACAAACTCTAATAAACCCTTCCCCTCTTTTTGAAGAAATTGAGAAAGAATTTTTTTTGCAGCCTGTGAGTTTTTAATTATCCCAGCTGATTATTAGAAATTAAAAATTCTTAGTCTCAGGTGCATTAGGAAAGGCCTTAGACTATCTTCACAAAAATTTTCAGCCTCGCATGTGCCATAGATTTCGCTAGCCATCGCAGACACACAGAGTGAAACTTTCTTTTATTAGTATAGATAATCCCATGTAGGGCAATCTTTCAATATATGAACATAATAACCACTACAGAAGGTTAACAATGAAGGAATATTAATCTTACTATTTATATTATTATTATTATCGGGGTACTGAAAATAATTAGGAACAAAAAAAAAATATCAGGGGAGGCTGTCTCCCCTGAACACCCCGTTTAAGGTAAATTTTTAAATACAGTAATACTTTGGCTAACAAAAATAATTCATTCAGGAATTGCATGTGTTAACCAAATTGTTCACTAACCGAAACTGTTTTTCCATTCAGTTAAAATGCAGTGCTGCTACATTATGTTAATTTGTGTATAAAAAGAAGAAAAAAGTAAGACAAATCGGTGTTTCTTAGCCAAGTCTGAAAAACAGAGAAAACAATGATCACTAGCCAAGGTATTACTGTACATGAACATAATAAAGAAAGAAAGTAAGTAATATTGCACAAGAGATTCAGGGGAATTTTGCACCCTCCCCGAGAATATATTTAGCTCCTTTTTCTTTTAGTGTGTTAATTATTTAGTCTTTTGAAGAAAAAAATTTATACTCATATTTTAAATCGTCAAAGATAACAAAAATTCCGAAATAAATTTTAACCCTTTGAGGGGCAGGAAAATTTTGTTTATAAAATGATGAAATAACTGAATGACACCAGATTTTATGAACAAATTTCTTAGAAAATACATATCTGCTTTTACACACTTTCATTGTCAAAGCAAAATTTTATTAAAATATTCTTGGTGTAGATTGTCAGTTTTACAATTAAAATTAGGTGGTCCTGCTGCGTTATCACTGCCCTTCAAAGAGTTAAAAGCAAAGGAGGGGCAAAAGATCCCACCCCTGCCAGTGACCATGATACTTGAGCATAAAATATGGTCAGTCATTGGCAATTTTTCACAAATCAAAGAAAAGTTTGCTGTCAAATCTGAATTTTCAGCAAAAATATCCTACATTTAGGAAGATATGGAAAATGCTAAACTAAGAACTTTTTGTTATAACTGCATATACAACAATTTTTAAACATATCAACATAAAAAGCGATATAACAGTTTAACAGTGAGGGAATATTAATCTTTCCTTTTTTTGGGGGGGGGGGAGGGGACACAAAAAATAATAAGGAACTATTTTATTATTATGGGAAGTTGTCCCCTTAAACACTCCATTTGTGATTATGTTTAATTACAATGATACCTCATCTAACAAAATAATTCGTTCTGGAATCATATTTGTTAGCCAAAATGTCCATCAACCGAACATTTTGTCAGACATTTCAACATTTGATTATAGACAGACAGGAAATCTCATCCAATCAAAATGCTGCATTATGTTAGTTCATGTATAAAATAAAATAAAATTGTAAGCCGAATCAAGACTTCTTAATTAAATAAAAAAGTTGGGAAACAATAATTATTATTTGAGGTATCATTCTACATTACCATAAAAAAAAGAATGTTGTAAAAGAGATCTTGCAAGACAAAATGCCCCCCCCCTTTTTTCCCCTTCTCTTGAGGTTTAATTATTTTAAGGCTTTTGGGAAGAATAAATATACAGTGAACTCTGTGAAATCTTCACACATAGGGACCGAGGGTTTTGTGGATTGTAGATCATCCTTTTGTTTTCATTTTATTTTTTCAAGTCTGATTAAATTAGGAACAAGAATTACAATAATTCGGAACAAAAATTACAATAGAAAAGAAAAACATAATGCAACATTAGTTTAATATATTTAATAATTAATTTAAATAAAAATTAAATTATGTACAAGTTTTATCGATTATTCATTATTTTAAAAATTGACACAACACAATGGTAGTTTTGATTTGTTGTCAATATTTTTTTTTTTTTTTTTTTTGTAGTCTATGAACACTCATTAGTTCATACTCCAAGATAAAATTTTGTTACTCAAGGAAATTTAAATATTTATATCAATTTATATTTAAATATTTGTTTATTGGAAAACGGATAAATGAAAAGAATATACCAAATTTAACTTTATGGGTTTAACTGTTAATTATAATTACATTGTTTACATTCTAACATACAATGCGGATAATAGACGTCTGTGGATTATACATTAGTGGATTTCACAGAGTTGGCTGTAATCATTTTCTAAATCAACAGAGATGAGAAAAGTTTAATAAATAAAATTTTTAAATCCATGGAGGGGCAGAACTGCACCCCCCCCCTTCCTTTGCCAATGACATGATAGTTGGTGAGCATAAAATTTGGCAACACAATGTCAATTTTTCATGAATCAGGTGGAAGGTTCCTGTCGAATTAGAATTTTAACAAAACTTATTCTACCTCATGAAAGATAAAACATTAAAAAGCTTCAAAACTAAAATGAAAAATTATGAAATAAAAATATATTTGCATAAAAATACTGCACAATCAATATACAATAAAAGATATACAACAATAAAATACAACAATCAATAATATACAATAATCAATATACAACAATAAAAATACTGTGCTATCATACTACAGGATAAATCAATTGAAATTTATTCAAGTTGAAAGAAAACATACAAAAATAATGTTATTGATTACCTCAGTAATTGGCATCGTACAAGTTGATGATTAATCGCTGATACACCTTTACAGATAAGAGGGAGTAGTCAAGTATCTGTCGTGGTCTGTTGTCATATCTAATGTCAGGGCAATGCGCACACCATCCAATCACGACAACAGCAATGGTGTTGTCAACCACACTCATTATCAGCAGTATTTGAAAGAATATTGCCTATGTGTACGATTCAAAACAACAAATACACAGAAAGCAATACCCATTCAACGAATAAAAATCTCCAGTTGAAAAACTGCCTCTGAAAAGAAAATACGTAATATTTTATAAAAGTTTATACATATAAATATCAACATCAAAATAATAACTTATCATTTTTCTCTAAAGTAAAAATTTCATAAAGCACTATTTTTGATAGCTCAAAAAATGTTAAGATATTAATGCATGAATCAAAAATACTTTCCTTCTGTATCGTAAAAATAGTTTTAAAATCACACTTAAAAACTGCCAAAATGAAGTGGCCTCTTTATTTATTTTTTTTTTTTTTGATTACATTTGAAGGTGAATTGTATTATTGCTGTCACAAATCTTGAAAATAATCAGGTTAATTGTAACCAAGCTCATACTTTAAGGGGGGGGGGGGAGGTAATAAAAATTACACAGCAGAACCTTGTATCAATTTACAAAATTATAGCTAAAAAACTAAATTGTTTTTGTTATTCCCTCTTTTTTTGGGGGGGGGGGTTCTTGAAAAGGGACTAAATTGCTTCTTAATATTTATCAGAATTAAACCCTCTCTAAAATGCAGTAGAATATTTTCATATCTGAATAAAATATACTTTTTCAAGGAATTATTTGACTCAACTGTCAATAAACTTGTTCAAAGTTATTGTTTACCTAAATTAAAATGGGTGAGCATACATATAGTCAGTCACTATTTCTTTATTCCATAATTTTATAGGAATTTGATTCATCAATGTTAGGGATAACAATACATATTAAGATTTTTTTTTCTTTTAACGTTAATAATCCAAAGTAATATTCAATAAAGTTTAATCACTTATTGAAAAAAATATATGTACAGAAGAATAACAGTAATACTTATAAATTTGTAAATGCTTATTCTTTATAGTCTGAAAAAACTTTAAAATAGAGAATCCCAACAGAAATAATACACGGTGATGTTGCAATGTGTTTGAATTTTATGTTAGGTAACTGAAACTATGTTTGAAAATAATAATAAGTACATTAAAAAGATCGGGAAAACATCTATAATAACTCTAAACTGAGGACATCGTAATCATTATACAACTTGTGATGAAATTATCAAAAAGCAAATAAAAATGTATAATTACTTACTTTAAACCATATGTATGTATATCGACGATCAACAAGCAAAATCAATAACACATAACTCTTCTTTACATTTTTGACGCTACGTACCCTCTTTTCGACCAATCAGAACGCTTGTTACAAATTCGTTGGGTTAACACTCGGGTCGGCTAATCCGAGGTTGGTGAATACGAATTTTTTTAACCCAGAGTTAACGCGGGGTTAACTCTCAACCGGGAGTTTCGTGATCCGAGGTTTAAACCAGTTTTGGTGAATACGGGCGCTAGAGGGTAACACCCGGGGCGGACCGCTCCCTCCCTTAGCGGCGCCACTGGTTCCGGTTCATAATATTTACCATTTCGACCGCTGTTAAAAATAGAAATTCTTTAAATAACAGGAACTGCACTAACGCCCGTATTCACCAAAACTGGTTTAAACCTCGGATCACGGAACTCCCGGTTCAGAGTTAACACCGCGTTAACTCTGGGTTAAAAAATTTCGTATTCACCAACCTCGGATTAGCCGACCCGAGTGTTAACCCAACGAATTTGTAACAAGCGTTCTGATTGGTCGAAAAGAGGGTACGTGGCGTCAGAAATGTAAGCAAGAGTTATGTGCTATTAATTTTACTTGTTGATCGTCGATATACATACATACGGTTTAAAGTAAGTAATTATACATTTTTATTTGCTTTTTGATAATTTCATCACAAGTTGTATAATGATTACGATGTCCTCAGTTTAGAGTTATTATAGATGTTTTCCCGATCTTTTTAATGTACTTATTATTATTTTCAAACATAGTTTCAGTTACCTAACATAAAATTCAAACACATTGCAGCATCAGCGTGTATTATTTCTGTTGGGATTCTCTATTTTAAAGTTTTTTCAGACTATAAAGAATAAGCATTTACAAATTTATAAGTATTACTGTTATTCTTCTGTATATATATTTTTTTCAATAAGTGATTAAACTTTATTGAATATTACTTTGGATTATTAATGTTAAAAGAAAAAAAAATCTTAATAGGGTAGATGCTCCAGTTGTGGCCACTGTACCAGTTGTGGCCACATTGGATCAGTTTGTCCAATATTTAAGTTGTGAATTGATGCAGACAAATAATATGCATTCTCACACCTTAAGCAAACACCCTTTTATCATTTACAATCTCATTTGTTTATTTTTTGATAAAATGTGAATTACAAAAAAAATAAATTTGCGAATCTGTAGTGTGTGCTCACATGTATTAAGATTTTTGCTTAGCTGACAAGTTTTCCAAATCTTTCAATATTAGGCACTTATTGGGTTCTGTTTGTCCTGAAACAAATTGCTGTTAGGTTTTATGAGGTAAGCTTCCTCTCTATTGCAATTTCACATTTAAATTAATTATTTTAACAGTTTAATGGGGGTTGGCCACAACTGGTGCTTTAAATTTGCTATATGTACCAGTTATGGCCATGGAAGTTGGAAGTGGTAAAAAGAGCACAGCATATGTTTCATTTTTGGCCACATGATTCATTATAGTGAGAATTTTAGCCATTAAATAATTTTAAGAACATCTGGATAAAAAATAATCTATTTAGTTTTGTTTTATATAGTAATGGCTTCAATAATAATAATAAAAAGCAAGGCTAATAGCAGTTCTATCAAAGAGATTTTGTTTTCTCTGTCCAATAGATAATTCACTTTAGAAAAGACACTGTGCTAGTAACTAAAGAATGATATTTCTAAAGAAAATATAGTATATTGTGTTTAGTATTCATAAAACCAAAGGGGAGGGGCGATATGTCCTACACGATAAATAAATTAAAACAAATTTTGAAAGATTTTACATAAATTAAAAAGTTTAATAAAATTACAGCATGATTTCTTGTATTTTTCCTAAAGAAGTGAAGAAGTTCCATAATTTTTGCCAGATTTCGGGCAAACTGATTTAGAAATACTAAATATTGTGAAAATCTTAACTAGAGATATCTAAATACAAGCAAGAATTATTTCCCATTATTTAAAAAGAACAGCATTCATTTTACTAAGTTTAAAAAACACAGAATTCTGTACTCTTAAAAAATGAACTAGAGGGAACACTGTTCTAGGATAAGAAGTAAAATTAAGGCCATTCAAAATGTATAATGCCAGCACTACAAGCTAGCAAAGTTTTGGAGCACCAGAAATAAAACTCTTTGGTGACGGTTCAAGTGTTTTAATCAATCCACAATCCATTGGATAATTATAAAACTAATTTAAATAGTTAATCTTGATGTCCTACAGGCACTGTTGTCCCTTTTATGAATCAAATTAAATATATTTTTTGTTTTTTTAATTGAAATTTTCAGTTAAAGTCAACATAAGTATATTTTACTTGATGTTTTTATCAATTCATAAAAAAAACTTGCAAAATTCTTTTAATACAACAAGAAATATGTGTGGTAAGATAGATGTTGCATAAAAATGCTTTATTTTTACTTATTATCAATTAAAATGTTTGTTAAACTACATGATATTGGAGTGGCCACAACTGGTGCATAGAGGTGGCCAAAACAGGTGTAGAGGTGGCCACAACTGGTACAAATTGAAATAAATTATTTAATGAGTTATTACTCACAATCTAAAATATTTTGTTGAAAGTTATTATAATTCACAGAAAGACAATTAAATTTGCTAAATAATGATGTTATTATGATTTAATATGCTTCAATCAGTCAATAACTGTAAAATTTCAATTTCAAATTTTCTCTAAAGGTGGCCACAACTGGAGCATCTACCCTATGTATTGTTATCCCTAACATTGATGAATCAAATTCCTAAAAAATTATGGAATAAAGAAATAGTGACTGACTATATGTGTGCTCACCCATTTTAATTTAGGTAAACAATAACTTTGAACAAGTTTATTGATAGTTGAGTCAAATAATTTCTTGAAAAGTGTATTTTATTCAAGTATGAAAATATTCTACTGCATTTTAGAGAGGGTTTTATTCTAATAAATATCCCCCCCCCCCCCCAAAAAAAAGAGGGAATAACAAAAACAATTTAGTTTTTTAGCTATAATTTTGTAAGTTGATACAAGGTTCTGCTATGTAATTTTTATTACCTCCCCCCCAAAGTATGAGCTTGGTTACAATTAACCTGATTATTTTCAAGATTTGTGACAGCAATAATACAATTCAGCTTCAAATGTAATCGAAAAACATAAAGAGGCCACTATTTTTACGATACAGAAGGAAAGTATTTTTGATTCATGCATTGATATCTTAACATTTTTTGAGTTATCAAAAATAGTCCTTTATGAAATTTTTACTTTAGAGAAAAATGATAAGTTATTATTTTGATGTTGATATTTATATGTATAAACTTTTATAAAATATTACGTATTTTCTTTTCAGAGGCAGTTTTTCAACTGGAGATTTTTATTCGTTGAATGGGTATTGCTTTCTGTGTATTTGTTGTTTTGAATCGTACACATAGGCAATATTCTTTCAAATACTGCTGATAATGAGTGTGGTTGACAACACCATTGCTGTTGTCGTGATTGGATGGTGTGCGCATTGCCCTGACATTAGATATGACAACAGACCACGACAGATACTTGACTATTCCCTCTTATCTGTAAAGGTGTATCAGCGATTAATCATCAACTTGTACGATGCCAATTACTGAGGTAATCAATAACATTATTTTTGTATGTTTTATTTCAACTTGAATAAATTTCAATTGATTTATCCTATAGTATGATAGCACAGTATTTTTATTGTTGTATATTGATTATTGTATTTTATTGTTGTATATTTTTTATTTTATATTGATTGTGCAGTATTTTTATGCAAATATATTTTTATTTCATAATTTTTCATTTTAGTTTTAAAGCTTTTTAATGTTTTATCTTTCATGAGGTAGAATAAGTTTTGTTAAAATTCTAATTCGACAGGAACCTTTCACCTGATTCATGAAAAATTGACATTGTGTTGCCAAATTTTATGCTCACCAACTATCATGTCATTGGCAAAGAAAGGGGGGGGGGTGCAGTTGTGCCCCTCCATGGATTTAAAAATTTTATTTATTAAACTTTTCTCATCTCTGTTGATTTAGAAAATGATTACAGCCAACTCTGTGAAATCCACTAATGTATAACCCACAGACGTCTATTATCCGCATTGTATGTTAGAATGTAAACAATGTAATTATAATTAACAGTTAAACCCATAAAGTTAAATTTGGTATATTCTTTTCAGTTTTCCAATAAACAAATATTTAAATATAAATTGATATAAATATTTAAATTTCCTTGAGTAACAAAATTTTATCTTGGAGTATGAACTAATGAGTGTTGATAGACTACAAAAAAAAAAAAAAAAAAAAAAAAAAAATATTGACAACAAATCAAAATTACCATTGTGTTGTGTCAATTTTTAAAATAATGAATAATCGATAAAACTTGTACATAATTTAGTTTTTATTTAAATTAATTATTAAATATATTAAACTAATGTTGCATTATGTTTTTCTTTTCTATTGTAATTTTTGTTCAGAATTATTGTAATTCTTGTTCCTAATTTAATCAGACTTGAAAAAATAAAATGAAAACAAAAGGATGATCTACAATCCACAAAACCCTCGGTCCCTATGTGTGAAGATTTCACAGAGTTCACTGTATATTTATTCTTCCCAAAAGCCTTAAAATAATTAAACCTCGAGAGAAGGGAAAAAAAGGGGGGGGGGCATTTTGTCTTGCAAGATCTCTTGTATAACATTCTTTTTTTTATGTTAATGTAGAATGATACCTCAAATAATAATTATTCTTTCCCAACTTTTTTATTTAATTAAGAAGTCTTGATTCGGCTTACAATTTTATTTTATTTTATACATGAACTAACATAATGCAGCATTTTGATTGGATGAGATTTCCTGTCTGTCTATAATCAAATGTTGAAATGTCTGACAAAATGTTCGGTTGATGGACATTTTGGCTAACAAATATGATTCCAGAACGAATTATTTTGTTAGATGAGGTATCATTGTAATTAAACATAATCAGAAATGGAGTGTTTAAGGGGACAACTTCCCATAATAATAAAATAGTTCCTTATTACTTTTTGTGTCCCCCCCCCCAAAAAAAAGGAAAGATTAATATTCCCTCACTGTTAAACTGTTATATCGCTTTTTATGTTGATATGTTTAAAAAATGTTGTATATGCAGTTATAACAAAAAGTTCTTAGTTTAACATTTTCCGTATCTTCCTAAATGGAGGATATTTTTGCTGAAAATTCAGATTTGACAGCAAACTTTTCTTTGATTTGTGAAAAATTGCCAATGACTGACTATATTTTATGCTCAAGTATCATGGTCACTGGCAGGGGTGGGATCTTTTGCCCCTCCTTTGCTTTTAACTCTTTGAAGGGCAGTGATAACGCAGCGTGACCACCTAATTTTAATTGCAAAACTGACAATCTACACCAAGAATATTTTAATAAAATTTTGCTTTGACAATGAAAGTGTGTAAAAGCAGATTTGTATTTTCTAAGAAATTTGTTCATAAAATCTGGTGTCATTCAGTTATTTCATCATTTTATAAACAAAATTTCCCTGTCCCTCAAAGGGTTAAAATTTATTTCGGAATTTTTGTTATCTTTGACGATTTAAAATATGAGTATAAAATTTTTTCTTCAAAAGACTAAATAATTAACACACTAAAAGAAAAAGGAGCTAAATATATTCTCGGGGAGGGTGCAAAATTCCCCTGAATCTCTTGTGCAATATTACTTATTTTCTTTCTTTATTATGTTCATGTACAGTAATACCTTGGCTAGTGATCATTGTTTTCTCTGTTTTTCAGACTTGGCTAAGAAACACTGATTTGTCTTACTTTTTTTTCTTTTTATACACAAATTAACATAATGTAGCAGCACTGTATTTTAACTGAATAGAAAAACAGTTTCGGTTAGTGAACAATTTGGTTAACACATGCAATTCCTGAATGAATTATTTTTGTTAGCCAAAGTATTACTGTATTTAAAAATTTACCTTAAACGGGGTGTTCAGGGGGGACAGCCTCCCCTGATAATTTTTTTTGTTCCTAATTATTTTCAGTACCCCGATAATAATAATAATATAAATAGTAAGATTAATATTCCTTCATTGTTAACCTTCTGTAGTGGTTATTATGTTGATATATTCAAAGATTGCCCTACATGGGATTATCTATACTAATAAAAGAAAGTTTCACTCTGTATGCCTGCGATGGCTAGCGGAATCTATGGCACATGCAAGGCTGAAAATTTTTGTGAAGATAGTCTAAGGCCTTTCCTAATGCACCTGAGACTAAGAATTTTTAATTTCTAATAATCAGCTGGGACAATTAAAAACTCACAGGCTGCAAAAAAAATTCTTTCTCAATTTCTTCAAAAAGAGGGGAAGTGTTTATTAGAGTTTGTAGTTCACTATGTTGCCACCTTTCAAAGTACAACGGGAATTTTCAAGGGACACAATATATATTTTAATATTGCCTTTATCGATTTGAAATTAACACACCTATGTATATTTTTTGACAACAAATCTAAATATCGAATTCTCTTTGGAATTCAACCACAATTAACGAATATACATTAGTTAACAATTTTAATTTTTTGAGTGTTTTTTATCAGGCAGCTGTTTATAATCATTTGAGCAGCATGAGTGCAGCAGATATAAAATCAAAATATGTAAAATTTATTTTAAGAATATTATCATGTGCCTGGTTCAGCTAGTAACAATTTTTTAGTTTAGCCTATTTCATGTCTATATTTTCTATTTTCAGAAATACTTGTATATGAACAACCAGCATTTCTCTGAACTTTCAGCATGGCGATTAATTGAGAAATGATATTTTGGTCCAGTTTTACAAAAGAATCACTGAAAGCACACAAAGCCTGTGAACTACAGGCACACCAAGTTTCAAGTGTAGTCCCATCTATAATTTTTTTTTTTTCTGCTTGTATCCATGTCATATGTGTCGAGGAAAAAGGATAAATTTGTTGTAAATGAATTAAATTTTGATTCTAGGAATGACTGTACCTAAGCAGGAAGGCATGTAAAATTGTAGATTTTTTTTCCTTATTTATTTATACTGGTAATTTATAATAAAGAATATTTTTTCTGATATCAGTGTTACACATTTTATTATACAGACAAATCCAATTACAATGAATGCGGCCACAAAAATGTGTTTGTTGTATGACATCATAGATATTTTTATTCAATAGCATCCCTTTGTGGTTTCTACACATGACCGTTACGAGCTGCCTCATACATACAAAAGTGCCTCTAGACTGTGCCAAAGCCTAGAGGCCCTGGCTGTAATGAAATTTTGTTAGAATCGATTTAAATTTCATGTTGACAAGCTTCGAAGATACATAAATTCGAAAATATTTTACAAATTGTGTTTAAGTGTAATTATGCATTTTTACTTCTTAAAATATTTTTAAAATAATACTCTAAAATTGCAAAAAAAATAAAAATACCGAAAGAAGTGTACTGTGAAATTGAAAGTAGCTTAAAAAAGATAAGATGTAAAGATTATTCTGTATGTTCAAATAAAAAAATTAAGGGCTGCTGATTGGAGACCTCTTTGAAACATTTGTCATGTGTTACATTTATGTATAACATGATGGAAAACTATAAAATTATAATTTTTATATAAAATTAAAACATTATTGTGCTACATATAGCTAAAGTTTAAAAAAAATTAATAAATTTTGTTTTTCTTTCAAAATCTTGCATATTATGTATTACTGTTCGTTTAACGAACATTAATTCCTATCAGCATGACACCTATGTATGAAAATTCTGCAAAAGATTAAAGAAAATCTGCGATGGTCGTCTCCCATTTTGAACTTTCTGCTACTGGGGATGTATAAACTTAATAGACCACAAAAGGTTAAGTACCTATGGCATTATAAAACAAAACATTAGCTAATCTTTTGAAAGTAAATTAAGTAATCAGAAGACTATATAATATCCTATATAAATCTTAAAAGTAATGAAAGATGACTTATTTATATTTAAAAAAAATTGTTTGACATTTTTTTTATTGAAGTTTTTACACTCAAAAAGTAAGATTTTTTTTTTTTTGCAGAATGACCAACAAAGGAAAATAAAAATTTTTTGTTTTTGATTGGTATTTAAAGCGGCTTTCAAAAATAAAATATTTCCATGCTCAACAATACAAAATTTTTCTGACTTATTTTTACAATGTCTATAAGCATACAATTGGTAGGCACGATGATTTCAGTGATTGGAAAATGAATATCATTTTTCAATAAATAGATTATTACTGTTTGATTTATAAGGCATTGTCTCATGACGACTTTTGCTTTTATCGAAAAACAGAAAATGTTAATCAGTTACACACTTTCTGAATACGAGAACCAGGCATGTAGTGAAGAGTATATAGCATATACATTCTGTATTTTATTTTCGAAAACTCTGTGCATCCTCTGTTTCTCAAGTAAAGCTATAACATAATAAAGTAATATATAAAGTTCAGCCTTTCCCTATGGCATACGATCTCTGGTCTTTTTATGTCAATACTGAAGAGCAACTTCCAAATGTCCTGCGTCGGTGATTAAAAGTGACTTTCTGAATGAGTCAGAAAATATCACTTTTGAATCAGAGTCAATTTTACAGAGTAATTTTGTGAGGGGGTAATTTAGATTATTGGTTATTTATTTATTGTAATTACAAAATAATAAATACAAGAAAGCATGTTAATATGATTAAAGATTTTAAACCTTATATGCTCTGCCAGGCAAAAAAAAAATTTGGAAAAAGGAGGAAATAGTGAGGGGCAGTCACAACTCCTTTCTGATTGAAAAAAATTCTAATGAATAATTTATTTTTTAAATGTCGACATATACTAACAGTTCAGGAAAAAATTTAGAACTGTTGATATAAGTCGGCATTTTAAAAATAAATTATTCATTAGAAATTTTCTTCAATAAGAAAGAAGTCGTGACTGCCCCCCCCCCCCTCTCTAATTCCTCCTTTGTTCACATTTTTTTGCCTGACAGAGCATATAAAGTTTAAAATCTTTAATCATATTAACAAGTTTTGCTCTATTTATTATTTTGTAAAATAAATAACTAATAATCTAAATTATCCCCCCCCCCCCACTGAAATCTATGCTTTGACTTTTTGTCCCCAAACATATGTTTAAAATCACTAAAAAAAATTATACAGTACATTATTCCTCAGTATGGAGACCAAAAACATGCAATAAGATTTTTATGATATTGAAATCTGTTGCAGAAGTCATAGTAATTTTCTGTCATAGAGTAAAGTATGTTTTAATATGTGTTTAGTTTTTTCGGTTAGCCAGGCACCAGTGTTATATATACATATTTATATACATCTATATATGTGTGTATATATACAATATATGTATGTATATATAACACTGGCGCCCGGCTAACCGAAAAGTACCATTTTTTCAATACATTTATATTTTTATCAAATGATGTTTAAGTTTTTATTTTTAGCAGTGCCGCAGCAATCCTGCTACATGGTGCAAAAAATTAAGTTAGTTTTTTTTAGATTTATCACTGGTGCATTATTAGGAATAACTGATAAATTGTCTCATACTAAGGCATTGCACATATCATGCATGCTTTGGTAAACAGTGATCCTATTCAATATTTTTATTAGAATCTATTTCAAGAACAATTTTGTGTGTATCAATACTCTAAAACTTATTTTAAATTAAAAGGACAACAACACTAAGCGAAATGATATTGAAAGTACCCTTTTTTTTCAGGAACTGCTGAAGTGATTTCAGTAATTTATTTTATAGTTTTGGCAGTAGAAAAACTAGGGTCAGGTGGGAGAAAGTGGCCATAAAAACAGGCTTTTCTAACTTTCAGAAGATATAAACATCAGAATTTCTGTAATGTTTCCTAAAATTTTGGGTGTTATTTTACATTACATTACTCTAAAGTACATCCATATGCATTTCAGAAATATTTTTGGGGAATAACACATTTTTATAACATTTTTTCAGGCATGTTCTTATGACCACTTTACCCCAGGGGGTGGGGTTTTTTCCATACAATTAAGAAATATATACAAGAAAGGAAAATTTAATATAGAATATGACTTGTTTATATCACAGTAATTTGGAAAGTTGCAAAGTATAGCTAACTAGTAAAAAATAAATAAAAGTTATCAGCATATTTCTATAGCTTCCAGTTTTTGAAGACTACCTAAAAATTCACTCGCCAGTGGCGAGTAAAATGATGTATTTCCCCTATCCCTTTGTATGAGAAATTTAATAAGGGTGTATAAAATATATTATATAACAGTAAGAAACTGGTAATTGAGAAGTTGAAATATCATACGAAATTTGGAAATGCCACAATCATTATAACACTTGTATGAGCAATTCGCTACCCTGAAAACAAACATTTAAAAGTAACTGGATACAGCAAGCTTGAAGAATCTCAAAAATACTTTTAACTCAATAATGCCGCATTCATTATCACAGATGGGAGAAAACATCATTTTACTTGCCACTGGCGAATGAATTTTTAGATAGTCTTCAAAAACTGCAAATTATAGAGGTAACGCCGAAAACTTTTTTCACTAATTAGCTATATTTTGAAATTTTCCAAATTACTGCAATGTAAACACGGTATACTAAGTTCTATTCTATATTAAACTTTCCTCTCTTGCATATATTTTTTTATTTTATAGGAAAAAAAAATATGAAAATGTATTGTAGTAATACTAATCAACTATGTTTGCAATTGCATAAATTTTGCCATAACAATTTTCAACTGTATGTTGCATTTTTCTGGCTGGTAAGATTGTCTAGAAATTCCCCACCTCTGATCATTATTATGCATGTATAAGCACTTTGCTCCCATGAAAAGCAAACAAAATAGAAAAAATCACTAGATGCAGCAATCTTGTTTGAGAATATAGCCATGTGTTTTATTTCCTACTTCATAAATATATCTTGCAAAGAATGAAGAGAACATTACTAATATATTTTTAACTATAGATTGTCCTACATATTATCAGTTACAATGCAAAACTATTGCGGATGTGAAATATTCCATCATTCTATTTTGAACCTTCCCTCTACACCCCCCCCCCCCCCCTCTCATTTTATAAAAAGCAGAGATTCCCGTATTACATATTGGATATCTCTGCATTGTAGTGATGAGGCCCAACGACATTCTATTTTATCCTCCTAGAACAACCACTCCAGATGCCAGCGCTGGGGAGATTCCTAACTATATAAACAATATGCTACTTTTTTTCAATCAAATTTTTTTATCTACATCCAATAGACAGCAAAATTATGCAAAAAATAATTAAATCTGAATTATTATGAGTGATTAAAAAATATACATAGAATAAATACCTACTCTTAAACATATTTCATTTGTAAAAAAAAAGTTTTTGTTATTTTATTATTATACATTACTTATATATTATTATAATGCACTTCTAAAATCTATCCACTTTTACATTTATCGACATATTTATATTTTGAGAAAATAATGGTCAAGAAAGTTGACTCACTAAACCAAATTTATTCAAACACAGTAAATAATTTTGAATTTGCCTATTTCAAAACCGAATTTTTTTTTAATACATCTAGACAACAATTCTGTTTGTTTAAAGTATATTATCTCATAAATTTGCTAACACAAATACAACATGTCTCAGATACCTTTGGCAAGATTTCAGTGTTAGAAAGATCTCGCATAAGTTAAATAAAAATAATCGTAATGCAACACTGACTAAGAAAACCTTCATTACTGCAATAAATACATAACAATTAAAAAAACTGACGGGGTACTTACTTGAAATACTAGAAATTTAATGTGTTTTTATTAGAAAAAAATTGACAAGTAGTAAAAAAAGACAAAATTGGATTTTTTAATAACATCTGAGCATTTATTGAGAATATTTACCTCCTACCCCTCCCGAATGAAATTCGAATACCTAAAAAAAAAAAGGTTTTATTCTCAGTGACTTTCGTTGATTCGTATATTTATTAAGAAAAACAAATCACAGTTTGATATTATTCGGCCCTGAAATATCCGCTGAATTGAAATAAATCAATGTAAATTGTCTATCCATAGAATATGTCTCGACAAACACTCAAAACTACTTATTCTTTTCCATTTTTAATCATTGCTGTAGAATGAGATGATAAAAATTTTAAGCGGAACTGTCATCCATCTTGCGAAACAGCACCGAAAACTGGCGATATGAAGCAATTAAAATAATAAAACTTTGTAAAAAATCACCATAAAATTAAAACAAAACACAGGACGCGTTTCGAGCTAAAAACATAACAGCTCGTCATCAGCTAAGCATACACGTGTCCGAAAACGGACAAGTTCAAAAATGAACTGAAGAAAAAGAATGTTGCGAAGAATGCGACAGATGGCGCTACCTGATAGAGGGAAATGTGTTGAAAAAAGATAGAAGAGAAAATGAAATGGAAAAAATGGAAATAAAAGAAAAAATAAAAATAAAAGAAGTAAATTAAAAATATAAATATAAATAATAAATAAAATAAATATATAAAAAAAAAAAAAAAAAATTATAATAATAATTTGGATTTTTTTCTTCTTCTTTTATAGTTCTTTATTTATTATTTTATTTATATTTTTAATTTACTTCTTTTATTTTTATTTTTTCTTTTATTTCCATTTTTTCCATTTCATTTTCTCTTCTATCTTTTTTCAACACATTTCCCTCTATCAGGTAGCGCCATCTGTCGCATTCTTCGCAACATTCTTTTTCTTCAGTTCATTTTTGAACTTGTCCGTTTTCGGACACGTGTATGCTTAGCTGATGACGAGCTGTTATGTTCTTAGCTCGAAACGCGTCCTGTGTTTTGTTTTAATTTTATGGTGATTTTTTACAAAGTTTTATTATTTTAATTGTCATCCATCTTGTTTGTTTATAAGTTACTACGCATGCGCTAATCCACGTTCACAGGCAATCCGAGAGTTAACTCTCCGATTTCTGAGGATTAAAAACATGGGGTTAAAACCAGTGTTAACTCGCGAATTTAGCTTGGTGAATACCGATTTTGAGATAACCCGGCATTTAACACTAACCCGGGAGTTAACCCGCGTTGGTGAATACGGGCTTAAGAATTTGCCACCTTCCCAAATGTGAATAAATCTGAAAAGTGGTGATAGAAATTCAATTTTGGCAAAGCATTTGATGAACATTTTTGGTAATGATCCTTTCAGAAGAACAAATGTCACCCATGAAATTAGCAAGCACACGTTTGACATGTTTAATGACAAGAACAGATATCTAAAGAGGATTTTGTAGAAAAGTGTCATCAAGACATACAAGGAACAATTGAAAGTGAAAAATCTGAATAATTTAATAAGAACAAAAGATAACGATCAGATATAAGGATTTCTGCTTCAATCATGTTTTCCAATGTTCGAGCATAATCAAAATCAGACCTTTCTTTTTATAAATAAAGATCGATATATTTTTTAATTAATAAGCATATTTACTCTTTATTATATTACATTATTTTTCTGTACGCTATTAAAGTGATTGACTTATTTTAAAATGTAGTTTTTATTTTCTATTTTATAAAACCACATTAAATGTGATTACCATGTATCTTATACTTCAAATTGAAATTTTAAATGCTATGCATTTTACAAATACAGTAGACTCCTTCAAATCCGCACATCTTGGGACCAGAGGTTGTGCAGATTTTAAAATTTTGCAGATTTCTGGTCATTGTTTTGTTTACATTTTTTAAACAGTAATTTGAATGTATTAATGCAACAAAATTATGATGAATGCTTGCAATATAGTAAAATTTTAAAATAATCAAGAAAAGTTCAAAACTAAAATGATAAGAAGTAAGATAATTTTTAAAATGATTAAATTATTAAAAGTAAATGTCAAGGAAATTATGTATAATTAAATATGCATAATAAAGATGGGATACATTTCCCTTAAATTATCCAATAAAACTTTGCTCATAAAGTTACCAATTAATTCACATCAAAATCATAAAGTAAGAAAGTTTTATTTCAGGTTTAAAATACAATAAAGAGAAAAGTTGCCAGTTAAACTGAAGGCATTGAGCTCATAGGCTATTCACACTAATTGTATATTATACTCTTATTTCAAAGAATAATGCCCCTCAAAAAATAAATAAAGAGAATTAGCCCCGTTTCCTCCCTTTATATTTAACCAATGAACCTCCAAATATAATGAGGGAAGCTCCTTAACATAATATACCGGTATATGAAATTTGAAGTAAATCAGATAATTCTGCATGAAAAAAACCATTTCGCTAAATTAATGGGGTCTAACCCCCCATTATACTTAACTAATGAACCTCCAAATCTAATCAGGAAAGCTCCTTATCAGAATGAACATAGAAAAAAAAATTAAAGTAAATTGGATAATTCTGCATGAAAATCCATTTATCTAAATTAAGGGGAGGGACTTGCCCCCCTTTCCCCCATTTATACTTAACCAATGAACATCCAAATCTAATGAAGGAAGCGCCTTATTATCAAATTTGAAGAGAATTGAATAATTCTGCATGGTAAACGCATTTATCTAAATTAAGGGGCAGACTAGCCCCCCCCCCCCTTTATACTTAATTAATGAACCTCCAAATCTAATCAAAGCAGCTTCTTAACATAATAAACCAGTATACCAATTGGTATCCAAATTTAAATTTGGAGCAAATCGAATAATTCTGCATGAAAAACCCATTTATCTAAATTAAGGGGCTAGTCCTCCTCCCCCCTCCCCTTTATACTTAACTGATGAACCTCTAAATCTAATCAGGGAAGCTACTTAGCATAATAAACCGTTATACCAAATTTGGAGAAAATTGAATAATTCTGCATGAAAAACCCATTTATCTACATTAAGGGGGGGACTACATTTCTTTCTCCCTTCATACTTATCCAATGAACTCCCAAAACTAATCAGGGAAGCGCCTTATCAGAATGAACCTAGAAAAAAAGTTTGAAGTAAATCGGATGTTTCTATCAAGAGTTATCGCGTTACGTACATACATACAGAACTGGCGGGCATATTAGCTCACAGGCTATCAAAGCCTAAGAGCTAAAACAAGTTGATTAATACATAAATTTACTAAAAAGATTATGATTGCCAGTTATCTCAGCATTATCTTGATTTTTTTTTTTTTTTTTCAGAAATAAATTTATACTTTCTTTATGAAAAGCCACGAGTTCAGTCATACTATGGAGAATTACATATTAAAATACATATGGAATGACTTAAAACTAAAAAATTCTGTAATTTTCCTTCTACATCTGAACAGAAAGTTTCATTGTTTACATCTGCGATGATGTGCGGATTTTAAGGTTGAGGATTTGAGAGAGCTTACTATATACTTTACACTAATTATTTTAAAATATAAGTTTTATATATTAAACTGAGTATCATTTTAAAACAATCAATGGAGCTTTGAAAAATTACTAATGATTTTCAAATGTGACTGATTTTTTAATTTCCGATAATGTTGGCTAATTATCTGAATTTCTTAATGCAGTCCATGAAATCCCATTTAATTTCCATATAAAGAGACTATACTATAAATATCACATGGAAAGACAGCATATTCACATCTAAAATTAAAAATTTACTTTTAGAAAAATTTTCAATTAAAATAATCAACTTATGCATGTTCTTCATACAAATTTATCCAAATTTACCGTATTATGAGGAATATTTTTAATGAGGAAATAGTTACATTCACAGACAGTTTCTAAAATTTATACTAGTATGCTTTATTTATTCAATGAAGAAATAACAGTAGTACTTATAAAACTAAACAATGGAATATCCACAATTTTTGGAAGAAAAAAACATGAGAGTTGAATCTAGTGATATATCCTGTGCATTTTAAAAGTAGATAAACATAAAAGTTACAAAGAGAAAGAAAAGTACAAATGAATGTTGAATAACTTTCCAAATGGAAAAAAATATTTTATAGCGATATTTGAGAATTAAAAAAAAATACACTATAACATCTTTAGTCTGGAAACTTCTGTAATCTGGACATTTATATGTTTTTATTTTCAATTAAAGATCACAGATGATGCCACCAGACATATATGAATGAATTTATAAAATGATTAAGAAAATGGAAAGATTAATTGCTTAATTTATTACATTTTATTTCATTTTAACATTGTACGAACTTCCTGAGTTACATATGCAATTAATATTGATGTCTTTTAATATTATGTTGTATAGACTCAGAATTAATAGTAAATTTTTAACATTATCTTAAGTCACAACAGATGCTGCCAAAATAATTCAAAATAAGATTTTATTTTTTCCTTTTCTCAAAAGTTTTTAATGTATGTGAGAATTTAATATTTTCAAAGTAGTATATTATTTATTTGATTCTTCAAAATATTAGTCTTGTAAAAAAAGCTGTATTGATGCAATAATAAAAATGTAATAATTTCTGACTAAAAATGAATTGAGTTTTTCAAATTTTAAAAATTTTTGTTAGGATTTTCTGTTTTATATGTATTTATATTTTTTCTTAATACTATTAGTTTTGTATATTTCTAGAACGTCAAATATATTAAAGTAATTGTAATGATAAAAATTTAGCTTTTTAAAAGTAATATAATTTTAAGATTTATATTAATTTTGTTACCTTTCTTTATCTAAAGCTAAGAAGATGGTGTCAAAACATCAGAAAATTAGATTCTGTTGTTATTACTTCTTTTAATTAATTAATTTTCGACTTACTTCGATATTTAAGGTGCTATGTATTTAATTTCTTATAACATTAATCTTATGTATCACTATTTTAAATACGTTAATTATAAAATTATTTTTAAAATTAATTGTAAGTCTTATTTGAATTTCTCCCTACAATATTTTTCGGCTTTATAAAATTAGTTTCATTCGCAATATTTTTCATACTATGCCTGTTATTATTTTGATTTGTATTATTTTTTCAGTATTTATAAATTAGAAATCGTAATTAAAAAAAAAATTACATGGTTACTGTTTTTTTTTTTAATTTACGGCAGATGGCGACACCAAATAAAATATACAGCATTATTTAAAAATATACATTTTAGGGCATCTTAAATTGAAATTTCGTGTATTCAATTATTTTGAATTATCAAGTTCCTTGCACTGCCATATTAGTGAGAAATATAAGTATTACTATTTATCGAATTTCAATACTTCTGCGATCCATCATAATAGCAATGATTCTGAAATAAAGAACAGGGACGTGTGAAGAGAAAACTGTGCCCGGGTGTCCAGGGCAAACTTTCAATTTGGCCCCTTCATTTTGTGGCAAGTATCAGAAAATTGATAAAGTGAAGAAACAAAAATAAATTCTATTGAATAAATATTTCGCGTTTATTTTGGAACTTTAAAAAGGTTTAATTTTAATTCAGGAATTGCAAACAACTAAATAACATAAGAGAAAATTGCACTTATTTGTTAGAGAGATCACGATATTTTGCGACAGATTTATCTTACTCACTTTATTTTCTAACCATTCTGAGTTGCTATTAGTATTATAGTTGGCGAAAATTAGCAAGGCAAAAATCGCTAACAAACAGGTTGGAAACAAGTGGTCCCTTTAACCAATAACTATTTAAAAGAAAAATAAAACTGCAGAACATACTATAAAAGATGAAAATAAATTATAATTTTAGTACACTAATTAAGAAAGGTAATGGATACTATGTTTTAATTAACATAAAATAAAATAATTAATACCAGGGAGATACATTTACTTCAATTTTACTTTTCTCGCTTTTAGGGTGGCAAAATCCTTTATTATTTTTACTATAGCTAAAGACTGTGTCACAGTGAATTCAACAGAAAGTGAACTCAGATTGCTTAATCTCTATTGACCCATAGTAGATCCTAAGTAGTTTTTTACAACCTTCAGTACTGAAAGGCCTTTCTGCTGATGTGGTGTTTACTGGAATGCTTAGAAAAATCCTGTATACTGTTTTCATGTTTTTGAATTTCCTGTTAAGTCAAAGTTATGGAGCAGTTGAGGGTATTCTTAATAATCCATTTTATAAAAGTTCTCATCCAGTGGTGGAAATAATGTTTTTGCACTTAAAATTTTACTTAACAATCTGGTTCCATTTAAATCAGCAATATATTTATTTGAAAGATCCATGCAATATTTATTTTTATAGATGATTTGTGCAGACTGCAAAGTTTTTAGAACCAGTGCAATAACGTACTATAGAATTATATTATAAAATAAAAACAAAGCAGAAGAACTTGATGAAAAGTAAATGGAACTTACTAACATAATTCAAAGAAAGCTATAGATCCAATAAGTAAATGATACCGATAAATGAAGTAACATGTTCTGCTAGGAAAGTCACAGTTATACAGTAGACTCCCTTAAATCCGCGACCCTAAAATCCACGAACGCCTAAAATCCGCGTATTTTTTCAGATGTAAACAATGAAATTTACAGTTAAGTCGCAGGAACAAAATTCAAGATGGCGCCGAAATCAGCGATTACTGCAATGTTTTTTTTACTAAATTTTTTGTTAATCATTCTTTTTTGGTTATTACACCTGATTTATTGCTAAATAAATTTACATTACTTTTGATTACGATATAAATTAGCATATCTATATGATAACGTATCGATCTTATGATCGCTTTACCACTAGAGGGCAGCATAGGACTTTTTGAATCGAACTGAATCGATTTCGTCGGTAATAATTTAATATTTTTCTAAATTTTTATTTTACATAACTATTTTAATAATTACTTACATTTAAACTAATAAATTATTTTAATATTTTACTTATTTTAATGTTTCACTTTATTGTAAGCATTCATTATAATTTTCCTTGCTTAACTACCAATCAAATTAATGTTTCAAAAATGTAAACAAATCAATGTCCAGAAATCTGCAAAATTCTAAAATCCGCACAACCTCTGGTCCCAAGCTGTGCGGATTTGAGGAAGTGTACTGTATTTTATTTTTAATTTTAAAAGCTTTTCATGATATTTCTTTAAAATGGTGCCAATCAGGTTAAGTTTTTCTCTCTATAATATAAATTTATTTTACTTTATGATGTTCCACCAATCAGAAGCAGGATTTCATCAATGAATGCGTATTTTTAAAAAAATGAATGGTTTTCATAAAATTTAACCATAATAAAATGATTGTGTGTAATTATGTATTAATCACGGAAGAACCAATTACTATTTATTGAGAAATAATATTAAGTTCTTCTATATATAAAAAAAAGTTTTGATTTGGAAATGGACCAATGATAATCTGCGTAGATATTCCGGGTAGATCCACATCCAATTTGAATGCTTAAGCATGGCCTTTAATCGTGAATATTAAAAAAACTGTTGCATACAAAAATATGAAAATCGGTGGTATTATAGAGAAATGTTTGATAAACACGCTGATGCAGACAGTTTTCAAATCGAAGAATTATTTTAAGAGATATTTAACGCTAAAGTTAGACAAAATCGTTCCATTAAAAAAGTTTTATTGGAGCAAAAACTATGCATGAGAATTTAATCATCTTTAGATCATTTTATACGTTATAAGTTCCCGGTGTGCAGATTGTATTTAGTTTTCTTATTTGACTCATTTTTTGAGGTTTTATTTCAATTTTAAATTCAAATTTTCAGCATTTCGAGAGATATTTTTTACAAATTTTAGAAAATGTTATTAATTTAAACTGTTGCCAGTTGTATAAACAGCGCAAACAATAATGTTTACTTCAAATTAAAAATTTATTTTACACGTGACTATTATAAACAGAAAATATAAAAAGCAGGAATTCATTGAAAATTACGTCATAAAAATTATAATTACACGTGAATTTTAAAAGAGACAGAATATTGTAAAATAATAAATTCATAAACATGCGTTAGAAGCCTTAAATAGGAGAATTTACGTCACGTTACACTTATTATATAAAATGAACAAAAAACAATATTTCTAAACAGTTTAAATTTAAAAATTGCTCGAGACATTTATTTAATATTTTAAGATGATCATAATATTTCATTTCTAGCAAAAGTATTTTTGCGTGAATATTAAAAAGAAAAAGAAAAGTTTGGTGAAAACTACGTCAGATTATATTTCTCAGATTCAAATTATAATTCAATCTTCCGAAATCTTTTTAAAGCCGATCAAATTATCGTGCTGTTAGAGTCTGCGGTGTCTGAACGGGGTTTGACGAGCGTAGCTCGTAGGGGGCAGAGCCCCCTAGTAATCTATGTAAATAAAATAACAGAAAATAATCTATGATAAAAAGTAATATCTAAAAGGAAATATTTTTGATGAAGAAAACGAAGTCATTCAGAAAAAAGATAAACTTGCTTTATGAATGTAATATATGTTGTATCTGTGTCAGTGATGACATCATATTCAATGACGTTTATTCCTGCATCTAAATAGACTGAACTTCTGCTATTTATTTAAAGATCCTTGGTATGCACAAATGAAAATAGTTCTGAAAATTACATCATTTCCATTTAATTATTAATCTACATATTCAAAAGACAAGGCTGTTTTCTTGGTCATTTAGCCTAACCTTTCTACTGAACCGATTTTGATAGTTATTTATTTATTTTTTTTTAATGAAAGTAATTTATTTCTAGATGTGTCCGCACTAGCTACTTTTTTTAAAAAAGAATCCCATTTTTATATTTTAACTTAAATTTTAAAAGTCTTTTATGAAATTTCTTCACATTGGTGGTAATCGGGTTAGTTGTATCGTTGAAGAGAGAAGGAAAACAACAGCAATTACCATATCATTACGGCTGCCATTTTCACATTACAATAAAAAATAACTTTTAAAAAACTTTTGAACAGAAAATGATGTCACTATATGAAATAACACATTTTTGCTCATAACGCTTTTACATTTCAATATTTTTTTTCACTCCGCTGATGTTGAGATTGAGACGCTCAACTCAGATGGCTTCAGTGGGTGAAAATGATGTCATAGTGAAACTGAAATGAGTATTTTCTTTGATAAAACTAAATGTTTTACTGCAAGTGCATCTAAGAGTAATTTTCTGGATTTCGCCGGCACTTGAAGTAAAGAGCGTGAATGCTTACATTGAAAATTCTAACACGCAAACTTAACACAAAGTTTGGGAATATATTTATTAAATAATGATTCATTGTTGTAATTATTTTTTCTATATATTCAATCAATCGGTTCTTTTAAACATTTTCATTCGACGGATTTAGACTCGTTATGTATAAAAAGTACTCCAAGCACTTTCGGCTAATCCTAAGCCATTGTCAAGGAGAAAAACACAAAATTGACTGATGTGTTCTTCTCCTTGACAATAGTTTAGGATTAGGTGAAAGCACTTGAAGTGCTTTTTATGTATAATTTTAACATCTAGTGCTTTTATTTTTGAAAACCATTTGTATATTTTATCACACCTATTTATAAATATATTTTAGTGAAGCATTTTGTTAATGTTTCCATATTTATAGAAGGAAAACTGTTTAAATTATACAAACATACTTAATGAACTTGGACTTTCTTAAAGTAATTGTCTGAGCACAAATTGTTAATGAAAATTTTACTCAATTTAGTTGGACAGAAAAAGTCAAAATCTTCTAAAGTTTGCACAATGTTCATTTCTAGAAGAGACCCTAAAAATTAAAACAACATATAAGAGAAAAACAAAATGACCCAACACAGTAGACTCCCTCAAATCCGCAAATGCCTAAAATCTACACAACATCGCAGA
Source organism: Maratus speciosus (assembly GCA_963932465.1). NCBI lineage: Eukaryota > Metazoa > Arthropoda > Arachnida > Araneae > Salticidae > Maratus > Maratus speciosus. Next base: position 678,222,695 of record OZ010786.1, read on the forward strand.
TGTAAACAATGAAACTTTCAGTTCAGATGTAGCGGAAAATTATAGAAATCTATAGTTTTATATCATTCCGTGTGTATTTTAATATGTAATTTTCAATAATATGACTGAACTTGTAGCTTTCATGAAGTATAAATTTATTTCTGAAAAAAAAATCAAGAAATTGATGATATCACTGGTAATTCCAAGCTTTTTATCAAATATATTTATGTATTAATCAAGTGTTTTTGGTTATTAAGAGTGGCTAAACCTGATATAAAACTTCCTCATACTTTATGATTTTGATGTGAATTGATGGGGTAACTTTATGGGGAAAGTTTCATTGAATAATTCAAGGGAAATGTATTTATTATGCATATTTAATTATACATTATTATTATTTCCTTGACCTTTTCTTTTAATAATTTAATCATTTTTAAAATTATCTTAACTTTTATGATTTTAGTTTATCACTTTACTTTAATATTTTATTATTTTACTATATTGCAAGCATTCATTATAATTTTTATTGCATTATTACATTCAAATTACTAATTAAAAAATGTAAACAAAGCAATAACCAGAAATCTGCAAAATTCTAAAATCTACAGAACTTCTGGTTCCAAGCTGTGTGGATTTGAGAGAGTCTACTGTATTTGCTAATAAAAATCTAACCCTACTGTTATTTTGCTAATTAAAAGCATAATTACTCATTTATCACTTCTCCAAATGCAAATAAATCTGAAAAGTGTTGATAGAGAGGCAATTTTGACAAAACATTTAACCACTTCACCGGTGACCTATATGGGGAAACAGTGCTTTTACCCCTGTCTTATCTCGGGGCAGCTGGTGAAGTGGTTAATGAACGATTATTTTTAGTAATGATCATTTCAGAAAAACAAACGCCACCAATGAAAATAACACTTGAAATTAGCAAGTATGCATTTGACATGTTCAATGACAAATATGTAAAGAGGATTTAGATAGCAAAGTACCATCAAGACATATAAGAAACAACTGAAAGTGAAAAATCTGAATAATATGAAATAACAGTGAAGGACCAGATATAAGGATTTCTGTTTCAATCTTGCTTTTCAATGTTGGAGGAAAATCAAAATCAGATGTTTCTTTGTTATATACAAAAATCGATATATTTTTTAATTAATAAGCATATTTATTCCTCATTATATTACATTATTTTTCTGCATGCTATTAAAGTGAATGACTTTTTTTTTAAATGTAGTTTTTATTTTTATATTTTTTTATCAATAGATCGCACACATGTAATTACTATCAAGAGTGTAGGGAATTCGCGGGGGTAGTACAATTAAAGAGCAGTTATAAACTATTAAATCAAGAAAAAATAAATTAAAAAGACACTTACCTTTTCTTGAAACTTTGCTTGAATAAGGAAGTTACTCCATCTATAACATATAAGTGCACTGTTAAAAAAATAATTTAAAATTATACACTTTCTTAAATAGTTTCATTCAAAATGCTAAATATTATCAAATTTATAAAAAAAAACAAAAGGTTTGTATATTTACAAAATCTTTAGAAAAGTATTTAATCTCAAACCAGTTGTAATTGCAGTCAGAATGTTTTTATTATTATATAAAAAACTTGATATAAAACTTGAAAATAATATGTCCTCAAATTTATCAACAATGAATGCACACTTATAAAAACCAAACAAAAACACTTCCTTGAAGAAATAAATCATATTTGCACAGTTTAACAAAATTTAGCATGGCTTTTTTTAAAAATTTTAGCCAACTTTTTCCTGACTTTAGCACTAATGTACAGTCGTGGGAAAAAAAAGTAAACACCCACTACTAACTCTTCAACAAATTATCGTAGACGGAAGTTACAGGTATCAAACGATTGGAAATAAAGTCTACTTTTAAATGATGTATATAAAGTTTGCTTAGGGGGCCATCTACATATTAAAACGAACCCAAACCTCATTTGTTTCAATAGCAATACCCAATTTTAATGCAATATTTCAAATCTTCAGTTCAAACTATGCCTAGACACCAAATTTCAAATCATTTGAATGAGAAGTTTTTGAATTATAAACATTCAAAATTTAGTGCTTCTAATGTTAAATTACATATTCATATTTTTATTTATATATCCGGAAATTATGCTCCTAATTTGCTAATTTTTTGTGTAGCAATAATGCTAATGTGCCCAAACATAAATACGCTAAATTTGCAATTTTTATAATTTTATGATATGAGTTATGAATTATGAAATTAATATTCGAAAAAATTATGAATTGCAACCTACAGTTTTTTTGATGAATTTAGATTTATTAAGTCCTGCTTTATGAAAATCCGAAATTTCACATTTTTTTTTCAAATTATGCTTATGAAACGGAAAAATGATGGTTTAAGGGGCCGTCCGTCATGTGAGTAGATATTTTGAAATTTCTTCTGCTGTCCTGTTATCTAACAAGCTTCATAAGGTGCCTTGATCAAGAAGGAGGCTCTCTCGGTTTAACAATGGAGTACGAACTTCAATTTGGATACAGTCCTTAAAATACGCTCGTTTTAAAATAATTAAGTTCTCGGAAACTTATGGTACGAATTGCATAAAAATTTGTTTTTAGGCTAATTGAAGGGCGTAGAGTTCATTTATGCTGTCAGAATTGGGTATTGCCATTGAAAAAAATGAATTTATGGTTCGTTTTAATATGTAGATGGCCCCCTAAGCGAAGTTTATATACATCATTTAAAAGTAGACTTTATTTCCAATCGTTCGCTACCAGTAACTTTCTTCTACAATAATTTGTTGAGGAGTTAGTAGGGGGTGTTTACTTTTTTTTTTCCACGACTGTACATCTGATTATAGATTTCCCTATAAGTGAAAAAGTAGAGTTTAAAGTTCCTCAATCTCATGCTGAATGTATGGGATGTTCTTGAAAATACATCACAGGGGATAATCTAGTACCAAATTTTTAAATGAAAATATTTAAAAAAAGTGAACAGTATAAAAAATATCGATATTATAAATAAAATACACATTTAAAATATAAACGTTATGAGCGGGCACAGAAATTTAAAGAAAAAATAGCTTTCATCTGCACAAGGTTATGAAACAGATTTCCATTGCTTAATTTCTAAAAAAAAGTGCCTCCTACCTACCCCTCCTAAAAGTAGCAGGGGCGACAAAGTGTATCTGAGGAATGCAGCCTCTAATACTGCCAAGAAAATAAAATTAAAAGACAACGAATTGACTTCCCCTTTACAAGCTGATGTGAAATTTTTTGGAAATGACTTGTGTAGATTCAAAAGAAATGTCAAGGGAAACTTGAAAATTTTCTGACTCATAAGTGAGAGAAACATTTCTCGTTGCGACAAAATAACATTGCAGCACTATTTGTTTATCCTGGACTATCACAAATCAAAGCATAAATGATAGAGATGCATAGAACAGGAGATGTATGAGAGAGAGATTACTGTATTAATGCTATCCGTACAGAAAAGGACAATATGTGATTGTTGCCAAACCAATCTCATTCATGGACCCATATACCGATCGCGTTTGGAACATATTCAGTTCGCTTAACATTATTGAAACTGAGCAGCATAAATGAAAAGCAAGCCACTATCACAGCAATGTTTGATAGATTGAAAGATAAGTAGAAATTTTGTGGAAATGTTTTCTATTAGTTTTGCATTATTATATCATTTAAATGTATATCTAATATTGAATACAGTAGACTCCCTGAAATCCGCAAGTCTAAACTCCACAAGTGCTTAAAATCAGCACATCATTGCAGATGTAAACAATGAAACTTTCTGCTCAGATATAGGAACAAAATTACAGTTTTTTATTTTTACATCATTCTGTACGTATTTTAGTATTTAATTCTCAATAATATGATTGAACTCATGTTTTATCATGAAGGAAGTATAAATTTATTTCTGAAAAAAATCAAGAAATAAATGATATCACAGGTAATTGCAAACTTTTTATCAAATATATTTATGTATTAATCAAGCATTCTTGGTTAATAAGAGTAGCTAAACCTGAAATAAAACTTCCTTACTTTATGATTTTGATGTGAATTAATGGGGTACCTTTATGGGAAAATTTTCATTGAATAATTCAAGGGAAATGTATCTATTATGCATATTTAATTATACATTATTATTTACTTGACCTTTACTTTTAATATTTTAATGATTTTTTAAATTATCTAATTTTTATTATTTTAGTTTATTATTTATTTATTTTAACATTTTACTATATTGTAAGTATTCATAAAATCTCTATTGTATTATTAGATTCAAATTACTGTTTAAAAAGTATAAACAAAGCAAAGACCAGAAATCTGCAAAATTCTAAAATCCACACAACCTCTGGTCCCAAACTGTACAGATATCAAGGAGTCTACTGTCTATATTTTTATATAAAAATAACATTTTCTTCTATTTCTACGTTATTAATTTACAGTGTGATTTCATATTTGTTAGTAACTTCCAAATATTAGAAGCAAACAAAAAAACTACCTAGATAATCTGCAAAATTTCTATAATCTAGACAACTCCTTTTCCTGACCTGTGTGGATTAGATGGAGCGTACTGTATTTAAAAAATGTGTACAGCTACAGCATAAACAATATCATTCAGTACAGATGTCTTCAATCTGAAATGTGTAAATGATAATTACCTACAAGTTTTATTTTTGTTTTGCCAACTGATGACAATGCCAATATATCTGACTTTAAGATGTAAAGATTCTAAATTTTCAAGTGGCAGGAGATGTTTTTTTTTAGAAATGGGAAAGGTTCAATTTCTTGCACATAAAAACTTTTCTCACAAAAGTTTTTCTTAGAAAACATAAAAGAAAACTTTTTTTTAGGCTTCTACTTGATAAAAAAAATAGTTTTTTCGGTACTTTTGGGTTAGCCGGGCGCCAGTGTTATATATACATATGTATACATGTATGTATATATACACAGGGCCGAAACTAGCCTTTTTGATGCCCGGGGCAAACATGGATTTTGGGTCCCCCCCCCCCCCTCTGCACCACAATGTAAATTTACAAAAAGAATTTTAGTAAGTATCTAATAGACAACTTATTTTTAAATTTAAAATACATAAAACTGAACTACGTAATCAGCTTTGTCAAACATTGATTCATTAAAGCCTTGAAAACGGAATCAAAAGAAGCCAAATTGCATTTTAATCTTTTTAAACATTTTTTTTTTTTTTTTTTTTTTGCATAAGTTAAATGAGGTTGATATCTAAAAAAAAAAAAAAGTTTTTACTAAGAATTTCATTTTGTGCATTCCCCCTCTCATTTGTTTTTATTGTCCCAAGCAGTCATCGCCCTTTGCAAGACAGATAAAAAGAGAATGGAAGCTAAACGCTACTCAGCGGAAAAAAAACAAACAGCTTTCATAGAATTTTTTCATCTAATAGAAAAATCAGACTGAGGGGTCGCTTTGCATTTGGTAGTTATCCATAGTGGACAGTGTCCGACAATAGAGACTGACCTTGAAAAACGGTAGTGATTCTCCTACACAGGAAGTGATTCAAAATATAGGAGGCATAGACCTGATACTTTTCGAATGGGAGAATGAAAAAAGCCTAAGAGAATAGTTCTTTTTTCTTATTCATTTGCAATTTTGTATTGTAGATGAATCTTTTTATCTATTTGTAAAGTTTAATGCATTTGGTTCAGTTTCCCTTTTACATTTTCTGGTTGCGAGACATTTTAATACAAATTTCGTATATATATATACATTCTTGTATCAAACGTCAAACAAAATCTTCATTTTGGTGCCCCCTTCATCTTATGTTAAAGCGGTGCCCGGGAACATGCTCCCTCTGCCCCCCCCCCTAGTTTTGGCCCTGTACATACATATGTGTGTATATGGACAACGTATGTATTACATATATATATATATACATATATGTATGTATATATCTATGCATATATAACACTGGCGCCCGGCTAACCGAAAAGTACCGTTTTTTTCTTACAATATATTACAAAACAAATATATAAATAAAATACAGTTCAAAATTTAGTCTTTCAATATCAGAGTTTACACAGATTTTTCTTGCTAAATTCAATACTATTTTTTGTATTACATGATTCTTTTATTAAAATTTTGTGATCATTTGATTACTCAAAGGAAGTTATGAATTCCTCCACTTACAAACAGAATAAAACAACAAAATATGTATATATCCACGCTGGGAGTGATGGTTTTTTAAAGTAAATTTAATTAAACAACAAATTTAACTTTATATGCTTTCCATTCCTAAAAAATACTTTGCTAATTTTTTCTAAGAAATGTAAACAATGTTCTTTATTACTCAATAATCAAAATAGGGTTGGCAATCCATTATGATATTTGATTTTACTTTTTTTTTTTTTTTTTTTTTTGGGGGGGGGGGGGAATTTAAAAAAGTATAGAAAATACATGATTATAATAAATAACTTTTCTAAGCATCTGATTAAAGTCATGATAATAACAACATTTATATATTATCCGGGCCAGGTCAAATATAAATGCGCCAAGCAAGGTGCCAATCATCTGTTTCAAATCATCAACAAGCTACAATGATGATGCATGATACTGAAATTGTGGGTTTGTGGGTTGCAAGTTTCTTTTAAGTAGGGGGGGAGGGGAGATTAAATGGGTTTTCTTACTTATGAAGTAAATTAAAAAAAAAACATGCATTACTTTATAAATATTATTCTTTTATGAGAAGTGAAATAAAACATTTTTAAGCCAATGTGCAAATTAAAACCACGCATTTTAACACAGCTTTTAAAACTTTTAAGAATTTTAAACAGTGCTGTGGAAATTACAAAAAAGGACTCAACTTTATATTATAAATAACTGCTTTATGATATTTTTTAGCTGTGTAAAAATTATTTCAATTACTTTAATACTGGTAGTAATACACACACACAATAATAATAATAATAATACATTCTCTTTACAGATAAATTAAAATAACATTTATTTATTTATTTATTATCTGAAAATTTTACATGCAGATGGTTGGAAATTATTTTATGATTTTGAGATGAAATTTTAAACTTTTCTTACGAAAAAACAGGCTATTGATAACTTCCAAAAATAATCAACATTTATATACTAGATTATCACAGTGATTTTCCATTCATTCATAAATTCATCACACACAAAATTTTTATAACAAATTCAGCCAATTTAATTAGCCTTTTAAGACCAAAGTTATAAATGCAAAAGGATTGAAAAAGGCTTACAAAAATTTACTTCTCGAATCATAACTAATTAGTACAATTACTTAAAAGAATAATAATGGTTCCGAAATTGAAGAAATATTTATTTTTTATGCGCTTTTTACAGATAGGCCTAACGATGCGATTTGCGATTTCTCTTTATTGAATAATAGAAGAACGCCCAAGACATTCTTTTATAAATAAATTTTAATAAATTTAGTAATTATAATTCAAAGATATTTTAGCTTTGAATTTTTTAGTAATTTTAGGTTAAAGGATTAATTTTCACTCTTATCGCCCCCTATATTCCTGCAAATCCACAGAGCATTTATTTGTTGTAAAACTAAACCAACTAACCAACTCAATCTAAAATATCTGGCATATTAACTCAAAAATTGTTTTTCCTATTCCTCTAATTGAAATCGGCGTTTTTTACCATTTTAACATTGGTAGGTGCGTAATTTTCTTTAGATATCCTATTGTATTACTAATGGTTGCATTAACAATCTAAAAAAAAAGTTGACCTTTACGCTTTCTGCCGTGACTCTTATTTCACATTCAATATATTGAATAACTCCCAAGTTTACCCTCATTTTTTTCAAACTGAGAAATTCACATAAAGGAAGCATTTACACATTATAAATATTTAAAAAATTAAAAATAAAAGGGGTTATGTTTGACAGCTATGTTTGTATTGGTTTTGAATATTTTTATTTAGATATTTTGCAAGTATTTTTTATTTATGTTGGCAATTATGTACTACTTTTCAAATATTGTATTCATTTTTTATAAACAGAAAGTACAGAATTGTATAAAATATTATTTTTCATGCTTTTTTCTTTTCTATTTAGCTAGGTTTATACTGTATTTCATCGTCTCTTATTGTGTTCCCATTTGTTTATGCTTAAGTTCAACAAGTTGACAAAATTTAAACATACTCTCAAATTTGTTCAAAGAATTAGTCAGTATTTTAATTGCTCTCGTGCTTCAAACAATTTCATACTAAGCCAGCGAGTAATAAAGCATTTTCACAATGATATTAAACACCTGCATGCTGTTTTTCTTAAAAAAAAATGAAAAAAAACCTTCACGTTGTAATTAACTAACAAAATCATCCAACTCATACTTCCATATTCCTTGTTATAGACATAATCATCGCATTCGTAAAAAAAGTCTGTTTAAAAAACAGATTAATTCACTTGTCTGATTTTTGCCAAATCTAGTTCGACTGTATGCTAGATTTGAGCCAAATATATTTAATCCTCTCCCCCCTCCCCCTTACCCTGCACTACATACTAATTAAAAGCACATGTTGTCTACTAAATCTTTTAAGGGATACCTTGTTATTTGTAGATCATGGTACAACTGTTTTTTTTTTTTCTCTCTCTTTTTATTCAAAGCTTTGGAATAATCAAAACTGGGTGTGAGATTTTCAGCAAATTGTACAAGCCAGCAAGATTATCGACATACAGTTGAAAATTCATGACAAAATTAACGATATTTTTAATTTTTTTAAATAAAAATAAAGAAATATGTACAACTGAGGAAAGATTACTGTAAAACTGAATAACTACTAGTATATCATGTTTAAATCTCGACAGTTGGGCGAGTTGCAAGATATGACTAAAAATAAAAATGTAGGAAAGTTTCGGGTGTATATGTTAAATGTCAGTAATCATAGTTCTATTTAAAAATTTCTAAACTCTTGCATCAGTCATTATAAAAATTATAGAGGAGAGAAGCAGCTCACATGTAAGACACTTGACCACACTGGTCTCTGTATTGAGTGCAAAGTATGGCTATTTTTTCTGTTTTTCTAATTCAGTAGACTCCCTCAAATCTGCAACCCTGAAATCTACAAATGCCTGAAATCTGCACATAATCGCAGATGTAAACAAACAATGACCAGATGCAGGGGCAAAATTACAGAAGAAAGAAGTATAAATTTATTTTTGGAAAAAAAATCAAGATATTTCTGATATCACTGGTAATCGCAAACTTTTTACCAAATATATTTATGTATTAATCAAGCTTCTTTTTGTTATTATGACTGGCTAAACCTGAAATAAAACTTCCATACTTTATGATTTTGAAGTAAATAGGGTACATTTAAGAAGAAAATTTCATTGAATAATTCAAGGGAAATGTATCTTATTTTTATTATGCAAATTTAATTATACATTTTTAATTATTAGCTTGATCTTTACATTTAATAATTTAATCATAACTTAACTTTTTATCATTTTCTTTTATTGCATTACATAATTAGTTAATATTTTACTATCTTGTAAACATTCATTATAATTTTTATTGCATTATTACATTCAAATTACTGTTTAAAAATTGTATACAAAGCAATGACTGAAATGACATCATAGAGTTCTAAGGAAAAGGGGGGAAGGGGAATTACCAGTGGTGGGATTCAGCCGGTTCGCACTGTTTCGGTAGAACCGGTTGTTAATTTGTATTGAGTTCGGTGAACCGGTTGTTAAATGAAACTGGCATTTAAATTAATTTATGTTCTTTAAATGTTTTTCTGCACAACAACGTGTTCTAAACATAATAACACTGTGACATTTTCTGATTTGATT